>OX344808.1:8535620-9993745 GCA_947034925.1 Eudemis profundana
CGGTGAGCGCGCCGCCCGCCATATACTCCATCACACCCACAGCTCCCCTGTGACTCGTTACCTTGAGGCACTGCTTGGTGACGGTGGCGATCTGCTCCGGGTCCATGCGGGCGCGGGTGACGACGTCGGTGAGCGCGCCGCCCGCCATATACTCCATCACACCCACAGCTCCCCTGTGACTCGTTACCTTGAGGCACTGCTTGGTGACGGTGGCGATCTGCTCCGGGTCCATGCGGGCGCGGGTGACGACGTCGGTGAGCGCGCCGCCCGCCATATACTCCATCACACCCACAGCTCCCCTGTGACTCGTTACCTTGAGGCACTGCTTGGTGACGGTGGCGATCTGCTCCGGGTCCATGCGGGCGCGGGTGACGACGTCGGTGAGCGCGCCGCCCGCCATATACTCCATCACCACCCACAGTTCGTCCCCCACCAAGTGTGACGCGTGCATCTCCACTATGTGCGGGTGGGGGTAGTCGCGCATTATCACCTGGAACAAGAACATTACATCATATCTAACAGTAACTGAAACATAAGCCATTCGATTCGTCATAATAGACTGCAAAACTGAAGACCACAATCGACACAGCAATAATTGAAAAGCTCAGTAGTTTTGTTATGGGCAAAGCCGTCTTTAACCGTTCTGACTGTCAGAAGTCCAAACTGAAGGTTTGCCAACGTGCGATGGAGCGTAGCATTCTAGGTGTTAAAAGGACAGATCGCGTCCGAAACACCACGCTGCGTTCCAAAACACGTATAGCTGACGTTGGAGCAAAAACCGCCAGGCTCAAATGGAACTGGGCCGGGCACGTTACCCGCATGTATCTGGATAGATGGGCCCATATAGTCACAAATTGAGTGCCACAGGATGGGCGGCGACGGCAGGGCAGGCCAAAACGGAGATGGCGGGGTGACTTAGACGCTTTCGGAGCCGATTGGCCGGAAGCTGCAGCTAATAGGGAGTTGTGGGGATCTAATAGAGGGGCCTTTGCCCAGCAGTGGGACACACTATTAGGCTAGGTAAAAATAAAATGCCTGTGACATACGGACAGACGGACGGACGGACATGTCGAAACTATAAGGGTTCCGTTTTTGCCATTTTGGCTACGGAACCCTTGAGCTTGAAGACCTTGTCCGACCAGTAACAGTGCGCAGCGGAAAAAATGCGACTTAGAAGTAAAACACCCAACCCGTTCCTGTAGCCAATAGACAGGCGCCCCGAGCACTCTGAAATCGGTCCTAATAGGCTTGTGTCCTAAATTTTGTTAATGATGTAAATGGATTCTACTATTTATGAGGAACAAATATATACCTAATAACTACTACACTTGGATAACTATAACAGCCACAAATTGCAATCAAAAGTAGCCGACCGCACCGAGCGTTAAAAACGGCCCATACAAAATGGACGCACCTTGTGACGTCATCTCTTGTCCTCGCTGTACTAAGCCTGTATGAAAAAAATAGCATTTTGCCATTTTGAGCACGAAAAAGTGCGTTTAAGCACATAGTTGTCATACATTTATTTTTCAGTGTTATTTAAGCATTCCGAAATTGATTTTAATTTTTCTTTAAGACGATAAAAAAATATCGTTTTTTTTTGTAACTTTGTGGTCTCATAACTTTATATTTTTTATACATATTTTGTTTATATCTTCTGTGTTATGATAATTTAGTATTTTCCAATACATGTGACTATATTATGTTGTAAAATTCAACATAAGTCAACATCCCCATTGTAAACACATACCACTTCGTTGAAGAGCAGCTCCCGTCGCTGCTGCTTGCGCAGGTTCATCATCTTGACGGCGACGCGGCGGCGCGTGCGCGCGTCCGTGGCCGCGCACACCACGCCCGTGCTGCCCTCGCCGATCTTGCTGAAGCCCGACAGCGACGAGCGCGGGTCGCCCTCGCTCACCACCAGCCGGAGGGCCGCACGGAACTACATGCCATCAACGAAATCTATCTTAGGGGTTTTTATTTAGGTATGTATCGTATGGCTATAGTACATTACACAACCAATGTGGTAAAACAAAAAAGGCCGAGATCGCAGATGTTTGCGGCCCGAGCTGCAAGCGAGGGACGTAAATATGCGATCTTTATTACCTCCCGTGTTGTGTACATCATTTTATGTCTACACTTGGCCAGAAAGCGGCTTTTTCCGTACGCGTAGCGTGCGATAAAAGCCACTTTATGGCCAGGTGTGGCATAAATCATGTTACACTGCAAGCTTATAATCTAAATTTACAGTTAGTAAAGTAAATAAATAAAAAAAATCATTTATTGCCACAAAAACACAGAAAAAAGTTACACAGAAGGCAGGCACAATACAAAAATTAAAATGCGACTTTATTAGTGGCAACAGGCTCAGGTCTCAGCATATGCTGTGAGCTTAGCTACACAACGCTAGCCCTAGCTATGTAAACACTAATATCATACAGAAACAGTACAAAGATCAATGGTTATGTACAAAGGCGAACTTATCTCTGCTTATCTGTGCTTTTTGAAATAAAGACTGTCCGATCGCAGCACGAAACCAATAACCGCCCGCTACGCGTGCGGAAAATCCCACTTCATGGCCTGGGGGAGACGTAATAGTACATTGTGTATCAAGGGCGGTAAGTAAGGAATTGCAAACGAGTGATTGTTACAAGGCCGAGGCAAAGCCGAGGGCTTTAATAACACGAGTTTGTAATTCCTTTACCGCCCGTGGCACACACAATGTTTTTCATCACACTTGTGAGGAAATCTGATTAAAATAACCTTACTTAACCTAAATAAAATTGTAAAACTGACAGTGACATTAGTGACATATATCAAGATGACAAGTCACGTTCGGAAACCATAGCGGTAAAGACTTAAAATGGTTGATTTTATAATTGCAAAATACTGAAATACACTATTTAAACATTTAATTAATGTTACAGAAATATGTGTTTACATGTATTTGCAATAACAGTTCTTTTTAAATAAATATTTCTGTAATAAAAGTTAAAAAAGTAAGTTGGCGTTTCCTTTGAACATGACAAATAAGAGTAAAACAGAACCAGCGTTTCAAATTTAAAAAGAAAACCATTACGCCCTAGGGCGTAATAGGTCATTTACGGCCCGCAAAACCTACGTGTAATGACACCATTTTCGAGCAAGTGTGATGAAAAATTTTGTACTTGCCACGGGCGGTAATAAAGAAAGCCTCAGATCGCATACTTATCGCCCTTGCCTTCGGCTCGGGCGTCAAATACCTGCGATCTGAGACATTCTCTGTATTACCGCCCTAGGTAAGTAATGTATTATTATTGTGTGTCCTATATAGGTGCAGTATGAGACGTCGAGTTGCGGAAATCTAACTTGCTTATGTCTAATATAACTTACAACAGTTTTAAAGCGATTTAATATAGGTTTCAAGTAGCTAATTCTATTGCCACACCTTTTGTGATAGCATGAAGCACGATAAATAATTAGTAGTAATATACGACACCTGCATCAGAACACAAGTTGATGTCGCAACGGACACGACACCACACCTACTCATTAACGCAGCGCGTAAAATTTAACTAGGAATTATCCAATTTCCTGCATTTAACTGCTATGCTATGAGTTTGAAGCACCTTGCAAACCTGTTTTGAATGGGTGGTGTAGTAAGGTACATTACGTTTTAAAAGGGATTCTTGTTTATTGTAGAAAGCAGAAGGTGGGCTTCATGTGTAATGCAAAATATGCGAATCATCTTTTTTCTTTTATTAATTAATTCCATGGCACCCTGGATGCGGGGTGTATTTGCCAATTATTAATTTAATAATTGACAAGTTCTCTAACAACAAACAATGGGAAAATCTATGCAAACAAGGTTACGCGCTGGATTTAAAATCGTGTAAATGAAAAATTTGTGGTAAATAAAGGTTTTCAATAGTTCCAAGGTGATGATTGGATAATCATAAATGAATAATCATACCTGTTCATGTGTCAACCTCAGCTCGTGTTTGGAAGCGGCGAGGGGCAGGTGCGGAGCACCCGGCCCTGCGCCGCCCGGTGCCGTGGGCTGTCCTCGTGCCATAGGGTATGGTTCACCTGCCGAAACAATTGTGTAAAGGTTACAAATAATATCAAGACAGTATGAAACTCATAGACACACACACATACACACGCAGACTCACACGCTATTAAACTGTTGGACATAATGGCAAAATGGATTGCAATATACATTTTATTATACATAAAGAATATTTTAGGCACCAAGGATAACATTCTCAATAGCAGATTGGAGTTCAAGCCTTATGATTCTAGTTGAGAAAAAAATACCAAAAGACGATAATGTAAAGTGGGTCATTTCTGCTTCTGCCCTATAAAGGGTTCAGGAATCCTAATCTTGTCATTACCATACTCAGATATTAGTTCTAAGGGATCTGACTGTCGAGTTAAATCATTGTAACAATATTATCAATTAAGGTAAGAGACCGGCAAATAAACTCCAATTGAACCTATGGTTGATGATATTCCTGGACCGCCAACCTATTTTATGCAGGCCTCAAGTACTACTAATTTACTAAAAAATGGACCACAAAGGTAATTTTATTTTAAAAGCCAGACCCGGAAGAAACTAACTGGAGCCCCCTGTCCAATAGTAATGAAGTTGTATATGATGCAAGCGACAATGTCCATAAGGTACCTTCACCCGCAGAATGTCACATATGTGAATAAGCAACATAACTTGTCTTACCCATATTGGCATTGTTTCCATTGAGCCCTCGGTGCATACTGCTGTGAGACATCTGTTTCGGTGGGTGATTGTGTTGATAAGGCACATTGGCATTCTGTACATTTTGGTATGTCATTGTTGCATGGTGGTTGTCATTCAGTTCAGACACAGGCCTGACTGTGGCCTCATGAGTATGCTGTGCCCATTCAGTAGGCGACTCGGCAATGGGTTTATTAAGGGTGTAGTTGCTATGCTCTCGGCGTAAACTGGGATATTGTTGTGGGGCTGGAGGTACAGGCGGAGACTCTTCTGGAACTGCGGGTGGAACATTTGGCTGATTTCGGAAATCTCTTCTTATTCGTGGAGGACTACTGCTTCTCAGTGAATTTGATCTCGCAACATTCGATGTTTTTGGCAATATGACACCATTTTGTACAGGTTGTTGTACTGGAAGGTTTGGTAGCACTTGTGATGGAGTGGAGATTAGGGAGGACACTGAGGCAGTCCGATGATCACCTCTTACTATCGTTTTCAAGTCTAGGATTTCCGTGGGGGTAATTTCTGAAGGATCTACCATAGGCAGTGGTCTATTTGTTGATTTTAAAATCTGTAAAATTAAAATTATGTTATGTGAACAACGTAAAATGTAGTTACAAAACATAGAATTTATGATTGTTTATGTTACCTGATTGTTGCCAACTAGGGATGCCCACTGCAGTGGTAGCCCCACAAATTTGCCCTCTCGTCTATCAAAGCCAGTATGGACTCTGTGTTCAAAATTACTGGGCGGAGAAATAAGAGGCTTCTTCTTTTTCTTAGAAAACATACTGCTCATTTATCTTGCCTGCAATAAAATCACTTCATTAGACTAGGCACGCCAATCGAAAGCTCACAGTTTCACCGACCAAGTGTTTGCTTTTCGTTAGCTTCGGTAGTAAAATTAAGCGCCGGAAACACTTTATGTAACGACAAAAAGAAAGCTGGAAAATAGCGTAGCATTACTTTCTAGATCAAACGCGTAAACAATCGATTACTAGTCATACTCCACAAGCTGTACTGTCGAGCGGGAACAATGACCACAAGCGTTTATGTCAATACAAACCTCCGATATCCTAAATACTTTACACTTTGATGAGCTTCGTGAACACAAACTGAATACCAAATAGCCTACTCCATGGAAACCATGTCATTCTTAGCGGCCATGTCGTTGCGTATCAATCAAATTGAATTAACGTGCTATAGCAGGTCTTGTTTGTATTGCTAATTCACTCTTGGAACACTTGATTTACATAAAAACATGACTTTTATGATGAATATTAAAATTCACGTCGTCTACCACCCAACCAAAACTGTCACGCAAAACCTCACAAAACGCAAAAAAGCGCATTCCAAACTAGGGTTGCACTTGCTCACAAAGAACCGGTTTATTTATATTAGGTTCTCTGCAGACATCCGTGTCTATGGATTTGTCGATCGTGTGTACGCAGTGTACGCAACGTAAAGGTGGATTTAGACCAAACGAATTCTAACACATTCTAACCCCACTCTACCAAATTCTTTATGTGTACACAAAGTATTTGGTAGAGTGGGGTTAGAATGTGTTAGAATTCGTTTGGTCTAAACCCACCTTTAACCAAGTATTAACTTGACACTTGACAGTTCGTTCGTACTTCGAAATATTCTTCTTGCTTGGTTATAATTATTTTAGTTTAGAGCTACATTTGGTTATAAATATTTGTGTTTATTTTTTCTACATATACCTACGATAGTTAATTCTAACATGAAGGAAAAACGCAAAAAGGACAAACATGAAAAGAAAAATAAACATAAGGATAAACGTGAGCGAAAGCGTCATAGCGTAAGAAACTTTTTTTTTTTTTTTTTTGTAGTTATTTAATCTGCAATCGACTATTCCAGTCATAATCAGATGTTTTGTATTTCGATTTTGTGTTTCGAGAGGTATTCCAGTAAACACTCTCCCCATTGAAAAAAAAGATCTATATCTCTAGTGTCTCAGATCTAGCTGCAGTATTTGCCATCTTTTCAGCCTCGACGCTTCAATGTTTGTATTAACCAGGTCCCTGGCAAGTTGGTTTGTGTGCTTCTGTAGCCTCTGCTTGTATTTCACACAATATTTGTTTACCTCCTCTTTGACTGTTGGTATATTTAGGTATTCGTGTATCTCTGTGTTCCTCACAAACCAAGGTGCACATGAAATCGTTCTGAGAATATTATTTTGGAATCTTTGTAAGATCTCAAGATTAGAATTACTGGCAGATCCCCAGAGCTGAATACCATATGTCCATATGGGTTTTATGATGCTTTTATAGATTAAGATCTTGTTGGTCAGTGTAAGTGATGATTGTCGCCCAATCAACCAGTTTAGTTGTTTGTAGTGGATATCAGCTTCTTTTCTCTTTGTTCTTATATGTTTGGCCCAGGTCAGTCTTTGATCAAGGTGAAGCCCAAGGTATTTCACACATGTTTCTGTAGGAAGTGGTTGTCCTCGTAGGGTTACAGGTGGGCATTCTCCTCTTCGTAGAGTAAACGTTATTTGCACTGATTTGGCTACACTTGGTTTTATTCGCCACTTTTCCAGCCATTCATCAATTCTGTACAAATGTGTTTGAAGTTTTTCCGCTGCCACAGTTGGGTCTTTATGACTTGCTAGACAGGCTGTGTCATCTGCATATGTCGCAGTCACTATATCATCGCTACAAGGTAGATCGGCCGTATATATTGAGTAGAGCACTGGACCAAGCACCGACCCTTGGGGTACAGAAGCTTTGATGCTGTACAGGTTGGATACTTCATCACCAACTTTGACTTGAAACTTCCTGTCTTGCAAGTATGATTTTAAAACCATATAAAAGGAATTTGGCAGTAGTGTTTTCAGCTTATATAGTAGTCAGAAACTTTTTATGACAAACAAACTTCACTGTTTCCAATGCTTTTCCTATTTAATACTAAGTTTTACCACATTACTCATTCTGTTACAGTCTACGAGTTCCAGCAGCTCTAGTGAAGATGAATGGGTGGAAAAAGAGGCCGCACCAAAGCAAAGTACCGCTGAACGAGAAGATTGGATGGCAATGACAGGCATGATGAAAACGTACACCAAGGATGACATAAGAAAACCCAAACAGGAAGAAAAGAAGCATATTGACTCATACAACCCTGCAACTAGCAGTAGAGAACTCAACCCCTATTGGAAAGATGGCGGGGGAGGCATACCCCAAACACCTGAGAGTTTCCGTAAGTCCAGGCAGTTTCTGAAACCTGAAAGTTTTGGAGATCTATACTCTAGGTCTTCAAGTTCAAAAGAATCAAGTAGAGATAGAGATTACAAAAACAAGAGCAGCAATTATAGCTCTTACAGTCATAAATCAGGTGGGTGGAGGAAGGAAAGCAAAAGTGATGACCATAGAGAATCAAAAGAGGACAATAGGAGCAACTCTAGAGGAAACAGCAGGAGGGACTCAAGAGACGGCTACAAAGACAACTCAAGGGATAACTACAAGGACTCTAGGGATAAAAAAGATGACAACAGGATGGACTCAAGAGATAGCTACACAGACTCTAGAGATAAAGGAGATGACTATAGAAGGGACATAAAATATAACAAAAGCAAAGACTCTAGACATGAGTCTCCTGAATGTGTTAGACCCTTAGAATCAAGAACAAATGAAATACAAAACCCAATAGAAACAAAGCATGATTCTAAGAAGGACACACCTTATTTAAGTGATGAGAAAATGAACAAATTGGCTGCAAAGATTGTGAAAGCTGAAATAATGGGGAATACAACTTTAGTCTCTGAACTTAAAGCCAAGCTTGAGGCAGCAAGGGAATACAGGAAAGATAATCCTGATGCAGGCAAAGAAGAGGATGACAGAGTGATGCTGATGTCCACTAACAGCATGGGCAACAGCAGACCTCTCACTAAAGGGTCAGCCGGAGACCCGAGAAGTAAAGGAGGAAAGCGGAAAGCAGAGACACATACATCTGGAGAGAGAACAAAATACTTTGGCAACGATGACAAGTATAATTTGAAACAAATGGTATGTATAAAAGTTTTTATAACTATCCTTGTGATTTTTGATATTTCAATAACGTAGACTCAAAGTATGTAAATACCATTAGCATCATTTAATTCTATGAGTCTAAATGTATAAATAATGGATGTATCTATTACTCATAATTATAATAATGATTTCAGTTTCAAGAAGAGAAATATGGCGACAATTATAATGAAGAAGCAGAATTGGCTAAAATTACATCCAAACATAAAAATCCAAATGATGATCTGGAAGATATTTTCGCCGACGAAATATCCAAGAACAGAAACGAAGCAAGGGACAGTGAAAGAGAAAAGCAGAGAGCAATTAATATGCATAGTAAAATGGAAAAATCTCTGGAGGGATGTGAACATTGCTTGGATTCTAAGAACATGTTGAAGCATCTTATGGTTAGTTGCGGGACTAAGGTGTATTTGGCGTTGCCTGCGAGGAAGTCACTGGTGAAAGGGCAGTGCCTTATTACTACAGTACAGCACTCTACATGCGTAACTGCTGTGGATGAGGATATTTGGGAGGAAATAATGGTAAGTCTAATATTTCCTTAAACACTTTCGCTGACAGTGCTATCAATTAAGCGTACATATGCTATGTCTGTCGACATACTGTTACCGGAAGTGTTAAGTAAAAATAATAGAAATGTGTGTATATCATTTATGTTTTACTTTGCAATTGTTCTAAAGTGCCTATACATACTTGAAAGATTTTAAGTTCCTCAATTACAATATAGTTACAGAAAAACAGATTTCATAAAAAGGTAAATAACGATTATAAGTATATGTGCGATTAACGAAAGAAAATGGACTGTATGTTTGTCGAGGGAATGCGACAAGGGTTTACGGGAGCCAAGATATTGGGTTTTGGCAAAAGGGCCGACTAAAATAACTGAATTAAAAATAAAACGGAGTGGTGTTTGGTGGTCTAACCTGTGATTCCTGGTTCTGTGGTGCAGAATTCGGGCTAGAGCAGCAACCCGCCGTCGGTGCAGCCTTCAACGTCCCTAGACTAGATCAGCTGTTGACTTTACCTTAAAGCGCCGCTACTCAGCCTCAATTTTACGCCAGGGTTTCGCCGGCAGCCTCCAACACACTTGTATGAAAACACTAGGACTACGAAGTAGTGGTAGCTTTAAATATCACTTGTTTAAAGATTGCTATGAGACGAAAGATGTGCACAGTTCGAAATTTGAAGGGCAACTAACTACAACGGTTTTGGCGGGGGGAACTAGAATGAAAAGTGTTGCCACAGTTTATAAAAGAAAAACGAAATAAATGTCTACTACCAACATAAGTGGTCAAAAGTAAACATTCCGCCCACCAAAATACATTAGTATTTTAACTACGATAAAACAAAAAAGAGGACGACACAAGTTACGAAAAAAGACGAAAAAGCATTTACAATGGAAGTGGACACAGCTTGACCACAGGTCGCTTGTATATGCCGGATGCCGTGCGTACAGAGACAACACGACATACGCCATCAGACCCAGGATGGGTATCGATGATGCGACCAAGCGGCCACTTCGTGGGATTAGTCTGCTCATTGATGATGAGCACTAGGCGACCTTTCTCCACGTTGGATTGTTGGTCGTGCCACTTCATGCGCTGCTGCAGAGTATGCATATACTCCTGAGACCATTTGCGCCAGAAGTCCTGATGCATCTTCTGCAGCAGCTTCCAACGCTGAACGACACTGACCTTCGCGTCGGTCAAGTCTTCGTCCGGCACAACCGATAGAGGCTCCATGGTCAAAAAATGTCCAGGAGTCAAAGCCGAGAGGTCGTTGGGATCGGCGCTTAGGGCAGTGAGTGGCCTCGAATTCAGGAGGGCTTCAACCTGAGTCAAGACTGTGGAAAACTCTTCATAAGTTAACCTTTGGGTTCCAACGACACGCGACAAGTGTGTTTTCACAGCCTTGATTCCAGCTTCAGCCAGACCTGAAAAATGTGGGCTACCCGGAGGGTTGAACTCAAAACGAATTTCGGTATATTGCGAGCTGGCATCCTGAATAAGGCGCTGCAGAATGTTATTAGCACCGACAAAGTTCTTGCCCTGGTCTGAAACTAGGCGACTGCAGCGACCGCGACGCGCGACGAAGCGCCTAAGAGCGGCTAAGAAGGCTTCCGAGGATAGTTCAGTGACCAGTTCAATATGGATAGCTTTTGTGGAGGTACACACGAACACACAGATGTAGCCCTTGTAAGTTTTATTACCGCGCCCCCGACCGAGTGATATGTCGTAAGGTCCGCCGAAATCGACAGCCGCGCTCGAAAATGGCTTTAATTGGTTGATCCGATAAGATGGCAAGTCACCCATGAAAGGCGCAGGAGCACCTACAGGCCGCACACGAAAGCATTTCATGCATTTAGATGTGACCGCATAAATAGCCCGCTTCGGAGACAATATCCAGAAATGCTGCGATAGCAAATTGTGAAGCGTTTGCACACCGGGATGCATGAACCGTCGATGATATTCATCGATCAACAGGAATGTTAAGCGGTGGTCACGAGGTAAAAGCAGCGGGTGCTTTATATCGAAGTCGAGAGAAGCTCGTGACAGGCGTCCGCCCACCCTCAAATGACCCGCGTCATCGACAAAAGGCGAGAGTTTTCTAAACCTCTTAGGGAGGGAGTTTGGCGCTTTGTTCCGAAGTTTCTCTATCTCTTCCGAGAAACTGCGCTCTTGAACAAAGCGAACGAGAAACATGAGTGCGAGCTTTATTTCCGATGGTGCCAAGGGACCGGTGAGCAACTTGCTAGGCGTTTTATAATTCCTGGCATTGTGCATGAAGCGGAAACAATACGCCAAAACATGCTGGAGAGTTCTGAACGACGAGAATTTGAGCAACAGGTTCTCCACCAAGTTGTGTTGAAGAGATGTCACAAGAACAGTTACCCTGTGCTCTTCATTCAGGACGTCTACGTCTACCGCCAATATTGACTTAGGCCAATCGTCAGACGCCAGTGAGAGCCACGAAGGTCCTTCCCACCAGCTACTCTGGTTGACCAAGTCGTCAGGTAAGAGGCCTCGCGATCCACAATCAGCTGGATTGTCTGCAGTCCTCACGTGTCGCCAGCAATCAGGAGGAATCGTGTCTTGTATGTGGCTCACCCGATTGGCCACGAAGGTCTTCCATTTGGAGGGACAAGACTTGATCCAAGCCAATGCGACACTCGAGTCGGACCATGCGAAAACTTGGTCAACGGCGTGGAAAGGGCTTAGAGCTTCCACGACGGAAGACACGAGATCCGAGAGCAGCACCGCAGCCAACAACTCCAGGCGCGGTATCGATAACTTGCGAAGAGGTGCCACCTTAGACTTGGCGCAGACGAGCTGGACGTTGCACGCTCCGTCCTTATCCACGGTACGACAGTAAATGACAGCGCATAAGCCTCGCTCTGAAGCGTCGCAGAACCCGTGTAGCTGTAAAACGACAAAGTCCTTCACCATACGACGAGGGACAGCTACCGAGCTCAGCGAGGGCAGTTGTGCTTTGAGCGCTTGCCATTCGAGGGCGATATTTCTAGGTGCTTCGTCGTCCCACGCGACGCCTGAGACCCATAGCAACTGCATCAGGTATTTCGCAAAGAACGTCACGGGAGAGAGAAGACCTAACGGGTCAAAGATCCGAGCGATCTCCGAAAGGATGGTGCGCTTGGTGCACCGACGATCCTCGACAGTCACTTTGAAAGTGAAGTTGTCAGTCTGAGGCAGCCACAGTAACCCCAGGATCTTCAGAGACACGTCACCAATGGAGTCGAATTCGCGAAAGTCCTCGGAGTATAAGTCTGTCGGCGGCACGCCATCGAAGAACTCTCGGTGGTTAGAGGTCCACTTTCGCAAGTGGAAACCTCCCGATGCCAAGATTTCGGAGAGTTCCGATCGGAGGTTGCGCGCTTGCTCGACCGAGTTGGCGCCCGAAACGACGTCGTCGACGTAAATGTCACGGCCCAGAACCGCTGAACCCGCAGGGTGCTCCGTCACCGACTCCTTTGCCAACTGAACAATTGTGCGAAGAGCCTGATAAGGTGCTGACGAAACTCCGTACGTGACCGTTAGCAGACGGTAGTCGCCGATCGGCTCGTTGACAGATGGCCGCCAAAGGATACGTTGGTACTCTGCATCTTCAGGAGGTACTAGGATTTGCCGGTACATCTGCTTCACGTCCGCTGTGAACACGACATTATGCCACCTGAAACGAAGGAGAAGGTGGAAAATGTTGTTCTGCAGCTTCTGTCCTGGCAATAGAGTGTCGTTCAAGGACGTATCCTGCGCGTCCTTGGCGCTGGCATCGAACACGACACGGAGAGGAGTGCTGGTCGACAAAGGTCTTAAGACTCCATGATGAGGGATGTAATAAAACCTTCCCTTGTCAGTCTCCGGAGGGTCACACTTTTCAAGGTGACGACAATTTTCATAATCGGCCATGAAGGCTACGTAATTTTTCGAAAACTCGGCGTTACTCTGCAGTTTTCTTTCCAAAGACGAAAATCTTTTGAGAGCGATAGCACGAGATCCCGAAAACGTAGGTTTGTCGGAAGGATCAGCGAAAGGTAGGGGCACGACAAATCTACCTTCTTCTGTGCGACGAAAATTCGCGACAAAATATTTTTCGCACAGCTGATCTTCCTTCGATAAAATGACGGTACTCGGAGAATTAACATTTTCTAACTCCCAAAATCTTCTGATCGAGTCGTCCAACGAAAAAGTATCCGTAACAACGTGGCAGCTATTACGGCGAGAGCGAGAGCGACAACCGTCCGTGGCGCAACCCCCCATCAAAATCCATCCGAAAATTGTATTGACGGCGGTAGGTTGGCCTGGTTCACCATGGATCAACCCGGGACGCAACGACGATGCGAAAATGTCGACGCTTAAAAGCATGTCGATTGGCCCTGGAATATGCAGACAAGGGTCAGCAAAATCCAAGTCCTTGGTATGTTGCCACGACGAAATATCAATAGGCTCGGTTGGCATATCCGAACATATTGTAGGCAATATGTATGCCTCGAAAGAAAAGGTGTTTTTAGTTTCACCAGTATTGGGTGAAATCACACACGACAAGGTGCCAGCTGGTTCAGCCACCGCTTGGCCTATACCGTTGATAGCATAGCTTCCATGCTTCACACTCAAGCCAAGTTTTTTAGCACATCGCTCCGTCACAAAATTACATGCACTAGCGCAATCAAGTAAAACCCGGACCGAAACCAAATTGCCCCGCACATCCCTCACCAGAACCTTGGCTGTCGAAAATAATGTGGAAGCAACAATATTATTTGCTACCATAGCCGTCGGCTTCGAGGCATCCGAAGGAACTTTTGTCTCCGAAGGTACATTTGCGCTATTGAAATGCAGTAAGGAATTGTGAGAAAACCCGCAATGCTCACAACGCAATTTTGACTTGCAAGATTTCACAGAGTGCGAACCCGACAAACATAAAATGCATAATCTGTGGTCTTTAACTAATTTAAACCGAGCGCTTGGGTCATTTTTCAAAAACACCGGACAATCTTTAACGCTATGAGTTTCCCTACATAATAAACAGGGTGGTGTCGACACAACTAAAGCAGTTTTTACTTTATAGACAGGCTTACTAGTTGATGGCAAAGCCATATTAAAATTGGTAGCATTAAAACCTGCAGTATCTAAAGCCCGGAACCGTTTTTCAATAAAATTTTGTAAACTTTTAAATTCAGGAATTTGGTCCGAATTGTGCTCCAGTTCAAACTGCTCTTTAGTACTCTTGTCCAATTTTGACCATAACAATTGGAATAGCATAAAATTTGTGTCCGGTAATTTAAAACCATCCAAAATAGCCAAATTTTCAGTAAATACCCGATTCACCCGTTCCAAATCATTCGGTCGAGAAGACTTTACCGACTCACAGTTGACCAATTTATCAAAATAAATAGTGGCAATTTGGCGAGTTTTATTATATTTTTTAATTAAAGTTTCATATGCCACTATATAATTCTCATCTGTGAGAGGGTAATTTTTAATTAAATCATAGGCCTCATTTTGTACACTTGTTAATAAATAGTGCAGTTTTTCAACTGGTGCAATATCAGTGCGCTTGTGCACAAGCGAGTCGAAAAGCTGCTTAAACGATATCCAATCTTGAACCTGGCCACTGAACACCTTAATTTGTATTTTAGGCAGTTTCGGAAGGTTGGAACACTGTGTGACTTGAGCAACCACAGGTTTGTGGATGAGACGAGCTTTCACAGATCTCATTTTAGCATCAAACATTCCCGTGTATCTAAATTGTTCTCTATGCTCACCCGATGGAACCGAAACCAAAAGTTTGATCTGAGCGTCATGAAAGTCGTGTGCAATAGATACAAGCTCGGTCTCATCGCACAAAGCTATTTCACTATCGCCTAACATGGCAATATACTCCAACCTCATAAACGCGTAGTCCCGCGCGACACGCAATGGATCCGCTACCACTTGTTCCTCAACAACGCTTTGTTGTGCATCTTTGCCCATTTTAACACAAAAACAAAGTAAACAAACACTCTCAACACTATATTAACCAAATGTAAACAAAACAACCTAAAAATATGTTTGACAACGACAGATGTCAACTGACAGTGACAAGTTGACAACTTGCTTGGTGTTGCCAGTGCAATTCAACGACAAAGAACGAATGCAATTGAATGATTTAAAGCTCTCAATACTTCTTTAAACACCAATATCTTCGCTTACCCGAAATAAATTTATAATTATGAAACAACGAACAAAAACGAATTTTAACAAATGACTCAACGAAAAAACGACAAACAAAAGGTCACTTATCAAAATATGCGGTTCGAAGACCAAAAAATGTGCGATTAACGAAAGAAAATGGACTGTATGTTTGTCGAGGGAATGCGACAAGGGTTTACGGGAGCCAAGATATTGGGTTTTGGCAAAAGGGCCGACTAAAATAACTGAATTAAAAATAAAACGGAGTGGTGTTTGGTGGTCTAACCTGTGATTCCTGGTTCTGTGGTGCAGAATTCGGGCTAGAGCAGCAACCCGCCGTCGGTGCAGCCTTCAACGTCCCTAGACTAGATCAGCTGTTGACTTTACCTTAAAGCGCCGCTACTCAGCCTCAATTTTACGCCAGGGTTTCGCCGGCAGCCTCCAACACACTTGTATGAAAACACTAGGACTACGAAGTAGTGGTAGCTTTAAATATCACTTGTTTAAAGATTGCTATGAGACGAAAGATGTGCACAGTTCGAAATTTGAAGGGCAACTAACTACAACGGTTTTGGCGGGGGGAACTAGAATGAAAAGTGTTGCCACAGTTTATAAAAGAAAAACGAAATAAATGTCTACTACCAACATAAGTGGTCAAAAGTAAACAGTATAAATTCCAATGTACCCTGGTATTCATGATTTTTATTCTAAATTTTCAGCATTACAGACAAGCTCTCACCAAATTTTTCAACTCCCAAAACAAAGATGTAGTATTTTTTGAAACAGCAACAAGATTACACAAATTCCCTCATATGGTCATACACTGTATACCGTTACCAAGAGACGTTGGAGACATGGCATCCATTTACTTCAAGAAAGCCCTTCTGGAATGCGAAGCAGAATGGTCTGTCAATAAGAAAGTTGTGGAATTAAAAGGCAAAAACATAAGGAAGGGTGTTCCTAAAGGATTGCCATATTTCTGGATTGATTTTGGCATGGATGCAGGCTTTGCGCATGTGATAGAAGATCAACAGCTGTTTCCTAGAAATTTTGCAGAGGTATCTTTATGTTATTGTTATTTTACAAGGAACAACCCACACTATAAGTTGTTGCGCAATGTTACGCAACTTTTGTGCAAGATTGCTCAACTATTCCTTATGACTAAATTGTCTGAAAATGCTTGTTTTTAGGGTTCCATAGCCAAAATGACAAAAACTGAACACTTATAGTTTCGTCATGTCTGTCCGTATTATGTCACAGGCATTTTACTCAAAAACTACATGATGGATATTGATGAAATTCGGAATAAAGGTGTCTTGTATGAGCCGCTACTTATTTTGGTAGTTAAATAACTAAAAGAAATATTTTAGGGGGGGTACTCCATACATGTTACCAATATGCTCTTGGCCAGTTTTTTCATGAATGGTTTAGAAGACCATCTAAATATTCATTTTGTTTTTCAGGAAATCATTGGTGGAATTCTAGATCTAGACCACTACTTATGGAAAAACCCCAAGAGGGAACCTGGAGATGAACAGCGACAGAAAGTGCTAGAATTTACAAGAGAATGGAAACCATTTGACATAGTTAATAAGAATAAAGATTGACAAAATTTGAAATCATATTTTTTTGTCATTGATAATTTTAGAATACTGAATAAGTATGAATTCTAATAAGCTATTATGGTTTACAGTGTGAGTCACACCCCTCGGGGTGGTCCAGCTAGAGACCTGGGTCGACCCCAGGGAACGCCACGGCCGACCACCCGGTCCGACAATCGCTATGCCCATAAGGGTTGCGAGTTTGTCAGCTTCCAAAAAGAAAGAAAAAAAGTGCAAGTCATGAAATTTTTTAAAGTATTCACACATATGGTGTAATTTCTCTTGATTTAAATTGTACACATAGCAGTTTTGATAAGCGCTATAGTAATTTGCGATGCATCCAAATTTTCAAAATAACAGTAACTTCAGCACTTCATAAAACCGCTCATGCTCAAAATATCGCATTCCCAAAACACTAGATTATAAAATCGTAAGTAACTCAAGGACCTAATCAAATCAAATCAAGGACAAAATGCTTTTGTTGGATGTAATATTATGGTAATCTGGTAAACGGAGAATATGATATATCCAGCATCTGGTATTTTAAAAATCTAGTATTTTAGGAATGCGGTATTTTGGTAATGAGCGCAAAAAACCTGTAGGTTTGTGGTAATCAAAGAAAATTTGATTTCAAATATTTTAATCAATGTGCTATGCATCGTCTTTCATCATTTCTTCTATGAGCCTTTGCCTCTCAGCTGCCTGCCGCATTTTTGTCAATACTAGTGATTCATAGTCTCGGTCGGATACCAGTGAAGGTCCTGGGGCCTCTCTTTTTGTGGTCAGTATAGGTTTTTCATTGAGCCATCTTAATGTGAGAGGATTTTCTGGTAAACCTGGAAAACAATGAAATATTATTAAGACAATTTATATTTGTTCGACTACCGATTTTGCTATTTTAATTAGTATTTAAACAAAAGTTTAGACCAGGCAATACAAACCCTATGATTTCAATTCAAGGCCCCAGCTATTTCTTTTTAAACTCAAATTATCTATAACACATGTAGTCAAGTGCAAACAAGTATCAAATAAATTGTTTCATAAATATGGAAGGAAGTTTTTATTGCCACTGCAGAAGGTGTATTTGGACATATTTTGGAGCATATGTCTGCAGTCCTCAAACTAAAAGGCCGCTAGTTTGTATAGAGTTCTATACAAATTAGCGGCCTTTTAGTTTGAGGACTGCAGTTGTATGCACCCATATTTTTATACTTGACTGTATAAGAAAAAAATCCATGAACTTTAATAGAAAACTTACCTTTTTCAAATTCAATGGCCATATCGGAGGCTTCCTTAGTAGAAAACTCTACCAATGCACTGCCTTTCTTCTTAGGGGATACAATTAAGGCCACAATGTCACCATATTTTTTTAAAAACTTTCTCAATGTCTGTTCATCATAGCCTCCATTCATTTCATCTGTTTTCTCTGCCTTCCACTTAATCTTAATTCTGTTTAAACTGGAGTCCCACACGGGTTCATTTAGGCGACCTAAACTTCTCTGTATTTCCTCTTTGACCCTTCTTTGTTCTTCCCGTAGGAGTCTGCTGCCTTCTTTTTGCAATCTTAGTATTTCAGCAGCAAGCTTTTGTTCATCTGTAAGGTTGCTCATGCCTGAACCAGACATGGCCTCTCTTTCTCGCCTTTCCAGGTCTTCTTTAAGTTTCTGTCTCTTACTGTCAAGTTCTTTATGCCTGAGTTTCGCAGCTTCTTTGGCGCGCAGTACTTTGTCATAAGCAGACCTTGCAGCTGCATCTGTTAGGATCTCCAGGGCCCTTGAAAGCTCATGGAAAGCTTCAGCTGCTTTTGGATCATCAGGATTTTTATCTGGATGGCATTGTAGTGCTTTCTTGCGGTAAGCTTTCTTGATCTGAAATATAAACAATGTTTATTATAGAAAACAAGACAAGTAGGTAAATGTAGACAGTAACAGCTACAAGTAATATTAATGGGCCAAACAAAGGTCGGCAAGCTCATCAGAATGTGGTTTCATGGCATTGTGCAAGGGTTGGGCCAAGGTAGACACAAGGAGAAGTATGGAAGAGAATCGGCCTTCACCCGAGGAAGGGCCCTTATCTTCGAAGACAAAAGTAAACAACTGTGCACAGATAGATAAGAGAAATATAACGCTTTTCATTTTATTTATTCATAGTACATTCAGAACAAAATGTGCAAAACTTTATTTACCTCAGATTCTGTGGCGGTGATAGTAAGATCGAGGATAGCATATAAATCAACATCTTCGATTTTAGTTTTAGCCATCTTCATCAGTGGTGGCTTATTTAATATTAAATAAATACACAAACACTGAATTATCTAGAAGAACAGGAAAACAAGCTGAAAGTTACAGCAAATCAAATTTGACAGTGACACTGACAGTTATAAACTGAGTTGCCAAAACGCTAAATGAAAATTCCACATTTAGTTACATTTCTTGTCACCCAGCTTTGAAGATTTTTGAAAAAAAAAAACTACAGAAATAACTAAATGGTAAACTATTGTTCACATAACATCAAATATTACGCTTTACTTTATTACAATGGTAAGGTAACAACCCAAACTCATCATATAAAAAAAAATATTTTACGTACAAAAATCAATAAAAAAAATCCTTGTAACTATTTTTCTTGTATTTTTGCATTATGTTATATAACATTTTTTACTCCTAATGATCTCAGGAATGTGTGTTTAAAATCTTTTGGATTCCTCACGAGCACCTTGTACATTATAATAAAATAATGTCATCAGGGGCGTATTTACCCTAGGGCCATCCGGGCCATGGCCCGGGGCGCCACTCGGCCAGGGGCGCCGTAGCCGCCCCGGGCCCATTGCCGTTTGTTCTGGTTTTGGCGCCATTCAACTGACTTTTACTTCTCACCTTTTTTTATTTTATCGAAAATACGGTCGTAAGTTAATTTTCGTCAATACCTACAGACCGCGTCTGTTATTAAAAACATACGGCGTGGTAAGTACAATAAGTACATGCTCTGAATAAGGGCCCGGGCGGGGCGCAGAGGGAAGAGGGGGCGTTTTTCAATATTGAAACCTATTTTGCAAAACATTGAATAACCAGTAACCTTGTCACCTGACGGGGTAGGTACTTTGCGCCAATACAGTAGTTCTGATTTTCTACAGACTTGTTTATGATGTTGAATGAATAATCTAAGTTTGTGACCTCGAGCGCCAATGCAACTTTGTCAAAAATCGAAAAAAACCGCGAAAATTTCGGTTTTCAGATTCTGGAGATTATAACCCTAAACTAGTTTTTGATAGTACCTTCTCAGGACGTTTTAAAAGTACACAAATTTTTCTACAATATGAAATAATAAAATTATCTCTGTAGACACAATAGTTTTCGAGATGCTTTTCAAAATTCATAATTTTTTGTACTGCGCTATTTTGGTGAGGACATTGATTTGCTGATCATCCTCACTGCGATCGGCGCCGCCCTTCCAAGAGGGCTAAAATAAAACTTAATTTATTGATTTTGAATAACTCAATTTACTAACTAATAAACCTATTAACTTTTGTTGTCCTTGCCTTTTTTATTAGCTTATCATTAAACATCATAATTCACACTTCTCATTTTCATTTTTAACATGCCATAACATAACGTACAAGGCTTCGATAGTATAACAGGGGTTACGAAGAATCAGGGTCTAAATTCATTCAGAACGACAGAATATTGCAAAAAATGGCGAAGTTCGGAAAAATGGTGAACTTTGAAAGGCTTCATCTCGGAATCTATTGGGTCTACAGAGACAATTCTAGTCTCATGGGTATTGTAGCTTAGCCTACTTTAAAAACGTCCTGAGAAGGTACTACCAAAAACTAGACCTTCCCTTATTTTTACGGTTTTTTTGATTTTTGACAAAGTTAAGTTCCACTCTCGCGTCAAAGTATAAAGACGACCAAGTAGTCCAATTTCGGCCGTTTAGGAGCGCGCGACACGTATTCACAAAGACGCGCGATAGCTCGCCTGCGTGCGTGCGATCAGAATTTATTAAAAATATTGTATTTTTTATTTCAATAATATTTTTCCTTGACTTCTGGGGCGCCGAAACGTACATTGGCCCGGGGCGCCAAATTTCAAAATACGCCCCTGAATGTCATCAACACGATTAACATAAAATCGCCTGGTTGCGTATATACATTTACGCATTCATTTTCGATCAATGCACGGGATCAATGCATTCGCTTACCTAAAATCTCACTGGTAACATACAAAACTGCATAACGCCATTCATTACTCACGTAGTACCATTATCATGTACGAAAAAATATAACTACATTACAATTCAAGGAGAAATAAACTTTATGTGTACGGGTTACGGTCCAAAACGATTATAAACCAAGTTCGGAGTTACGTCATTATTGGCATTGAAGGAAATACAACTCTCGCCGCTCGCTGAATCACAACACGCTGTCGTGATACTTAAAAGTACTAATATAATTAATATTTTATTTTTTAAATGTAACTATTTGTTATATTACTTATCGTGTAATTCGCTATATATGGCAGTCATGAAAAAATTTAATCAGAGAGTGTTTAATCTCTATTGAAATTTACTAAAAGTTTAGTGTTCTTAAATAAAGAGATTTTATTCTAATATTCTCAAAATAAGTATCAGTTGCTTTTAACACATCCTTTAAGTATGTAAAATTAAGAAAACGATATTAAAAAGATGTATACTGATGGAGATAAAAACCAAAAATGCGGTAACGACACACTGTCGTGACCAGCGCGCGAAGAGCGTTCCGGAATCACGACAATGTGTCGTGATTAGCAGTGAATGGGTTAAAATTAACCCATATTAGTGGAAATATCACTTCCACTAGCAACACTTGACAATTACGCTATTCAAGCCCTTTTTAAAAACTCTTTCATAAGATGAAATAAAGAATATTCCAAACGTCATAACGTAAAAAAACTGAATAAGGACTTTGTAATGTGAGGTTATTTCGGGTTAACTTAATAATTATCAATTTTCTCACAAATATTTATATCTTGCTATTTGTAGTCAACGCTAGATGGAATAGGATAACTTCAGCAATATCCACAACAGTACAATGCTGCCTCGCACTTTACGTAAGTATTTAAAACTCAAAGCCGTAAGTCCCAATTTAGTACATACTTACATGCATATTGTCTTCATTGAATAATATTATTGTTTTAAGGACATCCCGTGCGAATTAGCGTAGCAGCATTAAGAAACAGTTCTACAGCTGCAGTTGCTCCTCAAAATGTTCCTGAAGGTATGTACCTGATAAACTATCCACTTACCCATCATCATCATGATTGTCCATAGAAACAAAGCGCAGTTATGCCAATTATACCGCAATTAACCAATTACTACGTTATTATTCTGTAAGCTTCTTGGAGCATACAATAACGTCTCTGCTTTTTCAAAGCATTTCTTTAATAAGTAGAGATGCAGCGAATAGTGATTTGGCCGAATACCGAATATTCGGCGGAGTCGACGGCCGAATAGCCGAATATTCGGCCATCGGTTTTACCTAAAATGCAGTAAATTCGAACGCCCAGGTGAGCGGCGCCGTGAATCTCTCTACAGGACAGTGCAGGTTGCAACTTGTTACTCGTCATAGGCAGCCTATGACAGAAAAATGCACCAATGAAAATTTTTATTTCATTCGTAGTTTCATTTCTAATTTGTTGTTTATGCTACTGTTCTATATATGTTTGAAATTAATGTGAAAGATGATTAAACTAATATTTTATATAGATTACTGTTTATAATTTGTTATTAAAAAATTTTTCATCCTTATTTTTCCTTCGACTTCGTGTTAATTTACTATTCGGTATTCGGTCGAATATTATGCCATTATTCGGCTGAATAGTCAAAATGTGGCCGAATAGGCCGAATACCGAATAGTGGCCGATTATTCATTGCATCTCTATTAATAAGCGCAACTGATAACACTAAAGTTTAAGAAATTATCACTATTGAATCATCTACATTATTTTTGTTGTAGAAACTAGCACACAGAGAAAAAATCCTCTGGACAATCCAGACTACTTTCAAGTCCACAATTTATTCACTGTAAAGGATTTGTTTGATGCCAGAGTGCATTATGGCCATAAAGAAGGTTCCCTCAATGATTACATGAGGCCATATTTGTATGGATCTAGACTTGGTCACTTGATATTTGACCTGGACATTACTGCGGAGCACCTCCGGAAAGCTCTTAACTTTACAGCGCATGTTGCATATAGAGGTGGTATAATCAGCTTCTTCAACAGAAATGCACTCAATGCACATTTGGTCGAAAAAACTGCCAAAGAATGTGGCGAATATGCCCATACTAGATTCTGGCGTGGAGGCATATTCACAAATGCCAACCATCAATTTGGTGCTGTCACAAGATTACCAGACCTTTGCATATTCTTGAATACACAGAATAACATTTTAAATCAACACACAGCCGTGAGAGATAGTGCAAAGATGCTCATCCCTACTGTTGGCATTGTAGACAGTAATTGCAATCCTAATCTAATCACATACCCAGTGCCAGGAAATGACGACACCCCAGCAGCCATTGAACTTTATTGCAAACTATTCAAAGGTGCCATCCAAAGAGGCAAGGAAGCAAGGATGAAATTCTTACAAGAAACCGAGTAAAAACAAACAAAATGACTTTCAGTAACATGTATTTCATTATTTAGAATAATAGGCAATAAATGATAGTAACTTAGTTAAAACAATTTGTTAAACAAAATATACAAATAACACATTGTACCTAAACAAACTTGGATACAAAAATATGGAATAAATCTTCAGGATAACATATTTGGTCGTTTTACTGCTCATCTTTGAAGCTTGAATCATACTTCAGCGCTAGCACCATAATGTAAAGGAATCGAATATAATTGGTCGACTAGGCAGCAATTTTTTAAATTAATGTTTTACCATCGGCCAAATTGAAGTGTATGCTGGCCCCATTAGTACCGGCACAAAGTATACATTGCTTGAGCCTCAAAAATTGTTGAATACTTATACTTAGTTAATTAGATTTATACAAATTCACTACCATTATAAGATATTCTTCCTTCTTGAGTAAAATTGCTCTATATTTTTCAGTTATGAATCTTCATCACCTTCTTAATAATCATTGTAATAAAACAACGGATTAAATCGCGTATATTACTTCATTTTTACGTGCCCTCGTAACCGTTTTCAGTCTACCCGCGACCACGAACACATGAAAAATGTTACGAAACGTCGGGACGTAAAAATGAAGTGCTTTATTACAATGAGTAGATAATCTTGGAAACCGAAGACAATATAAAATACTGTGGGTCTAGTGTGAAAAGGGATACAAGTCACATATAACCTAGGTGCAAAAGAGCGTAAGTCATATACTAGAGTTGTGACCTTTTGTACCTGGTATAAATGTGACTTGTACCGTACCCCTTTTTAATTAGACCCACAATATTATTTATGCCACAGTTGGCCATAAAGTGACTTTTTCGTGAGTGAAAAAGCCGCTTTCTGGCCAAGTGTAGACATAAAATGATGTACACAACACGGGAGGTAATAAAGAAAGCCCTCGATGGCATATTTACGTCCCTCGCTTGCAGCTCAGGCCGCAAACTTCTGCGATCTAGGCCTTTCTTTGTATTACCACCCTAGTTATGTAATGTACTATTTCTTACAAATACATACATTTGTAAGAAATAATATTGTTGTTTGAGTATTATCCCAGAAGAACCTTGCGCATCATATGCGGGTGAGGGTTGTCCACTTCCCGGCTCTCCCAGCTGCCAGTGATGCACTTTGAGCTACAAAGGTACTGCAGAAGCGGGATGCGGTATTTACCACAGAAGTCCACGAACTTGATGTGCTCCACGCGATTATCGAAGAACACACCTGGAATAGAATCATTTTGGTCTTTAAAAAAGGAAGCTGAATCTGCATTTGCAGCACAAGTTGGGCCACAAGAAAAAAGTTTGATCGAAAAATCTCGATTTCTCCTGTCCTATCCTGACCTGGTGACAATGGGACGTCCTGGTTTCAAAAAAAGTCGGAACAAAAAGGGTTTTTCCAAATCAGTCCAGCCGTTTTCCAGTATTCCGACGAACCGAGGACCGCTTCTTTTTTGAAGTCGGTTAAAATAAAGCGTAGTATAGTGAATTACACATTGCATTTTTATAAATACTAATTACGTAAACAAAACGCAGATAACTAAATTCGTTTTTAAACAAAATTCACCTTTGCACTTTGGGTTGACGCAACACTGGGCCGCCCCTAAATAGTTGATGAGGTCTCGTGGCACCTCGCCGAGCAAGATGGGGATTTCATGGAGCTTGATGGTCCGGCCAGCCAGCTCCAGGAGGGACGGGGGCTGTAGAGTCATGTCCCGGACGAACCTGACCACCAAAGGGTTATCACGAAGACTGAGCTGTAAAAAACCAAAGGATTTCTTTATTTACTTGTAGTATAAGAGTTGCATAGGACCGAGAAGAGCGGCGTAGAGAAGTGGCATATAACAATCGGTGGATACTAGTTGAATAGATAGTTAAACTCGACAACTCGTAGGTTTAGACCACAAAATTGGGAGAGGTAATGTGGGCTGGATTCTGGGTCGCCCTGATAGATGAACACAAACTGGTTAAAGGTTGCCGATAGCCGGTGAATACAAAAACAGGAAGATCATGTGTTCCAGTGGAATATATATTGACATGATAAAATGATCGGGGAAATAGGTAAGTGACTAAAACTATTTACCATTTAAATATTTTTCACAATGACGTAATCTAAATTGATTAAAATACGTATTTTAATATGGCTTTACCGGGATTTGCACTGCAATAGGGTCAATAAAATCATTTAAATTATTCTTCTAAGATAAAAACGGCACACTAATCTGTTTATTCAAGTGTGTTCGATAAGACATCGTATCATTGAAAAATAAGAAGTATTACTTCGCCACGCCGCAGTTGCTAAATGCAATGTTAAGTAGCCTATGCTTTACCATCTGTTTATTTACAAGATAGTACAAACATTCACTCTATAAACTGTATTTATCGCTGGTCCGTCTGTACTTCTCTCCGGAGGAGAGGTACCATTTCTGATTGCCCGAAGTGGCCATTTTGCTGACCAAACCAAATACGAATTTAAAAAAAAGTCCGAAAAGGCACTGAATGTGTTAAACTCCCAAATCGTAGCTACAGTCAGCATCAAAGCAATCGCAGTTACAGACTATTTAAAAGACTGTATAGTAGTGTGTATATATAATAGACAGCCTTGAGCTTACATTTGCTTCTAACTGTACCTATTTAAGTAGAAACTACGAAAACTACCTACTTTTACGATAAATGTAGAATCGTTCTGCCAGGCACATCGCACGTGCAGCCGATAACGGGTGCAACGTAGCGCGCAATTTATTGTGTTGCAGATAGTAAATAGTTATCTACTAAGTAGTGTGTGCGAATTCTTCATAGCTTCCTTAATTTAATGTTTACAAATATGTCTACGACGCAATACCGTCTGGACTTTGGAAGTCAGGGCCGCGCCGACTCCCGGCAGCGCATGTGTGCGAAACCAATGAAGCACCTCTTTATTGCCGTCGTGTTTCGACTTCCGGCGCCCCTATTACCTTGGCGCCTGTGTGCGCTGCACACTTCGCACACAGGGGCGGGCGGCGCGGCCCTGTTGGAAGCTTAACCGTGCACAGTGGCGGCGTAAGCCAGTCGGGTAACCGGGGCGGAAAGGTCTACTTTTTGATTTGCATTCAGCAGTCACCCCCAGACACATGTAATGCGGTCCGCTGTGTCACCCCCCAGTGCTTGGCACCCGGGGCGGACCGCCCCTGCCGAGTTAGTATTCACTGTTCCCATTGAAGCGGAGTGGAGACGAGATGTGTTTTTTTTTTAAGCCTGACAAACTTGAAATCCTTACTGACTGTTGCAAAAATCGGACCAGGTGGGGGCCGTGGCGTTCACTGGAATCGAACCAGGTCGCTTGGCCCGGACCACCTTGAAAGGGTCGGACTAGGTGGATCCGGGACGCCTGGGAGGGATCGAACCAGGTCGCTAAGCCCGGACCACCTTGAGAGGGTCGGACTAGGTCCCCACCTAGTCCGACCCTCTCAAAGCCGAAGTGCCTGGGATCGAACCAGGACGCTAAGTCGAGGCCGGTGAGCAGCAGACCAGCGGGAAGGTTGAAGCGTATCAACCTGTCCTTATGTAGAGTGTGTAAATCGAACTAATGGGAGTTTCGATACATTCGTGTCGCGCGTTTCCAATTTTCCATACACAAAACAAGAATTCCCACGCTCGTGTCGAAGCCTATTGTTTTGACGCGAGCATGGGAATTCACACCGCCACAACCACAGCACGGAAACTTCGCACAGTACAATACGTTCTCGCATAGTTTTCGCTAGTGGCGTTCGGACGGCATCAACGGCGTTTGCGTACTGTCACGATAATTATATTGTGAACCTGTGACGTTTTGGTTGCCGGCGACCGGATCGGCTACGCCCACCGCGCGGGAGGCCAAAATCGAGTGAAGTGCACCTGACTCCCGCAAGAAACTTAGCTGAGTCCGAGCAATGTCGGAGTGAGTCTCCGTCAGTGGAGCCGCAGCCTAAGGCTCAGTGGGACTACTAACTAGTTCCTGTCACTGATTGACGTAGCTGAATCACTGGCTTTGCTATATAGGTATTGAAAATTGAAACTGCTTACCTCTGTAAGACATTTTAACTTGATAATTTGAGTAGGCAAGGTCTTTAATTTGTTCCTGTGGATGAGCAGCGAACGGAGCTGATTTAGGTGAGCAATGCTGGGTGGCAGCTGTTCTATCAAGTTGTCGCTCAGGACCAAGGCTTGCAGGCCTGTCAGCCGTCCAACAGAGTCCGGGACTTCTATGATTTGGTTTCCTCCTAGGGAGAGAATCTGTAAACTGCCAAACAAATTTCCTATTATGTAAGAGTTGTTGAAGGAACTCGAAAAAGGACCAATACTCGGGTCCAAGATGTAGCAAGGTCACAGTAATATTTAGTACCTATACCAGTAGCGTGGCGTTCAAAGAACTCGATTCCTACCGGCTTGCCTAACATCAGGCATTTGAGCACTTTATTCGACAGCTCTTAAGGAAAATGTACGCCAAATCTGCACCAGCTTGCCCAAGCACATCTTTCACGCCACGCCACTGTAGCATACGCATACCTAATAGCAGTAATTTTTCTTCCGATAAAAGGTACATCGCGCGGCCTGTACGTGTGGGCATCGTGAACGAACGCACGACAAGCAAAGTTTTACGAACGCGTAAGTTGCCTCAGTACCGATCGCACTGTCTGCGCCTCGACCCTGAATGCGTATCGCGCGCTCCTAAACGGCTGAAGTTTGACTGCTTGTCTGTCTTCATACTTTAGAAGGTTATTGTGTGAGGACTTTGTTAAATAAAACCGCGCTTATTGAATTCCTAGCCATGAGGTGGTTTATAGAGAGATTATGGGCTACTAATCTAATAATATCGATACCTCTAGACTCAAAGGGCGTAAACGCCCTTAGAACCTACGGCGTTTACGCCCTTTAAGTCTAAAGGTATCGATATAAAGTACTGTGAGTCACCACTAATCTCCCTATATCCGAGTTATCTGCCAAGCGTTACGAATTTGTCCTTTAGGATCGAATCCAGACTGTATAAAACAAATAAAACCATGAACGTGAAAAAAAGGATGGTAAGGTTATAAGAATTTCGGAGGCTCAGTATTTGGAAAAATCGCTGATCTTGCACAATCTTTGGCTTGCCTACCTACTAACTGGCGGGCTAGCAAAGTGCACTGCATTGTTTTATTTTGCAGTTTGCAGCTAGTTTGACTCCTCAATCAAATACAGTTAGATATAGCAACAGAATACCATTACTGTGCTCCAAAGAGCTAGAACGTCTTTTGTTTTGCTACAACGCACACACAGTGTCCATTTTTTGGGGTCCGAACCAAAATGGTAAAAAAGGAACCCTTATGGTGCGACTCTGTCTGTCTGTCCGTCTGTCACAGTAAGATATCTCAGGATCTACTGATGCTATCGACTTGATATTTGGAATAGTGTTAAAAATCGCTAACTCGAGCCTATTGGATAGAAAAAAAATCTAATACCTTTTTTACTTTTTTTTTAAAGGGGTCCGAAATGGGACGTCGAAAAACAAAAGTAGAACTATTATATCGAGTAGGATATCAAATGAAAGGGCTTAATGTGTAGATTTCAAAGCCGTTTTTATTTTTTTTCTTAGACTTGCCGTTTTTGATTTAAGACAAAAAACGTTAAAAAAAATACCATTCCCCCCTATTATCTCCGAAGTTACTGAACAGAAAAATCTGAAATAATTTCCGATTATTAATATCAACCTAAATATTACAGGAAAAATAAAACGGTTTTCCTAACTTTCAGCGTTTTTTAGAAATTCGCGAAAATTGTAAGACAAACTTATTTGCTCCTACTAAACTAACCGCGTCATATGTCCACTCCATGTATGGGGAGAACAGTTTTCCAAGAGCAAAGTTAAATTTGTCCCACCATACAGTTTATCTTGAAAATTATCCACGTATCTACTGACGAGTTTGTACGGGACCCTCGGTGCGCGAGTCCGACTCGTACTTGACCGGTTTTTTTTCTTGATATAGAAGCGAAGTCAGCAACGTCCACTTCAAATGAAGAATGAATAAATGTAAGTATTTTATTATTGTTTGTTTATGAACCGGGCATTTATGTACTTACCTACCTACTTACGCTATGTGTTATTTTGTTTATTTTTCTGTTTGTTATGTTCGATAAAGCTGACAGAAAGTTTGCAGTTTAGTTTGAAATACTGGCTCGTTACATCATGCTCAACATGGTACCTTATTATTAGTTTTTGTCATTTTAAAATCGTTGTTGGCACGAAAATGAGTTTAATCTGGGGGCACGGCACGGCAGTGCCCCCGCCAAGTCGAGCAAAACATTTCCCAGATTAATTATATAAGTACGTCACACGCTCGATAACAATAAGTAATTCTTTAGCATTCTGTGTCTATTTTGAATACCCCTATATCCTTAAGTTAGAGTCTCGTCTGTTCTCCGATAGCATAATATACTTTTGCTATCATTGGTGTGACATACATAAGTATGTCTGACATGATAAGAATTGCGAATAATTTTATAGCTCGATCCAGTTTTGCAAGTCATTTAGTCATTTTAATTAGGTGTTTATGTATATGTATGCAAAGGACATATTACTTTTAGTACTGAACTGATGGCAGACATATCTTAATGTATTTCTAATTAAGAATCTTTAAAGATAACAGTAAAAGAGTAAATAAATATCATTTATAATGGCATGATTAGTCACAACAAGATCGATTGTTTGCCACCATGACAGTATTGTTTCTTTTATAACACATTATCTATACATACCTTACCTACCTACTTTACAAACAAATTAATCCGGTTAGAAGGGCGATATTTTCCGGGACAGTCAGATGCTGTTTTATTTTACACGCACTGGATTCATGATTCTTTCTCAAATATTAAGAGATAATCTATTTATCTAATCAATAATTTCCACCAAACTTATCTGTGTAAAGATGGTGGACAAATAAGTAGGTATTTGATAGCGGTACAGTACGTTTAATTCTTTGGCTTTTTTTTAAGCCTGACTAACTCGCAACTCTAGTGGGCGTAGCGATAATATGACCGGGTGGTCGGCCGTGGCGTTCCCTGGGGTCGAACCAGGTCGCTAGCCGGACTACCCCGATAATTCTTTGGCACCAGGTACCTCGAAATAGGGGATATGTTTTACTACTTGCGTTGCGATAAACAATCAACATTGTCACACAGTTGTGGTTAAGGGTCGTAACTCCGCCATGTAACCATTTTTGTTGTTTCAACATGATAAAATAACTGGCCAAGAGCATGTCTGACCATGCTCAGTGTAGGGTTCCATAGCCGTAACTATATAAGGTAAAAAATACGATGTAAAAAAAGTACAACAACAAAAGAGCGTATCTTCATAGCAATTACGTCCTTTTGTTGAGAAGCGCAGTTTATAGGCAATAACTCAAAAACTGTACATTCGATCTTGTTGAAAATAATTTTCGTTGAAAGTATTAATTAAGCGTTACCTTCGTGATTTTTTTCATATTTTTCGGACGCACGGTTTAGAAAATAGAGGGGGGGGGACACAATTTACACAACTTTCGGAGCGATTATTTCCAAATACATTCACTTAATCAAAAACATTACTTAGAAACCTTATAGTGTTTTTTAAAGAGCTGTCGAACTATGTACCACACGTTGATATTTGCTGAAAAAAATTTTTTTACTGTCTTTAACATGTATGGAGTGCCCCCCCTAAAAATATTTATTTTAATTATTTATATACAAAACTAAGTAGCGGCTCATAAAAGACACCTATATTCCAAATTTCATCAATATCCATCATGTAGTTTTTGATTAAAATGCCTGTGACATACGGACAGACAGACGGACGGACATGACGAAACTATAAGGTTTCCGTTTTTGCCATTTTGGCTACGGAACCCTAAAAAAGATCGGTTACGTTTATAGATATACGCATGGCCAAAGTAGTTACAAAAATATTTATTTTATTAATAATTTGTTGCATATTAGTACAAATTGGTCCGTGTATTGCACATAGGTACCATACACGTATGGCGTGCGCTTTGTCCAGTCCGTACCTACTCGTGACAATAGACGTAAAAATATTAAAAGTTATAGCTGGGGTTACTCTTCCCTACGGGTACTTCAAATGATAGACGCGCTCACACAGAAAAAATGTATCTATTTCACTGCCCACACACGGTACACAAGTTTACATTCAAGAACCTCGGTATTTTACTAATTTTAGTTAATTCTAGAGAATACGTTATGGCACTTATATCACGAACAAACATCGGGAGGAACAGAAAAAGATGCGCAATGGCGGCCGGGGCGTCGACCAATCAGTGAGCAGGAACGAGGGGGGAACGTACCGTCGCCTGCACAGATACGTTATACTAAGAACCGGGCCGGTACGTTGCCCCTACTCGCCCTTAGAGGGAGCCTGCTATTCGTTTTCGCTATATACTCCCCCTCCAGTTCATGTCTGCGACCTCGCTCATGGACTGGCACGTCCAGAGGTTCGTTAGGGACACCCTCTCCAACGCTAACATCATCCATATCCTCACAATCAACAAGATGACGGGGACGGCCCCGAGAGCGCTTCGGGTTGACGGGCAAAGGTGGCGAACTATTACCATCCCTACTACGGAATAACGACATTTCTTGCGAATGGTACTTTCCCAAACTCCTAGTAGGATCATCGAGCGGCGCGATAAAGTAAGTGGTTGGACTCACCTTCTTTATGACTAAGTAAGGACCATCCCGTTTAGGAATAAACTTCGAGCTGACATTCTTCGACGAATTGCTGAGCACGTGTGTCTTCAACAGCACCTGGTCTCCAACTTGAATATCCTCACCTACACGACGGGACTGGTCTGCATAGTCTTTTCGTTTATCTTGCTGCGCCTCCACTTTCTCGCGGATAGAGGCCAAGGAGTTGATGAAGTTTCGCAAGTATGGCGTTATCTGGGTTACAAAATTCTCTTTTTCCAGGACTGATCTAGGATCATTTCTCACTTCTAGAGGTGATCTCAGCTCTCTGGCAAAAGTCAGGTAAGCAGGCGTGACGCCTGTTGTTTGACATCTCGCAGTATTCAAAGCAAATCTTACCGAGGGTAGGTGCATGGGCCACGAGGTGTGCTCGGCGCCCACGAGCTGCGACAGCTGCACCTTCAGGTCCCTGTTTTTCCTTTCTGCTGGGTTTCCTTCTGGATGAAACAAAGGTAAGAGCTCCTGCTTGATGTTAAGTATGAACATAGTTTGCTGCATTACTGCTGAAATGAACTGAACCCCATTATCTGAGATGACACGGCGGGGAAAACCGAACCGAAGAAAATACTCCTCTATCAGTACTCTAGCACAGGCTTCAGCGGTAGCATCTCGCAGCGCGTACAGTTCAACCCATCTTGTGGCTGTATCTTCGACTAGAAGTATCCATCGATGACCTTCTTCTCCTGGCGGCAGCGGTCCGAACAAATCGATAGCCAGAACTTCATTGCGTTGATTCAGCACAGGTGTTTGCAACAATCCAGGTGGTTTCTCATTTGTAGACTTGTAACGTTGACATGATGTACAAGTTTTCACATAATCCGTTATGACACGCCTCATTCCAGGGAAAAAGAACCGTTGTGCAACCTTCTGGTAGGTCCTTTCTATACCAGGGTGACCAGCGATCGGAGAGTCATGACACTCCTTTAGGATTTCCGTCCTAAGATCCACAGGCACGACGAGTTGCGGTTCTTCACTGTCGGAGTCTGGGTTGTAGCGGTAAAGAACTCCTTGCTCCATCAGATAGCCACGGCCAGTCCAGCGATGTGCGTTGATCTCCACGTCACATTCCAGGTCATCAATTATCTTTTTCAGATCTGGATCAACCAGCTGTCCCTGTCGTAGTTCTGAAGGGCTTCGCGCAGGCAAGTCGATGATCACCGAGCATACACCGCAGGACTCTGAGGTCTCCTCATCGCAGTTCGGGCGACTGAGGGTGTCAGCAACTACATTGGTCTTTCCAGGAGTATATTCTATACGAAGGTCGAAAGCTTGAAGCTTGAGCGCCCATCTGACAAGACGGCCTGACGGCGATTTGAGCGTCAGCAGCCACTTGAGGGGCTGGTGGTCAGTTCCCACGATAACAGGGTGTCCTTCAATATATCCGCGGTAGCGCTCGACCGCCCAGACGACGGCTAATGCCTCTCGCTCCGTCGTTGAATAGTGTCGTTCAGCCGGCGTTAGCAGTCTACTCGCGTATTCAATAGGCCTTTCGTCGTTCCCCTCTCCTTGCAGCAATACAGCGCCGAGGGCGTAGTTACTGGCGTCTGTCCGCAGGATGAACGGCTTGGAGTAGTCTGCCTGCACGAGAATCGGCGCCGAGGTCAGCCTCCTCTTCAGCTCTTCGAAGGCGCCGTTCTGCTCCATCTTCCACTGCCATGGTTGATTCTTCCTGGTGAGTCTTGTCAGCGGTTCTGCAATTTGAGAGAAACCCGGAATGAATTTTCTAAACCATGAGCAAGTTTGAAGGAAGGTGCGGAGGTGCTTCAACGTCGTAGGCTGTTTCATGTTGACGACTGCTTGAATTTTCTCATTATCTGGTGATATTCCTTGAGCAGAAATAATGTGTCCCAAGTATTTGACTGATTCACGGGCAAAAACACATTTTTCCAGGTTGGCTCGGAGCTTGAATTCACGAAGACGCTGAAAAACAGCCCGAAGGTCTTCGATGTGTTGGGGTAAGTTATCAGATATGACTAAAATGTCATCCAGATATGCCAGAATTGTGACATTCTTCAGTGTGGGACCAGAGCGCATGCGGTCAATCAGCCTTTGAAAGGTAGCTGGTCCGTTCTTCACTCCGAAGGGCATCCGTCTAAATCGAAATATTCCCAGCGGAGTGGTAAATGCAGTCTTATCCCTATCTGCATTTACTGGAACCTGCCAGTATCCTGACCTCAGGTCTAATGTGCTCATCACACACCCACGCTTCGTTGCATGCAGAAGGTCCTCTATCAATGGCATGGGGTAAGTATCCGACTTAGTAACAGAATTTAACTTACGGTAGTCCACGCAGAAACGGACAGATCCATCTCGTTTCGGTACCAGCAATGCAGGTGCAGCCCATGCAGAATCGCACTCCTCGATGATGTCTTCAGCGAGCATCCTCTCCAGCTCCCTCTCCATAATTTCTTTCCGAGCAGGGGTGAGGCGATATGGCGGCACTGCAATTGGTGGATGATCGCCGGTGTCTATGCGATGCTCTGCAAACTCGGTTGGTGGTCCTGTTTCCTCAAATACCTCTGGAAATTCAGCAATAATTTGGGAAAGTACCATGCGTTCATGAGCACCCTCATGCGAAGAAATATTTACACCGACCCTGTTAGTAGTAACATTCCTTTCGAAACACATGTTATACCTTTTGCCATCACCGAGCCACCAAACCGATTTAGCGAAATCCAAAGTTAGGCCAGCTTTCATTAAAAAATCAATACCCAAAAGAGTTTCATTATTTTGAGCCTCCGGTAAGATTATGAATTGAATTGGCACAATTTTATTTTTAAGTGTCACCTCGACATCGGCTAAAAATACATCAGTGAGCCGAGCATGACCATCAGCAAGCTTAATAGTTTGAGTTGATGGTTGGAGAGGATGACCCTTTGACAGGAGGTAAGCATAGAGCGAGTGTCCAGCTATACAACTCTTTGCACCCGAATCGACCATCGCGGTTCCCTTGGAACCTAATATTTCAATTTCTAATACAGGCCGTTTGCAAAAAGTTGTATGATGGATTGGTGCAGTAAGCGGCTCCCCCTTGACACAAGATGCTTCATCAACATTATCAGTAGACAAACATACATTAGACTTAGTGTCAAGTACATAAAAAGCATTACTCTCAACGTTAGTACAGTTAGTACAATTTGAGCGAGACGCACCAATTTCACCACACACATAGCATGACAGAGACACTTGAGATTGCTCACTTTTAGATTTTAACTTAGGGCACTCAGCCTTAATATGATTTGGTTGTTTGCAATAAAAACAAAATGCACGTTTGACAGTACCTGAATGTCCACTTTCGTTACCATGTTGAGTTGACTGTGGAGAGGCCTGTCCAGCCGATGATTGCTGTTGAAACTGTGGCAAAGCACTGGGTGTCAGCGCCCGCGCGGCACCTGTGGTCGTTGCGGTGGACGGCGGCGGCGGCAGCGGCGGCGGCGGCGGCAACGGAGACCGCGGCTGCGAAGCGCGCGGCGTCGGGACACTTGCAGTGCGGGGCGGCGGCCCCGGTGGCAGCTGCAAACGTTGCTCACGCAACGAATCCTCGACGCTCCTCGCACGCCGTAAAAGGTCTTCGAAACAGCTAACACTGTCACGGTCGATTCTTTTCCTGATCCGAATGTCCAGCAAACCGTACACCATGTCCAACTGTACTTTTTCCACTAGATCCCCGTCCGGCAGCTTACCAAGCAACGCCCTCGCCTGGCTCACGAACAGGTCCGTGTGTGTTCTTCCTTGTTGCATGGCGAACAAATCTTTGTAGATTTGAAATGGTGGCCTTCTGTCTCCAAAAGTGGATTTTAATCGGTTCAATGCGTCACTCCAGGTAATAATCTCTCTTTTAACACCCTGCCACCATGTTCCGGCGGCGTGCGACAGCAACAATGAGAATCCCCTTAAGGCAGTATCGTCGGATATGCCTGTCGCGGCCTTGAATACCTCCACAGCGTCTATAAAGTTTTCTACAGATTCACCTGGCGCACCACTAAATTTAGCCTGGCACGTAGAGAAATTTGCTCCTACAGCCGCGGCGGCGTTCATGCCCACGCCCGCCGACTCCGGTAATGGCGTCGACTCACGGCGGTCATCATGTCGCATTTCATTGATTAGCCGCGTACATAACTCGACTTGCGATTGCTGTAGAGACGCTAAAAGTGTAGACAAATTTTCTTCCGTCATAGTTATAGTGCCGTTTGGCGACTTTTGACGTCGACGCGTCCCGGGCATTGTGAAGTAACACGTAAATCACGTTGGGGGCCACTTATAGCTGGGGTTACTCTTCCCTACGGGTACTTCAAATGATAGACGCGCTCACACAGAAAAAATGTATCTATTTCACTGCCCACACACGGTACACAAGTTTACATTCAAGAACCTCGGTATTTTACTAATTTTAGTTAATTCTAGAGAATACGTTATGGCACTTATATCACGAACAAACATCGGGAGGAACAGAAAAAGATGCGCAATGGCGGCCGGGGCGTCGACCAATCAGCGAGCAGGAACGAGGGGGGAACGTACCGTCGCCTGCACAGATACGTTATACTAAGAACCGGGCCGGTACGTTGCCCCTACTCGCCCTTAGAGGGAGCCTGCTATTCGTTTTCGCTATAAAGTGTTATTTACAATAATTATTATATATTATCTCAAAGAGGAGAGTAGGTACGATATGACGAGTAATTAAACAATAAAATTAGTTTTTCAATAAATATTTTCATGTGTGTAATGTAATATGACAAATTTAAGTTTAATAAAAATATAATGGGTCGTTTATAATAAGTGCAAGTTAACATCGCACGATCAACGGTCAGTGCAGCGGGGGTCAACGCCCGCAACTTCGGGAGTCTTCGGGTCATCGAGACCGCGCTGCCAAAGTATAAAGACAACCAAGTAGTACGTCTTCGGCCGTTTAGGAGAGCGCGACACGTATTTACACAGACGCGTCTGTGTGATTGCACTCCATACTGTGGCATGGGCGCGCATGGGCAAATGCTTGCCTGTGGTGCGTCCGTACACGGCGCGCACACATACGTTTGTCGGAAGAAAAACTACTGCTAATAGGCCACAGAACAGAAAAACAGTTGTTTTTTTTTATTCCGTGACTGTGGCGCTGCGCCCGCACAGCTAAGTCAAGAAGATTCTTCTTACTAATTCAACAAGTCTCGTTTAAAAAGCGATTACAATTCAAACCAGGATGGCTCATAAATGTGATAAATGCAACAGCCCAACCAAAAACAGATATTTCCTGGTATGCCATTCTTGTCAATTGACTTATCATATAGAATGCGACGGTGTTTCTTTCTATAGAAAGATTTAATCTTATGGAACCCGAAAGGAGAGTACTTTGCAGTGGCATGGCGTTAAAGATGTCCTTGAGCAAGCCGACGCAGATTTAGCGTACATTTTCCTTGAGCTGTAGAATAAGGTGCTCGAATGACTGATATTAGGCAAGCCGGTAGGAATCGAGTTCTTTGGACGCCACGCTACTGGTACTTTGGAACTGTAGAGCTTGCCTGATTAAATTAACTGAGATTCAAAATTTGTATGGAAATTTTGGACAGCTTTTTTTATTTCATAAATGAATAGTGCTCATGATTCTGAATAAAATGGTATAAGACACCATGATCAATTGAACCACATGCGAAAAGCACAGAAATGGGTTAACCAAGATTTAAATAGACAAAAAACTAATTTAGATAAATCGAATTATATAAAACCTGTCCAAATATGATATATTTGATACTCATTTCTCTTATTTTTGGGGCCCACCAAATAAATATCAAATGTAATTTTTAGATTTCCAACATTTGTATTTGCGTAGCTCTAAATAGAATAAAATATCGCTCGATTTGATTTATTCTATATCTCACAGAAAACCTTTTTTACCGTTTCTGCAAATTTAAAAGGCTCATTTAAATAATAAAAAGATCGTTTAAATACATGCCACTTTTTATAGTATTTTATGCAACAGTTGTATAAGAAGGTTCAAAAAATGCGAATTGCGTGAGTTGCGATACGAACCGCGAATGCGGCGAGTATCGCAAATAGAGACGCAATGAGCGTTTTTTGACTTAATTATACAACGTTGCATACAATACTTTTTCTACGACTAGGTTAAAATATAAAATACATGGACGTCACGCGTATCTCGTCCGGTCTCTCCGAGTGTGTACAGCCGGCATGACAGTTGTGTCTATGGTAAACTTTTTTTTGATATGGCTGGTGACACGATGTGACGATAATTAAAATACTTTTTTTTATGTTGGCATCAATTAATTTAATTCGGAAAGTTTTGTTTTTCTTATGAATCGTAGGAATTTAATTGTTTGTTAAGTTGGTAGTTGTGAATTTTTATCGTGAAGTTAGAATTGAGCGCTTAATCCTTGACCTAAGTTTAACCTAGATTTAGAAGTCTGTGGATGCTAGCAATAACGTAAAGTGACTATAACGACACTAGTGCTGTTATGGGGAATTCAATAGAGTATAGACTTCTCTGAACTCATATTATGTATGTTCTTATATTAGTGTTCGTGACCAAGTAAAAGACAGATAACAGTACAGGAGTAGAAAAAAGCTATTTTTTTTGTCTTTACGTAATGTTAATTATTTTGGGATGAATATTTTATGTTATTGAATAATATTGTCCTGTATATCTTTATATTTTTACAATATATATATGAAAAGTAAAATACAAAATGAAATTACAAAATATAAACACAATATTGTTATTGTTATACTTAGAGCATTTGCTCTAAGTTGTTATAGTACATTACGCAACTAGGGTGATAAGATAATACAAAGAAAGGCCGAGATCGCAGAAGTTTGCGGCCCGAGCTGCAAGCGAGGGACGTAAATATGCGATCGAGGGCTTTCTTTATTATATCTCGTGTTGTGTACATCATTTTATGTCTACACTTGGCCAGAAAGCGGCTTTGTCCGTACGCGCAGCGTGCGGAAAAAGCTACTTTATGGCAAAGTGTGCCATAATAGTACATTACACAACTAGGGTGGTAATACAAAGAAAGGCCGAGATCGCAGAAGTTTGGGGCCCGAGCTGCAAGCGAGGGACGTAAATATGCGATCGAGGGCTTTCTTTATTACCTCCCGTGTTGTGTACATTATTTTATGTCTGCACTTGGCCGGAAAGCGGCTTTTTCCGTACGCGCAGCGGCGCAGCGTGCGGAAAAAGTCACTTTATGGCCAGGTGTGGCATAAAATTTATAATTAATGATCACGCCCAAATATTTGCACGCCTGCGTGCAGACTGAGCACGTTGGAAGTATTTTTTAGGGTTCCGTACCAAAATGGTAAAAAAGGAACCCTTATGGTGCGGTGCGACTCTGTCTGTCTGTCTGACTGTCCGTCTGTCACAGCAAGATATCTCAGGACAGGATCTACTGATGCTATCGGCTTGAAATTTGGAATAGTGTTTTATGCCTTTTTCATTTTTTTTTAAAGGGGACCAAAGTCAAAAATCAAAAGTTGAGCTATTATATCGAGTGGTATATCAAATGAAAGAACTTCATGTGTAGATTCCAAAACTGTTTTTATATTTTTTCTTAAACATGTAGTTTTTGATTTAAGACAAAAAACGAAAAAAAATACCTGTCCCCCCCCCCCCCCCCTTATTATCTCCGAAGTTACTGAACAGAAAAATCTGTAATAATTACCGATTATTAATATCATCCTAAATATTACAGGAATAATAAAACTATTTTCATAATTTGCAGGGTTTTTTTTAGAAATTCGCAAAAATTGTAAGACAAACTTATTTGCTGCTACTAAACTAACCGCGACATATATCGATGCATTGGGACAACAGTTTTTCAAGAGCAAAGTTAAGTTTGTCCCACCATACAGTTTATCTTGAATTATCCACGTATCTACTAACGAGTTTGTACGGAACACTCGGTGCGCGAGTTCAACTTGCACTTGACCGGTTTTTTTTATATAAGATACTGTGTTCTAGCAAATAAATTATTTGACTTTGATTTAACTTTGTGTATCCTTAAAAGTATCACTTTTGAAACAGTTAATATTCTGTAAATTTGAATTTACCGCCATTTCTATTCTCTATCTATTTCTCTTTTTCGATTTTTTTCACATCACGTTTGTTTCAAAAAACAAAACAATACGGGCAAGTACACACTAGCGGTCAAATTATACTACAAACCGAAAATAATTGAATGACCTGCCCTGAGTAGTAGCTGAATATGTATGGGTGGCTTCTCTTTGTAATATGTCGAGTGCGTTCATATTATGTAAAGTGTAAACATTATTGTTTGAGCAGATTGAACTTCAGGCTACACGCTATGCTACACGTGTCGTTTAGTGACCATGGGTAAAGAATAACATTCACTGAACAATTAATATCTATTCTTGAGAAATAAAATATTCACTTAGATTGAGTGAGAATCTGAGAATATTGCTAATAATTAACTACCTACTATTTGAGTTATCGGTGTTAAAGTGGTGTTAAACGCGCAACTTCTGACCCGTGACGATTACAATTTTGCACCACTTTCAAATTGACGATAACGTCATTAGATAATGATTATCTCGATGTCAACTCATAATAACATTTATAAATTACTTCATAGCTGTCTACTTTTGATAACCCTTGACAAAACGCGAAAACTTAATTCATGTTCATGACTCCATAAATTTTTATCCATTTTTTATTGGTGGTATTGTATTCTATCAATGGCATTGTTCGCTCAATGGCATTGTATTCTTTAACAGCATTAGCTCTCTTGAACGGATAATTTCTATAATCTTAGGGCCGATACAGACGTACTACAACCTAACTGCAACTCCCTACCCTACGATTTGTATGGGAACTGCATCACAACTGCACGCTGACTGCGCAGTTGTGATGCAGTTCCCATAAAAATCGTAGGGAGTTGCAGTTGGGTTGCAGTCCGTCTGTATCGGCCCTTATACGTTTTTATTTTTATTTGTTTATTTATTTATTTAATCGTATGGCATAATGAGTCGCTTTACAAGTTAACTACAAATTAATATCTAAGTTCTTCACCCATTGGGCTGCGTTTTCACTTAAGGGTGCTAGTAAGTCCAAAGGGGTCCCGGTGTACTTGCGTTTTGGGCATTCGTGGACTATGTGGTGGATGGACTGAATAGGCGCTCCGCAGTCACACTCAGGGGTATCTCGCCAGCCACACCTGAACAAGAATTCGCCACATCGACCGTGCTGAGTGCGTAGTCTATTCAATTGGCACCATTCTCGTCTCGGGGCAGAGAAGCCGTGCGGCCTTTGAGTGGGATTGTGGTTGGTGTGCGCGCCCCTAGGCAAGTTGAAAATCCATTCCTCTTTCCATTTATCATTAATGTTGAAATTACATGCCGTCAGGTTCTTTGCGGTCACGTAGGGCGGATGTCGGGATTTCAAGCGGTGCTTTGGAGGACACATAAATTCTGTATATGCTGGCAAGTCTGGGTTTGTGGCGATTTTGTTGGCTTCATTTAGCAGGGCTTGTTGTCTCCTAAGGTGTGGTGGCGGTATATGGCTCAGGGTTGGCAACCATTGTATTGGAGTCGATTGTAGAGTGCCGGATATGCAGCGCATGGTTTTTCGTAGCTGGACATCGACCTTATCCACATGAGCGCTATTTGTTTATTGAATTCGTCTTAAGAGTTTATCCGTAACAATTATCGACTTATTTTGGACCATAGTTGGGAGGACTGGACAGATGGGGAGTTTTAAGGAATTTAAAAATCTGATGACAAAAAATATATTCTAATTACATGGTAAGCCGGTATTACATTAGGAAACCACGGAATCACAAACACAGCTGTTAATTGACGTAAGTACTATTTTAAATAAAACTCGTTTTATTGCGCAGGCGAAGCAAACAGAACCTCAATTCATGTTGCGAAATCTTCAACGATAATTTGACGACCGCTTTAGCTTAGTTGGTAGTGACCCTGCCTATGAAGCAAGAGGTCCTGGGTTCGAATCCCGGTAAGGGCATTTATTTGTGTGATGAGCACGAATATTTGTTCCTGAGTCATGGATGTTTTCTATGTATTTAAGTATTTTGTATGTATGTATCTATTAAATATATCGTCGTCTAGTATCCATAACACAAGCCTTATTGAGCTTACTATGGGGCTAGTTCGATTTGTGTAAGATTGTCCCCTAATATTTATTAATTCAAGATACAATAGGTTGACTGTTTTAGTTATATTTTTTTTATTATATTATTATTTCTAGTCCATTATGTTAAATTTAAGTATCAGTATTATTATTGGGCAAAGGCTTTTTCGTGGGCAGACGTCTTTGTCCAATGTTTTGCTGTCCTGTCGTGTATAATCACATTAAATACGATATAGACCTACACCATATGCTTAGGATATCATCAATAATCGGACGGTCTTAATTGGCTTTGCGTGTTCTATTTGGAAGTATATTTCGGTAGGTAGGCTATAATTTTATCCAAACAACAAACATGGGTCGGTTATCAACGGAATGATAAGGACTCCGTCATAATCATAACTTAGTAAATCGAATCAAATGTAGTCTTTTTTGGAATATAAAGTAGTGAATACATGATTTCTTATTGACTAGGTAAGTGATTGTTAATGATTTTTTACCAATCAGTGAAAAATTACCTGTTTAATTTCCATATATCCTTTGGTATATTGACTATATTGTTTCCACCCATATAAAGATACCGCAGTGATGTTAGCTCCATTACTTGGTCTGGGAATGAGTTAAGTTGGTTTCCGCTCAAGTTAAGCTCTTTTATTGTGTTTTTCGAAGAGCAAAAGCATTTTGGCAATGATTCGTTTGTGAGCAAGTTGTGTTTGGCTATCAGGGATGTGAGCGGGCAGTATTTCAGCACATCAGGGAGAGTCTTGAGCCTGTTGTGGCTGACGTCCAATATCTTCAAGTTGCAAAACCTGTTTATAGTCTCAGGGAGTGCGGTTATTCTGTTGCTGTAGAGAAGAACTATCTCGTAATTTTCCGCGCAATCCTTCTCGTCGACGATCCCTTTTAACTCCAGCGCCAGGCCGTTCGTATCTAGCAACTGGTTGGATAGGTCTAGGGTTTTTTGTTCTCTGCTGTCGCTATCGCAGCTGTCGGACGTGTAGCACTCCATTTTGTTCGATGTTGATAATTAGTCCTTTTGTTGTGCACTGGAGTGTTAATAATCTCACATTATAGTGGTTACGAAATACCTACTGTATATCCGCGCGCCTGAGTTCGCGGCGCGCGCGCAACTGTCGCGGCCGGAGACTAGCGCCCCTCGCCGTGCGCACAGACAGATCGACCCGACAGCCGACTTACTTGCTTTGATTACCTAATTGAAGTAGGTAGGTAGGTGGCCCTAGACGTGTGACCATTGGTGAGCATGCGAAGAGCTGAATTACGTTTTATCTTTGAAGGTCATGTAGATCATTGTCAATATTAGTTTGCATAAGTTTGTCTATCCAGTGGACTCTTTCTATCTACTCAAGAGTTAACGCGAAATTGCAAATTTATGAATTTGGGAAGATAATTCCCTCAACATTTCATAAAACCTTTCTAGTAGTTTACTAAAAAAAACTAGATACATTTTTCGCTTCAACTATATATACTAATAATCAATAACTTATTTTTATTTGAAAAACAGTACTTAATTTCTAGAGTCTGTGCGGAACGAGAATGGGATTAAGATTTGAGGGCGCTGTAATGTTTTTCTATCGTATTTGCCATACTGGTTAGGTTAGTTTCGTTTTTCGCCACGCCTATTCTCTTTCCGCACAGACTCTACAGTCGTTGGCGTTTGTTGTCTTGGTGTGTACGCCGCATTACGAAAAAGTTTTGTCGACACCGACACGTGTGAAAGATACCTTAGAAAAAAAAACCATAAACAATGATAGACTGCTTTATCGTAGGAGGAATCTTTGACCGTAAATTGGCGGTAGATGGCTCTGTAGGTTACTAGCTTTCATGTGACGTCATCTTCGTTCAGTGATCGAACGTCCGAGTGAACGCCGAAACTAGCCGAACTAAGTCTGAAGAAATCAAGAAACTAAAAATCTGTCGTTCACCTTAGTGATGTAAATTTTGAAAATTCAACAAAATGATAATGTAAAAGCTTAATAAGACAATCTTGTTTTGATTTTAATTGTATCTTAGTGATATTGTTTTGACTATTACACCCGTATCTCTGTATTTCGTCGGCTAAGTGAGAGAGTTCAGTGCGAGTGCAAGGGTGGTAACGAGAAATGTGAAGTATCTATGAAGTTCAGGATTCTAAAGCCTTTTATTTTATACCTATAATAATGAGCGGACGCCCTAGGACCACGTCATTCGCCGAGGGCAGCAAATCCGTTCGAAAGACATTCGATAATCAACCACCTAAACCACTAGGAGGGGTAAAAATCAGCAGTAAGTATCCTCTACCTAACCATTCTTTTGTCGGCCATCGTGATTTCCTACGCCTGTGACGTATCTGAATACTGACAATTTCAAATATGGCTGCAAACTGCCACAATTCATCCTAAAATTAAGGTTGTGTCTTACTGTAATTAGAAATAATCAATATCGGGAGCGTTTTATGTCCGAAGCATATCAAAAATGGCCACAGCCTGTGCTTCGATTCTGCCACATATGCCTCAGCGTGTGACAGTTAGCAGCACGTCAAAATAACTTAGTTTTATAAAAGTGCGTAGTATTTTATAACATCCCTGGAACGTAGGAAGATGTATTTCCGTCGCCACTTCCTAGCCCTGCGTAGCGGTCGTAGAGTCCATTTTGTGCAGTGGCTTAGCAATTACTGGTTAATTACTAGTAATTTTATCATCTCTTTTAGGTTACTTCATGACGTAATTAGTTTCCTAATATCCTTTATATCTTCCCTAATCTTATGTGAGAACGCGGCACGTAGGAATAGGTATATATATACCTATACAATATTTGACAGATGAGGGATTTGGACTTATCTGCATAGGCTTGGTACTGGGAGGCAAACCCAGGTTAGTTTCTTTTAAATGTAATTTGTGAATTATTTATTACTTGCATTACAGCTGAAATTAGTCCAGTTTTCATTATAAGTCATCTTATTTTAAACTATGTCATTGTAAAATTTTAAGGAAATTGGGTGTCAAAAGTGTCATACTGATGGTTACCTCTTTTCTTGTAATTTCCAATGGTGTCTAAGAAGAATAGTCCAGGAATATGCTTGTATTATAAAATTAGGTCTTATAAAACTTTGCTTAACACATTGGGAGGCTCTGCACGATTTGGTGGTCTCCCAATTCTCATGCATACTTAACCCAATTGTAGCGATACAATCTCTTTATATGTTGTCAATTGCAGCGATACAATCTTTCTATGATTACAATGTCTTTATTGAATATGTTAGAACAGTGGTTCCCAAAGTGTGCACCGTAAAAAGTAAAGAGGATCACCGTGAATCGATCCTCTATCACAGTGTTTTTCAACGTGTGGGTCGCGACCCCCTGGGGGGTCACGAGGCTTCTTTAGGGGGGTCGCAAGAGGTCGAGAGGACTAGTTCAGTAAAAAAACGATAAAGTTTAAAAAGATAGATTTCATGTATGTCACACATGATCAAAAAGCGAAGAGTTGGGGGCCGCGAAATATTTTTTCATACCAGGGGGGTCGTGTCATGAAAAAGGTTTAAAACCACTGCTCTATCATTATCTAAAACTACAAATTCGCGGCTAGCTTAAAGCAACTATACCTATTTTGACGGACCTAGTGTAGGGCGCTGTTTCAAAGTACTAAACTTGTAAGTGCGCCACGGCCTGAAAAAAGATGGGGAACCCATGTGTTAGAATTCTGTTGTTAATCGATTTTACTAGTGTAGGTTTTTGTTCAAAATGACTTTTTTGAAAAGTCTTCTTATCCAAAATACCCACTTTGCACCTACAATTGCATTATTAGAAACACAAAGTTACAAAGTAATTAATTTTTTAACTTTGACTAGTGGTCAGGGAAGTTGAAGAACCTGGAAAGTGTAATATCTCTGGACCTGTATAATTAAAAATAGTCAGATACAAAGTATGGCTATAGTGCATCAATTAAGCCTTTGTAATAATTGGGTACTTGACTGGTAGTAAACACACACTACTTCATACTAATTGTTGCATGCTATAATTATGCGGTTTTGAAAATGAAACCAATTTGATCTGTCAAGAAAGTACCCAATCTGTCAAATACATTGGTTTTTCACCTGCCCGTTAGTATCTATACATAGAGTTATTGATCCTGGATGCATAATTTCTTATTATTAGATATTATTACATCAGACAGAAGTTTGGAAATCAAATCATATATAATACCTACATACTACTAGACTAAAGAAAAGCATACTATTTCATAATTGTGTCATACAGATTTTGTAGTATGAGTTAAATGTTCCCTTCTTTCCTATGGGCATGACAAAATTAGAGCTTTAAAACCCTAGTTTTCTTGCAGGATGCACATAACCCTATCTTAGTACTACTAGACCTGTATGATCATAATGTAGTAATATGTATGCATCATTCACTATCCTTGTTTAGTGCACAAAAAAGATGTTTATTTAAAATCTGTATGACCTATTTCAGTAGCAAACACAAATATATACATCAGTGGCGTGGCGTTGAAAAAATCCTTGGGCAAGCCGGAGCAGCTTTGGCTTCGATTTTCTTTAAGAGCACTAGAGTTAAGTGCTGAACTGGCTAATATTAGGCAAGCCGATGGGAATCGAGTTCTATGGACGCCACGCCACTGATACACATCATCTTTTACCCATGGATATCACATCTTTCTCTTATCTCATTAGACATCACATATCGTATTCTTAGTTATATTGATGGTAGTTCAATTATTTTTTTTATTTGATAAAGATACAAAGAGTGTACTGCAATAAAATACAAGGTATAGGTACCAATCACTGCCAGAACTATAAGAGAAAGATTGTGCCCCCACACTGACTTAATCCAACACTTAGACTATCTGAAACAAAGTAAAGTTAAATCAATATAGAAAATTCTATGTCATCTAATTAATAAAATAGAATTCTAGAAACAAATTTAAATACGAGGGCGGTTTGATAAGTCAGTGACTTTGAGTAAAAAAAAAAACTTTTTTACGGTTTTTTATTTTCACTTTTCTACGTAATCTCCTTTTAACTCGATGCATTTTGTCCAATGATGTTCCAAACTTTTGCAACTCCTCCAAAAAATGCTTTTTGTCAAACCCTGAAAAATATGCTTCAGTTTCAGCTATGACTTCCTTATTCGATGAAAACCTTTTCCCACCAAGCCATTTCTTCATGTTTGGGAATTTAAAAAAATCACACGGTGTCAAATCTGGAGAATAGGGCGGGTGCGGCAGTATTTCATAACGCAATTCTACTAATTTGGCGGTTATGACGGCCGAAGAGTGTACAGGGGCATTGTCGTGATGAAAAAGGATTTTGTCCTTTGCCAGATGTGGTCGTTTTTTCACAACTTCTGCGTATTTTTTTTTAACAAAATAACATAATAAAGGCCATTTATTGTTTTACCTTTTTCTAGAAAATTTATATAAATAACCCCCTGGATTTTCCAAAAAACAGTGGCCATTACCTTTCCTACCGTAATACCGGTTTTCGCTTTCTTCGGGGCCCATTCGCTAGCGAAATTCCACTGTTTTGACAGATTATTTTGTCTTTGGCGTATATAATGAATCCATGTTTCATCTACCGTCACGTATCGATGTAAAAATTCATTGGGATTCCGCTTGAATTTGGCTAAGCATTGCTCGAAAGTTCTTACGCCATGTCGTTTTTGATCGGCTGTCAGCAAACGCGGCAGCCATCTTGCGGAAAGCTTTTTCATTCTTAAAATATTACGCAAAATTTATAAAACTCGTTCAGATAAAATGTGTACAGTCTCAGCTATCTCACGTATCTTCACTTGACGGTCATCCAAAACAATATCGTGGACTTTATTCACGATATCATCAGTAGTCACTTCAATCGGTCTTCCAGAGCGTACTGCGTCATTGGTGGTGATATGTGACGTTCCACGGGAAAAGGTACCTTATGGTTGGTATTGAGTTAAGCACAGATCCTAAATCTGTATAGAATAAGCTATCTAATACAAAAAGAATCACGACCCTAAGTCCCATACTTTTTTTAAAAAAAAACATTAAACCTGCACATGCTAAAATTGCACTTTTGAGAAATCGTCAAAAGAAGTTTAAAACTAATTTTAATTATGTTCCCGTTGGAAGTTATGGAGATGATGATTGATTATGTATCTCAAGGTAATTTTCTTTGGAAATCAGTAATGGTTTTATTAATGTGACTTCCAGGTCGTGAAAAATCAGCCTTTGATTAGAGCAAGTCGCTTATGAGAAAGAAATTAAAAAAAAAAAATTCGGCCTGTTCTTTAACATATTGTAATCTGAACCATTGTATATAGTTAGAGATATTAGACTGCACATTTTGGGATAGAAATAAAATCACATTGTTAACGAAATATTTTTATTTTAATTAAAATGTCATTTTTATTATATGTTTCATCATTCCTATAATATTCACAATTTTCGTATAATGAGTTCTAAATTATATTTAATCAGTCTACACAAGTATCTCAAAAGTGTCATTATTATTCTACAAGTCGTATTTTTTTATTTATAAACGATTGAAGTTACGTAAAAATCACAAATTATTCCCATACATTTGAGAAAAGGTACCTTATGGCGGGCCATAAGCAAAAATTATTGATAATTACAGTATGGCACGATATTTACATTATTTATTGACAAATCTTGTATTAAGACAGAAAACTGAAGAAAAAAGGTTATTAGAAATTTACTTCAAATCTTGACCAATTAAGAGTAATTCTCAAATGTGACGTCTTACGTGAAAAGGTACCTTATGAGGGTTTCTAGTTACGGAGATATTCAATGTTGTGTAAAAATTGTGTTTTTTTTTATTATGTATTTCCATTTAGTAAATTATATGTTACGGCACGTCTTTGCCTATCTTTATTTTTGTTATAGGCGAATTAAAGGCTGAATAATATGCTTCTACAGTTTAGTACAAAAGGTACTTTATGGCGGTGTAATTTAAAAATGTTAGAAATAGGTACTTGTCGTAACTTGCTCAGTTTTTGTCCTTCATACCGCCGTGCCGTGGTATTATTTTGGCTACACCGCCAGTACCGCCACGCATCTGTCCTACTCTCACCAACACGTTACGTATCGTTCTCTCTCGGTCTTGCTGGCCGCTCGGAGTCTCAGCCGGCCGGCATGAGCAGTATTTGCTTACCTTTTCGTTCGAATAGTTGTGAGAAGTGTTCGTCGTGGATTTTAGCGTGTTTTAAATTAAAAAGATTCTTTTTCTTAAGTGGTCAAAAATGATAGAAACCGCCAAAAAATGTCTTTTTTCGTAATTTTTTCGAAAAAATGAATAAAAACCTTTTTCTAAAATGGTCAAAATGATAGGCATTCGCCAGTGTTTTTTTATTTTTGTAATTTTTTTGAAAAAAAACAAGGTTTTTCTAAAATGGTCAAAAAGTTTCACGATTCGCCAAAAACACGTTTTAATGTTTAAAAAAAAAATGTTTTTAAGACTTTTTCTAAAAAGGTTGAAAGGGAAACATGACAAAGTGGTAAAAAATTATAGAAACCGCAAAAAAAGTCTATTTTTGTAAGTTTTTTCGAAAAAAAAATTAAAAAACTTTTTCTAAAATGGTCAAAAATGATGGGCATTCGCCAGTGATTTTTTTTATTTTTGTCAATTTTTTAAAAAAAAAACACGGTCTTTCTAAAAATGGTCAAAAAGTTATACGATTCGTCAAAAACACTTTTTTAACTGTTTTAAAAAAATGTTTAATAATTAAAAATTTAAAAATACGACACAAATGTATTTATTTTTATTTTTTTTTCAATTGCGAATCTGTGGCACCCAGTGGCCCTTTCCTTCCAAATTTTCAGCTTTCTACGATCATTTCGAAAATTTTTGCTTACCATTATGCAGGCCGCATGCTTGTTTGCCACCGTCGTGTTATAAAAAAGAAATAAGCAAAAGTTGCTAGTAAATTTTATTAATGAATTTTATCAACAGCTTTATCATTTTTGTATGTGATCCGCCATAAGGTACCTTTTCTACTAAACTTTGAACCCAATTTTTATATAGAAAAAAATAACGTACAGCAGTGAAACCAAGCTACAAATACACGTCTATTCCTATATTTTACAATTTTGCATAAAAGAAAAAAATGATGATTTTGAAGGATTTCACAAAACCGTTCATATCTCCGTTACTAGAAACCCTCATAAGGTACCTTTTCACGTAGGACGTCACATATGTCCAGTACGAAATTCAGAAAACTACTTGTGTACCATTTCATGAGACGGACCAGATACCCCATAATATTTTTTAAGTCGGTTTTCAGTCTGTTTGATCGTTTTTCCACGTAAAAAGTAGTGTTGAATGAAGACACGAAATTCACTTTTCTTCATTTTCCAACAATTTTCCTGACTCATCTGACATTCGACTCATTTTTTTTTATTTTCCCCACCATTCATAAAAATTATAATGACAGCTAGTCACCAAAGAGTTAAGAATTAGAAAAAATAAGTTCATATGTGAAAGTGTCTATTTTTAAGCTCAAAGTCACGGACTTATCAAACCGCCCTTGTATTAGCAGAATTTAATAAGCAGAGAGAGTATTAATATTCTGTAACCGACAGCTGGGTTAAGCCTACATGGCTACTATACTATCTGAACCATCTTGCTGCCCAAGACAGAGATGAATGAAAAGACATGGAGGAGGCTTATACCTGACAGGGGTCCTTAACCTTTGGTATGCTTAAGCACTGATCAGTGCAGTATAAATTTAAACCTTTTTATTTATTTTATTGCTGCGCTCAAAGTAAAATATTGCCTACCACTGTTCAACATTTTCGCTTGCCAAAGGTTAATGTAAAAGATGAATATTTCTAAAAATACTACACCCTCCTAACACTGTTGTGGGCAAAGTACTGCCTACGGGCCACCTCCGGCAAGTGAGAGGGTTTAATCCGGTCCGCTAACTGTCCTTCAAATTAGTATATATTGGCCTTTACCAAATTAATTTTTGCTTTAATTCAATAAGACATTTCCGAGGGTCTTAAATTTTCTGGTCCCCCATGGAGAAAGTTTGCTCACCACTGCCTGACTTTCTTTTTAAGGAATACTAAAGGCTAAAATATTACTTTATCTGAATTTTCGCTATTCTGTTTTAGTTTACCAATCAATAGGAATAAATCCACTATCAGCCAAATGTGGCTTTGAACTTCCGAAATAATAGAAATGCCTTATCTTATCTCTTTTGCATACATCTTAGTCATTTTTACCCGACTGCGGCGAAGCCCAAAGGAGGGTAATGTGTTTGGCCTGTATGTATGTATGTCCGTTCCTGTGTCCGCTCGTAACTACTCAACGGCACAACCGATTTTTGATAAATGATACATCATTGGGTTCGTCTTGATGGCGCGAGTGTCACTGGGTATGAAGTTCGTTAAAATAAACAAAATAAGTAAAAATATTTAGTTATTGTTTTTTAGTTTAGGGATAAAATTAGTACTAACTACCAGTGGCGTGGCGTCAAATATAGGTACCTATTCTTAGTAAAGCCTGAGCAGAATTTGGATTACCTTTTCTTTGGGAGTAGTAGAAGTAGATACAATGGTCGTATGCTTTAAAATAGGCAAGCCTGTGGGAATCGGGTTCTATGGATGCCACGCCACTGCTATCTACCTATATGACACCAAACAATGTAAATTCACAAACATTATTTATTACTAACAATTGCTGAGAGGATGCTAATTTAATAATTAGTCTAATATCTTGTTGATAAGCAATGAGGGCTTAGTTACGACTCACACGACAGACAACTTAAATTTATTTATTGCTTTCTGAGAAATAATCTCAAGATCGCTGATAATGATATTTGATTAGTGTACCTACTCCAAGTGTAGTTATTCTACCAATTATCGGAGGAACTTATTATTATTTGATACTGCAGATTAAATGAACATTTAAATAATCAATGAAATTACCTAGAAAATATGTGTTTGTGACAATTTTCTAGGTCCAGGTCATGAATAATTAACCTAATTATGACTCGAAAAATTAAGTCTAATAACTAAAAAGCACGGGCAGTCTCGCGTTGTTCAGTGTTCTGTAATCAATCATTACATCTAGCTAGAGGTATGTTATGGGTTTGAATATTTATAAATATCGTATTGTTTTGAAGAACAAATGTCAAATCGATCGAGTTTTTTTCTTAAGTTGGTTTTCTGTGTTGAACCATTGTACTATCTTTAGCTTCTCCTGTCGCTACCAGTACCAGCTACTTTGCGTATATATATCGATATTATTACTCCATCGGTACTACACACTTTTTTTATGCTACTTTTTTTTTCTCAGCTTAGAAAACTCATGCGTTGTCTGTCATGGGTATTCAAGGAAAACTAATCTTGATACGGGGAAATATGCAACGTGCTATCTATAAAACGTCATAAGTTACTGAAATAAGTGAAATAAGTTAGTTATTACTCTTTGATATCTTAAATTGAAATCTTTCTAATATGAATAAAAACGAGGTACCTATGTATACTAGTTAGGTAGCAAGCAACTAAATTATTCTTAATCATGCTCTGACTTTTCTGATTTACGGTTCTCTCCACCACAGTAATTATCGGTTCTACAATACAAATATGATATGAATCAAGTAAATTAGACATTAGGGTAAAATGTCCATTTACTCAAACAGTAATTTAGACAGCAGGGTTCCATTAAGACAATTTAATCCCCTAGAGCTTTTATGAATCATTGTTTACATTGTCTTTCCAACATTCCTGCGGTCGACCAAACCCTTTGATATGCGTTAAATAATCAGTTTCGTGAACCAAAGGTACCATGTTCATATTTTTTTTAGCATACCTACGTAGGACCTTGTAATTTCAAACTGATAATCTTCGTTTGTGTTGATTACGTTCGTACTTGGGAGGAGAGGGTTGTCAAATCGATCGCTGTGTAAGGTGTGGCATAAACACGCAAAAACTTGGGAAACTGTCTATGTCTAATTTGTTCTGAAAACTGAGTAGCTTATTCATCAGCAACGTGCCCAGTCGCCATCAGGTACATGTACATCTATACCTTACAGCATGATCATAAATATCTGAAGATGCACTTTAACGCCTTGACAATAGAGTCGTGTTCAGATGTTTGTGAACGCCTTGTTTGCTCAGATGTATCTGATGGCAACTGTATACTGCTGGACATAGGTCTCCAAGGGTGTGCCACTGAGCACAATCCTCAGCTATTTTAGCTGCCGCCAGCCACTCTGCGAATATCTACGCTCCACTTTGCCTCAGGACGTCCTACATTTCTTTTCCCGAGATTCGTGTCCCCCCTCGAAAACACGTCTACCCAAAGGTTGTCGTTTCTTCGGCAAATATGACCAGCCCATTTCGGTTTTCAGTCACTAGTTTATTGAAGAGTTGGAAACGGGGCGTTTTAAAATTTTGAGCATTATCACAAAAACTGGAATAGAGTTTTAACTAGTTTCTCTTGTCACTAGATGGCGTATTGTAGTGTAACTCAGAACTTCGCCCCTAATATGATTTGACCCGTGATGGCATGAACGGCGACGTTGACGGAATTCAACGTGACCTCCGATTACGAACTGTTATTAGTTCACAATCAGAAAATCTGAACCCTATTATACAGTAAGCAAAGAAAGTAGTCTATCAGTTTTTGGCTTTATTATCTGATATAGAGTTCAAAAGTGGCAGAACACTGTCTTGGCTGACTGTACTTCATGCTCAGAGCCAATGTCGTTCATGCTTGTCATTCTATATTCTGTTTATAGATCATTATGGGAAGTAATATTTTAATGTTCTTACTACTTTTGTGCCGCAACCCATGCAATTTCCGCTTTTACCTCGGTTTATCGCCTTTGAACCGTATTACTTAGACATAAGATCCAAAATCAGTCTATATTGTTAATGCATACCAGAATGTCACCGTAATGTGGTTGCTACCTCAGCCTGCCTCAATTTCACGCGCTTCAGTTAGACTGACGTGGAAGCGCATGTGCCAATATTTTTTTCATGAATGACTTCCTAACTCGACAATGGCGATTGACGTCAAAAACATTTTGAGGGACAGAGTGTCACGTAATATTTAATAATAGCGACTTATGAATGATCAGTGATTAAAATATCGAATATCGGTAAGGATATCGACGATGATAGTTGAAGATAAAATATCTAAGTAGTGATACACCCCATTCATCTAGCGGTTTAATTGTTTAGTAGCGCAAAATTTCCATTAGGCCAATTTGATTGTTATTTTCTGATCCGTCCGAATGAAGAAATATGCAAAGGTGACTAACGGGGGTGTTAAAGTTATTAAAACGATTCAGCTATGGTATAAAGGGCTTTTAGACCCCCCCCCCCCCATGTTACACTTTTTCCTAAGATTTGACCTTGTTAGTATAGGCTGTCACATTTGGCTCGACCCCCCCCCCCCATGGATGTGACGTAGGTGATCACTAACTATATTCACCGTATTGCCACGTATTGCAAAGAAATGTAAAAATGCATACATGCGTTTGTTTGTATTTTCAACATTTTTGTAGGCCGACTGTATCAACATACAATTTAGATTGAATCAATGCTGAACATACTCTTTGAAAGTCAATCTCGACCCATTTCCAGTGGGGATCGATTTGAAGTTTGGTGTGCAACGTAAAACCGATGAATCCTATTATAATGTTGTACTGTCGACAAAAAATACCCGATAACAATACCTTGAAGTGCATTATACTTACTTGTTTGTGCCACGTTTTCTCGGTTTCTGCCACTAGAAAAAAAACTTATTGTAATATATCTTGCCATTAAAGTCTTTATACTCAAGTTGAATCAGCTGAGCTCGTTAAATCTTGAAAAAACAGTCCGAGCAGCACCATTGTCTTTAGTAATACCCTTCTGATAGCGTTAAACAGCGTGTTTACATCACTGGAGCAAGGAGGAAATTAACAGATTTATGCGAAAATTTAAATGTTTACACGTTTCGGCTATGGGTGGATACGGTCTCGGTAATGTGTGCGTTTAATACGTAACGGTATCGCATTGTTTTGACATTAAATGACCGGTACGTTTATAGTAGTCAACCAGTTTATAAAGAGTATCAGATTAGAACCAGAGATCATACTAGTGGCGGGCCATCTCTGACCCGCGCCAGGCTCTCGGTCCGCAATCTGGTCCGCTGACAGTTCTCTGAAATAAGTAGAATATGGGCCAGTCGCCATCAGATATATCTGAGCTATCAGTGTACTCATAAATATCTGAACACGGCTTTATTTTCGTAGCATTAGAGCCGTGTTCAGATATTTATGAGTACACTGACAGCTCAGATATACCTGATGGCGACTGGCCGAGACGATAAGGCCCAGTAGTATGAAATCGAATAATAAATACATAGCAGTGACAAAGTATAAAGACGAACAAGTAGTCCAACTTCGGCCGTTTAGGAGCGCGCGACACGTATTCACACAGACGCGCGATAGCATGTCTGTGCGAGTGCGATCCATACTGGAGCATTATTCTTTCCTTGTAGTGCGTCGTACACGTCGCGCACTTTCAAGCGCCCGATGTACCTTGTAGGAAGAAAAACGACTGTATTATACCGTTTGCATAGGTAAAGCAGCGTGCTAGACTAGCCGCCTAGATGATGTGTGCTATAAATCTGGCCCTATTTTAAAAAATCTTATATTTTGACGAAAGTTTGCCTACCATTGGATCATACGAACCCACAAGAAGTTTTCAATAATTATGGAATAATTATGAGTATCTAACTCTTGCCTGCCTGCAGCTTCATCTGCTTAGAATTAGAGTTTAATACCCCTTACTTGAAAAATGATTGATTCCTCATAAAAACTTCCACCCCCCGTTTGAATTTGGATTCGATCGCGCGCGTATAATCTGAAAAAGACATTACTCTTTCTAGCTAGCTAGCTTGTAATATATAGTTACGACAATTATCACTGACGCATTCCCTTGAACCCCACGACCAGAATTCATAATTGCCAACGAGCTTGGCAGCCAAACATACACTAATGAGCTGTTCTGTGTAATGCCACAGAATGGGGTAGTGCTGTTGGTGTTTATACTATAGAACGCTTCACATCTATCGAAAAGTTCACTTAAATTAAATTCTTAGTTTCTCAGGTACTTATTATAGTGCAGTAACACGCAAAATCATAGCAGAGTTATTTCTAACTAGCATTTTCCCGCGGCTTCGCCCGCGTTGTTCCGGTTATTGTCCCAAAGGAACTCTTTACCGGGATATAAAGTAACCTATGTTTCAATGGGTACGTATCATAATATATACAGTCATTATATATAAGTTCAAAACACATATGTTCAAAATATATAAAATCAAAATGAATAATGTTTGAAAATCATAACAGGTAAAATCCATAATGTACGTTGTCCATAATGGTCGAAATATATACTGACGAAATGCATATGTTTACAACTCATAAGTTCAAAATAAATAAAGTCTAATGATATAATGTTTATAAGGAATAATGGTCGAAATCCAGAACTTTTACAATTGTACAAATTTTGACTATAAATAGCCGTGTACTAGAAAAATTAAGTATTTATTCCTTAAATACTTGTTCTTTTCAATTAAGTTGCGACGTTTTATGGTTGCAAGTGATCCTAACACGCTCCTCCTCGCTTCGCTCGTCGTCGCACCTAACCGGGTGCTCAGACCACATTTTAAAACATTCAAGATTCTGAGTTATGTGAAAGTTTAAAATATTTGAGTTTTTGAGTCATTTGAACCCAAAAGTTAGGTGTGACGACGAGCGAAGCGAGGAGGAGTATGTTAGGATCACTTGTTACCAACACACGCCACAGTTAAATTACATTATATGTGGGCTCCATGATTCCAAATTTGATTATTCATTATGAAAACTGTCCTTGCAGATGACATAAATTAAGAAAAATAATGATTTTTGGTTTTAATTTCATACTGTACATAAAAATACAAACAAGGTAGGTATTTATTTTATTTATTTATTTAAACTTTATTGTACAAGAGAAAACTTATCTTACAAAATGCGAACTTAATGCCATAGGGCATTCTCTACCAGTTAACCTTAGGGCAAATCAGATAGCTTGTGGGCGATGCAACTAACGTAATTAAATTAAAATTAAAATTCAACTACATTACAAATAGTAGCAAGTAAGATTTATTTCGCTGTTACAACAATAGTTAAATATGTATAAACTTAAAAGCTCGGAGGTGACGCTATAATTAACTTGTATACCTGTGTTGCTTTTGTTCCAAAGCCCATTATATATTTTGACCATTATGCATTTCAAGCTTAGGAGTTGTGACCATTGTGAAATTCAACCGGTATATATTTTGACCATTATATATTATGACCATTATGAATTTAGAACTTATGAGTTTCGAACTTATATCAAACAACTTTATACATTTAGACCCATTATATATTTTGAATTTCTACATTTCGACTTTATTCTTTTGAACCGTATATATTTTGACTTTATATATTTTGATACGTACCCGTTTCAATCCAGGACTTGGTCTACTTGCATGCCAAATTTCAGCATGATCCATCTAGTTGTTACCCCGTTATTAGGTAACAAACATCCAAACATCTTCACAAACTTTTGCATTTATAATATTAGTAGGATAGGATTTTAATATAAAAGTAGGAATCTGATTCAGACTGCACAAACCGTATAGCTTATAGATTGATTCATAACATAACAAATCGTATAGCCTATAGATATGGTCATTTCATACTTCAATTATGAAAGTGAAAACAATTTATTACAGAACTGCACGGTCATGAAAATTCTATTGTAATGTAGTCCAGTTTTGTTACGCTCCACAGTTTCTAATAACAGAGTTTGTTCTTAAATTCGCATGACCTAGTTCTAGCTGAATTTGTGTCAGGAGTCATGTGGACAGTCTGCCGCCGATGCATGTAGCATTGCGGACGGGAGGGGCGTAAAAAATTCACCAAGCATACGCTTCACGGTTAAACACCTCGACGGACGCCGCTCTGCATTTTTAATAGGTACCACAGCAACAACCTTGGTTTACCAACGGGATTGTTACACTTTTGCAAGCGTTCGATTATGTTAATGATTTAAACGTAGGTTCATTAATGAAAGCATTACGAAATGGACCGGCGCGCATTCATGATTACCAGTTTGTATAATGAGAATCATTTGACTTACTTAGTGTGCTGGAATTGGCTATTATATCTCTCAGGCCTATTAGTAAAAGCAAGAGATCACATATCTAACCTGTCCTTGCGAATGTTTTATAATACATATAAAAAATACGGTAACTTCAAGCCTAGGTACGTCTCTTAAGAATACGATTATAAGTTGTTTTATTTTTCGAAAACTCATTGGCGTGACGTCAACTTTAGCAAAAAAAAGTGGAATAAGGGAATGACAAAAGGATAGATCCACGGTACGAAGGTCTGTCCTACTACAACGTCCGTTATGGGTACAATAGAAATATCACCGATTAAAAATTGGGCTTGGCTGGCTCTTGGTATTTTTACTTAATTACTATTTTAATACTTAATACATTAATTTCATAATCGTCGAGCAAAACGAGGTGATTCAAGGAAAGTGCATGTAAATTTTATTACTTCGTAACAGTATAACTTATTTAAATTCTTATACTTCCGCGCTATGCAAAGTAGTGAGAAGGCACCTAAGTATGCGGATAGTGGGGTTTTTTAAATAATTTACTTGCAGTTGGACTGAGCAGTTTTGAATGAACAGTTTGTTGGGTTGATTCTAATGGAATACATGTGGCGGGTGCTATCGCTGCTTATCAGTCCCGCTGACGATCTCGCTATCTCGCGGTCGGCGTGACCGCGCCATCCGCCATTCGCGGAAGAACCGCGCTAACGCACTCTCGGTTTTCGAGTCGCCTTTCGCTAAGCACCGGTCACAGTCGAGCGACGTGGTCGCAGCCAGTGCATGTTGCAAAATTGTTGATTGGTTCGTTAACCCACTTCCTTAGTTCTTCGGCCGCCGCGGTATATCCGGCGACCGCGTCGTTTTGAAAACAATCCGTCTATCCGACTATGTGATGCTATGCCTAAATTCGTGTGCTCGAATTATACTGTGATGTGGAAAAGTGTGTTTGAAAAAGTGTTAGAGCGAATGCTCTCAGTGCAGTGCGTCCCTTGCCTCTTTGACTCCTTGTGTAGAAGCAATGTTGCGACGTCGCGGCACGTACACTGTTAATGCTGATCCTGAGGATCGGCCCAAGACCTCTTTACCAATTCTAGTAAAAAAATATGGTACGTTTCCCTTGTTATATGGACATTTTTTCCCTAGAGATATGATGGATTTCCGTGAATTGCCTTCTTATATCTTCGTTGTTCTCTGAGTAACGTAACAGCCTCTATCTTTGAATCAGCTGGGTGGTTACGTAGCTCGTATGGCATGTGATGCAGTCTTATACGCGATAGTCTCACATTATAGCAGTAGTTAGCCTCTTTATAAGTTATAAGTCAGGACATTATAGTATCTGTGTTAGTGTTACATTAATTGAGTGTATGTGTCTTACCTGCCAATTAATTTAGTTTCTGGAGTAGAGATATCTATATCTTTTCTTTACATTAAATAAAAACGAAAAGTTATGTGCCCTTGCTCAAGTTAAGATAACGCAATCAGAAATAACTGGCCAAGAGCATGTCGGACCATGCTTAGTGTAGGGTTCCATAGCCGTAACTATAAGGTAAAAAATACGATGTAAAAAAAAGTACAACAACAAAAGAGCGTATCTTCATAGCAATTACGTCCTTTTGTTGAGAAGCGCAGTTTATCGGCAATAACTCAAAAACGGTTAATCCGATCTTGTTGAAAATAATTTTCGTTGAAAGTATTAATTGAGCGTTATCTTTGTAATTTTTTTTTATATTTTTCGGACTCACGGTTTAGAAGATAGAGGGGGGGGACACAATTTTCACAACTTTCGGAGCGATTATTTCCAAAGGTATTCACTTAATCAAAAACATTACTTAAGAACCTTAAAGTGTTTTCAAAAGAGCTGTCGAACTATGTACCACACGTTGACATTTTGTAAAAAAAAATTTTTTTAGCTTCTGTTACATGTATGGAGTGCCCCCCCTAGATTTTTTTATTTTTATTATTTAACTACCAAACTTAGTTGCGGCATCTACAAGACATCTATATTTCAAATTTCATCAGTATAGGTCTTGTAGTTTTTGAGTAAAATGCCTGTGACATACGGACGGACGGACGGACGGACGGACGGACGGACGGACATGACGAAACTATAAGGGTTCCTTTTTAGCCATTTTGGCTACGGAACCCTAAAAAAGGCTGGTTTTGTTAGTATTTTGATAATTATACACCTAATAATAACATAACAACACGATACCTATCAGAGCATTAGCTTGGAATATTGACGAGTATATTAAGTAGTTTATATGTATTTGAATATCGTGCATTATTGTATGTAAGGAATACGTACATGCGAGTAATAAAAGTTGTTACTATACGTTTAGTAAAGCCTGCTTAGGTACTTCTCGATAACTATCGGACGCAGAATTTTATAGCGGCAATAATAAACTACGTAACTATCTTTAACAAGTCTTGATAAGATACGGGTCTCCGGTTTGATCTAACCAGCAATAAGCAACAAGACTTTGTTCATGTCATATCGATCGGTAGACGTCATTAAAAATGCACTCGGTGGCGCTCGAGAACATCGTCGAATTCATTAAAAACCACTTATTTACATCGCCCGGTTTTATCATAAAAAAAAACGATGTTGACCTACTTTTGGATTTTATGACGATATTAGTACTGTCGCAGTCTGTGAATGACGGCTGCCGAAGTAATGTCTTGTCGTTACTATCTGCTTCCCCATCTAAACGCAGCTACTGTTTGCTAAACATGAACATAATTATTATAGACCTAGTACCTAATGTTATTGAACATATAATCTAGGGATGCCTCAATAAAAATTAACAGGAGTCGTTAATTCGACTGAATGAATTACATATATATACGTGCGTGATCTCTTCACTAAATAGTCAGTTGTTTTGCACTCTGCGAATGTCTACCTGCGACGTGGTGACCTCTTGCGACTGGTCAAGTGTAAACACGCTACTGACGTCACAGGCACGGCTTCCTTTGGAAATTCGCCCAGAATTATTTTCACACAAATATCCGTCTACGTTAATCATACTCATGTGTTATAAATTTATAATTAAAGAAGGCAGTGCCTCCGGCGCGAAAAAGCCAGCGGCTTTTTAATATTTTTGCGAACACAGATAGCTTTTCATTTGTTTCAATGTTTTTTGTTTGTTTTAGTAAACAATAGATTTGTCTTCGTCTTTGTCTCTGGTTTGGTCTAGGTATTCGTTAGAACTAACGAGCTTTTAAGAACGAACGAACGCTGAAAAGGGTTACGATTACGAAACGTCGGGACTTAAAATGTAGTAATATACGCGATTTAATCCGTTTAAGTTGTTTTATTACTATGAGCTTTTAAGATTTTAAAAGCGAATATGACTTCGTTGCGTAGGTATTGGTTTTTCGATAAGAAACCCGTTATCAATAATAGAAATTAAAACAACGATGTTTTTGTATCTATATTGGCTACAATTAGGCTGCTAACAAGTTAGTACAGCTCCCTGTTTGTAGTTTATGGGTCTTCCACGAACATTCAATTAACTCATTGAATTCCTGCTCGCTGATTGTCCAGTCCAGATAAACGTTATCAAAACATCAATGATGTTACATAGAAACAAATAAAATTAGTGCTAAATAAACATGACGAACACACCGAAAGTAATGATTGTAGGGACAACTTACGTTTTTTCGCCTTATTTTATCTACTAGATTACGTAAAATTTGGTGGTATCTGTTACAGCATTCGATAAATCAAACAAAATATTTGCCTACTTAAGCAAAATATACAGTGTGTCCCAGGATAAAGTGCACATACAAATAGGGATGAAACTATATAGAATGTTATCTATAAAAATAATAATGAAAAATTTTAAAATAATTATTTACTTTTTATGATTTTTTAACAAAATGTATCGTATGCAGTGGTTATTATCGGAACAAAACAAGATATCTTGACACGTATGGGCGTTAGATACCTGGTTATTTTTTTAAATAAAAGGTAACAAGATACACAAACATTATTTGTTATAATAACTAGTGATAATATGGACATTATTTTGAGGAAATCGAGAAATTATTAATTATTTTATACAAAAAATTCACAAAATTTGTAGGAAAAACCAGTTTCTTTTTGTTATTAGATTATTTTTGCAGATTTTTCTAAATTTCTTTAACATAAGTAATCCTTTGTGATTATAATTAAGTTTATTTCAAATTAATAGAGCCTATAGGTGTCTAGATATCTTGCTTTGTTCCGACACGGTCCAAAGCATAAGATATTTTTTGTTAAAAATTCATAAAAAAGTAAATAATGGTTTAAAAAAATTTCATTACTTTTTTGTCGATTAAATTACATCTAGTTAGTTTCATCCCTATTTGTTTGTGCAGTTATCCAGGGACACACTGTATATACAGGGTGTCCCTAAAACCAACGTACATACGAAAAGGGCTCATAGACTAGCTCATAAGACACCAACCAGATGAAGTAATTTCACCTCAGTCAAAATCTCTTATATGTCGTCGCCCGATCGTGGAATTCGCCAAATCATGAAATTCCTAGGCATATCATAATTCAGGGGCGGAACGAAGTTCGCCAGGAGAGCTAGTTATAATTAAATTAAAATTTCCTTATTTAAATATTACACTTTTTTCCTTTTTGTGGGTTTTTTCACTCTCAAGACGGCCTAAATAACTAATACCATCTATTATATTGTTATTCATTGAGTACTTTTTTTTTTATTGTCTACTATTTTTTTTGTTGCTGTTAAACATGGCATATTATACTAAGACGCAAGTACTTGGAAGCATCCTAGTTTCCTACACCTCAAGTTTAGCGTGTGGGCGGACTGACGTAGCGCGGAGATGAAGAGAGCGTTAATGCGAAGCATTTTCCTTGGTGAGCGATGCGTCATAGGGCTGGCGCGACCGGTTCTCCCTATTATCTGCAGTTAGTCTCTCGTGACAGCAGGGCTATGGTGGAATTTAAAACCTTCAGCGTTAATAATTGCGTTATTTTAAACGAAATATGGATGAGACTAGCACAGAACTGGGCAAATTGCGGTGACGACTATGAGGTTATATTCGCCAGCGGTATTTTATTCAATATCTTAGAATCTCGCGGTAGTTTTCTAAGGAATTAATCAGACACTTTCAGAACGTATACAGTAGTATACCTGTAGGTCGACTGAAATTGGATTTTATTGACTGGTAACAAGGTCTTTGCTCTTGATGGTTATTCTATTGAATCGAGCAAGGTCCTTATCGCCCGCTCCGCACTCGTGTCTTGCGGCTAACCGCTCCCGGCTGTTTGCCGCGGGACAAAACGCGGTGTCGTCTTTCAAGAACAATGGTGTTGCCAGGGATTAGCGAGAAAATGCATTGTGCCTATTGTTATACCTATGTAAACCTACCACATAGTCACATTTACTCTTTCTAATGCGACCTGTAGGTATATGATTCACGCGTTATTCGCACCAGATACGCTATTTGAACGCTTTTAGCTCCAATTAGTGGTGAATTCGCTGAATTTACTTAAGAGCCTACGCGTCTGTAGTTTGTCGCGAGTTTCCCTACAAATGTCCACCCACACGAAACATGACAAACATTGGGGAAACATTGGTTAGCAAATAATTATAATTTGCTTCGGCTATCTTCGTTTTCGCTACGGTAGTTTGTATTGTTCTATAATTAGAAACTGTACGTTACTTTAGGGCACACGGCGTCTTTTAAACGCGCCGTCGACGTGCGTTTCGTAACGTTGTCTCTGTTTATTTTTAGGGTGTAAAAGGGACAGCGCTGCGAAACGCGCGTCGACGGCGCGTTTAAAAGACGCCGTGTGCACAGGCCCTTAGTCTTGAAAACCATATTTTTCAAATTCGTCTGTATTGCGTGTAGTTACCGAAGTGAAAGCAAGTAATGTCGAAAATGTCTATGGTGTTCGAGTAACATGTAATTACATAAAGCGATAGCGTTTACAACATGCTTGGGCATACGTATATGTTCGTTCCATTTCATCTCATTGCTTTTAGTGCGATAGCGATAGTACCAGTAGAGTGTGAGGGCAATATTGCCTTAGTTGAGCACTGGCTGATATTGCCTTAGTTAAAACCCGTTTGGTCAATTCTCAGAATCATTGAGATGCCAATTAGATATTTCTGAGAATAGAACCCTCAATCCATACAATCGTACGATACAGCTGCATCTCCTATGATGTGAGAATCGGCCCCTCCCTAACTTGCACCAAGTCGCGTGTGTATAGTGAGATTCGATAGAACTGAACAAAAACAATAACAAATATGTTGACTGACAATTTGGATCTATTGTCTATGGATTTACTGTGAAATAGTGATGGGAAAGATATAACATTAATTAATCAATCCATTTGACATTCATGAAATTATTATTAACTACAAGTAAGTGAGAGGAACTTAAAGTATATCGTACTATTATTAATCAGATACTTTTATCATTATTAAATATTTTGTAACAATGAAAAGCTAGGGCGGGGAACTATGTTTTACCACCCTAGTTGCGTAATGTACTATTCTTTTTATTTTTACCACACCGAATTTAGGGTTTGGAACTAAGACGCGACGCAATTTTCCATCGCTGATTATTTGGAAATATGGTAGAAGTATCGCAGGGGTCTTCCGAAACCAGCAAAATTTTGAAAGTGGTCTACGAGAAACGAAAGCTTGGGAACCTCTGTTTCAGATAAACCATATGGGACACCCTAGTTCTGTTCACACTCGTATTAATTACGAGAAAAAGGTTTCGTTTTAGTAAAATGAGGGTATTTAGAAATCAAAAATCCACCAGCTGGCAGCAGGGTGGCGAAAGGTCTATTTGGCAGTAGATGTCAAAATCAGGTGGTGTGATTGGTGGATCTTGACGCCTACTGTCAAAAAGACCTTTCGCCACCCTGCTGCCACCTGGTGGGTTTATGAGTTCTAAACACCCTCATTAGCACGTTAGTTTACACACATACTTACATTACACGTACATTGCGATTACGCACTGCCATTGTCACTGGCAGACGTATCATTGTCAGTAACTGTGATGATGAAAGGCTTCGTAGTTGCCTCATCATTGATCGCGGAGTCTGAAATCCCGTCTAAGGTTTTCATTTTCGCCTCTACTTTTTCGACGTGCCTCACACAGTTCGCCTATTTTGCCTCACACAGGGGCGGCGCAGCCCTGTACCAGGCTCACATAATTTGTCACTTCTTTTGGCGGTTGTAATCAGACGAGTAAAAACGCAAGGATCTTGTTTTAGCCTTTTTCGTAGTTGGGTTTTCCTATATACATTTATTGGATATGGCATTAATTGCCAAAATCTATAATTAAAAAATAATCTTTCCGAAATACTAATCGATATCAAAATGTCATTGTTAATAAAAAGTAATACATTTTTAAAGAACGGACATTCCCATCACTACGATTCCAAAGACATTATAGATTTTTACATTTTAGATGAGTAAAAAAATTTGAGTAACATTTGACACATAGAAAAATGGTATTAACTAAGTTTGTTTTTACTGAAATATGAATAATTAATGGATATTTTAATTAAAAATGAATGAAAATACAAGGTTTATGTATATAAATTGTTGATAAGGCTATGTTCGTTCTTAAAAAGTGCGTGATTACGAAGTAATTAAGGTAAATCCGTTTGTTTACTTGTTTGTCCTTTTCTATTGAATCTCACTATAGGAACCAGTGCCGTGGCGTAAAAGATATACTTGGGCAAGCCGGTGTAGATTTGGCGTACATTTTCCTTAAGAACTGTAGAATAAGGTGCTCAAATGCCTTATATTAGGCAAGGAATCGAGTTCTTTGGACGCCACGCTACTGGTAAGAACCCAACCAACTCCGCCAAAACTTTAATCCAATTGTCCACCATATAACAGACATAATTGTATTAAGACATTATTAGCCATGGCCGGATAATTAACTCGGGGTCAATTTATAAGAGTTCCTTAACGATAAAACGATGTATAAAACTAATTGCGTAAAAACTCACAAGGGCACGCTTCGTGTGTTCGGTGTTAAGTAAACAAAATAAAAATCGCAAATTGCACTAGTTTGTTGTGGTCATCCTATGTACAAATTCTTTTATCGTTTAGTTGTGACGTCAGTTTTGATTATCACCAGATGTATAAAAAGCTGTACACGTTTGGCGACGTGATACTGGCACTGTTAAACCTATTTTGAGTCGGAGATATACTGTCTATTAGGGTTCCGTACGCAAAGGGTGCCAAAGGGACCTACTACCAGTCTCCACTGTCAGTCTGTCCCAGGCACAGTTGTATCTTTGGAACCGTAATAGGTAGAGACTTTAAATATTCACAGAATGTGTAATTTTATTGCCCTGGTATAATCAATACCCTGTTTTTTGGCGTGTTTTACTCGATGGTGGTACAGAACCCTTCGTGTGCGAATCCGGCTCGTACTTGACCGGTTTTTACATACTGCGGGAGAGAGTAAAGTTTTGGTACCCTATTAAACGCTAACATGCAGTTTTTAATTAACCTCCATGTTTGTCGTAACCGTTTGGGTTGAGGACCGTGTGTTCATTTAAGCGGAGCGTTCGAGTGGTTACAATGCCGCAATTATCTATATTAATAATTTAGCCGGGCCCTACGGTAGACCTGAACGAAAAGCGTCTCAAAAATTAAAGCGTAAAAAAATAACACTTTCGAATCGACAACTTATATCCGCAAAATTCGTATAACGGAGAAATAAGCGTATAAAGATGTAAAATAATACGAATAACGCCAAAAACAGTCGGCCATGTTTCTTTGCTGCGTTCGGAAACTGATATAGTTTAAGGAAGCGCGCGTAACGTGTGACTTTGACCGCGACGTAAGTTTACGGTGTTTTTTAATTAGAAAAATCGTGCGATATCCTTACGAATATTATTTCAAAGAAAACGATCTTTTAACAGGAAAATATTATGCATCTTGCTTTATTTTTTAAAACGTACCTAATAAATTACTGACATAAGTGAAAATTGCTCAATATTATTGTCTCATTGCTCAATGAAAACGAACCAACGTCAGGCGAAAATGACAGATAAAATTCTAAGCCTAAAAAACAAGGAATAGGCAGTTTTGTTTTGATGCACTTTTGTATTTAATCCTTCTGAAGTGGTGACTTGAGCGAAACTCGGTATTGTAGCTTTTTAAGTTTAATTTTTTAACTTTTATCTCACCTGTTGGTAAGACATGGACTATGATGTTATAGTACGTTTTTTGATTTTTTGAATCTTTGATGGTATCTTGGTTATTTTTATACTTATTCGAAAAATACTTTTTGCCTCCTGTTTCTTATATGAAAGAGCTTTCGTTAAAGTAAACAAGAAATATTATGCATATTCCCTAATGTTTTTTTATTTTGTCTTGGAGGTGGGAATGTTCAAATATATACTAATTCTTTCGAAAATTCCTTTTCTATTGAGGGCAAAATAGTGGATGGAAGTTAATTTTACCCCCATAAGGCACTAGTCCCACCAGCGGCGACCAACGAGCAGCGAGTAGCGATTGGCGAGTTTTTTCTTCGCGGGCGAGTGAATTCTCTTAGAAAATTTACTCGCCGGCAGTGTGAACAGCCAGCGATGAACTATTAATGTATGTGTCTCTTTTACTAACACAGGATCCTTATCTTTTGTTCGTTTCTTGGGCGAGAAAATCGCCGATAGCTAATCGCTTTCTCGCTCTTGGTGGGACTAGTGCCTAATATAGAGGATAGAGGTAAGGATAACTATCTTATACGGGGAATCAGTTAAGTATGTAGGTCACATGGTTTTTTATTAAATTAACAATTTTCACTAATGAATTAACAAAAGTCAAATCTTAATTTTTACCTCTCGCGGGCACTTCTACATACACAGGAACCGTTCCATAAAATAAACTAAACATAAACTCCATAAGATGATTCTATACTTTTTGAAGAAGGTCTAAATTGAAAGAGGAGTGACACGAACTGACCGGGTCTGGAACACCACACTGCGCATACAAAACCGCGTTGCTGATGCAGGGTCCAAACCCGCCAGGTTGAAGATGGACTGTGCCCGGGCTAGCCACATCTGCCACACACATAGGTTGACTAAACTGACGCTAAGTGGCTGCCACAAATTGGATGACGAGGATGGGGCCGGCCGCGGCGAAGATAGTGGGATGATTTAGATGTATTTCTTCCGCCGGGTCCCGGCCAGAGTTTGCCCGGGACCGGGACAGTGGCGCAGCAAGACCTAAATTTGCTGTGGACAAAAGATATTTCGCGAGGCCCTTTGCTGTTCCATGAAGACGGTTAATGGTATTATTAACTGGTGACGAAGCTCTTTTTGCTGTGCTGCCGTCGAGGCGCGAGGGCCCTTGGACCGCGTGGCGTTGGCGGTGGCCCACGTCGCCTACGTCTAACGCCGCCTCTGGACCGGGGCGATTCTAATTTAAAGGGGAGAGCTGTGCTCACTAACGGGAAATATAGTGTAACAACAATAATTTAATTTGGATAATTTAAACCAAAAACGACTTCAACATTATTTTAATGTTTGGAACTCAGCCATCAGTTCAACATCCTCCTTTTTGTAATGTCTGTTAAATGTAAGAAATTATTTCTAAGGAAGTAAAACGGGGGTTTGTGATTTTTTACATTTTTCCCGGGCGAAGCCGGGTTCACAGCTAGTTACCTTATATTTACCAAAATTGTCCCCGTGTCCGTTACAATGGAAAACATACCTTTGCTTTTTGCGTAGTCGGTTAATAAGTATAAATAATTAATTACAACATATATATAGTATACTTTCCTAGCTTTCAAAATACCCGTGTCAGTGACGATTTTTTTTAATTTGTTCTCGTAGGTTTGAAGCATACAGATTGATCAGTACCTGAACATTCACTCTTTGTAGATGATATGAAATTAGATTTAGGGTTTATTCACAACGATGAAGGCTACGATAAACTCTTCAGGAGTTTTAAGAACGGTTGTCTTTTGACAGACGCTAACCATGCGCTAACATAGTCTTCATTTAATGTTTAAAATGACCATACAGGGTGGAAAAAATGTATGGGCCGTGGAGGGGAACTACCTTAAATCCTTTAGTTAGCTAATTCTACTGAAAGGAAACATTCCTTTATTTTTAATAAGAAATAAAACATCCTTAAAAGGCCACAAATTTACAGAAGAGAATAAGGTATCGATTATTTACTTACTAAAATTGTTTTTTTTTTCGCCATAATTGGCATACAACATGCAACGTGTAAATCGCGTTACGTTACGTATTCATATGCACATATAAATAAATTGTTAAATCTATATAGAGCTGGTATGCTAATAAAGTTTACGATCCTGCTGCCGGTGATATTGGCAGATTGCATTATCTCTCTTATAGTGCCTACGTCAAGCCTATCTATTGTTAAGAACATGAGATTTTCTTAATCGCTAGAGTTATCTAGTTTTTATAGCTGGTACTTGGCACGTTTACGTACATATTTCCTTGTAAGTTCTACATCTTCATGAAATTGACATAAGAAGTGTGCCCAGTTTCCTAATCTAGTGTATGTTTATTGAGTTTCATTCTAGTAATGTATGGCTTAGTCGTCGGGCATATAATTAACTAAATTGTCCGATCGTGTTTTGTTTCTTACAGGAAAACATTCTTGTATCATGACACGCATAATGTCATGAAAGTATAGTATACAGGTCGCGTTGTTTAAATTAGCACCACAAACAAGATCTTAGCGTCTAAATGTAATATGTATCTGGCCGGCCAGCGTGCAGCGGGCGGGGTGTCGTGTCGCGAGCGCGGCGCTCCGCCCGGCAGTCTAGCACGTCGCGCGCTCGCGTGCGATCCTTTGGCAAGCTGGAGCTATCCGCGGGCCCCGTATGCCTCGACAACTTGACGGTTTCCGACGGGCCCGGCACGGTGGCGCTCCGGCCCGGCACGGTGGCGCTCCGCCCCGTCGGAGTGGCCGCTCGCTCCGAACCCTCCCTACTGCGCTTACTTGACAATGACAAAACCCAGATTAGCCGCGCTTGCGATCGTCTCTCGTCTTTCTGTAAGAAACTCCGTCGTACCATCAGTGAGTGTCCTACATCTCCATAACGCCAGTGATATTGTCCATGTAAATGTATTTCCGGTGTAATGTCACGCTACGGTATTGCCCTGTTGTATCATACATGTATGTCCATTTCAATGATCTAATGCTTTTGTGTTTTGCTGTGGCACGCAGGCGACGTGGAAACTCCTAAAAAGGCCGAGCTGGCTTCGGATAAGAAGGCCTCTACGGCGCACCGTAAGTGCTAGATGTGCCGCACTTCATTATTAGCCTTATCAACTGGATTTGATCTAAACAATAATTCCCTCTTTCGTGAAATCATGCAGAATGTGAAGATTATAATGTGATATGGTCTAGCAATTCAATTTGGTATTGGTATTTTCAGTACACTATGTTATCGTAGATCAGGGGAATTATTGTTGAGGTTTCTGTATAAAAATATTCCTAGTTGATATGGGTGTTAGCTCGGCTGTAGTTTCGCCGTTTTGTCACAAAATTTTCACCATCTTGTATGTTCGTGCACTGGCATTGCGGAAATCCTGTACTCGAACTTTTGAGGGTTAAAAATTTATAAAAAAAAGTACCCAGTACTGGAATTATCGCAGTATGCCGGATCACTCTCAATTTCATATCTTAGTTATTTTTCTATTTGTGTTGTGTGTTTTGAATATTCTGATTAATGAATGTTGTTTATTGCATAAATATTTTTTTAAATTTCTTAATGTTACTTAGTAAATTAATTCAATTAGGTAATTGTGTACGTAGTTCTGTTCATTAGCAAATGCGTTGCATACTTAGCTCGACTGATGACCGTGGTTCAAGTTACATTGTATAGGCAAATATATTTATAATGATTGCATTCCGGCTTCGTGTTGTGTTGGATGATGAATGAATGATTAATAAGAAATAAGGCACATCTTCAAAAATTTTAGCGTATTTTAGTTAAATGTATTCACTTCTTTAGCGTACAATGCACTTTTGAATATTATACTGGTTAATGAATGTTAGATGTATTTGGTTTATTAGCATACCCAAATGTATTACCTTTTGAACTAATTAATAATATTGAAGAACCTACAAGATACATTTGTTACTTCAATAAATTAACGTCTAGACAAGTAGGCATGTATAGTCCGTACAAACTCATATCAAATGCTGTCAAACGAACGCAACCGAAAAACTACGTTATGCTCTGATTATAAGGTAGTTTTTGGTTTGCGGTCATTTGACAGAATTTGTTGAGAGTTTGTACGAACTATAACATAACTAAATCATGAAGCTACTTCCTTACTCTTCAACTTGAGCTCACAATTATCACGTTATTGTATTAAGTAAACATGGAACTAGCAACACAAGCATACAATTACAGCCATACACGCTATTGTAACCACAGAAATAATAGGTGGACATGGAGTTCTTACTCGACGCACATTTATGATTGGCACATGCATTTAGATCCCTTTACACACCTTTCGAGTTTCGCCTTTCGATCGCCGTGTTTGACTCAATATCTTGCGATTTTCTTTATCGCAATGTAGAAAGACTAGAAAGTTACTTGAAACTTCTATGGATTGCGATATATCACACGTTTTAAAGTGTTTGAAAACTTTTATGTTCCGTATGCGCAAATCCAGGGTAGACATTTCAAATGCATAGAACCGCCTTGCTTCAACAAAAGTTCCCTGCAAGTCATGTATCAGACTTGAAGATTGGATATCGTAAGTGATTCCAACAATATAAAAAAACGGGTTTGGTCCTGATCGCCTTACTTGCATTTAGCCTTGGTATTCCAATCGTCTCAGTTGTACACTGGCCAAGTATGTAAAATGACTTGTTTATCTAATCCCATGATTACAAAATGGTCCAAGTTTCAAGAAGACTTAGGGAGAAAAACGCCTAGGTCGTGAAATGCGCAAGTAGGCAGAATGTCTCAATTGTATAAAGTCTTGGTTGTGATAAGGACTACGTAATCAAAAGATCTTGTTTGTTTAATGTCTTACTTAGTTATAAAATGAGGAAGTGGATGAAACGTCATTATTGCTAAATGACTACGTTATATTCATGTGCATTTCACTTGTTACGGTGTTACATACGTTATACTTAATTATCAATATAAGTGGCCTGTAATCGAATTTGAAGTACTATGAAGGTGATAATAAAATAATGTTATGTCATTATACAACCTGGACAAATTGCTACTTAAGACATTTTTTTATACTTTACGATTTAACTACATAGTCTTTATACTATAAAGACATTCTACAATATTGGACGTAAAGATTATTCAGACCATACACCTGTTAAAACATTATGACGTTAAGCCGTTTTGCAGTCAAGTTATTCAGTCTACTATGTCTTATAACAGTGAGGGCGTTTTACAGACCAAGACATTTTACTCCCCGGACAAAAATACAACTAAGGTGCTCTGCTCTCTAAGGCTAAATGCAAGTAAGGCGTTCAGGACCCAACCCAAAAAAACTAGCACGACCAGGAAATACTTTACAATATATGGTAGTAGACCATATCTGTAGAGTATGTAGAATCAGCCTTGTGCTTATTATGTAAATTTAGGCCCAATTTTGCACCTTCACGTCCGTCTGGCATGTACTTAACGACGCCCTACTGTTCTGGCAATGTTACCTCGAGATTACCATCATAAAAAAAACTATAAATTAAACCAAAAACTACCCTTGTTGCGATCAGATATTTTTCCGTGCCTTGCAAGTTTATCTTCCTCTCCTCGTCTGGCAACCGGTCCAGGGTGCCAGACGTTGACATTTGTGTCTCGGAGTACACGTAAAGAATGGAGAAATAGAGTATTTACAGATAACACGTATAATTCAACCATTTTTCATATGTTTAATACCTGAGACCTACAACTTTGACCTCGTCTGGGTGCTGAACGCAGTCCTAATGTTCTGTCATTTTGTAGAGGGTATATTTTGGGGAGTGTACAGCAACATAATATGTAAGAATCAGCCTTGAAGCTATCAGATAAATTTGGACCCTAATTTTGCAACTTTACGACATTCTGGCAGGTATTTAGCAACGCCCTACTGTTCTGGCAATATTACCTCGAGATTACCAATATAAAAAACTATAGATTAAACCCAAAACTACCCTTGAGGCGATCAGATATTTTTGCGGAATTTTTTGTTTCGGAATTTTAAGTTCACGGTCCTCCCCTAGGCAAACGCAACCACTGCGGGGTACCAGACGTTGAGATTTGTGACTGTAAGTAGACCGAAATAATGGAGAAACAGAGCATTTTCATGAGGAAACCAGATGAACATTTCGCCCGTGCCATACTAATAATTTTGGAAACATGCTACTAACTACTAACTCATGGAATACACATGTTAGTGTGATGTGAATATTCAATCAATCAATGTAATTATGCCGAGGGTGAGAGAGCGAAGTTATTTATGGAGCTATACAACCAGCCCATCTCGATATAGGCAAACGGTAGTCGCGGCACGAGCCACTATGCACCACACTTGACATTTCCCTCTTCACTTCCTGCTAGCCAACGACGGCCACTTCGAAGTGCAATGCACTGAAACTTCGTCTTCACTTTCTAACTATTACTTACACGTGATCTCAACGTCTATTGCACGCTAACCACGTGTACAACTGGATTACATTTGCTACTTAGTATTATCCGGGTAATTCCATAGCAGAGCAAAAAATAACTTTTTCAATAGTTTCTTTACAGTAGATGTAAGGTATTATGAACTTTTTCTAATATTTGTCTTCTTGACATATAACATACCTACTAATATAACATTGCTTCAGCAGCCTACAACTCGAGTGTGAAAGTGCTCGTAGTTCCTACAGAAGAAATTTAAGAAAGAACACATTTAATTTTTTTCGGATGTATACAGGGTTCCTCACGATGTTTTTCCCTCACAAAAAAACGAACAGTAAATATAAAATCATATTTCGTAGTTCCAAAAAACTCATTGGTTTCAACCAGGGTCAACCAAGTTTTAAACATTTCCGAACCACTCGGCTCTCGTAACTTATGGAATTACCGATTTTGAAAAAAGCCATAGCTTATCATGGAATTGTCAATCTTCATAAAAGTAATCCGGCATTTAATAAGCCTGATTTCGCCGATAAATTACAATTATAGCTATTCGATAAAGATCTCAGAAATTACATACATTACATTTGCTCTAGCTACTAAGATAATTAAATCTAATTGAAACTATCGGCCACCGTAATTTAAGATAACTGTTACTACGGATATCAATAAGAGTTGCGTGCCTAAATATGAGACAGTGAAATGCTGGAATAAAACTCATACTGATAAACAAGGGCGAAGTATAATGTATAGTTTAGTCTTGCGTCAATAAGGGTTGCTAAGGGTGTGGTGTTAGGCCTTTAAGTGTTTCTGGGTGATCTCGCTCATTCTAGAATATTACTGCCTGTCTGACTTCATTAACATTTGCATTGTTGATATTGTTTTTTGTAGCGAGATTTGCAGTTTGGTTGTCGGCTTTTCGTACTAAAACTAACTTCTCGTTGCGGTGCCAATGTCGAAGACTCTATCCTCCAATCGATTAGTCTACAAGGTAACTTCAGAATTTATTGGTCGATCGTAATTTATTTAGAGGTGTTAACCTGGGCGCACCCCGCTCCCGAGTTCGCTACTGCGCTGTACATATACCGTTTTATGGAGGTTTTACTTAGTTTACCTGCTCACAAAGTCAGATAAACTGCGTAGCTTCAGCCTTGGGAGAATTCTACTGGTTATCTGAATACGAATTACCTTCCTACGTAGGAAACTGGATATAACGTACCTTATATGATGCTGACTTTATTTGTTATTAAAATAGATTTGCTTTCAAATATGTCCTCATATTCATCGTCAAAAACGGTACTTTTCGTAGCTGTATATTGTGCGGAAACTTGTATTTTGCGCATTAGTGCTTTTTACTTTTCAGCTAACTTTCGAACACTAAAGAACACATTTATTTGCAAATAAGTAAACTACAGTGGCTGAATGATGACAACCGGTGCCATGTTTCGTTTCATCGACATTTTTTCGCAAATGTATTAATAAGCGTCCTTTCATACACGTGCGGAAGTGTCATTTCCACTCGTCCCGACTCGAGTTTTGTGGACTCAGTGGCGTAACTATATCATCTGGGGCCCGTGGCAAATTCCTTTAATGGGGGCCCTATCATTAAGCTTTATTATTTTAACGCTATACTTTCGCCGGGGCCCTCTTGGGTCGGGGCCCCGTAGCATTTTGCCAGCCCTGCCACCCTGTAGTTACGCCACTGATGGGACTCGTGGGAAATGACATACTATACTGTCCGCACTTATATCAAAAAGTACTACTAGTATATTGATGTAAGTAATTTAATTACTTTCACGATTTTCACTCATCCATGCTATTACCTCGACGTTTCTTTCGGACGTGCCGTGACGTCCATGGCCGCGAAGGGACTGGCGAGGTGGGTGTCAAAATCTTGCCGCGTGGGTTTTCCGAACTACCCGCACTCGGTCCTGATTATTACTTTGCATATCGTCCCTTTACTTCCTCAACCTCGTATCTACTCGAATATTTTCATAGAAAATGCACCTGTGTTAGGAGTAGAAAAGAGCAAATTTTCCTATGAAACTATTCGAGTAGATACGAGGTTGAGAAAGTAAAGGGACGATATTAGGGTTGTCACTCGACCGACACACGACGCTCACAACATCAGGCGATTTGCCGAAAGACACTTGATGATGTTTACACATGCTGATGAATGGATTCCACGACGAATTACGGTGTTTTTGATTTTAACCGCTTCACGGGCAATTCTACTATAGTAATTGCGTTCCGTAGGGCCGACACAGACGGACTGCAACCCAACTGCAACTCCCTACGATTTGTATGGGAACTGCATCACATCACAACTGCACGCCGACTGCGCAGTTGTGATGCAGTTCCCATACAAATCGTAGGGAGTTGCTGTTGGGTTGCAGTCCGTCTGTATCGGCCCGTAGACAGGATCATGGTACCTATTATGAAACTGCATCTGATTTGTCTACTTGTAGCATGGTTTTATGCGATTAAGTCCCGTTTTGTTATAATAATGATTAATGAGTAATTTTTTTATCAATATTTTGAGATATACGTTCGCTTACCGATATTGATCGTATAGTCTTCTTATCTGTCGGGAATATATCAAATTGTGATCACACTCAGATAATAAAATAAATAAAAAAAAATAAAATAAAAATAAAAATAAAAATCGTTTACTTCAGACCAATGATCCATAGGATGTTAGTAACAAATTAAACTTAGTAACTATGTTAGTAGGCACAGAAAAATAAAAAATAAACAAAATTACAATAAAACCAACGGGCAAAGACGGCCCGCGATTGGTCGCGGCCTCACCCTATTTGGCCCTACCGATGGCCACTTCGACCCAGTATTTCGTAACAGGGCAGTGAAGCCTCTCCGACAATACCCTGAGGAGGCTATTGCCGCTGCCACGCACTCTCCTGAGTAGTGATCCAACACGCTTGCGTCTGATTGCGAAAAAATCGTCAGTTCGTGCTTCGGCGAACATGTTGGACGCACTACAGTGCTTCGGCAGCCGCAACAGCATCCTCAAAATATTATTATATTGGACCCTCAGTGCGTTGTAGGCCCTCTGTGTAAAACTTACCCACAGACTGCAGGTGTAGAACGTCTGACAGTAGGCTTTGAAAAGCGTCAATTTGACTTGTTCATTACACCTTGCAAATCTGCGGGCAAGCATATTGCCACGAACCGCCATCGCCCTTCTCTCCCTCTCTATGTCCAGGTCATCCTTTAGGTCATCTGTAAGTATATGCCCCAGGTATTTAAACCTCTCAACTCGCCTCAGAGGCACGCCGCACAGCATGATCGTAGGTACTGTTGTAGGGTTGTATTTACTGGCTTTGAAGAGGACGAACTCGCTCTTGCTAGTGTTGTACCTAAGACCATGCTCTGCTGCATACCCCGCTCGCGCGCATAATGCCCCGCGACTTTTTCCGCGTTAATTTTCGACTTTTTGCATAAACTTATCCTCCGTTTCCTTTGGGGTTAAATTTCCAAAAATCCTTAGTGCACCGTTATTACGTAAGGAATCTGCTTTTTAGGGTTCCGTAACCAAAGGGTAAAAACGGGACCCTATTACTGAGACTTCGATGTCCGTCCGTCTGTTACCAGGCTATATTTCAACAACCGTGATAGCTACACACAGCTACACAGTTGAAATTTTCACAGATTATGTATTTCTGTTGCCGCTCTAACAACAAATAATCAAAACAGAATAAAATTAATATTTAAGGGGGGCTCCCATACAACAAAAGTGATTTTTTGCTCGTTTACCTTGAAAACCTCGTAACAACACAGAATAAAATACATGTTTAATAATGTTTTTTCAATTTATTGTATTTACATCTAGCGCCTTTCGAAGATTTCCGAGCAAAAGCCTCCTTTCGAGAATTAATAGCAATTTTATTATAGATAATGGTACGGAACCCTTCGTGCGCGAGTCCGACTCGCACTTGGCCGGTTTTTTTATTACTTCCCACTATCTACAGTGGTTTAAGTTATACGTTGTCTCTAGTACTTAGTCACTAAATTTTTTATATGTATCTACAGTGGTTTAGGTTATACGTTGTCTCTTAGTACTTTAATCACTAAATTGTTTATATGTTTTTAAATTGAATTAGTTTGTATAAATAGAGGATTAAAAAATTTCTTTCTTCTGATAGACTTGTCTTGCGCAAAAAAATCCAAACACATTCAATCGTTTCTCAATCTTTGTACAAATACAAGATTGTAAGAATGTATTATGTTAATTGGTCAATCAATCACAATAAGAAAATTTATTTTCGTTATAAGCTGCAAACCCACGTGAAGTGTTGTATTAATACTCGGCCAATTTGGATTAAATCAACAATAAGAATTTTGTTAGCTACATGTAGGTTGCCCCAAAAGAGGACTTTTTTTCGGGTAGGAGGAAATTAAATCAGTTCTCTAGGGATAAAAAAAAAACTAATTTCGCTTAAGCGAAGGTTCTGGAAATATTATGGATTGGTAAAGATTTGTAAAAGAAAACCGCACAAAACAGCTATTAGTGGAAAACGAGGGGGAGCCCTTGCCCAGTAGTGGGACACCTCCACATAAACAATGATTGGGTAACTTTAGGCTGAATATTTAGGAATATATCGCCAAAGTATAAAGACAGAAAAGTACTCAAACTTCGGCCGTACAGGAGCGCGCGATACGTATTCAAGGTCGAGACGCAGACAGTGCGATCCGTACTAGGGCATTCTTACGCATTCGTAAAACTTGGTTTGTAGTACGTTCGTTCACGGCGCGCGCACATACATGCCGCGCGATAAGTTAATTTTTTTATGCCACACCTGGCCTTAAAATGAGCCGCTTTCTGGCCAAGTGTAGACATAAAATGATGTACACAACACGGGAGGTAATAAAGAAAGCCCTCGATCGCATGTTTACGTCCCTCGCTTGCAGCTAGGGCCGCAAACTTCTGCGATCTCGGCCTTTCTTTGTATTACCATCCTAGTTGTGTAATGTACTATATTAATGTTAAGTAAAGTTAAGGTTTAATGTGAAAGTGAGCCCACTGCCACCTTCCGGGAATTTGTAGTTAAATGACTGACCTAAGTAGTTAATCAGTAGACCAAATTATAAATTGAAAATGATCCGCTGCCTGAATCGCGCCGATACTACATACTATACAACAGACCACAATATTATAAGCAAAATTATACAACTTGTAATTATTATGCAATAATGCTTGATTCTATGAGCCAATGCACATTCAATTAGTCAGAAAAACTTAGAATAGTGTTGAAAGAAGTAACCAAATCTTATTTTTATATAAGTCAACAGTCTTTGTTTTATAAATGAAATGGAATGAACAATACAAAGTTTTGTGTACGCTTATGAACTGGCATTCTCATTTGATAGCTTGCCTTTAAATTTTTATTATGTTTTAAGTGCTGTGTAACGTCCGTCTTAGTTGTTAATTTTATTGCTACCATTTTGTTTGCTGACGACTGCAAAAGTAGGTAACTATTAAAATTGCTCTTATGCGGTGTATTAAGCACCTTGGAAGGATTCAGACGTTTTAACCCTAATTATGGTATGCCAATGTTTACAAATATGTAGTGAGAGCGTATTCGTATTTTATTGGCATACAACATTATACACATAGAACAACAATGACAGCGCAAGTAAATAATAACCACATTTTTACTAAAAAAAACCCGACCGCGGTGCACTTTGAAACTGCATAAAATCCGCCATTTTGTTTATTTTAACGAACTTCATACCCAGTGACACTCGCACCATCAAGACGAATCTAATGATGTATCATTTATCAAAATCGGATGTGCCGTTGAGTAGTTACGAGCGGACACAGGAACGGACATACATACAGGTCAAACATATAACCCTCCTTTGGGCTTCGCCGCAGTCCGGTAAAAACACGCCGTTGAAAGCGCGTTTTTGTAAATAATGGGTAACCAATAACGTCCCTAATACAATTTGACCCGTGAACGAGTAATAACAGTTCGGAAACATGGACTAAATAGACGGTGGAATTGTGAATAAGCTTACTACGAATGTGTGTTGACAATTTGGTAAAGTTCTACTGTATATTTTGTTCAGGTGAAATTTCAGAACGATATAAATAACAGGTTTCGCTGCATTCCACTGTGTGACAGTAAATATACCAAAATTTTCTTACACTCCAACTAATTTCGTGTTTATGAAACAATGTAGAGTATATAAATACCAGAAAGAATTTAAATATGTACCTACTCGTACGTGTGACTTAGAAAGAAACACTATTTCAGTTCATGAATATGTACTAGGATCTTGAATTGTCCATGTTATTGTAGAATAGTAGTTTGCAGATCCTTTGTGGTCGGACATTTGCGTGGCAGAGCTTCTTTACGTAACTTGCTGCGTCTAAAGTTGCACTGCATCCCGCTGAGTTCTGTAGTCGACGATATACCTCCTTACATAGGTAGGTACAATGTTTCTACACGTTAGATCCTGTAAAACAGGGTCCTGAACGCCATATTCCACGGTGAAACTCAACTACGCTTTATAATCTTGTAGTTACGAATCTAATATTTCAACTTTCGTATAATCGGCATCTTTAGCAAATGGCTTATGATGGTTGCGTTTATCGCATGATAAAAAATTCGCCACTCTTCTTTTTTCGATCAGTGACGCCAGAATAATGTTTTATCTTAACTGCGCGATAAAGGGTACCCGCAATATTCGTCTTATAGTGAGCTCTTAATATTCTTACGACTAATATCGAGTTATCGACTAGGTACTAATTCCGATGTGAAGTGTATTTATAACACAATAAGGGTCTCTATATCCATCGTCGCGGAATCGGCATAAGCCGGTTAGAAAAAGCTTTATGTCCACGCAATATGAACGAAAAAGACGTCGGCGCCGATCGGCCGTTCGGTCAATTAAGTTTCACTGGAAAATTGGCTTGCGTGTGTAATTTCGATCACTGAGGCAATACGCACAGATAGCAAATTGTTTTGATAAAAAGCCTATAGAATCAAAACCGTTTAGTTTGTGTAAATATCGAATTAATATATCCATCAAGATAAGCACAATTTGTATGTATGTATCAGTGGCGTGGCGTCAAATATGTTCTTAGTAAAGCCGGAACGATTTGGATTATTTTTTGTACGCGAGTAAGTAGATCATATCATATGCTTTAAAATAGGCCAGCCGGTGGGAATCGGGTTCTATGGATGCCACGCCACTGGTGTATATGATAACTGATCTGACATTTTTACTAACGGGTCTTTTATAAACCGGCTTAAATGTTGCCATTCTGTTGTTTCGCATGAAGGAGAGAAATAATGTCAGTGATAAACATTTATAAACTTCTTTTATTTCTTACTGGGGTGTTGAAAGTCGTATTATGATTTTTCAGCTTATGCGTTCATTACTTAATACGGTAAAATACGAGTACGAGCATACTAATCGTCTGCGAAAAAGTTTACATATTAACCGTACATAAATTCCTAAAACTATTTTCGACGGAGCAGGAGTGACATTCACTCTCGATGGTTACATTTTCGAAATATATTTACCATTTTACAGTTTTTTTATATAAAAATTAAAAACCGCGGTTGTTAACCAACCGCATGTAAATATGATGGAAAATAGGTGTTTTCCGGAACTAGGTCTCAATTACTCCTTCATGACGGATTCAATAGGTGAGTTTTCCTTATGGAAAACCTGAAGGCATTTCGATTGTTAAAATTATTCTATTAGCGGTGTTATTGTATTACACAAAAGATCCCATTGGGTCGAAGTGTATCCGAAAGGACCCCTAATACCAAGATAGCGGTTCGTCTATATAGGTTATTGAAAACTCCTATCACTGCGACTTATGGTTGCTCTAATTTATTGTAATCATCTCTTCCTCCTACCATTTCCTGTGGCTGTTAAAAAACTAAGCCAATTACATAGTGGACAACAAGATGGTGTATGTTGAGGTGGTTCACATAAGTGAGTACCTAAGACAAGCCCGAGGCACGCATTACTGTGAAATGGATTCATTTGCGTCACACACTCAATTGCATTAGAGAGGCCATTCAAACCGTTGCGTAAGCAATTCCGTTGTAAATACAAGATTAAAAGTAACCAGTTCTAACTTAAATTTTACACAGGACTGCAAACATCACATACGCGAGCAGTTTAACTAAACATGCCTTTTTACTGTAAGATTTACGTATTTGGTTTGAGACTAATGGTATTGGAGCAAACAGTTTTCCAATAATGGACAGAACACACTCTGAATCTAATCCATTACGGTTTTGACGCATGCAATAGACAGAGTTTGAACGTAAACGTGATCAATCTAATTTGACTGCCATTGATAAAAGGGTGGTCGAAACGGTCGCGTGCCTTGCCTAGGTTTTGCGCAAGTACTGTAACTTGGTTTATTTATTTTCAGGCAAGGACGGCTCAAAGGTGACGACTGTAGTAGCGACGCCGGGGCAAGGCCCCGACCGGCCGCAGGAAGTGAGCTATGCCGACATGAAGCTCATCGGTAACGGCAGCTTCGGCGTCGTCTACCAGGCCAAATTATGCGACACCGGAGAGCTGATTGCCATCAAAAAGGTGCTCCAGGACAAAAGGTTTAAGGTACGTATAGCTTTAGAGAATAGAATCCTATCTCGCCGATGACTTTTGTGTGGGTTGGTTCCCGTTTGTATAATTACGTCCAATTGCGCTCATAGGCAGCTTTTAAAAAGGGCAATTTGTCTAGAAAGTCGTTTGCTTAGGTCACGTCTTCGACTAATTTCCGTCAGGTACCTAATTGAAAAGTTGCTTCTAGTCATGTTGGCGATCTAATGCAATAAACTGCAGTGATAACGAATTTGCTCGTCATAGAGTGCTGCTGGTATTAACTAAGCGTAGACAATCTTATTTAAACGACGTTCTTTTTTAAACGATTTAATCAAACATAATCGACTTTTTCGACACTTCAGAAATAGGTATAGGTGATGAAAGAAAGCTTCGTAATTCAGGAAGAATCCTGAATTACGAAGCTTTCTTTCGAATTCTTTATACCTATTGTATGTTGAAGGGTGAGAACATTTTGACAGGACCGCCACAAGGTAAATTTACATCTCCCCTAACTCGTAAACATACGCAGTTGTTTGATGTTTACTTATGGCTTACTTAATAGAAACAGATTAACACAACGTGTTTATCATGACTTCGCACACAAGACCGAGTTAGCGTGGTGTGATCTGGTCGTGATTTTACTTTGAGAGATGCCTATGAGTTTAATCAAAAGTATACCTCTCTAGTCTTATCTCGCGCGCCACACAGCGCATGTAATAACCAATAGGAATGCGTATCTGTAAAACGCAGCGCTATGCGCGTTCTCATTAAATGTTACGCTCTGCGTCACGCGCGAGATATGTCGCGGCTGTCTTGTGCAGTTCACAGAACAGTTCTTAATGTAATGGAATCACAGTGGTGCACAAAATTTCTTCATAGGGGACCAGAAATTTCAGAGGAGGGCCGGTATTACAGCAAAATTTATATTTTAAAATCTCCATACTGCTGGACCGTCAGAATATACCTATTATCGCGGGCTAGGTATATAGTACTATCTTCAAAGGGCCGTCGGGTCGGACCGTACTCCGCCCACGATTGGGATAGGACAACGATACGACAATGAAGATGGCATTTTGCAATTCTTAGCTAGCGCGACGACGCCTACGCTTCACATCACCTCGATTCCGTTGTTACTTTGACACATTATCAGGCCCCATATCTCATTAGTCCGGCATACTTTAGATATCATCACGGAAATTTGTCTTTTAAAGCTATTGCGAGTATACGTGTCACATGATTAGGGAACTTTCGACGTGGTGCTGATGGTGGTGTATTCCATGCCACTGAATCTGTAATGCAGGCCAGGCGTGACAACCAGAACTCATAAATAAATTACCAAAAAAATCTCAAAGGAAAATCAACCGTGTCAGAAGAGTAATTATGTTGACTATCTCTGTGATTTGTTAGTATATTTATTTAGTGAGTTTTGGTTTTCATCTGGCCATTTGTAGTTTCTAACCAAAATCATTTAAATCAATTGCCGGATCTCAATAGACGAAATTTGTTTCCATCTTAATCGTCAGTAGGTAATGTTTGTGTTCTGTCTGGCTAATGGCAAGTGGTACCTTTACCTTGGGAACGTCACATATTCGTATATTGTCCCATCTGTCTCGTACTGTACAGGCAGAAAGATAGGTCATATTTGTCGTGTGATAAAGACATCGTAGTTATGTTAGCCGTTTAACAACATGAGAGCATTTATTACACCATAGTTGTGAAGATATTAATAATAGTTCAATAAATAAATAATAAAATAAAATTAATACAGTCTAATATGTGCCCTGGTCCAGAATAGTAAAAATGTGAAGATATATAGGTAACGCCTATAACTATAAATTTCGACATAAAACTTAATTTAATTTACATACTTACGATAATAACACTGAATCTTGGTTTCTTAGTTTTTCAAACATCGTAAGGCGAATGTTTTTCCTGGTACAAACGTTTTTTTCTTGCAATACACCTTTTGTTATTTTCGCATTACATTAATATATAATTCTAACTACTGCTGATCGGTTAACTGATCGCCTTGAACTGTTTTTATGCCACCGGTAGTCACCTTGTACTCGCATATTTTTTTCTATTGTGCTAGGCATTATTATTTAAACTGCTTGTTTGTAAAATAAGTTGAACACGATTGAAATTGAACGATTGAATTTTAAATGAAGTGTGTTCTATTCTTTACAGAATCGAGAACTTCAAATTATGCGACGGCTGGAGCACTGTAATATTGTCAAATTGAAATACTTCTTTTACTCTAGTGGAGAAAAGGTGAGTTCTTAACATTTTTTGACAATAGGTTTAATTGAAATATTTAATTACGTATTTATTATGAATGATATTAACATATATGTGTAATGTGTATCAGATCAGAAATAAAAGAGCTATTTTCGAGAAAGCTAAATCAAATATGGCTCTCTTATTTCTGGTAAGATTGTGATGTTAGGGTTCCGTATCTAGAACTAGGAAAATACGTAATAAAATGGTAAGGGATCACTCGATTCCCGCCATTATTTTCTAGACCCAAAATAAAATAAATGTTACTAATAAAACTAGTTTAAATTTAGATATAAATGTATACAAATTAAGTACAATAGCATATATGACTCTGCATACTAATTTCAATACTAGTATTGAATCAGTCAGATAACCTATTTTCCCGACAGCCACGCAACCGCGCCCAGGCTAAACTATATGTATGTACTTTATATGTCGTTATATACAACCTAGCATGATGAGATCGATGGTACGGAACCCTCAGAGCGCGTGCCGCGCACTCGATCAGTTTACTGTATTTTAGCTTGACCGGTTTTTAAGCTTGTGTTATTTGTGTGTTTTATTTGGGGGAAGGCGGCAGTGCCCGCAGCAGTCAGTTCGTTGCTAAACGCAATGCAGTCTATTGAAGTCACAGTATGTCTCTAAACCAATCAGATTGTTGCGCTAGTGTGCTAACGCACAATTAGCTCTACCAGATTCTTGGCAATGGTTACCGAGAAATAAACACGTATTAAAATAATTATACTTATCTCTATAAAATGTATAGTTGCCTTAGATAGTAAAATATTGCTCGGTAACCAATCAAGCCAGTCGAGTTTTACGCAAAAACAAAATCCTGTCATGATCCATTTTCAATCATAAGCTTTACGTTTGGCGCGGTTGAAGCTACACTGTAGCGTTGTGTCATTACCATGATCGAATCAATGCATTTGGACACTGTCTGAATAATATCGACCATCAACCCCTGTGCTTGCTTTTTCTTTTTTTTGTTTCTTGTGACAGCTTTGAACTCGTCATTATCATACTCTGCATCTGTTTCAAATTATACCGACTATTCACAGTAGTGTGAGATAAGAGTAAACTATCATCATTTTTCTCTTTTTTACGTAAAAGCTAGAGCCAAGAACCTTTGGACTAAATCCAAATATGTATAAAGCATTCTCGTTCTCCCAAGGGTTTATTTCTAACAAATTCCTGAATATGTATATATCCGTAAAATGAGTCATGTTAAGACAAAGAAGTCAATTTAGAATGCTATTCACTTATCACTCTGTCAACCGTCACGATCACGCAACTAACAATAAGGGTTTATTTTTCTTTTTTTTTGTGATTTGGATGAGTTTTCATGCGTCTAACATTATTCTATTCGTGAATTGGTAATATATGTACACTAGCAATAAATGTTGGTAAAATTAAAACATGGTTGAAGCTTATGCTCTAAAATGAATTCGGATTATTTACTAAACAAGTACAAATGAAACACTAGTTTTTTTAAAAGTGTTAAAAGCATTATTAAATTGTTTTTTAAAATTTGCAGAAAGACGAAGTGTACCTGAATTTGGTGCTGGAGTATATCCCCGAAACTGTGTATAAAGTGGCACGTCATTACTCCAAAGATGAACAAACCATACCCATTAGTTTTATAAAGGTAAGTTCCATCCAATTTGCGAGATATTACGTTCGGCCCAATTACGGAGGCTTTTAATACTAGTACGTTAGGTATTTATAGACTGCAGGTCTGCAGCGGTATTTTTAGGAGGTGATCGATAGAGGACTGTTTACCAGCCTGCGCGACAACGCTAATAGGGGTGAAGTTTTCACTCATGTGTTTGTACGCCGATTATTTTATTATGATTACGTTGGAATATTTAGTCATAAAAATGAATATTGATAAAATTTGGTGATAGAATTTCAGATAAATTTTTATACTAAATTGGGTTTATACGTTTACATATAAAGTTTTAAGGCCAGCGCCAATTACCCTTGATATGACCACTACAATAAGATTGGTTTTGTGAGGCTAGTTCAATTATTTTGCATTAGTAGCAATTATTGTGAACTTATGATATTAAAAAGAGTAGCGAGATTAAACTGGAGCCAAAGTGCTTTCTTGCTAAGCATATCATAATAATTTGGCTGGCAATTTCATGGGGTTCATTGACAAACAAATACTATCTAAATCTCGCCTATCCATGTGTTTGGGTAGATTCAAGTTCGACTCTTATTTGCACACAAATTCCTTTTCGAATCTTAATGGTGCGACGCGATGTTACAAACCAACAACTAGATCTAACATTAGACTTAGAAGGATAACATAAATATGCATGAGAAGCCATACCATGTTCGCGATTATCGTCATGGATAAAGCAGTCTCTCTCGCACTTACGTACTATAGCTTGGCAACTTCGTTGGTGACACTCACATGTGTGCTTTTTGTTATGTGCAGCCGTAACTACTTACACAACTTCCGCCAACACGAACGGCGACCGACGGAGGTAGTCTCCGCAGGCAGCCGTCCGTGTTGGCGGTAACTTGTGTAAGTAGTACGGCTGCACATAACAAAAAGCACACATGTGAGTGTCACCAACGAAGTTGCCAAGCTATAGTTAGATAGAGGAGAGTTGCTTTATTTGCATCTTGACTAACACGACCACCGTAGACTAGTGGCTAGCAGGTACTGATATGTCGATCATGTATCACCATATTCACGATCAGCGCAGCGACTTAGTCAACTGTTGTCGTGTGTTAATTAGCAATCCAACATCAGAATTAGTTCTAATTAGGGCACGCAATGCAAAACCGGAATTTTCCCTTATTTTTTCGGTATTACAATACCGGTTTTGAAAAGGACCAATACCGAAATACCGGAATTCCGGTTTTACTTGTTATCCTCTTTATGTAAGTAAACTTATATTCTCTCCATTATATTGGACAAAATGAACAGTAATTGCTAGTATTTAGTTTAACATGTTCTTGACCCCACATATCGATACCTTTAGACTCAAAGGGCGTAAACGCCGTAGGTTCTAATGGCGTGCGATATGGGTCACGAGAAGCCTTATTACACAGCGTAAGGTTTATAATTTAAATTAGGACTGAACGTGTTAAGTAGTACACCCGTAGTTCTAATGTGTTTTGTACGAGAAACATTCAAAGCGCGTCAACGTGTCGCTGCCGTCTACAAGTACAATTTACCGAAGTACCGCCAGTGTAAACTTTTGCTAGCGGGGCAGACAAGCCCAAGCAGTAGACAAGCTTGTGCATATACATCCCTTGTAACGCTCAAATTATAGACGTAGGTAATGAGGGTGTTTAGAAATCATAAACCCACCAGCTGGCAGCAGGGTGGCGAAAGGTATTTTTGACAGTCACTTGATTTTGACATTTACTGCCAAATAGACCTTTCGCCACCCTGCTGCCAGCTGGTGGATTTCTGATTTCTAAATACCCTCATTGCTGTAAAAGCAGCAAGGCGGCCTGTTTAGTTAGCTCGCTCGTATCTCAAAGTATGCGGTTGAGTTATGTCGCTGTCGTTACCTACGGAACCATTTGGCAGCGGCACTGTTTGCGATTACTGTCATGCCAGCCAGACCGAATGGAACCAACACGAACTTAAACACTCCTTCTTTACATTTCAGCTGTATATGTACCAGTTGTTCAGAAGCCTGGCGTACATCCACTCGCTCGGCATCTGCCACCGGGACATAAAGCCCCAGAACCTCCTGTTGGATCCCAAAACGGGGGTCCTCAAACTGTGCGACTTTGGTTCAGCGAAGCACCTCGTGCGCGGCGAGCCTAACGTCTCCTATATCTGCTCGCGTTACTACCGCGCGCCGGAACTTATTTTCGGTGCCATAGATTATACCACTAAAATCGGTGAGTTTCGTTTCGGACCCATGTGAGTGCGGACTTTTTGTGAGATCTTCCAGTTTTATTAGGTCTCAATGTAAATTTACTATTCTTAGAAAACAGTTATGTGAACAACAGAATCAACACACAACCCTAATCGCTGTTCCCAAGCGTTTAGATCATGAATTTATTGACTTAATTTTTACTTTAATCTCGAATCCCATACTTCAAGTTAAGTCATAACATGCTTTACATTGTATTTTTTTGTTATGAAAGAAAATATCCCACTGGGTCGAAGTGTACTCGCAAAGCCCGGCAGAAATATTATAAGCGAGGGTGGGAAATCCGTTTTTACCAATCCATGTTATTAACACTTAATTGTTTTAATTCCAGATGTGTGGAGCGCGGGTTGCGTGGTGGCGGAGTTGTTGCTGGGGCAACCGATCTTCCCGGGCGACTCTGGTGTTGACCAACTTGTCGAAATCATCAAGGTAACTATTATGCATTACAAAACCGAGTAAGTTGAACGTAGTTATGCAATAACGTTCCATTCCACATGCAATTTTTTTTGGATTATGGATGTTTTTAAAGACAGAAGGTTTTGAGGACTTTGTTTTGTGGATTGGAACGTTATTGCATAACTACGTTCAGTTAATGTTACATCTTTTATACAGGGTGAAATTTTATTGATCGTCCAAATTTTTTGTAGGCAATTAGGTATCAATATAGGTAAAATTTTCACCATAGAATGTGCTGTCCGGAAAAATAATTAGTGACGTGAGGATTACGCGTATCGACGCGTATTTTATCTCGGCGACTCAACGCGAAAGCGGGGGTCGCGGGACAGAGCGCTACCGCGGTATCCACAAACGTATGTTTTTTAGGATATCTTTCAGCTGCTGTTTCTCAATATTTTATTACCGTAAAACGGGGTGAGTTGGCTGGAAATGGAAGTTCAAACCTGGATAAAAGTTTATTTTTATATGTGGCACATTGATTTATATACAAAAAAAGTGTTCCGGAGGTAAGAATTTCAGTTTGTCAATGATAGTTTGTTGCTTCATTGCATAGTTTCAACGAAAAATTCATAATAGTAGGCAAAGCCAGCTCACCCCGTAGTTGGGATGAGAAGGCCTAGCAATTTTATATTTTGACAATATAGCCTCGTTTTCTATGTTAAAACCATTATAAATAAAGAGAATATAACTTAAGTTTTTCTGTTTCCAATAAGCCATGTAAGTATATAAACGATATCCGAAAGGTGGATGAACACTTACTTTGGTAAACATCACTTAAAAACAAAGTTTTTTCAACAAAAAATCCGCCGATTTCGAACATCAACTTTGACAGTGAATTTGTGTTTCAAAATTGTATGATTTGGCAGCTTAATGTTGCGAAAAGAAGAAAAAATATGTCTAAAAAATATAATCAAATTACTTTGAGAGCAACCTAAGCCCAAAAATTAAAGTAACTACTCAAAAATTAAATTCTGGATTCGCAAGCCAACTCCCCCCGCGAAGCCTACTCACCCCATTCTACGGTACTGAAAGATACTGACTGAATAAACACGTATTTTCTATTTTTCGCTAAATAATCCACTGTCAAAATTTGGACGGTAAAAAAAATGTCACCCTGTATGTCTATACATAGCAATTTCGATGTCCAATTACTCTAGGACTTAAATGACTTTGAAAAAATCTGCAGAGGCTTGATTTCTGCAGAAAATAGTAAAGTTAAGCTCCCTTTAAACTTCATAAAATACCAGTACTTATTGACGTGATTAAGTGGATTAGGTGTTTTCTATGTGTCGACACATATTCTAGCAATAAATTGTACCCATTCGAGCAACATTTTATTCAGAGATTAATAATTCAAATAGTAACAAACATAAACTTAAAAATAGTGTTAGTTATAATCACAATACACAAAGAAAACAAACAAAACCTTATAATTACATTAACGGATCTTCTGGATCCGTATCCACCATTGCAATAATTGAGAGTCCCAGCGATCCACGAACACGCTCAGGACGATAATATTTACACTGAGATTTAAATGTCACTTTTTGATATTTCATTGATTTATGATGTTTGTAAAGTTTAAAGTGTGATCAATTGATCATAATGGGCAATATAGCCACTCGTTATGACCCTGTTTGTGTCAATCATAATTATTTTGTGAGATTTTTTCATACATATAAATCACCAGTGTTACCACCGATGTTAGGAGTGTGATAGAATGATTAGTAATTAAGTAATAACATTAACAATAGGCCAACATTACTCTGACTCGGAGACCGTTTATTCGTGGGTAGATCACGAATCGTCTCACTGCAACCTACGCTATGGGTAAAATTAGTTCGTATTAATCAATGATAAAGGGTGGGACGCGCCTTCGCAGAGTGACTATTTATAGTCTACTAGAGGTAATTGGGTCAATTGCAGAAAAAAATGTACCTTTTACTTTTTTTGTCTGATCATGATGTGTCTTATACCATTTTACTTAGAATCATGAGCACTTTTCATTTATGAAATAAAAAAAAGCTGTGTGAAAAAAAGTTTGGGCGTAACGAACGAAACTAAGATTCAAAATTTGTACCGAAATTTTGGACAGCTTTTTTTATTTCATAAATGAAAAATGCTCATGATTCTGAGTAAAATGGTATAAGACACACCATGATCAGAAAAAAAGTAAAAGGTACATTTTTTCTGCAATTGACCCAATTACCTATACCTAACAGGGGTTCTTTAAATGTCCGTTGTCTCGGTCCAGTGTCGTGACACCATCTCGAGGGCGTCCCGACCGTACGTTCAACTGTACGTCTAGGATAACTGGGCGGGACTTTGTTTCTCGCGCGATAGAGCATCACTTGTCACTGTCACACGATATTGAGTGGAAAGAGATAGGGTAGCATTTGTCGCACGACAAAGAGTCGCAAGTCACAGTTGTGCTAGAGGTACTCGCCTAGCTCAACTGGCCGAGGGCCCCTAAGTTGTGTCGTACGATAAGTGAATTCGCGGCTTGTACTAACTCATTTGATTACTCGTGTCTATAGAAACCGTTTCCAACCGGCATGTCTATTTTAAATCATCTTCTCTATTCTAATGCTCTGAATGAAAAGCTTACTTAATATTTTCCAACTTGTCCAAGGATATGTTTCAGGGCGCGATGACGACACAGCATCATAATCATAAATCAAAAGCACCCCTAGACTTTCATAATAGTTACTGTTAGACTATTGAAAAACTAGGCCATGCTAACCTAAAAACCATTTTTTGTTTCTTACTTAGTCAGTAATTTATTATAATTCTCATTTCTATTTTCAGGTCTTAGGCACCCCCACGCGGGAACAGATCCGAGAGATGAACCCGAACTACACAGAATTCAAATTCCCACAGATCAAGAGTCATCCATGGGCGAAGGTGAGTTCACTACCAAAACAATACAATATTGGATGTCTTAACAGTTTCAAAGACTAAAGTATACTAGAAACTATAATTTATAAAAATGTATGTTTTTTTATGTGTAGATTAGTTTCATTAATTTATAATAGATTAACGTAAGTAGATGCACGATCTTGTCAGTGTCTGACTGTTTTGTTGGCAATTCGGATAACCAAACGTAAACAAATGATTTTATGCCACACCTTTTTGACCAAGTCTAGACATACAATGATGTACACAACGCGGGAGGTAATAAAGAAAGCCCCCGATCGCATAGCTACGTCCCTCGCTTGCAGCTCGGGCCGCAAACATCAGCGATCTCGGCCTTTCTTTGTTTTACCACCCTAGTTGTGTAATGTACTATAGTTTACGTCCATTGTTCTATAGAACGGACGAACATTTAAATGAGATCTCATCTGATAAATCGAAGCGCGGTAAGGAACGGGCGGTAGGGACTTATAGATCCCACGTGAAACATTGGAAAGCTATATGAAATAACTGTTTAGTTACTTTCTTATACCAAAAAGGAACAAAGGTCTCCATAATAAAAAAGTAATTTTACTCATACATAAATATGAAAAACTTTTCTGATATGAAATAAAAGGCCATACGAGATTCAAGTAAAAAAGTTATAGAAATCAGCTGACATCAAATTTTGTTGTACTTTTTGGGAAGTAGTAAACTTAGTGATGTGCATTTTTAGTCGCAATACCGCACGGTATAAGATAAAAACCTCTTCAAATAATCAACACAATCTTCATTCATATTAGTTCTCAAATAATATAAAATTTCATCTACTTTTGATTTTGACCTCAGCGTAAATCCAAAACCTGAGAAATACCCACTTACCTGACAAACTATGGGAACAATCGATCACTGAAACTGATCTGAATTATTAACAGAACGTAGTTATGCAATAACGTTCCATTCCACATGCAAAATTTATTGGACTATGGACTTTGTTTTTAAAGGTTGATACTTTGTTTTGCGGATTGGTACGTTATTGCATAACTACGTCCCTAAGCACGAAGACACTGTAGATTAGTATTATTATATATTTATGTATCATATTGCGCCGTCATTGCAGTATATGTTGGAGCGAATGACCATGCCCAAGACTCTCACTGACCACCAGCGCCTTCGAGTAAGACAATGCTCGTGACTGAATGCTGTCATTCGCGATGCAATCACTTCAATATGGCACGGCAATGTTCGATATACAGGGTGGCCCATTTCGATCGGTCAGTATGGGAAAATCTGAAACTATAAGACATACGAAGATCTGTTCTTGGGAACCATGTCATCGATTTTAGGGACAAGGAAAACTGCATACATAGATTTGATTTTTTTTTACTTTAACCGGGAATCGAACCCGGTTGTTTTGGAAAATAAAACTTAATTGAATTAAAGATATTAAATATAATGGATTTTATTCGTTTTATATATCGTGTTTCGTAGTAACATTTACTGCTTATGACCTAAATACACATTATCGATATCCAAATAGAAATAATGTAAGTTTTATTTTTCAAAGCGACTGGGTTCGATTCCCGGTTAAAATAAAAGTTTTTTTTTCAAATCTATGTATGCAGTTTTTCTTGTCCCTAAAATCGATGACATGGTTCCTAAGAACAGATCTTCGTATCTGTTATAGTTTCAGACTTTCCCATACTGACCGATCGAAATGGGCCACCCTGTACAGGGGAATAATTATGTTATTGGGTTTAATATGTTTACTCGTCTAACAGTATCTTTATTAAAAGTGACATGAAGTTGTATTTTCGATTTGGGCTAAGATATAACTTTTGATATATTTTTGCCGACATTTTCGCCAGTCAGTAGGCGTATGATGATAGCCTTTGTCGCGCGATAAATAAATGATAAAACACCCGTCACATTCTCACAAGTATGTAAGTGTGACAGTGACAAATACTTTATCATTTATTTATCGATCGACAAAACCTAGCATCATAAGCCTGCAGACCATCAAAAGAGCCCATGAGACTTGTTCGTAAAATAAATGAATTGAATTACTACAAATTCCTAAGTTGCAACTGAAAGCTAGTATTGAGGTTTTCCTCTACACGAAATAAACTCCAATATTATTTTTATTGCTTTCATAATCTAAGTGACATACTCCAATTAGTGAGCAGAAATTATTCATAACATGTAGCCTACACGTTATGAACATTCATTTCTACATGATCTAAATAAAATTAAATGGCATGAACACTCATCGTAGATTTCGGATGGTTAACATATTAAAAACATGTTTTAAATATACCTCATTAATTAAAACTTTCGCTATACACTAATTGATGGTAATATTCAAGTCTATAAATAAGTGGATATTTTTGATTAATTAGATTTTATATATGATTAGAGAGAACGCGAACATTGCCAATTTGCCTAATTATTACCTAAAAGTGGCCAATTAGACGTTTCTGAACAATGCATTCACATTGTATGCAAATGAGAGCATTTAGTGTCAGTTGCTATATGGCATGAATTGAAGACTTAGACGTCACTCTAATCTTTTGAAGCTGTCTACTGAATGGGGATGGCAATGCTACGTGCACGGAATCAAAAGCCGCTTGTTATATTTTGCGAAGCGTGATAATTTGATTTACTAGATTTATACTTATAGTGAACGCTAGAATTCGGCGAACTCGTTTAACTGACAAAAATGTCGTGAAATTTTATCGACATAACTAGCGCATACTTTGAACTACATATTTTGGAAACAGAACTCCTTATATCCATCAAAAAACTTTTTTTTATAATGCCTATCGAGGAAAATGGCACTTGCTGAATTGTGGCAACATTTGTGTATCTCGATCGAGCTGTCAATCTAGTTTGTTGAATTCTGGCGTTCACTGTAGAGTAAAGCATTTTCATATTGTCCGATACAATGTCAACCTAGACTACTGATATGCCGGTATATGTCATGTGGTGTCTGATGGGAGTATAGAGAATATTCACGTCCGCGTCAATTTGGCCAGTATTCTTATTCTTGAAGAAAAATATGCATACAAATATTGGATAATCTACACGGGCCCGATAGGGCCGTTGACATACGGGTGTTTGTCTGATAGCGAATACCTCTAGGAACATGTCTACACCCCGAATGTCTTTCTTCGAAGTTTGTAGCGTAGTTAGTACCGTCTCCCTCACTCCAATATTCTGTGTCGAGAGCGAGAAGTCACGTCCCTATACAAATTTCGAATGAATACATTCATAGTATAGGTCGGATATTGTGAAAGCTAGGTAAATATTTCGTACATTCGTCGTATACCCCAAAGTCAAATCGGATACCGATATCGTGTCGGACAATGCGAAAATGATTCCTAGAGTTGATAAATGAATTGTACGTCGATTTTTCATTTATAATTAAAAAAAAAATGGTGAAGTTTAGATTTAAAGACCACATTGTTTCATTTATGCTCAGACTAATTGTGCGGTCTGTGGTGAAATAATGCCTCCTTCAGATTTCTTCAGTCTCCCTTCTTGTTAGTATCGTCCAGTATTATTCGCACTAAAGCGTCTCAAACTTATATACATTTTATTCGACGTGTGATTCAACTATACGATTGAACAAAATAAATAAATACACGTTGTAAATAGTGTAGTTGCCACCCCCATGGAGTGTTTGTTGGTGTTCAGTGTGTCGTTACGCTGAGTGAGATTCCTCGTCCGTGATAATGAAATTGTAAATGGTGTTTTTTTTTTATAATCGCTCCAGAGAAATTGCAACTAAGCTACCATCATTTCAAATGGTTTTTTAAGTCATCTCATCAAATTTTATATCGAATCTTGCTAACCGTTATCATCGAATGGTCGTCCACTTGTCTCCTATTTTTGTGACTGCTAACATGGTTTTTAAGAGTGCGTTTTATTAAACATGTTTTATCATAGTTAAATTCAACTGAAAGAAGGGTAAGGATACCTGTATTCAGTAACGTGATTTTCTTTGGAACATATAGACTTGAATAAATGCGATTTTAGTAATGAATGTCTATAATTTAGTACAACAGCATATAAGCCGTCGTAAATTTCACTACAATGAATTAAAGAATATCACAGGTACTTTTCGCACAAAGCATGCGCTCTGATGCTTTTCCTCGAGTCGCATTTGACATAAAGGGTTGACGACAAAGATATGTCCATTTTTAGGGTTCCGTACCAAAATGGTAAAAAAGGAACCCTTATGGTGCGACTCTGTCTGTCTGCCTGTCTGTCACAGCAAGATATCAAATTATGAAAAGCAAGATATGAAATTTGGAATAGTATTAAAAATCGCTTACTCTTTACTTTTTTTTTAAAGGGGTCTGACATTTCGGATTTGGAAAAACAAAAGTAGAGCTATTATATCGAGTGAGATATCAAATGAAAGGGCTTAACTTGTAGATTCCAAAACAATTTTATTTTAATTTTTAATTTTGTACTTTTTAATTTATGACCAAAAACGTTCAAAGAAATACCATTCCCCCCCTATTATCTTGGAAGTTACTGAACAGAAAAATCTGTAATAATTACCAATTATTAATATCATCCTAAATATTACAGGAAAATAAAACGGTTTTCCTACATTGCATCGTTTTTTAGAAATTTTCAAAAATTGTACACATACTTATTTGCTCCTACTAAGCTAACCGCCATACAGTTTCTCTTAAAACTATACACGTATCTACTTACGAGTTTTTTTTTTTTTTTTTTTTTTTTATGTGTGATAGACAAGCATTTGACTCCGATCGCACCTGATGTTAAGTGACGATGAAGCCTAGGATGTAGCATGCTTGTCTAGAAGATGTCTATTCACTCTCAACTTGAAGAGATCCAAGTTATTAGTTTGTACGGAACCCTCGGTGCGCGAGTCCGACTAGCACTTGACCGGTTTTTCACCTTATGGTAACGGATTAAGATCATCTGATTGTTGACCGGATATGATACATTGTATTGTTACCGCTGTTATTATCACGTCAATAGCAAAAGGCTTTTTTTTAAATTTGAATTCGCTTCTTTACTTTCTCAACCACGTATCTACTCGAATAGTTTGATAGAAAAAGTACCTATGTTACGAGTAGAAAAGTGCGATTTCCTTTGAAACTATTCGAGTAGATACGTGGTTGAGAAAAAGGAGCGAATTGCAATATCGGGTATGTTACCACACCACAATCCACTTGATCTAAAGTGCTAAAATAGACCTTTTTGTGTTTTTGGCATTAGGTATATACTGAAACATCTTGTTAAGTAAATAAAATCGTCTGTAAACCTTAAAATTTGCCGTCCAATGACTAAAACTAGACTAACCTCTATGGACCTGTATAGAGGTTAGTCCAGTTTTAGATATCGGACGGCAGTTATTACCACGTCAATAATAGCAAAAGGCTTTTTTTTATTTGAATTGCAATATGAGGCGTCTTTTTTTAAATAAAATCCCAACATTTTCCATGTTTGAGAAAACTCCTTCGACGTCCAGGTGTTCCGCGCATGCACACCGCCCGACGCCATCTCGCTTGTATCCCGGCTGCTGGAATACACGCCGGGCGCGCGGCTCTCGCCGCTGCAGGCCTGCGCGCACAGCTTCTTCGATGAACTACGCGAGCCTGCGGCGCGCCTGCCCAACGGCCGCCCGCTACCGCCGCTGTTCAACTTCACTGAATACGAGCTGGGCATCCAGCCGTCGTTGAATGACTTCCTGAAGCCGAGGGCGTCGCCGCAGCCCGCGCCCGAGGCGCCCGGCGCCTCGCATGCGCCCGCGCCGGACCACGAGCCGCCAGGTATGTGTACTAGTGATGTAACGAATATTCGTATTCGCATTCGTATTCGCGAATATTCACAAGATTTTCAATATTCGCATTCGCAAAAATAGATGCGAATATATTCCGAATATTTTTGATGCATTTTAGATCCTAAAATTCATGGAAAAGAAAAAAAATACGGCCAAGTCCGAGTCGGATTTCGAAACTATCAATGAGTAATTAAAAACTCTGTTAGTAAGTACCGAAATAAAATGAAAATAAGATATTTTTAACTTCCACCGGTTCCACAATTTTTCTACCACGTGCATAATCATTATCTTTAGCTGACGAATTATTCCAACTTAAACTTCAATTACTTATTTTATTGCAAAACTGAATTAAATTTAAGTTAATCGTAATTGAAAACGAAGTATTGAATTTTCATAGTTATTAATTTTGTTTATTTCTAGTATTATACAATTTTATAACCAATATTCCTGTTCGCATTCGCATTCGCGAATATCAACATTGATTATTCGTATTCGCATTCGCGAATGTTCAAAAACCGATATTCGTTACATCCCTAATGTGTACATACACGCACACACACAGTAACATATCCGCGATTCAACACCGCTGTTCAACTTCACCGAGTATACGTAGTTTCACGAGTGTTGAGGCCACGCACACAACAACACTGTCATGTAATGAATTTTTCAGTGAATTGCTAGATAGACCAAAAGTTGTCGCCGGCTGACCGGCCGGTTGAAAGCCGATCAATCGCCTAGTTGGCCAGAGTATGGATAGTTGGCCCGGCCCATCTCTAGTGTTAACCTTGGCCACAGAATAAATTATAGTACTTCGTGCAGAAGTTTATCTTTCTAACAAACCTTACGTTCGGGTCCTACCACCGGACGGAACGCACTACATCCGATCGTCTCACTCTATCGCATAACGCGTGCTCTTTCTGGTCGCTTTCTATGCCCCTCCGGAGGGGCAACATTTGGTATAGGTAGTTTCACGAGAGTTGAGGTGAATGATTACACACACAGCTACATGAAGTACCTACTCAATGCAAAAAAAAGTGAATGAATTAAATGAATGAGTGAGTAAATAAACACAAGGCTATAGTTTAAAGAAACTTTTTGGTTTATCTTGCAATTCACTGTTGAACTTGCTATCGGTACGAAAAAAGAACAGTAATTTCAAAATCCCGCTGTCATTACATGACAGTGTTGTTGTTGTTGTGTGCGTAGCCTCAACTCTCGTGAAACTACCTATACTAGTAGCCGCGTGGCGCAATCGCGGAATAAGCCCTTCCTGGCGTGCAGTCCAATACCGCGTCAACCACAAACTGGTGTATCGTGGAAATACTCCGCAGCTTTTCCTATGACGAAGAAGGATGCGAGATCCTAATATGACACCTTTTCGATTCTGGTTGCGTTTGTAACGCTGTTTTTGACCAACATTTGATCGTTTGTTCCAGGCGAGAACGCGGCGGCGAGCGGCCCCAGCGGCTCCCCCGGCGCCTCGTAGACACTCCTCCCGGCCCGCACACGACCGCAGCGACACTCCCGTCACCCGCATTTACGGCCGAGCGCGAGCGAGTACGCCCGCCGCCGAACCTCTCCGATACGGAATTTAGATGGAGTCATTCGTATGCTAATTAGAGATAGTCCTTTTTATTGGCCATCGGGGATAAATTTTATGCATAATAGGTGTTTTCGGCGAGTTATCGTGTGATACTGTAGTGTAATTGTCGATAAAGCTTGAGCTGTCGTAGTCGGTAAGAAGGGTAAATCCGCCGTAGATTCTAAACCGTCGCGATGTGATTACTTTGTACTTTTGTAAGCTCAAATCGTCTCTTTATGTACATACCTTAAATGTTGAGTTGGAAAGTAATATTTACCCGGTAAACGACAGATTATCATCTGGACACGTTGTTTTGTTATTTTCACTTCTACGTTGTTACGGGAGCCATCCGGCCGGCGCCAGGACAGACACTTTATTAAAGAGCATAACCTTGCTTGAGCCGTGTAATCAGTAGGGCAGACATATTCTGTAGTGCATTAGTGTATTTATTGTTGGAACGTATCACTAACTCATAAAACTTACGAAGCGTATGCCTAGTGTTATTTCAACGATGAAACTTAGCAGACGGTACATTTTTCGCATTCATAGGGAGCATACTTGTAAATTTTTATAACTAGCATAAACTGATCTCTCGAGATAATTTATAATGTTTAATGATAACTCAGAATACTGTATTTGTATAAACAATTCAGAGAATATAATTTTTTTAGATTTACTACATTATAGATTTTTTTCGGGCAACTTCTATATATGTAATAACATTTTTTTTTATTGCGGTGTACCTTATTAAGTCTTATCCAATGCTGGATAAATGTAATCTATTTGATAGCACTGTCGATGTCCTAATGTAACGACATAGTTTTTCGATAATATTGTATTCTATATTCAATAAATGATATTTCTATTATATAAAAAATTTGTCATTGAAAACACTATGGTTATTAGTAGTCATTTATGAAACGGTGTAAAAATAAAGCTATTTTCATTGTCATAGTTTTTAAGTACGTATGCAAATTAAATTTCGTTTTGCACTTCAATTTGGCATACAAACAAATTAGGCGGAGTAGGAAACCTTAAGCGTAGGCTAACAGACTCTTTTATTCGTGGTATAGGATAGTCAACGCGTAACCATCGGGTCCCACTTCCCGCGCTTTGCTCTTACGAATAGAGGCATTTGAACTAAGCAAGGTAGGTTAAATTATATCGTTCACTTCATCGGAATACTTTGTCCTTTATAAAGCTTGCTTCGCGAGAGAAGTAACACTTGGAATTCTTATTGAATCGCGCTTTGTCATTGATGATATTGTTTTAGTCCTTTGTTTTGTCGGGCCATGTGATAGGCAGCTCGAATAGCTAACAGCCTACGTAATGTTGTAACCATTTCGTTAGTAGCACGGTCACGATCCACGTCCTAATAATGATAAAAATTATCAAACGTTTCAAAATGAGACAAGTGTATAAATGCGTCGCATTTCGATATAAGAAATCAAAACATTGTGAAAGTAACACTTAGTTACAAATACTTATACGGAAATGATTTTATCTTTTACTCGTAATGAAATGTATGTGCTAGAAACCTTTTTATTTTTAGCATGCACTGCCGTGTACTTCCAAGATCCTCATTTTACCCTTGAAATCTGAAACAATGACTTTTAATTAGCTGTAAAATTATTGTATCTTAAGGGATGTATCATCGCCATTCGGTGAGCGCTCGGCGCATCGATTTGAAATCACACCTAGTGGAGCTTAGTTGTCGTCAATAAGGCTATTGATTTGCTGACACCTTTTTATGTCGTGTAAATATATTATAATTATCTTTGTGGTATGACTCTGAGTACCGGTTATCGGGCGGGCGGAGGTTAGGTGGCCCGGGTGCTTGGCGCCTTGTGCCCGGCACTGGGCACCGGGCGCCCAATGCCTCGCGGCAGGCATTTCGGGTCAGGCGCCCGGTGCCTCGTGCCAGGCGCCTGGGGCCCGGCGCCCAGCCCGCGACTACCGCACCGCTGCGGGCTCGGGGGAGTAGTTTAGATACGCATATTTTTATTAAGTCTATCTAATATGGATTTTGTAATCGACGTTGCTTCTAAAGACCCTCTGTGTAAAAAGATTAAGACATACTAGTGACCTGAATGTATGAAAATGATGTTTATTGAACTTTATCCCACTGAATTCTCACTCTCACGTTTTGCGTGCACATTTACTACCTTTATGAGAATTTCCGTATATAAAACACATAGTTCGAAATGGGGTTATGACTTATAAATTATTTAAAGTAAAAGGACTTTTTATTACTATTATTGTAATATTAAAATTTAATAGTGAGTGAAATTTGTATTTTGTTTTTAATTTGTTTAACTGAAATTGAATACATCGTAACACCCATATCGTTGTTAGTTATGAATGAAAATAACATAATTATAAAAGTAAATATTAAATGAATAGTATACATGTTTTTTTATTTTAGGTTTAGTACTCCTGAAGTCCCCGTTAGAGCGTTGGTGGCATGGCATTTTCGGAAATGATCAGAAAAATGTGTGCGTGTCCTAGACACATCCTTTACAAACTGGGCTAGTCCACTAACCTAGTATAGTATTGTAGTCTTTGGGCTAATCAAGGGGTGGACTCGATGGCGTACCTAGGCTACCAGAGGCCACGGTGCCAAAAAAATGGGGCCCCTAGCTAAGATGACCGCGCGCGTGCTCTGCAGGGTGGTCCAAATGTATGACCTGATCAGTAATCTTTACTGTTCACAAAAAGAAATTAATATTTTGCTAATCGATAGTACACATTGTACCGACGAGTAATGTTAGTATGATTTGTTTGAGGGGTGCTGATCAGATACATTCGGTGGTCAATAGGCGGATTCCATTTTGTAACTCCACCACCTGCCCTCGTTCAGTGGAAAATGGGGTAAGGCTTTTTCACACTTTCCAACCCTACCTCAAAGAGTACCCTACCTGTACACACTCGGCGAGACTGGGAGAACAGCATTTGATTTTCTTACTCACGTTGTGAGAAGAGGTATGACACGACATACTGCACACCTCTTGTTCTCGCCGAGTATGTACAGCGGAGATATATGTATACTCATATTATACACTATCTGTGGTAACATCTGTCACACACTTGTCTATGTCTTCTTTGGTTAGTGTCAAAAATGTCATGGTCAAGTCAAAATCATTACTGTACTAACTGACTGAAAAACAATAATAAAAATATTCCAATTTATTATACTTCGTTTAGAACTTACTTCAAATGATTTCTTTGTGTATATAATATTTGTTTAACTAAGTCGTCAACCGTAGTATGATATTATAGATTACTCAAGCTTATCGACGTAATTTAGTTTTGGAGGCGTACCGTGTCAGCAAATAATAAATTTTGAGGATTTCATGTAATTTGCAATCATGCATGAGGCTTATGAAGTGTCCCACCTTCTCAACCTTACCGTCCAGATAGAAGCTATTGCTGCATATGGTAAGATTTTTTAAATATATTGATTTGTAAACGCATAAAAATATTTAATACGATTGCAAAAAATAATATCAAAAAACTGACACCGGCGAGCCGAAGAAATACATGCCCATGAGTCATATAACAACATACGTTTTTTATTGTTACTTTATCAAAGGGTACTTCCTGTTGCTGGTATTAGCTGTGATCTGATGTTTAAGATTGGTTGTAATTCAATTTTCTGCTATCACCAGAGAGTGAAAAAGGTACTTTTAATCCTGCACAGTTTACATAGATAAAGCAAACTATGCAAGTTGCTATACACGTGAAGTCATAGCAGCAATAAATACTGTTTCATTCTGTTCATAAAACTTTTCTACAGATGGCCACCTTATATTGGGAACCAGGCAGGGTCACTTGATGATGTATTCACTGTCATCTACCAATGGGAACCAGAAGTATGAGCTGCAGCTATTGCAGTATTGTAAGAACTTCAGTAAAAAGCCCATTCAGCAGATTGAAGTCATACCAGGTGAGAAACAACATTCATACTTTTGAGCGGCCTGCATACCTTATCTACAACAGTACATTACTCAACTAGGGTGGTAAAACAAAGAAAGGCTGAGATTGCAGATGTTTGCGGCCTGAGCTGCAGGCGATATGCAATTGAGGGCTTTTTTTATTATATCCCATTTTATGTCTACACTTGGCCAGAAAGTGTACCGTACGCATAGCGCGTAGCTAAAAGCCACTTTTTGGTCAGGTGTGGCATAAATTTTATTTCAACCAACCAAATGCATTACATGTCAGTTTATCTCCACTCTCATTAATGTTACTTTATTCATTAGTTGCAAATATTATTGGAGTTATTGCTAATCATTTACTCCATGCAGTGTTCCAATTAGCTTATCTAAGTATATGATACTCTGCTAGGGCACACAATATAGGTCCATAATTAATGTGAGTTGTTTGATTTGGTTGGCTTATAAATAAAGTAATAATTATTATTCCTTAAGTGGAATTAAAGTCTGTATAATATAGCACATACACTTAAGGTGACATAGTGATATATAACCAGTGGTGTAACTGTTGAAAGGCTAAGCACTGCAATGCACTAGGCCCCCAGTGGGGTCCTCTAACCTGGTCGAGGTTTGGCCTGACCTGATTCCTAAGATTAAACTTTCAGAAATTTCTTCTACGATAAAACCTAACCAGTTTCCATAGACGTCTATTCTTTTCTGCATCAGGGCCTTATCTGCCTGACTATGCCACTATATAGCAAGATTTTTTGACAGTTACTTAAGCATTTTTCATTTTTTATTTCAGGGGACAACCTACTCCTGTGCCTCACTGACAACATATTAACGACACATGATATAAAAGGTGTAAATTTTCCACTTCAGAAAACATTTTCACAGACTAAAGGGGCATCACTATTTGCTATAGACAATAAGGTGAGATGAATCATTTTTATAATATGTCTACGACCAAAACTTAACCATGACCATGCAATGCCTGGTTTGCCAGTCTATAGCAATAAAAAAAAATAAAAAAAAAATATGCTAAAGGATTCTTAAAGAAGTTTAGTTGCAGAAATGTGATTTGGTTAACTTTAGCAGTAAAAAAATCATGCAATAGAGTTGATCAACTTTTTCTTGTACCGTGTTGCCATGGTTACGTCCCTTGGACAACTCTTTAAAAATATGATTTCTATAAGTTTTCTACAGTTAAAATTCATCAAACATACATTTTTGTTATAGTTATATTATAAGTTACAAGTCAATTTTTTTATGGACCATCATTAATATCATTATATAAATATTAAATATAAATATTAGGAGACAATCATACACAAATCGACCTAGTCCCATAGTAAGCTCAATAAGGCTTGTGTTATGGATACTAGACGACGATATATTTAATTAATACAAATACTTAAATACATAGAAAACATCCAAGACTCAGAAACAAATATCATCCCACAAATAATATTTGCTCTTACCGGGATTCGAACCCAGGCAGGACCGTCAGCTTCGTAGGCAGAGTCACTAACCACTAGGCTAAACCGGTTGTCAAACATCAATCATTAGTAGCATATATTATAACAGTTTTTTTAAGAAGCTCAGACATTATTGTCTCTCAAAGAAAAAGTTGATTGACCCAATATTATTTCACTTTGATAGTATAAAAAAAATTATTCAAAATTATCCATTCTTGTTACATTACATTTAAAACTTATAGTTAATGTTAGTATAGTTCACAAATACATCTATATTTGGTAAATGGTTGTTGTAATAGCAAGAAACCTTTCACAGTTCCAATTATGAAGCTGATTTTCCATCTAGGCCCATTTATCGAGTTACAGTATATGTTTTTTAATTTTTCCAGTCTCAAACTTCAATGACTGGGGAGTCAAATTCTGTAGTCCGTCTTTGTGTGGCCGTGCGAAGAAAGTTACAGTTGTTTTATGGAAAAAATGGCGAATTCAAGCAACACTTGTTTGATTTCAACATACCAGATGTACCAAAGGTTTTAGCGTGGGGTCAACAGTACTTATGTGTTGGCTTCAAAGCAGAATATACACTGTATGACGTAAGTATATGCTAAATAAGCTTTAGTTTAGAAAGTGTAGACTCATAAAATTGTTAAATATAGCAAGATATGGGATACTGTTTAGCAATTTAGTAAACAACTAGTTTTAACATTAACCTGTATTCTCTCATAAATAATTTAAATACTGGCCAAAAAAATATCACCTTTGTGTTACGAATAAAAGAATACTGCCATGTATTTTTTTTTCAAAATACGAGAAGTCTGAGAAACAATCGCTATATTTGGTCAGGTTTTCTCCTCGGTCGGTCGTACATACAGTCTACATACTACCTACTAGCTGGTGCAGTAATATGCAAATGTTCTATGAAATATAAAGTAAAGTTGTCTTAAAAACGTGAAGGTCATATATTTTTTGCTGGCACTGTAGCTTCTGGGCTTATAAGGCCTTGACCTTTATTAAAATTTTACTTTTAATTTCAGTTATCATCAGGGAATCCTAAAGAGCTCTTCCCTACAAGCAGCTCTAGATCCTTGGAGCCTACAGTAGCAAAGTATTCGGAGACATGCTTCATGTTGGGCCGTGATCTTACCTCGGTGTTAGTTGAGGAAGCAAAGGAGATAGAAATAAGAAACACTGTTAAGTGGCAAGCAGCACCTATCGCCCTTGGTAAGAATTGAGGTATTCATTTTAACCGTGGAATTCGCTTAAAGTCAAATAAACATAGGTAAAGATGTTCCAATAATTATTTAGTGTCACTATGACAAAGTATAAAGACAACCAAGTAGTACGACTTCGGCCGTTTAAGAGCGCGCGACACGTATTTACACAGACGCACGACGCGCGTCTGTGTGAGTGAACGCCATACTGTGGCAGTCGCGCGCAGTCGCAAATGCTTGCCTGTGGTGCGTCCGTACACGGCGCGAACACATACGCGCTCCCGATGTACCTTTTGTTCGGAGAAAAACTATCGTATACCGTGACTATGTGGTACCCTGCGGCATACAAATTTAGTCAATGACATACATGCTGTTCATTTCTTCATCATTCGCTTCCATTGCATTATTATTTTAGAGCTTGATACATGTGTAGACTTATGTTCATAATTAACTTACAGACAGACACGTTTAGACAGTATAAGGGGTCATCCATATAGAACGTCACACCCGTTTCTAGCCAAATTTCAAAAAATTAAATGAAATTACAATAAATTATAATGAAACAAAGTGTGAACTGTAAGTGTTTTATTTCCAGTTTGGGATGAACCCTACCTACTCGGACTGATGCAGGATGACAATGTGGTGGTGCAGACCGTGGATCCCGCGCTATTCATACAAACGCTGCCGGAGCTCAATAAAGCGAGACTTATGTACAGGTAATTTCATTCCATTGATATAAAACTGTCTTTATAACTTGTTTTATTTTTCTGGTTATTTATGTGAGCGTTGGATGTAACCCCACGAACTACGAATGTGGAAAACCTACGTAAATTAAAATCCTTCTTAAATAACCCGAATTGACTGGTTTCCTACCCGGTTGGGTTGAGCTAAGTTAGATTTTTTTTAACATTTTAAATAGTATATTACGCAACTAGGGTGGTAAAACTAAGAAAGGCCGAGATCGCAGATGTTTGCGGCCCGAGCTGCAAGCGAGGGACGTAAATATGCGATCGAGGGCTTCTTTATTACCTCCCGTGTTGTGTACATCATTTTATGTCTACACTTGGCCAGAAAGCGGCTTTTTCCGCACGCGTAGTGTGCGGTAAAAGCCACTTTATGGCCAGGTGTGGCATGAATGTATTTATGCATCCCGCCTGGCCGGACGACCGGGACAGATGCTTATGATCTTATGACCGCTATCCAATATAGTCGCTCGAAGAGTCGTCTTAAAAAGCAACAATTGCCAGCTCTGCCTTTAGTGGGGCGCCGCAGGATTGCTATAAACATTCAATGAAGGTTTTTAAAATAATTATATTCGCCATCTGGCAGCACGATGGTTGTCTTTTTAATAGTAGCTCTATAATAATCTTGTGCTGCTGGGTTTATGATTTAATATATAATGAAAAAAAGAAACCCTCGTTGCATGAAGATAAGTCTGCACCTGATTGTACGATGTTTTATACCAGCGGTCGGCAACCTGCGGCCCGTGAACCACTCGCTTGCGGCCCGCGAGCCTCCCTGGCTATTTTGTATGTAAAGGTCGCTATATTCAGAATAGGCTACTTGATGACAGTTCAAATCAGCTTCTTTTTATGAAGTGTCAAAACGCTCCGAAAGTATGCAGTTTAGTATGAAATACTATCTTGTGACGTCATGCTCAACATGGTGCCTTATTTTTAGTTTTCGTCATTGTAAAATCGTTGATGGCACGAAAATAAGTTTGAATGATTTTATCCGAGATGTTTTGGAAGAGTAATTTGCTGGTTAAAGTTAATGAATTTATTTTGATTGTTGTCAAATACCCTATTGTATAAAATCACAAATTATTAACGAAGTGCGGCCCGTGTCAATTTCGTTAGCTACTATGTGGCCCTTGGCTGCTAAAAGGTTGCCGACCACTGTTTTATACGAACGAAGTGCAAACTTAACCAGGGTGCCTTTACAGGTGCAACCGAGGGTTGGTGTTCGCGGCATCGGTGGGGCAGGTCTGGTGCCTCAGCTCAGTAGACATCAACAAACAGATCCAGCAGCTCCTCAAAGATAAACAGTTCCAAATTGCTATCAATTTGACGGTGAGTATTGGTCTTGCTTGCTTAAGAGGAAACAGGAGGGCAGTTTTTCCATACAAACGTAGTCCCCTGTTTCCTCCCTGGATAATGCCAGTAGAGCAATAATTTTTTGTCCAAAAATCTATGGCTACTATTGATATGTTACTATGTTTTCCTTTTTACGATAAATTGATTCTCAAATGAGATATTAACCTTCAAAAACCTAAAAAAAATGCCAGATTTTCCGCTGTGTTCACACATCCAGAAAACAAATTTGACTAGATTATTAAAAAAAAGGAAAACATAGGAACACGGCCAAAGCCTTTCTTTAATGTTTAATGAAAAAAATAGTTAAATAGGTTAAGTTTTGGGGAAGAAATCAGGGGACTACGAAACGTTGTTTTTATGAAATTTTAAAAGGTATTTTCGGTCCAAGCTGCATTTGTCTCTATCGCGCTCTGCGCGGGAGAGGCGGGCAGTGCGGGACAGCGAGACATTTTACAAATACCTAATTTTCAATTCTCTCCACCTTACTGTTTCCTCTTAATTCTGGATATCCTGGATAGCAATCACAATTTATGGTTATGTAGCTACGACTGACTTGGATATGGTAGTTGGATATAGATGGTATAAACTGTTACTCGTGAAGGAACATGGAGACATACTCATATGTCCAAACACGGAAACCCCGATGCAATGATGGCAGTCCTCATAAGGCGACGGGTAAGTATTATAAACTTAGCTAAAATAAAAGCACGGATTAGAAAATAAGCATTAAATCCAGGTTTTAATCCAGGATTTGGTCTACGTGTATGCTCAATTTCTGTTACGGCATTATTTCTAACAGATATCCAAACGCCCAAACAACCAATAATCTTCACACACTTTCACATTTTATAATATGGATACCCAGGATAATCAGATGTTTTATTACCAAAATGTTCTCATGAAGGTTTAGGCGGATTATGTTGGCGCCAATTATCTAAAAGTTATATTTATCCCAAAAAGGGATAGTTTGTATTTCTTGCAAACAAAATTAACGTTAAGTGCAATTTATACGAGTAGGTAATAACAGGCAAAATGCCTCATATCAGACATTAAATTGTTATGTTATGACATTGGTCTTATGTTAACTGTAATAATATAGGGATTAGTATCATTATCATTACCTATATTGTTTTTCCTGTTAGACACAATAGAGTTCCCGGTATGGTTCGAACCACAAAGTGCTATTTATCCACGACTGAGCCGTCAGTAATCATTGCCAGTTAATTTTGTTTGGTACTTGGAGGTGTCTATTTTAGAGATCAGTGATTTAATTTATTAGGACAGCAATATTTTAACAGTGTCATGTTAGTTATTATAAGTGTATATTTTTAAAGATTTAGTGATCAAGCAGGTTGTCAAATCACATTGGTGTTTATTGTTTAGTTTAAGTTAGGAATACAATAATTCAGCAATGTTATTTTTTTACCTCGATGTTTTGGCGTCTTGTGATTAAACTTCATGAATAGTGGAAAACTTGCATAAGAATATATGTATGTATTATGTGTTTATGAGCCGCGAGAAATCGAGAGTATTTTCGTAAAAACCTTTATACACTATTTAAGTTCCTTAGGGACGCCTTCTAATAAAATATAAAAATTATAAATAATATTTTCTTCTCACCTGAAGGTAATTTTCCGAAGCGCTAAAAGAAAAGTAAAGAATCAGACTTGTAAAAGAGCCCTTGAGGCCTACTTACAACAATAATTAATTTGAATTTGAATTCCTTAGTGGTCATCTACGGTACATAAGAAACTCTTCTAAATGTCATACAGGGGAGATTACGAAGCGGAAAGTAGTTTCATTACATAATGAAAAATTCCAACCAAGTAATTATTTAATTTTTAACGAGGAAAAGTATTTGCAAGCGAGTAGGTACCAGTACCTACTTAAAATGCTTTAATTATTTTGTTTCAATAATAATTGGTTTGTTAGTTTATCGGGCGCATTCCGTGAACAAATACGTTTTTTCCGCGAGCCACTTGTGCAATAATAACAATGTTTCACAGTAAAATTAATAAAAAGCGACAAGCTCAACTTATATCTCTCATGCAAGTAAGTTGATTTTGTGTCCTTATTAGTAGACCTATGTCCGGCTGAGGTCTCTATTGACTGGTAATGACTTGACGATAGCCACAAAATTGGACATCCTAATAGGCCATAGGCGTACAACTTCACCTAGAACCGGGGTATCTGGGGAGTACAAAGCTAATCTCAATCAAAACTCGACTAGTCACCATTGATCTAATAATTATTTGAATCGGGTCTTTGTTTAGCATAGGCTACATGGGTCTTATTTACGATTTACGATCTGAATAAATAAATAAAAAAACATTTATTTGGTTGATTTGCTCCGGGGTTGGGCCCTTATGGTGACTCCGTCCTTTCTTTAGGAAAGCTAGTTCCTGAATACTACTATCTACCGATTTTTCAACTATAGCTGGCGACTGTTGCATTGTACCTAAAAGCGTGATTAAAATCCTGATACCTAAACGCGTTAGTCAAATGCCGACGCCGGTTGACGCGTTAATACCACACCCCTAATCACAAACACTACACACAACAAACAACGTAATTTTCATACACATTACTTGGTTGTTTATGCTAGCCCGATCACTGAATGACTTGACATATTTCTAAAGTAAACGCTTAAAATACATACATATAATCTTATGCAAAATATTAGCCTCGTCTTGCTTTTGTATAAATTGTGATCTCTGTAAACGTTTGGTCACGTCTCTTCTAGCCCATTTTTTCCTATACATATTGTTACGACTCAATTTGTCAGAACCATGATGAAGAAATTGAATATGGCTTGCGGAGTCCGCAACCGAAAGGGGACACTTGAATTATTAATTCGTGTAAGTATTTGCGCTTTCGTACAATCAGGCTCCCACCTATGCCAGCACCACAGAGTATATCCTCCTCACTTTCTCATAGCAATCAAGGATGTCAATGGGTGTCACCCATACCGTAGTATCAGCCGCCGTCACAACCATGCATTAATGTCGGCCTCCCTGTTCACTCAAATGTTATTTGCGGCTATTCTGTAGAACTCAAAGCCGTTTACCATTCATATGAAATTCGTGCAGCTTTACCTTGGCAAATCGTCAAAAATTTAGCCATGATTGTGACGGGCGGTTGAAACTATATGATAATAACGATGGCAACCATGCATTAACTATTTTAGTCGAGAGAGCCAGTGCGGTGAAAAGTCCGTGCTCTGTGCCACGTCTTTATTTTCAAAGGTGTAGTGTGCTCATATTGAAGGGTCCACAGAAAGAACATGTCTAGTCACTTTTTTTTTAAAAAGATTTTAATGCCAAAATGTAGAGCAAGTAATAAACTATTACTTACATCTTCTGTTACAACTGTATTATTATATTAACATGCCTTTTTTTTTACTTAAAAAAAATCTATACACGGAAATAACGTGCGTTGGGTATTAGGGCGCGGCCCCATGTCGACGGCACGGCGCCGTCCACCGTGGAACGGCACGACGCCGTCACCGTGCGACGGTACGGCGTCGTGCCGTCGGACGGCGCCGTCAACGGCGCCGTGAACGGTGCCGTGGACGGTGTGACGGCGCCGTGAACGGTGTGACGGCGTCGTGGACGGTGTCGTGTACGGCACACGGTACCGTGTGCGGCGCACCGCACACTGCACTCTTCCCGCTACACTGTGGATCGAAAATCGACTCTCCATAGAAATAGGGACTTATTTTTGTAAGTGTATAATTTTTTGATTGAAATCGTATTCTTTTATCATTTTTAGGGTAAAAAATGATTTTGAGAATGGGATTTGGCTAAAAAACCGACGAGTAATAATTTTTTTTCTTTAATTAAAGTTATTATAAAAATTAAACCGTCTTCAAATAAAAGGAAAGTTTTATGCCAGCAATTTTTTCTGTCTTCCGGCCGCTTTCCGACTCCGTCGAACAGAAAAATTGTATATAAACCTTGGCCAGTAAATAAAGAAAGCCTCCGATCACATGTACTTAATTGCCGGCCGAGGCGAAGTCGAGCCACTGCCGAGCCACTGCTTACTTTACTGGTCTATGTATGTAATATAGTATTTGAGCGTCTCGTAGACCGACTTCAAAAAAATAGTGTTCATAAAACTTTTATTTCTTCTCTTTTTGAAGTCGGTTTAATTTTTAAGTATTTTTTTATTTCTTGATTTTCTTAATTTCAGTAGTGATCGAATTACGCTGTTAAGTAGGTACAAGTTTTCCTAGTGACTGATACACACATAACTCTATCTCAAAAACTACTAAACCCATTTTGATGAAAGTACACATTGACATTGCGAATTAAACCGAATGATGATGATATAATCACAAAATTAAAAAAAAAAAATAACCGACTTTCAGTGAACCTATTTTGATACGAGATGCACGAGTGAATATGAACAATTCCCAAATCGCCGTATACAGGGTGGGAGGGACTATACCGACAAACTTTAACTATAGATTCTAACAACTATTAGGAGTAAAAAAAGTTATGTGATGTATAGTCGAAAAACGCTTACTTTCAGAGATATTCATTATTTTTTAAATGAAAACTCCCAAGTGTGTAACAAGCCCTAATAAATGTGACTAAGATAGTTTTACTAATTTTTTTAAATCCTTTAACTAAACAGCAATTAACCTTCGCAGTATTTGATGGTAAGCGACTACGACGAGGCCAAAAAAATTGACCTTTCGTTTCCATTTTAGCTTTTTTTTCTTTTTGATAACTTTTCCTCCAGTAAGGACATGTTTATAACGAGGGGCTGAATTTTCTGATTTATTTTGTTCCATAAGACTATTAATGTAAAATGACAATATTCGACCCATGTTGATATAACATTATTTACTCGTCACACCACCAGGAATTCATGGCTAAAGTATGTCGGTATTGTCCCTACCACCCTGTATATGCCTATAATATTCGAAGAGTTCCCTCGATTTCTCCAAGATCCCATCATCAGATCTCGGTTTGATTAGACCACTCTGTAGGACAAATCCGTTTCAAACAAAAAAATAATTTTCCAAATTGGTCCAGCTGTCTTCGAGTAATAGGGTAAAAAATGAAACCCGTCCTTCTTTTGTGGAAGTCTGTTAATAACGGACTTCAAATGAAGAGATTCGATAAGAAATGTACAATTCACTATGAAAAATACCCAGAAGAATTTTCCATATCGGCTTAGCCATCTTCAAGTAATCGGGGAGCAAACCTACATAGAATGTTCTCTTTGTTTTGAAGTCGGTTAACACTAGAAATTCATTTGTATTAAGAAATGCACGAGAAACTATAACCAATACCAAAATCGCTATATGTGTGCCTATAATATTTGAAGAGTTCCCTCAATTCCTCCAACATCCCATCATCAAGTCCTGATTTGGTTGCAATGGGACCACCTCTACAATATTCAAACATCATTCTTTCAAACAAAAAAAGAATTTATAATTGGTTCAGCCGTCTTCGAGTAGGTAATCGGTGAACAAACACACAAAAAAAACGTCCTTCTTTTGAAAGCCGGTTAAAAAGTCGCCGCGACCTCACTCATTCTCAGTGTGCCATACACCGCGATTTTTCTATACAAATTGATGATTCTAGATTCGCCGCAGTGTGAGATTCGCCTAAAACAAAACTACCGAGCCGTGCGCCGTCCACCGGTGCGGTGTGCCGTTCACGGCACCGTGGACGGCACCGTCACACCGTTCACGGCACCGTTCACGGCGCCGTCACACCGTCCACGGCACCGTTCACGGCGCCGTCCACGGCGCCGTCCGACGGCACGACGCCGTACCGTCGCACGGTGACGGCGCCGTGCCGTTCCACGGCGGACGGCGCCGTGCCGTCGACATGGGGCCGCGCCCTTAGGTACATGGAAAAAACATGTTATGTCACACAAAACAACAGTTATATTTTAACAGGAGATTTGTGCCAATGCGGTTATAATAATGATACCGCACATTATTATGACTTCGAACGATTTCTCCCTGATTTGTTCTGAATACGATGTGCCGGGCCGCTGTTTTTAGTAAAGTCTTAACTCCAAATGGTCGTTTTATTAATTATTGGACATCGTTATAATACTAAAATCGCTATTTATTACCTTCCTATAGCTTACATGTCTAGATTGACTTACATTTAAATAAATATTATTAATAAATACAATAGCGACTCCATAGTATTTAGAACCACGAAATATGTAATCAAAATATACCTAATTAATATTCAAAGTTACCAGATTCCAATAAAATATACTTTTATGCTTTTGACTTTGCATGTTTATTTCCTGTAGTTAAGTGACAACGCATGTTTCTTCCGTGTTCAATAGGGGTTTGGTTCGGTTTTTTGGTATTAATAATAACAATCCGTCAGTTTTAACTAATATTCTATTTATTTATCTAAAGATAAGTAATTTTAACATACAATTGATTTATATACAGGTTCGTAAATATATTTGTTGATTAATTACATCGTTCCAAACTTTAAAAACGCGATAACTCAAAATGTCACTTAAGTGACTAGACATGTTCTTTCCGTGGGCCCTTCATATATCTTTGTGCCCTTGGCAATTGGGTTATTTATCAGTGCCGTGGAATCCAACTTGTCCGAGTGTGGGTGATGAGAATCGGTTTCTATGGACGCCATTCCATTGATATGTAGATTGCCGAGATTGCCAATTTTTTTTAATGAATGTATTCTTTACAGAGTTTGAACGACTGTCCGGAAGAAGACAAGCGGCAGAAGATTCATTCCATTCAAATGCTATACGCCCTAGAGTTGTTCGATAACAAGAAATATTCCCAAGCCATGACAGAGTTCGGTAAACTGAACACCGATCCTGCTGACGTGATCAAATTGTTCCCCGAACTGGACAACAAGCCGGGATCTAGTGGGAAACACGGGAAACTTAAGGGGGAGGATTTGGAGAATGCTCTTAATGCTTTAGTGAAGTATTTGTTAGAGTTGAGGTCAAGGAAGAGCAGTGCGAGCGAGGCGAGCACATCGCAAGACGATCCGGGGCAGAGGAATGTGTTGCAGCAGTTGGAGCTGATTGATATCACGCTGCTGAAATGTTATTTGCAGGTTAGTTTGCATAGGAAAAACTAGTCTGACAATTAGGATAGAGTTGATAATTGAATGACAAAAGGATTTGAGTGCCAGTAGTGAGCTGCTATAAGGTAAATCTCAAAAGTAGCTTACCATATTGAGGCTGATTTTACATAGATTAAGCCCTTGTGTATGGCAAGCCCCCGATTAAGGTCTGCTTGCCACTTTTACCATACAAATATGTATCACGGTGTGGCACCTTTCTTCTGTTGCTGAATATTCTCTTGTACACAGCGCAAGTGAGAGTGTATTTCGGTGGTTAAGGTTGTCCGATCCCAGCCTAGACAAAAATATCACAGTTTGTTACTTCTTTGTGCATATTTTTTGTCTAGTATCGTAATTCCTCTATTATTCAACAGATAAACGACGCCCTAATCGCCCCTTTACTGCGTTTGAACAATTGCCGATTAGACGAAGCGGAGAAAATCCTATCAGCTCACGGGAAGCACAGCGAACTCGTGATCTTATACCAGACGAAAGGACAGCATCTGAAGGCATTACAGTTGTTGAAGGAACAGGCCAAGCAGCCAGACTCTAGCCTCAAGGGGTACAACATGACCAAGAAATGCTTACAGCAGCTAGGTACGTATCACAACTATAGGAGCACATTGAATAAAATTCCACTTTGATAGGACGTTCGTTACTTTGCCTCAAGGTCGAGGCGCAGAAGGTGTGATCCGTAGGTACTCCAGTACGGATTTTCTTACGCATTCGTAAAACTGCTCGTAGTGCGTTCATTCACGGCACGCACACATACAAGCCGCGTGATGTACCTACATTTTGTAGGATGAAAAAATACTGCGTGTTTTTAACAGCGCCTGCAGAACAACTTGAAGACCAGTTGTTGCAATAGGGATGACGACTGGGTTAAAACTATATAATTCTATTTAGTCCGTCAGTTAGATTATGGAAAAACATGGGTCACGTATATTTCTGTTTATGAAAATATTAAAAATCGACAAAGTTATAGATAATTAAACATCTGGAGTGGGCTTGTGACGTCACTCTTAGGTGAAAATTGTACCTAGGAGTGACGTCACTCGAAACTTCTAAAACTTGTAATTTTTTGTTTGTCAAACAAAAGAAAAAATACGTGTACAATATTTTTTAATATTCTAACTGACGGGCTAAACAGTTTTTTTTAGTCGTCTAGCCCATAGTATTGCTTTTAAATTTGAGTTATCGGACGGCCTTGTTTGATGTCAGTTGTATAAGTTTTAAAATAATACCTACATTGCTACTTTTGTATGAAAATTGCGTGTTTTATTCCAGGCGCTGAACATTTGAATCTTATCTTCGAGTTTTCCGACTGGATCATCCGTGATCACCCTGAAGAGGGCTTGAAAATTTTCATCGAAGACAAAATCGAAGTGGAAAACTTGCCGCGTCACAAAGTTCTAGACTTCTTATTACGAGAACACATAACTCTAGTGGTTCCGTACCTCGAGCATGTCATACATACGTGGAACGATACTAATCCGTTGTTCCACGATGCTTTAATTAATATGTACAGGGATAAAATAACGGATAAAAAAGCGAATATCACAGAAGAGGAGCTTCAACATACGAAGTCGAAGTTGCTTGCGTTTTTGGAGAAATCTTCGCACTATACTCCGGAGAGGGTTATATTGCATTTCCCTACTGATAGTTTGTTCGAAGAAAGAGCGGTCATCTTGGAAAAGCTGGGCAGACATGAACAGGCGCTCGCTATTTATGTACAGATTTTAGGTATGTTTAATGAGTGTTTTGGCTACCCTATGGCCCATGCAGCATTTTCCTTGTTTAGAATATAATAGAATAGAATCATTTATTGTGAGAAAGTGAATAGTTACTAGTAGATCTTTGTCTAATTTAACAAATAAATAAAACAATGCGGTACAAAACTTTCTTACACGCCATAGCCGTTTACCCTACAGGCCTATCCTATTTGTTGCTTTTGACGCACTATAAATAAATTAACAAAATCAACTATCATTCATGGTTGTCATTGTAAACATTTCGGCGCTTTTATATCCTTTCCACTACTGGCATTTGACCATTACAAATCGAGGGATTTACCTGTTTACTGGGACTTAGGTCTGTCCAAGTCTATTTTAACACTTTCACCACTAGCGGGCGCTATCGGTAACTGGGGAAGTTTTAAATTTTTTGTCTGGTCCTGAAAGTGTTAACCCAGAAATTATCCTTTCGAATGACTGATCGCACACCCTCTGAGCCTGATTATCAGCTTCTCTATTATAGGGGTCAGTTTGAAAGATCCCACGAGCTCATAATTCATTATTACATTCCAGGTGACGTGGACCGAGCCATACAATACTGTGAAAAAACCTGCGACAGTTCTAACGACAAGAGTCGAGACATATACATTATACTACTGCGAATATTGATGAATCCACAGCAGAGTAGCGCTCTCACTGGGCCTCTGGCCAACATACCGAGGCACCCGAAAACGTCCGTCCCGGACTTGGAGACAGCTCTTAGTATTTTGGAGAAGCATGCGGACAAAATATCTCCTATCAAGGTTAGTAGTGTGATTCTAGTTTAGTTGAGCTAGTATGGCAAAGCCTTTGACTGAAACGACAAATAACAAAGCATGTGTGTAACAAAAACGTGTATAATGTTGCCTTCAAGTAAGAATGCTCATAAAGTTATCCTGAAAAGTTTACGGCTACAGGAAAATTGATTCATTAACGCGAGATTAAAACTCATTTTTACATGAAGACTCGTTTTAGTCCCAAGTCACAAAATCTAGTATTTTTGACACATAAACTATTATTTTTGCAGGCCTTATCCGTGCTACCCGACACAGTGCCGCTCGCAAGACTGAAATACTTCCTAGAGAGTGCTTTGGACAACCAACTTACACTGAAACGCAGAACACAAGTCCTCAAAGGATTACTGTATGCGGAACATTTACAGGTTCGAAATCAGAATTGTCATGTATTTTTTTCGCAACTTATTTGTAAAAATTTAAACTTCATTTGTATAAAGGTTCGAGGTATATTTTAAGCTAACTTTCTTAACTTTAACTACCGTTATTCGTGCCAACATGACCAATATAAAGTATATTTTAATACATTACAATAAGGTTGAAAGTCGTGGGTAGTTTGAGACACGCGCGGCAGGAATAAGAAGTTAGTAAACTGAAGTATTTCCTGTCCAGGTACAAGAGCTGAAGCAATTCCACGAGTCAAAAAGTGTGGTGATGAACGACTACAACGTGTGTCCGGTCTGCAAGAAGCGCTTCGGCAACCAGAGCGCTTTCGTGCGTTACCCCAATGGAGACATCGTCCACTACTCCTGTAGGCTCGATAAATGAATTATTATCATGTAGTTTCGAGTTTCCGACACCAATACCGGTATCGTTCCACCGGCATATCGGTATCGTAGAGTGCCGGTATCACCAATACCGGTATACCAATTTTGTGTTGTACCACTATCACCAATACCGGTATAATACAGTGCCAGTATCACTAATACCAGCGTCACCAATACCGGTATCGTAAGGTATCAACAATGCCGGTATATCGGCAGTTCCACGAGTCAAAAAGTGTGGTGATGAACGACTACAACATGTGTCCGGTCTGCAAGAAGCGCTTCGGCAACCAGAGCGCTTTCGTGCGTTACCCCAATGGAGACATCATCCACTACTCCTGTAGGCTCGACAAATGAATTTTTATCATGCAGTTTTGAGTTTCCGATATCAATACCGGTATAGTTCCACCGGCATATCGGTATCGTAGAGTGCCATTATCTCCAATACCGGTATTTTAATATCGCATAGTACAACTATCACCGATACCGGTATACCGGTATAATACAATGCCAGTATCGCAATACCCGCGTCATCAATACCGGTATCGTAAGGTATCAACAATGCCGGTATATCGGCAGTTCCACGAGTCAAAAAGTGTGGTGATGAACGACTACAACGTGTGTCCGGTCTGCAAGAAGCGCTTTGGCAACCAGAGCGCCTTCGTGCGTTACCCCAATTGAGACATTGTGCTCTACTCCTGTAGGCTCGACAAATGAATTATTATCATGTAGGTAGTTTTTGCCACCAATACCGGTATCGTTCCACCGGCATGTCGGTATCGTAGAGTGCCGGTATCACCAATACCGGTATACCAACATGAACTATAACTTTATACGAGTTTTACATACATACATTATATACGATGAAATTTGCATATTTAAATCATTTACTTCATAAGAAAAAGTGAGTCATTTAGTTTCATGTCCTTCATAAGTCGAACCCGTTACTCATTCACAGATCTCAAATTTTGCTCCTGAATTAAAGGGACTAAATGGGCTAAAAGCCCGAACTATTCGTTTGACCCTTTGAACGAGAGCGAAACGCTACCTTAACACATTCAGTGCCAAGAACGCGATTACTGGGTTAATTTTGTATGGAAGTTGGGGAACATGGCACTGTTTAAATGTACAACAGTCTATTCTATTTATTCAACCGGTATTCGAAGCCTTAATGTAGTTAGAATTCTTCGCTAATTTTTATTTCCAGCACTGATATGGTAATATTGTGATTGAAAGACTCATTATATATTCGCTCGTATTAAATGTGTATTGGGACATCGTGTATCTCCTGTAGGCTAGACAAATGTAATCCTAGCACCATGCAGTTTAGAGCTCCCGATACCGGTATTTCTAGTATTGTTACCAGTGTGTACAATACCGGTATTTGTACAGTTGGTACAGGTATATGTAATACCGGTATTTCTAGTATTGTTACCAGTGTGTACAATACCGGTATTTGTACAGTCGGTACAGGTATATGTAATACCGGTATTTCGGTATTCATACTAAAATATAAATATTGGAAGCTTTAATCTAGTTACGGGCCGCATCAACTCGTTATCCCAACGTCCAAATGTATTATATCGTCGCTACTTAAAAAAAAAAACTCGTATCTGAAACTGACTTCGGGCAAAAACGCAGTAAGTGTATATGAGGTTTGTTTGTAACTTTGACGTTTTTCTCTACGACGTTTTTAGATACGAGTTTTTTTCAAAGTAGTGACGATATGTAGAGAAGTGCCGTTTTCGAGAATATCTCCCGTTTGTATTGAGAATATTCCTCCCTCAGGCATATTCCCCAAATTTACATATACAATTTAAAAATATTCTCTACTTGTATAGCTTCTTGTTGCATTCATTTTGAGTAGACCTAGCATGCTTCAGTAGAGTCGTTTTGGCGCTAGCAAGAAAATTGCAGTAACACGAACATCAAATATGTATTCAGCGCGTATGTTTTAGCTTATTTCATAAACCGACTTCAAAAAACAGATTCTCCTATCGTCTCGTTTGTATGTGCAGTTAGCTAATAAACAAACATTTTTGTTGACTCTACGTGCCCGATATCTTAGCCGTTTCTGAACGGTTGTATTTATTTTTTATCCAACTAGGACACAGGGCCATTAAGATATATGGTTATTGAATAGACTTATATTACATCTGTTCAGCGCTTATTGAAGTCGGTTTGTTGAACTTTTAATTTTACAGTTATTACGCTGAAATTAGCAAATACTCCTCTGTCTCAGTCGCTCAGCATAACACTTGGCATGACATACCGGCATCGTTTTCAAATATGTAAAGCTTTGTAGTGTTTGCACATTCGGTATTAAACCTAATTGAACAGCTGGTCATTAGCGCTATTGTCGATTTAGCCATCAAGTTATGTTTCGCAAGGATAAAAAAAATAAAGCATGCGACCTATAACTATTATTATTTTTTAATGAACATCTGTGCAACTGGGTAACAAATAGTCACTTAGAAGTTATTTTGCTATTAAGTATGACTTATTGATAAAGACTTGGCTGTATATTTATGAACTTTATTTTCCTGATTATGTATAATTTATGTGAATATTTATATATTTGTATAAAAGAAGTTAGCTCTAGTAAAATTTATATCTACAGCATTTTGTTTCAATTAACTACACCGCGATCGAAAGGAAAATCAAGAAACGCGTACATTTTTAAGTTCTCACTCCCTTTTAAGGTAAACGTCCTAGTGTTTGACACGCCAATGCCCAGTAGTTGACACTCTGCTCTCACCACTATTCTGATACCATTACTCAAAGGGGCACATCTTATACAGATTCCCTGTATAGTTGTGCCTTTTTAACTACCGGGGTCAGTATTGTTAATTTACTTTTAGAGTTTGATTCCACATGACAACTACTAAGGCAGTGTCAAGGGCTCAGAAGTCTCCTTTACCTAAAGATAGCGGTTATTCATAAAAAAGGTTATTTTCACAAGAAATGGCATTGCTTTTGCCTCCGGCTGCACCAGACTATGACTCCGACTCATGCAGATTTTGAAGTATCAATTAAGTTCTCGCGTCTTTACTGTGGACATCACAAAGTTACAAGCCTTTTGTTCACCGAAATATAATAAGTATGGAAGCGTAACTACGTGCTAACGGTGGTTTTTTTTTTTTTAAACCTGACACACTCACAACCTATAACCGGGCATAGTGATTGTCGGGCCGGGTGGTTGGCCGTTGCGGTCCCTGGGCTCGAACCAGGTAGCTGGCCAGACCACCCAAGGGCGTCCGACCGTGTGCCGTACACACAGTCGGCACGCACATTGGGCTGGGTATGTGCCGGGGGGTGCCTGGAGTCGAACCAGGTCACCTGTCCCGGCCTACCACGATAGGTGCTAACGGTGGGGGAGCTAGTATTAGTACGGAAAAAATATATAGCGTCAAATGAATTTCTCACGCCAATAGGTTTGTAACCAATCACAGATTTTTGTCTTAAACAATATGCATTAGGTACGAAAATGTCTACTGAAACTTTATATGAAAATTTGGCATAAACGCCTTAGACTCGCGCTTAGTAAACATTAAGTAGGCTATCAACACAACTTGATACATAAGACGTATTTATTGATTTTAAAAAGTGGGCGTTATGGGGCACATTTTAACGTCAGGTTTGTTTTGCGATATCGGTCCATATTTCAATGTTTTTATTTTTTTTCCCTCTGGGCACGTAACCCTGCTCTATTAGGATTAGTAGACCGTTATGATAACGTATGTACGTGGGATATTAACTTACATTGTTTTGTCCACATGCATAGTAGGTATATTACGCACCCAGGGCGGCAATATAAAGGATTGCCTAGGCCGCAGGTTTTTGTGGCTTGCCTGCGGCTCAAGCCAGGAATTATGCACTCTGAGGGCGAAGCCTAGAGCATGCAGCACCGGGAAATTTTAGTATTCGGGAATTCCCGGTACTGTCATACTAAAATTTCCCGGTACTGCATGCCCTAGCGAAGCCAGACGAGCGTCATTTTTTGAGCTGTGACTGTGAGTCGCGTAATTTCGGTGGCGTAATTTCTACTACATTCGGTTACATAAAAAAACTCTTGTTTGATTCACACGGCACCGCAAAATGACCTGTCAAAATGAATCGTCGAGAATTTCTATAGCTGAAAATACGCAATTCACCATTCATAAAATTACGCTCATCCGACTTCATCCTGAGGCTTTCTTTACAGTGGGTACATTATTTTTCGTCTTCCCCTGGACAGTAAGTGGGATTTTTGCACGGCGTAGCGGCTGGGAAATGCCACTTACAGCCCGAGGTGACGTAAGGACGTTTATGTGAAATCTGTAGGACTCGTATCTAGAAAAGGCCTAATCCAAATCGCGTCCGCAAATTGGCCTGCTGCACCATTAAACATGCCACGCATTAGCATTGAAAATTCACATAGGCCGGTTTAACGACCATAACACGTATGGGAAAAAATCGAGGCCAAGCTGCATTCTATTACAAACCGTAAGATACGACGCACACAGCTCGCGTCAAACACCCGTTTACAATAATTTAAGTAAACAATCATTATTTTCATTTTTCACGAAATACTCGAAATAATTTGGCACGCTCGAAAAATGAGAATCTAAATTCGTCACTACCTACCCGCCTAAATTAGCGGTTCCCGTTATAGCGTGCAACTGTCTGTCTGCCTTATTCCCGAAATATGGGAACAGACAAAACGCTTTGCCGAAATTGGTACCATTCATGTAGTTCTTAATTAAGTGTACACAATATCGAGAACAGCTGTTTAAATAGTTGTACCTATGTTTAATTCATCGCCGCGACCGTTCGAGACCTTAATGTGGCGATCGCATTAAAATATGGTAGTACCATAGGCCACTGACCCCATGTTTAGGTAGGTATGTGTTGTCATATCGCTATCAGCTCATATCAAGGTTATTTATTACATTGTAGCGCTATTGAATTATTATGTAATATAAGTTTTGATCTCTTAATATGGTTTCCACAATTTATATTTTTGTAAGTTAGGAAGGCATATTGTTATCACCCAGAGTACCTACATATTTACCTACTTAGGATATTATTGAATTAGTTCAATATCCATGCTGAATCCTACTATTTTCATAAGTTGCAATAGTACATTACACAACTGGGGTGGTAAAACAAAGAAAGGCCGAGATCGCAGATGTTTGCGGCCTGAACTGCAAGCGAGGGACGTAAATATGCGATCGAGGGCTTTCTTTATTACCTCCCGTGTTGTGTACACAGTGTACATAATTGTATGTCTACACTTGATCAGAAAGCGGCTTTTTCCGTACGCGTAGCGTGCGGTAAAAGTCACTTTATGGCCAGGTGTGGCATAAAAATCTTTATTTCGATAAGTCTGAGAAAAAATTGGAACAACAGTAAGTTACCCTTTGAAACTTACGTCTACCCTCACCTTCGAAGGGTAGGTTTGGAGTCTTCAAGTTCGCTCGCTGTTGGGAGCAATCACACCGCCGCGAGCGGTTGCTCCAGCCGTTGAAGTAGAACGTTACTGGTAATGTGTAATTATCGGTTTCGTATTAATTGGCGGTGTGAACGCGCCCGGCGCGGTGACGCGCGCAGTGACGCAACGCCGCTCGAACGAGAGCCGGCTCTCGCGCCGCTCCGCCGTCCGCCTCTGTGGCCCAATGGATAAGGCATCGGCCTCCTAAGCCGAGGATTGTGGGTTCGAGTCCCACCAGAGGTAAAAACCTGATGGCTTTTTTGGAGAATGTGCGTGAGAAATGTCGCAATGACGGGAAATTCTGGTTAGATTGTGGATACGGAGCGGGATCATAAGAGACGAATGCTTGTTCTTGTGAGACACCTTTCTAATAAGATTTTTTTTTGTTTTATCTTTAGTGAATAATTCAAAATAAATGATGTTTTTATGCCTAATGAACGATTCCCAAGCGTAATAGTACATTGTGTATCAAGGGCGGTAAGTAAAGAATTACAAACGAGTGTTTGTTACAAGGCCGAGGCGAAGCCGAGGGCTTTAATAACACGAGTTTGTAATTCCTTTACCGCCCGTGGCACACACAATGTTTTTCATCACACTTGTGAGGAAATCTGATTAAAATAACCTTACTTAACCTAAATAAAATTGTAAAACTGACAGTGACATTAGTGACATATATCAAGCCGACATGTCACGTTCGGAAACCATAGCGGTAAAGACTTAAAATGGTTGATTTTATATTTGCAAAATACTGAAATACACTATTTAAACATTTAATTAATGTTACAGAAATATGTGTTTACATGTATTTGCAATAACAGTTCTCTTTAAATAAATATTTCAGGAATAAAAGTTAAAAAAGTAAGTTGGCGTTTTCTTTGAACATGACAAATAAGAGTAAAACAGAACCAGCGTTTCAAATTTAAAAAGAAAACCATTACGCCCTAGGGCGTAATAGGTCATTTACGGCCCGCAAAACCTACGTGTAATGACACCATTTTCGAGCAAGTGTGATGAAAAAATATATGTAAGGTACGCTATTTTTGTTCCGAATAATAATGTTTCCAAGATGTTATTAAATTAGGTGCGTAGGTACTTTGTTATCAGATTTCGTAGGTATCATTACGTAATATCTAAGTAAGTATAAGAGTCATTTTCATTTTTGTGCACATAGTCAATCGTGGATGTCACTATCGTGGGCGTTATTACTCTTTCTAATTGTTAAAAAAAACCTACTATCATGAATTCGCTCATCCATATGATAAAAAGAATTCATGATATTATGACGGTTAGGTTGAACGTTTAGAAAGAGCAATTAAAGCCACGTTAGTGACATCCACGGTAGTGGCTGTGTGCACAAAAATGAGAATGACGCATAATTTAAAATATGCTTGGGTGTAGCATTTTATACCTACAGTAGAGCATTATCTTTACCAATTAGTCTCTTCTAATGCGCATTGGGTACTTCTATTAGTCTATATGTGATTATATAGATAACGAGGTAAGTATTTGTTTACATTTTTATATTGTTTACCACCTAAGCTACTAGGGACCAGGCCTAAAATAAAATAAAATAAAATAGTTTATTTCTGTAAGTAGGCCCTCAAGGGCTCTGTTACATGTCTCATCTCTAATTCTTTTCTTTTGGCGCTTCGGGTAATTGACCTTCTGGTGAGAAGAAGCACCGGAAGAAACTCACCAGTTTCTCTTTTTAACCAAAAAGTATTACAACAATATGGCGTTAATATAAGATTTCATTAATACATTACGTAAAACGGGGTGACTTTAGGAAAAAATGGGGCTACTTTGATAGATTTAATATGGTTATAACATGGTATTTAGACTTCTTTATTTGGATGTAGTTTAATAGTTAGTTGCAAAATCAACCAAATTTATTTCGTATATTGAGTTTAGTAAAGGAAAAATCGATTATATAACAGAAAAACTGCTTTTGCAAAGTCACCTCTGCATTTTAAAGTAACCCCGGTTTACCATTAAACTTAAATCTACATTTATAGAGATGTAAAGGGTCTCTCTATGCGTCCAACAAGACAAATAAAATTATAGAAAATAAATTGATAGTAAAATTAATGGAGATGTAAAGAGTCTCCTAATGAACAGGCTTCTTCAATTCATCTGTTCAAGCAATCATTTTCGTCACTGTCAAACGTTTATCACGTCGGCCCAGCCACCTGTCATTCCTGGATTTCATAACACGGCTGACAGTGGCTCCGTTACCGTTACATCTGACACCGATAAAGCTATCTGCAATATTGCCTCGCCGTCGCCGCGTCGACGTTTATAAAAGTCCGTATCGGGGGAAAGCTGCTAGATATGATAACGATACAATATTATTGATAACGGGCGACGCATCGATCAGTCGATCCGATCCCCTGCAGTCCCGTCCTGGCGCGCGGAACCGAACCTGCCACCTATTTGATCGTTTATCGAAAATCATATATAAGATTGGACTAATCGGCGATCAATTTTTCACAGTCATTGTTTAAGTAGTAAAAGTGTAGCGTTTGGACTGCGGTGCGTAGAATGAAAATGATGGGCGAAGGAGACATGGGCTATGGGGACTATTACAACTACGACAGCAACTGGGCCGCGCCGCCTGAGTACTACGAGCCAAACTACCAGTTACGGCAGCCGCAGCCAGAAGATGACTACCGGTACAATTCCTATGCGTAAGTATACAATATGTACCATTATAAGCTCATCATTGATTACTCTCATGAGCAAAACAATGGTATAGGTATTATAAATGGCTTGGTAGCTCGGAAAATGGCTGCAGTTCGTTAATTCGTTCCTTCCCAAGTAGCACACAAGCTGTATAAAAGCTTATACAGTTCTTATAGCGCCCAAACTGGAGGTATAATAGCTGTATAAGCTTTTATACAGCTTGTGAGCTACTTGGGTTAGTATCAATAGCCTAGTAGCCTGTTGCAGATATAAAGTTGTACCCACCTGACGAAGCCTGCGTTGCGGATTTAAACTTATGTGGTGATTGTTCTTTTTATTGTTTGTTTTTGTTGAATAAATGAGCGTTCGCCGTACTAAAAATTATATATTCAAAAGTAAAGTATAAAGCTGCACGATTTCAAAATTCGAATATCGGTTCCGTTAATAGGATAGAAACTTCCGAAGAGTCATAATCCCGAACATTATTTTGTGCAGAACCGTGATTTTACCATAGAAGGTGTTATCAAAATTATAATTAGGTTGGCTTAACCCTTCGGCCAGTTTGGAAACCAAAGGTTCGAAACTAGTTTAGAACACAGATATATTTTTCTATTTAGGAAACCTGGTTTCGAATAAAGAAAAATAACTCTGTTTTCCAAACTGGTTTCCAATACAGAATATAGAATCTTGTTTTGAAACTCATTCAATATGTATTTACGTCGCAGGGATAAATATGATGAAAACTGGGATTTGACCAAATCCCTCCGCTACCCAAAGGTTGTCTGGAAGAGATCGCTTCCTAGCGATAAGACCGCCTGTTGTATGCCATTCGTTTTTAATATTTTGTTTATTTATTGATCTCTGTAATTTTTTGGTGTCCAATAAAGAGTATTGTACTGTAGTGTCCCTAAGGGTGATGATGGTAATTATTTAATTTGACTAAACTGACCACAATTTTATATAAAATAGGAATATCTATTGATGTACCGACTCGTTTATTTTATATTTTCTCTAATCCTGTTTAGGGATATGATGAAATCACTAGACTTGTTTAGTGAAATGTTAAAACCTAGTAGTCTTAAATAACTCGTTTTATGTTTTCCCTGAAATAGGTTAGGGATTTGATGAAATCTCGAAGGGAAATGGGAAAGTCCCGTGGCCTTTTTCCAACGGCTCGGAGATTTGATGAAATCACTGTATTTCGCTAGGGAAATGCGCTTTTATGTTAACATCTGCTGGGATTTCATCATCTTCATTAGGGATTTGTCTGATCAAATCCCTGTTTTTATCATATCCATATATACATATTGCAAGGGTTTCAAAAGAAGATTCGACATTCTGTATTGGAAACCAGTTTAGAAGACAGTACCTATTATTTTTCTTTATTCAAAACTAGGTTTCCTAAAAAGAAAAATAATTCTGTGTTCTAAACTGGTTTCGAACCTTTGGTTTTCAAAGTGGCGCAAGGGTGCCTTAATGTTATATCCTGAAAAAAAAAGTATTTCAGTGCAAAATGGGTTTCGGAATTATGAAATTCGAAAGAATTAGGTATGCTTTCGGAATTTTTAATTTTCGGAATTATGTAGCCTGTTCTGTTACAATAAATAGCATCAATGACTAACACCAGTACGAAAATGTTAAATCCTACACGTACGTTCAAGCCTAGCTTTCCCTTTAAGTTTGGCAATAAGTTGCATTATGCATATCTCTAGCGCCGTTAAACGGCCGCTGGTAACGCAACAACAAGTTAGTTCGGCTCCGCAGATAGATAATTAACAATGTGTATCTACACATTGTAATAGTATAAACAAAATTTTCGTTATAGGTACGAAACATATTACTTAATAGAAATAAAATATTTAGGGTGTTGTTGTCTTCTTTATAGGCACCACATAAGTAGCACACAAGTCATATTAAAAGCTGACACAACTTTTATACCGCTTAAACTGGACGTATATTGGCTGTATAAACTCTTATACCTACTTGTGTGCCACTTGGAGGTACCTAACTATAAAGAAGACAACAACAACACCCCACATGTTAGGTAAATTTTGCGAGGTAGTATAGGATCTATACCTAGATAGGTATAGGGGTAGATACCCAAGATTTTAAAACGTGATAATTTCTGATTTGCAACTTCCGAACTATCTTTATAAATGTAATTATCCGTAGCCCCAATAAATATGCAATAAATGGTCCAAAATACATATACGCACATCACTTAATTTCATCGACAGACACACATCGACGATATTATAAAAAAAAAAATTCATCTGTCTATCTGACAAATGAACCTGCTACTTTGTTGCAAAATTTTATGTACTTCAATTTCGTTTACCTATTTGCAAAAAAATCTAAGCTAGCCCTAAATTTTATTGATGTTCATTCGTGCATCCATAAAGTAGGGTTATTTACAAAATAGAAGTAGCAAAGTTAGGGTTTATGCACGCGAACTTAACATGTTACATGTAGCAATGTGGGGGCCAAGTGCACCCAAGTACCGACGGTACGGTTTTATAACAAACTTTTATTTCAATGATACCATTTACTTTTATTGAAATGTTTGTCGTCTACATGTGATGTCGGCTGTTATTTCAGATTTTATTTACGGAGAAAATGAAATCACTTCGTTTTATAAAGGCTCGTTTTAGTCCCTCGTTTGCTGTTTTATAAGACAATTTGTAATGGAATCGAGTTTTGGTTGTCGTTTTTGATCAATCGCGGTACCTACCTACTGGTAGCGTGGCGTCTATATAACCCGGCCTGATTCCTTCGGCTTCTCCATTTAAATGTATTGGAGCACCATGATCGTACTGGTTTTGCTTGAAGAAAATGGATAGGTATTGCAATGCCTGATACATTTTGTCTGCACGAAATAACATGAGAAGTCTCAAAAAAACAGAATTGACGTGAAATGTGCCGTTTAAAGTCAGGCCCATCTATTATTATCATCATTTGGAACCAAACGTTTTTTGCTAAAAATGTATACTTTTTGGGATAAAGTTATATTATAATATAAGTCATAATTGTATTGTTAGTTATACATAACTAATTATCGAAAGACATACAGTAATTGTTTTTCTAAAACGATAATATTTTCAGGATATTTTAAAACGCTAGCGTATAGTAAACAATAGGTTACGTTAGTAATCGATTGAATCAGGTGTTACTTTGCGGAAGTCCATGTTAAATAAAAACAAAAATATTGCTTTGCTAATCCGCGATATGATAACGTGTTATTAGTGCTAACCCGTTATAAATACTTGCGTATTTCTTACATGCAAAACGAAAAAACATGCAAATAAATATAACAAACTACCACCAAAAATACAAAGCTGACACGTGTTTCGCCTCTCTACGAGGCATCCTCAGGAGCTGCTGGAGATGTTGACCGTCCGGCGGTTGATCGTCTGTATTGAGCATGAAGAAATAAGTACGCAAGTATTTGTAACGGACTAGCACTAATTATCTAACACGTTTTCATATCGCGGATTAGCAAAGCAAAATTTTTGTTTTTAGGTTACGTTAGGTTTGTTTTATAACAATTTTGAAAACGTAACGGTTTCATAGAAAAAAAGTTGTATGACTTTCGATAGTTATGACTCACATCACAATACAGTATGATTTAAAAAAAATATGGGCGACAATATAGATAGACCCATATTTTATTGGCTTTATGCGAGTTCTCAATTGGTCGGAGTTATGGAATAACGAATCAAGCGCTATGGAGATCCATAGCGCTTGATTCGTGATTCCATAACTCCGTCCAATTGTTCATGTCATTTGGCGCAGACCAAATGTATCAAGCTGTAAAACAAGACACAATAGGCTACTTGATGACAGTTCAAATCAGCTTCTTTTTATTCAGTGTCAAAACGCTCCGAAAGTATGCAGTTTTGCTGGTTAGAGTTAATGAATTTATTTTGATTGTTGTCAAATACCCTATTCAAACATAATTGATGTCATGTATCTCTTTATGTTTGTATAGAAACCTGACCGACTCGAATCACCTTAAAGAAGATATGTTTCTAATTCTCACATAACTACTTAACTACATATTAGATTTGAACTCTAACACAGCCTTGCACGTGTACAGTGATGACTGATGACTTTGACTTGATGATTCCGTTGACGTAGTGCGATGATTCATCAAAGCTTTCGGTTACTTGCTTATTAGGTACCTACTAGCATAGTAGTAATGTGCACAAAATAGACAAGTCATTAGTAGATAAACTAAATTGCAAAACATTATTTCATTTAAGTAATTAGCGTGATTCTTATGAGACTCCTAAAGAGTAGGTACCTTCCCATTATATTTGTAGTACTTATTTGTTAAGAGATAAAAGAGTCCGTTAGAGAGAAATATAAAACTGCAGATTGCTAGACCTAGTCTCAGTAGTTCGGTGATTTTAGTCCGGTTCATATATATTACTTCGGTAAATATATGAACCGGACTAAAATCACCGAACTACTGAGACTAGGCCGATTGCTACACATGTGCCCAGACATGACATGACTACGTACGACTAGAGTTAAGTGTCGATGGCGATTATACGAATAGGAACTTCAACTATCTTAACACTGCATTTATTTAAACAAATTCAAACTAACGCGCAATTTTATTTCGTAAATATTGGCGTGGCGTCAAATTTATCCATGGGATATCGAGCGAAATTGGTTTACTATTTCTTTAAACTCAGTATAGGACAAAGTGCTCCAAAATGCCGTAAATTGAGTAAGCCAGCGGCTCTAAGAATGCCACTGTTGTATAGAGTGTATGTGTTCGCTTCGTCGCGTGTAAACAGGTATTCGGCGTTGTGGCGGTTGCGTGCCCGCACTTACAGCTCGTCGCGGTGAAGCGCCGCAGTGAGCACCATCGAGCTCGTAACCCACCAGCTGCTCGCTCTCCCAGGCATTGCCCTAACCCTTAATTGGTTTGGAAACCCTCTTCGCGAGTTAGCGTGCCACCGCCCATTTAGACCCGTGCGCCTAACCAGATTGCCATAACGAAATTTCCGACGAAACCCATCGACGGAGTAAAGTCACAAAATTAAAGGAAATTCACGACTCGCTTGGCCATAAATTCGTCTTAAGTACCATAGGTGCCTGCTCGATGACGTGTGTACGATTGTTGTTTGTTTTTCGTATCTAATCTGGGTCACGAAGGCGAAAGGACAGCGTGCGGTTCCGACGTGCCTGAAACGGTTTATACGCGTAGCATGAAGACATTAGCTTTCTTGATACAAAGTTGTTTTTAAATTGAGTAGATTATGCATAGTTTGGCTGCGGTAAGCTACGGGTACTGAAGAGACAGGTAATGGCTTCGAGTTAGTTTGGTCATAGGGTAGTTTTTTCGGGCGACCGGCGCGGCGGCGCGTGGTACGAACGGCACGGCTCCGTATATATTCAACTTTCACACAAATTACTTTCCTATCGTGCCCGCTATCAGCCCCATTATTTTATCATTAGCCATTGCAAATACGAAATGATCTTTTTTAAATCCAGCGCATAATGACACGTTTGCTTGATATAAATTAAACGGCAATATGATGTGCTTATTAACATCGCTGCGCTCCCTACTTTGATTCGAAACCGGCGAATTAGGTACCCATTTTATTGGAGCATTGTTACGGAATTAGTACTGCTTTATTATGATAGCTTACGAAGGAATTATGGGTTAAGTTATGCACTCTTTTCTATGAGAGTAGACTTGTGCAGCACTATGATGTGATAGTTTAAGTCAAAGTATAAAGACAGCAGTCAAACTTCGGCCGTTTAGGAGAGCACGATACGTATTCAAGGACGAGGCGCAGACAGTGTGATCCGTATTGGAGTATTCTTACGCATTCTGAAAACTTTGCTTGTAGTGCGTTCGTTCACGGTGCACACTCATACATAAGCGCGCGATGTATCTACCTTTTGTAGGATGAAATATTACTCATAGTAATAAAACAACTTAAACGGATTAAATCGCGTATATTACTACATTTTAAGTCCCGACATTTCGTAACCCTTTTCAGCGTGGGTGGTGGTGAGGAAATTTATGATTTTCTCAGTCTACCCGCGACCACGAACGCTGAAAAGGGTCACGAAACGTCGGGACTTAAAATGTAGTAATATACGTGATTTAATCCGTTTAAGTTGTTTTATTATGAGTGATAATCGCGGAAACCGAAGACAATATTAAGAAATATTACTGCTATTCTGCCGTCCATAAACTAAAAGGCCGCTACTTTGTATGATTTTTCATACAAAGTATAGCGGTCTTTTAGTTTGTGGACGGCAGGATTGTGGTTAAATTATCCCGGTTCCTATTCGATCAGTTGATTGAGACTTATACACAATACACATACGCTATAGACATAATTATAAATGTGGCTCAGAACCCTCATTCAAGTAATGTGCGTTTGCCTAGAATATAGAGTACCTACATGTTAGGGTTTATTCTTTCTTTATAATGCCTGACTAACCGCGCGACCCTTATTGGGCGTTGCGATATTCCCCACTTGATATAATAGCACAACTTAAAATTGTCGATCTCCCATTTCGGCCCCCTTTTTTTTATAGGTATCTAGTAAGTTCGGGTGAGCGACTTTTAAAACTATTCCAAATCGACCGCAGCAGTAGTTCCTGAGATATCTGACTGTGACAGACGGACAGACAGAGTCGCACCATAAGGGTTCCTTTTTTAGCATTTTGGTACGGAACCCTAAAAAGGTGTTACGTGTACCTATACGTTACACAAATTATTCATTATATTAGGTAAGAAGTTTTCTATCAAATGCAAATTGTCATACATTACGCTAAAGAGGCCTGGCCCTCATACCTGGGTCTCCCTTCGTATTTCAGCTGGCATTCGTTTGGTCCATCATTGTTGCCCGTCGAGAGAAGGGTCCGGAGTTCTCATTCCGACGGGACAGGTGTGTTTTGGTTATTCATTAACAGTGGACTTTGATTATAAAATGCTTTGTAATTAAGAACTACTTATGATTAATGAAAGAATACCGTGTTATAAGTCATTAACTACCTACTCGTTATATATCGTAGTATCTAAATTAAAATATTTTACGTCACACCTGGCCGTAAAGTAGCAATTACTGCACGCTACGCGTGCGGAAAATCCCACTTCCTGGCCTGGGGAGACGTAAAATTTTGTACACAACACGGGGGAGGTAATAAAGAAAGCCCTCGATCGCATATTTATGTCCCTCGCTTGCTTATTTCATACATACGTTCATGTCAGAAATATTATTTTAGATGACGATAATAGATTAAATTTTAGGAGAGCTTATAAATTGAAATAGCTTCTCAACCTCAATTTAGGGACTTACCTGTAATCAAACTTTCCCTATTTTTCTTAATTCTTACTTATTTAAGCATCTCTATTTGAAGTTCAGTTTTTACAATAAATAAATACTGTACTTACTATCTACCTCTCACCCTCAACACAACCTCAACCCTTTTTTTTTTTTTTTAAACCTGACAAACTTACAACCCACTTCCGAGCATTGTGATTGTCGGGCCGGGTGGTTGGCCGTTGCGGTCACTGGGCTCGAACCAGGTCGCTGGCCAGACCACCCAAGGGACCTCAACCCTAGAAAAACCCACTTAATGTTAGTCAGCTAATTTTTAAAGGAATTTTCTAGACGAATTATGATCGGTTTGGTAACCTGTGACGACCCCGTCTGGTTTCCCGGTTGCAGGGGTTATAGAGGTCCGTCCGGTGGCGACTGGCGGTCACTACAAAGTTCCCTTGACCTGGTAAATTTGAGATTATGGTCAAAAGCGTATCCCGAAAGAACCGGAAAAAGCCAGAGTGACGGTTGAGGATTAAATTACAATGAGTCAGAGGCCAATTTCCATGTGTACTCTAGTTAAGATTACGTGCGTCGGATGCGCCGGAGTGGGAGTGCCTAGTGAGCCGGAGCGGAGGGCGCGCGCACCTGCCGGGCGCCCTCCATCCCTCAAATCTGGCCGAAGCAGCTTTCCTCATAGTATACGCTAAACTCACATTCAACATTAAAAACTAATATTTTATTATGCACTTCTTGCTATATCTAAATATAGATAGAAGTGTAAATATAGATAAAAGATTGCTTCGAGAACTGTATTGTATACCCCGCTGCGATGACACTATAGGTAAAACGGGTGAGGGAAAAAAAAGCTATAGGTACCCCGCACCCCGATGTAATTAATACCCCACACACAAATGAATAAGCAAAACACTGTTATTAACTAGGCAAAGGTGTTTTTTTTTACAGTAAATGACTGTCTACATACGATAGTTTTTGAAATTAAATTTTTTTTTCTTAAAAATTCCTCTATGCTCTATTTATTTAGTTATTTAAGTATCTATAGGCTGGGAATCGTACCCAGTCCTGATCTTAAGCATTTGTTTTTCCCCTGCCGGCTTAGGATCGCTCCTCTTTTATTTCACAACTGTCAGATCTTGCCATTCCGTTCCCTACCTCTATCGCATCCCTCTTCCATATAAACATAAGTTCAGCAGTATAAACCGGGTGTGGCCTGTAATACGAGCAAAAAATTAAACCGTAGATTCTACTCCTCAAATAATAAAACTTTTGTTCAACCACTTTTTAAAAATATGTAGTCCTTAGATTGTCTCTTTTTCATACAAAGTTATTAGTACCTATTTTCAATGTACATCAAAATCCGTCTAATTGACATTGCTTGTCAATCTTGTCACCCTACAGACGTAATCAATTTCGCAATACATTGCGTGTTCGGATAAGCTTTAAAGTGTGCTAAAAATCAAACCACAAGCTATTTTTAAAAGTCGCTGAATAAAAGTTGTCTAGTTTGAGGAGTAGAACCTACGGTTTAATTTTTTGCTCGTATTACAGGCCACACCCGGTATATTTAAAGCACTTTGTTGTTATTTATCGTATAATAATATTAAACTATAATTTATATTCTGTCCTGATCTTTTCCTCGCCTTTTTCCAAATTCCGAATATTCCGTTTTTTTTTCCATTAAATAATTCCGTTTCCCCGTCTTTGCCCAATTGGCTGAATGCGCCAAGAGTGCGATGCCATTAAAGAGAAAATATAATATAGGACCAGGACCTATATTACAAGTAGTGTGATATAATCCGAGAAAGTATGTAAGAAAGGTAACAGATAATTATTAATTCCGACGCTAGCTACAGTTATCATTCTGTAGGTAGGTGCCAAAAGAAAACTTCGAGAAAAATAATTTTATTTTAAATGTTGCTCAGGTAAATTATACTTAGACCAGTTAATTCGTTACACCTGCTAAATTCAATTAAATAATACGAAACTATTTAAAACGGATTTCGGTAAACAATAAAAGACAACGGAACAAGACTGCACGTGCAACGCCAAGATTTTAAAGACAATGCGAAGACATTGAAAGGAATAAAACAAACAATGGTTTTATGGGATTGGGATGCCTAGGCGCCTCACAGCAAGTGCAGCTGTGCAATTCTTTAAGTACCTGGAGTTATCTTTGAATTCGGTGAAACGGAATCACTTGAGGTGCTGTTATAATAAGATTAGCACATCTGGTCATCTAAATATTACTTTTGAAATTACCAGACAACATGTCTGATGGGTCACGTAAGTACCGTGTTCCGTGAAAGTCGATCGGTATGTAGGCACTTACTTAGGTTCTTTAGGTAGTACGGTGGGCCTCAAAAGTTGTTGAACACATTTGTATCGTGGCGTAGTATTAAAGTGTCCAGCCACTTTTGAGGCCGACCGACTATACAACCACCACTATAAAAACTGCTGACTTGAAGTTGATGCAAAGAACTCTAGCTATTAAATTGAATTTACCTACGAATGGCAGATTGCAATGCCGTAATTACCTACAAAATTTCGTTTCGACCGTTGCACATTTTAACCTATTGAACATTCTGGCACTTGCACAAGTCGCACAATCTGGCACTTATACCAACAATACCCGCTATTGTTTCGTCATTTGTTCTTACAAACATGTAAATATTAATTTACGTTTTGACTTTTGTACAATTTGACAAAGGTACCTACTTTCGAACCCACTGAACATTTTGAGATCTTGGCCATTTGTCTTTTGTTCATATTTTCTCTCATACATTTTGGCACTTAGGTCTTTGTGACATCTGATTGTTTTGTCTTATGTTCATTATGACATGTTTACATTAACGTATATTTTGACCATAATACATTTTGACAAAAACACATGGTCCAAACCATTGCACATTCAGACATTTGTACCAAAATTACCTGTTACCTCTTCATCAATATAAAAATAGAATGGTTGATTGTCTACAACCGGTAAATATCAATATTTTCATTACAATTTAGGGCACAGCTAATTATATCGTCTAAATAAATTGCATTATTTTGTGAATCATAGACAATCTTAAACATACCTACACTAATCTTGATTGTTTATCTCTTTTTCTACTCCTGTACTGTTATCTGTCTTTTACTTGGTCACGAACACTAATATAAGAACATATATAATATGAGTTCAGAGAAGTCTATACTCTATTCCCCATAACAGCACTAGTGTCGTTATAGCCACTTTACGTTATTGCTAGCAACCACAGACTTCTAAATCTAGGTTAAACTGAGGTCAAGGATTAAGCGCTCAATTTTAACTTTACGGTAAAAATGCACAACTACCAACTTAACAAACAATTAAAATCCTACGGCTTTTAAGAAAAACAAAACTTTCTGAACTAAATTCATTGATGCCAACATAAAAACAAAAGTATTTTTAATATATTCACTGCGTGTCAACTTCATTTAAAAAATAAAAAGTTTACCATAGACACATACTGACACTCATACGTCATATTTGCCTTCTTTGCAGGTTATGCCTTGTTTGTATTTTATAATTTTAAAACCTGTCGTAGAAAAAGTATTGTATGCAACGTTGTATAATTAAGTCAAAAAACGCTCATTGCGTCTCTATTTGCGATACTCGCCGCATTCGCGGCTCGTATCGCAACTCACGCAATTCGCATTTTTTGAACCTTCTTATACAACTGTTGCATAAAATACTATTATGACTCAACAAGTGAAATCATCTGTAAAGACAATCCGACCAATCCGTAAAGACAACCCATGCCGTAAAAAATATGTTATTTACCTACTTATAAAATTACGTTATCATCATAATTTCATAATAGTTACCTACCTATTTAGGTGTCTATGTCAAAATTCAAACAATTGATTCATAGATATAACAATTTAGGTGTAAAACAAAAGGCAAAATACATACAATATATGTGGGAATGCAACTGTAATAGCCCCTGATTTCTGTATAGAAATCTGAGCCTCAAAGACAGCTGTTTAGCAATAAGACCTTTAATAACAATACAACATTACTCAGCAAAAAATAAACGGTAGTCATTAATTTTTTGATATCAATAGTGTATTCCTTAGGATTAAGTATGTTGTATGGTTTTATCTTGCATATACTGTGATTAAAAGCGATGAGCACGCAACGATGGCTGCGATAGATATTTTAAAAACTCATTCACAATAAGTCAATTAAACCATCCGTGGGCGCACGCCACTTACGATCGTGCCCAATATAAATAATTGCCCTTTGTTGGTACCCCTGCTTCACGAAGTGCTGCGCTTTATGGGTTTAGACTTCGTTGCTCATCAGTTTTAGAGTTACCATATTCTTTATTAATATTAAGTACCGACCGACATCTGTGTTTCGTTCCTGGGGGTTTTTGAATCTTAACTCTTTCACTTTCTTCCCTGAAGTCAGATCAAAAGCAATAGACACCTACGCAAAATAGGCGCATATCAGACATCGAGTTGTTGAAAACTACCTCGCGTAGACTGTAAACGTAAACCTGGATATTCTAGAATTGTTAACTACCTTGAGCACTTTTTATGACAAGAAGAATGGTTAAAACCCGTTGAGTAATTTTGACGTAGTTTATTAATTTAGTGGGTATTCAAGAGTTTGATGCAATAATTTCTACTAAGTAGTATATACATTCGGGGACGGATTTAGCACATATCTATGATTTTACCATTGCGTGTTACGGCAGGGTGTGTATGTATAGCTAGCAGTGGCGTGGCGTATAGTAATTATCCGTTCAACAGAGCTAATGCTGTTAAAGAATACAATACTATTGAGAGGTAAACCACAAATTAGGATAACAAGAATATAGTGTCAATAAAGTATAACTGCCTTGAAAGATCATTACATTATAGATTCTATTTACTAGACAGTAAAGTGTAAATGCAGTTATAGATAACTGCGATCTTAATTTGTTTTGCATTTCACATTCGCCCGACGGTCTGCAAGTGCGTATTCCGTAGAGAAAAGACTTAGAGATACTATGAGCTTTCAACGGATTATCGGTTCTATGACCGTAATGATAAGGCGGCAAATGCTTTCAAACAAAAAAATAATAATGCGTTTTGCTTTTACAGATTCAACGGGGAGCCAAGTAGACCGCCCGGGTTTACTCGTGTTACGCATTGTTATTTTTTTTTTGTGGTATTGTATTATCTCAATGGCATTGTTCGCTCAATGACATTGTATACTTTAACAGCATTAGCTCTCTTGAACGGATAATTTCTATAATAGTACATTCCTTTACCGCCCGTGGCACACACAATGTTTTTCATCACACTTGTGAGGAAATCTGATTAAAATAACCTTACTTAACCTAAATAAAATTGTAAAACTGACAGTGACATTAGTGTCATATAACAAGACGACAAGTCACGTTCGGAAACCATAGCGGTAAAGACTTTAAATGGTTGATTTTATATTTGCAAAATACTGAAACATTTTATTTAAACATTTAATTAATGTTACAGAAATATGTGTTTACATGTATTTGCAATAACAGATCTCTTTAAATAAATATTTCAGTCATAAAAGTTAAAAAAGTAAGTTGGCATTTTCTTTGAACATGACAAATAAGAGTAAAACAGAACCAGCGTTTCAAATTTAAAAAGAAAGCCATTACGCCCTAGGGCGTAATATGTCATTTAATGCCCGCAAAACCTACGTGTAATAACACCATTTTCGAGCAAGTGTGATGAAAAAATATATCCTTGGGCAAGCCGGTGCAGATTTGGCATACATTTTCCATAAGAGCTGTAGAATAAGGTGCTTAAATGCCTGATATTAGGCAAGCCGGTAGGAATCGAGTTCTTTGGACGCCACGCCTCTGATAGCTAGCAAGTAAGTGCTAGCGTAACTTATTGCCACCCGTAGGTATATACGCTTGTGGCTATTTCGGGTTCAATAAATAAATGTTTGAGTGTAGCAAACTAATAATAATTGTAGGTCAAGAATTTACGTATTTTTTAAATTAAAGATTGCAAAGAAAATCTATTTTCTTTACAATCTCTCTTCATGCTGTTTAAAATCGTAACGGTGTTTTCTATGTATCTCCTCTTAAAATAAAAATCAGCGAGAAAGTAACCTATCTTTCTCAAACAAAGCTGGAAAGTTGATTCTATATTTTCCGAGTTAAGTGTGCTACTTTTAAATAGTCTCTCATCTCTCATCACGACTCTGCCTGTCTGTCTGTCCGCTCTACCACAGTCAGATATCTCAGGATCTACTGTGCTGCTATCGATTTGAAATTTGGAATGGTGTTAAAAATCGCTAACCTAAGCCAAATGGACATAAAAAAATATATACCCTTTTTAGTTTTATTTTTAAAGGGCGTCCAAATGCGATGTTGAAAATTTAAAGTAGGGCTACTATATCACTATTTGTAGATTCCAAAACAGTTTTTATTTTTTTTTCTTATTCATGTAGATTTGTTTAAAACCTACAACAACAAAAAAAAATCATTCCCCTATTATCTTCGAAGTTACTGAACAATATAAAAATGTGAAATAAATTACCGATTATTAATAATCATCATGTATATTACAGGAAAAATATAATGGTTTTCCTAACTTGCATAGTTTTTTAGAAATTCACTAAATCGTAACACAAACTTATATGCAGAATCCCTCTATTGTGAAAATTTCAAGTTCCTAGCTTCAGTAGATTCGGCTGTGCGTTGATGAGCCTGTCAGTCAGTCAGGACTTTTATATGTACCTATAGAAGATTTGAATAGTGGGTAGATCAGACATTAATTAATTTACAGGACGTATAAAATAAAATAAAAACTTACTAAATGAAATGAACGTTATTTAAAAACACTAATTGCCTATCAATTCCTCAAATTTCTAGAGTTTACAAAGACTTACAGACAATGTAAACACGTGCAAGTCATAAAATGATAATTCTCTCAGTCCTACCTGCCCCCAACCACCACCATTGTCTGCAAACATTGTCTCCCGCTAAGTACTTGCACATGTGCAAGATTTCAATACTAGTGCAAGAAGAAAACAATTGTTGAGTGTCGATTACTTTGAAACGGAATGGGGATTTTGACAGATGTTTCTAAAACTAATTTGGGGCTTTCAAGTTATATATGATACTGGCTGGTTGGTAATGTTGCAGTTCTTTTCGTTGCAGTTGCTTCGTAATGATTAACTAAAATATCTATAGCTATTGTTAATAGGTGTGGGTGTTAGGGTCCTTAGGGCTTTTGTGTTAAGGATAGAGCTAAAAACTACAAACCGACTAAAACGCGAACCATGCCGTGCCGTTATAATATTATGAGTAACATAAACATAAAATACGTAAATATTGTATAGGATACATGCGAACATTTTTGAATAAGTAGCTCCAACAATACCCTGCAAATCATTAACAACGAAATTGTGATGTTATACAAAAAACTCCCAAAAACATGGGCTTACACGGGCTTAATAAAAACACTCTAAATGAAAATCGTTATTCGGGCATTTGGAGCGGCGTCCATAACGAACCGGCCTCAACAATGGGCTTAACGCGCGCACTCATTACAAAAAGCGACATAACATAACGCTACGTCGAAAGCTCTTTTCACAAAGTATACTCCAGGTTTTTTTGTTGGGAAGGCTTTAGCTTTTACCTGCGATTGGTCGGTTCTCGCCCCGCCCAGACGGGCGCGCGTCGCTATTGGCCGGGGTCAGTAGAGCACCCTCGAGGCTGAGTAGGCTGTCGAGGCACGAGGGCGGCGCGGGGTGTTCTTCACCCCGAGGGCCACTCGAGGGTTGTTCAGTGCGGCCGCGGCGTCGAAGGACGCAGCACGTATCACGCGAGTGTTTTGTGAAGGCTTCACCATTATTCCCAAGGCGAGCTCTCCCGGTCGGGAGATGAAGTGCGAGGAGGGCGAGCGGTCACCGCCGCCGCTGCTGCCGCCGGCGTCCCTGCTGGCTTGGAGCCCTATTCTGCTGCCGCCGTGGGGCCCGGCGTTCCTGCCGGCGCTCTATCCGGCGGCATTCCGGTCCGCCTTCCCAGGGTGAGCCTCTTTGAACCCATGTCCGTTCAATGCGGCAAAAAGAAATAAAGTGTTTGAAGTGAAAATGTACTCATCGATTTTTTAGGCATGGCATGTTGAGCAAATGCAAAAATTTTTTTTTTCACAATGGAGTATACATAACTAAATGTTTCCAACTTAAGTACTCGCCAAACTGCTAAGACAGTTTGTTGGCGAGATAGCGGTCATATTTTACAATTGATTGATGGCATTACATTACAAGCAATTGAAATACCTAGTAAGTAGTTTACTCTCGATAAGAAAATATTGAAAACCCTAATATCTTGTCATCGCATCAACTCGTTGAATTTTCTTCCTTGGAACGTCTTGTGGTTTTCAAGCATCATCTAGTTGTTAGGGAAAACTGCGATAAGGCCGCGAAAGAGTAATAATAAATGTACGGTAATTTTTGTAATTAGGGATATCTACCTAAGAAATCTAAATTATCTTATGTCGGGAAGCTTTATCGCAGTCTTACTTTTGGATGAAACTAAATAAACACTGACGACGGGTCGAAGGCTAATTAAGTGAACGTTAAATTGATATGTGTGCTTAGACTCAATATATTTTTAATGTGTCTGATTTTAAGGACTGCGTGTGCGTAGTTATGCTTCGGCACACATGTAAAGCTCAAAGCGTGTGACAGTTTGCACCTCAACTGTAGACCTGTTTACAACCTGCTAAATGCTTCCAAGGGTCCTTTCATCCAGTCACGTACGCTTGAGATCACAAGTTACGTTCTCGTGTTTAAGCCTATTGGAGTCAATATGCCGCATTTTTTACGACTCTGTCTGTCTGTGTCTATAGACTTTTTGACAAATGTTTAGACACTTTTTACTATAATTCCAAGTTGGTAGTAGGTATACAGTGTAACTAAGATATAAGCTGAGGTATTATTTTATTCATGAAAGACAACACCTGAGTATGAGACATTGTGTTTAAGAAAAATTTAGTGGCAATTTGCGTCTCATTTTGGTACTCGTATTAGTGTTACTACTTATACATAGTGTGTTTAAAATTGGCATACAAATACGTATATTAAATTAATGCACTCATATTAAATTAATACATAATATTTGAGTCAGTAAAACGCAAAAGTTAAATAAAAAGAGTGTCTTAAATCCAACATGTCTGCCGCCTAAATAATAATAGGGTGGATTTTCGTCCGCGACATTTGTATGCCATACATTAAGTTTGGCATACAAATGTCGCGGCCGAAAATCGACCTAGTAAAGCTATAGCTAGGATAGGTAGTGCTTTTCTTGTGAATTATTGGTTATAGCGATAATTTAACTGTTATGTTAAGCACGCAAGACGAAAGATGACTTAAATTTTGATTGCAGATTAAATCATTGTCGTTACAATTTTCTTAGCAATGTCTGTATTTATTCAAACGACCAACCATATTAAGAAGCGGTAAATCCGTGTTTCTCTGAGTCGGCACGGTGCTCTTAATAACCATGGACGTCTTCCTTTATAAAGGTCACGTTTCATTGAGAGGTGCTTCGTTTACAAAAACATTTCAATTGACGGAATGTCGTACTTATGTTTTCTTTCAATCTACGCCCTCAAAAAGGTTGTAAGATTGGAGCGGACATAGTTTTTGAGATATCCATTCATTCATAAGTAGACCGTTGAGAGAACAAGCGCGTGGAGTGGCTTTTTCAAGTTGCCGTTTGACTTACAATAACTACTATACTTTAGTGAACAAGTCGATGCGCGTTTAAATCTTTTAAAGGGCCTTTTAACATGTAAGTTTAGTTGAAAACATTTTGCGATTTTAGAGTGCAGCTGCATTTTATATAGACTACCTATGTAGGTAGTGCTACTAAGCCTAATTCAACAGAGGTTTCCCTATTTTTTAGACATTCGAGTGTTTCAATCTCTGAAAAAAAGGAACTAAAAATTGTGCTCCGTACTATACCTAAAAGTGGCGATGCGTGAGTGGTGAGTGGGTATGTGAAGACATATAATGATGCCTCGCCACTTTTAGGTATAGTTACAGTTTTAGGTATTAGTAATAGAGAGCGGTGCTATTTTGCGATATATGAAGCCTTATTGAGCTTACTATGGGACTGGTTCGATTTGTGTAAGATTGCCCCATAATATTTATTTTATTTTTTATGTTTGTGTTCAGCGACCTATTTTCTCTGAGTGTCTGTTCGTCTCTCAATAGCCATGTCGACTTTTCAACCCTTATAATACTAATAACAAATATATTTTGTCACCAGGCTATTGGACAGTATGAAGATGCCAGGCCAGCGCCCTGGCTTCCAGATCTCGGATATTCTCGGGCTGAACGAGGGCAAGGGCTTAGAGCCCTCGCCGGGCCCTGGGGGCTGCTCCGTGGAGCTGCCCCCGTACGCTCCACCCCACCACTACCCACATGAGCTGCTGCGGCATCATCAGCCGTGGCTGTCGTTGGACCATCATGACAATAATGGTTAGTGTCCATTAGAATCCTATATAAGGTATATAACGAAAGGTAACGCTTTAAACTGTGACACATTCGGAGGTCATTTTCACAGAATTATAAGGGAGGTAGGTAGCGCACGGCGACTTTTTGTAGCGATGCAGTCGCGCGTTTCGTAGCGCTATCTCTATTTATTGTTAGAGTGTAAAAGGGATAGCGCTACGTAACGCGTGACTGCATCGTTACAAAAAGTCGCCGTGCGCTACCTCCCTAAATTTCATTCAGTTATACGTTGTATAGTTAAATCCTTAAAAGCGCTCCATATTGTTATTACTTAGAGTCAGTAGCAAGAGCATCTAAGCAAAACTGTAATGTTTTACGACATAAAAGCGCAGGCATATTTTTACGAACGTATTGCTTGCCCATTGCTTCTTCTAGTATGTACATGCTCATTTATATTGTAGGTACTACATATTACAGCGTAGGTAAATAGGTAGAGTCTGTGCGGAAAGAGAATAGGCGTGGCGAAAAACGGAACTAACCTAACCAGTATGGCATTTTTTTTGCAAATACGGTAGAAAAGCATTACAGCGCCCTCCCCCCCCCCCCATCTAAATCCTATTCTCTTTCCGCACAGACTCTAGTAGTAGTGTAGCGAAGTGCTCTTTAGGCGATTGGACTACAAATAGATGGATAACAGACTTATTGACAACTAGGGAAGTGGTGCCTTTTGCCGAAAACTGACACATTGAAACATTTAAAGAATAATTAAACAATTATTATTAATATTAGTTATTACAGGGGGTCTCTACTCTATAAATATGAATTACTATTTCATTTATTCAGAAAACATACAATCTTATAGTCTTATGTACACCAAATCGCTTAATAAATTACAATCAAAATTCTCTTCTCAATCAATCAATCTTCGATATAACTTACAGAATTTATTTTTGCTAGTAAGTTGAATAGAGTTAATCCACTGTGTGAGTGTTGCGTTTATTGGATATTCAATTCAATCCCGCGCCGGAGTGCTTGTTTGTATAAACAAAATATTGAGTACTTATCACTTGTTTGATTGGGCTGATATGTGTATACCACGTATACACTTTGTAGTAGGTAGGTAGGTACATTGTATATTCAAATATAAGAGCTCCCGCAGACTACAGATTTTTTATTGGCTGATAGTTTCATCGGGCTGTTAATCTGTATAAACATGTATGAGATTACGCACCGATTTCGTGTGCATGCTAATTAACAGCCCAATTAAACTATCGGCCGATAAAAAGTCTGTAGTCTGCGGGCGGGCGCTCTGTATGTTAAACATTTCGTTTTTCGCACACTATAATATAGGTAGTTTCACGAAAGTTGAGGCCACGCACATAACAACACTGTCATGTAATGACAGCGGGATTTTGAAATTACTGTTCTTTTTTCATAGGTACCGATAGCAGGTTCAACAGTGAATTGCAAGATAGACCAAAAAGTTTGTTTAATCTATAACCTTGTGTTTATTTACTTACTCATTCATTTCATTCATTCACTTTTTTTGCAATAAGTATTTCATGTAGCTGTGTGTGTAACCATTCACGTCAACTCTCGTGAAACTACCTATACCTAAGGTAGAGCTGTGACCATTCGGCCCATAGATGCATGTAGAGATTATTTTTGTAGCCAAAATATCACAGTAGGTATCTTCTTACAACGTTTATTCACAAAATGACAGCCGATTGTTATCCGTAAGAGATAAATATTTTTTATACTTTAAACAGCAAAAACAGTCTTCATAGCAACACATTCCCACTTTTGATTTGACGGTCCTCTATCAATTTCATTCTACAGGTCAACTAGAAGGTAATTCTGGCTAATAGATCATATAATACTTTGCATATCTTTAAATTTGACATTTACGAGTACATAATCGAATTATCGGCGGCGTGGATCACTCGATAGTATTCGGTAGTAGTTTCGAGAGGTAGAGATTATTTTTTGAAATGCTCCTCCAATGGAGTGCCTTCACACTAATCTGTTGTTGTCATTAATTATTTTTATCGCTATCAAACACTTTCGGCGTTCGATTGCTTGTGTATACAGCCGGGACTTTCTCTGTTTGACATTTATCGTTATTTTCTGTTTGCGTGATTGGATGAGTTTAACTGATGACCTTCTATATTGAAAGCCAAATGAATTGAAGCGTTTGAATTGAGTTACGATAGTGAATTTGAAATAAGAGAGGGAGAAAGAGCTCTCTCTTGTCCTCATGACTCAAGATTGTAGCAATGTGAGCAAAATTTTGATAAGGTTCCTTTACTAGGTCCTGGTTTCCTACCATATTAAATTCAACATGGTGGCAAAACTATCCCATATTTTTTTTACGGTCTTCCATATTACAACAAAGTTTCTGCGAAGGTGAATTTAAATCAAAATACCGGGTCACGAAACGGGAATCACGCCAAGGGTTGTGTGTTCACGCCCCTGAGGGGTCGCCGGGTGAATTTGTCACCAATAGCCTAATAGACGGCAGCTGTAGCTATCAATTACAAATGTTTGCGGCTGTTAGGGACGCTATTTGTTCTTTATTCAATGACAGTTATAGATTTTATTGTGTCGTCATTGTCTGTGGTCGTTCCGACGGGAGTGCCCCGTCGCTTCTACGTTCCGATATTTCTTTATCGTAGCTCGCTATATCTGTACCTCAGAGTATAATCGTATCAATTATATACTTTTTGCTAATAAAATGGTATTCATTAAAACACATATTTTCTCATAATTAGCTCGACTGTGGCCAAGTATTGATACTAGTAGGTATAAGTATAAATAGATTAGACGATTAAAGGATCAGTTTAACCTTTTATGGGCCAATTAAAAAAAAATACCTATGTCCGTAGTTAAGGGTTAATTGAACAAAATGTTAATCTAGTTCCTCTGTGTAACGAAAATTATCTATACAAATTGTATTGTAACTTTCGTTACAGAGGAACAAGATTGACTGTTTTGTTAAATTAATCCCTTAACTACGGACCTCTATTTTTGAAATTGACCCTTATAGATAGTCAAATGGATTTTTGTAGACAATTTTTAATAATACGTACCTACTAAAATTTTGTGTCATCATTTTTCATCTGGAGAATCGATTGGTTAAACGTCCTATATCCATAAAAAGTTTAAATTACATTTTGTGTTAGTATTAATTGCACTCTTTTCCATGGTTCGGTTTATGCAAGTAGTCTGTAGTTGCTTGTTAGTTTCGAACAACATACCGGAGATGCGAAGATTGCGAAGTATCAAGATATTTGACTTACGCTGAAGATTAGATACCATTTATTATCTAAACCGTATTTTACTCAAGAAAACGACATCGCTTATATATATCCATCGCTTAACTTACCTACATTAGATACCTATAAAATAAAACAAATTTAGCTAGTAGTTTCTCCATACGGTTTCGTTCCTGAAAATCAGCCAGTAACGTAGTTATGTTTATTCTTTTGTCTATGGCGAGTTGGTTTGCATTACCATTATTAAATTCCAAGATGTCCTCATGAGGATCATTGCATAGAGCACCAGCTGCCGGGGGATGGGAGTGGCCCCTCCCCCCCTCCCCCGCAGTCACGCCCAGCCGCCCCGCCCGGCGTGTGAAACGTTTACGAGGGGTGACTGGAACAATGTAATATTGCCCCTGATTTTTTCACATCTCGTTATTTGTATGCGAACCTAGTTGGAGTTAAATAGAGCGTAACCCTGAGGATTAGCTGGAGATTTGTATGTGTTAGTAAACTGTAGTGGTGTTATTAATTTCGTTTTGTTATTCATTTATTGGCTCTGCTAGTAAAGTCCCGCGTGAAAGGGTCATGCGTGGGAAGGTCATTTATATATAAAAAATATTAGACATGTGTAGCCCGCGAGTGAGTGATTCCAAAGAGCTATATCAGTTGGTCTAGCTCAGTTCCGATTCAAACAACTCAGTATATCTTTCAACTCGCACTCGTAACCAAGTAGCTCTATTGAGCTGTGAGCTGCAAGAAAAGACTTTTCGTCCATCCCTCCCCGTCTTATCACCGACTCACCGTATCGTATACCTAAATGCTCTCTCCTTCGTTCGGAAATATTCGGATTTGGAACTACTGAACTATAAGAGCTAGTGAGCCGTTGACACACAACGGAGCTACTGAGCTGCTGACACACCGGGAAGCTAATGAGCTAAAAGAGTGATGATAACTTTGAGAGCTAAAGGTTCATATCACTCTTTTCACTTTAGTGACACATTTTGCGCATGTCTAGAAAATATTGCGTTTAAACAGAATTACGTTCCGCGGGTAAAGGCACCTTATAGATATTGTCACTTGCGTCCTTCTATCTTGATGTCCGATAGTAACGGAGTCGGATACGACGCAAGCGACAATATCCACAAGGTACCTTCAGCCGCGGAACGTCACATTTGGCAATATTATTTAGTTATCTGTTTATAAACATTCAAACTTTTTTTTCACTTTCCAGAAACTTAACTTGTGCTCCATCTATCTTCGTTCACTCGTCCCTTACCTACCCTCGTCGTCGTCTCGTCTCGTACTCGTTCGTTGTCTTGTTATCTTGTGCTTGTGCTTGTGGTCCATGCATAGATTCTACCAATTATACTATGTCGGCTGTTATTTTCCTTTTTCTTCCAAGTCCAATGGAACGAATTCTTAGAATAGTATGTCTGGAAATGGAGCACCATTGATTGCTCCATGGTTATTGGTTAGTTAGTACGAGTAAAACTGTCTTTACATTGCATGATTTTTAACGCTAATTTTCTTTGTCTTCAGGCATTCTGGGACAACAAGCGAGTCCGGACAGCACATCCCGGGCCTCCGAGCTCTCATACGTGGGGGCCTCGGCCTCCTCCCCGCCGATCGCCGACCCACGCGACGACGACCACGACGACCACGACATCGAGCACGATGACGACGACCACGACAACATCAACAACAATACCGACCCGAGCATGGTGCACAAGAAGCGCAAGCGGCGAGTTTTGTTCTCCAAAGCTCAGACCTACGAGTTGGAAAGGCGGTTCAGGCAACAAAGATACTTGTCGGCGCCTGAACGGGAGCATTTAGCTAGTCTCATCCGTTTGACTCCGACTCAGGTGAAGATCTGGTTCCAGAATCACAGGTACAAGACTAAGCGCGCGGTGCAGGAGAAGGGAGCACATGAGTTGAACGTTGGCGGGTTGAGTTCGCCGCGGCGGGTCGCGGTGCCCGTTTTGGTGAAGGATGGAAGGCCGTGCTTGAGCAAGCCGGACGGACTGCCGCCGCTAGGCATGGCTCTGCCTCCGTACCAGCCGCTGCACCATCAGCCCCCCGTCTCTGCGCACGGCCCCCAGTCTGCGCCATGTTGGTGGTGAGCCTCACCACCACCCCACAGTGTTTGCTAGTCCATGCGTTTTGTTTGCTTATCTGCAAACTTTCTGCAACGATAAAGTTTCTAACGTCAAAATTAGGAGTTTGGAACTTGTGAAATTAACAGTTAAACTCGAATAGTAAATTAAATTCTTATATAAGACCTACTATTTAATAATTGGCATTTAAGGTATCCGGAGTTCCTACTTATTTATATTTAGGTATTCTAATGTCTTCAGTATATCAAGTAAATTGTTATTGGCAAACTTCGATTAGGTGTCTGGAGTAGGCCTTAACTAGTGATCGAGTACATTCCATCTTTAGAAGTGTGTATATTTATGTATAAAGCCTTTGACAAGTATTAGAATATTATGAGAAATGACCAGATTTTATCAGAATGCAATATTTAGATGTAAGGTGCAGTATTATTATAGTCGTGTATAGTGAATAATTATTTATATTCCAAATAAACTACAATTATTTTACGTAACTACATACATTTTTATGTAAGTAGTTTAGGAGTTGTAAGTTGTACATATTTTGTATATAGCAGAAAATGTATCCAGTTACGCAAATAAATGCCAACCGATGCGTATCAGTCAGTCTGCATCATTGCTTTCCTATCTTATCTTGAAAACTACATTACATAGCGAGGTAAAATCTATGTACAGCTATATGTCTACATGTTCATCCCATAATATCGAGGTGCAACACATCGCACCATTTAAGCCATGTGTGAAATTTAGAGTAAGCCTAAATTGTGTTACATAAATAAATTATTATCAAAAAATAAATTAAATGATTTAAAACATACATGTATTTTGTTTTACAAAATACCCATTTTTACTATGATGGATGTAACGCAGGATATGTAAATGCCACCGTGCGAACACCGTCAGTTTATAATCTAACTCGTCAGATTATAAACTATCGATAGTTTGTAAACTGTACCGTACTGCTTACGATATAAAGTATTACATTTCGGTAGTTTATAATCTATCTATAGAGTCCGACCGAAATTTCGATTTCGGCCTAGTTTCGGCAAAAAAAACGGATTTCGAGATTTACGAGTTTTGGTTTTGGCTGGCATCCGGCCGAAACTAAAGCCGCAACCGAATTCGGGAGGTTCCGCGCTGCGATCGGACAGTCGTTATTTCAAAAAGCACAAATATTTTTTTTGAAATTACTAAATGATAATTATGTTATATTATGATTACTAAAACATCAGAGCAGTGCCGTAAATAGGGCGGTGCCACCGGTGCCCAGGCACAGGGCGTAGACTCTGGGGGGCGCAAGAATGGCCAGACCAGGCAGGACCCTAGGGTACCTATAATATCTAAAAAAAAAACAAGGGCGCAGTCATGGATGTATAAAATAGAAGGATACCGCGCGGTCTAAGACGCGGGTGAAGCCAAGCAATGGCCGCCGAAGTGAGGATGTGTGCGTTGACGGCCCAATGGCATTATGCTGGTTGATGTGTGCGTGCGTGCCATTGGGCCGTCAACGCACACATGCTCACTTCGGCGGCCATTGCTTGGCTTCACCCGCGTCTTAGACCGCGCGGTATCCTTCTATTTTATACATCCAAGGGCGCAGTTATAGAAGCTCACACAGGGCGCAGAAAAGGCTATTTAATTTACGTTACTGCATTATAGACTGAATGATTACAGTGTTATTTAAAAATTTGACTGACTGTTTTTTGTCATAAACATGTCCTTATATGGAAGTTGAGATCGCAGCCGAAATTCGGTTTCAGTCATAAAAACTAGTTTAGATCAGACAATATACGCTAATGCCCAATAGTTGACGTCCTGCTGCCACCTCTATTATTTACTAATTATTTAACAAAATTAACTACTGGGACAGTGTCAAGCACTCGGATGTCTACCTTATAATAAGGACATGTAAAATGCCAGGACATTGCCCACAAGCAAAGTATAAAGACAAACAAGTAGTCCAACTTCGACCATTTAGGAGCGCGCGACACGTATTCACACAGACGCATGATCGCGTCTGTGTGAGTGCGATCCATACTGACAGGAGCATTCTTACGCATTCTTAAATCTTTGCTTGTAGTTCGTTCTGGCACACACATTCAAGCGCGCGATGTACCTTTTGCAGGATAAAAAATTACTGCCACAAGGGTACCACATACACATGACCATCCCATCTCTACTACTTTTATCGAATAGTTGCCGATGTTGTCAGAACTATTGTTTACTGGTTAAACATTTACCTCAGCTTATCTTATCGAGCTGCCGATAGCTTGCGACCCGATTACTGAGCCTATAACGTGAAAACGTGATAAGTTCTCTCCTCACCTGTTCTATTTAATGCCAAGACTTATCTGTCCGCTTCGCAGGGTTACCTAGAGCGATGTTAGCTATGAGTACACTATCAGGTGAACGACGCGCAAATAAAATTCCAACTCAAATAGGCTAACGGCCCAGAGAAGAAACAGATAAAAACCTCATCAGCTCAACATTTCAAAAATACTGCATGTACAGGTCGATTCACGAAAGCTGGCGCGAGCCGCGCGAGATTTGACAGAATTTCTATGAAAATAGCTGTCACTCAGTACAAATCTCGCGCCAGCTTTCGTGAATCGACCTGTACAAATCTGTATTAGATATGCATTGTATAACCACGAGTACATCCTTATGAATTATGAAAAACTTATGTTTTATTTTTACTACTTTTAGACTAACTATGTAATTAAGTAGGTACCTACTGTTTCAGATTTAGGTATGATTTATACCAGCTATTCTCAAAGTGTGCTCCGCGGAGCGCTGGGGCTCCGTAAGGTCTGCAAGAGCTCCATTAAAATAATATTTGGCGTGGCAGCGGGGAACACTTTCTGGGCACAACCTTTGCCTCTGTTTTTGAAAAATTAGGGCTTCGAGAATTATTTAATGTTTCAAAAGGGATCCGTCACCAAAAAAATTGAGAATCGCTGATTTATACGATCGAAACTCAAAGGAAATGAAAAAGACGTTTAGATCTATAGGGTCATGAATTCCAATTATCAACGGTTTTTAATAATTTGTCTATAGTGATATACATCTAGGTATGTTAAATAGTCACGTTGAAATTTCACGGACCTTATCATCTGTTTTCTAGCACGTTAATCCAGTGGCAGTTCTGAAGAACGAAGCATTCTAAGAACCTAATCAGAACATGAGTTACTATTACTACCTACCTATTTCAGATTAGTTATCATAGCCATGACGTGCATAGTGCATTTCTTAGTAAGTATATAGGTAGGTATGTATGGATTGTATGGAATGAATTGTGATACTACTCGTATGTACTATGGGATTTAAACTTGTGTCATATGTCTTTTCTATTACTAGATACTTAATAATGCCTGGTAAGACACGCTCAGCTTTTGAATGAGAAAATAAAGTGTTTACATACATACCCACTTATGTACCAAATCTATTCCAGTTTCGCAAAGTTTGTTTGTCCACGGAATACGGTAAGCTGGGTGTGATCGCGGCAGCACCGACAAATGTCTCACAAAGCGCTAATCTAACACCAACGCGCCCAAATGCCTCCAACAATACGATGTCGTCGTTATTAAATAAATAATAACAGTGGCACAAAGAGCTCGAGTCGCCGGTAGTCACAATGGGCAAACAAACTGAAATAATTTCGATAAATTCTCGAAACGCCTTCGATTGTGCGGCGTAAAAGGCCCAATCGGGCCAATAGAATCGAGAATCGAGGGTTAAGCCGATTAGCGAACACAAATACAGCCTTTCGGGTGCTGACACCGCGACAGTGACACACGTGGGACGACTGATTGTTCGTTCACTCCTCGCTTGTGTGTATACATGGCTATTCAAGTGAATACTACTTAAGGTTTAAGAATACGTTTGTATCCCTCCAATTGACGCGTCATAACCCAAAATGAGTGTAATTAGAAATATCAAAATACAATGATCCCAAATTTAAAACACGGAGGATGATCGTTAGAGAAAAGTTAAGTTTGCTGTGCAACGGGTTATCTGCAAGTTAGGTCTCAGTACCTAAACTTGGGATATATATGGGATAAGGTTAACCTAAAACGATGAAACTTTTGTGAAGTTTGACTCCTAAAAGCATATACACACTATACACATTCTAAAAGTGGCATACTCTAGACTACAGGTATAGTGCGAATCTTGTGAGGTGAATTTTTCGCTTCGAGCCCTATCTTTCAAACAAGGGCCATTGTTATCCATTATGGTAGCTTTGTTATAATAGATACAATGGCCTAGCGGAAGGCGCTACAAGCTAGTTACAATAGATACAATGGCCTTTGTTTGGCTCTAGCTAGCTTGTAGCGCCTGCCGCTAGGCCATTGTATCTATTATAGCAAAGCTACAATAATGGATAACAATGGCCTTTGTTTGAAAGATTAGGGCTCGAAGCGAAAAATTCACCTCACAAGATTCGCACTATAAATGGCATGGCATCTTCTTGTGCTGCATGTGATGTGCCGGTTGCTAGAGTTTAACCGTGTTTGGCAATGGAAAAATGCAAATTCATAATCTTCCTCTTGCTACCTTCCTTTTTAACAATAGTCAAGTCACCAAGACGTCTCAATTGGATTGCATATTCTAAATTTAATCGGGACTCTTTTACAGAGTGATCGTGGTTATGGGTTGTTCGGTCCGGTTGTAGTCGCTGCTTTCACGATGTTTCTCCATCTCTCTCTATTAGCGGCATTCCGGGAACATTCTGCCACAGGACATTAAGTGACAGATTTCAGATAGATATTCTAAATATTACGCATTACGAGTAATTGCCGAACTGTGGAAGCAAACCAAAAGTGCATTGTTGCTCATTAACAGATGTTTTGGATTACCTAGAACTCATTTCGCTGTAGATTAATCCTGTCAAATGAGCCAGACTTTATTATGTGTTAAAATAGGTGGAAACCAAGTAGGTTCCAGAATATTGCATTTCCTGGCATTTCACGGGTGGAGAGAAGTGGTTGCAATAAACTGCATCCAAAAACAATGAGGTAAAAAGACAGTCAAGGGCATAATTTATGCAGAGTAGAGTACAGTCAGTAGCCTATCTGGATCTATATTGTCTCCCTAACTTTTCGACTTTCGATAATTACGACTGACAATACATTATGACTAATAATTTTATGGGAAACAAAGGGATCCTATATACATAGCGCGGCTGATGATTACCTTACCTACATATATCTAGGGCATCTTTGTGGTAGGTACGCAAGCTACATTTCATTAGCTATCATGTGTAAATTTGCGGTATACCGTTTCATATTCTAAATATTACCTAAGCAAAGATTTTGACCGGTTTCGTTTCAATTCTAATACTCACAGTAGTAAAAGTGACTAAATATTTGTTTAGTGTCCATAGTCATCAAGTACAAGATTCTAATGCTTATCTTTATCGGACCAGTAATGGTGCGCATGTCTCTATTAATAAGTGGATATGACGATGACGTAGCCCTTTATAGCCACAACCTGGACATAAAATATCATTAGCAAAACCTATAGATACAAGCGCTTAAACCAAATGAATCTCAACTTTTTGTCTTCACCATTCGGTTTATTTTCCTTTGACGGATACTATAGGAAAGGAAGTTGATAGTTTGTTCGAAGTCGGAGTTCTGATTGTGGGGTGTATTGATTTTCAGAGGACTCACTGGGGTATTTTGATCCTTAACCCCTTGTTCTAAGGTGGGTTTTGGAATGTAGTTGGATGGATAGCGAACATATGAAACACAATATTGTTGATGTAAGCGCAATATCTGTATGATGGACGGCCGCCGCGTATCGCGGTCGGTCAGCGCGCCCAGTCGACTCGAAACGCCGATAGCGATAGAAGAATTGCACTTTTGCCACCACCTGAAATACTTATCGTTTATTAAGGTAAAAAGTTAAAAGTATTTTTTTTGGGGTGTCTACCGTTTGGCCGACAAAATTTTCTGGACATCGAATTTTCATTTTGTCGATAATTTTTCTGAATCCGAAAAATTATCATGGTTTTCGAAAAGTTCATCATAACATTCATAACTGTGGGATTAGGTTAGGTTTGTTTTATATCAATCCCAAAAAAATTGTTTTGGAGCAAAATACTTTTAAATAAACGGTAGCCAAGTTCAAAAGTAATCCAACAAGTAAATCAAAGTCATCAAATAATTGACTAGGATCTGAAGAACATCGTTAGAGCTCAGCCGACACGCGTCTGCCATTCTGCGGGCACCCGCGCCCTCGGCTAGATTTATACACTCCTAATAAACACGTTGATCAAACCACATTGATAATACCTACGTCAAAACCCTAAATATACTTACAATAAAGCCTATTATTACTCGAATCAAACGCTTAATTTTCACGGTTTTTTGTGAACCAAACGAATATTAATAACAGTTCCTGCGATCTAACGTTTTCATTTGCCTTGTCGGCTGTCGTCGCGTCGTTTAGGACTTATAAGGATTAGTCTACGTTTGAATAAATTTACCTCCCCTACTGAGAGACCTCGTTCGAAATTGGCTTTGTAATCTTAGCCCTGTTGCGTTATGTAGGATCCATCTAATGATCCCTGTAGATGCAAGACTAATATTTGGTCGTATAAACAATAAAGCAATAATCTAAAAAAAAAAAAATTCTTAGCTTATTTATTTACAGATAAGCTGAAAGCCTTTTAACTTATATTGTAGACTAAATTAAATCTAATTGAACCAAACAGAAGATTTGCCTGTATCTGGGTACCTTTTCGAGTTAAAATTATATCTGTACATTATTGTTCATTTTATTCTTACTTGGGGTTGAGGTGTACAGCTTTCTATGAAAAGGTATCATCATTATTTTCAGCCTTTCCTCTCCTCTGACCATTTTATTCGATAGCATAAAATATTTCAGTAAGCATCGTTAACATGCATCGCGAATTTTCCCGCTAAGCGCTCGCGGGCAACGTCTAGTTTTTCTATTTGTATCTCTCGCCCATTTTTCACGTGCCAGCGACAACGCACAGACATAAAGGTTTACGACAGGCCGTCATATTTATGGCGTGGGTATTGTGATATATTTTTTGTTGTGCGCATTAGGTTTTATCTTGCTTTCCGCTAAATCAAGTAGCTACTGGCCGGTGTCAGGAAATACCCTCGCATATATCATCGCGCGGATGCGACCGTTTTGGGGTTATGCCTCGATTCCGTAGGGCCCGTCTTCTAGTCGTTTGTGTTGTCTATTGTTAATCATAACTTTGCTAAATTAATTATTGTCATGTTGTCTAATTTAGTGCCGTACTTTCATGACAATTACATTTGATGACTATTTCGATCCTCTTCACTCAAAACTATTTTTAAGCTTTGCTTCTTATTCTATTAGTTTTATAAGGTGTTAGCGCATCTTAAATCTGACTAAGCTTATTTGGGTTATCCTGAATCTGGATAAGTTTAATACTTAAACATGTAAGTAAATTTAAAACGTTAATTTCATACCTATGTAATTACTAAAGTAGGTAAGCGTTATCTGAAGAGTTATATCTTTTCACGCTAATATAGCGATAATAGCTCGTAAATTAGGATTCCACTTTTTATAATTATATCGTTTTCGTACAAGACCGGGAATCCAAACAATATATCTAAATAAATCTACGAGACAAGCAACTGAGGCCAAAGTTAGTAAAACACCCCTGACAATCTCCCGCGGTGACGACGGTTATCCAATCCCTGTCCAAACTAAAACACATTTATCACAGTCTGAGAAAATTCCAGTAAAATGATCATAAACCTAGCAGAGTGTAAACTGTTTGGTAAATATATCGTTAGACTGTGACTCGTCAGTTAACCGAGCGCGCAAGTTGGGACAGTCAGTTCGATTAAGACGTCTCGCGCCCTTTTTTTCGTAAAAAAAGGGAAAATGAATAGTGCGGGGCGGAAATATTACCTAGTAACGGCATTTCCGCACGATAAATCGCCGTCCAATCTAAGGAAACTGTACCGGTCTTTTGTATTAATGCTACACTTTATTTTATTAAGCTTTTTATCGACTGTATTGTTAGTAAGTATTATATTTATTGGAGTCGACCCTACATTTTGATATGTCGGAAAGAGGTTGAAGATTTTTTAATGTTTCCTTTTCTAAAAGTGGACCTCATTATCTATTTGGCATCAATGCAATGCACCTGATTCTTTATTAGAGTTGCGAAACAATATTTTACTTTATGCGCCTTTTCGTAGAGTTGAATAAAATGGAATCAGTATAGTTAGGTATCTAACTTTCATCCCATTGCTCTCACATACACATAGCTTAGTTACATATTTTAGTCTGTTTTTCACTTAAATGTTATTGACACTGTGATCTTCCCCTATTAGCAATCCATACATGTCTAGCAATCACTGATTATATGAGTCTACCAGTCCCTCGCGTACTATGTGAGTTATAATTTGAATCGGAAAGACGCCCCGTAGGTACCTGTCACCGTTATCTGCAGGGGGAGGCTAAATCAGTAAATCGATACCCAGCGCGTTCGCTGCCCGCTCAATTTAAACTTAGAATGAAGGTTGGTCACTTTGTTGTAAGTTCATAGAGGTACAAACTTAGGGCAAGTACACATACCTTTATATTTCTTAAGTTTGATTAAACGCCAGAACAGATTACGTTTCGGGCTTTTTGGCCAATTGTTTCTCTGGAAAATGGTGGCTTGAATTGACACTAAAATCAGTCTAAGGGAATATGATGGTTTAACAATAGTAAATACATATATCTTGTTTTATAACAATGTTTTAAAGACATAAAGGGTAGGTATAAGAGACCATAGTAAACCTGCTGCTGAGGTGAGCAAGTGTCATATGTCTCGTGCATAAGTTTCTCAGGCTAGGTATATTCCATAAAATATAGCAGTATTGTGGTGTATGTCTTATATGTAGAACTTGATATTAATTAAACAATAATATTATTATGCTGCAAAAAATACAAAAGTACGTCTTCGATTCCTGTATTCATTAACCGCAAGAATAATATGTATCTGCGCAGTATGAGATCATCCACCGGAAGTGGCAAATTGATTGGAGATAATATTGCTAATTCCGGTGGGCCCAGTGGCGCCCCGCTGCGTGTTGTGAAAGAGCCGTCAAACTTGGCGATTAATGAGTGACGACTTACTTACCACCAGTTTGAGCACTATTGTGCTCTAACCTTCTAGTTTGAGTATAGTACGGTGCCACCAGTATAGTTACGATTTATTGCGGTTAATGAAAATTACCCACCTTTATTACTGACTGACACTTGAGCACACGTGGCTATAGAAAAACTATCGACAGCTGAAAGTTTACAGCTCAATTAGATGACCACCCGGACACCGAGTATTTTTATGGACGACCAGCGGCCACTGTTGCGGATAACCAAATAAATTAATTTCCATTCTTGACACACAATAAATATTTTTTAAATTACAGTGTCAAATATCACGTTAACTAAGGGTGGAACGGAACGAGGGATTTTCCTGCAAATGTGGCATTGTTTCTTAGCCCTTTTCACGACATTATGTTCATTTTCATAATTCAGTATTATATGTTAATATTTATCAAGTTATAGTGTTAAACTTTCATGCAAAAAACTGCGTGTTTCAACTTTCAACCCTACTTAAGGCCCGGTAGGACCTGGCTCGCATTTCACATACAACTAGGGTCGGGCGGAATGCAGATTATTGCAGATTATCTTCGATTTCTAACATAAAAGTATACGTTATCAACCCAAACATGAGAGGATACCCTGCATGACTGTGAAATCATGATTGTCAGGTATTAATTTTGTCAGAAAAGGTAACTGGTAATGAACAAAATGAAAAAAATACTTTATTTTATAGTGTTTTCGCGCTACTTTTCTATCGAGCAAAGTGTTCGCTATCGTGTTCTAAGTGAGAGGAAGCCCTAGATACAGTTCTGAATATTATTATATATGTTTTACAGTGACCTACGAGTCAAATAAGTGCTCTCAAAATGATTTGGAAACTAGGCTTCCGCGCCCGATTCTCGTCTTACCTCGCCTTAAGGCACGGGCGGCAGCGTGACACGGCGGTAGCGGCGGAGATGCAGTAGGGCTGTACAAATATTAAAAAATGTTACTTTTATAGTTTTGCTTTTTTTATTCTTACATTACAAGCATTATATTACACTACATGCATACTATAAACGTATAAAGTTAATTACTTATTTTAAGTTTTTTACTAACAATCTATGGATCTTTGACATCTACACATAAACGTGCATTATTATTATTAAACTAAACATTATCACAAGGGCAACAATGAATGTAGCTTGATTTTTAAGAATTTTAAGCGTCTTTTCGAAATTACAAATTATGTATTTCTCTTGTATGTGTTAGATCATTGCATCGGCTTTAATTATTTACCGCTTTAAGTAGCCTTTAGAACTAATCGGTGTAAACGCTATTTAAGCTAATAGTCCATTGAAACCTCGGCTTCCTGGCCACCGCGGTGCGTGAGTCAGCAGCTGCTAATGGTCAGCGTGGCGGCGATGATTAATCGCCCTTATCGTGCTGATGGCTCTATGATGAGCGCACCCAGATTTAATACAGGTAGTGGATGGCGTTATGAAGGGTTGTTTTAGCGTCGAAGTTTGTGTTGGTCTCTTGCAATTTTGCTACAAACATTTCTTACGATCGGTCGCAAGTTAACTGATTTCAAGGTATGTAAACAAACAAGTTGCGGCTGTCGATTCTGACCGATCGCAACAATATGACGGCCGATAAATTGCAAGGTGTGTGTGAACTTAACATACAATTTTTTATCAATCCATCCACCAATCGGAAAAAAGGTTAAAACTTTTGTTCTGATTGGTGGACGGATTGATATAATTTTTTTTTTTGCTTGTCTTATATGTATTCATTCACCTTTGTTAGAATGTGTAGCGCCACTAGGTACTTTTGAATTCAGACAGCCTAGGAGGCACCAAAAACACTTCTAAAATACTTACTTATAAAATATGTCTCTGTCTTTCCCACCTACTTATTAAGTAATAAATATCATCCGTATTAATAATAATAATATATAAGTCTTAATAATACCTGAAAACCGAGTTGCAATTGAAAATTGTACCTTCCAAATTGCCATGCCCTTACAGGGTTACTTTTTACTTTAAATTTTACTCTTAAGTAGAATTAAGGAAAACTCTACTTGCAAGGAATAAATGAATATGAATATGTCTCCTCAACCGTTTTTTTACTGCTGAGGATCGTGACTCCTTCTGAATCCGTCAACCAGCTATCTCGATCGGTTACACTCCGTTGCTTGGAGGAGTCCGGCACCGACAGATGTTTCCAGCTCCTCTAATATCTGGTCTGACTACCATTTGAGACATCTGCATCGGTCTTTGCCTTCAGTTTGTCCCATTATAATTCCAAGTTGATAGCAAAATACCGCACTATTCGTTGCAAGCAGGTCGTGGATAAACGTTGAAAAAATATGTACCTACATATTTATAATACCTATACGTAGGAAAATGTATTGACGGTTAAAACGAAAAAGTTTGAAGGCGAGATAGGTTGCTCCGTGTCACCAATCTATTTTTATAACATGTTTTATTAAATCTCAACTGGTGCCGTATTAGCCCTGAAAATTATTATTTACCTATGTCCTACTTTTAACTGTCACGAAAAAGCCTTATTAGTCTTTAAGATTATATGTATACGCCCATACGTAACTCGTGTGTTGGACGCTTACCAGTCGTGAGAACCAGCAGCGATACTAGATATGATTTTATTATAACTATCGTCGCTCATTAATCTCCAACCATCAGTTTACATACATTCACTCAAACCATTTAATCAATTCGGGTTTGAATAGGACTGTTTCGACAGCACTAGGGCGCTAATGACGTCTATAGAATTTCATTTGAATATCAAACTGACCATCAAGGCTTTTTAAACCGTTTTCTGAGCCGTTGCTACCGTATTTTAGAGGCCTACGGTATCTGTAGGAAAAATAAAACATGAATGTACCTAAATTACTTCGGAAATATTCCTTCAATTCAACTCTACTTATTTATAATGTTTCAAATTAACTTATTTTATTGGGCACGATATCATACCTGTTTTAATTCAGTAATTTATATTATATTTGATGTAGAAACGCTTGTTTAGATTTATCTAACTCTCGTAATAAGACAGAACCTTTGAAAAATAAGTCACAGCACAACAATCTCCCAAAAAGTGTACCTATTTATACACTTTGACACAAAGAAAAAAGTTTTAGTGAGGGAGAAATTAGATGACAACGGGGGGGCCCGGGGGCCCACGCCGGACCTCAATTTACTAAAAAAAGTTTCGGCCGTAGTTTGATCATTTGCAAAAACGAATCCATCTCTATTTTGATAAACACAATTCTTGGCATTTATAAATTTATAAAGCTAAGATATCTCGTTATAACTCATTGTCACGGGCGTCCGTTCTGTTCGGTGATAATTTCTATGAATAAACTATATTAAGTTAATCCCATATTACATCCTAGGCGTTTCTTTGAAAATCGGAAGCCGAAGTGGAGGGCCTTTTAGAGGACAGCGACGCGTAATTCTTATAATTACTCGTCTTTTGTAGCCACCGGAAAGGACCCACGTCAGGGCCTCGCTACTAAAGGCATTAGTAGTAGCAAAAATTAACCGTGAATGTATCTGGTTGAATGGCCCATTCGGCGCAGACAGAGTGTCGCCGAGCTCTATGGATTCATAGACGCGCTTAACTTTTTTTTTCAAATCGTAGGAGGTCCGAATTAAATTTTTTAAAGGATAGAGAATGTTTATTATGGCACTATTTTATTACTTTGTTTTTTATATCTGTGGAATGAAATGTTTGCTTTTCGGGATGTATGACGGAGGTTGAGGTTGAATTGCAGAATCATTACATGGTCGAAGTTAGGTATGTACAATACTTATACCCAATAAGAAACCTTCATATGAAGACTCGTGTAAGTGCCTAGCTATTGTTTTGATAAGAAATACTGATACAATCGATATATTATTGTTAAGTACTTTTACAATATTTAAAGATAATAAGCAATAGTGATAGCAATGATTTAATGTCTATCTATATGTTTTGTTTGATAACGATTATCAGTTTATTATAAGTCATAACTAATACCTCGATTAAAACTCTCCTGCTACCAATTAAAACTCTCAATACCTACAGTTATGTTTATTTACCTATGATCCAACAGTTAAATTAGTATCAAATAATAAATAATTGTCGGTTTAAATACTTATGGTCACAGCGATCAAATTACCAGAGTATTTATTTATTTGTGACACTGATTAAATAATAATAACAGAAGCTTTACCAGCAATTCTTGTAAATTCTCCCCTAAAATGGCAGTTCATTGAGTAAATAGACTCAATCGAACCCATGTTCCCATTCATTCATTCACGCAAGGCGTTCAATCATATGATTTGTTATTCCTAGCAAATCGCGAGGGAATTTAAAGAAATCCGCGTATGAAATCACGCAAATTTATGGAATGTTTCTCGGCGAAGACCTTAACAGAATGCAATAAGATCTATGTTCGAGTGACTAGCCACTCTGTTGCTTTTAGAATGTTATAAGATCTGATTACATGGACTTGTTTGTGTTTGAAATTCGAATGCAGTTTTATGCAACGGCGTGGATGCGTGAAATTGGACCGAGACCACGTCTTTGAGAAGGCGGAAGAGTATCCCTGGACACCTCCATTCATAAACGCTGTCCATTCATAAGGATTACTACGTGCGAGCGTATGCGCAGGTAGGCGAAATTTTATGAATGAATCCCAATTTTACTCACTCTTTTCTGTCAATTACCTGTGATGAGTTATCGCAAAAAATGCTTTACTTTTTTAATGTACGCGTGTAGAGTTGCTTTATACGAGTAAATGAAATGACTGTAGATGAAAATTTTAGTGAGTGTTGTAATCGAAGTCAGAAAAATCTCAAGAAATGGGATAAACATTATAAATTGAAATAAAAACTTGCGGGGGGTAGATGAGTAATTCCTCAGACGTTCACTCTTAGCCCATTGACAAGTGAAAAGGCGGACACTCCGAACACAAGCGTTTCAATGGACACCCATTTGAAGTGAGTGTTTTACAACGCAAAAAACCTAGTCAAAGTCAGGTACCGATCCGGATGCGAATCCGTGATGCATACGGTTCCCACGCCGGACCGACAGTTAGTCTATTAGTGTCGACTTCACTTGTTTATTCTTCTTTTTGTTTGTCAGAATTCAATTGTTTGCAAAGAACAAAGCGCCACATGGTGAGGATGAGGTAATTTGACCAACAGATGTTGAGGTTTGGGTCCCTTGCTTATTCTGACGCGTTGGCTATCTGGTGTTAGAAACAAACACTGATAAGTTTTGTTGCTAAACGCATAAGTAAGATCCCTCGACGATATGCGGGATTCGAGATCCTTCGGGGGTATAAGAGGCAAATGGTTTTGTGAAACTGATAATCTTGAAGGTCTGTTAGGTCTGGGTAATATTGCAACAGATGTTTATTTATTCAACTACTTAGTTATTTTTAGCCTATGGCTTTGTTCGAGTTAAGTAATTTTTTTTGTTACTCTTCTGTACCATGTGCTACAATATATTATACCTATATATTATGGTGTTCGTCAGATCAATACCAACACTTAAGTGCGGGTCCCTCGTATAAACATACGTTTAAATCCAGGTACAGTTTCCATTTTCTTACGATTTCAGCCTCTCTATGTCTCGTCGGATTCCCATTCAAACTTTCTCTTATCTCGTAATTTCCTTAGGTTAAATCTTCAAAAATCTTTTGTTAAGGCTCACGTACGTCATATTATTAAAGATTAATTTTATGCCTTCAGACTAATCGGTAATTATATTTCCTTTCGACGAAGAAAAAATCCAGTGAATCATATTAAAACTATTCCTATAATTTCCTATGTGTTTAAATCTCCATTGATTGTGTGGACATCCGTTCGGAAGTGTCCGGCTGTGTACACACCGCACAATAAAGTGTGGCCACCCAGAGAGGCTGTAGTAGTGCGCTAGTAGCCCGCGTACTCGCGGTGCACGGCAGCGGGGAAGTACAGTGTAAGTAATTACAAAATTATTGCACTTAATTTATATTACAAGACCGTCCATTGCTTAAGGCGTGAAGTCAGTAATTGATATCTCCAAAAATACTTAGGTACTTGGTAGAAAAGTTATCTAGACACACGGCAGCGTGTCAAGCCAAGTTCAAGCAAAACTGGCTAGCCAGCGCCGAGTGTAATATTACACGAACCACTTGGTGTCACTCAATGATATTTTATAAGTAGATAGGTTACAAGCACTCCAAAAGTGAAGCACTGAAACCACGATAAATGTATTGGTGCCCTTTTTGTAGTGGGTAGTCACTCGCGGGTCAGTCAACGAAACGCACGACGATGTCAAGGGTGAATATTTACAAGATTCACAAAAAAAATGCCGTCGTGTGTGATCAGAAAGTGCACCAATCATAGCAAAAAGTGCAACAAAGCGCAAGGGATCACATATCACCTGTAAGTACGCTGAAATAATTTAATTTTATCATTTTTATTATTTTATTTTTCAAATACGACGCCATCTTACTACCATAGAGGTCATTTGAATGAAAGAGACAAACTTACGTCTTTGACAATGAGAGTGACAAGGATAACCAACCTTCTGCGTGCTTAATCTGCGAGCGCCGAGCAGGCTCCGAGTCAATCCGAATCTAGCCGATGGGTACACTCGGTTACGTTTAAAAATTAATCGCGCAAGTAACAAAAAGCTAGCTGTCTCTTTTTTTTTGCATTATTGTAACTATGCCATCTCTTTTATGCAATCTGTTAATATGTGTGAGTATGTACACCGTACAGTGAGGTACCAATGTGTGCTGCTGCTTTCTTGGAAGCATATTTCTCAGCTGGCGAGTATGCGTATAACGTATCTTCTTATAAAATATCATTGGTGTCACTTTTGACCCTTCTATAACTCAAAACCTCTTTAACGTAAACACATAAAACTACGTGTGTTTAATTGACAATATTTCAAATTTTCTACTCCTTCATTTTATGAGCTGGATAGAAAATAGGTGGAATTTTAAGCTACCCGTATTTTTTCTTTTTCGTTTTAACTCAATTTTTCAATTAAAAATAGCAGTTTGAAAAGTAGCTCATTCTAAAAGGGCGTATGTAGAAAATGACGTCACTTTCCCAACTAGAATCCAGAGCGACAATTACGATTTAAAAAAACTAGAATCCAGTGCGACAATTACGATTAAAAAAATAACTGTCAGGCGTTACAGCGTTGTCAACATAGGAAGTTCGGGAAGACGATGCTTTTGCTCCTCTTATTTGGGCTGGATTATATTTATCACTTGCCGATGTGTACTCTATCATCATCATAATTTCAACACGCGGTAGATTGGTGCTATCAGCCTGAGAAAAACCTTCTGATGTCTTCATTATATGAAAAAAATCGGTGTCCGGTAAAAGAATGCCAAGTTAATAATGTTTGAATGCGTTATCGGAGTTCAGTGGGAAAGTGCCAAGTCTTTTAAGGTCTTCGAAAACGTGCAAATGAACCAACGGTAAGAAAATTAAACTTCTAAAGCCGCTAAGCAGCTGTAACAATTTTCAAAACAAATAAACGTCAGACGGCAAGTATGTCAGAAAATGACAACCGGATACCATACACTTTTTAATCGTTTCAGCACTAAGGTCTCTCTCGATAATGCAGGGAAAATGACGTCACACTTCCGGTTCACACTAATTGACGATTTTTTCCAAAATGAATGGGAAAAAAAATCCAAAAATATTTTTTTTGAGCATAAAATACAGTTTTACCCAAATGGTTTTCGAATTAAGATCTTTTGAAAATATGAAATGTTGTCAATTATATCCATAAAGACATCTAGAAGCCCAAATTTCATGAAGCTAGCTCAAACGGTTATAAAGATATGAAGGCCAAAAAGTCGTAAATTTTTGCACTGACTGACATATGGGTATAGTACCTAAATCTAACCTACTTCCAGATGACCTAGAAGGATGAAATTTGGAAAAACATAAATGTAAAAAAGGAGAGCCAAGTTCAGTACAAAAATTATGCTTGGCTGTGGGCTTCGCCGCAAAAAGAATTGAGATCTAAATGAGTGCCAAGATCTATGCAAAATCCAAATATGTATTTATAGGAACAAAATAACATTATGAACAAGTATTAAACTCTATTTCTTTGCTTTATTGGATACCTATACCAATTGCTGTTATTTAAAAATGTGAGATCTTAAAGTAGGTTAGATTTGACTTGGCCAGTTTTCACTTGTTCCCCCCACTTTTCCTAACGTCAGGAGCTTTTCCAAATTCTATGGATCTGTTCTCGCCACGTATATATCCGGATAGCTTAATACATTTCTTAATCTATAACATGCACATACCGGTACACAACGTACCGGCGATAACAGGACACGTTGGCAGCCTGACAAATATATTTCAATTGATTGTTTCAATGACAGAAACAGTTTCAGTAAGTTACGCGTTCCTGTATTCGGAATCGGCGGACCGTGCCAACATTTCTTCGACCCCGCTATAAACACTGTTCTCGTTTTTTGACGGTCAAATAAATTATTTTTAATCTTCACTGCTAACGGGTATTACGTAGTGTAGTGAATAAACTAAAAATAAATCACACACAACAACACGTATAATTTTGTTTATTTTCCTGAAAATAACCAAGTAGGAGTACAGAGTTCGTAATTACACAATTATTTATCTAAGGAATAAGTAAACAAGTTACAAAGAGCGTTATTAAGGCACAAGACCAACTTCATGCAAGTATTATTGATAATATTGTAATGTGACCAGAAACCATTAAATAACTAGAAACACGAACGCTTTTAGTTTTATTTAACTGAGACGCGGAAGGACGATCAGTAGCAAAAGGCAAATACCAAGTCAAGTAGTCTAAAAATAAAGACGTAGCGGGTACGATCGGTGTTGGAACAAAGCTTCGGAAACTGGTCGTCCGAGCGAGTCCAAGATCGAACGTACACGTGGGGTACTGACGATGACGGTACCTAGGGCTGAAAGTGGTGAAGTAATGAGAGGATGGATGATTTTGATGAAAACCCTAGGGTGTCGCAAAGAGAAATTAAAATGACCGAGAAATTGAATACTACATTGGCGGGTAAGAGCCTTTCTGAATTTTGAGAAAACGCAAAGAGAAATAAATTGCCTGGCCGCGCCGGACGTATAACAGAGCGTCCAAAGGCGATCACAAGCACGCGAATGTCATTAAATACTACCAGGTACCTGGCTAAACGCTAACACTATTATTCCTTGTCGTTATTAAAACTTTGTCGCCGTCGTCCTTTAGATTCGCATCCTGCAGCGCTCGTTCATTTGGTTCCGCAGTAGCGTCCACCACCGGACCGTCAACACCAGCCGTGAAAGCCGCTCGCGAATACCGCCAGCGTACGCCGTACTTCTAGTCGAAACGGACCGTCACGTGGGAGCTACAAAAATACGAGAAATGATAAAATCTATACGTAAGCGGCAGACCGCGACCCTACTAGAGAAACCACAACGTCAGTACATACCCGGAACACGAAGAGTGACCAGCTTCAGTTAAACAGACCACACCGGGTCGCTAAAGCGCCGTAGGAGGTTCACACACAACCCACAAGGCTATGCGTCTCGACCTCTAGAATACGGAACAGCACTGAACCGCGCTACGCACATGAAACGCGAACTTGACGCGATCACAATTACAATGAAACACAGTTGTTTAGAAACTTTAAATAACAATAATCTAAGCCCACCAACGGGCTAGAAAAACAAGCAAAACTGCAAAAATATGCTAGACCACGTAACGTGCTTTTCAAATGAAAGCCAGATTGAGAATGAAAAAAAGCCCCAGCGTTTGTTCTCACACCCAAATTTCAAACTCGACGAATCTGGAATCCACAATTTGAAAAAGCATAACCGAAACCCACCAGCACGCCAAAAAACTTGAAGTGAAGTAAGGACGTAATCCAATCTCGGCGAGAGTACAACCGATTTTATAGAGCACGTATTTGACAGATTACGCAACGCTATACAGTCACCGCCATTTATGACCACGTGGCCGACCAACTGAGTCCGCGACCTTACAAGTTAGCCAACACTAGCGAACAAACGAACTAACGACACAAAACCTGTAGCGATAATGCTACAGTAGGTACTAACATTTTAATGGCGAACAAAAATTCGCCATCTCAATAACAACATCGAGCTGGCAACGAGAAAAGTCGGTGATTAAGTGATTAATCAAAACGAGGTATTACAAATACTATACAAAAAAAAGTAACTGGCGTAATTACGGGACATTATAGTGAAAAATCTGAGACTAGGAAAATGAACACTTCACAAATTATGATACATGCATAATGCATATGTTAGGTATTGAAAGTTTTGTATTGAGAGGGTTTGATAGAATTTATCTAAAGTCTGTTTTTTATTTCCGAGGACAAAAATGACATATCATGTGTTGCCTGTTTTTTACAAATAATAAATAGTGATGTGATACAACCGGTACTTACCGACAAAAATTTAGGTAGGTACTTATGTTTATTGATATTAAAGTGTCTGTAACACAATGAGTGCATAATCCGCGAAGTTCCAAAATGGTACAATACTTTAGGTAAAAATTCCACCCTTTTGGAGATATAGAATATTTGTAAATACGCCATATTTCTAGTATTGAAAGGTACATTTTATTTGATTCAAAACTCATTACTTATCTTACAAAGCTGAAAATACGCCAAAGCCGCTTTATTTCTCTGCGGTATAATTTCAGGCAACAGAATAACATACGTAGGCACTAATTATCCAATAGTGGGTTAAAGGTTGAATACAATGTAGATATTATATGTAATAAATTTTCGATAAGTACTTAAAAATATATGTTTTAACGTAAATAGTAATTTTTTTTATATCGGTTATTAATAATTACACCACGAACCGAAACAAAGGACAGCACTGTTTCATAAAAGCTGGCCACATTATTTTTACGTTTGACATTTGTAGCTGTCATATTTGTCGTCGGAAATAAAAAACAGACTTTAACCTGTCTTAACGCACCAACTTTGTGACATGTCATGTTTGTGTTAGTTCCCTAAATGGGTTGGTAAAAAAAGTATTCTGGAAAAAGTTGCGATTTCGCTACCAAAAAATTTTTACTGAATATAATAGATATATAAATTGGCCCATTTTGACTCGGATCACGTGGCCCGTACTTTCTTCCATCCACCCAGCACCCATTAGGTCCGCGTTCCATTTATCACAACACCTTTAATTCCAGCCCACACAAGCCATTGTGGACAGGCGTTATTCTGTAAACGCTCCTCATTATGAAACCACACTTTGTATAAAAATATGCGCTCGAGTATAAAGGTAAACATTGATTTTTTCTAACGGCCAGAGAGAATACATGTTTGGGCCGCTAGTGACAGACTGACAAAGGGACAATGAGGGATGATCTTGAATGGACGGACCACACCGCTTCGCTGTCGAAGTACGCTAATAAATTATTGCAATGACCGTGCTTCAAGTAAGAGTAACGACAAATTGTATGTAGATCTTGAAGTCATCGTGATACAATAAAATATTGAATTTTATTTACACTGAGACAATGCGTGCTTACTGTTTAATCCTTCTGGGTATTTATGTATGTATAATGATATTTTAGTGTTTGTGGAGGTCACTTTCAGTGTAAAATTAGAGTACCAGATTAACGGTATTCAACGAATTTTGTGCTACTCATTCTTTGCAAAGAGTCACTTAATAAAAAAGCTTTTTACACCGTAGAACTAGTAAAACTCGAGAAAATGAGAAAACGCTAGCGTTCGACGTAGGTTTCTTTGCGCCTATAACTTTTTTTTTCTTCAGCAACATACCATCAAGGTTCATTAAATACCTAAAGAATATAGTAGAAAGTATTATAAAATAAATTGACGTTTTCGAATGCAAATAACCAACTTCGGAGAAAGGATGGATCATTTCCTTGTGTGTTAATAAACTAGGTTAAACTTATGGATAAAATGATTTCGCTAATTATCTCACGATTTTTATTTCAGCACCCTTCTTTGCTTTATTTTTGCTTATGTTTATCTGTTTTGTTTGTTTTTATTTGAATGTACGATATACATATTTTGGATTTAATGAGTCGTAGGGCAATCAGATTGGACATTAGACACTGTGACTCATCTTGGACTACTTACTGGTTGTTATCATTATTTTATCACAAATTAAGTTCCTGCTTGGTCATACCATTTGTAATCTGCGAAAATTATTATCAATTAATTTTATTATTTGAAAAACTGTAAACCTAAGATATTTATGATTCATACATACATATTTGTATTTATACGTCAGTTACATAAACATCGGAAACGCTGACATTCCATTCTTTGCGATAAAACGCTATTTTCGATAAAATTTTAGGTATTCGGAAGAAAATATTAGTAATTAAATTAATGTCAGATGTGACGTAAAAAAATATTTTACGTCACACCTGGCCATAAAGTGGCAATAACCGCCCACTACGCGTGCGGAAAATCCCACTTCATGGCCTGGGGGAGACGTAAAATTTTGTACTTACCACGCTTAAAGAATGCCTCAGGTTGCATATTTATTGCCCTTGCCTTCGGCTCGGGCGTCAAATACCTGCGATCTGAGACATTCTTTGTTTTACCGCCATTGTGTACTTTACATTTAATGTAAACATGCTAATAAACAAAACAATGAATAGGAAAATTACTTATGCACTGCGATAAAGAAAATACTTAAAAATGATAACCGGGTACTTGAACTAAACGTGACTACTATGAAAATAAATAAATATCCAGTTAATAAGCTGCGGTTTGGTCCATGACGTCTATTTCCCTGAATGTCTTATTTTTTGGAGGTCTAATTCCCCGAATGTCTAATTTTCCGAAAGTCTAATTCCCCGAATGTCTAATTTTCCGGAAGTCTAATTCCTCGAATGTCTAATTTTGCGGAAATTCAATTGCCCGAATTTCTACTTTCAGACTCGTCCAGGTTCACTTCGTCCAGACTCCCAACACGTCCACTTACACAACTCGTCAACTTGCTCAGCTCGTCCATCCACTTGGGTGTTCACTGGAGTGAAAATATAGATTCCATAATCACTGTGTGTCAATCTAAATATATAAAAGAAGAAACTGACTGACTGACTGACATATCAACGCACAGCCCAAACCGCTGGTCCTAGGAATTCCAAATTTACCACGTAGGTTCCTTATAAGGTCTAGGGGTGCACTAAGAAAGGATTTTTCAAAATTCATCCCCTAAGAGGTTTAAATGGGGGTTGAAAGTTTGTTTATCAACGCACAGCCCAAACCCCTGGTCCTAGGAATTCCAAATTTAGCATGTAGATTCCTTATAAGGTCTATAGGTGCACTAAGAAAGGATTTTTCAAAATTCATCTCCTAAGGGGTTCAAACTTTGTATGGAGAGTCTACGATTTTAGAAGTAAGAGGTTTGAAACTTTATGTTTAGACTCTTTATTAGATTACAAGAAAAATAATTTCACCGTTTTTCAAAATTCATCCTCTGAGGGGTTTAAATGGGGGTTGAAAGTTTGTATATCAACGCACCGCCCAAATCGCTGGTCCTAGGAATTCCAAATTTAGCACGTAGGATCCTTATAAGGTCTAAATGTGCACTAAGAAAGGATTTTTCAAAATTCATCCCCTAAGGGGTTCAAATAGGGGTTCAAAATTTGTATGGAGAGTCTAAGATTTTAGAAGTAAGAGGTTTGAAACGTCATGTTTAGACTTTTTATTAGATTACGAGAAAAGTGATATCACCGTTTTTCGAAATTCATTCTCTAAGGGGTTTAAATAGGGGTTGAAAGTTTATATAGAGAGATCGGAATAGGTAGAGTATATTTACCTAAACTTCGAAGAACAAAGTCGAAAATTGGAGACTCCCTTACAACTAAATTTTTTTTTTATTAGAATCTTACTAGAAAAATATATTATTGGTATTCTTTCGCACATTTCTCGAGCATTTTCAGTATAGCTGTTGTGTCCAGGACCCCTTATGGGCCTATGAACTACACTTCAGTATATGGCGAAATTTCTCGAAGGAGTGAAAGAGACAGCACTATTAGAAAGAGACAGCTATACTGAGAATGTTCGAGAAATGTGCTAAAGAATACTAATAATATATATTTTTAGTAAGATTCAGAGACTTAAGTCCCGGATAAAAATGTTGTTGTAAGGGACTCTCCACTTTTCGACTTTTTTTTTTTTTTTAAACCTGGCAAACTCACAACCCGGGCAATCGGGCAGGGTAAGTGCCGGGGGGTGCTTGGAGTCAAACCAGGTCACCTGTCCCGGCCTACCACGATAGGACTTTTCGACTATGTTCTTCGAAGTTTAGGTAAATATACTCTACGTATTCCGATCTCTGGTTATTTTAAATTGTATACTTATTTAAACTTTTAAAATTCGAAAATCTTCACACTAATATTATACTTAAATGTGAAAGTTTGTGAAGATGTTTGTTACTAAATAACGGGGTAACAACTGGATGGATCAAGCAGAAATTTGGCATGTAAGTAGACCAAGTCCTGGATTGAAACAAAGGATACTTTATATCCAGGTAAAGAGTTTCTTTGGGACAATAACGGGAACAACGCGGGCGAAGCCGCGGGAAATAGCTAGTTTCGATATAAACGGGCCAAGCTGCCAAAAATCCAGTACATACCGGGTATGTATATAACCAAATATAACCAGCCACCCAATCCAGTACAGTCAAAACCGTGTATGAATTTGTACAACCCTACATTGAAAGAGTATGCATGATGTGGACGTGTTGTGAATGTGAACGAAATGGTAATGTGGACGAAATAGGAATGTAGAACAAATGGGAAGCTAAGTGAAGCTGTTTTTTTTTAAAGATCAGCAATCATCCTACTTCCCACTAATATTATAAATGCAAAAGTTTGTCAAGATGTTTGGATATTTTAGATGTTTGGATGTTTGTTACTCAATAACTCGGTAACAACTGGATAGATTTAATTGAAATTTGGCATGCTGAAAGACCAAACCCTGGATTGAAACATAGGATACCTTATATCCCGGAATTGGTTCCCTTGGGATAAAGTTTGATTTTAATAGTATTTTACGCAACAGTCGTATAAGTAGGGTCAAAAAATACGAATAGCGTGGGTTGCGATACGAGCCGCCGCGGCGGCGAGTATCACAAATAGAGACGCCATGAGCGTTTTTTGACTTAATTATACAACCTTGCATACAATACTTTTTCTACGACTAGGTTTTAAAATATAAAATACAAAATTAAGCATAGCGCGCAAACAAGGCAAATATGACATATGGTAAACTTTGTTGATTTGACGTATACTTGCTAGTGACACGCAGTGACGATATTAAAAATTTTTTTTTCATGTTGGCACGAAAGAATTTAGTTCGGAAAGTTTTGTTTTTCTTAAAAACCGCAGGAATTTATTTGTCTGTTAAGTTGGTAGTTGTGCATATTTATTGTAAAGTTAGTATTGAACGCGTAATCCTTGACCTAAGTTTAACCTAGATTTAGAAGTCTGTGGCTGCCAGCAGTACCTTTTTGCGACTATAAAGACACAAGTGCTTTTATGGGGAATAGAGTGTGTGTGTGTGTATGTGTGCGTACGTGGGTGCGTGCGTGCAAGCGAGGGTGTGTGTGTGTGTGCGCGCGCGCGCGCGCGTGTGTGTGTGTGTGTGTGTGCGTGCGTGTGTGTGTGTGTGTGTGCGCGCGCGCGTTCGTGTTTGTGTGTGTGTGTGTGTGAGACTAGACATTCCGGGAATGGACGTACGGAGACTAGACATTCGGGGACTTAGGCGTACGGAGACTAGACATTCGGGGACTTAGGCGTACGGAGACTAGACATTCCGGGAATGGACGTACGGCGACTAGACATTCAGGGAAATAGACGTCATGGACCAAACCGCTTTTTATATGCCTACTTTCGTATGGATCTTTACCAACGCTAGTACAGAAATACGTATCTACATACTTCGTTATATCTGTGGGTCTAGTGAAAAGGGGTACAAGTCACATTTATACCAGGACCAAAAGGTCGCAACTCTGTTGTATGACTTAAGCCCTTTTGCTCCTAGGTTAAATGCGACTTGTACCCCTTTTCACTAGAGCCACAGATATATGATATTGATACGGTGGTATATACACTCACGGACTATGAATTCGGGTAATTTTCTATATAATTGTTCATAGAAAATGACCCGAATTCATTGTCCGTGAGTGTATTTTTGGTTGTATTATGATATTGTATATGTATAGCGTAGACTATTATTTTCCGAATCTATGTAAGATTTGCGATAAAAGTCGGTGTGCCATAAGTTCGAGATAGTGAACGATATTATCTGCGATCATTGCATCAGGCGCATCAGGGTAGAATCAAAAGAATAATTTGTCATTCATTCGTTGCATTGTGCCTTTGATGTGGTAACCGCTGCGGATCACACCCACTTCTGAATGATGACTTGCCCGCCTCCGAGGCTACTCCTCTATGAAATGGAATCGTAAATTACGTGGCTTTTACCAGCAACAGCTGAATGGTGAAAAAATTTTGAGTTCGATGTAGATACGGAGGATACTGACAGCATTATTTAGGTAGCTGTAAAACGGGATACTAGATTTTTACTCGCACCTTAGTCCGAATAGGCGAAATTAGTACATTACACAACTAGGGTGGTAAAACAAAGAAAGGCTGAGATCGCAGATGTTTCCGGCCCGCGCTGCAAGCAAGGGACGTAAATATGCGATCGAGAGCTTTCTTTATTACCTCCCGTGTTGTGTGTGTACATAATTTTATGTCTACACTTGGCCAGAAAGCGGCTTTTTCCGTACGCGTAGCGTGCGGTAAAAGCCACTTTATGGCTAGGTGTGGCATAATAGTACATTATGATACGAGTATGCGAAGTGGTCATTACCGTCCAGGCTGTATAGCCGAGACTGTAATGACCAATGCCCACGAGTGTCATACGACGTTTTTCAACACACTTGCGAATAAAAAATAATACTTACCATTTAGAATTTCTGTTTTGTACATATTTGTTTAGTGATTTTTCTATCCTCGTCTGTCGTGACCTCGTCATGTGGTGTCGGTGTAGTGCGGGCGCACAACCATGAACACGCTGCGCGGGGATCATATCCGCACGCCGAGTCCCACGACGGCGTGCTCTCATTGGTCAATTGGTAGTAATTACAACACTTGTGCGGTAATGTAAAGTAAAAAGCACTTGTGTGTAATAAGCTGCGTTCCGCGCATAAGAACCACCAAATAAGAGCGACTTTATGAGCAAGTGTGTTGAAAAAGTCATTATTTAACCTTCAGCTTTGCTGCATCAAAGTCTAGAAAAAAATATCTTTGGTTTTCAGGTCACTACCTATATTTGACAGCAAATAGAAACGTCTTATTAGCAACAAAAAAGTCGACATGCAGCAATATATTTGATATACAGAAACCGTGTAAAAATAGTGAAAATTGGGTTTTCTTCTACGAAGTCTTTTATTATTTACCTACCTATTAATTCGAGCCTTGCAGAATGTTTTATTTATATTATAAAGTTAGGTAGGTAGGAATACTAAATGAAAAACTGGCCAAGAGCATGTCGGACCATGCTCAATGTAGGGTTCCATAGCCGTAACTATAAGGTAAAAAATACGATGTAAAAAAGTACAACAACAAAAGAGCGTATCTTCATAGCAATTACGTCCTTTTGTTGAGAAGCGCAGTTTATTGGCAATAACTCAAAAACAGTTAATTCGATCGTGTTGAAAATAATTTTCGTTGAAAGCATTAATTAAGCGTTACCTTCGTGATTTTTTTCATATTTTTCGGACATACGGTTTAGAGGATAGAGGGGGGGGACACAATTTTCACAACTTTCGGAGCGATTATTTCCAAAGGTATTCACTTAGTCAAAAACATTACTTAAGAACCTTAAAATGTTTTTGAAAGAGCTGTCGAACTATGTACCACACGTTGATATTTTCTGAAAAAAAAAATTTTTAGCTTCTGTAATATGTATGGAGTGTCCCCCCTAAAAATATTTATTTTAATTATTTAACTACCAAACTAAGTAGCGGCTCACACAAGACACCTATATTCCAAATTTCATCAATATCCATCATGTAGTTTTTGAGTAAAATGCCTGTGACATACGGACAGACGGACAGACGGACGGACGGACATGACGAAACTATAAGGGTTCCGTTTTTGCCATTTTGGCTACGGAACCCTAAAAACAAAATCTGTACGCGAGTAGGTATCCGTACTCCGTCCAAAACATTGAAACGGAACTCGAATTCTTCGCCAAATAGTAAGGCACATTTCAGTGGAACGCTTCAGTAAAGAAGTTGATAAACGCGCCGCCATTGCGAGCGAGCGAGACAGCCTGCGCACTAGGGAATGCAATAACCGGCCAAATTTTTTAACCGGTTATTAACCGTTGTGATGCCGAAAAAACCGGTTAACCGGTTAATAACCGGTTAATTTATTTTCATCCACTTTTGTCGTTTTTGTGAGTGTATGATAATAAGAACTACTTTAAAATATTGCTTAGTCGATTATTAAACAAAATCAACTTAAATAACAAACAATAATAATGGGAACTTTACTGACAGTATATCGTGATAATTTGGCCAGACGGAAAATAAAAAGTAAGGCCTGTTTTGAAACGAATTCACTACCTAGATTTACAATATGAAATGAACATGATGTTTTTTTTATTACTTTTTTAATGCGGATAAATTACACCACATTTTTGTGTTACATACTCGTAAAATCGAAGAAATCAAAATACATTGAAAAATTAAATGGCGCTCTCCTATGGTCCTGACCAAGAATCTAACCTAGTGCCTCTGGTCTTCGACCACCAGGGCACCCAGCAAGTGCCTTCAATTTTGCCATCTAGTTTGACTTTTGTATCATTCTGGTTTAATAGGTTTTTTTTTAACTTAACACCGTCTATTCTCGCTCGATCGTCAAAGCTGTAAAGTATTTGCATCGAGGTGGGTACATGTGTAACACGTGTTCTCATAGATGGCGACTCCCTTGGCCACAGAACCCAATACTGTTCATCAAGTCTTTAAGTTCAATTTTCTCTTGCTCTTTATCATCGTGGCTCAACCCCAACTATGGTCTAATCAATGCTGGAAAAGCGTATTATTTAACTAAAACTGTGAGCCATTTTTTGTTAGCTTTTACCCGTAGCTTCACCTGCGTTATTCCCGTTATTATGTCAGGGGAAATCCTTACCAGGATATAAAGTATCCTTATCCAGGACTTAGTCTACTTCCATGCCAAATTTCATCTCAATCCATTCAGTTGATACTGCGTTATTAAGTAAGAAACATCCGAACATCTAAACCTCCAAACATTGTCACACAAATCAATAATATTAGTGGTAGGTATGGTATTATTGACGTAATATTGCTTTATCGAATGGTAACCAACACTCGGTTGCGAACATCACTTTGCTAAAGTACCTGCTACACCATATATTTGCAGACACTTCTACATTCCCATCATATTATAGACAAAGTTTTTTTTTTATTTTTTTTATTTTTATTTATCGTATAAAATAATAACTTATTAAATACGTATACAATTACAATCTAGCCTAAATACAGACTAATGAGTAATATAAATTTGACCTAGTTTTATAAAGTTATGATATATAAGATTGTGTCCATCGGCACTTTTCTTATTGTCTCTATTTAAGGGGAAGTCACTTTGTTCATGTGTCTATAGTTAATACTTTCACAGCACTTTTTATTTATCACTTTACACTAACTCAAAAGGTTTCGTTCTCTTGAGCCGTCGCACGATGTCCGTGTGATCGAGGAGCTGGATTGCCTCGACGTTCACATGATGAAGCAGCCTTTTTTCGTGGGCTTCAGCGTATTTTTTTACAACTTTATCGACGAGCTGTATGTTGAGGTCCCGGTGTAGGTCGTCATTTCTTATATACCAGGGTGCATTCACAATGACCCTAAGTACTTTATTTTGAAATCTTTGTATAATGTGCATGTTGGTTTGTTTGGTACAGCCCCACAGCTGTATTCCATAAGTCCATACTGGCATAAGGACTTGTTTATAGAGAAGTAGTTTGTTATATACTGACAGTGAGGAGTGTCGTCCCAGTAGCCAGTACATCTTCTTGAACCGTATTTCAAGTTCGTCTCTTTTCTTTTTAACGTGAGCTTTCCAGCGAAGCTTCGCGTCAAGCGTCATACCTAAGTACTTGGCTGTATTTTCGTATGGTATGCGTTGTTGATTTATATAAACTGGGCAGTACTGATCTTGTTTATTTGTAAAGTTGACATGAATGGATTTAGACTCATTTAACTTAATTCGCCATTTCTTTGTCCAGTTATGGACTTTGTTGACAGCTACTTGAACCTTTTCCGCTGCTTCTGCATGGGTACTTCCAACCGCCATTATAGCGGTATCGTCGGCAAAGGTCGCAATAGTGTTGTTGTCTAGTTCTGGAATATCACTTGTGTACAGTAGGTACAGGACCGGGCCTAGTACGCTGCCCTGTGGTACTCCAGCTTTTATTTCTTTGATTTCTGAGTAGGCATTTTCTTGCCTTATTCGGAAGACTCTACCTGTTATGTAGGAATGCAGTATATCTGTAATCGACTTGGGTAACAATCTTTTTAATTTAATTATGAGGCCTTCATGCCAGACTTTATCAAAAGCCTGCGCCACATCTAAGAAAACCGTAGAGCAGACTTTCTTGTTTTCAAGGGTATTTTCAACTATATTTGTGATTCTGTGTACTTGGTCTATTGTCGAATGACTTTCTCTAAAGCCAAACTGATGTTCAGGGATAAGTTTTTTATCTTCTATAATAGGTTTTAGTCTTTTGAGTAAGAGTTTTTCAAACAGTTTTGACATGACAGGCAGCAGGGAAATTGGCCTATACGACGTGGTGTCGGAAGGTGGCTTTCCAGGTTTAGGTATCATTATTACCTCAGCGACTTTCCATGAATCTGGTACATACTTTAGCCTTAACGCAGCATTAATAAGGGTTGTCAGCTTAACTATAGCTTTCCTTGGAAGATTGTGTAGTATTTCTCCTGATATAAGATCAAAACCTGGACATTTCCTAGGATTGATATGTTGTTTTATTTCTCGTTGAACTTCTCTAGGTGATACCAGTTTTAGTTCGAATTGATCTTCACATACGAGTAAGTAGTCGTCAATTGGTTCGACATTTGGTTGGGAATCGTTTGGTCTAAATATACCCTCTAGGTATTCAGCAAATTGTTTTGCTTTTTGTTCATTAGTAACTGCCCAGCTTCCGGTTCCAAGTCGAATTGGCGGAATATGATTCATGGGACGTTTTAAGTTTTTAGTTGCTTTCCAAAGTGAGTAATCTGTGCTACGCTCACTAGTTAGCTTTTGGAGATATGTACTTGTACAAGAATCGGTGTGGCTTTGGATTCGCCTCCGTAGTTGTTTTGTGAGATTATTTAACACGTTTTTGTCTTGTGGAGACCTAGACTGGTGCCATATTTTTCTCTGTTTTCTTTTTTCTGCTATTAGTTGCCGAATTTCCTTGGGGTATGCGTTCTTGGTATCTCTTTTTATAATTTCTGGCGTATTTTTCCATGCGGTTTGTTGTATTAGCGTTACAAAGTTCTCTAAGTCTAAATTTAGCTCCTCTTGGGTCTTTAATGATACTTTGAGGTTTATACTTTTATCTAATTCTAGTTTAAAGCTCTCCCAGTCCGTTTGTTTGTTAACAAGGCTAGGGCTAGTTTCCTTATTTAGTACTTTTTTATGTATTTTTAAGTATATAGCTGAGTGATCTGAGTTCATATCATAACTTTGCTCAGTTTCTAGATAGTTACGAGATATATTTTTGTATACAAAGAAGTCAATCAGGTCTGGGATTTTTAATGGGTCAGTTGGCCAATATGTAGGAGATCTTGTTGATGCAACGTCACATTTAATTTCTGTAATGGCATTCATGAGTTCTCTTCCTTTTGTATTCGTGAGTCTGGAGCCCCAGTGCGTATTTTTTGCATTGAAGTCGCCTCCTAATACAAATCTTTCACCGAGTCGCTGCAGAAGGCTTATATACGTGTATTTTTCTATAGTATATCGAGGTGGACAATATATAGCTGCCACCGTGAGTGGGTATTTTTCGGTTTGGATTTGGATTGCTATGCATTGGGCCTCAGGTAGTTCGTGTTTGATTTGTTCCTCATGTTGAATTTTTGATTTAACAATCACAGCACTGCCGCCTCTGCCTTTGTTTGCTGGGTGTAGTGCGTGATAAATGTTATAGCCTTTAAATGTAATGTATGATTGTCTTGTAAAGTGTGTCTCTGATACAAGGCACACATCAATATTCTCTATGTCTAGGATTACTTGAAGTTCATTCTGGTGTTTCAGTAGTCCATTACAATTCCATGCCATAATTTTTAGGGACTTATGCATGGTTATTTCTTCTGTATATTATGTATAGCTGTTTTAGTGCTATTTTCAATTCTTTTCAGGCGTTCGTCAAATGACGCCATGAACTTTAAAATTTCATTGAGTTTGTTTTCCTCAGTATTAGTTTGCACTTGACGCTGTATGCTTGAAGCATTTTTGGCTGCAGTCTGAGCATAAGTGACGTTTTTATTTACAGCTGACACGACTTTTGAGCTGGGTTTTTGCTGAATGGCGGTTGGCGTATTTTTCTTGACCTCTGGTTGTTTCTTGGCGGTCTTGTTTCTCAATTTCTGCATTTCCTTGGCTATCATACAGCCTCTGTAGTTTGCCGGATGCGCTTCTCCGCAATGCACACATTTTGGCTTGTCTTCTACTCGTTTCTTGCAGTCTATAGTAAGGTGTTTTCCCGTACATTTAACACACCGCGGTTCTTTAGCGCAGTATTTATGCGTATGTCCATAAGCTTGACAGCGTTTACATTGTGGGATTAGTTTTGATGACTTCAGCGGTTGAATGTCTACCACACATCCTAATATACATTTCAGCTGATAGATATTATTGATGCTTTCCTTATTATTGAAGGTAAGCATAAACATGTTAAGTGGTTCCTTGGTTTTCCAGCTTAACTTGTTTACAGCATCTTCAATGAGTAAACCCTTAGATTTTATGTCTTCTATTATTCTTTCAGGTTTACAGGAAGAAGGTAATTTCTTCACCATTACTCGTATGGGTCTTTCCTGTTTGTTTTCGTAAGAATGCCAGTGACAGTTATTATCTTTTAGCAACTTTGTGATCGCTTTATACGACTCCTCGTTACTTGCGTTTATTTTGACACCATCGCCGTTCAACATCTTTATTGAAAAGGTGCCAATTATTTGATTTTCTGACAAAAAGTCATAGAATTTTTGATAATCTTTCACGCCATCCACTACGACGGGCGGTGGCGGCGGTACTTTCTTTTCCTTTACCTTCCTAGGATTTTCTTTTTCTTGTGGTGAGAGTGTGGGTGACTTGTTCAATTTCCTTTTTTTCCTTGATTGTGATCTGATCCACTCTGTTTCTTTGGCGAGTTCTTCCTCGTCGGTGCCATATTCCGCATCCGGCGACGTTGTCTCCATAGTCAATGTTGATGCAGCTATAGTTTTTGTTTCCATAGCACATTTTAGCTGATTTTGAAGAATTTCAACTTGATTCTTCAAATCTTCAATAAGGCTTTGCTGTTTTAATCGCTCTTCCCTTTCTTCACGATACCGGTCGTATAACATCCGTTCCGTTTCGGTTACTAGCTTGATACTAGTTTTAGTTGGCGTATCCATTGTTAAGGCAGGCGATAACTTCGCCTTAACAATATTATTTGTCGTCAATATTTACATACTTAGCGCGATGACTAACTAGGTCATCTCGTCTCGGCCGTATGCGACGGCGTTTTGATGACGCGTATTCACTATGCACTGTTGGTAATCGCGTTCGCGACCGACACAACTGTTCTAAGCGAAAATCGAACGTGTAATAAATGAGAAAGAAGAATCACTCTTGAGTACAAATTGTACTCAAGAGTGACGTCACAAGCCCCCACTCCAGAAGTTTGATGATCTATAACTTTGTCCATTTTTAATATTTTGATAAACCAAAAAATACGTGTCCCATATTTTTCCATAATCTAACTGACGGACTAAATAGAATTACATATTTTTAACCCATTCATCATCCCTATTGATTGAATCAGTCTGACTTGACTGTTGACTATAGAAAACTCCACTTACTAATAAAAAAAAAATAACAGGTAAGAAGAAAAAACATAAAGGAAAAAGTAAGATGATGAGAGTTTCTTAATTAATACAAGTAATGTGTGTAAATTAGTGTGTAATGTTCAAATCGCTTCAATCTGCAGAAAAACTTAAAGGAACATAATAATAGTACCAATGTGATTGATTTTTAAAGGTTTCTGAACTCGCAGAGTAAAACAAATGAGTAATCGGAAAGGAATACGGTAAAATTACAGAATTTTTGTCAATTTACTACAGTTTTTTACATTTCGGTTAAAAACCGGTTTCTGGGCTCGATAACCGGTTATTAACCGTTGCCAAATACAGACGGTTAACCGGTTTTTCGGTTAACCGGTTAACCGGTTTGCATTCCCTACTGCGCACTCACAACCTAACAAGAACAAAAGGCTGTCGTCGCTATTACCTAACGGATCAGGGGACCTAGTATATGTTGGATAATCACATGAGATACTGTTCATGAGTTTTTTAATTTTATTTATCAAGGATCATGAAAACGTCAAATACTTATACGAAATTAAAGTGGCTTGGTTGGGTAAAATGTAATAAAAGCAGTTGCAATAGATAGTCTTAATATACAAGCCGTACCTACCTCCTATATTAATACTATCTAGTATACGATTAGTATAGTATTAATATAATAGTCGTATATTAATATCAATACTATCTATTGCAATACGAGTATCTGTGGAAGTAACGATCTTTTACTGGTTTACTTCTATTTGACATAATTTTACTTGTCTAAATGTATTGTTTGTTCGAGTTAGTAATCCGCATAATTTTTCACCAGCTTGATGAAAAACATTTTCTAAAAAATTATGTATGTGTAAACTACTCTGCGAAAATAGTATTCAAATGAAATATAGGTATAGGTACGTTTTAACAAATAAAATAATGCATTGAAAAATCAAACACGATCGACTACAGCTAATGCCGGATTTGAACCCGCACCTCTGTCATTCCGTTCATCGTGTCATTGTTGTGGTGTTTCCACACCTTCCTGTGAGGATTCAAAATATTTCCAGTAAATATGATGATTCCTTAAAAATAGTGCATTAAATAAAATAATGTTGTGCTAAAACAATCGGAAACCTTAATCTTGAATATTTTACACTTTACATTCAACATAGCAACTACTAGGACAATGTCTAGCACCCGGGCTCTACCTTATGTGAAATTATAAATTACGGACGAAATGAAACCGTATACATATCTGCGACCGACCGTATTACTTATATCTCATCTCAAATAAACAATCTTTTCCTTTTGCATATACTACTTTAAGCGATCTTATGAAGGCCTGAAAATCCGTCTCGAGTAAATTGAAACTTGAGAGAGACAACATGTGCTGAAGATTCCGTTGTTTCGTGCAAGCGTGAGCAGGACGGAAGACACAGGAGTGAGAGCTCAATAACGAGGCGTCCAAGGGTTGGCTGTTTCTCTTACGGCAGCAGGCAATATCGACTGCTAACTTTCGCAAGCTCGTATCTCCGTCTACAATTTTGAAATTTAAACTCTATTTCTTAAACAATAAAGTTACTTTCGTGATTGTATATTAGGCACATAAGAGGATAAGAAATGTAATGGGTAATATGTGGAGATTTATGTGTGTGTGTATGTACGGGGCATACTTACGAGGAAGTCTTACGAGGCAGCTTTATTTCCATTGTTGGAGAATTTATGAGCATTGTTTATGTAAGATCGATGTTATTAAAACTATTGCGTAGCTGTAGCCGACATAAAACTACGGTAGCATTTGTTACTATGAGGACTAATAGATTTTTTTCAGGGCGCTGATACTACAGATATATTATCCCTGCCTCCTATCGGTTGGCTGTCGACAGCACATCATTTGCAACGAACTTGAAAATAAAATGAATACAAGATCCTATTCAAGATAAACAGCACGCGATATCTGTTCCGCTAGCAAAATTAAAACTTAAAACTAGCTACAGGCAATTATTTAATGATAAGCATTGACACTTTTTTGAATCTTGGAAATTTCCATCTTTTATCTTTAGTTCAGCTACGTAGCTGATTGTTTTCTCAAACCTAATATATGTACCAAGGTAGGTACCTATTTTACACTTACACTTAAAATGCCTTTAGGAAAAATTACAGCGGTGGGCGGACTTCTAATAAAGATGGGTTTTCGAGACCTTCAGAGAAAACCCTGAAGAATTTCTTTACCCTGATTTTTAAAATCTTGAAATTGATGCTTGATTGATACCTACCCCCCATTTTGAGAAGTTTAATTTAATAATTAGAGTAAGTGTAATAAATAATTTATTTATGTCCAGACCAACACCGTATTGTAGTGAATCAATTTTAAAATCATGTTTAAATTTTAAAAGTTACCGTTGTTTTACTCAAACTTCGGCGTTTTTCACTTTCAAATGCAATTTTCCAGCCAGCTAGTTAGACAGGCAAAACAATGTCTTAAACCCAGGTAGTTGCAGTGACGCGTCACGCTGTCTCGCTAACGCTCTGTTGTAGTAATGACGCTGGGCAGGAGGTCTCTAATGAGGATGGATGGCGCTGGATATTGCAAGGCAATAATCCCATCAAGTTGCTCTTACTATGAGGTGCGCAAGTTCCGTCTGTCATACTAAAAACGCTTTTATGCATATTCAGTGATATAGATTTCAGAAAATTATCGTCTTTCCTGAGGGCAACACAATAGTTAACGGCGTGGATACATAAATCATAAAGATTTAGTAATACTACATGGTATTTACATGCCCCTACAAGGGTGATTTACACAGGAAACATGTGAACACTAATTCATGTTAAAAATTTCCTTCCGAATTCGAGTCCGGGAGAAATAAAATAATGTGTGATTTGTAGACCAAATTCAGATTGTTCATAAAAATGCAGATAACGGGTACGAGTAGGTACTCCATTTTACTTTATTATAGTCAGGAGGTATATTGGTTTTACATTTAGGTTAAAAGTTACTATATATACTTTTTAGCAATAAGATCTTCCTGGAGTACTTGATTTTGAGTTTTTGCGCGAGAACATTGAATATGAAAACAGTACGGAACCGATTAGCAATTTTTGATGTTACTGTACCATGGTAGGGGCTTCTGTCCCGACGCCGGTCTCCAGGGGCGTGACAAAGCGGCCGTCGATACTAAACCGGAATCATTAAGTCTTCAGACTTCAGCAGGTAGCTCTTGTTCCAACTGATTTATGATTTCGGAAGTCGGATCACATATTAAGTAGAACAAATTAAATTTTCTTCATACATGTACAGTACAGAATTCATAGATGTACATTACAGAATTAGAATTATGATAAAAAATATTGTTATTAACCGAGTTCAACAATGCTTGCTTTGCTGTTAACTTTTTTGTGTTTGCCATTTAGATAGACCAATAAGATTAAATTATCAATTAAGTTTAATATTTTCATTTTTTTGTTGTTTTTTCACCTAGCTATCTGATGTTGTTAGAAGATCTCTACGTATATGTCTCTACATACCTACTTGCTTATATCGGTACCAGTAATACGATAAATCTGCAACAGTATTCTAATCTAATCGAACCGTTATTCTCAAATCCAATTGGTTCCAGTAACATAGTCGATTCCACCCTCGAGGCCAATAAGACCGGCCCTCCCACTTAATCTCGGAGTATCGTTAACAAATTTAATATTTACTCTCACGACTTATCCTTATAAATCGTCGACAATATTAAAACCGCCAGTACATTTTGATTGTTGTGCTGAATCACCCCTGTTGTTGGTATTGGGTGCAAGTCAGAGCTAGAAAGCGGTTTCGTACAAAAAAATTCAATTATAGATATAGAAACGCGTGTAACCTCTAGTAATTATTGGGATATTGGACTACCTGCATTTTCAGTGCCATTAGAGTATCAAGTCATCAATTTACAAAATATAAGCGTGTTTAATGTGATAGAATCGCAGAGGAATGTTCAATGATTGAGTATTTTGGCTATCGTTACGTGTCAACGAACTCCGAAAACACCATTCAAGTAGGTATATTATGTACTAGCATTAGCCCGCGGCTTCGCCCGCGTTGTTCCCGTTATTGTCCCAAGGGAACTATTTACCAGGATATAAAGTATTCTATGTTTCAATCCAGGACTTGTGCTACTTGCATGCCAAATTTCAGCTCAATCCATCCAGTGGTTACCCCGTTATTGAGTAAGAAACATCTAAACATTCAAACATCTTCACAAACTTTCGCATTTATAATATAAGTAGGATTTAAGTAGGATATACCTATTCTAAATATACGAGTTCTGTGATTATAATTTATAACGCAAGCCTTATTGGGTGGATTTAGGTATTACAGGAATTCATTACCAGACTTACATTAAAAAGACATAGATATCTTTTGAGGTTATAACGTGTCCGACCTAACCTATCGTATTTATAAGATTACGCAAACGTCAAATAAGATATAACGCTAAGTTGTGATAGTAAAATGTATGTTACGTATCAGTATGCATGATGTGTCACGGATCACGCATGTCCACCAAGTAAACAAAAGCCTATCACTTGTACCGTAGCGTAGTGTGCCCTCGTAGTATGCTAACCCACGCTCGGCTTACTGGTAATCCTGGGCCATGCCTGCGCCTCTCGCAGATTTGGGAGGCGACTTTATTAAAATATCACACTTTATATCACTTAATGTACCAGTACCTACGACAATATCGTATAGGAATAGTACATTATACAACTAGGGTGGTAATACAAAGAAAGGCCGAGATCGCAGAAGTTTGCGGCCCGAGCTGCAAGCGAGGGACGTAAATATGCGATCGAGGGGCTTTCTTTATTACCTCCCGTGTTGTGTACATCATTTTATGTCTACAACTCTAGACTTGGCTAGAAAGCGGCTTCTTCCGTACGCGCAGCGTGCGGATAAAGCCACTTTATGGCCAGGTGTGGCATAAATATTATAAATTGATTAGCCATACATATTTGATATAGTAGTAGGGCTCGAAACTGGTATTTTGCATAAACCCCGATATAGCCCAATATTGGGTACTTGACTGTAACTGAAATTCGTAATAGTACATTGTGTATCAAATATTAAATTTGACCTAGTTTTATAAAGTTATGATATATAAGATTGTGTCCATCGGCACTTTTCTTATTGTCTCTATTTAAGGGGAAGTCACTTTGTTCATGTGTCTATAGTTAATACTTTCACAGCACTTTTTATTTATCACTTTACACTAACTCAAAAGGTTTCGTTCTCTTGAGCCGTCGCACGATGTCCGTGTGATCGAGGAGCTGGATTGCCTCGACGTTCACATGATGAAGCAGCCTTTTTTCGTGGGCTTCAGCGTATTTTTTTACAACTTTATCGACGAGCTGTATGTTGAGGTCCCGGTGTAGGTCGTCATTTCTTATATACCAGGGTGCATTCACAATGACCCTAAGTACTTTATTTTGAAATCTTTGTATAATGTGCATGTTGGTTTGTTTGGTACAGCCCCACAGCTGTATTCCATAAGTCCATACTGGCATAAGGACTTGTTTATAGAGAAGTAGTTTGTTATATACTGACAGTGAGGAGTGTCGTCCCAGTAGCCAGTACATCTTCTTGAACCGTATTTCAAGTTCGTCTCTTTTCTTTTTAACGTGAGCTTTCCAGCGAAGCTTCGCGTCAAGCGTCATACCTAAGTACTTGGCTGTATTTTCGTATGGTATGCGTTGTTGATTTATATAAACTGGGCAGTACTGATCTTGTTTATTTGTAAAGTTGACATGAATGGATTTAGACTCATTTAACTTAATTCGCCATTTCTTTGTCCAGTTATGGACTTTGTTGACAGCTACTTGAACCTTTTCCGCTGCTTCTGCATGGGTACTTCCAACCGCCATTATAGCGGTATCGTCGGCAAAGGTCGCAATAGTGTTGTTGTCTAGTTCTGGAATATCACTTGTGTACAGTAGGTACAGGACCGGGCCTAGTACGCTGCCCTGTGGTACTCCAGCTTTTATTTCTTTGATTTCTGAGTAGGCATTTTCTTGCCTTATTCGGAAGACTCTACCTGTTATGTAGGAATGCAGTATATCTGTAATCGACTTGGGTAACAATCTTTTTAATTTAATTATGAGGCCTTCATGCCAGACTTTATCAAAAGCCTGCGCCACATCTAAGAAAACCGTAGAGCAGACTTTCTTGTTTTCAAGGGTATTTTCAACTATATTTGTGATTCTGTGTACTTGGTCTATTGTCGAATGACTTTCTCTAAAGCCAAACTGATGTTCAGGGATAAGTTTTTTATCTTCTATAATAGGTTTTAGTCTTTTGAGTAAGAGTTTTTCAAACAGTTTTGACATGACAGGCAGCAGGGAAATTGGCCTATACGACGTGGTGTCGGAAGGTGGCTTTCCAGGTTTAGGTATCATTATTACCTCAGCGACTTTCCATGAATCTGGTACATACTTTAGCCTTAACGCAGCATTAATAAGGGTTGTCAGCTTAACTATAGCTTTCCTTGGAAGATTGTGTAGTATTTCTCCTGATATAAGATCAAAACCTGGACATTTCCTAGGATTGATATGTTGTTTTATTTCTCGTTGAACTTCTCTAGGTGATACCAGTTTTAGTTCGAATTGATCTTCACATACGAGTAAGTAGTCGTCAATTGGTTCGACATTTGGTTGGGAATCGTTTGGTCTAAATATACCCTCTAGGTATTCAGCAAATTGTTTTGCTTTTTGTTCATTAGTAACTGCCCAGCTTCCGGTTCCAAGTCGAATTGGCGGAATATGATTCATGGGACGTTTTAAGTTTTTAGTTGCTTTCCAAAGTGAGTAATCTGTGCTACGCTCACTAGTTAGCTTTTGGAGATATGTACTTGTACAAGAATCGGTGTGGCTTTGGATTCGCCTCCGTAGTTGTTTTGTGAGATTATTTAACACGTTTTTGTCTTGTGGAGACCTAGACTGGTGCCATATTTTTCTCTGTTTTCTTTTTTCTGCTATTAGTTGCCGAATTTCCTTGGGGTATGCGTTCTTGGTATCTCTTTTTATAATTTCTGGCGTATTTTTCCATGCGGTTTGTTGTATTAGCGTTACAAAGTTCTCTAAGTCTAAATTTAGCTCCTCTTGGGTCTTTAATGATACTTTGAGGTTTATACTTTTATCTAATTCTAGTTTAAAGCTCTCCCAGTCCGTTTGTTTGTTAACAAGGCTAGGGCTAGTTTCCTTATTTAGTACTTTTTTATGTATTTTTAAGTATATAGCTGAGTGATCTGAGTTCATATCATAACTTTGCTCAGTTTCTAGATAGTTACGAGATATATTTTTGTATACAAAGAAGTCAATCAGGTCTGGGATTTTTAATGGGTCAGTTGGCCAATATGTAGGAGATCTTGTTGATGCAACGTCACATTTAATTTCTGTAATGGCATTCATGAGTTCTCTTCCTTTTGTATTCGTGAGTCTGGAGCCCCAGTGCGTATTTTTTGCATTGAAGTCGCCTCCTAATACAAATCTTTCACCGAGTCGCTGCAGAAGGCTTATATACGTGTATTTTTCTATAGTATATCGAGGTGGACAATATATAGCTGCCACCGTGAGTGGGTATTTTTCGGTTTGGATTTGGATTGCTATGCATTGGGCCTCAGGTAGTTCGTGTTTGATTTGTTCCTCATGTTGAATTTTTGATTTAACAATCACAGCACTGCCGCCTCTGCCTTTGTTTGCTGGGTGTAGTGCGTGATAAATGTTATAGCCTTTAAATGTAATGTATGATTGTCTTGTAAAGTGTGTCTCTGATACAAGGCACACATCAATATTCTCTATGTCTAGGATTACTTGAAGTTCATTCTGGTGTTTCAGTAGTCCATTACAATTCCATGCCATAATTTTTAGGGACTTATGCATGGTTATTTCTTCTGTATATTATGTATAGCTGTTTTAGTGCTATTTTCAATTCTTTTCAGGCGTTCGTCAAATGACGCCATGAACTTTAAAATTTCATTGAGTTTGTTTTCCTCAGTATTAGTTTGCACTTGACGCTGTATGCTTGAAGCATTTTTGGCTGCAGTCTGAGCATAAGTGACGTTTTTATTTACAGCTGACACGACTTTTGAGCTGGGTTTTTGCTGAATGGCGGTTGGCGTATTTTTCTTGACCTCTGGTTGTTTCTTGGCGGTCTTGTTTCTCAATTTCTGCATTTCCTTGGCTATCATACAGCCTCTGTAGTTTGCCGGATGCGCTTCTCCGCAATGCACACATTTTGGCTTGTCTTCTACTCGTTTCTTGCAGTCTATAGTAAGGTGTTTTCCCGTACATTTAACACACCGCGGTTCTTTAGCGCAGTATTTATGCGTATGTCCATAAGCTTGACAGCGTTTACATTGTGGGATTAGTTTTGATGACTTCAGCGGTTGAATGTCTACCACACATCCTAATATACATTTCAGCTGATAGATATTATTGATGCTTTCCTTATTATTGAAGGTAAGCATAAACATGTTAAGTGGTTCCTTGGTTTTCCAGCTTAACTTGTTTACAGCATCTTCAATGAGTAAACCCTTAGATTTTATGTCTTCTATTATTCTTTCAGGTTTACAGGAAGAAGGTAATTTCTTCACCATTACTCGTATGGGTCTTTCCTGTTTGTTTTCGTAAGAATGCCAGTGACAGTTATTATCTTTTAGCAACTTTGTGATCGCTTTATACGACTCCTCGTTACTTGCGTTTATTTTGACACCATCGCCGTTCAACATCTTTATTGAAAAGGTGCCAATTATTTGATTTTCTGACAAAAAGTCATAGAATTTTTGATAATCTTTCACGCCATCCACTACGACGGGCGGTGGCGGCGGTACTTTCTTTTCCTTTACCTTCCTAGGATTTTCTTTTTCTTGTGGTGAGAGTGTGGGTGACTTGTTCAATTTCCTTTTTTTCCTTGATTGTGATCTGATCCACTCTGTTTCTTTGGCGAGTTCTTCCTCGTCGGTGCCATATTCCGCATCCGGCGACGTTGTCTCCATAGTCAATGTTGATGCAGCTATAGTTTTTGTTTCCATAGCACATTTTAGCTGATTTTGAAGAATTTCAACTTGATTCTTCAAATCTTCAATAAGGCTTTGCTGTTTTAATCGCTCTTCCCTTTCTTCACGATACCGGTCGTATAACATCCGTTCCGTTTCGGTTACTAGCTTGATACTAGTTTTAGTTGGCGTATCCATTGTTAAGGCAGGCGATAACTTCGCCTTAACAATATTATTTGTCGTCAATATTTACATACTTAGCGCGATGACTAACTAGGTCATCTCGTCTCGGCCGTATGCGACGGCGTTTTGATGACGCGTATTCACTATGCACTGTTGGTAATCGCGTTCGCGACCGACACAACTGTTCTAAGCGAAAATCGAACGTGTAATAAATGAGAAAGAAGAATCACTCTTGAGTACAAATTGTACTCAAGAGTGACGTCACAAGCCCCCACTCCAGAAGTTTGATGATCTATAACTTTGTCCATTTTTAATATTTTGATAAACCAAAAAATACGTGTCCCATATTTTTCCATAATCTAACTGACGGACTAAATAGAATTACATATTTTTAACCCATTCATCATCCCTATTGATTGAATCAGTCTGACTTGACTGTTGACTATAGAAAACTCCACTTACTAATAAAAAAAAAATAACAGGTAAGAAGAAAAAACATAAAGGAAAAAGTAAGATGATGAGAGTTTCTTAATTAATACAAGTAATGTGTGTAAATTAGTGTGTAATGTTCAAATCGCTTCAATCTGCAGAAAAACTTAAAGGAACATAATAATAGTACCAATGTGATTGATTTTTAAAGGTTTCTGAACTCGCAGAGTAAAACAAATGAGTAATCGGAAAGGAATACGGTAAAATTACAGAATTTTTGTCAATTTACTACAGTTTTTTACATTTCGGTTAAAAACCGGTTTCTGGGCTCGATAACCGGTTATTAACCGTTGCCAAATACAGACGGTTAACCGGTTTTTCGGTTAACCGGTTAACCGGTTTGCATTCCCTACTGCGCACTCACAACCTAACAAGAACAAAAGGCTGTCGTCGCTATTACCTAACGGATCAGGGGACCTAGTATATGTTGGATAATCACATGAGATACTGTTCATGAGTTTTTTAATTTTATTTATCAAGGATCATGAAAACGTCAAATACTTATACGAAATTAAAGTGGCTTGGTTGGGTAAAATGTAATAAAAGCAGTTGCAATAGATAGTCTTAATATACAAGCCGTACCTACCTCCTATATTAATACTATCTAGTATACGATTAGTATAGTATTAATATAATAGTCGTATATTAATATCAATACTATCTATTGCAATACGAGTATCTGTGGAAGTAACGATCTTTTACTGGTTTACTTCTATTTGACATAATTTTACTTGTCTAAATGTATTGTTTGTTCGAGTTAGTAATCCGCATAATTTTTCACCAGCTTGATGAAAAACATTTTCTAAAAAATTATGTATGTGTAAACTACTCTGCGAAAATAGTATTCAAATGAAATATAGGTATAGGTACGTTTTAACAAATAAAATAATGCATTGAAAAATCAAACACGATCGACTACAGCTAATGCCGGATTTGAACCCGCACCTCTGTCATTCCGTTCATCGTGTCATTGTTGTGGTGTTTCCACACCTTCCTGTGAGGATTCAAAATATTTCCAGTAAATATGATGATTCCTTAAAAATAGTGCATTAAATAAAATAATGTTGTGCTAAAACAATCGGAAACCTTAATCTTGAATATTTTACACTTTACATTCAACATAGCAACTACTAGGACAATGTCTAGCACCCGGGCTCTACCTTATGTGAAATTATAAATTACGGACGAAATGAAACCGTATACATATCTGCGACCGACCGTATTACTTATATCTCATCTCAAATAAACAATCTTTTCCTTTTGCATATACTACTTTAAGCGATCTTATGAAGGCCTGAAAATCCGTCTCGAGTAAATTGAAACTTGAGAGAGACAACATGTGCTGAAGATTCCGTTGTTTCGTGCAAGCGTGAGCAGGACGGAAGACACAGGAGTGAGAGCTCAATAACGAGGCGTCCAAGGGTTGGCTGTTTCTCTTACGGCAGCAGGCAATATCGACTGCTAACTTTCGCAAGCTCGTATCTCCGTCTACAATTTTGAAATTTAAACTCTATTTCTTAAACAATAAAGTTACTTTCGTGATTGTATATTAGGCACATAAGAGGATAAGAAATGTAATGGGTAATATGTGGAGATTTATGTGTGTGTGTATGTACGGGGCATACTTACGAGGAAGTCTTACGAGGCAGCTTTATTTCCATTGTTGGAGAATTTATGAGCATTGTTTATGTAAGATCGATGTTATTAAAACTATTGCGTAGCTGTAGCCGACATAAAACTACGGTAGCATTTGTTACTATGAGGACTAATAGATTTTTTTCAGGGCGCTGATACTACAGATATATTATCCCTGCCTCCTATCGGTTGGCTGTCGACAGCACATCATTTGCAACGAACTTGAAAATAAAATGAATACAAGATCCTATTCAAGATAAACAGCACGCGATATCTGTTCCGCTAGCAAAATTAAAACTTAAAACTAGCTACAGGCAATTATTTAATGATAAGCATTGACACTTTTTTGAATCTTGGAAATTTCCATCTTTTATCTTTAGTTCAGCTACGTAGCTGATTGTTTTCTCAAACCTAATATATGTACCAAGGTAGGTACCTATTTTACACTTACACTTAAAATGCCTTTAGGAAAAATTACAGCGGTGGGCGGACTTCTAATAAAGATGGGTTTTCGAGACCTTCAGAGAAAACCCTGAAGAATTTCTTTACCCTGATTTTTAAAATCTTGAAATTGATGCTTGATTGATACCTACCCCCCATTTTGAGAAGTTTAATTTAATAATTAGAGTAAGTGTAATAAATAATTTATTTATGTCCAGACCAACACCGTATTGTAGTGAATCAATTTTAAAATCATGTTTAAATTTTAAAAGTTACCGTTGTTTTACTCAAACTTCGGCGTTTTTCACTTTCAAATGCAATTTTCCAGCCAGCTAGTTAGACAGGCAAAACAATGTCTTAAACCCAGGTAGTTGCAGTGACGCGTCACGCTGTCTCGCTAACGCTCTGTTGTAGTAATGACGCTGGGCAGGAGGTCTCTAATGAGGATGGATGGCGCTGGATATTGCAAGGCAATAATCCCATCAAGTTGCTCTTACTATGAGGTGCGCAAGTTCCGTCTGTCATACTAAAAACGCTTTTATGCATATTCAGTGATATAGATTTCAGAAAATTATCGTCTTTCCTGAGGGCAACACAATAGTTAACGGCGTGGATACATAAATCATAAAGATTTAGTAATACTACATGGTATTTACATGCCCCTACAAGGGTGATTTACACAGGAAACATGTGAACACTAATTCATGTTAAAAATTTCCTTCCGAATTCGAGTCCGGGAGAAATAAAATAATGTGTGATTTGTAGACCAAATTCAGATTGTTCATAAAAATGCAGATAACGGGTACGAGTAGGTACTCCATTTTACTTTATTATAGTCAGGAGGTATATTGGTTTTACATTTAGGTTAAAAGTTACTATATATACTTTTTAGCAATAAGATCTTCCTGGAGTACTTGATTTTGAGTTTTTGCGCGAGAACATTGAATATGAAAACAGTACGGAACCGATTAGCAATTTTTGATGTTACTGTACCATGGTAGGGGCTTCTGTCCCGACGCCGGTCTCCAGGGGCGTGACAAAGCGGCCGTCGATACTAAACCGGAATCATTAAGTCTTCAGACTTCAGCAGGTAGCTCTTGTTCCAACTGATTTATGATTTCGGAAGTCGGATCACATATTAAGTAGAACAAATTAAATTTTCTTCATACATGTACAGTACAGAATTCATAGATGTACATTACAGAATTAGAATTATGATAAAAAATATTGTTATTAACCGAGTTCAACAATGCTTGCTTTGCTGTTAACTTTTTTGTGTTTGCCATTTAGATAGACCAATAAGATTAAATTATCAATTAAGTTTAATATTTTCATTTTTTTGTTGTTTTTTCACCTAGCTATCTGATGTTGTTAGAAGATCTCTACGTATATGTCTCTACATACCTACTTGCTTATATCGGTACCAGTAATACGATAAATCTGCAACAGTATTCTAATCTAATCGAACCGTTATTCTCAAATCCAATTGGTTCCAGTAACATAGTCGATTCCACCCTCGAGGCCAATAAGACCGGCCCTCCCACTTAATCTCGGAGTATCGTTAACAAATTTAATATTTACTCTCACGACTTATCCTTATAAATCGTCGACAATATTAAAACCGCCAGTACATTTTGATTGTTGTGCTGAATCACCCCTGTTGTTGGTATTGGGTGCAAGTCAGAGCTAGAAAGCGGTTTCGTACAAAAAAATTCAATTATAGATATAGAAACGCGTGTAACCTCTAGTAATTATTGGGATATTGGACTACCTGCATTTTCAGTGCCATTAGAGTATCAAGTCATCAATTTACAAAATATAAGCGTGTTTAATGTGATAGAATCGCAGAGGAATGTTCAATGATTGAGTATTTTGGCTATCGTTACGTGTCAACGAACTCCGAAAACACCATTCAAGTAGGTATATTATGTACTAGCATTAGCCCGCGGCTTCGCCCGCGTTGTTCCCGTTATTGTCCCAAGGGAACTATTTACCAGGATATAAAGTATTCTATGTTTCAATCCAGGACTTGTGCTACTTGCATGCCAAATTTCAGCTCAATCCATCCAGTGGTTACCCCGTTATTGAGTAAGAAACATCTAAACATTCAAACATCTTCACAAACTTTCGCATTTATAATATAAGTAGGATTTAAGTAGGATATACCTATTCTAAATATACGAGTTCTGTGATTATAATTTATAACGCAAGCCTTATTGGGTGGATTTAGGTATTACAGGAATTCATTACCAGACTTACATTAAAAAGACATAGATATCTTTTGAGGTTATAACGTGTCCGACCTAACCTATCGTATTTATAAGATTACGCAAACGTCAAATAAGATATAACGCTAAGTTGTGATAGTAAAATGTATGTTACGTATCAGTATGCATGATGTGTCACGGATCACGCATGTCCACCAAGTAAACAAAAGCCTATCACTTGTACCGTAGCGTAGTGTGCCCTCGTAGTATGCTAACCCACGCTCGGCTTACTGGTAATCCTGGGCCATGCCTGCGCCTCTCGCAGATTTGGGAGGCGACTTTATTAAAATATCACACTTTATATCACTTAATGTACCAGTACCTACGACAATATCGTATAGGAATAGTACATTATACAACTAGGGTGGTAATACAAAGAAAGGCCGAGATCGCAGAAGTTTGCGGCCCGAGCTGCAAGCGAGGGACGTAAATATGCGATCGAGGGGCTTTCTTTATTACCTCCCGTGTTGTGTACATCATTTTATGTCTACAACTCTAGACTTGGCTAGAAAGCGGCTTCTTCCGTACGCGCAGCGTGCGGATAAAGCCACTTTATGGCCAGGTGTGGCATAAATATTATAAATTGATTAGCCATACATATTTGATATAGTAGTAGGGCTCGAAACTGGTATTTTGCATAAACCCCGATATAGCCCAATATTGGGTACTTGACTGTAACTGAAATTCGTAATAGTACATTGTGTATCAAGGGCGGTAAGTAAGGAATTACAAACGAGTGTTTGTTACAAGGCCGAGGCGAAGCCGAGGGCTTTAATAACACGAGTTTGTAATTCCTTTACCGCCCGTGGCACACACAATGTTTTTCATCACACTTGTGAGGAAATCTGATCAAAATAACCTTACTTAACCTAAATAAAATTGTAAAACTGACAGTGACATTAGTGACATAATATCCATAGACAATGCGAAAGTCGAGTCACGTTCGGAAACCATAACGGTAAATGCCTAAAACGGTTGATTTTATATTTGCAAAATACTGAAATACACTATTTAAACATTAAATTAATGTTACAGAAATATGTGTTTACATGTATTTGCAACAACAGTTCTCTTTAAATAATATTTCAGTGATAAAAGTTAAAAAAGTAAATTGGCATTTCCTTTGAACACGACAAATAAGAGTAAAACAAAACCATCGTTTCAAATTTAAAAAGAAAACCATTACGCCCTAGGGCGTAATAGGTCATTTACGGCCCGCAGAACCTACGTGTAATGACACCATTTTCGAGCAAGTGTGATGAAAAAATTATATAAGATCCTGTTATAATAAGCATAATAAAGGAAATATGTTCAAGTTTCGTGTAATTTTTTTTATGAGCCTCCAAAGTTGGGTGGGAAAGTCCATTTTAGAAGTATAAAATTATTTAAAACTATTAATACCATTAAATAACCCATAAAATTTATAGTAACTTTTGTTATGAAACCGTTACGATAAACGCAAGTTTTAACATAGTTGCGGAACAAAGTTATTGATTTCCCCAAACAACGTATGAGCAGTGACGTCACTGTATAACGGGCTTCAGTAGGGAGCGTTTCGGCACGTATTTGGGAAATTCTAAAAATGTGATTTTAACATTGTAGTATCTCGGTGAGTTTTTATGATATTGATGAAGTGGTTTTTTCACAAATATTTCTATTATTGAGAGCTGTTTCTATAACATATCACAGAAAAAAGTTGTCAAGTAGCCCATTTTGAATTATTTTATTCTTTTTATGTAGGGCTCAATCACGTATTTAAGTAATGATTTCGTATTATTAGATTGTCCGATTAAAAATTAAATAATAAACCGAAGAACGAAAAGAACGGAAAAAATATCGATATTTTTGAATGGAGACAATATCGATATCCGAGCCCTGGTAGTAGGTATGGCCCTTCAGTCTATTACAGGCAATCTAAGGTCCTTCAGTCTACGCAACACCGTTTTTGATGGCTAAATAGGCCGATACGAGATCGACATATTTTACCACAGATTACCTAGGTAGTAATTCTGATACAAATTTTACAAAATGTGGCCTATCCAGCAGTCGACGTCTTTCGGTTCCTGACGATGGTATAAAACGTGAAAGTGTTTGTTGTTTCATGTTTCACATCATTTATATTATATCCAAGTACAATATGTATATAATTAACAGCAATATTATGATGAAACGGGTCACGCATAAATGTATAACACGATCTAATTGCTAATAGGGATATACAGCCTGTAAATCTAATACGGGCGAATATTGAAACGGTGGTCAGCATAGGACCTAAGAAGCATATTTAGATAACTATTGCTTAAAACCACAATGAAAATATTTACCATACAAAATAATTCGGGCCGCAATGTAACGCAATACATTCAAGTTGACAAACACGCTAGTTGACAGTTACTTTAAAAAAGCTCGTATCTCGCAATGTCATAACAAGCATGTATGCGGTACATTGCTGCTCGGTAAATTTTCAAAAGTTAATTACGAGGTCACTATTACGTGTAATTTAAAAAATCATATTAATTAATGATAACACTACTAAACGCTACATCTGGTTTAATTGTTCGCCCGTATTAGACTTACACGCTGTATAATGCTGTGTCAGATATACTCGTACCTACGTGTCTCGTTTCATCAATAGGCTACTTGATGACAGTTCAAATCAGCTTCTTTTTATGAAGTGTCAAAACGCTCCGAAAGTATGCAGTTTAGTATGAAATACTATCTTGTAACGTCATGCTCAACATGGTGCCTTATTTTTAGTTTTCACCATTGTAAAATCGTTGATGGCACAAAAATAAGTTTGAATGATTTTATCCGGGCTGTTTTGGAAGCGTAATTTGCTGGTTTGAGTTAATGAATTTATTTTGATTGTTGTCAAATACCCTATTGCTAGTGTCTGTACAATCGGCATCTAACAATAGTATTGGGATTCAATCCCATTGTGGTTGTGGCCAATTTAATTTATTTATCAATTTTAGAATTTACTATTTGTGACTTCCATAGAAACTGCGATAGTAATACTTTTAGAAGCTTTTTCGATGAATTACGTACCTAGTATCCGATTCAGACATATGTGTTAATACACCATCTGTGTTTCTGGGCTTAACAGATTAATCAAAACAAAAACACTACACGCTAAGTTAACCCTCAAACGCGACAATGCCAGCGTAATTAACTGAATAAAGGGTGACACTGTAAAGCTGCCGTGATGGATCCCTTTAATATTGCCGTCTAGGTGCCCTGATTAAAATTAAATCTTAAATTTATTAAAAATCCCTTCAAAATGATCTGTCTTCATTAGGTCGTGTTGAGACAGTCATTGGCTTGCAAAGGAAGCACGGTTTATTATGTAAAACTTTGCCAGTGTCCTATAATTATATGTATGTATAAATGGGAAATCCCGGTCTAGCCAAATGTGACAGCCTATATTAAAAAAAAACCGGTCAAGTGCGAGTCGGACTCGCGCACCGAGGGTTCCGTACAAACTCATAAGTAGATACGCGAATAGTTCAAGAAAAACTGTATGTCGATTTGTTTTGTAGAAGCAAATAAGTATATGTTATGATTTTTGCAAATTTCTAAAAAACAGTGCAAGTTAGGAAAACAGTTATATTTTCCCTCTAATATTGAGAACCTGACGTGTAATGATTCTATTTAATAGCAAGGACCATTAAATCAAGAGGACTGTCATTCTCCATACAAAAAGCTGTTCCCCGAATTTACAACGCCATCTATGTATAAGCTTGGTAAAATAATTATAATATTATTTACAATTATTTAACTTTGCAAACGTGACACAGTATTTAAATGTATTTAAATTTATTTATTATTAGCTGTTTACGAACTAATTGTTACTATACTATGTTTCTTTGTTTAATTATAACATCGTTAAATGTTTAGTGTTTTAGCGCCATCTAGTTTTGCCTGGAAATCCCCTAGCGTGAAACATGCCATCGCTTAGTTTTGCTACTCGCCGCTAGGGATTTCAAGTTTTGTACATTTCTAATAAGGTAATTAAGTTAGCAAGACCGTTCTATTTTTCCTGTAATATTCAGGTTGATATTTATAATTAGTAATTATGACACATTTTTCTGATCAGTAACTTCGGAGATAATAGGGGGGGAATGGTACATAAAAATGTATAAATCAAAAACTACTTATTTAAGAAAAAAAATAAAAATGCTGTTTTAATCTACAAATTAAGCCCTTTCATTTGATACCCCACTCAATATAATAGCCCTACTTTCAATTTTCAAAGCCCATTACGGAGCCTTTTAAAAAAAAAGTAAAAAAGGTACAAGATATTTTTTTATATCCAATAGGCTCGGGTTAGCTACTTTTAACACTATTCCAAATTTCAAATCGATAGCATCAGTAGTTCCTGAGATATCTGGCTGTGACAGACGGACAGACAGACAGACAGACAGACAGACAGAGTCGCACCATAAGGGTTCCTTTTTTACCATTTTGGTACGGAACCCTAAAAATGGAATATCATTATTATAGCAAAACGGGATTTAATCGCGTAAAACATACTATTACCTCGACGTTTCGGACGTGCCGTGATGTCCATTGTCGAGAAGGGACTAGAAGGAAGAAAAGTCCCGTTTTGCTATAATAATTAGTGAAAATCGTGAAAGTTTAAATCAATAAGATGGAATATGTTAGGAAAAAGTGTGACATGGGGGAAGGGGGGTCTAAAAACCCGAAAAATCGTGTGACGTAATTTGTGAATCATCCCTATGTGTGAAAACGCGTTTGTTTAACATAACACCATCGAACACCAGAGGTTCTACATTAAGTAAGACGTACCGCAGGGCGAGGCCGGAGGGTTCAGGATATTGCCTAATCATGCCTCACACCCTAACTGCCAGTTGTTTTACATTCATTCGGCCGAGGCGAGAGCCGGGGTCGCTAACACGATCAATTAACACGGATTTGTATACGGCTTTAGCTTTTTAGGGTTGGTTAGAGGTTTGTTTTGCCTATTTTGACATTTAATGTAGGTATTTGCCTTTTTTTACAATATTTGTTTGTAATTTTTTATATTTATTATTATTCAAACAAAAGACTATGAATTCAAAGTTCAAACAAGTTTATTTGTTTATGCTTCCACACATGTCACTCTTATACATATTGTATATATAATTGGCGACGCATCTACTACTAGAAGTGGATGAATATCGATTTTCAAAATTAAACCCCAACCAATATACAGGTCGATTCATAAGAGCTGGCGCGGATTTTGTATGCAGCGTTTTATACTGCGCCAGGTTTTATGAATCGACCTGTACTTACTGGTTCAGTAAAAACTTATAAATAGAAGAAGGAACTTATTTGACTATTATAACGTAAAAAATTTAATATGTGTAATGTAATCCCTACTTACGTTTTTAAATCATAACCGTAACGGTAACACAAACTAACCCCATCCTCCTTATCCGAGTAATTGGATTGCCAGGTTAATAATGCGTAAAACAATCGTACAATCGGAAAAGTAACATCGCTCCGTCCACGGCCCGCGCAGTTTACGGGTTATTAATCCTGACAAAGCGCAGTGGAAGGGTTGACGGCGGTTCACTGAAATATTGTGACGTTTGCCGTCCTCCGCTTGATTTGGATTTTTTTGATATATATTTTTTCTTAGTAGGTAACCTATAGATCCAGAGAAATATGCACTGTTATAATTGTGACCTAGAAATAACTTGATAGTGTACAAAAAAACTTAGTTTAAAATAGTCTTGAATGAAAAACTGCTTTGTAATGTGAACGTCGATTTAAGCAAGATACCATTGTTGTCCAACGTGTAATTCCAACTTTAATGCTTCTCTGCAATAGATAGTCCGTAATGTTCAGTAAATATCGTATTGTACAATAACATTACCAAGCCAAATGAGATCGGAAGGAACGGCGGACAGAATAGACCCCCGACCATACATCATTCGCTCAATGAGACTACAACAATCAGACAACAAGCCATAGAGCGTCCGCGTCATTGTGTGACGTAATTTTATCAAAAATATCGGGCGCGACAATGGGACGTTGCGCCGACAAAAGTCGGAAGACCGGATGCGATTCGCGTCGTCCCGCCGACAAACACATTGCGACGTTTTTTACGCAATCGTGTACAAAGTGTGATTGTAGCGAGATGTTTCCACCCACAGCTCTGCCCATCGCTCATCGCCACCGACAATCGGAAATGACTTACGAACTTCGGAACTTTTAGTGCCACTTGTACTTCGACATTGTAAAAGTGATCATTGCCTGCTTTGTTGTATCGCCGATTGTACAAGAATACACACAGGTGTGCCCATTGCGATCATCCTTTTACTTTTGCGACGTCGCTAATGGTTACTCTTAATGATAATGGCTGTGTGCGTAACGAGTCATATAAGAACCCTTTTTAAATTGACCCTATAAAATTGGCACTAAATTTATAGGCGCGCAAGCCAATTAATAGTACCTATAGTGTGTCATTAAAGGAGCGCGACAACGTTGACACAAACGGCGTCGCCGCCATTATTGGACTTTTACTGTTATCGCATATCGTAACGCTCATCGTGCACCGTGTAATTAGTCCACAATGGGAATCTCGCTCGCCACCAAGGACACTCTCACCCCTAAACTTGCGGCGTTGCCACCAATTGCCACAATCTCCGTTGCCGTTAATGCTTCACGGAAACAAAGTGGCTCTAAACCGGCCGAGCAATGAAACGCTCTCTAGATTTAATAACAGAGCTCAGCCCTAATTGCATGTGGAATCGGTGTGACAGATATAAACCGTCAGTTAGTCATCGCAACAATACGATGGGCATGTAGGCGCAATTGATTTTTCGGTTCGCCATTCAAGTCAATGTCATAGGGGGACAATGTATCCGCTTTTTGGTTCGATAAAATAAAAGTTTTTCCCAATATTAGGGTAGTATCCCACACCCTAATAACATGTGACAACATCAACCATTAGAAGAAAATCACTTGTCCCATAAACAGTGTATAGAGACCTAGAGACCTGCTGCATAACATCTAAGAAAATATATGAGTATGTATGTATCTAAATATGTAATAAAATTCATAATTGTAACAAACATAAAATAACGCAAAGGTACCTACGTACGTATAGGTATAACCTGAAGCATGAAATTCTAAAGAAAGGTTTCATATGAAATTAACGCAAGCACAAAGAAAAGATTGACAAATATCTGCTAAGAAGGACGAAAGTATGTATGAAAATTTTATCAGACACACAGCTAGTGTTTAATGAACATTTTTTCCCGAAGATTTGTGCAATAATTTTATAATACCACTCTGAAATCTTTCAAAAAGCTGTAACTGCAATCAATTCAAAGTGACAATACAAAGATGGACCCTCAAAGGCACCCGCCTGACCGAATGCATTCTCCTCAGAAAGTTAATAGCCAAAGGAAGGAAGTAAATAGTCTTTATTCGATTAACAGTGGCAGCCGGCGAGGTTGAAAGAGACTGCCACCGTTGCACAAGGGAAAAAACTTAGATGCTCTTACATTCTAATGGTAATTCAGATGGGAAAGGAAAGATGACTTGCAATTTCGACTTTGCGATAGAGTTGAACTCTTCCAGCAAGTATAATGTTTTAGGTACAATACGAAGGGTACAAACGTAGCAAAATGTAAATGAGAAAAGGTTGTGTAAGCACTAGGGTTAAGATATGTTGATTTTTAGGGCTTCGCGCAGTAATGAAATTGTAGCGCAGGCTTGATTTTATAAAGCTCCCTATTAAAATACCTGGTTTTTCTTCTTTATAGTGTTCGATATAATTCTGATTCATCTTTACGTTTGTCTTTGTTGCAATTAAAAGACGGATAGGGGCATACCACATGATAAAACTTTATTTTTTCCTCTTTCACTGAAATGATAAAAGGACCATTGTTATCTAAGAAAAAAAAGCTAATTATTCTTCCCTCATACATTTAAACAACTCCTCATTCATATGCATGTTACAGTGGCGTGAACTAGGCACTAGTACAGGAGTAATTGTTTGTAAGTAACACGCTAAGTAGGCTGCCGTCGGCCCGGCTTGGCCGACGGGGAGGAACTTAATGGTCCTACGCCAGTTAATTATGCCCTGATTGAAAAAGAAAGGTAAACGGTGAAACGTCAAATGCAATTATATTTACTGTGCGTTGTGGTTGAAGGCCGGGAAAATTATAATTGAGGTTGTATGGCTCAGGGCCAACTTAAAAGCAGAGTCGGTAAGAATTGTTTTTTCTACCGATATTAGGCATTCATACTAAAAGGGTTTTAAGGAGAAGCATAATTTATTCTTTAAGTATCTCTAAATATCTAAGTATTATTTTCTTACCTGAATTAGCAAATTATACCGCGAAACGGTATTTATGCACGAAAATAAGTTAGGATGAACAGTTTATTTTTAGGTATAAAGTAGAATCCTGATATAGTATCTGATATTCGCGGATATTTATTGATTTAAATGTGTTTAATTGGTATAATTTACTATAATGATTTATGTAGATAATTCGTCAATTAGAATGATGATGATCTCTTATCGCTCCTGAAAAAGAATAAAATAAAATATCTATTAATACTAAAGTGATTCGAACTCGAGGTAGAGCAATAAATGCGATCTTCCATCAAAGGGATACATATAAAACGTTTTGGAGTTTTTATTGCCATTGTGGTGTTCAAAAATAAATCCGTACTCTAAAAAACACAATGATAATTTGTCATCGAAGAATGACTCGAAGGCACCTGGCCTCCACGCGACCCCTAACCGTACCCACTGCCTTTGCCAATTCGCGACGCGTCGACTTTTGTCAATATGGTTGTTTAATTTATATTATGTGATCTTCAAATTATATTTAAGTACTTCTTCAAATATGTGCAGATGCGGCAGGGGCGGGTATAACCGGCAGATGCGAGCTCCCCCTTCTTTAGGTTTATGTATTTTAGTGACTGTGCACAATAGATAGCATGTGAGGAAGTAATTGTCATTACTTGGTTAATGACACCTCTGATAATCGAAACCAGTTCACCGCAAATCTCATACGCACATAAAAACGAGCACTTTATATTTTAGAGAAAGAGGTCATTCATAAAAAAAGATAAATGTAATTTCAAATATGGCAACCCGGTCGGTCGGTGGCGCCAGCGAAATTCGCGGTCGGCGAATCGACTTCCTGCGCACTGTTTCCCGGCAAAATGGATCTTTTCCGGTGCGTATTTGTCATTTTTGTATCACAACTCAGTAGAATAGCTATTGTACAAAGTATTTTCAGTTCGTTGGATACAAATTAATTTACTCTTTTAATCAGAAACTTGGAATGATAATCTAAAACAACGATGAAGCCAATGACGTTTAGGAAGGTCGAATCTTTTAGCTTTTTACATGTATGAACGAATGGAGTTAGTGATGTGCAAGCGTTATTTTTATCGTTAAGTTCATCTGTTGCTCGACTACTGATGATATTTTTAGCAGTGACTGTTTCCATGGTTTTCCCGCTGGCATCATATTCGCAATCCGTTTACTCGTAACGAACCCGTCGTTACCGGTCGGATCTGCGGAGATTAATATCATGCGGGGTGCACCCTTATCATCGCATCATGAAGTAGAGAGCACTTTCAGGTCGTGGCTAATGAACGTTGACTATGCAAATAAATATTGTTTTGTTTATTTGTTGTATAAGAAAATATTATGGAGATAGCTGCTAATCATCAACTTAGAAAAATGCATAGATTCACTAACCAATAATTTTATTTCCATGTGTTATTGTGCCTAGATTTAGGCTGATGATGAGTCAAATTTGCAATGTATGCAACGTGTTTTATCCCTATAGCAATGTTTTTGACTTCAACAGGAAATACAAAATTCTACATTACCTGCAATGTAACATCGTCATATCTAAGATTGAACGATAAAGGTTTGTAAGGGTAAAGGGTATTCCATAATTGTGAGAACTGATTGTGTAATTAGCGCGACAAGTCACAGAGGGCGCGGGAATCAGTACGCCCCCGAGTGTTTTGTATTTAAATAAAAAACGATATCTGTTGTTAAAAATATTACCTTGTACAACATTATCATTGATTCTTTATGAATTATATGGTCGATGTCGAATGTATGAATTTTATAATCGTATAGGTAATTGATGGATAAGATGGCTATACTACGAAGATGAAATATTTTTAGTCGATGTAGGAACCAGGAGTAGATGCTGTAATAAGACTTGAATAGTTAGATGCGATTTTTGGATGCGAAATGTTAGACTACTTATCATCCCGGAAAATTATGCATCGTAGGTACTTGTCATGGATCGTAGTATTTTATCAGGAGAGAGGAATATAGTTTTCTATTTACATATGGTAAGATTGTTGCCTTTGTGCTACTATAGCAACATATGCCACAAGTAATAAAATAAAAATATATTTACGCGGACACGTGTGCAGATGAAGGTATGATACTAGCAAATAATCAGGTTTAGAGGTAGTATTTTTTTTCTTTTGGCATTTATGTAGAGTACCTATGTCTCAAGCTACTGGGAGTTTTAGTTGCCGGTTCGCTACTCCTTTTTTTTTTTTTTTTTTTTTTTTAAGAGGGGAAAATGCGTTACGCATACCACTAGAGTGCGGGGACGGACCCTAGTGGTTATGTGGGACTCCCATGGCTAATGCGGCCATGGTTTACCCACTAAAAACCCCTCTACTTGCCGCCTCCACGCTATAGGGCGAGACCACGGGAACGGTGCTACCACACCACCGTAGCCTCGCCAGCGGCCGTCCGAGCTCTGGACTCGTCTCCAGGGAGAGTTTCTCCCCCTTCTTCTCTTACGGCGTGCCGAGGTCAGCAGCCGGCCACTCGGGGACCCTCGTGTAGGCGACAGGCGTCCCCGTGCCTGTCGCCCACGGGTTCCCTTATGGGGGAAGTCGGCGGTCGTAGGCCAACCGCCGTCGCCCCACACGTTTGCGGCTCATTGGCTGGGAGGATGGATCTTCCTCCCTGCCGTGCTCCGCCTCCTCCTTCTGCCCAATCACGTCCTCGCAGAAGGAGGCTACCGCCTTCCACGACCTGTCGTTGCTGACCATGGCCTCTACCACGGCCGGCAGGGAGAGGTCGTGCCCCACCACGGCCACAAGTGCGGCTCTCTGCTCTGCCCACGCTGGGCACACCGCCAGCGTGTGCTGAGCCGTGTCTACGGGGTCGCCGCACGCGTGGCACTCCTCATTCGGTTCTCGTCCCGCCACCCTACACAGGTATTTGCCGAAGCAACCATGCCCCGAGAGGACCTGTGTAAGGTGGAAGGAGAGAAACCCCTCTTTTCTTCCGACCCATCTCTCGAGTACAGGCCGGATTGTTCCTATGGTCCAGTGGCCGGCACTCGGCACCTCCAGCCTTCCCTTCCACCTCTGGATGAGGGCACAGCGGGAGTCAAGTCTCCACCGCCTGATCTCTTCCAGAGGTGGCTGGATCCCCCCGGCCCGCGCTTCAGTGACACGCCAATAAACATCGGCCAGTACCCAAGCGTCGAGGTCCCAGGGTGGAGTTCCCGCCAATACGCAGGCTACCTCGTGCGAGACGGTGCGGTACGCCCTCGCCATCCTGACCGCCATAACCCGCTGCGGCCTCCGCAGCAGGGCTTGGTTTGGTGGAGTCAGGGACCCAAACCAAATGGGCGCACCATAAAGTGCCATTGACCGCACCACTCCCGCGTATAGTCTGCGGCAGCTCACGTTTGGCCCGCCTAGCCGGTTCGCTACTCCTAGCCCAGCCATGAAGACTCCGGCAAGAAACTTAGCTGAGTTCGACAACGTCGGTGTGAAGTTAATGCAGGATATTTGGATCCTGAGGAATAATGGAGATATCCTGTAATTGTGAGAACTAATAGCGTAATTAGCGCGACGAGCTGCAGAGGGCGCGGGAACCGCCGCCCTCCGTTTGTTTTTTACCGCACCCATGGGACTGTTTAATTACTAATGTTTGCGTTGGTGTCAATTTAGTGTTTGTCGACACGCTTTTATGATTGCTGACTTGACTTAATAAGTGGGAACTTCAATAACGCTCTCGATTGTTACGTGGTAGAGTAAATCAATTACACAAAATTTGACGCAGATAATAGGTATTGGTGACTGATTACTCTTGTAAAATATTATTATACTAGTAGCGTTTTTCATGTTTTTCTCTGGCTTGATTTATTCAGTCAATGTAAACCACACTAATTATTGCATAGGTCATCCGTGTGCTTTTAAAATGTCTAAATTGATCACCGGTTAAATTAAAATTTAAACCATACTATTTTAAACCATAGGTAAAGAAGTTACGCTATATGTTTCTGAAATATATCATAATACTTATACAAAGTTGCGTTCCTTGTAGCACTTAAGTAATGCTCATTTGGCGATGATCCGTAAAACTTATTGAAAGGCGAAACAATGCATAAGCGTCAATTTATTTCAATTTACACGATGTGCATTGTTTTGTTAGGGCGGCGTTCCCGCGCTTCCGCGGCTCTTCCGGCACGTGCCGCGCCATCTTTGAATTGCACCCTACAACACCGGTGTTGCTAGTATAAAATAAATTATCATTTGTTTGAAAAAAAAAACAGGCAGTTTTAAACCATGCAGCCCACTGCTCAAGGTATATTTTGGCAGATTAGTGAAACGTTAGAAACGATGGTGTTTAAAAAGTTGATTGTTTTATCTGTCGTACTAATGTTGTTTGGTAATTATTTGAAACGTGTTGCTGCTGCGTGTATAGTATTACTGAGCGTGTGTCGGTTTTGGAACGCTGTAATTTTCGGGGAAAGCCATTTCTCCAACCATCAGCAGTGATTGTTGATTAAAATTGAACATAGGTATAATTATGTAAATGAAAAAATAACTTTTTACGAGTAAAAAAAACCGAGAGAAATAACTTAATGATGATTAATAAAAATAAATAAAATAAAAGAAAATTTATTTACCAGCACAATTAAAATGTACATAACAAAAAAGAAAACTTAAACAATAGTGTGGTAAAATGGATTGAGACTCAGCGGAGTCGCTGGTTTTCAGTCTCCAACCATAACTTAATATCTAAGTACCTAATACTAAACTTAACTAAGTGAGTTAGGTGGTAGGCTCGCTGCCAACACGACAGTTATTTAAACAAGGCATATTGACTTTGAGATTATTGTCTTTGCAAATCACAAAAACATCATATTACCGATGATTAAGGTTACTGCGTAGTCGAATACCTATTACAATACAATACTCGTTATTGCATACAAGAATCCTTAGATTAAAAGAAGTTAACAAAAGGATGAGAGATGGTCCTTTCCTTTTCATAGAGTAGGTACCTGCGTAATTACTAATATAGTTTATAACGTTTCTTAGTTTTTTGATAACCATATCGATATGTAGCAGTTGTACCAATTACCCAAATAATTTACTTTAATTTAAAAACTAACGGTATAGTAAGAATTATCTAAAGTGTCCGAATGTTCGTAAGGAAAATGAACCAACATTTGGACAGCTTAGATAATTCTTCTGGATTTGTAGCATCGACTTTGCGTTACGGCATAATTTTTTGGGGCAATTCATTAAATAAGGAAGCGGTGTTCAAAGCTCAAAAAAGGTGTATCAGAGCAATGCGTGGCCTTCAACAAACGGACAGTTGTGTATCACATTTTAGAGATCTGAAAATCTTAACAGTGCCTTCTCTCTACATTTTGGAAATAATAATATTTGTCAAAAATAATCCAGCATTATACAAAAAAACCAGTTTTAGCAGCAAGCGTCTGGAACAGAGACATGGGGAGGATCTGTGCACAGTCCCAGCTAGAACTGCTCTAATGAGTAAAAGTGTATATTCTTTAGCGATAAGAATTTTCAGTAAATAACCGAAGCAAATTAAATTATTACCGTTGTCACTTTTGAAACGCAAATTATTTAGTATACTTACGTCTAAGTGTTATTATTCAGTTTTAGATTATTTAAATGATGATTTGAATGATATTTAATTATTCCTAGTTAATTTATATTGTTACATTATTATTTTGATTATTTTTATTTCATATCATATATTAAATTTTCGTGATTATTTGTTTTATTAGAGTTTAAGTAATAGGTCTATTTTTAAGAAATTGTTTTTGTACGCCAATCGGCAAAACATAGTGAAAACAATCACTACTTGAACATCTCTGTATTCATGCAGTACCTACCTATGTTTAACAAATAAACACTTTGAATTTGAATTCTTACTATAGCCAAGGCGGTCTTATAATTCTTACTGGAATAATTCTTACCAGAAAGTAAAGTTTGTAATAAGTAACTGCATTAAGGTGATTCGAATTGGTTAGTTCTCTATACAAACACAAAGCGGGTCATTATTTGCTTCCACGGCATCAATCGTCGTTGAAATGTGTTTAATTTTATATCTTGATACATTTTGTCTGCGCGAAATGACATGAGAAGTCTCAAAAAATCAGAATTAACGTGCAATCTGACGTTGAAGTTTAGCGCAATCTACAAGGTGTTTCATTGAACGTAATACAACTTAAGCAATTCGGGCTCAGTTAACGACCAAGAACAAAATGCACTAATTGATTTATTAAAATTCGTCATAATTAACTTTTCCTACTTTGCTAACAGAATTAAGAAATTACAATCTCGTAGTGTGGGCACCCCTCATGACGTCACGCGTACGTGACCTGTTTGTTTGTTATGACCAATAACTTCAATAATGTGTCAGAATGCATGCATTTTATTCATAAATTATCGACCTAGATAAGTAAAAAGGTAAGTTCTCACTACAAAATTAGATTTCTAACTTTTTTCTTTTAACTCTAAGTAGGGTGACCACGATAAGACCAAAAAAACATGAGTAATTAAAACAGTCATATTAATTAATTAAGATGACTTTAACAACACGAGACCTAGCACAGGGTTTTAGCACCAGGGAGAGGAGTTTAAAAAACATGAGTTGTATGACGTTCCACCTTTCGCCGCCGTTCGCTCGCACCTTGTATACGATTTTTTTATGTCATTTCGCGCAGATAAAATGTATCAAGCTATAAAATAAAACACAATGATACATAATTGATGCGGTAGAAGTAAATGATCACCTTTTTTATGTTTGTTCGGATAACCGACCGACACGAATCACCTTAAAAAAATAATAGCAATCTGATTACCTGACCTGACAATAGGGTGCCGGATGGTCGGGAATTGGCGGGATTCTCCTGATTCTTTGTATGTCCTCCCGACTCCCGACAAAAAAAACCTCGCGCCTGCCATCTTCCGACCAAAGTCTCAAAATCCCGACATATTGTTTCCTGCTCCCGATAATAGGGTAATTCAATCTGGCAACCCTACCTGACAATCTGACCTGGTTGCATTCGGCCGGGATTGACGAGACATTGCTTGATAGAGCAGAGAAGAATGGCCAAAGAGAAACTGGATGCTTTTGTCCGGCACTGCATGGGCACTGCTAAAAAATAGGCTAGTTAAAAAAACAATATTAATTAGAATTGCAGATGATCATTTGTAATTCCACGGACCCCGTACTAACATGATACAACAGCAAATCACGCGTTCTAGACAAACACCAGTTAACCTGACGGCGGGCAATTACGCCCGCCATTACTGTAACAAATAGAGCAAACATTGATGCACCGCGTCACCCTTGGTGCATCGGTTTACTTTGTAGTTGTAGCACAGTAGGTATATGATACCAAGACCAGGCACAGATCGCGGGGCGACTTTAGAGAGAAGCTGATTTCACGGGGACTTCATGACCTTCAGCAATGAGGAACAAACGCGAGGAGGTATACTGAGGAGTGCTTTTGGATCATCATCAGCGTTCAGGCATTATATGTATAGGTCTCCCCCAGACTTCCGTGACAAATGGTCGCACGCTTATTGTACTTAACCAGTTGGTTCGACCGTCTTGTGGGGGCTGACCTACGCTGCTGCTTTCGAATAGGTAAGTAGTGAACAATTTTCTTATTGGGCTAAGCTATCTATCGAGTTTAATTTTGTTCAAACGAGGAGCGATCAAATGTCTTATAAGGAGTTTTAAAGCGTTTGGCCGCTTAGGCGATCAGAATAAAAGCAGAGAAAATAAGAACCGACAATTACTTTCGACTGACAATAAACTGATTTGTATACGAGCTCCAACAAATAATATGAATACTTATTTAGATTGCCTTTTCTCGTATGACTTTCTAATATGGGTATCGGCTCGTCTGAGATGCATGGCTATCACGAAAATGAAATGAGAGCGACAATTCTGTAAACTTTCAAATAGAGATTGAGTTTGAAAATTGAGCCACTACAGGCGTTGTTTGTAAACTAACCCCACTATCAAAAAGGAGTCCATTAAGGATAAAAAACAACATAGATTGTTACTGTGTTTTAGTTCCATCTTTCAATTCTAGCTCAATTCAGCCTACTGTAGTTCCTGAGCTCGCGATACATGTTCAATCAGGACTGGGGCCAAGAGGCGTAGAACGGCAAACATTTGCAGAGCCGCGCCCGCGACGCACGGTGCACGGTAGGTCGGACGGGAAATGTGTGACTCGAGGTAGGTATAATTTGTCATTATCTTTCAGGTAACATTGGCTTTGGCAGCATAAACAATGAGAGTTCATTGCATCATGACATTGAAAGTTTAAAAGTATTTTTAATAAGGATATTTTTGAAAATATTCACATACGGGTTTCTAAGTTCTAGGTTATGTCCACGGCTTTGCACATACGGGAAACATAGGAAACTAAGCTACGTTAAGACCATGTGTGTGTATCTGTCGAAGATAAAAATCATTCAATCTCACGTCTGGCTATTAAAGTAGCTTTTAAAAATAGTTATGCGCGATTAATACGTGAAAATAAACTAACAAACACACATTTACGCATTTCCAATATTGATAAGGGTATCAATGCATACAGACAGATCAATATTAAATAAAATCCTTGAATATTCTATTCCAGGGATCACCAATTAGTATCTTTAGGGTTCCGGTTTTTAAAATAAAATGAATAAAACCACCCGGTTTTTTAAATAAAATTACGACAGAAATATATCGAGGTAGAAGGTAAAAGTGTATGTACGTTGCGTACTAAAAATAACTGGCCAAGAGCATGTCGGACCATGCTCAGTGTAGGGTTCCATAGCTGTAACTATAAGGTAATATAAAATACGATGTAAAAAAAGTACAACAACAAAAGAGCGTATCTTCATAGCAATTACGTCCTTTTGTTGAGAAGCGCAGTTTATCGGCAATAACTCAAAAACGGTTAATCCGATCTTGTTGAAAATAATTTTCGTTGAAAGTATTAATTGAGCGTTATCTTTGTAATTTTTTTTTATATTTTTCGGACCCACGGTTTAGAAGATAGAGGGGGGGGGGGACACAATTTTCACAACTTTCGGAGCGATTATTTCCAAAGGTATTCACTTAATCAAAAACATTACTTAAGAACCTTAAAATGTTTTTAAAAGAGCTGTCGAACTGTGTACCACATGTTGACATTTTGTGAAAAAAAAATTTTTTAGCTTCTGTTACATGTATGGAGTACCCCCCTAGATTTTTTTATTTTTATTATTTAACTATCAAACTTAGTTGCGGCATCTACAAGACATCTATATTCCAAATTTCATCAGTATAGGTCTTGTAGTTTTTGAGTAAAATGCCTGTGACATACGGACGGACGGACGGACGGACATGACGAAACTATAAGGGTTCCTTTTTAGCCATTTTGGCTACGGAACCCTAAAAATTAACGGCAACTGATGTTCAGTTGCCGTTAATATTATTATCAGATTTGAAAATCTGAAAGTAATGGTATAATTAATTGTTCCAGTACCACCAAATGAAATGGAAAATTTATGTTTTCCGTCACTAAATTACACTTTTTTTGGTTGCCATACAAATCCAAGAACTATTTCTTTCTATCTCGATATATTATTTCTGTGATAATGACCATCGTGGTTTATTAAAGCATTTATTAAATTACGTACTCAGTAAGTAACACAAGTTAAGGTCTGCAAAAAATATAAGCCGGCGGTCATTTGGTGACCCCAGTTCAATAGATAGGCAGAACAGACTTGGATTTCAATTAGTTATCCCAGAAAATTAAACAAAGAACGTTTAAAGGGTCAATTGCAGAAAAAATGTATACTTTTACTTTTTTGTCTGATCATGGTGCGTCTTATACTGATATTTTATAAGTTTTGCTAAGTACTAACCAAAAATGGATGTTACGTCTGAAATATGATTTTTATTTTTGTACCTACCATTTTACTCAGAATCATGAGCACTTTTCATTTAAGAAATAAAAAAGAGGAAAATAGTAATGGAACTGATAATTTTTTTTTATCAGTTTCGTTACTATTTTCACTTATATTTAGTTTGGGCGTAACGAAACTGAGATTCAAAATTTGTACGGAAATTTTGGACAATTTGGTCAGTTTTTTTTATTTCATAATTGAAAAGTGCTCATGATTCTGAGTAAAATGGTATAAGACACTACATGATCAGACAAAAAAAGTACAAGGTAAATTTTTTCTGCAATTGACCCTAAAACGTCCGTATATTTTTACGTTCTCGAACATACGTACATTAAAACCAGACTTCTTCAATCGCGTTGTTTATTAAGCTCAGTTCAAAAACTCTCCGCAGACTCGAGCACGAGTACAGTCGGAAAAGTTTGCACTAACAACGTCTAATGTTGCCATTTGTATGCCCCCGGCGGAAGTACCCCGAGGGATTGCGCAACTTGCCATTGTGGCGCCATCTACAACTGTCCGGCTACTGACGTGTTTCCGGCTCCTTCAAGACGTCTCGAGCTGTCACGTCTGAGGGGATGCCTTCTAGTTTCCTTGAGGGTCTTTTTATTCATTTTGTTCAAGATTTATTTGTTTACGAAGTCTGAATTGAGAGCAAAGGTATTTTGCTGATTATATATATTTATTTAGGTTTTTCTAATTTTTACTTTTGTTGCCTAAGTCCATTCTAATGACCTGTTGCTCTATATTATACTGCCGTCCTATATATAAAACCCAGCTAACCTCTATACAACAAGATGCCTCGTGAGGAACCTGAAAGATTTTAACCAGGCATTCCCGAGATCATTAGGAGTAAAAAAAAATATGTATAACATAATGTCCAGTTCGGCAGTAGTGTTAAGGATGCGAACGAATATTCCAGCTTCATTTAACAAATAACAACCAAATATTTTTAAGGAAATGTGTACATTTTTATTGTCTTCACAGTTAACTGTAGGCACAATAAAAGAGGATAAAATAATAAGTAAAATACCTAAAACTATATTAAACTACATAAACGTTAGCAGCTCCGTCTGACATGGTAAATTTTTATCTATTATTTATTAACGACGTGGGTAGAAAAAAACTTGCATTTTAATTGATTTTAATATTACGGCCATTCTCACGAAGTATGTCAGCGGTCACCTATTTACCACGACGCTGTTTTCATACTAAAAGTATGGAGACGCGGTAATAAGACGCAGTCATACTTCGTGAGAATGGCCGATTAAAAATATTCGTAAGCCGAATTAGACAACGCCATCTATTCTTGGATTACAAGCAACGAGAAGTGAGAAGCGCTTTTGACGGCGGGCCAGGTCAAGTCACTGCATTTACTCAATTACTGTCTTAACCTCTCATTTATCCACGCATATATTCATAAAACGATCCTTATCCTATAACGCATAAGGTTCACTTTCCGTCATATAACGCGTCAAAGGGAGATGAGTTTAAGAAAGCTGCCAATGTCAGTCGAATTGCAACGTGCTCCAATTTATACTATACAATTTATGCGACGCGAAATATTTCTGCACCTGAAATAATTTCAGTCTCGTGGAGGGTACGGCGCTATAAAATTACGCTAGTGAAAATAAATGGAGTATTGAAATGCCAATAGGATGGTTTGAAAGACGAGACGATGTTATTCTTGTAGCGCCCGCTACGGACTACGAGCAAACGTTTATTGGCAATCAGAATAGGCTATTTGATGACTAATCAAATCAGCTTCTTTTTAAGAAGTGTCAAAACGCCAAGATAGTAGGTACACGCTTCCCAAAAAAAACTGCCTTGTGACGTTACTGCTCAACATGATCAAATTGGTGCCTTATTTTTAGTTTTTGAATTGTTAATAGCGCGAAAATTAATTTAGCTGCACTAGTGTCGTTAAAGTCGCAAAACGATAAAGCTAGCAGCCACAGACTTCTAAATCTAGATTAAACTTAGGTCAAGGATTAAGCCATAAATACTAACTTTACAATAAAAATGCACAACTACCAACTTAACTACCAAGGAATTAAATAGTGCCTCTATATATATACCCCCGTGAAATGTGAACAGCGGTAAATTGAGGTAAAGCCAAAAAAATGCGCTTTTTAGAGTAATTTGTGGAATATTTATACTTTTTCATTGCCTTTTTGTTTTTTTATTACATGAAAAGAAAAAAAATAGTACATTACTGCAGAGGCCGGCAACCCCATTTCCCGGTACGTATAATGCTTTTCTCATAAACAAACTTACTAATATCCTTACTTACCCTAAATATTATTTTATAACAGAAACTTTCTATCAGAAAGTGACGTTAGTGACATATTATATCCATAGACAATGTAAATGTCAAGTCACGTTCGGAAACCATATATGTACAACCAAAAGCTGTTTCAGTGTACATTTTTACCGCGAATATTTAGATTAAATATTTTAAATGTGTATTCTTGTGGATAATTTGCAATTTATAATAATTGGAAATTGTTTTATGTGTTATTTGTTATGTTCATGTCAATTTTGAAATAAATAAAACTGCAAAAAAAACAAAATAAACTTAATTACAAAAAAACAATAAAACGAACTAAAAAAAAAAACCTATTCAAAAAGACCCCCCCGCATTACTCCCGGCGCAAAAGTGCCCATCAGACTCGCGGCGTTCCCGCGCTGAACTGCGATGGACAGCCTCTGCGCCAGGAAGAAACCGGAGCGGGGGTCATGACCCCTCTCACGTAAGCGACGACCCAGCAAAATATAGCAAAAATCGTTTTTTGTTTTTTTAATGGCTGAATCCCGTAATGCTGTGGCCCAAATAAATGTGGGATGGAAATTAAAAAAATACATTGCCGGCCTAGGCCGGCAATGTAAGTATGAAATTCCATTACGTGCCAAGTGTCAAGACGCACCGGAAACGAGTTACTTTGCGGGCTATTTTTAGGCACGTAATGTCAACATCTCATGCCATGTTTGAGAAAAATAATATATTGAATTTTCATCACACTTGCTCGAAAATGGTGTCATTACACGTAGCTTTTGCGGGCCGTAAATGACCTATTACGCCCTAGGGCGTAATGGTTTTCTTTTTAAATTTGAAACGCTGGTTCTGTTTTACTCTTATTTGTCATGTTCAAAGGAAACGCCAACGTACTTTTTTAACTTTTATTACTGAAATATTTATTTAAAGAGAACTGTTATTGCAAATACATGTAAACAAATATTTCTGTAACATTAATTAAATTTTTAAATAATGCATTTCAGTATTTTGCAAAAATAAAATCAACCATTTTAAGTCTTTACCGCTATGGTTTCCGAACGTGACGTGAATTCGCATTGTCTATGGATAATGTCACTGTCAGTTTTACAATTTTATTTAGGTTAAGTAAGGTTATTTTAATCAGATTTCCTCACAAGTGTGATGAAAAACATTGTGTGTGCCACGGGCGGTAAAGGAATTACAAACTCGTGTTATTAAAGCCCTCGGCTTCGCCTCGGCTTTGTAACAAACACTCGTTTGTAATTCCTTACTTACCGCCCTTGATACACAATGTACTATTGTATGCCGGCCTTGAAAATATACCTAAGGCCGTTGAGCACCGCTATATCGTATTTATTTTATATAACCAAGTACAACAAAAATAGAGGGTGGGGCGTTAAAAGTACTTTACGACACTGTTCAAATATATGTACACTAAAATAAATCCGGAACTAAAACATATCTGACAACTTCGCAAACATTGCAAAAACTTTATCATCCTAAGAGGACGCATTACCACGTAAACTTGACTTACGGCGCCTTTGATTTACATATAAAATGTAATAAAAACCGTCTGTTTATCCGGTAAAGAATGACGCGTGTCGATAAACGTGGGCGCCTTTCTACCAACACCAGTGATCCCTCTGTTCCGCGACTCTAGTTTGCCGTACGATTTTAAAAAGTTGAATCTACCATAGACATTCACAGATTCATAATGTTTTTTCTTTCGAACAGCAGTTAGTGGGAAATAGATGAGGCGGGGAAAGGCACTGATCTGAAGGTCTCGGCTGACTGGTTGTAAGCTGTAACACAATATCGGCCGACCTTGCCGCGAATAGCACCCGCCCACGCGTAGACTCAATGTTAGTTAGGTTAGGTACTCTTCTTTATCTCCGCGAGCTTATTAAAACCTGTACGCTAGGGTTTTTGTAAACATTGTGAGATAACACTGAATTATGTAACGGAATTCAATAGTAACGAGTCACGTGAGGGATTACTTACAGCGGAATATTTTTCAGGTTTACATGCCATAGGTATCTAGGATTGGATTTGATTTTTAACTCTCATGATAAGGTTGTGTTAGATACTCTTTATTCAGTAAAACTAATATAGGACGTACTTCAGTAAAATGTCTTACTTTTATTGTTAGAATTACTAAGAATTTGTAGTTTAATAAATTTATTGTTTTGTTAAAATGTTATTCGCATTTATAATGCGATTCCCGTCAATAGGAAACTATATACGTACTGTTACTTTTAATAATAAATTGTCATGCGCGGAAAACATTTGACTGAAGCCGCCATTATTCAGATTTGCTCTATGTCAGAACATAGTTGGTTAATAAAAATAATTTAAAGTTGATAACCGAGCTAGTGTTTGCTTTAAATAAGAAGCCCACTTTTATCAGTTGTCTGGATGAAATCGCTTTTTAGCGATAAGAACGCCACTTGTCTAGTGGTTTTAATTATGTTATGTACCTCTTGTAATGTGTTTTTCTGGTATGCACAATAGAATACAAATACATATATAAGTTGTATTGTATTGTGTTGTGTACCTAAAAATAAAGTGATTGCATAGTAATTACATTTAGCTATAATACTAGACTTCCACAAATTTCGGTAGTACGGCTTACCTGGACCTTTGTGAATTAATTACTTTAGATACCTATTTGGAATTTTGTGAACGAAATGTTTTTTCTATGTATGACTCAAGATTGACAAAAGTGGGGCACGTACCATCTAAACTACTACAGGTAGTTGGATAACATTTGAAACACATGGTCTTTAGGGACGAAACGGTGCACTAAGAAACTAGGAAGTGTTTTGTGGAACTCAACCACTACATGATTGAAACGGGATGAAAAAGTCGGAAATTCACGCGCACAAAGTCGCGGGACGGCGTCTAGTGTAATATAAATAAGTAGATTGTTAAGATTGATGTGTACCGTTGTTCGTTATTCAATTATTTGTAGCGCTACTTTATGGGCTAATAATTTGCTAACCGCTTCTGTTCACCATTTATCTAAGTTGTGCGACTTTATCGCGTTTGGCACTTCCTGAAGACAGGGTATTAATGGTTAAGATCTAGTATTATAAATGAGAATATTCGCAGAATTTATAGTTCGACCAGCATCATTTTACTGCTGTCAAAACATCTTCCCAGTGTAGTTGTTATTACAAGATATTTAATAGCACTACATTGTCGGGGATAAAGCGTGGTTGCATTTAAAGATAAAATATACCTATAACATATATATAAGCTGACGTGTCAGAAAGACACGATTGTTTTATCGAAGGTCCACAGGCCTAGCATGAGTTGTGCCGTTCTCGGAAATCCTGGGAATCGTTCTTAGTTTTGTATGGGAAAATGTTCTCGCTCCATACAGACCTGAGAACATTGCCGATATTAATAATATTTTTTAGAATCTGACAATACTTACAAGCCTTACTGGCTGTTGTAAAAATCGAACAAGGTGGGGGCCGTGGCGTTCCCTGGGATCGAACCGTCGCTTGGCCCGGACCACCGGGAAGTTTCGCTGATTGCTCAAAGTGAGCAACGGACTAGAGGGAGGCTAGGAACAGGCGTATGCTTTCGGTACGTGTCGACGACAAATGTTACCGTTTTAAGTTGATTTGAATTTCACTGGTCTTCGAAAATTTTACCTGTAGTGCTAATTAATATCTGGGGGCACGGCAGTGCCCCCGCCATGTCGAGCAAAACAAAGGCACGGCCGTACCATCCTGTTATCGAAGCCATTCAGGTCATTTTTAGCAGTCCATAATTCTGTGCTGGCTAAAGCTAGAACCCTGAATTTTCAGTCGAGTTCTGTGAATAGGTACTTGCCCATTATTTAACCATAAAATGTGTTCCTCCACGGATAAATAACGAGCAAGTCGGTGGAAATCGAGTTCTTTGAATACCCGGTACTGATTTGGTTTAAAACATTACATCTCAAAACTTTTTTGTTGTAGAAGAACTGCGTTGCGAGACTTGCATCTTTTTACATGTAATGTTTTTGAGGGGTTATAATTATTTTACTCTAGTTTCAATGCGCTAAAAGAGAAATAGTTAAACCGAAAATTAAACTTACTTAATCGTGTACAAAAATGTATAAAGTACTTAAAATGCACCAACAGTCAGAATTCACATTGTCTCATTTGTATAAAAGCAGTAATGTAGCTGCGAAGGAATGTACAAACAGATCGAGTGCATTACAAGATTTATTGACAATAAATGTACCTATGTTAAACGTGTGCATCGTATGTTTCAAGCGTAATTTAGATGCGCGCACGACACAACTAGGTATAAGGATATAAATGTACATATGTATATCTATAGAGCACAGCTAAGTTAAAAATAAAATGTAAAACTCACTTTTCGACTGATTCATTTTTTATTTCACATTACGAACAAGATAATAATAGTAAATGTTCCAGCACTCTTACGTGAAGTTGCCAAAACTCCATAATCTCCATAAATAAACTAGAATATTCTAATATTGTTTACAAACATAACAGCGGTCGTCATAGAGACCGCATCAATGGAACGGCGGCGGTAAGGACGGTGTTTGTATTTGGCTAGTTTTGGCACGGGGCTGGTCACGTTTTAGACATTCGAGAATAGCGGTGACGAAACGTGTCCCGTCGTTTCATGGCGAAGCTCTCATTCAGTAAATGATGGATTTTATTTTATTAGCGCGAACGGGTTATAATTAGCACTTTGTTTGTACCAGCACGAATTTTTTATAATAGATATCTTATTACTTACTTTATTATATTGGTACCTATCTCATTATTATGGTACTACGAGACCTTTGGGTAATATTTCCTTTAGTATTTCGTTATTCGTACTTTAGTAGGTCGTCTGAGGCCTATGATAAAACTATATTAGGTATAGCTTAATTTGTTACTAAGGGTGATTTGTGTGAGATTTTCAATGTCACTTATATTAAGCTTTGAGTGTGCCACTTTCCCGTTTTCAACCTACTACGCTATTATGACCTTACATTGAATAACGAAAGTAACACTACACAAAGCTCATTACAAATGACTACGTTAAGCTTTACTAGTAAACTATTGCCGCACCTGGCAAAGGCCTAGCCAAGTTTAATAATAAATGACTCAATAAAGATTAACAAAGACATATATCTAAACAAAATAAATTACATTCGACAACGGTTCGGCCCTAAACATTAATTGTTTCAGCACATTAATTAACTGCCAGACACTATCAATGACGCGTAACGTTATGATTATGTTTGGACCAATATCGAAGACGTTGAGTCTGAGCATCTACTCAGTTAAAATTTTATGGCTTATGCCTAACCGTAATCTTTTATCCTTCATACTTATTAACTGCTTAGGGATTTTCACTTAAGGATTTCTGTTACTCATTATTTACATTATTTTCAACAAATACAGATCACAGACTAAGAATTACCAAATGTCTGTAATAAACCGATGTAAAATGTTAACCGATTACAAGTCCTGCTCAACAATAGGAACTGACACTTTCTGCTTAAAGTAGTTAAAAAAAGAATAGCCGACTTCAAGCATTGAAATACATGTGCCTAAAAGATTTAAAGGGTTCCCTCAATTCCGCATGAATGCCATCCATAACCAGAATTGGACTTACAAGTGAAGGAGTTCTAAAATAAAAAAAATACCGAATTGAGAACCACCTCTATTTTTAAAGTCGATTAAAACAGAGACTTCTACGGTGTTTCAGATGATGTACCTACAGCTACAGTCGGGAAACTATAATTATGTTAATTCATGGCATCAGATGGTTAGGGTTAATTTTCGATCCAAAGCATTTGTCAATAACAACAAGGCGTTAAAACGACCAAGCCTGATCTACGTCGAAATACAATAAAAAGTAAAGGAAATTGTAAATCTACACCGTTTGACACCTTATTTCTCGTACTGATCGGAACGGACTAGATGGATGAATAGATACCAATCTAAAAATAGCCCTTGTGTTTTGGCTAGCCCCTTCGCGTCATAGAAGGCATAATGTATGGCGTATAATTAAAGAGAATGGCAACAACATAACACGTGCCGTTTTCATCTGACCGAGCCAAGATGACGTCATCGTTTTCACTTCCAGTGTCTGGTCATGTTTACATTTAGATTCCGATTCGGGACGTCATAGGAAGCAGAGTAAAATCGGCTTTTATGGCAATGGAGTATTTGTATGACTCCGATTTATTATCAGTTTGGAAAAGTTTTGGCTAATGTTAATCAGCTTGAGCTAAATTTGATAGTCTATTGTTGTTTTATAACGTGTAATTCCGAAAGTGTGCCAAACAACCAATGATCTAAATCTACGTTACACAGTCAATTTAAAAATGTGGAGGACTTCATTCCGATAGTATACGTTAAGAAAATAGTGTACATACGTACAATCGAACACACTGTTAACTGTACATTTGTAAACGGATGTCAACTTTATTGCAACATGTTAAAGTCTATGGGTTAACTGTGACTTCGTTTGTACACCATTTTTTTTTCGTCGCTTGTGGAAGGTCTTTCCTTGGACCAATGTTTACGGCCACTTTTGATTTGGCTTCTCTTAAATTAACCTATGCTTTACAAACAACTTCGTAAGCATCGTTTAAACCACGTACTGCCAGATAAAAACCTAATAACGTTAACTGGTAGATTATAAAGGCAAGGCACCGACGAATCTCAAGTGATTGTGAATCCTCTACAGCAGGGTAGTGAATTAGCATGTTCACAATCCTTCCTAGACAAAGGGAAAGATCAACCTACAATTATTTCGTGATTCGTTGAAGTCGAAAACATATTCATCAACAGTATTTTCAGAACAAATTATCTACTTAGAATATGTTAACTGCGACAACGGAAATTAAATTTGTTACTTTTAATTTTGCTAATATCGAAGTCTGTTCTTGATATTTGAAATAGGTACTATTTTTATGCTGTTTGGTCTTGAGCCAGAATTCGATAAAACGTTTTTTTTTCTGGGTATTAATATCGCTTTTCTAGTAGCCCGACGGCACATATACCTAATTACGTAATACATTGTGCTAGATAAGTGTAATAAGTGCTTTATGCTCATATGTTCACTCAGACAAAAACAGATGTTATTTTCTACATTCATTGCGTGTGTTGAGACTATGAGATCTTTATTTCTATAAAGGAGATTGTATCGTCATAGTTGCGTCACAACCAAAACGACGCCAAAAAATCTGTTTATTTTTTTTAAGTAGGCGTAATTCTTTTTACTGAATTTGTAATGGGAAATTGCGGGTCGCTCCGCCCCCCGGCCTCCCATGTTTACTTCACGGCAGCTTGTTATTATACTTTTTGCACTTTATATCAAACAATACCTATGACATATAAACTGCCGCCATAACGGAAAAGGGCACAACTAACATTTTTTTACGACACTGAGTTGTATACATATTCCGAATCGGTGAAATTTACTGATTCCGAATATGTATATAACTCAATGTCGAAAAAAAAACGTTAGCTGTGCCCTTTTACGTTATGGCGGCAGTAATATTATGATACATGGAATTAGTCAATATGATGATAATAGCATCTGATATTAGTAAATAAATAATTATGGAATAAGGATAATGATAATTATGGATTCTAAAAATGACACTTGAATTGTATGGTAAATGCCATTATTACATAGATATATAATATTATGAAAAACAAAAATTATGGCTTAATATTTTTATGGCATGCAATACTTATGACTTATGAAATATGAAATTATGGCATACAAAATTATGCCATATGACTGTTATGGGAAATGAAATTAGTAGAAATGAAATTATGGAAAACGAGAGTATCACGTATGACTTTTTTTAGGACCTGACATAACTTACGAGTCCTACTGACTCTTGGGTAAGTATCGAACAAGGTGGAGGCTGAGGCGGTCCCTGGGATCGATTCAGGTCGCTAGCACTAGACCACCGGGAATTTTCGCTAATTGCTCAAAGTGAGCAGCGGACCAGCGGGTGAGGTTGACTTCTGCACCAGCTGACTAATACAGGCACAAGTAATAAGTGCAATACAATCTTCATGTATTCCGTGATCATATAATGTTGATGATTTTTTTGGTGACACAAGACAAACCTTCAATGTGACCTTCTTTTTTCAGACGTGTTGAATAATTCACTCTCTTTTTAATACTAGTGCGACTGCATGTTATAAATAAGCATTCGAAGATGACTTTACGGTTAATCGATGTTGACCTTGCTGGCGAAACGATGGCGCCATCACAAAAATAAAATGTATCTGAAACGACATTTATCCTCTCATCATAAATTAAAATAACGATAACATCCGGTGCTACATCAAAAATGATGACGTACTACGTGCAATTTATTATACATGATTTTAGACTTAAATTGTTTTATGGTGTTTATGCGAAGTCATGATTATATTGCAAAAAAGCCAGTTGGCGAAGAAAGAGTTATTTTATAGAGCTACTGGAATAACACCACGAAGATGTATATTAGGTAATGAAATTACAGTAAGTATGGAATAATACAACGTCATCAGTTTATCACAAAAATAAAACAACTTCTAGTAAATTACACAACTAGGGTGGTAAGAAAGGTCGAGATCGAAAGCGGCTTTTTGCGTACGCGTAGCAAATACAATTATTTTCATCACACTTGCTCGAAAATGGTGTTGTTACGCGAAGGTTCTGCGGGCCGTAAATGCCTACTAACAGAATAAAGTTCCCATTCCCACCCCGGTATCGGTATGGCGAGAGATGTAAGTACAAATCTCGCAAGGTAGGTAAATTTTTTCAATGTGTTTGATCTTTGTATCTTTACATTTTCATGTCGGGGGGTTTTTATCCTATTGGGTGGATTAGTAAGGTTATTTATTTAGATTTCCTCACAAGTGTGATAAAAAGCATTGTGTGTTCCACGGGCGGTAAAGGATTTACAAACGAGTGTTTGTTAGAAGCCGGAGCCGAAGCCGAGGGCTTTAATAACACGGGTAATTCCTTCCTTACCGCCCTAGATACACAATTTACTATTAAATACTACGACTTCAATGATTATAGAACGTACAGGTCGATTCACAAGAGCTGGCGCGGATTTTGTATGCAGCCTTATTTCATACTAAATCAACCCAACATAAATAAATCCAATAGAAATAAAAAAATAAGTACCTATCCAAATCGATTCCTAAATGAAGGATAGAACTAGCGTAAATAAGACTATTGGAGAGAGACGCTCCTCTTTTTGAATTCGGTTAAAAATAGACATTACGAGTATACCCTCGGGAAACACGTCATATTGCAGTAGAAAAAAAAACATGTCTCAATTCCCATCGGTGTACCCAAGGCTGATACGGCAGACAGCCGTGAGTCACGGGATTGAACTGCGCCAGGGGAAACATCCGCGAATTCTTTCAGGTGCAAGGGGAGCTATTCTGGGATCTTGTTTGTGAATAAGGAAACTCTCACTATAGCGAAGTTTTTTGCGAGAGAAATGAATTGCGAAGAGAGGAATCCGATAATTGAGGTATACATACTTTGTTTACTTAAGAAAAGTCAAATATAGGTTGTAACTCATTACTAAACCAGTGAGCTGTATCTTTGGTTACGGGTAGTTACTTTACGTACCATCAAGTGATAGGTAATTACTGTGATTACATAGCTCGTACGTTTTAATACTATCTCCTACTCGCTAAAATGTACACCTGATATGTTGTACCACCACCCACCACCCAGTAGTAAAGTCGTCAAAATAGAACCACTGACGTATTATTTCTGCTTTCTCATTTTTTAGAGATGCGCTATTATGCGTATTAACTGGACGTAGGACTTGCAGTAATAATTAAAAACAAGATTACGTCTGTGGCATTGATATTACACAGAATACAGATGCACCTTGGTTGTATTGGAATTGGCCTCCTGATATATTCCAGAGATGATTACAAATCATGGACTCAGAATACCAGGTGAGTCACACGTGAACTTGGGTCCGCCTTCAGGCCAAAACGTGGACTATTCTGGGCCAATCTGAGCCATGATGAGTGGGAGTATGCAGTAATAGTTGTCGCATTTCGGAAGCGTGTCTGTCACCGGTCTTATTACGGTGTAATTCATGACTAATTTTGATAGACGGGAGTCAAACCAACATCTACAGTGGCCGTATAGGTACCTAGGTCAACAACAGTTCGGTTATTCTCCGGGCACCGAAGCATATTATTTTTGCAGTTTTCTTTTTTATGCATAAGGTTTACATGTAAAAGCCAGAAGAAGCAAGGGGAGCAAGGTCTCTCAAAACTGACCTGCCATAATTAAACAAAGTCATGGATTGATGCAATATGTTGCGTTAAAATAGTTTTACTCGTTAATTCAGTTTGTGGTACGGTACTTATCTAAAATTAGCACAGAATTTCAAAAGCTTCTGAAATCTAAAAATAAATGTGACTTTCACATAAAAATAGCCCTTAGGCGGCAACACAACTCATAATAAATATCATGACGGCATGTTTACGTGTATACGCAATAACGCGTCTTGTTTGTTATTAAGTCTGTAATGTAATGACGATAAAAAGAACGAGTGCAAAATCATCAGTTATTTCAGTAAATACAAATAAAATGCATTGTTTTCTATGAAATTTACACCATGAGTTTATGGAATAAGGTCTGTTATAGGACAGTAAAGTGTAGAGAGATAGGAATTTGAGATAGTAATTTGTGTAGTCTCAATATATCGCGTCCGGGAGCGTTTAGCGAACTCGTGCGCACTCGTGCTGTTGGAAACGTGACTTCGGATCTCAGATTAAATTATAGAAAGATTATAATAGTTACAAAAAATACTGAATGTATAATCCCACCAACTGACCAAAATTGTCGATTTTGCTTAGCAAACGATATAAAAAAAAACCGGCCAAGTGCGATTCGGACTCGCGCACCGAGGGTTCCGTACAAAATCATAAGTAGATACATGAATAATTCAAGAAAAACTATATGGCGATTAGTTTAGTAGGAGCAAAAAAGTATGTGATAAGATTTTTGCAAATTTCTCAAAAACGGTGCAAGTTAGGAAAACCGTTTTATTTTTCCTGTAATATATAGGACGACATTAATAGTTGGTAATTATTACAGATTTTTCTGTTCAGTAACTTCGAAGATAATAGGGGGGAATGGTATTTTTTTTAACGTTTTTCGCCATAAATCAAACACTACTTATTTAAAAAAAAATACAAAAATAGTGTTTTAATCTACAAATCAAGCCCTTTCATTTGATACCGCATTCGATATAATAGCCCTAATTTCAATTTTCAAAGTCTCATTACGGACCCCTTTAAAAAAAAAGGAAAAAAGTTACAAGACTTTTTTTACATCCCATAAGCTCGGGTTAGCGGTCCTTAACACTATTCCAAATTTCAAGTCGATAGCATCAGTAGATCCTGAGATATCTTGCTGTGACAGACGGACAGACAGACAGAGAGACAGACAGACAGACAGACAGACAGACAGAGTCGCACCATAAGGGTTCCTTTTTTACCATTTTGGTACGGAACCCTAAAAACAACATAAAATAGAACAGTTACACGTGTTCCTTTTTTTAGCAATTAAAATAATATGTAGTATAATATAGTCAGTAGTCACAGCATAAAGTGATGATATATGTATTTGGGCTTTAATTACAAATTAAACTAGGGATGTAACGATACCGATACCGATACCGATATATCGGCCGATATATCGGTATCGCCGATATATCGGTATCGCCGATATTATACAACCGATATTTGAAGAATTTGCTGTATGAAAAAAAAATCTGCAAAAAGTAATTTCAATTTCTGATTTAATTTATGTATTGGTCTATTACCTTGTGCAATGATAATTACTATGTTAATTAAATCTATGGTTCTTAATAAAAAAAAATTGAATATTGAGTTGAAAATTTATTTATTTTTACTTTACACTTTCAAGGTTGACTCTCTGGTAAATATAGCCAGTAGTCATTGCCATTAGTTATAATAAGGACATACAAATATCTGAAGTTCATACTTCATTATTTAGCTAAGATATCGGTATCGGTATCGCCGATATTAACTACTATATATCGGTATCGGTATCGTATCGGCAAAACTGTGTATCGTTACATCCCTAAATTAAACCCAGAAACCGTCTTCCCTAAAGTTGTGACTCGAATACATAACATTTCCGATGTAGGAAAAAATGTGACACTTTGCAAATATATTGAATGTTAAATACCTAATCATTTGACAAATGTTCAATTCACAAATAAATCTTTTTTCAAAGTAGTTATTTTGCAAAACTCTCATTGATAATGATTGTTTGATTAATACTGTGCCTATGTCTGCAATTATTATTAGGGGCAAATAATATACAGGCAAGTACTTATTTCATACAAATACATTATTTTTCATCACACTTGCTCGAAAATGGTGTCATTACACGTAGGTTTTGCGGGCCGTAAATGACCTATTACGCCCTAGGGCGTAATGGTTTTCTTTTTAAATTTGAAACGCTGGTTCTGTTTTACTCTTATTTGTCATGATCAAAGGAAACGCCAACTTACTTTTTTAACTTTTATTACTGAAATATTTATTTAAAGAGAACCGTTATTGCAAATACATGTAAACACATATTTCTGTAACATTAATTAAATGTTTAAATAGTGTATTTCAGTATTTTGCAAATATAAAATCAACCATTTTAAGTCTTTACCGCTATGGTTTCCGAACGTGACTTGTCGTCTTGATATATGTCACTAATGTCACTGTCAGTTTTACAATTTTATTTAGGTTAAGTAAGGTTATTTTAATCAGATTTCCTCACAAGTGTGATGAAAAACATTGTGTGTGCCACGGGCGGTAAAGGAATTACAAACTCGTGTTGTTAAAGCCCTCGGCTTCGCCTCGGCCTTGTAACAAACACTCGTTTGTAATTCCTTACTTACCGCCCTTGATACACAATGTACTATTTCATCACACTTGCTCGAAAATGGTGTCATTACACGTAGGTTCTGCGGGCTGTAAATGACCTATTACGCCCTAGGGCGTAATGGTTTTCTTTTTAAATTTGAAACGCTGGTTCTGTTTTACTCTTATTTGTCATCTTCAAAGGAAACGAAAACTTACTTTTTTAACTTGTTTCACTGAAATATTTGTTTGAAGAGAACTGTTATTGCAAATACATGTAAACACATATTTCTGTAACATTAATTAAATGTTTAAATAGAGTATTTCAGTATTTTGTAAATATAAAATCAACCGTTTTAGGTCTTTACCGCTATGGTTTCCGAACGTGACTTGACATTCGCATTGTCTATGGATTATATGTCACTAATGTCACTGTCAGCTGTCTGTTTTACAATTTCATTTAGGTTAAGTAAGATTATTTTAATTAATATTTCCTCACAAGTGTGATGAAAAACATTGTGTGTGTGCCACGGGCGGTAAAGGAATTACAAACTCGTGTTATTAAAGCCCTCGGTTTCACCTCGGGCATATAACAAACACACGTTTGTAATTCCTTACTTACCGACCTAGATACACAATGTACTATTAAACTCTGGTTTGAGAGGACTCAGCGGTGACTTTGGTACAGTATAGTACATTGTGTATCAAGGGCGGTAAGTAAGGAATTACAAACGAGTGTTTGTTACAAGGCCGAGGCGAAGCCGAGGGCTTTAACAACACGAGTTTGTAATTCCTTTACCGCCCGTGGCACACACAATGTTTTTCATCACACTTGTGAGGAAATCTGATTAAAATAACCTTACTTAACCTAAATAAAATTGTAAAACTGACAGTGACATATATCAAGACGACAAGTCACGTTCGGAAACCATAGCGGTAAAGACTTAAAATGGTTGATTTTATATTTGCAAAATACTGAAATACACTATTTAAACATTTAATTAATGTTACAGAAATATGTGTTTACATGTATTTGCAATAACAGTTCTGTTTAAATAAATATTTCAGTAATAAAAGTTAAAAAAGTAAGTTGGCGTTTCCTTTGATCATGACAAATAAGAGTAAAACAGAACCAGCGTTTCAAATTTAAAAAGAAAACCATTACGCCCTAGGGCGTAATAGGTCATTTACGGCCCGCAAAACCTACGTGTAATGACACCATTTTCGAGCAAGTGTGATGAAAAAATACTTACAATTGTAGTGTTTATGAGGTCGTCCTACTTTTAATGCTAGAAATATGGCTGTATTGTGGTCGCAAGATACCTAACACTCCTCCACGCTTCGCTTGTCGTCGTACCTAATGGTGACACAAATTTTAACAGTAGGGTGGTTGTATAATATTAGTATATAACTAGTAAAAAAAATTGAAACTGAAGATTGTAAATCGTCAGTATGAAAGTAGATATACCTATATACGTAATCAATAAAGTGGATGATAGAAATATTAAAAACTCTGACATCTGGAGGCTAAGTTTAGTCTAACAATGAATGTAGTCCAAGTAAAAGTAGTGCACACAAAATAAGAGTCAAGGTTGTCATGTCAGTCCGTCTGTCTAAATTTATTCCTTTTTCTAGGACAAGCCTAGCTTCCGCAGTCCAATCCCAAGGCCGAAGAAGGTCACATGAATCGTCTACTTGTTCTAAAAGTTTTTATTTGTCCTGACATCAAAGAAGAAAAATGACTTTAATGTGGATTTCGAAGGCCGTGGATATAATATTGCTATTAATGTGCAGATGCTAAATGCACGATGGTCAGTTTTACTCTTGTTTTCGACGTAAGGCTGCGGCTTTAGATGCAGCGAGCTTTTCTATTTAAATACATATTTCAATCTGCGTCAGATTAGAAAAAAGTGATAATTTTATAAAAATAATTTCATTAATTTTGCATCTAATAATATATACATACTAAATTTTGGACTGGCTTCATTTCAACTAAACATTTATGTAATTTCTGAAGATGTTTAATGGGATCAGCATCACATCAATATCTAAGTACACATTCAAATTATGAAATACTAGCATCTGCCCGCGGCTTCGCCCGCGTTATACCCCTTATTGTCCCTAGGGAACTCTTTACCGGGATATAGTCCGCCATTTGTACTTTTTTTGTATTGTGCAATAAAGTTTAAATAAATAAATATAACGTATCCTATGTTTCAATCAAATGAAGTAACAAACATCCAAACATCTTCACAAACTTTCACATTTATAATATTAGTAGGATAGCAGGATATCAGCCTCTAATAAGTGGTATATAGTATAGTCAAGCGTCAAAAGTAAATCAGCACTTTAGTACTAAAGTACGCTACCATACAAATATGATCAGATACTTTTGATACTGTACTCAAGTGCAATGAAAACGAGGAAAACTCATTCTATACCTCAGCTGTTTCTGATTGTGTTCCCTTTTCACTGCAAATGGATAAAGTTCTTTTCACTGCAAGTGGACTACCTTCCTATATTAACATTAGATATAATTTTCATGAATTATTTTTATTTTATTATTTATTTATATATTTATTCAAATGTCAAAAACATTAGTATAGGTACATCGTACCACAACACTGTTTCCACAGTTTGACTGTGGGATCCGTGAGTCTATCTATATGTAAGTATACAATATTACATTAGAAATAAATTAAATGTAGTGACCCCTAAGTTCGCCTAGGGTGCCTATCTTTGCCTAGTTGATTTTCCTAAACTTGCTCTACGACAAGCTACACTTAAAACTATCATCAAGTCATGTATAAGTACTGAATATTTAATAGTTTTATGTGCATCTTGTCTTAAAAGATTTTTAGGAAAATCAACTAGGCAAAGATAGGCACCCTAGGCGAACTTAGGGGTCACTACGGTACTGTCGAGGTAGTATTTAGACAGGGCTTTTTTAAATTTATTTTTATTTTTCTCCGTCCTAATAGCCGCAGGTAAGGCGTTAAGTAAATATGGTAAGCGCTTTTCGATGAGCCTGTCCCCATGGTAATTGCTTACTCTGGGAACAGCATACCTACCTGCATTTGCTTACTCTCAAGGTGGTCCGGCCCAAGCGACCTGCTTCGATCCCAGTAAACGCCACGGCCCCCACCTTGTCCGATTTTTACAACAATCAGTAAGACTTGCAAGTTTGTCAGCTTCCAAAAAAAAATGCGACTATGTGCAATGTTGAAATTATAAACTAGTCTATACTTTCATCAAGGTTCCATATGTTGTTTTGTTAATTGTGTCTCGATTACCATGGGTCGACCGCGAAATGTAGATTCCGCTGAAAACGGAAGCAAAACAAAAGATGTTATCAGAGCGGTCAAGCCAATCGCTGGTAGCTCGGCTCAGCCTTGGCGCTGGGCGTGGGGGCGGGCCTGGGGCGCCGCCGGCCGCCGCGGCCCGGCCAGTGCGCGCCTGCCCCGGTCCGACACTCGACGTCGGCTCGTCAACGAACACACACTAATAACGACCAGTTTATCATCGGTAAGGGAGTGTTACCTAAGCAATGCTAACCCTAAAGTGCGATTTAACCGAGCCAAGTGCGCTAGTGGACGTGAGTAGGTAACAGCGTTATTTGAGGTTATGTGATCCTGAAGGGAAGTTTTTAGGATAACGTTCGGTTTTCGTATCGTTTTGTGTACAAAAATGGGTTATTTTCAGTGTGTAAACGTTAATCCAGTTCTTAATTAAATTATGAAGCTAAACTTCTTTTAATACGCTTTATAAATATTTCTACAATCACAATAATAATCTCGCCCTTTTCGTAATACTTCTACGAACACAATTAAAATAAAAAAAATATTTGGTCACTGGAAATCGACCACCGGGTAAAGTTTCAAGAAAAACGTCCAATCCGAAATTACCTACTCGAGTGTACTCGACGTGTAAATATCTCGGACTCGTGTTTGTCTCACCTGGCTCAAAATCTCAGATGTCCGAGTATCCCGGACTCGATATCAGGTATCGGTGCACCTGTGTGCGTGTTAATACGATACGAGCTATTTTCGGCCGCGCGCCGCGCGCGCCAAATTTGCGATCCCGCCAAATAGACGCGCGCGTGTATTTTAGTAACCGTTTCACAACCTCACTTTTTCTAGTCGAATAAATTGAATGTGAATTGCAACACATGCCTAACATTTAAGATAAAAGGTAACGTGATTTAACTAAAGTAAAAGGGCCATTGTTTTTTTCTCACTGGTCGTTGTTGTCCTAGACGTATAAAAATATTAAATCATTTGTTTTTATTTTATTTATTCTAAAAAAGTTTTAGTTAGTTTCCTTACTTTTTATGGCAAAACATATTTGACATTGGCCTTCAATCTTGACCGAAAATTATGAAGTATCAGGTACACCGTTAGCCGTTTAAAAAAGGAAGTGATGATCGCTGGCACAGATGTTCGTGTCTTGTAATGTTTATGTCAACAAGTTTTTTTTTAGTTACATACTACCTTGTTTGTCTTTAATTACTAGTAGAAAAACTACTCTTATTTATAATACATACATTTATTTTACAGACCCATTTGAGTAAAAGTATTTAATTATGGCCAAAAAAAATGTAAGCTTTCTTAGAATTTATATAGCAATATTTTAATCGGAATTCAATAGGTAATAAAGTTATAATTTCAAACTAGATGTAGAGCCTGCCTTTCGTAGAACCAGCTACGCGCTACGCGCAAACGCGTAGCGCTACCGTAGACAGCTACGACGAATTATCAATACAATTTTTCAATCCCTTAAAACTCGCTTTCTTACAGACATGCTTTGATATGACATGTAATTTTAAATGGCATGTTTCATACGTTACGCGTACAAATGTCCTCAAAACCAGCTTTCACTTTAGTTTACTACGTTACGGAAAATGTAGAAGATCTTGGCGTCTCACAGACGGATCTTGAGCATATCTATACCTACATTAGTAGGTAACGTGAACGCTTCAAGAGCGTACTGGATGCATTCCAGGCGTTCATATCTATCGAACCGTCGTTCTTGACTCGAGTCTGATGAATGGTGCTGTTCTATATTTGATGTAATGACGTGGGTTCTGTAGAATCGTTAGAAACCATGGTTAGCGGTAGCCGTGGGCGATATACTGGATATTTAGCAGAGGTTTACGGATATTTCCGTAATACTGAACACTTTTACAGCTCAATGAATATGTTCAATGCATGCGCTTGACTCGGGGTATAAACAAATGGGGATTCATTATGTTTACAAACGAGGGTATAATTAAATGCGAAGTACTCGATGCAATTAGGTACGCTCGCTTTATGTAACGAAACCTTAGCCAACATTAGAATGAATCAAGTTTTACTGATATCAGCAAATAATAAGTTTCAACTTCGTTTGTCGTGCGTTAAGTAATCTTGTCTCTGCCACACTATACTAAATGGAATGAAAGATAATAATTGTCGTTCAATATACAGTTAAATATGCTAGCTGCCGAATTATTTTCAACTCGTTCATTCCAGGAATAAAATGAAAGCCCTATAGTTACTCATCGTACTAAAACTAGAGTTTACGTAATCGAAATTGCGGCAGGCCGCTGACTTATCCGCGGTGAAACTCTTAGCAAGGTCGCGACAATCTCGAAAATAGCCGGGAGTCGAGCAGACATTCGTAAAAACGACGATTTTCAAGTTTCTCTCCGACACGGCGAGTTGGCTGCGGCCCAAGAACACGGGCTTAGCGGCTATTTGCGGCCCCGCGACCACTCAACGTCATTGCTCTATTTACGAGGAACGAGCACGCTATTGTACTCAATTATGTCACCTGAACACAGCTACACGTAAAAGCCACACAAGGTTAATGACTGGAAATGTAATACAAAAAAATCACCAATCAACGAGAGGCATCAGAATATTTTTCTAGTAGGCGAGTAAATATGTGCGTAGTAGGCAATAGGATATGTCACGGAAAAGATAATAGAAAGGAAACTGCTTATTTTCTATTGAGGGGATGTTCTAATTCCTTGTTAGGCAAGATATTGGGATTAAGCTTCTATGCACGGTGCATATAGGTATTAACAAATTAACATAAACAAACAAATAAATTAACTACTCGATGTAATTACTACATCGACGCTTTTTATTTTGTTGCAGACCACGAGCACGACATAAACCATCAAAATGTTTAAAAGTCATTTAGAAATGATTGGCAGAAATGAGACGGCATCGAAGAAAGCCAGATTTTGGCAATCCTTCGTCCGATCTCTTAAAGGTAAGAACCGTTTTTATATTGACCCCTTAATCAGCTAAATACACCTACAATATGTTGCTCCAACACGACTAGATGTCAGTGGTAATGACTATGGAATTTTGTCGGCCTTCTAGCATTCTTTATTATCAACACGTGTCTGTCAACTGTTTTTCGAAGTATGTTGTTGCAACAAACTAAACTGAGCCTAGGAATTAGGACATTCGATGCCTGGTCTACCAACCTATACCTACAAACCTATATTCGTCTTCGGGGTTGACAAAGACCTTTGATCAATCATCACTATGGATATAATATAAGTAGGTAACCTATACTATATCCATAGCAGTGGCGTGGCGTCCAAACAACTCGATTCCTACCGGCTTGCCTAATATCAGGCTTTTAACCACTTTATTCTAGAGCTCTTAAGGAAAATGTACGCCAAATCTGCACCGGCTTGCCCTAGGATATCTTTTACGCCACACCACTGATCCATAGCGATAAATGTGATCATTACAGAAAATTTGCCCGCGTTAACCAATAGGTTAACGACAGATATGTGCCTATTATTTATGCTAAGGCACTACTACTAGCAGAGCTTTGATGTTACCACTATAGATATAGCATCCAACTCTTTTTAACAGGTAAATGTTTAGGCGATGATTTATCCACGCCAATAAGGACCTGGTATTAGAGTCACGATTTTCGATTCACATTGCAACTTCTGAATGACCAGGATCGGAAGACATCAGAGCCGAGGAGAGGTACAAGCCGACGCGCCGCAGCGTGTTCCCAGAGCTGAGCTACCCCTACACCAAGTCCATCTACGACGACCCCAGCGTGGCCGCGGAGCGCATCACCGTGCCCGGCTACCGGTACCTGCCGGTGCACCGCGAGACGTACGGGTACTCCCCGCGCGCCATCTACTCGCACAACTACCCTCGCTCCATCGACCGGTACAGGCCAGGTTAGTATCACATGACAAAATACACAGATATCGATACCTTTAGACTCAAAGAGCATAAACGCCGCAGGTTTTAATGGCGTTTACGCCCTTTGAGTCTATAGGTATCGATATAACAAACATTGCATATTTGATAGCATTTCAGTGCAAGCAGCAAGCGTGCTATAGGAGTGAATCATTTCTATATAAACAATGTATTATCGTTTATTGTTGATATTAACTCTGATTAATCGTTTTGCCTGTAATTTATCACACTACTATGGTACTCTGTCATGATGCTTACACTGAAAGTACTACCAAATTTACGATGCCTGCAGATAACACGACACTACGCTTGCCAATCTTTTGCCTGGCCTAAAGTGAACATGGCTCGCAAAAATCAGAACAACCGAGAGAAGCCAAGGTTGAAACCGTAACAGTAACTAAGCTTCATAGATTATCACATTAAATGGAATAAGATAATATAAGTACAGATATAATATAATACAGACTGTATCGGGAATTTTTTAAGTTGCTAGTAAGCTCGATTTTCCGTACAAATGTTGTCTGGTTTTTAGATAAAGTTAAGGTACGCTATATAAGTGACTAGCGATCCGCCCCAGCTTCGCACGGTGTTTCTATACTATATTATGCATATATTATATATATAAACCTTTCTCTTGAATCACTCTATCTATTAAAAAACCCGCATCAAAATCCGTTGCGTAGTTTTAAAGATCTAAGCATACATAGGGACAGACAACATATGAACATGTTCTGGCTGTTTTTTTTTTTTGCGGATAATTTTAAGTATCCTTATAAGCACATGCAATTTCATATTTACCTAGCATGCTGTTTTAATTAGGAACTAAACTGTGGCGAGCCAAGATTCTTAGAGTTTTCTGGCGACACTTACCAGAAATGTTACTTATCTGAAGAGGAGTAGAAATTAGATGCATATTTCCTCACGTAATAAAGGTTATAAAAGGGTTGAATACTTTGCCGCAATCGTCATCACATGGCGTGATTAAGTGAGATATTAAAGGCTATGTGTTGCTACCGGCTCGAAACAAAAGGTCAGACCGAGTAAACACTTCCTACGCGAAAATAGAACATTGTATTGAAGTGATGAAAGATAACCCATTTTCAATAGAGGAAGCTGGTGATTGATTGGCAAGTGCATCTTAACAACAATAATACACATTCGGCATTTGGCAATCGACACGAATTCTTCTTAACACTATTTAGCCTCGGAAATTCTTCGACTCACATTTATTAAATGTTACCTATACTTGTAGATAAGCATACATTCTAACTTGTATAGAGCTTTGCCAGCTTGCAGAAGAGCGCTTGAGCTACTGTGTTAACCGGCTGTAGGTACACCACTCTTAACAAAGTATATTAGTACACATTGGCATTTAACTTTAATTGTTTCAGCATAAAACATCTACGGCCAGTAAAATTATAATTCGGAACATCATGTACGGTCGCCGCACCCTCTCGTTGTTGTCATTTATGTGACTTCATCTTGCATTGGAATCAACTTGTTATTTTAAATAACCGACATTCATTTATTTCATGTTAATTAGGCGGCTGTCAACGCAAGACCATTACGAGGTAGTCCTCAATAACATTGCGGGTTTTCTGCTGTTAATATTTTACTTTGTAATAATATTTTATAAATAAATATTTGGAAATTGATATTGACGCGGACCCTGCTGAAGGCTCGAAGATACTATTTGAAGGATCGATTGACACTACATGGAATCAACACAATCACAAACTTAATACCTAATCTAATCCTGTCTTACAAAGTATCTGATTTAATTACAATGGTTCATAGTTTATTGTGTTCATGTTTGTAATGTTTCGTAAAGGTCAAGTCATATTGTTGAACAAGTTGTCAGTTTCGTATTTGTTGTCACAATCATAACGCGATACCATCGCTTCGCCGGCTAGACGTGATAATATATGTTGGCATTAGATGTTTGCTTGCGGTTTCAACTTACATATAATATATCTAAGCTATCATGGCAAATAATCGCATGTATCATATTAGAAATCACCTCTTATACATAATTAACATAACTTCACACATAATAATCCATGTATGTTATATCGACCTCACTGTTTATATCTGCCGATCTTCTAGCATTTGTCAGGCGACGCATTTTGTTTATCAATGTATCCCCCCTTTTTATGTACATATATTATTAATACTCCACTATATACTGCACTATTCGAGGACGTAATGAAGAGGTGAGTTCTACGACGCTGTATATATTTACTTACAGAACTTCATTATCATTTATTCTAACGCTTACGCTGTGAAAACCTTACTAACACTTATTACTATTATGACTTTATGCCTTCATGTATATTTCCATATAAAAATGGTACAAAACTTTCTTCGTGTGTTGATCTCAAATACTAGAAAAGTTTAGGTGATTTCTTACTCACGGAAACGATTTTTCAACGTCCTACTCAAAGGATTTACTGGTGTGTTTGAAAGAACCTTCTTTGTTTTCCCTTTGTTTTCGCAAGCTTTCCGTTTGGGTAAACCGGTGTTTTCTATTCAGTGTACCACGTGCCGACGCGCATGCGACGAGGCGTCGACCCCTTCGACGCGCACAAGGCTTGGCAAGACCATCTTGACCGCCTGGCCGCCATCGACCGCCTGTACCCCTCCCGCTACGGCCTCTACCTCAAGGACCGGGCATACCCCATCACCGACCTGAGCGCGCCCGTCACCAGCCCCCTGCCGCACAAGAGCCTGAAAGGAATCGAATACGAACCCGACAACAAGCCTCACTGGGGAACAGGTAAATACTAAACAACTATATGCACGACACGCCCTAGGATAACGCCTAGCTGCACTTTAGCCTCGACGACGACCGAGGATGGCTGTCAGTCTTGCCGTTCCTTATTTAAACGATCGTAAAAGACATTCCATCTAGTAGCACGGCCGTCCTGCGGCGAGTTGCTTGCGGGTAATGTGTAAGCTGTCATTAGAGTAAGTCCCGTCGCAGTTGCCCCGTTCGTTATTAACGAGAAAAATCCAAGCCAAGTCTTTCTTGGTGTCTCGGAAAGACTGATTACTTAGTTCAATCACGAAAAGGCCAACTGTGGCTAAGGTTCTGTTCCGCATTATGAGCTGTGGTTCGATGCCAGGTTTCTTGTCACTTGTCTTGTTAAGAATTCAGTTCTGGTTGTACCAGTCAGTCGTACCGCAGGGAATCATGTGGAAGCAGCATATCGTTAATACTAAAATAGCGACTCCGTTCACCTGTTCGATTCGATCTCTATTGAATCTAATTTGAGTTGAACGTTGACGTCCATCTTAACTTTAGGCTTTCAAATATTTATGTACAAGAATGTTATAATCAGTAGGTACCAAAATACTGATTTTTATTTATTCCCCAACAAATATATCTGTGAAAATTCAAAATTATGTTGTATTTACCATTGTAAATGAGTTCACCAATTTATCTATAAGTTGTAAAAAGTTTAATAATTTCAAATGCTATATAAAGCCATTGTTAATCGGCCATTCTCACGAAGTATGATTGCGTCTAATTACCGCGTCTCCATACATTTAGTATGAAAACAGCGTCGTGTAGGTGACCGCAGACATACTTCGTGAGAATGGCCGTAATGTACATACCTCAACACATCATAAGTTTATTCTATAGTACAAAATTTTATTACGTTAACTAACCCTATACGAATTTGTATTAAAACATAAAAGACCAACTCGTGTTTTGATTTAGTAGCTTAGTACCTTCCGAAAATATATTAAATTAGATACCAGCACACACCCAACACACAGATGCCTACAGTGAAGATATACAGTTATTATTTTAATTTAGACATAGATACATATTGTTAATACCAAGCATATGCATGGAAGCTGCATTGTAAAAAGCTATTCGCATCCAGAAATTAATTCTAAATTCTTGTAAGAACAACTACACTCAGAAAAATTTGTACCGTCGTTTATTCCTCGGATAAAACACATTCTAATGTGTTCCCTTTGGCATACACTTTTGGCAATGTTCCCAACTCCCGAAGAACCTTTGTTATGGGGAAACATTAAAACCTGTCTATTCTTAGTCCCATGACTCGTCTCTTAGCCAGTGATATTCTGATCGGTACTGATTGTAAGACTTACCATGAAGGAGCGATGCCGGAGCGGATATCGGATGCGTTCAAAAAGGATCCCTTTTTCGCTGAAGCCGAAAAATGGGCGGATTTTGATCGCTCGCTCCGAGGGATGTCACCCACACCCGTGAAGCCGAGGATCAGCCCCCCGAGGGACTGCGAGATTGCTTATGACACCGACGGTAAGGGCCGTAAGCACCCGCGCACTCTGTACCTCGTCAACTCCCCTAGCTGAATGCTCTTAAACGAAAACTGTTGAGTAGATACCTAGTTGAGATCGCAAACTGTATCAGTACACCTGCTTCCATTTCAGTAGTTAGAGATCCTTCTATCGAGTACCTACTTTTAGTGAATGAGAAATCGAGACATCTTAATTCACGGATTTTTTTCTCTGTGCCGTTGTATACGTCATTTTATCCTTCGAGTGTATGTGTTCTTTTCCAAAGAGACTCTTCGATCAGCACTATAACTTCAAGCATGTTGCATGCATGCATACTCATCATAGGTGTAAGAGCACCGTCAGCATGCGAGTCTACGAATAGCGTTGTGTAACTATTTATAAATATGATTCGATGTTCCATTACCACTTCATGGATTCAGCTTTTAATGGCATGTGTACGTCAATGTAAGGCTTGTAACATTTGGGCGATGACGAAGTACAGTCTGCGTGCCGTTACTGACGTGTTGTGACGCGGCGTGTAGGTGCGCCGTTGTACACCGTCGGCGGGAGGCGGCGCAGGCCTTGGGCGGACATTTTCAACCCCAGCCCTTCCCTGCCGATCTCGGCGATCACGCGGGACCCCTTCTGGTACGACTGGCCGGAGCTGAAGCCAGTGGCGCGGTGGGACCGCAGCCCGTCCTACATCCGCGACTCGTACCTGTCGCCCGTCAAACGCACCTTCCTCTGGGACAAGCACCCCGTCCGGCCGCTAGGTTAGTGGCTCGCTGTATATAAGCAGAATCACGCAGCTTGCCGATTTGTAAAAATGGCCACTAATGCCGAATCACAATTAATCGACATCAAATTAATGATTTAATATGCGTTTCTATGTTGTCCGAAATGAAATGATTTTATAGATAATCCTCTATCATGGCAGATCTAATGGTCGATGACGCATTCACCGTGGGTGATTTCAGCAGGACTATGCCCTTCATGCGTAGTCTATAAAGTACAAATATCAGGTATCTGGCGATGAGATTATGAAGTCTTGCAGTATTTCCATAGAATGTAACTATAGTACCTTGTTGGAAACAAAAGTACCTACCCTTATTATCAAAAGTTCTCTTCTATTCCTTTTTTCCTGCATCTGCAAAACCTTTAAGAACAATGAGTTTTCATTTAGAACGACAAATTCATTACCTATTTGATATCAAAGTTATCATTCATTAGTTTACATACAATGATTTTGGTCGCCAGTATCCCTATTCTATTTTTTCCGGGGCTCGAGTTTTTGAATGAGCGAAACCTCTTTTTTTATTGAAACCCTGACATTTTCATTCACTTCTCTTGTGTATTACATGTTCGTACTGATAAACACCCACCCATAGTCATTCATATTTACCTACGTGAATCTACATAAATTAACAATCAGTGGGGATGTTCGGCAGTTTACCTAATAGGTACATACACACATACATACATTATGTGTATGTATGGCCACTGAACATCTCCGTCACATTGCACCTAACGTCATTCATACTAGACAATGTAAATAGGCTACATCAATACACCTTTCTGGATGTTTGTATTTATGTTAAGTTATATTTATGAACTGCATTAAGCATTAGTTTACTAATAAGCACAATCTATTAATTTGAAATCCTTAGGTTCGCCCTCCATTTTCACCCACAATTATCGTTAAATCAGATTAGAATTTAGGGATCTATAATCTACATAAATTATTTATTAAATATTAATGTATTCGTTTATTTGTGATTCTTTATTGTATTAGGTGATCGATAATGAAAAAGGATTAAAACCTAAAAACGTAACCAAATATAGAAAATTACGACTGGCTAAGTAATCAAACAATTATTTATTACTGTTAACTGGCAGTTCATTTTCACGCTATCCTTTTCATTGTCATAATAAAATAATAGGATATCTTACTAGCCTTAATTGACAGGTAGGTAGGTACATACTAGAGATGGGCCGACTAGTCGCCGACTAGTCGGGAACGCCGACTATTCGGCATCATTTGTAGTCGGCCGATTAGTCGGCGACTAGTCGGCAAAAAATGCCGAAAATTCGGCACTATTGCCTAGCGGAGAATATTAACACACAGAAGAAATTAAACCATATTTTTCTTTATCATTTTATATTTTAACGTACTTTACTCAAATAAAAAAATATATCAACTTAATTAAAAACTGATCAAAACACGAACGCGTGTCAACAAATCTGCCGTCCTAGTGTAAAATGCGACCTATTAGGCTTTTACTATGGAAGTTCATAGTAAAAAGTCGCCTTTTACACTAGGACGGCAGAAATGGCGGGGAGACGAAGCGAACAGTGCGTTTCCGATTGCACCCGAACATAGCTAATAACTATGATCGGCAATGCCGACTAGTCGGCCGATTCATCGGCAAATCGAGAACCGATTAGTCGGCCGACTAGCTAGTCGGCAAAATCCGTAGTCGGCCCATCTTTAGTACATACTTATCCGACGATTGAAAAACCGCTAGGGATTTTAAACTGTACCGTATTGTGTGTCTAAAATATCGAATCGTTTATCTGTGCCATTTCGGTAGGTACCTACCAAAAAAAATGGGCATCTTTATACAAATGCGGATTCTTTGGATTTTCGCCGCTGTGGTGAAAATGGCGGACTCCCTAAGGATACGCAAACATTTCATAATGATTATGATTTCTTTTTTCAGCTGCTGCTTTCTAAAGGGCGTGCCATCGAACCTTCTACTTACTTTAAGAATATACCTATGAGTACATTATACAATTTTTATAATACCTATCTACGTAATAATCGATGTGTCATAGCTTTGACTATGTTATCATAAATATGACAACATAATTAAGTAATATTCATGGTCACATTACAAAACTTCATTTTCTAGTGTTGGAAAATAAATACTTACTTAATTAAAGATCTCAAAGACTGCAATAACATAGTCACTGCCGCGGAAATTGAAACATTTGTTACTCAAATCTTGTTTTTATTATAAATTATATTTTTATGTATTTTAAAACAACAAAAAAAAAAGTTAAATAAACACTGAAAAAACGATTCGTTGTTTACTTATGCGCTTTACTAGGGATCCACCGTTATCCAAGTGAGGCTCGTAGGGGGGAGGGGGACCCGGAAAAAATCACAAATGATCACGTTGGCGGTGGTTAGCAGATATCACGTATATTTTTTTAGGCCTCGAGAAAATAACTAGATCATCAATTAAATAGGTTGAAAATGTAAATTACCCATAGATTGGGGGTCAGCCTAAAACCTCACAAAACATCACCAAGGGGGATGGGGGTCAAAAAGTGTACAAAAAAACATCACGTGATTACCTAATGGATAACTCCTTGTTGGGTAAGTCAGTTGGACTTACAATCAAAATATTTTTATTAACGACATTTACCAGAGTTGGAAAACAATTACAAGCTTGATTCATAAGAGCTGGCGAGGATTTTGTATGCAACGCGCGCTTATTTCATACTAGGTAATTCCGCGCCAGCTCTTGTGTATCGACCTATACCTTCATGGTATATCAAACCACTAAAATCCCAATCTGGTGTCTGCTGGATGCGTGAGGTGCTGGACCGATCATAGGGGCGTTCTTTGGGTGTATCTATGTATCTACAGCAGTAGACGTTTTTCGGCAGGGAATGATGGTGAAAAATTCGAAAGTGACTGCGATCTTCGTTACCTTGTCCGTAGCTTTGGGAAACCTCAGGATCAAAAAATTTGCGCATTAAATCCCCAAATGGGGATGACGACTGGGTTAAAAATATATAATTCTATTTAGTCCGTCAGTTAGATTATGGAAAAATATGGGACACGTATTTTTTGGTTTATCAAAATATTAAAAATCGAAAAAGTTAGGGGAGACCGGGTATGGTAGTCTCACGGGTTGGTTGTCACAGCAGCCATTAAATAATACGAAACGAAGGAATAATTGCATCGCTCGGTGTTAAAAGATCGCAGGAGCTTCACCTCCTTCCCTAATTCACCAATCGATACACTTATTCCTTCGTTTACAATTATTTAATGGCTGCTGTGACAACCAACCCGTGAGACAACAGTACCCGGTCTCCTAGATCATCAAACTTCTGGAGTGGGAGCTTGTGACGTCACTCCTAGGTAAAAATTGTACCTAGGAGTGACGTCACTCGAAACTTCTAAGCACTCTATCTTCGTCATTTTTTGTTTGTCAAACAAAAGAAAAAATACGTGTATACAATATTTTTTAATAATCTAACTGACGGACTAAATAGTTTTTTTTGTCGTCTAGCCCATTCTCGCGCATTCCTTGACAGATTTGTTCTAGAGCGATATGATATTTAGGCGATTCTTCGAGCGTTTTGAGCTTTTGTCCGCGCGGTTCAAAAATCATTGCTCACCGACGATTATTTACTACAAAAAAAACATACAGACGAATTGAGAACCGTCCTTCTTTTGGAAGTCGGTTAAAAAAGATGGACTAATCGTGGCAATTTTGATAAAACAAGACTTAGCCTCGGGACTCTTTCGGTTTCATAAAGAGTTAACTCTAAGCATCGTCTTTTTGAACAATATTTACAGAGAGAACTATGCCGAAAATAAAACACCATAAGGACGCCAAATATTGGCTTTATTCACCATTTTCTCAGTGGCCATCAGCCGAGCACTGAGGAACCCATCGCGAAAGACATTTTATAGTTATATGGGTATTTCTATTTTTCCTTGTACCGAATTGTAAGCGTGGAGATAAATTCTGCCATTCTGGTTACGCCCTTTTTCAGTGCTTATAATTAAAAAAATACGTATCAAACAATATTCATAAAAGGTAAGGATTTGTACTGCTTGTTACGCATTTTTTTAAGCATTGAATAAGTGCGTACCAAAAGGATACATTTTAACTTCGCACTAACAATTTTTTAACTGGGTCAGTATGTTGTGCAATACACTAAGTAAATATAAGGTGGTCTGTTGACCTGGTTACGGTTGCTGGAAGTCGATAGCGGAGACCTATGTTTAGCAGTGTACGTCTCAAGTTTAGAATGATGACGATGATAATAATAAATGCACCAACTACGAGTAATGCTGTTTAACCCTTCAGCCCCTATCTATCCCTGCTTGTAGGTACCTACTTCATATCATTGTGATGAAGAATCCAAACTAAGTCCATGCATCCTCATCTATCTTGAGTAGTAAACAACTTTCCAGTCCACCCTCGATAGGTGTATTCACGTCATTTACCAAAAACAACTATTTAATAAAATTTCGAGACAACATTTTGAAAATCGCTACAATTTCTTATAGAAGAAGACGTCCGCTGCACGCTGAGAGTAGCTGTCGGTATTACCTATTGTTTACTACTTACTTAGGATTAGGACTAAAGATTTAGATATATAGTCCTAAAGTTTGCGTTCAAAACTAGAATTTTTAGATAATTATAAATCATCCGGTGACCCCCATAAACCGTAGAGCGTGCTTTCACCTCTAACTATGCCGGAACACACACGGGCGCACAGATATTTTGCCCCCGTAGGTCGACTGCACTCACAGAGCAGAAAAAACATTAAAAAAAAAATATTGTTTTTTTTATTCCGTGACTGCACTAGTTAGCTCTAGCACTGCACGCAGTAGTTAGGCCATAGCGGTGGGACCTTGACGCCGTTTGGTCATGATCAGGAAGTAACAAAGTACTCAAAGTAGTAGGTACCTACTCAATCTACTTACCTAAATATAAGCTTATGATGCTACGCTTTGTCACGCGATAAATAAATAATAAAGCATCCGTCACCAACGTTCTGACAAATAGTGCGTGAATGACGGATCGACGGACGCTTTATCATTTAATTTATCGCGCGACAAAGCGTAGCATCATAAGCCGACAGGTGTATCCTTACATACAGGTAATAAAATACTGCGATCTCTTATGCAAAAAATGGCAGTTTACAGCAGCAAGTGACAAACAAGCATGACGTTCTCGTGAAGGAAAATCTGGAAAGTGGAACAATATTTTTACAGGATAAACTTATACAAAATTAAAACTAACGGACTTCAAACGAACCTATTTGATAACAAATGAACGAGTTACTATGAAAAATACCCGAACCACTATAGAGTGCAAACATATGTGAAGACGTCCCTCAATTTCTTTAAAATCCCATCATTAGATCTTGATCTGATGAAGTGGGTAGTTGATAGCCCTAGACGTACCACTGCTCCTATGCGATTTATTAAAATAAAATAGTTACGATGGCGCAAAAAGCGCTTCAAAGTGCTATCCACGAGCTACATCAAACAGTAACTGCATTGAGCGATAAGATTTGCACGCTCGAAGTGAAAATTAGTGGGCAAAATCTCTTAATTATTGACCAAAGTGAAGTGATAAATCAACTCAAAACGCACTTGGAGGGTACAGCAACAACGAAGACCCGTAAGTCAATTTCTAGCGCCACGCCACCGACAGCGCTGCAGCGCCCAGTGCGGCAAGCGCGCTTGAAAACGGTCGCAGCAGCTGCAGCTAACAATACGAAAAAATCAAGCGCGAGCACCGCTGGCAGATCACATGCGTCCGTTGCAAAAGCGCCGCCGATAACACCCGAGGTATGCCGAACGGAAACAAAGCCGATTGTCGCTCCTATTAAGGTGCCTACACAATGCATTGCGGGCACAGCCCCGGCGCTAATTCGGACCCAACCTCTAGCAATGACTCCCGATAATTATGATGATGACGCAATACCAATCACACCCGAGGCGGCCCTAAAGACGACAACACCAACACCGACCACTGCTTCTCCCGAGGAGCCCACGGAACGCAGTGTGAACACACTACCGGATATTCCGACTCAACCCCGAGCGATTATCACTCCTGATGACAGTAACGATGAGGACACCAACTCTAATAAATGGAAAAAGGTTACGTATAAACGAAAATCTAAACCCCGACCGATCATTACCGGAGCAGGAAAGCAAGACAATGACCTTCAAACGGTGGAGCGTCAAAAATATGTGCAGGCTTGGCTATTTAGGCCAGAAACTACCACACAAAGTGTAATAAAATACCTAACTGAACGACTAGTATGTAATGAAATCACTGTTGAAAAACGGAATATTCAGACAGACAAACATTCAGCCTTTGTTATCGGCTTCCCGGAGAACTTGGAAGACAAGATATACACGCCAGCATCGTGGCCCCCCGGTGTAAAAATCTCTGAATGGTTTCGGAGGCGAACTGGCGGGGCGCGGGACGCGCGGCCCGCCGGCACTCCCACCACACCCGGCCGCGGCCGGCGCGAGCGCACTCCCGAGCCCGCCGCCAGTCCCATCGAGCAGCCGTAAACACAACAGGACGCTGAATACATCGTATGCGAATTTGACAGTATGTCATCAAAACATAGCGGCATTGGAGAATAAAACACTCCGCCTAGAAGTGCTACTGCAAGGTGAAATCAAGTGTGATATTCTAGGTATGACTGAACATTGGCTAACACTCGCTAAATTAAAATGTGTTCAGTTGGACGGCTACAAACTAGTTTCGTGTTATTGTAGGGTTAGTACGCTACACGGCGGTTCGTGTATATATGCGCGAGATAGTGTGAAATGCGTAGAAAACCTAGACTTAGTTCACTTATCCATGGAACGGTACTGTGAAATTTCTGCGATTGATCTGATCGACCGTAATTTAACGATAGTATGTATATACAGAACTAATTTAATAGGTGTAAATGATTTTCTCACAGTTTTTGAACGGGTGCTCAATAAGATAAACGAATTAGACTTGAGGTGTATAATCGTGGGTGATTTCAATATAAATTGCTTAGGTGATACTAGTGCCGATCTAAAAAAATGGTCTGACATACTTTGCGCTCAGGGATTAAAGAATTTAGTGGGATTCCCGACTCGTATAACCACCACAACGACAACTTGCCTTGATCATCTGTATACAAACTTGTCGGCGGATTCAGTTACCGTTATGCCAGTAACCACTAACTTAAGCGACCATCTCGCTATTAAAGGAGAAGTACGATTATCGAAAGGCTGTGTAGCAAACGACTCGCATACGCATTTTAGGTCCTTCTCTGAGGATAATCAGGCTAACTTTACGGCAGCCATAAATAGTGTAGACTGGAGCGATGTACTTTTAAAAACTACCGACGCAGTAAAACTAGCGGTCTCCATTATAAATATCGTCGTTAGTAAGTTTGATATATGCTTTCCATTACGGAAAAAAACAAGTAATAATAAGAATGAGGCCTCTTGGATTACCTCAGAAGTAAAACTATATAGGTCATTATTATTCGACATTTTAGAATTTAAAAATAAATTTCCAAATCATGAATTATTAAATAATATTATATCTGACATGAAAAACCATTATGATAATTTAATTAGGAGTAGTAAATCTAGTCACCATAATAATATCATCAAATCTAGCAGTAACACATCGAAAGCCATGTGGAATATAATAAATAAAGAACGGGGAAAGAATAATAGTCCAACACTAGAAGTTACAGATGTGATTCGTAATCTTGATGGGACAAAGTTCACTAGTAAGAAATGCGCTGTCGACGCGATCAACTGTAGGTTTTTGAATGCCGCGGCGGCGTGCGGGGCACCGCGCGCCGACGTCGCTGGCGCCCTGTGCGCGCTGCGCGACGTCCGTACCGCTTCAGACCGCCTAATTACTCTCCGCCCCTTTACAGCGGATGAGGTATATCGCCTGGTAACTTCACGAATTCCACCTAAGGCCTCGAAAGACGTATACGGAATCAGCATGAAGCTGCTTAGGCTAGCACCGATCCCTCTGGCGTACGCAATGTCGGAGCTTTTTAACCGCTGCATAAATGAAGGTACCTACCCGACGTCACTTAAGATAAGTAAGATAGCTCCTATTTTTAAAGGTAAGGGTAGTAGAGGAGATATGGATGCTTATAGACCGGTCTCGATCATACCAGCGATGGCGAAAGTCTTCGAAAATGGCCTTTGTACTCGTCTGACTAGCTTCCTGAGATCTACCGATTGTCTATCCGACAGACAGTATGCCTATCGCGCAGGCCGATCCACAACATCCTTGACTCGGGAACTTATTCGGCGCATCATGGCCGCCAGAGAGTGTCAGCAGCAGGTGGCAGTCTTGTGCTGTGATCTTTCGAAGGCGTTCGATGTAGCTGATCATGCTGTGCTTGCGGGTAAGCTGCGTCATTACGGTATCCATGGGACATCCCTATCTCTATTTAACAGCTTACTTCAGGATAGATCACAGGTCGTTGTTGGTGATGGTGGAAGGGTGAGATCCGATCCATCTGGGGCACAGATGGGCGTTGCGCAGGGATCCTCTGTATCGAATCTACTTTTCTCTCTTCTCCTAAATGACCTACCGGACGCTATAACAGCAGGCGAAGTACTAATGTACGCTGACGACGTCGCCGCGGTTGTTACGGCCCCAACCTTGGATGGCGTAGGACAGGCATTGAACGAGACAGCAGCGCAGCTCGCTCAGTGGTTCAGAACCAATGGTCTTGCTCTAAACCTTAAAAAAACGCATTACCTCCTTTTTAATCTAGCGGGTCGCGCTACGAGACTCCTGCCCGTTGTCATTGATGGAACACTGCTTGACCAAGTCATCACTACAACGTTCCTGGGCTTTGAGCTTGACTCGGGTTTGAAATGGGATCGACACGTCAACAAACTCAGTGGCAAACTAGCTAGTGCCTGCTTTGCCCTAAGTCGAGTTGCGAGGACAGTAACTCCGGAGGTTGCCCGTACATGCTACTTTGCCACAGTACATTCGCTGATACAGTACGGAGCGGAACTCTGGGGACGCTGTGCCGAGTGGAAAAGAGTATTTCGACTCCAAAAACGCGCCATTAGAACCCTCGCGCGAGTGCCTTCGGATACGCCGGCTAAGGAACTTTTTCGGGAACTAGGCATACTTACGCTGCCTTCAATAGTAATTATGCAAGTAGCGATCTATGTGCGTGAAAACCTAGCGTCGTTTAATACTAATGCGATGATGCACAATCACAATCACAATACGCGAAATGCAGCGAAGCTTGCTAGTATCAGCCGTAGGCTCACCAAGTCGTCCAAGCTGAGTCATGTGATGGGACCCACGGTTTATAATAAACTGCCAACATGTATAACGGAGGCCCAAAGTTTAAGCAGCTTTAAGCATCGCTTAAAAAACTGGCTTGTTGAGCGCTCGTTCTATTGCTGTGATGAATTTATAACATGGAACGAATAAATTGCAATTTACGTTATAAATTATATTACTATTTTATTATTATGACTTTCTTTATTATTTTAATTGATTATTATTCTAGCTAATGTCTACAATTTAATGTATAGATTTTAAAATCTTCACCACTAATGTATGTCTAATGTACATTGTACCACCTACCTGACATGTAAAATAGTTTTACAAAATAAATGATTATGATTATGATTATGATCTGGGACCAATGGGATCTCTCTTTATTTCAAACAAAAAATAATTTTCCAAAACGGTCCACCCATCTTTCGAGGAACATACATTAAAAAATAAAACCGGTCAAGTGCGAGTCGGACTCGCGCACCGAGGGTTCCGTACAAACTCATAAGTAGATATGTTAATAGTTCAAGAAAAACTGTATAGCGGTTAGCTTAGTGTGTACGATTTTTGAAAATTTCTAAAAGACGATGTAATTTAGGAAAACCGTTTTATTTTTCCTGTAATCTCTTCTTCTTAGTCGTATCCATCATGACTGATGATCGTGGTTGGTGGTCGTCTTTCTGGCACGAATACATTCCCGCCATCGACTCCGGTCCATCGCGTTCCTCACTACATCGTAGAATTTTTGGGATGGTAGGTAGCTCGCATTTAAGCTGGTCGGTCCATCGTGCGTGCCTGTAATATTTAGGATGATATTAATAATTGGTCATTATTACAGATTTTTCTGTTCAGTAACTTCGAAGATAATAGGGGGAATGGTATTTTTTTGAACGTTTTTGGTCATAAATCAAAAAGTACAAAATTAAGAAAAAAATAAAAATGGCTTTGGAATCTACAAATTAAGCCCTTTCATTTCATTTGATATCCCACTCGATATAATAGCTCTACTTTTGTTTTTCCACATTCAGGACCCCTTTAAAAAAAATAAAAAAGGTATAAGTAGCTCGAGTACCTAAGCGATTTTTAACACTATTCCAAATTTCAAGTCGATAGCGTCGCGTCAGTAGATCCAGAGATATCTTGCTGTGAAAGACGGACAGACAGACGGACAGAGTCGCACCATAAGGGTTCCTTTTTTACCATTTTGGTACGGAACCCTAAAAAACTGGCGAAGTGAGAACTAAGCCGTTTTTTTTTAATTCGGTTAACATACCCAATAGCACTCTGACTACTAGCGTCATCTTGTTTCGATATTGTACAGGTTCTTCAGCCAACCAAACCGTATTCAGCTAGGTACACTGACCTTGGTTCGAGTGCCCTAGCATGCCAACGTTTTACTCCCATGGAGCTGAGGTTCAGCTGCGGCCATCTACCTCCATGCAGTCCGACTATTGTTACAGCCTTAAAGGCTAGCAGTGTACAAGCTTAAAAAAAAAAACCAACTTCTTTCCGATTTCGTCAGCCAACTGATAGGGACGCTGCTGCTGTTCGGTCAAAAATAAATAGCGTGGTCATTTGGGTACGTAAAGTTTTTCATAGGTGTGTAATTTTTTTTTCGAAAGTTCTCGAAGAAATTATCTAAAAAATACCACTATTGCATTTTTATTCCCTGTAATTTAACCAAAATATTCTTTTAAATTCTCGATTTGAATCTTGAAAAAGGGACGCCAGGCTGACAAAATTGGTGCCTAAGGCCGTAATAAAAACAAAACAATTGTCTATGCAAGGTCTGTGTCGGCTGTCAGCTGTGACAAAACAAAATTTTAATAAATACCTATTATGAAAATTATTATAAGAAAAGATTGATAGGTATGGGTTTCGCCGGCCTTCGTTGGCCCAGTGTGGACGACTTAGCACCAAGCCAACGAACGCTAACGAAGTTTCGTCTCGGCGTTGGCTACCGCACGTTCATTGGGCGCGTTCAATGCGTTTTCGTGCATCCGTCCACACCACGTTGAGTTTGCTTCAAATCCTTTCGATGTTGCCGCCACGCCAACGAACGATTGTTGGCGTTTGTTAAATCGTCCACACACGGCCAACGAAACCCATTCGTTGGCGTTCGTTGGTCTGGTGTGTACGTGGTTGAACGAGAACCAACGAACGTGCGATAGCGATAACCAACGCCGACGTACCTTCCTTGGCTTGGTGTGTACGCACCATTAAGCAAATGTAAGCTTGACACGTGACGTGCGTCCAGTGTTGCCAATTTAGCAGATTCAGTGCTAAATTTAGCATAATTAAGACTGGTTTAGCAGAATTTTTTTACATTTAGCATAATTTTTGGCATAATTTTTTACATTTAGAAATTTTATAGTACACTATAACTCTGTTGACATTATAATTGTAAGTATTTATGTAAACACTTTATTGTATAAAATAAAACAAAGTACAGAACAGGGTTGCAAAATAAAGGTATATGTATTATGTACTAAGGTAAACTTATCTCTTTAAGGGATCTCTTTCAGTTAACCTTTGAACAGTTGATGATGATGATGTTTGTATGCTGTAGTAAAAAAGTTACTTTGATTGCAATATAAAAAAAAATGTCGATTAATACATTGACATTCTTAATTTACTTAGGTATCTTTAGCAATTTTTTTGCTGAAAGTTTAGTATGGGCCACAAAAAGGATTATTGTAAAGCTGTAATAATCACGATACATTAAATTTGAAAGAATAATGCTTTTTTTTAGTTGGCAAATTTTTTAGCAGAATTTATCAAGTTTTAGCATAATTTTAGCAGAATTTCAGCAAAATTTTAGCATTGAATGAAAATCGGAGTTGGCAACACTGCGTGCGTCAAGCGAGCGAAGCGATCGTTGATGTTTCAAAATACGTTACGCAGTACGCTCATTTCAAAACAAAACTGATATTTTTACTGTATAAAAATGGACGAAGAAAACGCAAATGAATCAATGAACAAATCAGAAGTAACATTTGATAATCTTATAATTCTTAAGGAATTCAGTAATATTGTAAATAACGTCAGGTATGTTGGGCATAATCAGAATTTAGTAAACAACATAAGCATGAAGTCATCGTTAACAATTTCTTAACTTTCCAGTAACGAAGAGTTCCTTGAGACAGTGCCTAAAGCAAAAATGAAGCGTGTGAAATGGGTTCCAATGTTCAATTGTCTAAAACAGGGAATTCTTGAAGAAATGATTCAGGAAATGAATTCTATGTGGGCTTCAGAGAACCTGCCTCATAAGTTGGAGATCTTACAGAAACAACATGGAAAATACAGCCACATAGACTCAAACACATCGTTATGGTAAGATTCAAAAGTGTAAATTATATGTCTATACATCTCTTAATGCAGATCATTTTTAACTTATGTACTTGTAAAAGAGGAGGAAGTACTTGGTTCTTCGGAATATTCTTTTATTTATGTTCCCCAGTTACTTGAAAACAGCTGGCTCAATTTGGAAAATTCTGTTTTTGTTTGAGGGGTTTCAATGTAGATTCACTAAGTCATGGCAAAACACCATGATTATGATTTTAATGAATCGTCTGCGATTATGATTTAACACACTTGGTAAAATGATTATACGTCTACTATACTTTTATATGGAAGGTATGTCTTAAAGTATTTTACAAAGGGTGCAATTTTTTGTATTGTTTGGATTATGATCAATTCTTATATCAGCCTTTACTAGCGATCATATTGTACAAGTAATTTTGGAGAAAGATAAAGCCATTTTATAGTCCTTCCTAAGTGTCTGGTTGCTAAGTTGTGGGGCTTGATAATTATAAGACAATGTAATAACATGATATAAATTGACGACTTGAAGAATGTGTAGGTACTATTCTGCCGTCCTAGTGTAAAAGGCGACCTTTTACTATGGAAGTTCATAGAGAAAAGTCGCCTTTTAGACTAGGGCGGCAGTATTAGCTATACATTGTAATAATTTGCACACCTGCATGCAGGTTGAGTATGTTGCGCGACTTTAGCTTTAAGACCTCACCTTGTTACCATATTCTGACAAATAAAGAAATTTTTGATTTGATTTTGCTAACCACCGATATACTTGTTTTAGTTCAGTATGGTTGAAATATTTTTTTATGCATCAACTAATTATTTGTGAATAAGTTTAGAACATATTCTTTATTTTTACAAATAATGAAAAAGAACATAAATCTAAAACACCATATTAAATGATAAACAACACGACGACAACAACGTATATGATTCTAATTGCAGAACAACACCTTAGCACTTTGCACTATGTACATTGTTGTCGTCGAACAGTGTTATCACTAATTAGCAAATTATTTAACAGATTCATTGCCAAGAACCTGACTATTGTATCGGGTTAATTTTGTATGAAAATTTGGGACCTTGGCACTGAATGTTTTAAAGTATTAAAACTTTCCACTTCATCATCAGAGTAGCTGGTTTAGTTGCATGGTTAACTTTATAACAATGTTCCAATTCTATCAATGATTTGTGCAACTATTATGCACTTGTCTTATCATATTGCAGTAATATGATCCTCTAATAATAATATAGCCAAATCAATATTAATCCATTCTATTACACATTTACAGGAGGCCGCAACTAGGTGATGTCAAGAGTCAACTGAAAGCTCATGATGTCGTCAATTTACAAAAACAAAAGAACATGCTAGAAAGTCTGGCAAAAGAATATGAGGCCAGAGTCAGCAGGCTAAAGAACATTCTTTCTGCCAAGCGAGGATACATCAAAGCATTGCAAATAGATGTTCATAAATATCAGAAGAAAAACGAAAACATTGTTTCTAGAATCAGTGAAAGGTTAGAGAATCATCAGCAGCTAACAAACATAACTATACCCACCAAGCCAGACATTGAGATAGACTGGGCCATAAATGATATGGAAGTCAAAGAGGAAATTGAAAATGCATGACCACTTTATTGGAATAAAATTTATATTTCAGAAAATTGTACACACCTGAGAAAAAGTACAGTGAATTTTAATAATAAGTGTATTTATTCAACTCAATTACTTCAGAAACTATGTAATACTTTTACTAAGATGTAGATGAAAATAGATTAATGACAATAAATTTTTTAAATGTATAACATCACACAGATTTGTTAACACAGGTGTAATCTTGCAGTGAATGTTACCAGCTAACTACTTAGAGATACACAAAATGAGGACTAAGCTAACTCGATTTTTTTAGTAATATATTAAATTGATAAAGAAAAGCATTTCAGTGAATGAATGATAGAGAAAAAATATATCTGTAATAGAGTATACATAAAATGTTCATACACCATTCATTAAACTACAATGTTACAAAAAGAAAATGTTCCCTAAATGCAAATAAAACAAAATAAACTTATTATTTTTAATAGTAATATTTATTCATGAAAATTATTTGACATTGTTAACATAGCTAAAAAATATAATTGTACAATGCAAATTTTGCATATAATTTTATGTTATATAATAATATAGCAATTGCACTATTGTTGCGAGGACTACACTGCTCTATCACCTCAACTGATATTGATTTATCTAGACAGTACTGTAAGCTGAAAAGCCTCAATTAGGAGATCAAAATGCCAATTTGTAACAAACAAATTTTAGATAGATAATCTAACTTATTTTGTAAGAGTAATACTGAGTGCAAAATAACATTAATTTCACTGGGACTGCTCTCCCCGCATAGTGATGTGATGAGCCCGTGGCGTATCCAAGCCCGCTCCAAGCAACGAAATATGTACTTCATTATAATAGTCAAATCAGAAATCGAAATCTAAGGGACTTTGCAAATATAAACAAATTTAAATAATATCTTTTGAAACAACAATTATCGTCACTTATACGAGACCTATAATAATATACTTTACATTTATAGGCACATTAGTTACAGAATAAACAAAGCGAATGTGCTTTCGATCCACTACAACTCAATAAACATGTGAAAATGTAACTACGATTTTCTTGTCCAATGCCCGCATCTTTAAGATTGCTTGCCACTTCAAACTCTTTAAAAATCAACAAAACAATTTAACTAATACACCGACAAGTCAACAACACAATAGGGACAATCCGATCTAAAACATTGTATTATATCGGGGATCGAAAAAGCAAAAGTCACGAGGCATCGCCGAATAGATCATGCTTGCTCAATCTCCACGAAATCTCTGTAGAACTAAATTCATAAATTAATATCACTCACATTAATAATAAAAATTAAAAATAAGAAGGCACAAGCAAATTGATAAATAATTTTAACAATCCATGACATACTCGGCTCTGTCCAGTGACCGCACTAAACGTAATAATTATAATACATGATATAATCAATTATTTGTAGCATTCCTCTCACTGTGCAGCACACTGGATCCCATACATCAGTTATTTCTTTTTAGGCGGTGACCGCTGTGGCGTGGCCGGCCTCCCGCTGTTGATACCATTGTATTGATATTTCGCCTTTTTCTCTGATGGTTTCAATATCTATGAAGGGATTTTTCCATATTAGTCGCTTGATTGAAAAAAACTCAGCAATCGAATATAAGCATGCTTTAATCAATTTCTCATACAATTTCTTTAGTTATGAAGATTTTCAATGTTAGTTTCTTGTTAGAAAAAAAAAGTCAGATGTAAACTAGTGTTCCTTTACTATAGTCTTCTTCTCAGACGGTTTCAATATCTATGAAGGGATTGTGAATATTAGTTACTTAGAAATTAAAAAAATAAAAATAAACAAAGTGATAAAAGGACAACTAACCTGGAACGAGCACATGAGTGTCTCGTCGACTGACATCATGCCACCGGCATTGTCAAATTCCCCACAGTAATTAGGTGCCGAAAACAGGGTGACAAGCTGCCTTTTCGCAAAGAATTCGTAGCCATCTTCCACTACCTGAAAACCATCGAATGAAATATTAGAAAAAGGAAAAGTAATATAACATAAGCTCTATAAGTATGAATGAAAGTTACCTGATGGGCTCGACATATGAGATCCAGATCATGCCTATTGAGGAATTTGCTGACAACATCGGGGCCGAATGTGAATGATACACCGCGGTCATTTTCACCCCATCCTTGGACATCCTTGTCTGGATCTGACCACAGTAAATCGCAAAGCAAACCTGTTGAAAACAAACTTATTTTAGTGACGTAAAGGAGCATTTCCACGCTAGATTGCGTGATAATATCCATCTCTTTCCGTTGAGTACCGACGTCGCATCCAGATGTGGATGTGTTAACCCATCTTGTTAACCTTTTCGACTCTACGTCGAACTTAAAAGTTGCAATTCAGACGCCATGTGGGTCGTTTTCAAAAAAGATGTCGATGTAGTTAAGGCTTGATTAAACGACATCTTGTTCCTTTGTATAACGAACGTTACCATATAATTTATACGGTTACACAAGGGAAAAAGTTAGCACTTAGTTTAATAAAGCCCTAAATACGGCCAGCTTTTTCTGAAAACTGGGTCGTTAACAGAAAAACATGTCATAACAGCGACAATACCGAAATTGAACTTTATGCTTGTGCATGTAGGTCTATATCGCTCTGCGCTCTGTGACGGATTAAACCGCCTTTGGCGTTGAACCTGCGGTGCAGTTATATCTGTCGGTGGCGTCGAAAAGGCTAATATTATACCCAGACTCAAAGATAGATTAGGTTAGGCTTCCTTGTGCCTGATTTTTGATTGCGAAAAATTGGTTAGAAGCACAAAATCAACTTTCAGGAATAGAAGGGGCACTAATTACTCTCAGTCTGATTTCGACCAATCTTCAAGCTATAAACTGGTGAGAGAGGGCTTAACACGTTCACAATCCGTGACCCGTATATGGGTCACGCACGGCAAGCCTGTGTTACAAAGCCGTAAGGTTTACAATTCAGATTCGGACATGAACGTGTTAAGATAGGACAAGTGGAGGCTAATATTCGCTTTGGGTCGCTGTGCTATGTAGGCAGACTATAATAAAATGGTGGGTAATTTTATTTCAACGTTATATTATATGTTAATACAAAAACCATATCGTTATGTAATTAGAACATGTTGAAGTGGCAATGGGCTGGGCATATAGCTCGAAGAAACGACGGCAGATGAGGCGTAAAGGTTCTCGTATGGAGACCATGAAATCAAAAACACAGCATGGTGCGGTCCTCCACAAGATATACATGGTAAGAATTATCTAAGGTGTCCCAATGTTTGTTCATTATCTTTACGAACATACGGACCAGTGGCGTAGCGTGCCTTGGCGGGGCCCCGTGTAAAAATTTGTTTGGGGGCCCTTTATGAAGGGTAAAGATTTCTCACGTCGGGGGCCCCGTATAATTGATACGGCAGATACGGCGGTAGCTACGCCCTGATTCGGACACCTTAGATAATTCTTACTATACCTGGTTAGGGTCGCCGGAAGTCAATAGATCCGCTCGTTGTGGAAGGCTTTGTGGGAGACCTATGTTCAGCAGTGGACGTTTCAGAGTTGAAATTATGATGATGATGAACTTTGCTGCAGAAGTATTAGCTCCTTTGACATTGTACTAACAACTGCATGTGAGCCAAGGGTACAATAAATCATGGCACATTGTAAATTTGATAGTATTTTCAGTGCAGAAATCATGACTGAGTGCCATAGGACTGAGAAATTACAATTAAAATGGTTAATTAGGGACAATATCAAATGTAATAAAGCATTTCAATAGAAATTGTTCATTCCACTCTACACTCTATTACAATGCCTGAACTGAAAATGCTACTAAAGTATCTCTGAATTAGTAAATTACTAACCTGTATCAGGCACATCAGTGGGTCTCATTATCCTTCTAATCTGCTCCATGCCCTGGAGATCTGGGGAGAGGCCTCCATGACAGCAGAATATCTTCTCGTCAATGATAGCGGCTATGGGCAGGCAATTGAAGCAGTCGGTGAAAGTCTTCCATAGCTTTATATTGTATCTGCGTTTGCACTCGTCGTAGAAACCTGTAGCATCAACAGAAACCTTATAAGGGTAAACTATGTCGAACTTCAATTGACATTGTCTAGTTAATTAATATTATTATTTAACCACTAAAAAAGACTAGGTGCTACGAAGGTAGACATAAGAAAGTGACAGCTACCTGTACACTTTGTACAGACCTTTCACCGGTATTTTGTGCGAAATACGGAGCAACGATAAACACCTTCACCCGCTTTCCTTGTACCCGATAGCTTAAGCTATTTATTGTATTGTATAATTGTTATCTTTAATTTATAGTATACTATAGTACATTACACCACTAGGGTGGTAAAACAAATTTCTTTATTACCTCCCGTGTTGTGTACATTATTTTATGTCTCCACTTGGCCAGAAAGTGGCTTTTTCCGTACGCGCAGTGTGCGGAAAAAGCCACTTAATGGCCAGGTGTGGCATAAATACTTTTTGTCGTTACTACGAGGGTCAATGTTTGTTTTTGCCACCAGAGCGGTGCTATTGGAAATAAGAATCATACGCTTGTTGTTAAATAAAAATGCAGTAAGCTTGTGGTTGAATAAAAAAACGGTCAAGTGCGAGTCGGACTCGCGCACCGAGGGTTCGGTACAAACTCGTAAGTAGATAGTTCAAGGAAAACTGTAAGGCGGTTACTTTAGTAGGAGCAAATAAGTATGTTTTACGATTTTTGCAAATCAAGGGTTCAAATTTACAAGGCGTGGATTGCTTAGGGCATCAAATAGTCTTGGCACTTGGTCTAGGCACTGGTTCAGCCTTTGGGGTGGTGCCTGCATCCTCAGCCTACTAGGTAGTGTGTCGAATGTGATAATTATTATGCTTACCATAAATGCGGTTTATACTCGCGCACTCATGATTGCCTCGGAGCAGGAAGAAGTTCTCCGGGTATTTGATCTTGTATGCAAGCAAGAGGCATATAGTTTCCAGAGACTGCTTGCCGCGGTCCACGTAGTCACCGAGGAACAGATAGTTGGCCTCTGGCGGGAAACCACCGTACTCGAAGAGACGTAGTAAATCTGTGTACTGGCCATGGATATCACCTAAAATGACAGGAATGTGAATTGTTAAGTGATATATACAGTCCAGGCGTAAGAATGCCATCGCCGATCTGCAGCTCTAGCACAACTGTGCCGCGCGACTCTGTCGCGTGACCAATGCTGCACATTTAATGTAGCGCGAAGTAACAGCTCAAGCATTGCCGCGCGACAAGCGAACAGCGACGGTTCGTTGTGTTAGACTGCTAGGTCAGATAAGTAAAAATCGGTAGGGTCGCAGCCATGAATGTATAAAATAGAAGGATACCGCGCGGTCTAAGACGCGGGTGAAGCCAAGCAATGGCCGCCGCGCTTTGTACGCACGCACGCACACATCAACCAGCATAATGGGCCGGTCGGCTGCCATTGGGCCGTCAACCCACACATGCTCACTTCGGCGGCCATTGCTTGGCTTCACCCGCGTCTCCTTGCGCGGTATCCTTCTATTTTATACATCCATGGTCGCAGCTATCTTATTCAATAAAGCTGCGGCCCTATCGGTTGGCCGGAACAATTGGCTCACCTGGAACTAACTTTATTCTAAAAAATACAGAGATAGTGGGTTTCAGTAGTATCCAAACCTGCAAATACTATTTTACTGGAGAGAGATTGAGATAATACTATATGAACTTCGGAGTAACCTCCCAGGCATGTGTACGGTTTGCATGAGCGAGTGTCGAAATTTCTCAGTGATTCTCTGTCTCATCTATTCCCGTCATATTTCTTTTATCGCCGTAAAATTCGCCATTCATTAGGTAACTAACTTTTAAAGTGCTAAAGTTATCAGTTGAGTCATTAAATCAAACTGCACTTTGCACCTCATCATCAGTACACAGTTTGAGTACCTACTTTATCAAAATATATTATATACAGAAAATCAACGTTTTACTGTTCAATTAGGCTAAAAATAAAAATAACTAGAAACAATCTAGTCAAATTACTGTTTATTCTACTAGTCTTCAAGTCAACTACACAGACTTGCCAGCACCTATTTATAAACAATGTCTTAATTTATGTATCATATATTACATTATTTAAGACCTGTTTACTTCTGTTCAAGTATGGGATGCCTCCAGGTGCAAACTGTTTAAATACAGGTATGAGCAAAATCTATTTTAACAAATTTCAAGGTTATGTTGGCAGAATATGTACGTCCTCTTTAAGAGAGTTTAAGAATATCTAAATAAATAATGATACATTTGAAGTACAGACCCAGCATCCTAAAAATGAAGGTGTAGGTGCCCAAATATAGCGGGTTTTAACACCTTGAAGGATTAGACATATTTTTCACAGGTACCAAACAGAGAATCGTACTTTTGGGACTACTAATGTGAATACTCAAAATATAACTCTTGTTTTTTTAGTACCAAGTTGCAAGCAGTATAACTTTTTTTATCACAATGCGATTGGTCTTCTTCTCTATCTTTCCCTCATTACTGAGGATTGTGATCAACTGTAATGTCCCTCCACATAATGATGTCAACCACCTTGTTGGGATTTTTACTCTAGTGCAAGAATCACCAATCTTCAAGGATCTGGTTTTTAAAATAAAATGACCTCATTTCTACTCGAGTTTATTGAAGCATTTATTAAATTACGTACTCAGTAATAAAAGTCACTGTTTACTTAAGGCTCACACAAAATAGGTCGGCGGTCTGAATGCAGACTGTGGTCCCCCACAGGTGTGACCCCTGTGTGGTTGGTGACCCCTGCTCTAGTGTGACTCACCACAAAACTGAATGTGTGTTGTAGATATTAATAAAACTTACCACAAATTTTTAGTGGTGCTTCCAATTCCAGTAATATTGGCTGCTGCAGAAATATTTCCCGAGACTTGGTGCAGAGCCCCCGCACCTCCGACTCGGACATCTGCACTGTCTTCCCAGGCCTGCATCCTCGAACTGTGCCAACATTACACAACCCATGTTAAGCGGATTACTGAGAAGCCTGCCTCTAGGCTGGCATTTAATTGGCTATATAACAATACAAGTGTAATTTGTTAATCAAACAATGAATGTTTCAATGCACTTCAGATGACTCATTGTGAATTCAAAGAGTTTATGATCAACCTATTATATTATGGATACAAATGAATGATGATACTTTTCTAATGCTCCATGACAGGATGAAGTACTGCATGATACTGAAGATAAGTTTTAAAATACCTTTGATAAGCTTTACAATATGACAAATTACATTACAATACAGGCGTTACTACCATATATATACATATTATGGTGTAGCCATTAGACAATTTTACAACAATAGACATGTACAGGCAAGACCTTCAACTATTCATACACAAATACTTAATATTCATAGTTACAATGCATGCTATTATCAGCATTCTAGATACAGAATGCTTGACATATTTGAAAAATAGATAATACTTAACGAACATACACATGGGTTTCTTAGAAGCATTACACATTGACACAGTTAAGCACATGCTAGATTATTGCAACTATAAAGAAAAAATCATGATTTGTATGCTCTAAATATACAATTATATTTTCTTCTGTCGCACTTGGTACATGCTCACTGTGTACCAATCACACCAGGGACATAAGACATGTCATGAATAACATTCATTGATATGCAGAAGAGATTGGGATAATACACAGTTACAACCTGTGTGAAACATACAGTTATTATTTGGTTCATAGAATGGGTTATTTTTAGCTTGATTGGAATCTAGATCAAATTGCAAACGAAAGAACTGAAATATAAATTGTCTTTGTATGGGCACAAAACACTTGTCAGGTCATACAAATGGAAGAATAAACCAATCAAAAGAGACTAGCGCAATACTGTGGCCAAGAACTATGCAGATAACCATACATTCTGATGAAAAGATGTCTTTCAATTTCCCTTTCCGCCTTGCTGTTTCCTGTTGCACTCTGAATACTGTTGCAACCCATCAAAAAGCAGCATAATAAAGTGAAATAAACATGTTTAAATCAAGTAAAGTAACATACAATGCGAACAAAGCATAACAATAAGCCCTAGGAAGTGTTCCATATAACTTGACATGACCAATAATCATAAGTACCAGTGGTGCTGGGTTGTCAAAACGTTATTTAATAAGAACATCCCTTCGCGCCAGCGAAAATAGCCGTCAGCATCTCTAGCGGACGATCATCAAAAGTAGATTCAGATAAGAATTGAGGATAATCGATTTATTTATGAGTTTGACGTTTCTATACCTACATACTTGTGATAATTACGCAACTAACAGCACGAGAACATGGATATATTATTTTGCATTTTAATGATTTAGTTTTGCTACTAAAATATACACTGTTATAAACATTAAATTGAATCTTTACCTTCTAAAAGCCTGTGAATTAGACTGTCAACATTGAGTTCGTCAGCCATATTTACTACACGAATAATTTACGTCAAAATCTTTCGACAACCGCCGCCGCGAGCACACTTGTGGTTTTTACGCTACACCAATAGGAATGGACAAAGGTATGGCACTTAAAGCCTTGTTTCGTATGTCATATTTCCACTATTCTTAAGTAGTATTAAATGTGTAATAAATATATGAATATAAATCTAGTACATTATTGGCCATTGCAAAACCATTTTCAATAAATTTACTTTTTATTCCAAAGTAAAATACTGATTGAATTTCTATCGAATCTGTGATAAACACAATAATAATTGTCCATAGCCATCTAATGTTGCCATACACGAAATCCTTGCAAACTACATAGACAAATGCCCTATCTTTTATAAATTTCCTACGAACACGAGCAAAATGTCGCTGTACTTGGCTGTCAAGCTATTTTCTCATCGTAATGTGCCGTTCTGGCGCATAGTATGTATGAAACATTACGATTTGGCGTGTGCGTTCTATTTTATTTTAGACGAGATTTGACGACCGTTCAAAATATCTTCATGGCTTTTTATTCGATTTTTCTGCTTACCGTTGTTTTCGGTATTTCGTAAACATTGGCAAAACAACGCGATAATTCAATGAAGTGTGCGGAAAATTGTCGTTATCGCGAGTGAGCAAGGTATTTAGAGCACTGCGGAAGTGGACGGGCGTTGTTTAGTCGGTTTCCGATGGACGAGAAGATGGAGAGCGAACAGAGCTATAGCGGCGAGAGCAGTAGCTCGTCGGACAGTTGCAGTGGGAGCGGCAGCGGTAGCGGCAGCTCGGAGCCCGATGACGAGCTGACAGAGCCCGTGCGCCTGCTGGGCCAGAGCCTCGAGCTGCCGCAAGAGCTTTGTGAGAATTATGGGCTCTTCAAAGAGTTCTTCTCCTCTAAGACTTGGGAGGCTTTAGAAGACACACATAAGGAGCAACTAAAAAAATATCTGCCCAACTTCGTGGAAAATGAAGAAGAGGAAAGGGAAAAAACCATCAAAATGCTGTTTGACCATGAGCCATTTCATTTTACTTCACCTCTAGAAGTCTTTTATAGCAATTTAAAACAGGGAAATTACCGGCCAGATATAGCTAAGATGAGAAAGTTTTTACAAAAAGCAAGAGCTAAGCAACAGAAGCATAGGGTAAAATGATATTCTTATACTTTTGCTTACCAATTAGTTATTATGTGAGTGTGGACATGTTTATATCTATATGTATTATTTTCAGATAAAATCCTATTATGCTAAACTAATGCCGGAAGTGTTGATATCTCGGGAACGATTGCTGGCGGCGGCCAAGGCTGCTCCACCTGGGCCTACCCCTCGCTTGCCTCTGCTACCACATAAAGCCTCCAAAAATACTTACAAACCTCTGTATTTAAGAGCTAGGCAGAGGTATTTTGAGGAATTGGCAGCTATCCGAAGTGAAGTGGGAGGTGACGAATCTGAAGATGATAACTATCCAGAGGGGCCTCCGGAGCCAGCCCATAAAAAGCGTAAACAGATGCACACTGGTCAGGTAAACAAATTTAGTTTTTGTTTTGAATATAAAAATGATTAAAATTCTTATTCCCTTCACTGGCAGAATAGTAATCACTTTTATTGTTAAAGTAAGAAAATACCAAATATCATTTCAAGTAATTCTAATTTCTTTTTCTTACATGATAGCAAAATCTGGATAGCAATGTATCGGGTACACTTGGAGGCACTGAATCTTCACATCCCACCTCCTTGGACTGTCTCAAGAATGTCTTAGCGGCACACAGAGCTCGAAGGCAGTATAGAGAGGTAATTATTATATTTTGCAAAGGAATAATATCTTTACTTAACTGATGCAAATACCAATAGGGTATTTGACAACAATGAAAATAAATTCATTAACTCTAACCAGCAAATTATGCTTCCAAAACAGCCCGGATAAAATCATTCAAACTTATTTTTGTGCCATCAACAATTTTACAATGACAAAAACTAAAAATAAGGCACCATATTGAGCATGACGTCACAAGATAGTATTTCATACTAAACTGCATACTTTCGGAGCGTTTTGACACTTCATAGAAAGAAGCTGATTTGAACTGTCATCAAGTAGCCTATTGCCTTGAACTCTTGAGACATTCAGTGTACCACACTTAACAATTCCGTTTTCAGAATCATCCAGAATTAAATACAACTGGTTTAACTTTAGAAGACATAAAGCAAAGAGTGGCTCTTGTCAATGGTACCAGAAAACTTATGTTTGGAGGTCAAAAAGCTGATACACAGCCACAGAAAGTGAAAAGAGGACCAAAAAGAGAGTCAAACCAGAAACAAGGGAAATCTGAAGCGAAAGCTGTTAAGAGAAAGGATGATGATAGCATTGAAAACAAACCTCTGTTGCCAAATATTAAAATTAAATGTGAACAGGAAGAATCGGACTCTGAGAATTCCTTTGTTGAGCCGAAGGGTGCTAAACTTTCTAAAAAGTTAGGTGATAATATAGAAATCAAGCAAGAAGTTGTGGATCCAAAGTACTCAGATGCAGCAAAGTAAGTTTTAACTAAAACTTAGTTTTATCAATAAGATTTAAAGATATCAATTCAGTCCAACACAACTGTGACGCGTGCCTCTTTGTTGCATGACAAATCCGTACCTGAAAAGCATAACACTGTAAGTTTGTTTGTGCTGGTTGTAAAGTTTAATGAATGAGTTTTTTCTTATTTTTAGCTTAAATTATAATGATCCCAAACTGGAAAGTGTTATCAAGCAAGAGCCCTTAGATCCAATTCTGGCACTACAGAATGCTGCCAGGATTATCCAACCAGTACCTATCAAACTAGAAGATCTTGATGGAATTGGTAAGCATCTGCTAAGAAAATAAATGTCAATTATTATATTTTATCCTCACAAGACCCAGAATACTGAAGTTAGTACAAATGCTATTGCAACTTCGAGTTTTGTTGAAGGAAATCTCTTTAATTCATTAACGCAAAGACCGCTTTCGGATTTATATGGGAGGATAAGTATAGTAGCTGGCAATCTCTCGCTTGCATCAGTGTTTACTACAATGATTATAAGTCTGCGTGCTTTAATCTGCTATTTATCTCTAGTTTTTACTAAAAGAAAACTAGATTAAGTACACAAGAACTCATTTAGTGCATGGTATGGTGTTCTTTCACTTTCACCATAATCGCAACTATCCGAAATCTGCATGCTTCTATTGGCTTATACATCTTTGCTGACCAGTAGCGTAGCGTTAACACTTCTAAGCTCAAGTTGGAGTAGATTTGACATACGTTCTCTTCAAAAACAGTAAGGATAACTTGATTGAATTATTAGATACTATAGACGGAAGGTTCTATGGACGCTATGCAGCTGTTATGTACTAACATACCTTCAGTAGTATTTGAATTTAGATTAAATTGTTATGTGCAACAGCCTCCACATATGAACCATATTAGTGGCGTGGCGTAATAGATATCCTTGGGCAAGCCGGGGCAGATTTGGCGTACATTTTCCTTAAGAGCTGAATAATAAGGTGCTCAAATGTCTGGTGTTAGCCAAGCCGGTAGGAATCGAGTTCTTTGGACGCCACGCTACTGAACCATATTCCCGTAACAGGCACATAAAAAAAAAATTAGGCTTCTATGGATGCTACCGCTGCTTACTAACATTCCATTAGTAGTAACTAAACCCACATTTAATTTCTATCTGCTTCAGCCTCTATAAACCATATATCTATAACAGACATGATGGCGTTGCCCGTGGAGTTGGCTGATGACACCGGAGACCTGCCGGAGGAGCCAGTGGACACTGACGAAGCCCTGACAGAGACGACACATGCTAACTTCTTGTCGTTGGTCCGGGCGCTGTTTCCGGCGCGGGCGGCGCATAGGGCTTCGAAACAGCAGTTGCATGCTCGGTGCACGGCAGTTATGAGGTCGCCTATAGCGCCACTTAACACTTGGTACAGCTGTAAGTACAGAATAACTATATCTCTACATATCTTGGTTTATGTTTAAATCCACAACAGTCTTGTTATAAATAAACTAAAAGTAAAATATATTCATATTTGGAAACACTCCCGAGAAAACTGAGTCTATCTGTCCAGGATAATGTTTAAACTGAATTTTGATGCGATTTCACTGAGATAGTTGGATTGTTGACGAAGGTGTTCGTATATATTTAATGTGTCTTTGTGTACCTACTGAATTCATGCGCAAAAGTGGGTGGGTCGCTAGTTTAGTTAAACTCCTTCGTTCTGGGTTATTACTTATTTTACTGCCCTAGGAGTGTAATAATATATACTATTGGTACCTACCATAATTACGTATTGTGCCATTTACCCTGTGAGAGTACTGAACTTTTCCGCACTCACTCGGTCATTGGTTTCACCTTGAATGTAATTGGTTTTAATTGGATTATTTTCGAACGCTCTATCTGGGTAAATCTCCAATATTGTACTTATATAATTATCGTTTCATTAAAAACACCAAAATGTAAACGTTAATGTATTTGCACAAAGGAGGACCGGCAAAAATGTATGGAGGCTGGTCCAAGAACCAATAGCGACGTGACATATATCATTAGAAAGGTATTTCAATATACTACAATAGTTACTATAGGAGCTCATTTCAAATCACTGTGTGAAAAAAGTTATGGCAATACAAAAAAACTTACTTTTATAGACGATTTTAAGCAATAAAAATGAATTATTTCGTACTCCATGACGTTACAGTCGACCTGACAGGCCTCCCCGGCCCCTCTGGCTCCCCCGGCCCGGGGAATTCCGAAGGAGTTCGCCGAATCAGATATTAAGGAGGACCTGGTTAGACAGGATGATAGCAGTTCGCGAAGTTCACTGCTGCTATCGCAAAAACGGTGGCAAAAAGTTCAATATAGTCCTCGTCAAAATCGACTCGAATCACCCGTCAGCCCGCACGATTTGGAAGTTGAAGGAGATCTGCTACCTGACGGGTTTCCGGGTCGAAAAACCGCGTCGCCTAGAATACACTAGGCAGTGTCACAACAGCCAATATTACGGTCACAGCCAAACGGGCTGTTTCCTGCGCCCTCGTTGCGTGAAATGCACGGGCGACCACTTGACCCGCGATTGCAAAAAGCCGAAAGATGTGCCGCCATCTTGCGTGGTTTGCGGTCTTACTGGCCACACTGCCAACTGGCAGGGTTGCCTTAAGGCCCCAAAGCAGATTGCTAAGACTAAGGAGGCACAGCCTGGAGCTCTTGACAACCGCAACAAAGGCCGAGTGGCCCCCGAGCGCAATTCGCGCAACTTCCCGGCCATTGCATCAGCCTCGCAAAAGTGGAAATACCTGCCGCCATCTGCGGTGGGCACTTCCTCTGCTCCCGTGTCTTCCACGCCCCCCGCGCAATCTGCGCGCCCGGCGTCCTCAACGCCCAGTCTCCAGGCAGCGGCATCGTACGCCGGTATCGCCTCCACGGCCCGGGCCATCCCCCTTCCGCTTCTCGCTGCCCCGGTAAACAGGCAAAGTTTTGAGAGGCAAGTGCGTTCGTATAGTGAACGCCTTGCTGCTCTTAACGGAGCTCTTGCTACCGCGTGCAACATTTCCGCCCCGCTCATCATGCGCGAAATAGGACAGTTAGTCGCTTCTCAGAGCGGTTTGATCTCTAACTAATATGGATAGTACTAGTCAAACTACGCTCGCTTATCTTAGGCTTTTGGAACGCCAATGGCCTACGAGGCGAAAAGGAAGAGTTAGTCGAGTTCATTAGGGAACACGCGGTCGATATTCTATTATTTCTATTGGTCCAAGAGACCTTTTACAAACCGTCACACAGAATTTTCCGAATCCCGGGCTACGAAATGGTTAGTGACGATAGGGTAAATAGGCCCGCGGGAGGAACTGCGATTTTCTTCCGCCGTAGCTTCCACCGTGATCGGGTCACCACCCAGTAGCGATCGCGTCAGCATATTTGCCCCCAGCTAACACACTCTTACTCAGATGGCTGCAGGAGGCGATCGCAAGGTGGGCACCGGAGTTTTTGCCCGTACCGGACACCGACTCCTGTTCCTGTCGTCGTCAGCGTCGCTGTACGTAGAGCGTGGGCGAGACTTACGGGGACCCGAACGGGAGCGAGAGCGGGCCTCAGTAGAGGCCGGGGTGGCTGAGACGGACGCGGCGGTCCTTACGGGGACTGGTGTCTTCTTAAATGAATCCGTGGCCGGAGTGGCGGGGACGGGGGTTGCCTTAGCGGCGTGTTTGCTGCGGGCCTTTCGGGCTTTCGCCTTGCCTGCAGCTCAAGTCCCGTCAACGGTGCGGGGGGTGCCTTAGGGGCCTTCGGTGCCCTGCTAGCGGCAGCCTGGGGGGCCGGAGGGGCCGGGTGAGCCTTAGCAGCCGGGGAGGTGTGACAGGTGGACTGTAACGTGAAGGAATACGAAATAATTCAATTTTATTGCTTAAAATCGTCTATGAAAATAAGTTTTTTATATCGCCATAACTTTTTTCACACAGTGATTTGAAATGGGCTCCTATAGTAACTAATGTAGTATATTCAAACACCTTTCTAATGATATATGTCACGTCGCTATTGGTTCTTGGGACCGTTTTGTCCGGTCCTCCTTTGTGGATCTAGTTAAAAAGGGTACATACAATTCACATACCTTGGAGATCCTATAGGATAGGAGCAAAAGAGCTCAAGTCTTTTAATGGAGTTGTGACCTTTTGGACCTGTTATATCTGACTTGTACCCTTTTCCACTACACCAGGGAATGCGGCTTTTACTCTTAATAGAATACGTTGTACGTTCTTCAAGTTCCCTTTTAAAAAAAAACTTTTTTTGTTCATATTGTTCATTGTCGTTGTTTTGTCCTACTAAAATTTAGTCAATGAAAAACCAGAAACAGATAACTGCGGCTCTTTGTGCTTCCGAAAAATCTTTTTTCTCCGGCATTAGTCCCTCTGGCCCTTTCTCTAAAAAAAATTGTTAATGAAATGAATTATTGTCTTGGTCAAACACACTATAAATATTAATGATAACGTATCTGTTCTACAGTGTCAGATGACTGGTGTGCAGAACTGGATTCCGCACTGGATTTCCTGGCCGGGGAGAGAGGGCCGCACCCTGATGACTTTGTGCCATACTTACAATATATCCCAGAGACACAGGTAATACTATACTTTAATTTTTAGATCCTCATTTGGAGAATTGAGGCAGGTTTGAGGTTCACAATGAGATTTGAAGGTTTAATATAAACACTTTGAGGTGTAATAGGACATTTTAGTAAATGGCAATGCTATTTTGTAGATCATACTTAATCTCTAATGATTTGTTCAGAATAATATGGAAGTAATAGAACAATCATATAGCGATTTTATTAAAACTATAATGAAATTTGATTGACTAAGAACGTTTCTCCAGAGAGGTTTGGCAACCCCTTATCTTTTTATATTTATCTTCATAATTTTTTGAAAATTGAATAAAACTTCAAATATTACAACTTTAGTATCTTAGCATCGAATATTTACGTCCCTCGGTTGCAGCTCGGGCCGGAAACATCTGCGATCTCGGCCTTTCTTTGCTTTACCACCCTAGTTGTGTAATGTTAGTATTATAATAAAATATAATATTGTAGATGTACCAATGGATCGGTGCCGGGCGCGATTGCGATGCCATACTGGGGCGGCTGTGCGAGCGCTGGTTCCGCGCCGTGTCCCCCGCGCCGCCCGCCAACGAACCCCCGCCTCCCAGGTCTCACCTCCATACTATACAGGGTGAAATTTTATTGATCGTCCAAATTTTTCCTAGGCATTAGGTATCAATATGCCATTTCTGAAAAAAAATGTAGGTCAAATTTTCACCATAAAATATGCTGTCCGAAAAAATAATTAGTAACGTGAGGATTACGCGTATCGACGCGTAAGTTGTCTCGGCAACTTAACGCGGGTGCGGGGTAGGGGTCGCCGGGAGGGGACCGTTGCCGTCCCCCGCGTAGTGCGCTACTGCGGTATCCACAAACGTATGTTTTTTTATGATATCTTTCAGCTGCTGTTTCTCAATATTTTAGTACTGAAACATACAGAGTGAAAAAACACGTATTTTCTATTTTGCGCTAAAGAATCCACTGTCAAAATTTGGACGTTGAAAAAAAATTCACCCTGTATGTTCATCACTGGTATAGGTAGTTTCACGAGAGTTGAGGTGAATGATTACACACACAGCTACATGAAGTACTCAAGTACCCAATAAGGATGACGACTGGGTTAAAACTATATAAATAATAGGGTACTTTCCTGACAGATCAAATCAGTTACTTTTTATGAATTGTCAAAACGCTCGGATAGTATGAAGTTTCTATGAGAAAAAGCATAATGACGTCATTGTGCTCAAACATCAAATCATCTCCTCATTTATAGCTTTTGGTCTTTTAAAAATCGTTTAAAACGTTAAATAGGTGAATTTTAGTTGATTTTTGCAAATTTTCGTAAGCAGATTTCAAGGCTAGCGTGAAGTAATTTATATTGACTACAGGCAAGTACCCTATTCTATTTAGTCCGCCAGTTAGATTATGGAAAAATATGGGACACGTATTTTTTGGTTTATCAAAATATTAGAAATCGGAAAAGTTTTAGATCATCAAACTTCCGGAGTGGGGCTTGTGACGACACTCCAAGGTGAAAATTGTACCATAAAGTGACGTCACTCGAAACTTCTAAGCACTGTATCCTCATAATTTATTGTTTGTCAAACAAAAGAAAAAATACGTGTACAATATTTTTTAATAATCTAACTAGGGATTGCAATCCGGCGGACCAGATCCGGTAATCCGGCCGGATTTTATACCCAATCCGACCGTATTATCGGATCCGGTCCGGCGGATTGCAATCCCTAAATCTAATGACGGACTAAACACTCTTTTTTACCCGACTGCGGCGAAGCCCAAAGGAGGGTAATGTGTTTGTAACTACTCAACGGCACAACCGATTTTGATAAATGATATATCATTAGATTCGTCTTGATGGAAATTACGGATTTTATGAACTTTTAAAGTGCACCGCGGTCGGGTTTTTTTTTTAGTAAAAATATTTATTGTCGTCTAGCCTTTGAAGAATCTCTGTAACCTAGGTATCCCACGTCGTGGGTGGTGCGTCCACTGACGAGCGCGGAGGTGGCCGACTTCAGAGCGCAAGAGCGGAAGAGATACGCGGCCTCGGCCAAACCATTCACTTACGTTCAACATGGGTAAGTTTATGTTTTGATTTTGTAAGTTGTTGATATTTTGATTTATTTGATACAATTACTTTCGTGCTGGGAGTCGGTTTTTAGGTTTAGCGAAATGAACATATTCTGTATTTTGAGACATGACGTTTTGATAGCGCTCTGTACAAATAGGGCGAAGAGGGCACGCTACTTTCCGGCACGATATAATCTTTCGAGCGCTTATTCTCAAAATACCGCATTCCCAGACTACCAGATTTTTAAAATACCAGATTCTCAATATATCAGATTGACCGTATACCAGATTCCCAAAATAATACATCCAACAAAATCATTTAGATCCTCGAGGAATCTACAATTTTATAATCTAGTGCAGCGGTCGGCAACCTGCGGCCCGTGAGCCTCCCTGGCTATTTTGTATTTAAAGGTATGTATAAAATCTCAAATTATTAACAAAGTGCGGCCCGCGTCAATTTCGTTAGCTACTATGTGGCCCTTGGCTATTGAAAGGTTGCCGACCGCTGATTTAGTGTAACGGGAATGTGGTGGTAAGACAGGAATCTGATAAAAGGAGAATCTGGTATTTTGGGCACGAGCGTTCGACTATAGCAGTGTTGTTCCTTATCAGATACCGGTCGGTGGTGGGTCCTTGTGCGCGGTGCGGCGCGGGCGGCGGCGCGGCGAGCGCGCTGCTGGCGCCGGCGCGGCCGCGGCACGCCTCGCTCCTGGCGCTGGTGCGGGACGCCGTGGCGCGCCTGCCCAACGGCGAGGGCACGAGGCACGACGTGCTCACACTGCTCAAGTGAGTACAAGGGACAGTGTTGGTCATGTGCCGGTCGGTGGTGGGTCCCTGCGCGCGCTGCTGGAGCCGGCGCGGCCGCGGCACGCCTCGCTCCTGGCGCTGGTGCGGGACGCCGTGGCGCGCCTGCCCAACGGCGAGGGCACGAGGCACGACGTGCTCACACTGCTCAAGTGAGTACAAGGGACAGTGTTGTCATGTGCCGGTCGGTGGTGGGTCCCTGCGCGCGCTGCTGGCGCCGGCGCGGCCGCGGCACGCCTCGCTCCTGGCGCTGGTGCGGGACGCCGTGGCGCGCCTGCCCAACGGCGAGGGCACGAGGCACGACGTGCTCACACTGCTCAAGTGAGTACAAGGGACAGTGTTGTCATGTGCCGGTCGGTGGTGGGTCCCTGCGCGCGCTGCTGGAGCCGGCGCGGCCGCGGCACGCCTCGCTCCTGGCGCTGGTGCGGGACGCCGTGGCGCGCCTGCCCAACGGCGAGGGCACGAGGCACGACGTGCTCACACTGCTCAAGTGAGTACAAGGGACAGTGTTGTCATGTGCCGGTCGGTGGTGGGTCCCTGCGCGCGCTGCTGGCGCCGGCGCGGCCGCGGCACGCCTCGCTCCTGGCGCTGGTGCGGGACGCCGTGGCGCGCCTGCCCAACGGCGAGGGCACGAGGCACGACGTGCTCACACTGCTCAAGTGAGTACAAGGGACAGTGTTGTCATGTGCCGGTCGGTGGTGGGTCCCTGCGCGCGCTGCTGGAGCCGGCGCGGCCGCGGCACGCCTCGCTCCTGGCGCTGGTGCGGGACGCCGTGGCGCGCCTGCCCAACGGCGAGGGCACGAGGCACGACGTGCTCACACTGCTCAAGTGAGTACAAGGGACAGTGTTGTCATGTGCCGGTCGGTGGTGGGTCCCTGCGCGCGCTGCTGGAGCCGGCGCGGCCGCGGCACGCCTCGCTCCTGGCGCTGGTGCGGGACGCCGTGGCGCGCCTGCCCAACGGCGAGGGCACGAGGCACGACGTGCTCACACTGCTCAAGTGAGTACAAGGGACAGTGTTGTCATGTGCCGGTCGGTGGTGGGTCCCTGCGCGCGCTGCTGGAGCCGGCGCGGCCGCGGCACGCCTCGCTCCTGGCGCTGGTGCGGGACGCCGTGGCGCGCCTGCCCAACGGCGAGGGCACGAGGCACGACGTGCTCACACTGCTCAAGTGAGTACAAGGGACAGTGTTGTCATGTGCCGGTCGGTGGTGGGTCCCTGCGCGCGCTGCTGGCGCCGGCGCGGCCGCGGCACGCCTCGCTCCTGGCGCTGGTGCGGGACGCCGTGGCGCGCCTGCCCAACGGCGAGGGCACGAGGCACGACGTGCTCACACTGCTCAAGTGAGTACAAGGGACAGTGTTGGTCATGTGCCGGTCGGTGGTGGGTCCCTGCGCGCGCTGCTGGCGCCGGCGCGGCCGCGGCACGCCTCGCTCCTGGCGCTGGTGCGGGACGCCGTGGCGCGCCTGCCCAACGGCGAGGGCACGAGGCACGACGTGCTCACACTGCTCAAGTGAGTACAAGGGACAGTGTTGTCATGTGCCGGTCGGTGGTGGGTCCCTGCGCGCGCTGCTGGAGCCGGCGCGGCCGCGGCACGCCTCGCTCCTGGCGCTGGTGCGGGACGCCGTGGCGCGCCTGCCCAACGGCGAGGGCACGAGGCACGACGTGCTCACACTGCTCAAGTGAGTACAAGGGACAGTGTTGTCATGTGCCGGTCGGTGGTGGGTCCCTGCGCGCGCTGCTGGAGCCGGCGCGGCCGCGGCACGCCTCGCTCCTGGCGCTGGTGCGGGACGCCGTGGCGCGCCTGCCCAACGGCGAGGGCACGAGGCACGACGTGCTCACACTGCTCAAGTGAGTACAAGGGACAGTGTTGTCATGTGCCGGTCGGTGGTGGGTCCCTGCGCGCGCTGCTGGCGCCGGCGCGGCCGCGGCACGCCTCGCTCCTGGCGCTGGTGCGGGACGCCGTGGCGCGCCTGCCCAACGGCGAGGGCACGAGGCACGACGTGCTCACACTGCTCAAGTGAGTACAAGGGACAGTGTTGGTCATGTGCCGGTCGGTGGTGGGTCCCTGCGCGCGCTGCTGGCGCCGGCGCGGCCGCGGCACGCCTCGCTCCTGGCGCTGGTGCGGGACGCCGTGGCGCGCCTGCCCAACGGCGAGGGCACGAGGCACGACGTGCTCACACTGCTCAAGTGAGTACAAGGGACAGTGTTGTCATGTGCCGGTCGGTGGTGGGTCCCTGCGCGCGCTGCTGGAGCCGGCGCGGCCGCGGCACGCCTCGCTCCTGGCGCTGGTGCGGGACGCCGTGGCGCGCCTGCCCAACGGCGAGGGCACGAGGCACGACGTGCTCACACTGCTCAAGTGAGTACAAGGGACAGTGTTGTCATGTGCCGGTCGGTGGTGGGTCCCTGCGCGCGCTGCTGGAGCCGGCGCGGCCGCGGCACGCCTCGCTCCTGGCGCTGGTGCGGGACGCCGTGGCGCGCCTGCCCAACGGCGAGGGCACGAGGCACGACGTGCTCACACTGCTCAAGTGAGTACAAGGGACAGTGTTGTCATGTGCCGGTCGGTGGTGGGTCCCTGCGCGCGCTGCTGGCGCCGGCGCGGCCGCGGCACGCCTCGCTCCTGGCGCTGGTGCGGGACGCCGTGGCGCGCCTGCCCAACGGCGAGGGCACGAGGCACGACGTGCTCACACTGCTCAAGTGAGTACAAGGGACAGTGTTGGTCATGTGCCGGTCGGTGGTGGGTCCCTGCGCGCGCTGCTGGCGCCGGCGCGGCCGCGGCACGCCTCGCTCCTGGCGCTGGTGCGGGACGCCGTGGCGCGCCTGCCCAACGGCGAGGGCACGAGGCACGACGTGCTCACACTGCTCAAGTGAGTACAAGGGACAGTGTTGTCATGTGCCGGTCGGTGGTGGGTCCCTGCGCGCGCTGCTGGAGCCGGCGCGGCCGCGGCACGCCTCGCTCCTGGCGCTGGTGCGGGACGCCGTGGCGCGCCTGCCCAACGGCGAGGGCACGAGGCACGACGTGCTCACACTGCTCAAGTGAGTACAAGGGACAGTGTTGTCATGTGCCGGTCGGTGGTGGGTCCCTGCGCGCGCTGCTGGCGCCGGCGCGGCCGCGGCACGCCTCGCTCCTGGCGCTGGTGCGGGACGCCGTGGCGCGCCTGCCCAACGGCGAGGGCACGAGGCACGACGTGCTCACACTGCTCAAGTGAGTACAAGGGACAGTGTTGTCATGTGCCGGTCGGTGGTGGGTCACTGCGCGCGCTGCTGGCGCCGGCGCGGCCGCGGCACGCCTCGCTCCTGGCGCTGGTGCGGGACGCCGTGGCGCGCCTGCCCAACGGCGAGGGCACGAGGCACGACGTGCTCACACTGCTCAAGTGAGTACAAGGGACAGTGTTGTCATGTGCCGGTCGGTGGTGGGTCCCTGCGCGCGCTGCTGGAGCCGGCGCGGCCGCGGCACGCCTCGCTCCTGGCGCTGGTGCGGGACGCCGTGGCGCGCCTGCCCAACGGCGAGGGCACGAGGCACGACGTGCTCACACTGCTCAAGTGAGTACAAGGGACAGTGTTGTCATGTGCCGGTCGGTGGTGGGTCCCTGCGCGCGCTGCTGGAGCCGGCGCGGCCGCGGCACGCCTCGCTCCTGGCGCTGGTGCGGGACGCCGTGGCGCGCCTGCCCAACGGCGAGGGCACGAGGCACGACGTGCTCACACTGCTCAAGTGAGTACAAGGGACAGTGTTGTCATGTGCCGGTCGGTGGTGGGTCCCTGCGCGCGCTGCTGGCGCCGGCGCGGCCGCGGCACGCCTCGCTCCTGGCGCTGGTGCGGGACGCCGTGGCGCGCCTGCCCAACGGCGAGGGCACGAGGCACGACGTGCTCACACTGCTCAAGTGAGTACAAGGGACAGTGTTGGTCATGTGCCGGTCGGTGGTGGGTCCCTGCGCGCGCTGCTGGCGCCGGCGCGGCCGCGGCACGCCTCGCTCCTGGCGCTGGTGCGGGACGCCGTGGCGCGCCTGCCCAACGGCGAGGGCACGAGGCACGACGTGCTCACACTGCTCAAGTGAGTACAAGGGACAGTGTTGTCATGTGCCGGTCGGTGGTGGGTCCCTGCGCGCGCTGCTGGAGCCGGCGCGGCCGCGGCACGCCTCGCTCCTGGCGCTGGTGCGGGACGCCGTGGCGCGCCTGCCCAACGGCGAGGGCACGAGGCACGACGTGCTCACACTGCTCAAGTGAGTACAAGGGACAGTGTTGTCATGTGCCGGTCGGTGGTGGGTCCCTGCGCGCGCTGCTGGCGCCGGCGCGGCCGCGGCACGCCTCGCTCCTGGCGCTGGTGCGGGACGCCGTGGCGCGCCTGCCCAACGGCGAGGGCACGAGGCACGACGTGCTCACACTGCTCAAGTGAGTACAAGGGACAGTGTTGGTCATGTGCCGGTCGGTGGTGGGTCCCTGCGCGCGCTGCTGGAGCCGGCGCGGCCGCGGCACGCCTCGCTCCTGGCGCTGGTGCGGGACGCCGTGGCGCGCCTGCCCAACGGCGAGGGCACGAGGCACGACGTGCTCACACTGCTCAAGTGAGTACAAGGGACAGTGTTGTCATGTGCCGGTCGGTGGTGGGTCCCTGCGCGCGCTGCTGGCGCCGGCGCGGCCGCGGCACGCCTCGCTCCTGGCGCTGGTGCGGGACGCCGTGGCGCGCCTGCCCAACGGCGAGGGCACGAGGCACGACGTGCTCACACTGCTCAAGTGAGTACAAGGGACAGTGTTGTCATGTGCCGGTCGGTGGTGGGTCCCTGCGCGCGCTGCTGGAGCCGGCGCGGCCGCGGCACGCCTCGCTCCTGGCGCTGGTGCGGGACGCCGTGGCGCGCCTGCCCAACGGCGAGGGCACGAGGCACGACGTGCTCACACTGCTCAAGTGAGTACAAGGGACAGTGTTGGTCATGTGCCGGTCGGTGGTGGGTCCCTGCGCGCGCTGCTGGAGCCGGCGCGGCCGCGGCACGCCTCGCTCCTGGCGCTGGTGCGGGACGCCGTGGCGCGCCTGCCCAACGGCGAGGGCACGAGGCACGACGTGCTCACACTGCTCAAGTGAGTACAAGGGACAGTGTTGTCATGTGCCGGTCGGTGGTGGGTCCCTGCGCGCGCTGCTGGCGCCGGCGCGGCCGCGGCACGCCTCGCTCCTGGCGCTGGTGCGGGACGCCGTGGCGCGCCTGCCCAACGGCGAGGGCACGAGGCACGACGTGCTCACACTGCTCAAGTGAGTACAAGGGACAGTGTTGGTCATGTGCCGGTCGGTGGTGGGTCCCTGCGCGCGCTGCTGGCGCCGGCGCGGCCGCGGCACGCCTCGCTCCTGGCGCTGGTGCGGGACGCCGTGGCGCGCCTGCCCAACGGCGAGGGCACGAGGCACGACGTGCTCACACTGCTCAAGTGAGTACAAGGGACAGTGTTGTCATGTGCCGGTCGGTGGTGGGTCCCTGCGCGCGCTGCTGGCGCCGGCGCGGCCGCGGCACGCCTCGCTCCTGGCGCTGGTGCGGGACGCCGTGGCGCGCCTGCCCAACGGCGAGGGCACGAGGCACGACGTGCTCACACTGCTCAAGTGAGTACAAGGGACAGTGTTGTCATGTGCCGGTCGGTGGTGGGTCCCTGCGCGCGCTGCTGGCGCCGGCGCGGCCGCGGCACGCCTCGCTCCTGGCGCTGGTGCGGACGCCGTGGCGCTCCTGCCCAACGGCGAGGGCACGAGGCACGACGTGCTCACACTGCTCAAGTGAGTACAAGGGACAGTGTTGTCATGTGCCGGTCGGTGGTGGGTCCCTGCGCGCGCTGCTGGCGCCGGCGCGGCCGCGGCACGCCTCGCTCCTGGCGCTGGTGCGGGACGCCGTGGCGCGCCTGCCCAACGGCGAGGGCACGAGGCACGACGTGCTCACACTGCTCAAGTGAGTACAAGGGACAGTGTTGGTCATGTGCCGGTCGGTGGTGGGTCCCTGCGCGCGCTGCTGGCGCCGGCGCGGCCGCGGCACGCCTCGCTCCTGGCGCTGGTGCGGGACGCCGTGGCGCGCCTGCCCAACGGCGAGGGCACGAGGCACGACGTGCTCACACTGCTCAAGTGAGTACAAGGGACAGTGTTGTCATGTGCCGGTCGGTGGTGGGTCCCTGCGCGCGCTGCTGGAGCCGGCGCGGCCGCGGCACGCCTCGCTCCTGGCGCTGGTGCGGGACGCCGTGGCGCGCCTGCCCAACGGCGAGGGCACGAGGCACGACGTGCTCACACTGCTCAAGTGAGTACAAGGGACAGTGTTGGTCATGTGCCGGTCGGTGGTGGGTCCCTGCGCGCGCTGCTGGAGCCGGCGCGGCCGCGGCACGCCTCGCTCCTGGCGCTGGTGCGGGACGCCGTGGCGCGCCTGCCCAACGGCGAGGGCACGAGGCACGACGTGCTCACACTGCTCAAGTGAGTACAAGGGACAGTGTTGTCATGTGCCGGTCGGTGGTGGGTCCCTGCGCGCGCTGCTGGCGCCGGCGCGGCCGCGGCACGCCTCGCTCCTGGCGCTGGTGCGGACGCCGTGGCGCTCCTGCCCAACGGCGAGGGCACGAGGCACGACGTGCTCACGCTGCTCAAGTAAATATAGGGGATAGTGTTGTTTAGGTTCCAGTCAGTGGTGGGTTCTAGTGTCACTAGTGTCCTACCAAAACTACTTTTCACGGCCGAAACCGAATTTCGGCTTTGATCTCAGTTTCGGCCGAAGAAAGCCAGAACCAAAACCGAAACTTGCATATAAGGTCAAGTTTTCGTGGAAAGATAAAAAAATACAATCATAATCAGTCAGTCTTCTGTTCACTCTGATATTTAAAGTAATCATTAATATAAAATAACACATAATGAGACTGTCCAATCGCAGTTCGAAACAAATCAAATTCAGTTTCGCCTTTCGAGCTAAATCGGCTATTTTAGTTTATGAGCGCAGCTTAGTGTTCCGGGTACGATCCCTTAGTTTACACCTAATGTGCTGCGCTCCATAGTCCGCCGGCAAACCCCGAGTTTGTACTTCTGCGCTTCAGTAAGATTTATCGCAAACAAATCCGTGCGACTCGTATCATGATCGTGTCGAAATGTCGTGTGGCGTAAATTCCGATATTCTCATTATTACAAAACCATTCAAATTCTTATGTCCTGTTTGCAGAATGTCTCAATGGATAGCAGCGTGCAGTGATCAGGCGCTGCTCAGTGCACTGTCGACCGCCTTAGACAGGCTTCTGTCGGCCAAACGCGACCCCGTCGTCAAATACGACCAGAGGACTGCCATCTGGACATACTTACACAGAAATAGGTAAAGTAATAGTACATTACACAATTAGGGTGGTAATACAAAGAAAGCCCGAGATCGCGGATGTTTGCGGCCCGAGCTGCAAGCGAGGTACGTAATATGCGATCGAGGGCTTTCTTTATTACCTCCCGTGTTGTGTATATCATTTTATGTCTACACTTGGCCAGAAATCGGCTTTTCCTGTACGCGTAGCGTGCGGTAAAAGCCACTTTATGGCCAGACAAGACTACTGTAGGGAACTATAGGTGGCAGAACTAAATCGACGAAGAGACACTATGCACTATAAAGGAAACTTATCAGGTCTGAAAACATGACATACTGGTTATAAAAGGGTATTTAACAACAATCAAAATACATTCATTAATTCTAACCAGGAATTTACGCTTCCAAAACAGCCCGGATAAAATCATTCAAACTTATTTTCGTGCCATCAACGATTTTACAATGACGAAAACTAAAAATAAGGCACTATGTTGAGCATGACGTCACAAGATAGTATTTCATACTAAACTGCATAATTTCGGAGCGTTTTGACACTTCATAAAAAGAAGCTAATTTGAACTGTCATCAAGTAGCCTAATGTTAACGTCAGGTATAGTAACTCGCGGCTGCACTAACGTTATTCGTCCATCATCGCGATATTAAAGGCGTTTCCCGTTAATGGGGCTCCAGCACGATAGAGTGCAAGTCGGATTCGAGGTACCAGTTGGCAGCACCTTCGTTGTGCATGTTCCCTATGACATTATTTATTATTTATATGAACTTTATTGCACAAGACAAGTACGAGTGGTGGACTTAATGCCGTGAGGCATTCTCTACCAGTCAACCACTAAGGCAAGCAGAGACATTGCGCGTTAAGCCCTGAAAGTTATGTCCCCAATGCTAAACACGTTGATGTATGCAACTTGGGCTCGTCCCATCCGCATCTCTCCTTGCCCCGCATGGTAAACGTGCTGTAATATTTATCTATAATGTGCAGGAGTGAAGAAGACTGGCTGAAGACAACAGCACGCGGGCGGCGCGCGGCGGCAACGCCAGTTAAGGAGCCCGAGCCACTCACGCCACCACCCGCCGTAACTATGATTTTTATTTCATACTAATCGAGCCACTCACGCCACCACCCGCCGTATTATAACATTCAATCCATTTTAATAATGAAATAATTTTTCGTTATCATTAAACTTAAGAGCTACGCTCTTGTCGGTGGAGTAATCGCCACTCTATAGTCCGCCATCTGATTTGTCTCCTGATACGACGCGGCACTGACTTTCTCCTTCGCTTGATTGAAATATGTTAATCTTGGTCTACCTCTACTCTCAACCTCTCCTGCCCTCAATTTTCCCCTGTTTCGTTTGTCGTTCCACTCAATTTAGATAGATAGATAGATTATTTATTTCATGAGAAAGCAACACTATAAATTTGCAGTACAAACGAAGACACAGTTAAGTGACCATCAGTAGACCTTAATACATTGTAATAAGGGTGACAAGTGGTCAGTTAGGCGGATCTCGCACTGCAGCGAAAATCGCGGCGACACGCGACTCAGCGATTTTCAACTTTGTATGTAGAATCATCGATTTGTATAGAAAAATCGCGGGGTGGCGCACACTGGCGCGTAAATCGCGGCGATTTTTTCCGTGTAGCTGCGAAGACACGGAAAAAATCGCGGCGACGGGCGATTTCAGTGTGTTCTTCGCCTTAGCAGTGTCTTCGATTGTACAAAGTTACAAGCATTCACGTCATGATCGTCAAAAATACAAAATGAGAATATAAAAATAAAAAATGTCACAATTTCAAAATATAAATAAAAAACAGAATTAGCAAACAATAATCAAATCATGTCTCCCAATAAGGACCGTCATAACAATTTGCAATAATATAACAATAGGAACAATAAAAAGTAAAACAAGAAAATGCACAATAACCAAATACAAATGATTAAAAAATTTATTCCATGTACTCGTTTACTGAGTACAGAGGGGGGGTTTTTCGTACATAATTAAGAATTATTCAGATTATATTCTAACTTCTACAAACTATAATTTCCTTCTTTGCACAGATGGAGCTAGAAGTGAGTACAGAGGAAGTAGTGGAAGGTGTGTCAGACAGCGACGTGGACGTGGACGATAGCGGAGCCCCGCCCACCGCCGCTAGCCTGTCGTCGGCACAGCTACTCATGCAGGCAAGTTCCCACACACATTATTTATTTATTTAAAACTAGCATTTACCCGCGGCTTTGCCCGCGTTGTTCCCGTTACTGTCCCAAGGGAACTCTTTACCGGGATATAAAGTATTCCAAGTATTCTATGTTTCAATCCAGGACTTGGTCTACTTGGGAACACCCAAATACGCCGAATTATTTTATTCCGAATTTACTTATTCCGAATTTCAAAACTCCGAATTTCATAAATCCTAAAAAATAAAATGCCGATTATTGAAAAACACGATATTTATTTTACCGAATTTCAAAAATCCGATTTTCCTATATTCCGACATTAATCACTCCGAAAAATTAAAAGCTCGATGTGCTCTTTGTCCGTAAAACGGAATTCCGATTTTCAGTTGTCCGCAATTTCGTTGCTAATTCGGAATTTTGTCATTCGGTAAAATTAAAATCGTGTTTTTCAATAATCGGAATTTATTCTTTTAGGATTTATGAAATTCGGAGTTTTGCAATTGCATTGGAGAATACATAGGTAACAAAACCCGAATCGGAGCACCCCACTATCCACGTGGCCTTGTCTGCCCTACCCCTAGAGTGTATATAGAAAGCCGGAGGCGCGGAGGGGGAGCAGCCCTCGCCAGCTGTAGCTGTATTAGTGCCTGTGCTTTGATACGCAAGGGCGAAGGGGCTGCTCTTCCCGCAGCGGCAGAGCAGTTGCGGAGTCCGACCGACTGTTTTTTAAGTCCTCCATTATAAATCTACGTTTATCATTATTTAATCGATTTTTTTTTTCGATATTTTGGAATTCGGAGTTTTGATAATCGGAATTCGTTGATGTACCGGATTATTATAGATTCGGACTTTTCATTGTTCGGTTTATGGAATCTCGGCATTTTGAAAATCGTAATTCTTACAGTTAGACGTTTTGTAATTTCGGAATTTAAAAAATTGGAGTTATGAAAAAACGGGATTGTAATAATAGGAATTTTAATCCATTCGGAATTTTAAAAATCGGTATTTTGATATTCGTGATTGTGAATATCGGAATTAAGTTTTTCGTATTTACCTATGTAGTGTACCCATTTTCTTTTGAATTTTGAGTTGACAATTTATTTTTACTTCACCACTTTCAAAGTTGAGTCTGTTAAATATAGCCAAGTTTTACGTATAATAAGGACATACAAATGTCTGAGGTGCATACTTCATTATTTAGCCATCGATATCGGTATCGCCGATTATTTACTACACTAATCGGTATCGGTATCGTATCGGCAAAATTATGTATCGTTACATCCCTACTTTGTATGCTGATGAACGATCCGATTGATGTCTTCTTCCTCCAGGCTACACGTGGGGTGCCTGAGAAGCCTCGCAAGCCGCCCCGGCCTCGCCCACCTAAGACCCCGAAACAGAAACCTCCACCCAAGGTCAACGTCCAACGGACGCCTCAGGTAGGATTCTATCAGAAATATAAGTCTGCTGTCTGGAATCTATCCTTATCAACCATCTTGTTCCATTAATATTCACATTTGGTAGGCTCTTATTCATCAGCGGGTTACATCTTCGGTTTCAGAGACACTTACATTCAGTTGAGAGACAAAGAGGGCTAACTTAAATTGATCAGATGAGTTTTTACTAAATAAAGTTACTATAGTGACAGTGACAGTCGTTCTCGGTGGCGCCACCGTATTGGCAAACTATTAGTGGTAAACTACAAAATTACTGCTCAGTTTTGTACAAATAAAAAACGGGGAGCCCAGTACGGCTAACATAAGATGGACGGCCTATCTGGCGTGGCACAGCATAGTAACGGCCAATGATAACGCGCGTAGAGTGCGACTACGCTAAGTTTGCAGATGTCAAAAAGGTTTTATTTAAAAAATGCATATGGCAACATCACAAGAAAGAGGATTAATCAGTCTTGATACTTGGCAAATATCTTTCCGTTTAATAAGTAAGTATATAATTTACCTATCTATCTATACACCTACTGAAATAAAAAGTCAGGACAGTTTTGCACAAATCCAACTAGTTCCAACCAAACTATGCAATGCTTGTATTGTATACATGTTCATGTTTAAATATTAAAACTTAAATGCATAGAAATCATCCAAGCCCCTGGAAAAAATCGCGTAGTTTGGTTGAAACTAGATCGATGTGTGCAAGACTGACCCAGATATTTATTTCAGTAGGTATGTAGACACATTTTGTAATAAAGGGAAGAATTATTGCCAAGTACCAAGACTAAATAATCCTCTTTTTGTAGTTTCCGCATGTTGCCATATATATATTTTTACCCGACTGCGGCGAAGCCCAAAGGAGGGTAATGCGTTTGACCTGTATGTATGTATGTCCGTTCCTGTGTCCGCTCGTAACTACTCAACGGCACAACCGATTTTGATAAATGATACATCATTGGATTCGTCTTGATGGCGCGAGTGTCACTGGGTATGAACTTCGTTAAAATAAACAAAATGGCGGATTTTATGCACTTTTAAAGTGCACCGCGGTCGGGTTTTTTTTAGTAAAAATAATTAGTTATTTAATAAAACCTTTTTCGACCTCTGCAAACTTAGCGTAGTCCGACAATATGTTGTGCTGCATTACAAATTCGTTGGTTATCACTATGCTGAGTCACGCGCGATTTATAACGCGGCCGTCTTATGCTAGCAGTTTGGCGTTTGACTACTATAACTATCATAGAATAATTAACGTAAATTCTACGTGTGTGCTTCTGCTTATACTACTGTTATATTACTGTGTACTTTTGCTGTCATAAATAAATGTAATTTCTTCTGTCTTTCTTCTTATAAATAAAAACACTCACAGGCGAAATCGACTCCACCGCAACCAAAGCCGCTTCCGCAGAAGCCCACAGTGACTCCAAAGGCGGCCCTCATGGCCCAATCGGCCAAACAGGCGGGGCTTGTCGCGGCAGCCGTCAAGAGCGTCGCCCAGGCGAAAGCCCTAGCCCCACCCACAAAGATCGTCAAGCCTACGCAGCCTAAACCAGTCAACGTTGTTAAACAGGTTTGTACACGTTCATAAGCTATATCTCTCCAGCCGAAACCTCAGAAAACCAGGTACCCCCGAAGACGCTCATGAGTCGTCGGCAAAGCAGGCGGGGCTTGTCTCGGCGACCGTAAAGAGAGTCGCCCAGGCGAAAACTCTAGCCCCACCCAGCAAGATCGTCAAGCCTACGCAGCCTAAACCAGTCAATGTTATTAAACAGGTACACGTTCATAAGCTATATCTATCTCCAGCCAAAGCCCTGCACCTCAGAAAACCAGATACCCCCGAGGACGCTCATGAGTCGTCGGCAAAGCAGGCGGGGCTTGTCGCGGCGGCCGTCAAGAGCGTCGCCCAGGCTAAGGCCTACCAAGATTGTTAAACCTACAGCCTAAACCGGTCAACATTGGTTAACAGATTTTTTATTGTAGCATTAACGACAGCCAACGAATTCTAAATATTTACCACAGTGCCATGCATATGGGTTGTAAGGACTCAATGGTAGATGATGCTACATACGTCACCCAGGATGACGTCACAAATGAAGGGAGTGATTGAAAGATTGGATGACGTAGCCTAGTTGGTAAGGCGCCTGTTTGGCCCGGATTGTCGAGGAGATGCAGGTTCGAATCCTGCCCGAGACATATCATTTTTCAATTTTTGTCTTCTAATAAAATATTGGTAAACAGGTTTGTACACGTTCATAAGCTAATATGTCTTTGTCCAGTAAGCCCTGCCCCTCCTTAGAAACTCGGAGATCTTCATGGTTCAGTTGGCGAGTAGACTAAACCAATGTGGTTAAACAGGTTTATGCATGTTCATATCAAGTTGCGAGCCTTCTATTACAGGTTTGCGAGTCAGTCGCGAACAAGAGCAAGTTCTCCCTCCCTCACACTAAGCGAAGCCCCGCGCCTACTGAGTCCCCTTGTCCATATCAAGTAACAATACCCCTACAGAAAGACATAGCGCCACTCAAAGTTTATATGATTCGGTACAGTAGTAAAAAAACTGCTTGTGTTTTTTTGCGAAACTGTTTGCTTTTGTACAAATATGTATAACCAATTAACCACATGTTGGAAAACGTTTGTAAAAAAATTGTTCCAATGTTCACTCAGCAGGCTCAGAAACCACCTACGCCGGTCAGCCAGCCGGTGAAGCCTCCAGTAAAACGAGTGCCCTCGCCACCGCCGAAGCCAGCGCCTGCGGTCAAACAGGTGGTGCCGACGATCACTCAGATACCGAAGTCTTCGCCCACGGCCGTGCCTCCCCCGCAACACTCGCCGCTGATCAGACAGAGGCCGCTACAGAAAGTTGAGGCGCCTCAAACTCCTGTAAGTACATACTTGTTGAATTTCTCAGTATATTGTCTCTTTGGGTCAGTTTTAGTTCAAAAACGACCCCTGCGGCCAAACAGGTGGTGCCGACGATCACTCAGATACCGAAGTCTTCGCCCACGGCCGTGCCTCCCCCGCAACACTCGCCGCTGATCAGACAGAGGCCGCTACAGAAAGTTGAGGCGCCTCAAACTCCTGTAAGTACATACTTGTTGATTTTCTCAGTATATTGTCTCTTTGGGTCAGTTTTAGTTCAAAAACGACCCCTGCGGCCAAACAGGTGGTTCCGACGATCACTCAGACACCGAACTTATCGCCCACGGCCGTGCCTCCCCCGCAACACTCGCCGCTGATCAGACAGAGGCCGCTTCAGATAGTTGAGGCGCCTTTTACTTGTTGATTTTCTTAGTATAATTCTCTTTGGGTCGTTTTAGTTAGGCCGTCTTACGTTGCGTTTATTTTGTTAGTTCAAAGATATAAAATAGTTTTCGCCAGCCTGCTTTTTATTTCTCAGCAAATTACGATTATCGTCGCATTTCAGATTTCCACTCCGATTGTTACGAGCCAAGTGACTACACCTGTGGTTTCTGTCGTGCAGCCGGTCTCGACCATAACTCTGCATCCGGCTCCGAACAAGGTATTTAGGAACACTATATTTAAAACAACCTTGTATTTTTTTTGGTGAAATGTTAAGTTCAAGGTGGGTGTAATTTTTTTCTTTTGTATCCAATTTATAAGTAAATCTGAAGCGCTAGTGCCGTAAAAGCCAAGTAGCAGTAGGTGGAGATACGTGGATCCCTTTTTTTTAAGGAAAATAATGACTCGAGCAATTTTTAGGTTGCTCAATGGTTAAACCGCGTATGTACTAGAGGTCAACCTAGTAGCTTTTATGTCATGCCGTGGTATGTCAAACTTCGCATAAAGATCAAATATTTGAAAATTTCAGCAGGTGACACAAGGGACGAGATCTCTTCTAATAAGGCCGCCCGCAGTCCAGACGACGGTCACCGCAGTTGTCTCTACGCCTATCACACAGGTTTGTCCATTATTTGAACCCTAATAAGGTAAGGGTAAAAAACTCGACACATGCAGTACGCAAAATTCGGGTTTCTGTAACTTATATTTTGATTATCCGTTTCGCTTTAGTAGGTTTAAATATTGGGTGCCCCGAGAATATTTACAGTTAAAGAGAATATTGTTGTTCAAATATAGCCACTTGTTCTACTTGACATAGAAAACACCTCGAAAAAATCGGTAAGATCTCATGCAAGTAACTGGAAGATCTGCAAACCTTCAAGAAAAGAGCTTACTCCCGCCTGAAAGGCCGGCAACGCACTTGTGACTCTTCTGGTGTTGCAGGTGTCTATGGGCGACGGTGATTGCTTACCATCAGGCGACCCGTGCTCGTTTGCCCCTATTTCATAAAAAAGAAGTCTACAGATTTGAGTGCCAAGCGAACCTTGGCTAGAGTTAGCAAGTTGAAGTGGCAATGGGCTGGGCATATAACTCGAAGAACTGACATCCGATGGGGCGTAAAGGTTTTCAAATATCGCGAATACATGGAACACCACCATGAACTATAATTAAATGTTGAATAACATTTAATTTTTAATAATAATGTGGGATGTTCTTTGATTAACTATATATTTCGTTATTTTGGTATTGTATTTGGTATTGGGTGGCGTTTGTATTTGAATTTTCCTCATAGTCGATGTGAAAAGCAGTATGTGTTATGCATATGTGGTAGCAAAATTATTTTCACCACGGGCGTTAACACTTGAATCCCTCACTACGCTCCGGATTAAACTTAAGAATCCCTCGCTAAGCTCGGGATTCTATTGTACAATCCTTCGCTTCGTTCAGGATTCAATATACGCCCTTGTCGTAAATACATCATTTTGCTCCCTTGTGACACCATCTACCAATTATGCCACACCTGGTCATAAAGTGACTTTTTTAAAAGCCGCTTTCTGGCCAAGTGTAGACATAAAATGATGTACACAACACGGGAGGTAATAAAGAAAGCCCTCGATCGCATATTTACGTCCCTCGCTTGCAGCTCGGGCCGCAAACTTCTGCGATCTCGGTCTTTCTTTGTATTACCACCCTAGTTATATAATGTACTATTTCGCAGCCGGCCGCCGCAGCCGCGCGGCGTGGTGTAGTGCGAGTGCTGAGTCCCGCCGCGCCAGCCTCCGGCAAGTCACTGATCTCGCCAAGAGCTCTGATGCAGCAGGGTTAGTGACGCTTCGTCATCAGCACAATGGGCTAGACGACTAAAAAAAAATGTTTAGTCCGTCAGTTAGATTATTAAAAAATATTGTACACGTATTTTTTCTTTTGTTTGACAAACAAAAAATGACGAGAGTGCTTAGAAGTTACGAGTGACGTCACTCCTTTGTACAATTTTCACCTAGGAGTGACGTCACAAGCCCCCACTCCAGAAGTTTGATGATCTATAACTTTGTCGATTTTTAATATTTTGATAAACCAAAAAATAAGTGTCCCATATTTTTCCATAATCTAACTGACGGATTAAATAGAATGATATCGTTTTAACCCAGTCGTCATCCCTATTGGACGTAGTTTAGGAAAAAGGATCCAACCCACAAAAAGTCTTCAGTGAAATGTCAACCTTTTGTTTAACCCGGCGGGAGTGTGGTGCCGTAAAGTTACTTAGAGTGTGTGGTGGGGTGTGACATACCCCAGGACAAAAACCCAAGTTAACTTAGTTTCCCACCAAAATTATGTCAAATGACAACTTTATTTATTGTATGGGGTTAGTATAGAAAAATATAATAATAATTCAAATTCTTAATACATTTTATTATTTTACTAAAGAGATGTGAAACACTGGTTTCGGTAACAAAAATAAACGTACTCATCTGTAATATTAAAAAAAATATATCAAATATTTTTGAAACTTGAAAAATCTCTTTAAGTTTTAAAGAACAAGAGATCCACAATGAAATAAAATTATAAAAACTTAGATAGTAACATAGGAACATCTTAGTTATTTGCATTGGATCAGTACATTTTTTGCTAGGAAAATTGGCATGGTCTGATACTTTGAATGAGTTTCATTTGTCTGATGAGTAATTTAAACCCCATCAAACATTCTCACAAGTCGTCTTTCATCAGCTTTCAGGGATTTTTTTATCTAAAACCTAAAAATTAATCATAAATAGTTCAATTATAAGAAGAAAAACCAGAGAAAAAAGTATACACGAAGTATGTGGCGGGGTGTGACATCACGGAATAAAAAAAACAGTGGAAGTGGCATACGCTTCAATAACTGCGAGAACCGTTGTCGCCAATCTCATACATTGACAAAAACACATACAATGAAATCTCGAATTTGATTGGTCTTAGTATTTTATTTTATACAAGACTATGTACCTTGATACGTTAGCATAATTGAAACTTTATAACAATGCCGCATTGTCGAAATTACACTACACATTTTACGACTTACGACGTATTGATACCAAATATCTATTAGTCATACTATTTGCTGCCATCTAGTGTTGAATAGCTAAACAACACTGTATGAATTAATCGAAGTAGTTTGGCCACTCGATGCCAGAGAGCGAGACTTTGTTAATGGTATTTTGTAGTGTTGTACGCAACGCTTTGTAATCATAATATCGATAAAATTATGGTAATAAAATATATAGCGAGTATCTTTTATATTTATGTTTTATAAATTTTGTTTGCATAAAAGACGGAAATTAAACATAAAGCGAGTAAATAATAAAGGATCATTTATCATAAGGTAGCTACCTACCTGTTGTGTACGAAAACTTTAAGAGGTAATCTCATCGCCATTAAAGTATAGCGCGTAGCCTGACCATATTGTAGGTAAACAAAAACTCGAATACGTTTCTATCAACGTATAGATAGGCAAACAGCAGCGGTAAGTACCCAATTTACTAATTCTACTTATTTATTCTAACTTAGTTGGATAATACATGAAGGTACAAACAAACGGCGAACTTAATGCCATAAGGCGTTCTCGACCAACTACACTTTTCGACCTTATTCCAATGAAACAAGGTCAAAAGGTGTAAACGTATTTGTGCCGTCGATTGTACCACTTTATTCTAATACTTTTAGGGGCTTTTATAGATGCTGATACACCCTAGTTGTGTGATGTACTAACTTACGTCATACCTGGCCATAAAGTGGCAATTACCACACGCTGCGTGAGCGGAAAATCTCACTTCCTAGCCTGGGGGCGACGTAAAATTTTTTTTCATCACACTTGCTGGAAAATGGTTTCATTACACGTAGGTTCTGCGGGCCGTAAATGGCCTATTACGCCGTAGGGCGTAATGGATTTCTTTTAAATTTGAAACGCTGGTTCTGTTTTACTCTTATTTCTCATGTTCAAAGGAAACGCCAACTTAATTTTTTAATATTTATCACTGAAATATTTATTTAATGATAACTGTTATTGCAATTACATGTAAACACATATTTTGGTAACATGAATTAAATGTTTAAATAGTGTATTTCAGTTTTTTTGCAAATATAAAATCAACTAAAATGGCCGTTTTAGGTCTTTACCGCTATGGTTTCCGAACGTGACTTGACATCGCGTTGTCTATGGACATATGTCACAAATGTCACTTTCTGTTTTAATATTTTCTTGTCATACTGGGTCAATTAGTAAGGTTATATTATTAAAATTTCCTCACAAGTGTGATGAAAAACATTGTGTATGCCACGGGCGGTAAACTTACTTACCGCCCGCAATCGATGGCTTACTTTATTACCTCCCGTGTTGTGTACATCATTTTATGTCTACACTTGGCCAGAAAGCGGCTCACGCGCAGCGTGCGGAAAAAGCCACTTTATGACCAGGTGTGGCATAAAGTTATGTATGCAACTGTATATAATTCATCATCCTCATCATCTTATTATGAAACGAGCCAAACACATCATTGTTACGTGTCCTCATGGCAAGTGACCAAGAACTATTAGATTTATCGATAATTATATCGACAACACCCTCTCTCTACTACAGTAAGGTCAATGTACTATCGAGTAGCGGGCTTTTTGCGAGCAGCGTAGAACATTCTAGATTGTTGTCTAATTCTATTGTGAGTAAAAATAGACTTTATTCCATTGACATTAAGTTTATTTTTGTATAGCAAAATCCATAAAAATGTATTGAAGGACGTAAAATGAGAAATTTATTTAAATAAAATAGAATTAAGGCTTATCGATGATATAAAACGCCACCATGGGAGATGTTTTTGGGGCAGCTATCATATTTACACTCCAAAATGGAACAATAAGGCCTACTTCTTGACTTATTTGCGTATTGTCGGCACAACTATCTCGCACGAGCGATCGCGGCGATCTGGGCTTGGTTGCGTACACCTGTACTTAACTATGGCACGCGTAACACGCCCACTTTTTACACTTCTACTGTTTTTTCTGTTCTGTGTGTGACATACCCCACGGACTTTTGAGTGCGTGTACTTCAAATGCTGACCAGTGCAAAACTGAGATCACGTCCTAATTCCCTCCTGCAACCCCTTAACTCCAGCTACACGAAGCCGCGAAATTGTAGTGTTAACGTACAAAAAAATATACCTAAGTAACTTATTGTTGGGGTATGCTACACCCCACCACACTCCCGCCGGGTTAAGCATTTTAATTCTATAACTCTAAAATTAGTTCGTGTGGGTTGGATTCCTTAAACTAGGTACGTCCAATTAGGTTAAAGAGGCATAGCTGATTGCACATGGCGCCACGGTTCAGCACCTAATATTGTTGCCATTTGTATATAAACGCAATTGACAAGTTGTACAATTGTTGTCACCGAAAAAAAATAATTATGAGATTGATTATTTTTATAAAATTAAATTATATCTGCTAAGAGGCTATTTTATTCATGGTTATTTGTATTTTTATTAATATGTTCGATGTCATGTCGTTATTATTTTTTTATTTTAGGTGGCAATAATTTTACCAGTTGACAACATAAAAAAAAATCATTTAAAATGGTAATAATATCTGTATTTGGCGATGTAGTGTCTTTTGCATCTAGTCACGGCAACCGTGGTCTTTCATTTACCCGCAAAAGGGAGTTGTTCGAGCTCTCATAAGATGGATTGTCGACCTGATGAAAGTAGCTCTCAGAATCTCAGTAAAACGACGACGCGATGTGGAAGACTTCTCGTGGCAGTCGATCTACACACGTTTTCTGTTATATATTATAGTTAAACTAAATACTTAAAATATAAACTGCATACTTTAGACACTTCATAAAAAGAAGGTGATTTGATCTGTCATCAAATAGCCTATTGTGGCAAAGAGCGCTTTTAATTTAAATTTCTTGTTTATAGCTACCCCTACCACAGCAAAGAAGCGAGTCTCCGTGCCAAGCACCAGCTCCATTACCACTATCGCTCAGGTAAGAATGTTGGGACTAAAAGTGTTCGTGTATTTAACAAAAAAATAACATGAAATAAGCCTCGGTTTCTTTTCTCAACTATCACTTATTCGTTTTGATATGGAGCTTACTTTAAGTTTTGTTTTCCTCCCTTTTGCGATATTTCAGAAACAGCGTTTAAGCCACACCTGGCCATAAAGTGGCTTTTTCCGCACGCGACGCGTACGGAAAAAGCCGCTTTCTAGCCAAGTGTAGACATAAAATGATGACACAACCCTCGATCCCATATTTACGTCCCTCGCATGCAGCTCGGGCCGCAAACATCTGCGATGGCGGCCTTTCTTTGTTTTACCACCATAGCGTATTATTGACTAGCGTGAAATAATTTACATTGACTTATTAACCCTATTCGCTTCACAGGGATCCGCAAGCATAACAACAGTAGCCCATAGCGCGGCCGCAGGTGTGGTGAGCGTCGCTGGCGCCACGCGAACCGTACAGTTGGCCGGTGGCCGGACGCTGCAACTGGCCGCCAACCAAACAGTTCATCTGCCTGGCGGGCAAGCCGTGCAACTGGCCGCTAGAGCTTTACAACTAACCTCGTTGCTGCCAGCACGAGCGTCGACCCCGCAACAGAAACCTCCACCGCTCAAAACCGCGCAACCGACTGTTCAGGTAAAAATCAATACAGGGATCAAGCGTAACAACAGCTGGCGCCACGCGAACCGTGCAGGTGGCCGGTGGCCGGACGCTGCAACTGGCCGCCAACCAAACAGTTCTTTTGCCTGGCGGGCAAGCAGTGCAACTGGCCGCTAGAGCTTTACAACTAACCTCGTTGCTGCCAGCACGAGCTTCAACCCCGTAACAGAAACCTCCACCGCTAACCGACTGTTCAGGTAAAAATCAATACAGGGTTCAAGCGTAACAACAGACCCCATAGGGCGAGTGTCGCTGGCGCCACGCGAACCGTTCATTTGGCCGGTAGCCGGACACTGAAACTAGCCGCCAACCAAACATTTCATCTGACTAGCGGGCAAGCTTTCAACTGGCGGTTAGAGTACTGCAGCTAACCTCGCTGTGGCCGGCGTGGGCTTCAATCCCGCAACAGAAACCTCCACCGCTCAAGACCGCGCAATCTGCTGTTCAGGTAAAATAGTACATTACACAACTAGGGTGGCAAAACAAAAAAAGGCCGAGATCGCAGATCGAGGGCTTTCTTTATTACCTCCCTTGTTGTGTAGGTACATAATTTTTCGGCATACAATAGGTTAAATGCTATGTTTTGCTTGAAAGGAATTATAGTACTATCCAAGGAAACTTTATTCCGTTGAAGTGCTACATTGTAAGTATTCCTGTTTTTGTATAAGAGCTCTACGAGATGGCGACGTCTGTATCTATTATTTAATCTGTGCAAATATGTACTTAAAATGGCCTAGTAAGTAATATGTATTGTTTTCCTTCAGATTCCCGTCTCCACTGTTCAGTTGACCGGCCAGACCGTTCAGATCGCGAGTCCAAACGTCCACCTGGCCGGCCAGAGCGTTCAACTCGCCGGCCACGCGGTCAAACTGCCCGGCGGTCAGAGCGTCCAAGTCGCCGGGCAGACGGTCCAACTGCCAAGCGGTCAGACTGTCCAGTTGGCCGGCCGGAACCTACAGACGGTGCAGTTGGCTGGGCAGAATGTGCAGAGTATGCAGAGCGTGCAATTAGGTAAGTCAGCTCCAGAGATAAGTATACCCCCTGCCATACTACGAATGTATGACAGGGGGGCTACTTATCTCTGCAGCTGACATACATACATACATACATATATTGACCATCTTTAATCATCCATCTTCATTTCACGATTTAGCCAACCTATCTGATTTTTTCTTCTCATCTCAAATGTCGTCCTGGAATGGAATTAAAAATTAAACATAAAACAAATTTAGAGATTATATACTCAAAATCAGACATCTTGGGCTATACAAAAGAGCAATCCCTAATTCTGATTTACTTAATATACAGGGTGTTTGGAAGCTAAGTGCAAAGCTTTAAGGGGGTGATAGCTGAGATGTTTTTGAACATTTTTAGCCATATATGTCTTAGACAAAATTTGGATTTTTTTTAATTGAAAATATTAGAATTTTAGTAAAATACCCAGAATTTGATGGTTATGTTTATGTGTTAATAGTTAGTTTGTAGACAATTCCTATTATTTGGGATAGTTTAATATGTATGGACCACATGGTATAAATCTTGAGCATATTTGCAATTCGTGGCAACGAATCCAAGTTGAAGGCATTCGAAAGTATTAAAAATGTCTTAGGTTGGAACGGAGTCATTTTTCAGTGCTATAAAAAAAATAAGAACTTTGAAATATTCAAACTCTTTTAAAAATATGCCTGTTTATTGCTCTATTTTTTAAGATTTTTCGAGTCTGTATAGCTATATGTAGTTAATTTAATTCAATGTGTTGGTGTTCAGGGTCTCAGACGGTCCAACTAGCCGGTCAAACCGTCCAACTGGCCGGGCAAACCGTCCAGCTATCCGGGCAGACGCTGCAGCTGCCGAGCGGGCAGACCGTGCAGCTGTCCAGCGGCCAAACCCTGCAGTTGGCGAGCGGACAAACCGTGCAGTTGGCGAACCAGACGCCGAAGTCGATAGCACAGGTGGTGCGGAGTCAAACGGGAGATAAACCCGCGCAACCGATCGTCGCGAAACTGCTCACGAATGCCCAGGTATATATTTACTTTTACTTTTTTCGATTAACTCTAGTATTAAAACAAAATATGGATACTTAGCACCAGCAGTGTGGCGTCCAAAGAACTCGATTCCTACCGGCTTGCCTAATATCAAGCATTTGAGCACATTATTCTACAGCTCTTAAAGAAAATGTACGCCAAATCTGCACCGGCTTGCCCAAGGATATCTTTTATGCTGTCGAGTCTGGAATATAGCCGACTCTTTGGTTAGTGTTGCATATATTCACGGGCGGCGATGATGACTTTCCATCATATTTAAAAATAAATAAGGATGCTTTATGCAAAATTTATTTTATTTTCATTCAAGTAAGCGATTTAACCTCTCATATTTAATAGTACATTACACAACTAGGGTGGTAAAACAAAGAAAGGCCGAGATCGCAGATGTTTGCGGCCCGAGCTGCAAGCGAGGGACGTAAATATGCGATTGAGGGCTTTCTTTATTACCTCCCGTGTTGTGTACATAGTTTTATGTCTACATTTGGCCAGAAAGCGGCTTTTTCCGTACGCGTAGCATGCGGTAAAAGCCACTTTATGGCCAGGTGTGGTATAAAATGTTAAATTCTGTAGTCTAAGGGCACCAACAAAATTGGTGCCGTTATCATACTATATGTTTTGAAGGCGTCCCCGCGCTTCTGTTCTTAAAACGCATATATAAAGCCCTGTCTTTGTGCGACGCTACATAGTACGATTCTCGTGGTTATTTGACATGGTGTTATGTGTTATGTGACAGGGTCAGATGATCTCACTAGAGAGCATGGTGGGGCGCATGGCGGGCGCGGGGCGGCCGCGCGCCGCCGTCCGCGTGCTGGCCCCCGCGCCCCGCCTCGCACGCCCGCTGCTGCTCACCGCCGCTAAGCCGCTGCACAACATTATCCTGCAGGTGACTTGTTAAGGATTGGCAGACGCTTCCCCATTTACAAAGTTTACAGATACCAGATTTTCAGAAAAAAAATACGAATCGGACTAATAAAGTCAAATATTATGCCAAATAGAGCATACCCCTGACATGTCAGTCGGGCTTTTTTTACGTTCGATTCGAAATTTTGGGTTCGATATAGAATTAAAATGTGAAGGAAAGGAACAAGGAGTAACTTGCTAAATTTAGGATATGTCTTACTTAACCGGTACTCGTTACAAAAAATCCCCAATTATTATTTTTAACGTGTAATGTTGCAAAGAATCAATAAGGGATAATATATTGCATAGTATTTTTTTTTATATATAAAGTACTGGGATGACCATTTCACTTCTTATTGGTTACAACCGCCGTAAAAGCCGCCTTAATGTACTTGATTTGAAAGAAACAATTAGCGTGTTGTATTCAGCCTTAGTACTTTATAGGTAAAAAATAGACTATAGTTATTTTTGGTTCGGACCACTTATTTGACACCGAGCCCCTGGGTTCCTGGGCCCCTGGGCTTGGGCTGGCTTAGGGACCATTTTACTTTAGCTGTAAATTGTCCTGAGAATTGAAACGTAACTAACTATTTAGGTTACTTAGGTATATTTTACACTGTGCTATTATTTTCGACAGCAAAGCGACGGCAGCACCATCCGGGTCACGTCGAGCGGCGCGGCTGGCTCCTCGCAAACTATAGTATTAAGTAACATCGGTAAGCTATTTTCAACTCCATCAATAATTATTATCATTATATATATAAAAATCCTTGTTAAAATTAATACAAATGAAAAATAATTACGGACTAATAACTGCTCAATTAGAAAATACAAGAGTGCTATAAAAATACCCAAATCGCTATAGGTATGTCAATAATATTTAAGATCAGAGAACGAATATTTTACTTATAAGGTCCAAGTAAAGCTTAAACCTAAACCGATAGACCTTGTGATTAATAGTCCAGTATGTGCAATTCTAGAATAAATATACAACCATTTTCTCTTAATTAACCGAATATCATTGAATTATTTATATCAGGTTCCCAAGCAGTCACAACACCGACGGCGTCGGCGCCGGTATTAAAACTGCAGCAGGTACGTCACTAAAATCTACATATTTTGTAATGATTTTAGTGTAGTAACACTAAAATCATTACAAAATACACTAAAATCATTACAAAATACACCACATGAACCTCTCTATAGTTGCAACAGACAGTAAGTCTAAAGTACTTCGAGTTACCCCGTTCTCCGTACAAGAAAGTTAAGAATTTAATTTAACGCCATCAAAGGTTGAAAAGTGTTTTATTTCATAGCTTGGTACATTTTCTCTGCGCATAACATCATGAGAAGTCTCAAGTAGACAAAATATATATGGACCACCACTGATGGACTTTACCAGTTATCTTAACATAGTGTTGTTAGTTTCAAAATGTTGTGTTCGTTTCTTAAAAATAAATCCGTGAACATTAGAATTTTGTGTATATTATATTATTGAGTATGGGGAAATGAAATAATGGGCATTGTATCATTGTACTCAATTCCATACACGAATTAAACACCTGTAAAATTACATTCTAGGTCAATCCAATACAACAAGTAAAACTTCCACAAGGAATCAAAATTCAACAGGTGAATTTTGACACTAAGCATGCTTGAATGATTTTCTTATGTAGAGCATGATGTAGAGTATGATGTGGTTGGTTTGCATCAATTGTGTTGGGAAGCGGCTCTCATAATTATATATATTTTTTATTTGAATGTATTTTTGTAGAGATAGTAATTCCACCAGTTGGCAGCACGGTAACGAAAGGTCTTTGACGGCAGGTATAGAGGTATGGAGAATCGTCTTTGTATATCGAAAAGCGCCCGTCGAAATGTGCTAAATAGTGGTGGCGCTCCTATGCCTGATGGGTAACATTTGGTATACTGCCGCTTTAAGTAATACTTTAGTCACCAAAAATATTAAACCTTACCTCTACCCTCCACATCAGCGTACTTCATTCCGTCTACAACGGCTAAAAGTGCTAATTCATTTCATACTCCTGCAACGCTAGCGCCATTCTGGGGAGATCTTGAACTAATATTTAGTACTTTTAGCTGAACACTTTCAACTGATCCCTGATATAAGATTGTTCTCTTCCTCCCTCCATACCTTTACTTATTTGTTATTAATTTTCTATAAGTACCTAAAATATATTTTTTTGAACGTAAATAGTAACTTTAATTTTATCGGTTATTAACAATTAAGGTACGAACCGATATAAAAAACAGCACTGTTTCTTAAAAGCTGGTCACATTATTTTTACGTTTCACATTTGTAGTTGTCATTTTCGTCTACGGAATAAAAAAATGGACTTTAGACGTTTTGCTACCGTGCTGCTAGCTGGTGGGATTACTATTTCAAGAAACCCTCATTGCACAGATGCTATAAAGACTTATGCTATATATTTTCTATATTAATATTTTCTCTTAGGATTAAAAGATAACATGTTTGCTATATTTTTTATTATTTTGGCACGAAAACTAACTACATTTTGCATGTGAGTGTCAAGGAACGATATCAGTAATGCCTAATAAAGGTCAGGTGCAGTAGTATATGGAAATCTCAGGATGTCAAACACACAGATCCGCAAAATGGATTCCTCAACTCGCGCGCAAACTGTATTTGTAATGGTGGAAGTTTACATTCGTAAAATAGAATAATGGAGCTAGAGACGAAATTTAACTACAAACTCGACTTGTTGAAAACTGAATATGAAGTCTCGTTTTTGAGATTTCAGTCTCGCTTGAGTTCTTCTTAAAACATTTTTTGATAGGAACAACGTCATTTTTTATTGTAGCATTAACAACTGCCATGAATTCTAAATACTTTATTAGAAGAGCAAAATTGACAAATTATATGTCTCGGGCAGAAATCGAAACTCTGAAGAAGGCGCCTATGTTTGGCCCGGATAGCCAAGGAGATGCAGGTTCCTGCCCGAGACATATAATTTTGCTCTTCTAATAAAGTATTTAGGAACAACGTCGCCTCAGTTTGAATGAAATCGACTGTATGCGTTTGTTTATGTTATTCTTTCATCTTTTTCTTTTAGGTATATCGCATAAGCGCAATTTATTAGTTGTTATAGCAATTTTCTTGAAATGTGACGTAAGGCTTGTGTTCAATAAATAACAGAAAAGCAGAATACCTGAAAAGTTTAGAGTTTAATTTGGGTTGCATTATTTGCGAAAAAAATTTTAAATAACGGTAAATATCTCGGTAAAGACATTGCTTGCCTGACTTACGTAGGGATCCTCTAACTCATTTTTATTGTCTTCGTCAGGCAGTGTCAAGATTTCCAAACTAAAGGTAGAAACAAAGTGTAATCGTTAGGTGTTTACATGCAATTATCTCGTAAATATAAAATATATCAAAAAACGTTTAATGATATCGAAAGTAATTTCTAAAATCACGTCTACAACTTTTAAACTTAATATTGTGGATATTTTTAGTTTTATTAAAAAAAAGTTATTGATGTAATTTTACTCATTGGACAACGTTCTTTTGATGCCAGTTAAACGTTTTTTGATATGTTATATTTGCGGAATAATTGCAACTAAACATTTTATGCCACACCTGGCCATAAAGTGGCTTTTACCGCACGCTACGCGTACGGAAAAAGCCGCTTTCTGGCCAAGTGTAGACATAAAATGATGTACACAACACGGGAGGTAATAAAGGAAGCCCTTGATCGCATATTTACGTCCCTCGCTTGCAACTCGGGCCGCAAACATCTGCAATCTCGGCCTTTCTTTGTTTTACCACCCTAGTTGTGTAATGTACTATAACGACTACAACCTGTATATTCAGTAAAATTGTCTAATACTATATTTGGTTCCAACAGGCGGGCGCGAACGCCACAGTGGCGACATCTAGCGCCGTCAGCACTGTAAGAAGCGTTCTCATGGACGGTCAGCAACTGAAGCTTGTCGGCGGTCGCCACGTACTAGCCAGGTTACTCCGCCCGGCGCATCCGCCACAGTGAATGGTGTTCTATTATCATCGTTATAAGGTTCAAAGTTGACTGCAAATGGAAACTTCTTGTGGAATTTATCCGTGAGTTTGCACTGATATAACGTTATATCAAGGCCTAACACGACTGCGTTCCACGACTCACCCGTCTGTCTCGCACTGTATTAAATGGAAAGAGATAGCGGATATACGCTCAAGCGCGAGTGGCGCGCAGTAACAAGGCTCAAAATGGACTGCGCCCAGAGACCGAGCGCAGTGAAATCGAAGGTCTGTGAGTTTGTGTGAGTGTTTTCACGACAAGCAGACATGAATCCGGTAGGAAGGTTCCTTTCCTACGGCTCTTGTTGTTGGACAATCCTCTTTACAACAGAAGATAACGTCAGGCCAAATCGGTCGAGTCACATATGGTGATCTAGTTTTTGCTCTCATTATTTATAGTGAGTTGTGCCGAGAAAGAGACAATGAACGATCGGGTGCGACTTGGTTTGCTGTCAGTCTCTATCTCGCACTGTATTCAATAGAAAAAGATAAATTTTTGTCGCGTGGGTGGTTGTGAGTTGAGATAGTTCTATAAGGCCATGTCTTTGTCTTGTATTAGAGAGGAAGAATTAGTTCGTCGACTAGTATTTTGTGTAGGTTGCTATGGAACTCACTGAAATTATAAGACATAAGACTTTTAAGTTTTACGAAACGGGGAAACATTTTTCATTCACTTCACTCATTCATGTCTCTCTTACTCATTTTGTAGTAGCTGTGGGCTTAAGGCAGTGGTTCCTTACCTTTATTGTCACGCCGTCCATATGTTTCGTCAAGATTTGTATTGTTACCCTTCCAAAAAGTAATACCTAGAGTTACATAATTTTACCCTTAAAGGACTATTCACCTCTAGGTTCTGAACCACTGACTTAAAGTCATGACATAGCATCACATTTTTTACAAATGTCATTTGTGCTTGAGTAGGTAACTACACAGTTGGCTCTGAAAATTAATTTTGTGAGATGACAACACAAGCTAAAGGGTTTTTTGCTACACATTTTGACAGGTACTGGTCTATTTCTAAAAATATGTACGTTGAATACGTAAAAGTGACTTTTAGATCTGCATAACTATTCTACTACTTTTACTTATGGTTAGAAAACATGCGAAGTCAATATGACCAACATAGAATTGAATCGAATGAAGTTTTACGGTTTTTTAATACGTCGTTTTCTACAATTGTTAGGCCAATGCGTGAATACCTAGAATCGTATTGTGTTTCGCGATGCCAGCGGAAAATTATAGTACTAATGGTGGACTTTAGTCCAAATAATTGCAATGAAACTATTAGTCCTGAACTAAAAATGCTAGAGTATGTGTAAAAAAGTACCTTTACATTAATATCGACTAAATTCAAAAGAGCTTATTTTATGTTATGAAGTGACAGAAGAATGCGGTGTGAAAGTTTTGTTTGTTGTTACATGTTTGGTTGCATAAGTGATTATAATTATTGTTTACTACGTGAATGTACAGTCAAGGAATTTACTTTCCGACCCACCTAAGGTCCTATATCGTATAGCATAGAGAGCTAGCTAGAGTACGACGTTACTTTGACATCACACGCATTGTTTTGTGTCAGTAACTAGGTAACAGATTAACAACGTTAACATGGTGAACTGAAATTTGGAACGTCAAGGCACTACCAGAAAAGGATGACAACCGCGGAATCGAAATTCGTAGAAAGTTCATCTTTCTCGCTCTTGCAATATTCGAATGAAAGGAACGCAGATAACGAAATTTAGATTATCGATTCGGAATTATTTTAAAATTTTCTCGATTGACACTGACACCAACTGATACGTATTCTTAATTAGATGAGCAAATGACTTCACAAAGAGGTTATCTGTAATTTGCAGTGACAAATAATACGTATTGACATTTAAATACTATTACTGAAATAGAAATTTCGACCTTAATGCATCGTGAATGCTTAACAACATTTCAATGAAACGGGTAGGAAATTAAATTCCTTGAATGTACAGTCGGTGTCAAATATATCCAGGCTTAGTTGTCAGAATATCGAATATGTATACACGAAGTTACTACAGTATATTTTCTGGAATATTGATTGCTACAATTTCACATGTAGAGTTTCGGGTGTTTTATGAGCAGGGGTCGTACTTTTGGTGCCGATGATAGGCAAATGACGTCAACTTACATACATGCTGATTTAGTTAAGGTATTACATTGATTTACCGTTACCGTAAATTACTATCGTTTAAGTTATGAATTAATTACATTTTTTAGTTTCATTAATTGGTGTCAATGGTAGAAGACATTTTGTAAGTAAAAATGTATACGTCTGTTTTTTTATTTTAACGGAAAATTTGGAAATATTAATCGGATATGGGATTTGATATATACTTATCCGAACGTATTATATTTATGCGGTCGCTTCTATATCAAAGTACGTTTCTGATTTATTTTCCTATTTCCCGATTCAATAAATAAGATAACACAGGCAGGCACATCTTGATTTATAAAATGGCTTCTATCATTGACACCAAGTAATGACAGTAGTGATAAAATTAATTCATAGCTTTTACGATACCGGTAATTTCCGGTAACGATAAATCAATCTAAAACCTAAAATGAATCGTGCTGTATGTAGCTTGACGTCATTTTTACGTCATCGGCATCAAAAGTACGCCCCTGTTTATGAGCATTTCTCAAAAAAAACCCCTTATTTTATTGTGCAATTTTCTGCCAGTTTTGTGTTATTTCTACTTATTTTACAATCCTAATGGGACAAACAATTGTCACAACATTTCTTCCTATTGTGTTACACTTTTCCCTTATACTTTGTATAACGGTAACACAAAGGAAAGTTCCCTGGGTGTGACGTATTATATGAATGACCCCTGTGTGGAAAATTTGAGACACTGGGATGGAAAAGGATCGTAATAGTAACTAAAAATAACATTAATTTGTTAGAAAACTTCACAATTATGAAATTGTCGTTTTTTTATTTGAAATTATTACCATTAACGTGGAGTATTTGATGCTGTATTAAGATAACCGACGTGCCACATTGATACCCAATTTATTGATGATTAAGAAAATTTGAGCTTATGTCTGATGAGTATATACTGGGTGAAATTTATAACGTGAACTATGGTATTAAAACGTTGATCTATTGATTTTGAACAACTTTTACTATGGCGTCAACTTCGTAAATGAAAAAAAAAATCAGCTGTGTCCATTGAGGTATAAAGTACTACGTACTAGAGACGACATCGCGAACCAAGAATTTGCGCCATGCGTTGAGGTCCACTGAACCACAACGTCTCAGTCAGCCGCTGCGCTTGGTGTGAGGTGGTTGTCCCTACGCGTAAATAAATACTACTTAAAAATGCCTTCCTGCGCCTTAAGGGATTGCTCCAATCATTCGAGGAAGTCGAAAAAAAATCAAGGTGTTATATTTCATCGGTTAGTAAACAAATTATTTTGTTTTAACATTGTTTTAGAAAATATTTTAATTATGGGCACGCTCTTGTCCGACGCGAAGCAATGGCCGCCATTTTGTCAACCGAAATCATAGATGAACCGCGCAGACGTGACTTTAGTACTTATAACTCATGGTACTTATAATTGAAATGTTTTCAGTTTTGAATATGTAAAAAAGAAAAATTTATTTCAAGTACTTACTAATTATTAATTATTCATATTTACTAATTATACATGGTGATTTTGAAGTCGTGAATTGTGTCATTTTATGGATGTACTTTCAAATGTTTTCTGTTCTTAGTATAAAACAGAAATATTTTTTTACAAGTACCTACTAATTACTAATTATTCATATTATTGTCGCGTCTCAATCAGCCGCGGGGTGTCACCTAGTAAATAAGTATTTTCTATCATTTTTGAAGGTTTCCTCGACATGGACATGAAAAAAGAGAAGCACGGATTGAATTTGTACAAAAAAATACGAGAGGATACGAGAACTAATTTTCTTTAAAGATAATTTAAAGTATATGACAAAATTTTAACAATTTATTTTCATTTCACTACTTTAAGTATGGTGTTGCGTGTCTGTTAGTCAAGTCATATTCTATGGCAAGTTATCCCCACCCGCATGCGCGCCGCGCTGCCGGCCGGCACACAGTTTACGTTCGTGGTGTCGCCTCTAGTACGTAGTACTTTATACCTCAATGGCTGTGTCATAGAAACTGCTATGTCGGTAGACCAAAATGTATCAGAGTTGTTTTTATTGCACTTACTTAAGGGTGACCCCATAGTAAAAGTTGTTCAAAGTCATGGATAGATTGAGGTTTTATTATCATAGTTCACGTTATAAATTTCACCCAGTATGGGTTCCGAGGAATTTTGAAAGACGCTCTAAGCCACATGCAATTTTGAACTTTAAAAGTAAGAAATAAGCATAAATTTCCTTAGTCAATAATAAGAGCGATTCTTTGAGACACTAGGTGAAAATATATGAGAGGTTGTGTTTATGATGAGTGCAACTAATTGTAAAGTTCTCTCAAACGTAGTTTATTTTCTCATGTACATAGAATATCTACTTAATTGCGAAGTTAATGTGTATCTAGAAGGAAAATATAAGTTTCTGTAGAAGTAGAGATGTGCCGTTCCCGGGAATATTCCCCACTTGTTTGGGGAATATTCCCACCGCGGGAATATTCCCCATACAAGTGGGGAATATTCCCGGGAATGGCACATCTCTGTGTAGAAGTTATAGTAAAGGTTGCTCGAATCGAGATTTTTACCGAGTGTAAAGCATGTATTCTACATTTACAAGTGTCGATATTTTGTTCTTTATAGGAATGAATTTTCTTATTCATATCATCTTCGGATATTGCATATAATATACGATATTAAATGTACAAAACCAGTATTTTGCATTATAAGTGGCTCACGGAGCTGCACATTTTTGTATAAACGCTTATGAGAAGTGTTGATTAGTTGTAACGTTTTTTTTAAGTTTAAAATATACCGAATTGCGTGTTCTCAACATTTATGTACCTATTTGTATATAGCAGCAGCAGAGCGATATTGTGAAATATTTATGTTATTATTTATTTAACATGGGCGTGAGCTCGATCTTCGCAGATGCAATACTTTACAGCAGAATTATTATTTATTTTGTTGTTTTCATATTATACCTGTTTCGACATGAAATTCAATTACGAATGCAATATATTAAGTCAATTTCGCCACGGGTTTTATTTTGAAGAGTCCCTTTCATTTTAAGTATTGAAAACAACGTCTTGAGGTGGGAAAACACAGTTTATTTCATTACTTATGTACATGGCGGGTGTAAAAACAACAGCGTATATAAAAGTCACGCTCATGGCATCACAGGAAAACAATGTCATCACAAAAGCTAATAGAACTTAATTCCTATTGATACATTAGTGTGCGAATCGTTTGCAAGATAGGTACGAAATGTTTGCTAGCATGATTGATATAGTGATCCATGGCATTACATTGAGTTCCGAACGGTACATAACTTAAGGCTACTTTAGCCCGAGACGGGCTCGGGCTAAGGTGGACTTCGTCTAAGGCAGGGTTTCTTAAACTGTGGTCCATGGACCCTTTAGGGGTCCGTGATACGAGAGCCGGGGGTCCTTGGCTATACATACAACACAAACTTTCATGTGCCTTTGATTTTCTTTTTCTCTGATTGCATTCGGAAAGGGTCTGTAAGGTTTTCGAAATAATATCCGTGACCAAAAAAAGATTAAGAAACCCTGGTCTAAGGGGAACCACATCGTCGACGATACTACAGAGGTATCACATTTGAATTTCTAACTAGACCTACACAATCCCCACTTGCCGCCGATCTTACTCATACCATATTCTAACACTGAAGTACATACATATAAATAGATTTACATTAAATAGCACACGAAAACGCATCGCCGGATTTAAACACAATTGAAACAAATAGTGCCGTTATAAAAAATATTTCTCAACGAATCGCTACATATCTAATAACATCAAAATAATAAACGCAATCCTATATCAGTCTTATGCCTATATTAAAAATAATTGAAGAATAATAAGATTAGAATAATGTGTATAATAAAGATGACGTTTAAACGGTACAATATTATTAGGTACACCAAGAGTGATATTTTCATCTTATCCTATCATCCCACTATACGAAAAATAAAAGGTCTGCTTAGTGACGAGTTAATACCACAGGGTTCTGTTAATACTGACGAGTTAAAGTCATTCAATCGAATCTTCAGAGATATGATATACATAGTACGAACGGTACCTATCCGTCTTCCATATATGACATCCAATGGTGCTCCATAGCTAAGACCATAAGATTGTACTGTAATATTAGTTTTGATCCTTTTAACGAACAGTTAAACATTAGCACGATAAATCTGCAAGAAAACTTATCATATATCAAAGACATTCCTAAATATGAGAATTAGCGATGTCACCTAGCCATTCTTAAAGTATTGAAAAGTATCTAATACTAGGGATACTATAAACATTATCATAGGGGAACTAATACGAAGATAACACGATGTCTCGAACCAAACCAATTATGAGAAGCCCCGTATAATAAAGTCACTAGCAAGCTCGTGAGTATTCTACATTATAATGTCAATAATATTGTATCTAATAATACTTCTTATTAGGATGGCAAATGACATTCAATAAATAGTTATAGATTACATTTTGTAACAAAAATAAGTTAGCGACTTTTGCATTTGACGCATACCTAATTTACAGTCCAATATCTAATGTGAATACAAAATATACTTACATATTATATCGTATCTCTGAATATGAAGTCATCGGCCGGTACGGAGACCTCCAAACGTACATATTATATACAAACAATAGGCACTGAAAGTTTAAATATGATCGGTAGGTACGCAGACAGACCTCGGAGTCTGCATCCAAGAAACTATGGCAGCTAAATCATTACAAGGTGCGTGAATGCCCCGTGTACAATCGAGGACAGATTACGTTCCTATTTCATGAATCAGCCTAATTAGCTGTGTTGTGGTCCTAACATTGAAGAGGCGGGTGTGAAAATAATGTCAGCCTTTCTGTTTCCATGTTGCTTCCCTCCGATTATGGGTCATACAGATTTTTAGTATGAGTTAGCAATGTTTTTCCTGTGGAAATCATAAAGTTAAGGCTTTAACACTTTCACGACCAACAACCCGCCTAGTAGGCGCTCGTAACTTTTGTTCTCGGGTCCGATTTTTGCAACATCCAGTAAGGCTTGCGTTTGTCAGGCTTCAAAGAAAAAACTTGCTCAGATTCCGACCGATCTTGCGTTGCGCGTTATTGATCTCACAAACCCACTAAGCGGGCTTTGTCAGTTTCTCGGGTAATTTTAATTTTTTTGTCTGGTCGTGAAAGTGATAAAGCCTAATTTTCTCGCTCTACTACTTAAGACCTGTATGATATAAAACAGTAAGGGCTGATACAGACGGACTGCAACCCAACTGCAACTCCCTACGATTTGTATGGGAACTGCATCACAACTGCACGCCGACGGCGCGTCGGCGTTGCAGTTGGGTTGTAGTCCGTCTGTATCGGCCCTAATATGTTCCCAAGCCGTTGACTACTGTATTATCCACAGGATAATGCTTGATCTCTTAAATATGTATGCAGGGGCATATTTTGAAATTTAGCGCCCGGGCCAATAAAATTTACCGCCCAACCTCATGGTTTAAATTGAGTGTGATGGTGGCTTTTGGGCTCCCCTTCTCGCGTGCCCTGCCGCCCCGGGCCATGGCCCTTTTTGACCCTAAGTAAATACGCCTCTGCCTGTATGACCCGATAGGACTTCTTATCACCTTGAAGCTCTAATCCAACTCCGAACCTTGCAATCGCTGCGCCGAGCGACGCCTACCCACGATATGTACAGAAGGCATTCTAAGATGGTTGAACAAGCTTGAAGCATGGCGAGTGCGAGCTCACTCCTCGGCGTCTTCAGGGTTCTCGGCTGTGAGCAGGTTCGTGTTGTCGTCGGCCTGAAGGTCTTCGGTCAGCTGTTAACAAGGAAGTTACCCGTAAAATATAAATATTTACTTACTGGTACCAATGCAGTCTAAATGTCTTATAACATTCTGTGCCCAGCAGTGGGACGTATAGAGGCTGATGATGTTGATAGTACCTACGTAGCAGTGGCGTGGCTTCCATAGAGCATGATTCCCGGCGGCTATGTACATATATTTGCATTTGACAATTTTTTTAAGCTTTCACGATTTTCACTCATTTATAATAATAATACGGGACGTACCTAATGGCGTAAAATCATGATAAAAACCCTGATATGCAAGCTGATAATGAAGAACAAGTGCGGGTAGCTTGAAAAACTGGCGGGACTAGGTATACTCTTCGCGCCGAATCATGATCCCATGACAGTTCACTCTTTCCACTTGTATTTGTACACCTGATTCCGAAAATGATAAACAAAACTTATTTGTTTCATATTATAATTACTGAAATTATATAATAAATGTACGTGCTATACTTCCGAATAATGAATAATGTCTACAAAAAGTTTAAACATGACAGCGACGCCATTACAAAAGTATGGATAAAGAACTTCAGCGATTCGGCGCAAGGAGTATAGAAAATGTTGAAACTGTCTTAGACGTTAGGCACGATACGTTTATCGCTGCCCCACAGATATATAATATAAATATAAAAAAATATAAATATTAGGGGACAATCTTACACAAATCGAACTAGCCCCATAGTAAGCTCAATAAGGCTTGTGTTATGGATACTAGACGACGATATATTTAATAGATACAAATACTTAAATACATAGAAAACAACCATGAGTCAGGAACAAATATTCGTGCTCATCACACAAATAAATGCCCTTACCGGGATTCGAACCCAGGACCTCCTGCTTCGTAGGCAGGGTCACTACCAACTAAGCTAAAGCGGTCGTCAGCGGTCGAGATATGTTGGTATATCTAGGTACGATAGATTGTCAGGAACGCGAGTAACGCGAAGTCCCGTAATATGTATATTACCTATTATGGTGGACGTATTTGGTATTCTGTTTGAACAATACGGATCAACATAATAAGCAAGTTTATGATCCTTTGTCAGGTACTTCGTATACCCGAGACAGGATGTCGGGAGGTTTAACTATCCGACCCTATGAGGCGACGACGTGCTCTTATTGAGAAAGTAAATTATTAGTTTAGGTACTTTAGCTATAAAAACTATTTTATAGTAGCCGCAGGCAAATGCTAGTAGGTACTTACCTACTAGCATTTGCCCGCGGCTTCGCCTGCATTATTTCCCGTAAGAATCCCAAGGGAACTTTTCACCTTGATATTAAACCATCACTATCCCTATGTATGCTTAGATCTGTAAAACTCCGCAACGGATTTTGCTGCGGTTTTTTTAATAGATAGAGTGATTTAAGAGGAAAGTTTATATGTATAATACATGCAGTTAGTATCAGCATTGCACTCATGCGAAGCCGGGGCGGGTCGCTAGTAGTATATAATGTTTTAATCCAGGACATGGTCTACTTTTATGCCAAATTTCATCTCAATCCATTAATTTGCTGCCGCGTTATTTAGTAACAAACATCCAAACATTCAAATCTCCAAACATCTTAACAAAGTTTCACATCACACTAATATTATAAATGTTAAGTTTGTGAAGATGTTCGGATGTTTGTTACAAAATAACGCACTATGAATGAGGGTGTTTAGAAATCATAAACCCACCAGCTGGCAGCAGGGTGGCGAAAGGTCTTTTTGACAGTAGGCGTCAGGATCCACCAATCACAACACCTGATTTTGACATCTACTGCCAAATAGACCTTTCGCCACCCTGCTGCCAGCTGGTGGATTTCTGATTTCTAAATACCCTCATTGAATAGAGTGAGCTGAAATTGAGTATGCAAGTAGACCAAGTCCTATATTGAAAGAAAGAAAGAAAATACATTTATTTATGACCGCAAAAAGTTACAACACATGGGAGAAAAAATAAAAAACAAGAAAACACAAAAAAAACCTCGCTGCCACAAAAAGGTCCTCAGCATAATGCCAACTCCAGAGCTGGCGCTGGTATTGAAACATACAATACTTATATCCCGATAAAGAATGGATAAGTAGTAACGGGAATAATTCAGGCGAAGCCGCGGGTAAATGTTAGTTTATAATATTAGTGTGATATGATTAGAGTGATATGATAATAATATGCATAAAAATAATAATAATAGGGATATTAAAGCTAGGTACACATTACATCTATAGGTACTTAGATGTAGGTAACTTTTCACCTAAATCGGATCAGAACAGAATCGAATAACCTACATCAACACAAATGGAACTAAAATATAAGTAGGCGGCGTTGAAAACTGTACTTTAATAAGTATGATATAGGTAAGTTATATACAATGCTTTTCTTGACACGGAATCGTTTAGACCGCGAAAATATATAACTACCTTTCTGTAAAAACACAAAACATAAATGGAAAACTCTCCTTTTTAGATGTCGATTATAAATGAACAGTGCTCATGTGAGGCTTAAGACCACGTGGGTGGCAAGTTAACAATGAAGGTCAAAGAGCAACAGCTTGAACTATGACAACATATTTTCATACCCGTTTAGATATAGTATATTACACAACTAGGGTGGTAAAAAACAAAGGCCGAGATCACAGATATGCGATCGAGGGCTTTCTTTATTACCTCCCGTGTTGTGTACATCATTTTATGTCTACACTTGGCTAGAAAGCGGCTTTTTCCGTACGCGCAGCGTGCGGAAAAAGCCACTTTATGGCCAGGTGTGGCATAAAGTTATTATGACAACACCGTGCTTGAAATGGCACTAAGAGGCTCTGGCTAGAATGTAACCGATTGTTTACGTGGTCGTCTACTTGTTAATTGTTGTTACTGGTTGCTGTTCTACTCGGCCAAAATAATTAAGATACGCCAGGCGAGGAGGAGCTAAGATTTACTGATGTTGGTCTAAAATAAAAGTTTGGTTGCTTCGTCGGGAATGTTTCATATAAAAATATGCGTTAATAAAAGTATAAAGCATAACAAATAAAGCGCAGCTTACTTAAAAAATGTATACGGATACAACCCGTCTTTTTATATAATTTTTTTGTGTGCAATACCTAAAGTGCGCTACTTTGTGCAGAGGGACGTGAGAATGTGTCGTTTAGGGCCGACACAAATGTACTGCATGCCAACTATACGAGTAGCTTGGCAACTTCGTTGGTGACACTCACCTGTGTAATTTTTGGTATGTGCAGCCGTAACTACTTACACAAGTTACCGTCAACACGAACGGGGGCCTCCGGAGGCAGTCTCCGTCGGTCACCGTTCGTGTTGGCGGTAACTTGTGTAAATAGTTACGGCTACACAGAGCAAAACGCACACAGGTGAGTGTCACCAACGAAGTTGCCAAGCTATAGTGCATACCAGTTGTATCTGAGCTTATACAGCCATTAGGTATACCAGTGGAAGACTATTAGCGTGGGGCAGAAGAGGCGGTTGGCCCTGGGCCTCCAGCCTAGGCTTCTCCAGCTGCGGCAGCCCTAACCCACCCCCCATCGAAACAAAATCAAACTGACTGTGGATCATCTATCATCATCTAGAACGCGGCCCCGGGCCTCTGCATTATAACTCCAGCTTGATCACCATAAGAGCTGAATAAGACCTATACTTGTGTGGTTTTATACGATTCGTATGACTATTTCACTGCTGCTCGCCGAGTGCACAGTTTCTATACAAGTTGCCAGTAGCGTGGCGTCCAAAGAACTCGATTCCTACCGGCTTGCCCAATATCAGGCATTTGAGCACCTTATTCTACAGCTCTTAAGGAAAACCTACACTAAATCTGTATCGGCTTGCCCAAGGATTTCTTTTACGCCACGGGGTCTTCCATATATTACGTCACACGCGGAGGGGGGGTCTAGCCAATAGAAAAAAGTGTGAAATGGGGGGAGTCGGGTCTAATAATCGGAAAAATCGTGTGACGTAAACTGGATGACCCCTAGTACGTAGTGGAGACATACCCCGATGTGCGCGGAGGCGGTGTGGGTCCGTTTGCGCTTGCGCACGGCGAGCGCGAGCAGCAGCACTAGCGCGATGGACGAGAGCGCCGCCACCAACAGCGGCAGCAGCAGGTTGTCGCCGGGGGAGTAGCCCTGCAACAAATCCAATCAATATCACATATTTTTTTATTGTAGCATTAACGACTGCCAACGAATTCTAAATTTTATTAGAAGAGAATAATTGTAAAATTATGTCTCGGGCAGGATTCGAACCTGCATCTCCTACGGCTATCCGGGCCAACACAGGCGCGCTACCAACTACGCCACCGAAACGTTGCCCAAGTCATCCAATTTTTCTACCAATTTGCTCCTTTGTGACGTCATCCTGGGACGCATGTATCATCATCTACCATTGAGTCCTTACAACCCATATGCATCCCAACTCTTATTGAGAAATCCACAGTAACGATGTCACATCACTATTAAATTTATTTCCTTTTTATTTCGGTTCAAAGAACGGCTTAGCTGAAATGTAAGCATAAATCTTACAAATACGAGTATAAGGACTGAAGCGGCATTCCAATATTGACTAAGGGCACGTAGAAAATCCGGATCAACTCCGTCGGAGAGAATTTATGTTTTACGTAACTTGGACGATGAGTTCTGTAGATAGGAGCTGTTCGGGTAGTAGATTTGATTCGAGATTATTTTAATTGGGTCATGTTTACGATATGGTCACGATGTCATGCTCTGCTGCGGTAGTACGGGCTTTTGTTTTATCATCCCTTCCTCATTGAAAATTGAAGTGACACTTGGCTGGATTTGAAAGACACGACACCCAAGTCACGCTGTGGCTGACGCGGAAACAATATGTTTCAAATATTTGTCAAGTACGATCGAGACAGTGAATTTTGGTAGACTAGATAGGTTTTCACAACTGGCATTTACCCGCGGTTTCACCTGCATTATTCCCATTATTATACCAAGGGAGCCTTTTACTGGGATGTATAGTGACGTGTTTGACGACACGTTTAGCCTAGTGGGAGTGACACCACCTACGAAGCTAGAGGTCCCGGGTTCAAATCCTGGTAAGGGCAAATATTTGTATGATGAGCATGAGTATTTGTTCCTGAGTCATGGATGTTTTCTATCTATTTAAGTATGTATTTATCTATACATATAAGTATGTATATCGTCGTCTAGTACCCATAATACAAGCATTGCCGACCGCTTTAGCTTAGTTGGTAGTGACCCTGCCTGCGAAGCAAGAGGTCCTGGGTTCGAATCCCGGTAAGGGCATTTATTTGTGTGATGTGCACGAATATTTGTTCCTGAGTCATGGATGTTTTCTATGTATTTAAGTATTTGTATCTATTAAATATATCGTCGTCTAGTATCCATAACACAAGCCTTATTGAGCTTACTATGGGGCTACTTCGATTTGTGTAAGATTGTCCCCTAATATTATATTATTATTATATATTATTGCTTAATTTGGGACTGGATCGATTTGTGTAAGATGTTCGGCAATATTTATTTATTTTATAGTATCCTATATTTCAATCCAAGTATTGGTTTACTTGTATGCCAAATATCATCTCAATCTATTGTTATTTAGTAGCAAACATCCAAAAATCTTCACAAACTTTTGTATTTATAATATTAGTTGGTGGGATAGGATAGAATCTCATACCAAAGTTAAGTGATAGGTTTAAACTACGAATAAAGGCCGACAACAGTAACAGGCGATCTCATCGCTAAATAGAAATCTCTTCTACACGAGTTTTGGAAATCATACGAATACCCGAGTTTTGGAAATCAAACGATAAGAAGCAGTTTTATCAGAAAACCTTTACATGAGAGTTTTGTAATGTCTAATAAATCAGCTAAGAACTGGTAAGTGATTAGCACAAGAATTAAATCTTTTGAGAAGAATTAGATGCTGAAGATGAGGGCTATGATACTTCATCATCTTGCATCGAATACTTCTTTCTTGATCATATTTCATCAGAGTAATTAATAAGTAATGGACACACAAAAATGTACAATGCCGGTGTAGACACCCTGCACCCGTTTCAGATCCCAACTTGGATTGGAGATAAAACATTTTCTGGGAATACTGCTTCTTAATTATTGTTATAAGTCATATTGATAACGATCTAAATTACAGGTAGCGCGGAGTTATTTCGTCAGAAATAGGTAAGTACGTTATGATTGTGATTTCTTGTTAGGTACAATCGTAAGTAAATTACTATAAATTTGTTTCCAAATATGGATATGGTATCTGGTCAGCTGCATTTGGCAATAGTTATGAAGTTAATTCAGGTAACCTAAACTTCTGTTAAATGAGCAGGAATGGAAATCAAATCGAAGTGTTAAGAAGAGATGCGTAGTAGGTAGGCTCTTCCACCTCTCTTCCGTATTTAAAGAGTTACCTACTTGTTTTCAGGATATGAAATCCAGTCCAAAGGTCACTAAAAGTCTGTGACCAGTGTTAAAAGGGAGAGTTGCCAGTCGAGGATATTTTGAATTTTTCGCTTTTTTTTACTTCCAAATAAGGTTCTAAAAAAACTGCGGTGATCGATATGTTTAGTTGCCAAAGTAAGTTGAAGCGGCAATAGACTAGGCATATAGCTCGAAGAACCGATGGCCGATGAGACGTGAAGGTTCTCGAGTGGAGATCCCAAACCGGAAAATGTGGCGTGGGTCCCACAAAGATGGTCTAGCGACCTGGTTAGGGTTGCCGGAAGTAGATATGGGTGCAAAAAGCGTCAGTCGACGAACAGTCGTTCGTTTGGAAGTTTTTGGGGAAAATCGTTGTTCCGCAGTGGACGTCTCAGATGGACATGAGACTACAAAGATATGTTATAGTAAGAATTATCTAAGGTGTCCGAATATTCGTAAAGAGAATGAACAAACATTCGGACACCTTTGATAATTCTTACTATACTTAGGTACCTAGCTAGGTAGGTACCTAGGTAGTACCTACTTAATTTAGGAAAGACTTTACGTTGGGACTTGGGGATAAGAATTTATAAAGCATCGTAAAAAGCAAATTTGTGACCACGACAGAATAGGATGTCCTCATAAAATATAATAAGATGAAACTACAAGTTTCTGCGTAATTAAGTAGATATTAAATTATAGGTGTAGGTAGGTACGGTTCTACATTTCGCAAGAGAAGAAACGCAACAATCTCTTGTTCGCCTTAGCTTGTAGCACGACAGAACACAGCTTGTCACTTTCGTATTATGTTGAATGGAAATTAACAGGTAGCATTTGTCACGCGACATTCTTAGGGGTGTGTAATGATCGATATAAAAATATTTAATATATTTTCTATCGATATATCAACATTTGATATAATTTCAAAGGGTATAATCACTCATTGTGTATAATAAACGTTTGGTATAATTTTAAAATATATACATTTATTTCGTATATTTAACGTTCGGTATAACGCTTATTTCTTATAACGATTATATGGTATAACGCTCATTTTATATACAAATCATAATATATAACAATCAAGAGGTATAATAGGTATATAAATCTTTATTACCATTTATATATTTGAAATTGTAACGCCTATGACCTAAACCTAACCTAACCTACTTTTTGATAGCAGTTCGTTTTTGTTGGGGGACGCAGTTCGAACCCTAACCTAACCTAACCTAACCTAATTGAACTTATGGTTTGAGTATTTTTTCTTCTGTGCCCTTATAATTTACTAACCTAACCTACTTTTTGATAGCAGTTCGTTTTTGTTGGGGGACGCAGTTCAAACCTAACCTAACCTACTTTTTGATAGCCATTCGGTTTGGTAGGGGGACGCAGTTCTAACCTAACCTACTTTTTGATAGCAGTTCGTTTTGGTAGGGGGACGAAGTTCAAACCTAACCTAACCTACTTTTTGATAGCCATTTGTTTTGGTAGGGGGACGCAGTTCAAACCTAACCTAACCTACTTTTTGATAGCAGTTCGTTTTTGTTGGGGGACGCAGTTCGAACCCTAACCTAACCTAACCTAATTGAACTTATGGTTTGAGTTTTTTTTAATGCGGGGGGCTTCGCCCCCCGTCCCCCCTTTTTCTTCTGTGCCCTTATAATTTACTACCCTAACCTACTTTTTGATAGCAGTTCGTTTTTGTTGGGGGACGCAGTTCAAACCTAACCTAACCTACTTTTTGATAGCCATTCGTTTTGGCAGGGGGACGCAGTTCTAACCTAACCTACTTTTTGATAGCAGTTCGTTTTTGTTGGGAGACGCAGTTCAAACCTAACCTAACCTACTTTTTGATACATTATATCAATAATGGTTATGCCAATTGTATTTTATATGAAAATAACGTTATACCATAAGTTCATTATAGGAAATAAGCATTATACTTAAAGAATGCTATATTAAATGTTATTCTATCAAATGATCATTATAAGAAATAATAATTATGTCATATGTAAATATATTAAGTGTTGTTATATGATTTAATAATTATATCAAATGAGCGTTATTGCGACTAATATTATACCAAAAATTTTTATAGCCATCGTTACGCACCCCATTCTTAGAGGCGCGCAAATTGTGCACCACAGCCTTTTTGACGTCAACGCCGGATATATCCGCACCTCAAGTTCAACAATGACGACGGGTTAATCCGTCATAAAACGCAGAGTGATACTCGTATAGAACTACAGGTACCAGAATAAAATTCAATTTCAGTTTTGACAGGGCGTCTTATTTGAAATTTTTATTCGAAAAGGCTTAGTACTGGAGCTATGTGAAGAAAAACCATTTCTAAATTTACATAGCCTGGGTAAGAAATGAAAGAAAGACAATAACATAAGCTGAAATCTTTGTTGGGCATAGGCATGCATCATACTCGTTGCGAAGTGAGAGAACAAAATATCAAGGCTGAAGTAGCCACAAGAACCGCCCGGGGAAACCTAGCTCTTGCAAAACAATATTCAAAGAGGACTATTGTGCGCTTCATGACATCTCCGCGTACGGGTTTCCATATTTGCAACACGCTCCGAGATAATAATATACGAACCATTGACTCATATAGAAGGACCCGGCCAAAAGGCGTGAGTAATAGTACCAGCGCGCTGGCCCTAAAAATCTGTTCTCATGATTACTTTTAATCTTTTCGACGCTAACATAGCATATATCCTCATCGGAGGTTCAACTTCAACGCCACATAGCGCAAAGCGATATAGATATACATACACCAGCATAAAGTTCAATTTCAGTTTTGATACTGTTATGACATAGCGTCTGATTTGCAACTTTTGTGTTCGATATAGCGTCGAAAGGGTTAAATTTCGTATGGTAATTTTTGCATCCTTTGACCACCCAACTGGGCATTTTTATGGTGATCGCCTGATAACTGCACGCTGCGCATCCCGCCGCTGATTGCTGTTTCACAAAAACTCATTTGCCAGCGCGCTGTACTGTGCTGTCGCGCCCGTAGGCCCGGTCCCTGTATTTTTGTATACGTCAATAACACGAACAGATATTACGTGTCAGGCAACGTTTCGCACTCACGTTGCGTTGTAATGACACGGCTAAGTGTGCTCTGAGGTTTTAAACTCTCAAATTAACTTGGAGTGGAGAGCAATATCGCGCTGTAGACGAGGCGCCTAATTTATGAGCTGCTAGGGAGAAAATGAGCGGAGCCTCATTTCAGACTCGCTATAGGTGTTTTCATAGGTAGGGAGAACAACGTAAAGTAAAATTTAACCCAGCGGGTACCTAACTACGTTTACATAACGAGGTACAGCTACGTACGAGTACCTAACTAGATTTTACTGATATATAAACTACGTGGTAGAATACATTCTGTATGAGAGACTGAATGTGTCATTTCATCGAATTTTTACAAGCTTTTATTTAGTTTCACCTGTCCCGGTGCCTGTCTGTGTGTAATCTGTAAACAAATCTTGCATTTTAAATTTGACCCACTTCCCGGTTTTCGATTGAGCTGAAATTTTGCAATGATATGTAATTTAGATGAGAATGCATTATTATTACGACATGAAGCTGATCTGATGGAGCCGGGTGGTAGCCATAGGATCATCTAAATTACCGTTTGGGCTCACTTGATTAGGTTTGACGTATAATTTGCGACTAAGTATACAAAAAAGTATAGTCGGCAATAAAAGCTTGTATCAACAAAACATTTTTGACAGAAATTTATTAATGAAACGTTTGTCGGTGATTCAAAGGCAAACAGTCTATGGGGGCTGGAGGTAGGTAAACTTCGACCATGGTCTGAACTACTGAATTGCCAAGTTTTAGTTTCGTTAGGTATGTGTATGTTTGTATAAAGTACCTAACTTTATAGGAACATACACATAGGTATGTGTATGTTCGTCTAGTGAGTATTTGTTTATACTTACCTACTTAGTGACTTCTAAATATTTCCTATTTCGCCATAATCTTTTAGTTTAACCGCTTTTGGATGTTTTATAATTGTTGAGACATTCCCAGGGTCGTAATAGAGGTAGGTAACCGAAAAGTTTATCAGGCTTCCTTAAAAACTATGTAAATATAGGTACTACACGTAGCAAGTATAAGTAAACGAATTACCCAAGAATGAGAGCACATTTAATCTATTCCAGACAAGAGGACAGAAACGGGACTCATTTCATCCGACGTCGGATAACAGAGGATAAAATTGTCTCTCTGGGAATATCTAGTTATATTAAAAACTTTCTCTGACATCCGCCAAGTAATCGTGTTATGTAATTTGCGTCCTCGCCAGGGACTAACTGTCCTCAATTACCCTGCAACTTGTATCGTGCGTTGTACACAATCCTCGTTTTATAATTTTACATATGTTTGGCAAATAAGTTGTGATAAATATAACTCTAATGTGATCATTTGCGAAGTTGTGTCACCTCAAAAATCGCGACGCAACCGCGATTACGGTAGCAAGTACTTTATTAACTTGTTACCGTGGTTTTCATATCCGCTTTCGTAATATTTTACAATCTCCCTACTACTGCGAAATGTATCGGTTTTAGTCAGGAACGTATTATCAAGTCCGGTGCTCGCTTCGATCAGACCTCAGACGGTACTTACGTAAGAAAGGAAATATTGCAATCGTACTTACCGTCCATTGAAAGTAAGATGACGTGTCGACGAAAGGCCACCGAGCTCCGTACCAAGCACCGTCGGTCGCCTTCGCTACCGTCACCTCGTCAGCGTCGGTGCCCGCTGCCGAGTCCGGCTTCAGCGGCGGCAGGGAGAACACCTCGTCCACTTCCAGTGACTTGAAATCCTCATCATCATCCACTGACAGCAGCGTGTCCTTAAAGTCACTCATCCTCAAGTTATCGCTGGTGGTCGTGAACTCTGTCGTCACTAGAGGACGCGTCGAGGTAGCTTCAGGTAGCAGTTCAAACCTAACCTAACCTACTTTTTGATAGCCATTCGGTTTGGTAGGGGGACGCAGTTCTAACCTAACCTACTTTTTGATAGCAGTTCGTTTTGGTAGGGGGACGAAGTTCAAACCTAACCTAACCTACTTTTTGATAGCCATTTGTTTTGGTAGGGGGACGCAGTTCAAACCTAACCTAACCTACTTTTTGATAGCAGTTCGTTTTTGTTGGGGGACGCAGTTCGAACCCTAACCTAACCTAACCTAATTGAACTTATGGTTTGAGTTTTTTTTAATGCGGGGGGCTTCGCCCCCCGTCCCCCCTTTTTCTTCTGTGCCCTTATAATTTACTACCCTAACCTACTTTTTGATAGCAGTTCGTTTTTGTTGGGGGACGCAGTTCAAACCTAACCTAACCTACTTTTTGATAGCCATTCGTTTTGGCAGGGGGACGCAGTTCTAACCTAACCTACTTTTTGATAGCAGTTCGTTTTTGTTGGGAGACGCAGTTCAAACCTAACCTAACCTACTTTTTGATACATTATATCAATAATGGTTATGCCAATTGTATTTTATATGAAAATAACGTTATACCATAAGTTCATTATAGGAAATAAGCATTATACTTAAAGAATGCTATATTAAATGTTATTCTATCAAATGATCATTATAAGAAATAATAATTATGTCATATGTAAATATATTAAGTGTTGTTATATGATTTAATAATTATATCAAATGAGCGTTATTGCGACTAATATTATACCAAAAATTTTTATAGCCATCGTTACGCACCCCATTCTTAGAGGCGCGCAAATTGTGCACCACAGCCTTTTTGACGTCAACGCCGGATATATCCGCACCTCAAGTTCAACAATGACGACGGGTTAATCCGTCATAAAACGCAGAGTGATACTCGTATAGAACTACAGGTACCAGAATAAAATTCAATTTCAGTTTTGACAGGGCGTCTTATTTGAAATTTTTATTCGAAAAGGCTTAGTACTGGAGCTATGTGAAGAAAAACCATTTCTAAATTTACATAGCCTGGGTAAGAAATGAAAGAAAGACAATAACATAAGCTGAAATCTTTGTTGGGCATAGGCATGCATCATACTCGTTGCGAAGTGAGAGAACAAAATATCAAGGCTGAAGTAGCCACAAGAACCGCCCGGGGAAACCTAGCTCTTGCAAAACAATATTCAAAGAGGACTATTGTGCGCTTCATGACATCTCCGCGTACGGGTTTCCATATTTGCAACACGCTCCGAGATAATAATATACGAACCATTGACTCATATAGAAGGACCCGGCCAAAAGGCGTGAGTAATAGTACCAGCGCGCTGGCCCTAAAAATCTGTTCTCATGATTACTTTTAATCTTTTCGACGCTAACATAGCATATATCCTCATCGGAGGTTCAACTTCAACGCCACATAGCGCAAAGCGATATAGATATACATACACCAGCATAAAGTTCAATTTCAGTTTTGATACTGTTATGACATAGCGTCTGATTTGCAACTTTTGTGTTCGATATAGCGTCGAAAGGGTTAAATTTCGTATGGTAATTTTTGCATCCTTTGACCACCCAACTGGGCATTTTTATGGTGATCGCCTGATAACTGCACGCTGCGCATCCCGCCGCTGATTGCTGTTTCACAAAAACTCATTTGCCAGCGCGCTGTACTGTGCTGTCGCGCCCGTAGGCCCGGTCCCTGTATTTTTGTATACGTCAATAACACGAACAGATATTACGTGTCAGGCAACGTTTCGCACTCACGTTGCGTTGTAATGACACGGCTAAGTGTGCTCTGAGGTTTTAAACTCTCAAATTAACTTGGAGTGGAGAGCAATATCGCGCTGTAGACGAGGCGCCTAATTTATGAGCTGCTAGGGAGAAAATGAGCGGAGCCTCATTTCAGACTCGCTATAGGTGTTTTCATAGGTAGGGAGAACAACGTAAAGTAAAATTTAACCCAGCGGGTACCTAACTACGTTTACATAACGAGGTACAGCTACGTACGAGTACCTAACTAGATTTTACTGATATATAAACTACGTGGTAGAATACATTCTGTATGAGAGACTGAATGTGTCATTTCATCGAATTTTTACAAGCTTTTATTTAGTTTCACCTGTCCCGGTGCCTGTCTGTGTGTAATCTGTAAACAAATCTTGCATTTTAAATTTGACCCACTTCCCGGTTTTCGATTGAGCTGAAATTTTGCAATGATATGTAATTTAGATGAGAATGCATTATTATTACGACATGAAGCTGATCTGATGGAGCCGGGTGGTAGCCATAGGATCATCTAAATTACCGTTTGGGCTCACTTGATTAGGTTTGACGTATAATTTGCGACTAAGTATACAAAAAAGTATAGTCGGCAATAAAAGCTTGTATCAACAAAACATTTTTGACAGAAATTTATTAATGAAACGTTTGTCGGTGATTCAAAGGCAAACAGTCTATGGGGGCTGGAGGTAGGTAAACTTCGACCATGGTCTGAACTACTGAATTGCCAAGTTTTAGTTTCGTTAGGTATGTGTATGTTTGTATAAAGTACCTAACTTTATAGGAACATACACATAGGTATGTGTATGTTCGTCTAGTGAGTATTTGTTTATACTTACCTACTTAGTGACTTCTAAATATTTCCTATTTCGCCATAATCTTTTAGTTTAACCGCTTTTGGATGTTTTATAATTGTTGAGACATTCCCAGGGTCGTAATAGAGGTAGGTAACCGAAAAGTTTATCAGGCTTCCTTAAAAACTATGTAAATATAGGTACTACACGTAGCAAGTATAAGTAAACGAATTACCCAAGAATGAGAGCACATTTAATCTATTCCAGACAAGAGGACAGAAACGGGACTCATTTCATCCGCCGTCGGATAACAGAGGATAAAATTGTCTCTCTGGGAATATCTAGTTATATTAAAAACTTTCTCTGACATCCGCCAAGTAATCGTGTTATGTAATTTGCGTCCTCGCCAGGGACTAACTGTCCTCAATTACCCTGCAACTTGTATCGTGCGTTGTACACAATCCTCGTTTTATAATTTTACATATGTTTGGCAAATAAGTTGTGATAAATATAACTCTAATGTGATCATTTGCGAAGTTGTGTCACCTCAAAAATCGCGACGCAACCGCGATTACGGTAGCAAGTACTTTATTAACTTGTTACCGTGGTTTTCATATCCGCTTTCGTAATATTTTACAATCTCCCTACTACTGCGAAATGTATCGGTTTTAGTCAGGAACGTATTATCAAGTCCGGTGCTCGCTTCGATCAGACCTCAGACGGTACTTACGTAAGAAAGGAAATATTGCAATCGTACTTACCGTCCATTGAAAGTAAGATGACGTGTCGACGAAAGGCCACCGAGCTCCGTACCAAGCACCGTCGGTCGCCTTCGCTACCGTCACCTCGTCAGCGTCGGTGCCCGCTGCCGAGTCCGGCTTCAGCGGCGGCAGGGAGAACACCTCGTCCACTTCCAGTGACTTGAAATCCTCATCATCATCCACTGACAGCAGCGTGTCCTTAAAGTCACTCATCCTCAAGTTATCGCTGGTGGTCGTGAACTCTGTCGTCACTAGAGGACGCGTCGAGGTAGCTTTCGTCGTTATCAACACGTCTTCGAACACTTTTGGAGGATCAGTCGGTGTTTTAACTGACGGGACGAACGAACGAGAGTAATATCTAAACATATTCCGAACTGTCGGTTCCGGTGTTACAGTCGGTTTTATTATTATGTTACTATCCGACTCCCAAGGTTTCATCGACATGTACTGATCGAGCCGCCGAATACTACCAGATGGAGTGCCTATGAGGGGTATTTCCTCGTTATCTTCAGTGGGGATGGGAGGAATCGTAGTAGAAGAGGTCGAGCTCTTCCACGATCTCAGAGCAGGCATAGTCCAAGGAGGAGTCGTCGCTCTTTCACTAGTCACAGTAGTGGGAACTGCCGTAGAAGCGGTGGTGGGCGACGAAGTTGTTGTCGTCGTTTCGAGTTTTGATACTAACGTTGAAACCAAGTCTGGTGAAATCTTAAGTTCCTTTTTGCGTGATTTTATGATTTCCCTTCCAGCTGGAGTGTGAGGCGAAGAGGTGATCTCGTCATTGTGTTCCTTCTGGCTCCTGCGAGCATACATCTCTCCGTGCAAAATATAAAGCGGAACGGCTGCCAGTGCCAGCATACCGATTATCACGAGCAGAATATATTTCACTGAGGATCTTTTCCGAGAATGGCGAACGTGAATAGAGGGGCTGTAGTCCCGGCCTTTGCCTTTAAGGCCGCTGTTGTTGAGCACCTCCTCCGTTTGCGGGAGAATGGTGTACTGAAGGCTGTTCTCGCCATGTCGCACCGTCTTGTACATGTTAGCGGAAGTTAAGTATTGTGAAAAGAAACACTACAGTTACGTTGTCACATGCACTGCTATCACATATTTTGTCGGCTGAGGTGGCAGTAGTCGCGGCCGCGGTTAGCGTGGCGAGGGCTCGACGGTTGGCATCGCGGTGAGCGCTTTGTGCGCCGTGGGGGCTGGTGCGGGGCTGGCGCATGCGCGACAACATTGAACGGCACGCGCCCTCCGCCACACCGGACACCCCCAGCTTTGAGGTTATGACTGAAGCCGGCTGCAACATCACACGGCACGACCATAACAATAACAATACCGTACTCGTTAACTATCCCACCTTTGCGCCAACAATACCGCGGCAGACAGCGCACTATACGACGCAACTCCATCTTCAACGTTAGGATTTACTAGCTGTAATCTAGGGAGACTTTTTGATATTGTACCCGGGTGTCAAATGAAATGGAAAATTTAGTTTGGGTTCACAATAACGACGATATTGGGAGCGGACGAAATGGGTCAAACAATCTGACCTCCTGTTGCCGGTTTTATGACTTTGGCATTTTTGTGGAGTTTATTTTACGAGAATGCCACTGTTCCTTCTAAATCGCAATATTAGTTTAAATTTTTAGAGTCAATATTAAAGCTCAGAAAATACTTTAAACCTTTTCTTAGTTTTGATAGATTTTGGTATCCTAATATTATTTATTTCAAAGATAATTTTTAGTAGTCGCCTGGAGGATAATAACCCTTCAATGATTCATTCACCCGACGCGCCGTGGGTAAGGCTTCTGCAGTATGCGTTCATAACTAGGTACACACATACAACACATGTATGACTCAGATTTCTCGCAATCCTTTTCCATTTCTCTGAAGTTTGGATTGTTTAAGTCGGCATGATCCATAGGTAATTATTCTGTCTTCAGTCTGTAATGCATTAAATAACGCTGGTATCGTTCAGGTCGGTTCGGGTGTATGTCGCGATGCCGTAGTTGCGGTGATTTAAAGCTTTAAGAAGTGTGAAGCCAGGAATTTTCCCTCTGATTTCCATATCCTGATCGTCTTTGGTATGAGTTTCCTGAATATTAAGGACGTCGATATTATAATCTATAAGAAGTCTCGAAATGTATTCGCATTTCGGTCTGCTGATGCCCTCGACGTTTATCTGGCAGATTCTGACTGAGGGACCTAAGTCTCTGGTCTGGGAACTCATTGTAAAAAGTCTCTAACGGTATAGTTTTGTATTCGAACGTTTCCTGTTGCTGCGAGGCTCTGAGATAGTATTTGAGCAGTGCAGCAGCCAAAGTTGATTACTCTTTAGCACCACCCAGGGGACACGTGCAGGGTATCTAAGGTAATCTTCCTGCGGACGCGAGTAATCTTTGCCCCCCGTAGCTCTGCTAAGAGAAGCGAAGAAGATTCAGAATGACCCGAAACTTCCCATCCACTCGGAATTTTTGAATCCTGCCAAACACCGCCTAAAATCCAGAAACCCACCACACAGCATTGCAAAAAATCTGCTCGAAAGCGATTTTAACACTAAGCAGGAGTGGTCGCGGTGTTGGAGTACCTTAATGACAGGCAAGCTGGGATCAGAGATAACCCCCGGAGACAAAATTAGCGGGGCCGACCTACCTAGACGTGTTTGGTGCACACTTAACAGACTTCGCACTGGCCACGGTCGCTGCGCCCAATATAGGCATCGCTGCGGGTGGGTCGCTTCTCCGGCTTGCGACTGCGGTGCCGAAGTGCAAACCATACCGCACATTATTGAAGACTGTCCTCTAACGCGGTACACAGGGGGCCCCGCCGTAGACCTGATCAATCTCAACGACGACGCCATCAAATGGCTAATGAATCTCAAATTGAATTTATAAACTGTATTCGACGTGTGATATGCCATACGATTAATAATAATGCATTAAAGATTTTATAAGCGACTCTATCAGTGTTTCTGAGTAAAACGTTGGTACTGCATTGCGTATACATAATACATATTATACTTCCAAACTTTGTGTGTTTACTGTATGGTAGGTAAAGTCTGAATAGGTATAATGGAAATATAATATATATTTAATAACTTTCTATATTTTACTCATTAATAGTCCGTCCGTAAGCGACAAATAAGCACGTTGGATAAAAGAGAATAAAGATAAATTCCGTTATAATACACTTACCTACGGACAATTAAATCGGGTCATCTTCTATGAACAATTAGGTATATAGAAAATGACCCGAATTCATTGTCAGTGAGTGTATGATATAGGTAATAAAAATATTCTTTTAAGCAAGGTATGTTCGCCAATTTGAGAAGTTCACACACACAGCCTACCTGCATGATTATACTTACGCCAAGAGACAATTTCTGCGCCTGGACATAATTATAAACCTAGAAGTAAGAATGAATAAAACTAACTCGAGGTTTTAAATCAATATTGTAACTTTGATACTTACAGACGAATTGGCCTTTACCTATAATGCCAATGCAAACCACAAAGCCAATGCAAATTCAATTTCAAATTCATCACCCGATATAATTGCTCAATTTCCGATGACGGACGAGGATAAATTATGCATCCTCAATACGTCAGTGCAACTTGCCATGTAACGTCATCACTATAATTCATTGCCAGACTAGGGTACCTCCCCCAAGTGTGAAACCGGTGCCAATTCAGATTCTCATATCTAATTTAAACCAAATCGCGATCGTAAAACCTGTTTTAGGGTCACACACAGAACGAAAAGATGTTCTTAAAGGTAAAGACCCCGGAGCCCAGTTTTTTGCCTCAAAGTATATCCGCATCACAATGCAGTTTTGGCCTGTATACAAATATCGAGGTGTAGTGGTTTGGCAATTGGCTCCCAGACCTTTAGTAGAGATAAATTTGAACATACTTAGGTTTATTTATGAGTGTTTAAGCAGACGAAAGAAATTAAATAATATTATAAAGATTCGATCTCAGGCAAAACTTTATTAGCTCTTGTATTCGTAAATAAACGATTACCTTGCAAAAAAAAACATAACTTACTAATACGCAAAATAATAGCTACTTACTATAACTATCACAAATATAATTAATAAACTAGATGCTGCCCGTTGACTCCGCCCTCCGCCCGCGTAATCGTGAATTTCCGACATTTTCATACGGAATTTCGTCCCTGGTTTCAACTCTCTAGGGGTTGAATTTCTAAAAATCCTTTCATAGTGCATCCTTACAACCCCCTAAAAACACATGTGTTCCAAATTTCATCCCACTATCTGCAGTGTTGTACGTTATTTTATTAATCATGATATTCATGATACCTACCTTAGTCTTGGAACTGTTTTGTATGTACCTACCCAGAAGACTGTTTTCATTCTTTTGTTATAACAAAGCTGGGTTAAACCCAAGCCTTTTATCGTCAAATTAACGATCCTCCACATAATTGCGGAGGTGTGCGTACCCATTAAATTACGTTAGTTGTGTAACAGCGAGGTGTTAACCGGGCTGCGCGAGCGCCGGCCATACTAATCAAGATTAGAAAAAGTCGCAGGACCGTCCGAGAGTCCGCAACGAGTTTTTGCGTCCGGTCAAACGGCGAACACCACACGAATACTAATTTACTTGACCTTGGACCAAATCACGTTTCCTTTCGAAATTCATTCGCGAATGCGATATTTTTAGAATAAAAGTAAAAAATGTTCGGCCAAGCAAAATAAAGGGGTTGGGCGAGCGAATCGTCTTTAGTTTTTTGTTGATCAACTTCTACGCTCTAATTTAGAGGGTCCGTATTATCTTTGTGTTTTCTGGTGTTATTCCGTTGTAAATCTCATGTAGGTATGGTAGCACAGAATGCTCAGATATTTTGTTTTGCTTCAATATGTCTGTTGTTATTTTAAAGCAAATATGACCCAGCCTTTATATCCTCGCCCACCTCTCTTGATGAGAGGGATAAGTAGCTACTTATTTATCTTATGATGAGTATAGCTAAACTTTATATACCTACTAGATATCTATGCATACCCAAGTAGCACACAAGCTGTAAGAGCTTGTACAGTCATTATCATTATACCTTCAGTGAGTACTATAAGCTAGGGTAGATATTCATCTATCTATAGCAATGTTGTTTTAAAATAAGAATCAAACTAAATAAGTTTGGAAGGAACGTCGAGTTAGGTCGAGCTTACTGGAGCTTCTTTCCGTAAGGGATTGACCTTCGCTTGAAATACCTTGATTTCTGGTATTCTAATCCATTTTTCATATTCAGAAATAGAAACAGTCACAGGCTATTTAAACTATAATTTACTGTACACAGATGTATTTGTTGAAAAGCGCAGTAAAGGGTGTGCAGTGAAATTCAGTGTAGGGCTGCTCTAGTACAATGACATCGACAAAGCTGCTATTTCCGTGGATTTTTGGAACGCCGCCAACGCCGCGGGGCGTCGCGTAAATAAACGCACACGACAAACGCACGCTGAGCGCACTTCGGTCGGTTTTCGACCAATTTAGTACTGCCCGTGCCCTGCGGTGAGCGCCGGCCCCTCGGCCGCAGAAATAGCAAGACAACTGCCTATAGCGATATGGCTAACGACGATTTCGATGTAATTTACAGCTCTTTAGGGTACGATGTAACAATTATGTGGTAACACGCAGGATGTATAAAGATAAGGCCAAGAAACCAAGTTATACTTCACACGGATATCGCTACTGAATTTGCGAAATGTTTGCGCTAAGATAAGAGTCCTGATATTACTGTTACTTCTTACTTGTCACTCAACGCTAGTTCGAGTAGAGCAAAACTTTTAGCAAATTGTTGTAGTTGCACTTTTATACCTACTCTTACATTTCTTCCTAGCCTTTTGGGCTGTTATTAGTAGCCAAAAGCGGCGTAAACATGGAGTAAATTCTTAATTAGCTCCAACAACAGGCACCACCTTTTGAACCTAATCTGTATAGAGATAAGGATTGTTCGAGTTTGGCTCTAAATTTGGAATTCATTTTGGCAGAATGCTCGTGGAGATTACTCCCTACCGTGCTATCGCGCTTAATGTATTCAAGTGGTAAAAAACTTGGTGCCCACTTAATTTTAAGAGGAAACCGGTTCAGTGATTAGATATGGATATTTTGAGGGTAAGACTTTGCTATTAACACTAATACTCGACCAATCCTTTACAACCTTGAGTGTTCACAGTATATCCTGCCGGCGTTTAACGAGTGTACCTAAATAAATATTTTGTTAAACACGTGGCCGGTTCCCAACGTGGCTAAAATCGAAAACCTTTGTTAAGAGTGTAAAACTAAAATTACTATTTATTGCCCAGCGAATATTGTTCTTGTGTCTAAACAAAGAACGAGGACCCGCTGGGCAGGATCCATGTTTTTTTGACCATTTAAGTCAGCGCTTTCTAAATATAATGTATTATCGCTTCCCCGAACCTTAGGGGCTCAGATAAGGCCCTTTGCTTATCTTATCTACATAAGTGATAGCTCGGTAAGTCTGAGATTTGGCTGTCTGGTAATTTGAATAAATACACCCTTGTGTTTGGGCACTACGGCATTTGGTTAAGCTAACTGCGCACCCAAAACATACACGCTTAGTTTGGAATTTTACGACTGTTTTTAAGCGTAGAGACTTACGTTTCCTTAATGCTAAACGTGATATCGTACCTTTAAGATTTATATGCAGTGAAGCTCGTGGCTTAATGTAATTTTTATCCAGACTGAGCTTGACATAACGTCGTCATTTACATGCCCTTAATAGAGCACTAGGGTCAAGCCAGAATGCTAACTAGTATTACACTGTATATATTACCTAAGGAGAAAGAACAACGGGTGGTTAGTACTACTAATGCTAATAGTCCGTAGTATAACGCATGTGATTAAATTCAGTTGTGTGGAATTTATTTTGTGCAGAATCGCGAATAGGAAGAAACAACAATGGCATTAACCTAATATAATCCCCGACAAAGTATGTACAAAAGTGATTCAGGGTATGCAGGGCGCTAATAGTGTTTTGCCGACTTACGCATCCGTCTCTGTCTAAGAATAGGTAGCTTCTAGTCTAAGATGGACCAATTATGCGTCGACTATAAGTACAAGCTCTGATGATGACGAAAAGGGAAGGTTTTAAGCGTGCATTGAATGTAAATCGTGTTGGAGCCGGGTTTATCGGCCGCTCCTGACCGTGGCTGGCCCAATGCCACCATCTGCAGCGCGGGCGCACCGCCAACATTCACACCCTTCCGCGTGGCTCGCGCACCGAGCTCTATTCCGAACGTGCTGAGTGATGTGACTGCGATATCGCTATGGTTAGGGGTCTCACTGTGAAAATTCTCCAACCCATGACTCAACCATGAAATCATCTGTCATAATCTCCATATCGACCCTCATGATCTGCACGACATCACACTAAAAGAATCAACAACCACCTCATTCTGCAAACTGGCCACTATCATTGCCAGTAGTTTGAAAAATTTCAACGGAACATAATTCAACCGACTTTTCACCTCTCATCATCCATTCATACATATTAGAATCACCCCATTACAGTCCATGGACTGTAATGGGGTGATTCTAATATGTCTTTGTGACTTGATTATTGGTATTACCAATAATAAAGTCACGCATATTTGCGGATTTAGCCGCCCGTATCTCTCGCGGGGCCTGAAACCCCGCCATTTGACAGTCATAAAGAAGAAGAAAAAACTGTGAAAATAGTAGTTCCCTGCGAACAGGAACTTCATGACTCTGATCTGGACTACCGTCAGGACTGCCGGCGGGCCGGGTTAACCAGTCAGCTGGCCAGTTTGTACTTATTTCCTGACGCATATAATTACAATTGAAATATAAATTACAGTTTATAGGATTTGAATGTCGCAATGGGCTGGGCATAATAACTGGAAAAGCTGATTGCTATAGGGACGTAAAAGGTTCTTGAATAGAGACCACGAATGAGAAGACGGAAGTGGTGATCCACCTCCGTCTTCCGGGTATCACAAGATAGACTGTCGGCAACGACTTTAGCCAGTCGCCTGAAGACAATGGATACAAAAAGCGTCTGTTATGCTTTTTGGGGAGACTTGTGTTCAGCTGTGCTACAGGCGAGGCTGTAGAAACAGTAATGCTATGGTGGTATTTTCTCTTGTCTAGATTGGATATATTTTAAAACATGGTAGGTACGTATATTTGCAATATCATAGCCATACGACTTTGGAGCTATCGAATATATTTCCAGATTTACTGTTGAGGAAATAAACGCGGTTTATAGCTTTCAAGCGTTAACCCCGGCTGTAGGAGACGTGGAGGTGAGCCTCAAGGTGCTGAAGCTTCAGTTATTATGTACATTCCAGTAGTATTGCGCGCGAGACGAATCGGTTACAATAACAAGGAACGTAATAGATCCAGTCATCATCTACATTCGCTCGTCTTTATTCCTATGTTTTCTTTTATCCTTGAGATGTCCACTGCTCAGCTTCTCAGCTGAAATTAAGGTCTTCCGCAAAGAACGCTCTCAAGCTTTCTGTATCACCGACCCAGCGACCTTAATTAGGTCACGAGTCCACCTTGTGGAGGTCGCATGCTGGATCGTCCGTTTCACGGTCTTCGTGTTTTAACCGACTTCAAAAAGATGAAGGTTATGGTTCATCGGAATATTTATTTTATATTTTTCTTTGGGTAGTCAATCGGTCTCAAAATAAACTAAGGGTGCTAGTCGACGAACATACACACACACACACACACATACTTTTTCATTGATTTATTTTTATTATTACTTTATTTATACCAAAACACAATATTATATTGAGATAGATAAATACTGTATGTCGTGCCATTTTTATTGTACCTAAATCTAAATGCCTTATTGTAATATGTACGAGTATATATGTGTAGTTTTAGTGACAGCTTATTTACAGCTTGACTAAGCTGATCTGACGTGCCCCTACCGCAATTTACATAAAAGCTAGGATGGCGGCGTCGACTATTGAAGTACAGCCGATTATTCCATGTCCACGTATGATTACACACCACTTTAAAAGTTGCATGAATGGTTATTAGAGTTAATGTCACACTAATTACCTAGCTGTTAGGTATTATAGGATGAACAATTAATTTATAACTGTAAGCTTTTCATATGTAATGTATCTTGGCCCTAAATTTTGTCTGGCATCTGGTGATCACGAGGAAATTATGTAATGCTGTCTACACGCTTGCCAAACCTCGACAAATCATCACAAATTCAAACGTGTAACAAATAGACCGTTTGTCTTGGCTTGTGCAGACTTTGTTGTAGTTTGCGGCAAATGGCAAGCGTGTGGACTTACCATAACAGTTGAGTGAAATGTGATGAATTAAGTGCGCTATGCAAATACATAATAAAGAATCCTGAAGACAGTGAAGGTGAAGGTCACCAAAAATATTGTAAGGAAGCAAATCGTAATTCTCAAAGGCAGGTAAATCTTCGTCTACCCCTTTAAACTAATTTTAATATTTGTAATGTCTATTTCTGTAATCAAACTAATAAATAATAATTGTATTGTATTGTTTGAACCTTCTAACGATCATGAATTCATGATCTTCAGCCATGAGGTAGTTACAAGGAAAAGTAGGTATTACACTTATTTTTTCCATATGTGATCTTCAATATTTATTTCTACACGTGCTACCAATTTACATTTTGCCTAGCTCTGTTTATAGGTACTCGCATCGAGGCAAATTTTAACGTCAAGTGCTATAGGGCTGTTCTATTTCTGTTGGATACTCGTTGGAGCCAATATTTTTACAATTTGACAGCAGTTGCGTAGATGACCGAATGTGAAGCGTGTTTATTTTAATATTTCGAGGAAAACGTCAGCAGTTTTGTTCACGCCGCGCTGTGTCGGTTTAATGGACTCGTAAAAGACCTTCCAAGGTTATAAAATTAGGAACTGTTGCAATTTATAAGCATGTGTGTGTCAACAATCTCCTATCTTTAGACAACGTCAACAATAGTAGGTATGAAACTGTCTGGCTTCCGTCATCTGTATGTATTCCATGACAAATATTTGACTTAGGTCTCTCATAGGCAAGACTAAATTAAGCTTTTACTGAAACAGATATAATATTCTCGTTGTTGCTTACCAACATACGTCAATCGCTAGTTAACTCTGAATCTGTTTAAAAAGGCTCCCATTATATCTTGTAGTCACAATTTAACGTGGAAATCAAAAGTCTTATTTGCTTATTTGCTGATTTCAGGTATCATATATCTTTTAAAAACCGCTAGAACGTTGCTCGCAGCCGGAGCACCGACCAAGCCCGTGTTTATGTAAATCTGCAGAGACGCGAACGTCAATCAGCTTAATGCGTCGATGAATAGCTGGGACATGTCGCCAGCACGGGTCGCGCTTGCACGGCGAATAATCAAATAACAATCGCGTTAGCTGGTCTAACCGAGTAAAGCACTTTAATCATAGCCCCATTTTACTAATTCTTGAACAGATTCCAAACGATAGTATTCCCTTAGCACTACATTAGTAAAAATCAGGAACGTATACGTTTTCGACGGGAATATTACGCTTTTAAGCTAAGAAAAAAATGTCGTTACTTAAGGACCTACCTACTGGTACAAAATTAAGCCTTGTTAGTGAATTGCTTTCTATTCATAAAACCATGGAAGTGTATTGCGACCATACTTACTTGTATGGTCGCAATCGCGTGTTCGCGCGATAATCGCGTATTCGCGCGATAATCGCGTATTCGCTGTTCGATAGGACGATGCCTCTACGTCACTCTTACGAAACGGCTAGGCCCCACATTTTGACTAAGGTGTAGGGTTTGGTGAGAACTTAAGACTAGGATTCACACAGAACGCTATACGCTATGATGAGAGTTAGAGAACGTTAGGTTAGGGCTAGATTTCGGAGCTTTGCTCTCCATCATCATCAGATCTGATATCTTTTTTACAGTGCAAGCAATATTTACTCGCCTTTACATGAAAATGTATTGGTGGGATAGTGTATTTACTTTTTTTTAGCATAATAGCTATGAATTCTTTAATTTACGTTGTATGGGTATTATGATGTGTCAAAAGAAGAAACGCATGTCTCTTAAGAGTATAGTAGCACATAAGCTGTATAAGAACTTAAATACAGCCATTATACCTCCAGTTGCGCTATATGGCTTGTATTAGCTACTAGCGGGGTTCCTGGTTTAAATTGGGTACGTGACTGCAGTCTGCAACGTTATTTAGGTATTTCTGTGAAATATAGCAATCGGTGTGTAAATGATGTGTATAGTGTCTGGTGAATTTGATTAGGTATGTATTCTTATATTAGTTGCATTCTTCATAATTGAAGGTTACTCCCGTGAAAATTGGTTCAATATTTTCGGTTCTGCTATCGGTAATATTTTTTTCAAGTCAGAAACATTTGCCGTGAGGTATTTTTAATTTTTTACCTAACAATAAGAAATACCTTAGAAGATATGTAGTTGGAAATCTTTTTAAGCGCATAGTCGTTGTACTCGTATAATCTGCTGTTGTCTGTACCCAAAAACCGCAGCAGTTTCCGCGAGTTTACTATCATAAGTTACGTTTATTAAGACGTTATTCTATAAAGTCCGTAGCTATAGGTACACCTAGAGGTTACGTATGTCAGCACCTGGCTTATTAACGATTTAATTTTATTGGCGATTTGGCAATCGGCAGCCAGGATTTGTTGGCATTGGCATAGGTCCGGGGCGTTGAACTGCGTTTGCGACTGAAAGTGCAAGTGCATATGCGTATGCTAATTTAGATTTACTGTCGTCTTAAAAGCTATCTTCGTATTGTTTATATGCAGATATGAAATCAGGTTCTTTGCATCTTCGTTTATTTCACAAGTTTTTAAAATAAGTACTGTTTATTTGTGTTAATTATTAGGTGGGTACCTAAGTATAAATTACTACAGTGTGCACTTATTGTCTAGTTTTAAGATTTACGTAACTAGCAGATAAAAAACTTTCATTATTTTCAATGTTTAAAATTAAGTACTTTTTTTTCTATCAATGCCTCAATGCTTCCGCGCAATGACCCGAAGATTGAGTAAATTGTTCCAAGTATTTTCTATTAATTAGTAACGTAACAGATAATGGGATAATAATAAGTACGGGTATGTTTATTTGCTGAAGTCTGTTTATCTTTTCTGATTCAAATCCAGAAAATATTTCCGAGTCTCACCTTGTACAATTCAAACGTTTTTTCAATCGCGTTCCTGAGATCTCGCCAGAATCTTTTGTATCACCTGTCGTCGCTCAATAAGGAAAATTAACACCGCAAAGTTTTCCACAAATCAAAGCTTTGCTATATTTGGCGCTCGCCTGGGAAGGCTCGTTAATTTCACAAAGCTTCGTACTTTTTTCAGAAAGGTAAATTTATATCTACCCCTATATTAATATTAATTAGAGGAGGTAAAATGCTATGTCTTATGAATGGGCCCTCGGGGAATTCGTTTGGGCAAAAACGTAACTTATATCCACTTAAAGCGAGATAACTTTCGTCGAAATACTTTCTGAGAAAGAATTAGTTTCAGGTTCAATGGGTATTGGTTTTCGTAAGCTTGAGTGAATGGGATTCTCGTAAATAGAAATAATAAAGCAGTAATGCCCTGTCCAGAGCCAGTCCATTTGGTTCGGGCTCGGAATGGGATCGTTCAATATTTTAGTTTCATTTTTACGACTTGACCGTCCTTGCTCTGGGCCAGTTTCATGAAAACGCTAGCAAACTTTTCATTACTTCTTATAACAAAGGCTACAATGTTTTTTTTTATATACTAAAGTTAGTCCTAATCCACTTACCTTAACAAAGGCTTTGTATTATATCTGGACAACATCGCAAGGTGATCAACTTAATTGAGAGTTGGCTATGCGAAGTAAGGTGCTACAAAGCTCGACTAGTTATCGTTACCCTCTCTACGCACTTCTATACATGGGCAATAGTAATTTTGAGGTAAATAACCATAGAAATAAGAATAAATTCTACAAAACGCTTGCACTACGTTAAGTAGACAATCTTATCAAAAACGATTAAGTACATTTGTCGACCTTGGCAGTTGAATTGGTATAGTTTTAACACGCCATTACTTTAGTTAGACTAAAGTCGATAGCTGTACATTACTGCAACCAGCCCGCAGCGCGAAAGTTAACTGCCCGTACACAAGGCTAGTAAAATTACGAATAGTTTTGGACCACGTCCAGTGTGATAATTAAAAATACACTGCCTTGAACTTGCCAGCGGCCAGGTATCGTGCCAATTCCTGTCACCTTTTCAACATTTGACAGTTTTTCTTGGAACGTCGTGGAATATTTTAATTGGCTTTTCTGTTACAAATGGGATAGGAGTGTTACAAGTATATTATGTAATTTATGTTGGACGTTACTATAACATATACTATAGGGTGGATTGTCGACCTGGTTAAGGTCGCCGGAATCCGATAGAGATAAAAACAATCAACCGTTGCTTGTGGAAGTCTTTGTAGGAGACTTATAACACAAGTATAATAGCAGTAATTTTTCTTCTTACTAAAGGTACATCGCGCGCTTGAATGTGTGCGCGCCGTGTACGAACGCACTACAAGCAAACGAATAAGAATGCGTAAGAATGCTTCAGTATGAATCGCACTCACACTGACGTGTCATCGCGCATCTGTGGGAATACGTGTCGCGCGTTCCTAAACGGCCGAAGTTGGACTACTACACTCTAAAAAATCAGAGCCTACCAAGAGAGATTTTCTCTTTGTTGGCATTAACTTGAATAAAACAAACAAGATATTAAACATATCAACGAAAGCCGATTAATTAAAACAGCAAGTTCATTGGTGATTAAAACAACAATCTAGAATCTTGATAATTTTAACAAACATATTCCTTGTTTCTATCATTATTTTCTTCTTTGTATGATTCGATCATGTTTAATTAGTTACCTTATACACCAATGTTTGCTGAATCAAATCAGAACATGGTTAATTGAACTATGATAAACAATCAATATCATCTTAGTTGATGCATCTAACGTCTTGTTAGGCTCGTATGGAATCAAGATGCTTGATTATAACTATCACAATCTTGTTAGGAGCAACCAATTTTTTTTTAGAGTGTAGTTCGTCCTTATAATTTGCTTCAGCCGTGGCCGTGCTTTCATGCTTACAGGAAGTTAATAGGCAGACTAAACCAAAATATCTTATACCGTAAGATCAAATGGCGCAAGGAACATTGCTTTGCCTGTTACTTACGTCAGTTGAACCTATAGTTAATTATATGTACCTAGTGTAGATCAATGACAAACTAATCATGGTTCTACTGAAAAAAAGTCTCATTGAAAATTCTCTTGACATTCACTTTTGTCTCACATATATGCAGTTCTGCGCTTATATTACATGCTATCAATTTAGTAATCCTCTTATGGTGCAGAGTAATAAACCTTGAGATATTAAGCTCTAATGTACTACATCGGTCGTTTATAACGAAGGGCAGGCATATTTCATAAGCAGCCAAGGTAAGCGGTAACTCGCCCAAAGAGAACTTCTAACTTCTATTTAGCATATAAATGTAATAATGTTGGTAACATTGCGATTACTATCGTTAGCGATACTTAACGATACCCTAAGAATTTACGTTTTAAAAGTAACGGCTTAACCAATATCTTATTTATTCCGGGTTCAAAATGCCTATGATTCAAATGTCGAGAACCTAACAATTTGACATTTGAATGACAAATCAGTAGGCTTATGTTGCTACGCTTTGTCACGCGATAAATAAATGATAAATCATCTGTCACGTTCTGACAAATAGTGTGTGAGAGTGACGGATGCTTTATCATTTATTTATAGCGCGACAAAGCGTAGCATCATAAGCCTACAGAAATAAAACGTGGGCTGAGTTATATGTATATACTTATACACCGTGGGCCCTGTATAGGAGCAAATGATTAAAACGAAGATTTTTCTCTTCAAACAATTAAACTTTTGTTCAAAAACTTTGAAAAATTATGTTGACTCAAGATTTTCTCTTTGTCATACAAATTAAATAGTATTTATGCCACACCAGGCCATAAAGCGTAGCATCATAAGCCTACTGTAGGCTTATGATGCTACGCTTTGTCACGCGATAAATAAATTATAAAGCATCCGTCACTCTCACACACTATTTGTTAGAACGTGACGGATGCTTTATCATTTATTTATCGCGTAACAAAGTATAGCATCATAAGCCTTTAAGTAAAGTGCTTCGATGTATATGTATGTATACGTAAAACTGTTCAGAACCGAAAACAAAGTTTAGTCACGCACATGTGAGCTAATAAATATTATCTTAATTCGTCCCTTCTGTTCTCGAAAATTAACAACGTTGGTGTTTACAGTTTGTGTTTTTTTTTCTTCAGACCGAGTCTATTCACCTCTTTTTATGTTGCTTAACATATCGACGTTAAAATATTTCGGTTATTTCTTATGGGATGCACACAAACCGTAGCTAGTGCCAAACAAACGTTAAAATGTAAGAACCTTACCATCTCTTTTACGCATAATTCGAGAAGAGAAGAGAAGAGAAGGATAAAAAGGAGAAAGGGATAGATTTGTTTTACCCAGATGTACAAAACGTAATGATTATTGAATTCGAACCTAGGTTACCACTTAATTTTGCAATCTGCTTCCGAATTCTCGTATAAGGAGTCTGGGCCGTGATGATTCCCAATTTAATTACATTTCATCTTTTGATACCATACTTTTCACATTCTGTCAATACGTCACGCTACAATAATTTCCATATAATCTGCCTGGTATCGGATTGTCAAGTAAACATTATTACTGCGCACGGCTGGCGCGCACATGTGCTCGCGCAGCGTTCCCACGCCGCGCCATGTGGCGACCACTGTCGCAGAGCTTAGCCACAGAGTGTGCCAATTTTACCCATCCAGGAACATGGGCTGGTAACATCAATGTGTAACCTAATTATATGAACATTTGCACGACCAACAACTCGCCTAGTAGGCGCTCGTAACTTTTGCTCAGATGCCGGCCGATTTTGCGTTGCACGTTATTGGCCTTATAAACCCACGTAGTTGGCTCTGTCGGTTACGGTGTGGTGTTGTTGAATGGAAAATAGTTAGAGCGATAACAACTCTTATAGGATCCTGAAAATATGTATTTAGGTTAAGAGGAAACAGGAGGGCAGTTTTTCCATACAAACGTAGTCCCCTGTTTCCTCCCTGGATAATGCCAGTAGAGCAATAATTTTTTGTCCAAAAATCTATGGCTACTATTGATATGTTTCTATGTTTTCCTTTTTACGATAAATTGATTCTCAAAAGAGATAATTAACCTTTAAAAACCTAAAAAAAATGCCAGATTTTCCGCTGTGTTCACACATCCAGAAAACAAATTTCACTATATTATTAAAAAAAAGGAAAACATAGGAACACGGCCAAAGCCTTTTTTTAATGTTTAATGAAAAAATTAGTTAAATAGGTTAGGTTTTGGGGAAGAAATCAGGGGACTACGAAACGTTGTTTTCATGAAATTTTAAAAGGTATTTTCGGTCCAAGCTGCAGTTGTCTCTATCGCGCTCTGCGCGGGAGAGGCGGGCAGTGCGGGACAGCGACACATTTTACAATTACCTAATTTTCAATTCTCTCCACCTTACTGTTTCCTCTTAAGGTGTATAGGTTACACTGGCGTGGCGTCCATAGAACCCGATTCCCATCGGCTTGCCTATTTTTTAAAGCATATGATTGGAGTATCTACTTCTCCTGAAGAAAAAGTACATAATCCAAATCTGCTCCGGCTTTACTAAGAATATATTTGACGCCACGCCAGTGATAGGTTAGGTTTAAACGTTCTAGTTTTCCGCAATTCGACATCTGATATGCGCCTATTTTGCGATTAAGTAAGTAGGTACTAGTGGAAGTAAGTAGACCTGCAATTTTTGTACGAAATATCCATTAAAGACCTCTCGTCTAGCCGCACCGGAAACGTGGTACCTACTTCGCGGCCTATTTTAAGGAACGTAACATCAATATTTCATTGCATGTTTGAGAAGATAAAATTTAAACTACGTGAACTCCAAAGCTCCCACCAGCTTTGCAGAAAGCTTTGCTTCGGGCGTAAATCTGTAATAAATTTCAAGGCACGCTGTACAAACACTCGGGCCGTAATATCGAGGGGCAGGGATCAAGTAACACTGGGCAGCGTTTACCTCCTGGGTCTTCCCTGGCAGGCTTCGACGTGGCGGTTAATTGATTGATGCATTAGCTAATTAACCGTTAAGAGAAAAATCCCGGCAAGAGCTTACTTATAAGGTATAATGGATAAATATGTAGAGAAACCACCTTAATGTTAAGTCAGTAACAGATATATTTAGGTTGGTACCTTACAGTATATCGGATTTTGAATTTTTTAGGATATGATAAAATTTGTAAATTTGTATCTTGTAAATTTGTATTTTGGCCACATAATGAGAAGGGGAGATGAAAGCCTTGAAAAGCTGATCATTGTTGGAAACACGGAGGGTAAACGAGCCCGGGGTCGGTCTCCAACCAGATGGAGTGATCAAGTGAAAGGCCCATCCTCAACCAAGTTTTGCTCGGTCGTCAGAGACGCGATGAACAGGCACCAGTGGAGGCAGATCATAAAAACTAGGTGTAGACCATCCACATCCACCGATGACCACGATCCTCAGTCATGAGGGAGCGACCAGAGAGAGAGAGAGAGAGTATCTTATCAGGGTCGTTTTCAGAAAAAGATATCCAATTATCCATAGTTAGGGCTGAATTTAACAAAACGTTAATCTCCTTCCTTTGTGCAACGAAAGTTACCATACAATTTATAACTTCTTTCTCTTCTCTTTATTTAAATATCTTTATTTGTAAACGGCCCATCAACCAGATTTTACTTTCATTTAGTAAACTACACATTTCGAAAGAAAATAATTATCACCAGTATTACCTAGTAAGGCTATGGCGAATGAATACGTATGGATAGGTAGATAATTTGAAACGAATCGCAGCTTTAGAATTAAACCGTCATAACTCAAAATTGCCGAAAATTGAGTTTTTGTGTTAAAACGCTTTAATTCTGATAGCTTTACCCGGTCTCTTTCTCAGACCCGCGAAAATAACGTAAACAAGAGAGATAGCATGATTTAGTGCGTTTCACTTTTACTCAAATCACGCGTTTCAATGTGTGCTAAAGTGGCTAACTTCACTTCAGTTATGATCCGACAAGCAAATAAGCAGGACGTCGCTGTTCGGGCACATTACGAGATATCGCTGTGCTGTATAAAATATAAGGTATGTTTGTTTGAGTTCTTTCATTACAAGATAGGCATATTTCGAGTTGATTCACTTTAGAGCAAAATATTTGAAGAAAGTAAGTGATGCAATTCGGGTTATGTCGTTTAAGTAATAATACTCATCGAAATATTTTGAACTATTTAGATATAAATCAGTTTAGTACTAGCAAAAATACACATTTAGAGTAGTATTTCTAGATGACACGCTTTATTGTAAAAGGAACGGTAGAACATTATTATTTATTTCGAGTTAAGTAGTTTCTCTCGACAACAACACGCCGTTTTTGAGAATTATTTCTGTTTATTTCTTTAAAATATTAACTATGAAAGCCATTTTTCTTCATTAAATAGTCACCCACCGACGATGTAGGTACACGCTTATCGTAGGTACGTAGTAAACGTGTTCAAGCAAATACCAAAATACATTAGTATTTTAACTACGATAAAACAAAAAAAAAACAAGACGACACAAGTTACGAAAAAAGACGAAAGAGCATTTACAGTGGAAGTGGACACAGCTTGACCACAGGTCGCTTGTATATGCCGGATGCCGTGCGTACAGAGACAACACGACATACGCCATCAGACCCAGGATGGGTATCGATGATGCGACCAAGCGGCCACTTCGTGGGATTAGTCTGCTCATTGATGATGAGCACTAGGCGACCTTTCTCCACGTTGGATTGTTGGTCGTGCCACTTCATGCGCTGCTGCAGAGTATGCATATACTACTGAGACCATTTTCGCCAGAAGTCCTGATGCATCTTCTGCAGCAGCTTCCAACGCTGAACGACACTGACTTTCGCGTCGGTCAAGTCTTCGTCCGGCACAACCGATAGAGGCTCCATGGTCAAAAAATGGCCAGGAGTCAAAGCCGAGAGGTCGTTGGGATCGGCGCTTAGGGCAGTGAGTGGCCTCGAGTTCAGGAGGGCTTCAACCTGAGTCAAGACTGTGGAAAACTCCTCATAAGTTAACCTTTGGGTTCCAACGACACGCGACAAGTGTGTTTTCACAGCCTTGATTCCAGCTTCAGCCAGACCTGAAAAATGTGGGCTACCCGGAGGGTTGTTTTATAATTCCTGGCATTGTGCATGAAGCGGAAACAATACGCCAAAACATGCTGGAGAGTTCTGAATGACGAGAATTTGAGCAACAGGTTCTCCACTAAGTTGTGTTGAAGAGATGTCACAAGAACAGTTACCCTGTGCTCTTCATTCAGGACGTCTACGTCTACCGCCAACATTGACTTAGGCCAATCGTCAGACGCCAGTGAGAGCCACGAAGGTCCTTCCCACCAGCTACTCTAGTTGACCAAGTCGTCAGGTAAGAGGCCTCGCGATCCACAATCAGCTGGATTGTCTGCAGTCCTCACGTGTCGCCAGCAATCAGGAGGAATCGTGTCTTGTATGTGGCTCACCCGATTGGCCACGAATGTCTTCCACTTAGAGGGACAAGACTTGATCCAAGCCAATGCGATGCGACACTCGAGTCGGACCATGCGAAAATTTGGTCAACGGCGTGGAAAGGGCTTAGAGCTTCCACGACGGAAGACACGAGGTCCGAGAGCAGCACCGCAGCCAACAACTCCAGGCGCGGTATCGATAACTTGCGAAGAGGTGCCACCTGTTTTTTTATGTTTGCTACGCTGTGATAATTTTTAAAATACGTGTTGTTAATGTTACATACCTATACGTAGGTAGTAACAGTTTTGATTGATCTCGATGTCGAATTAAGTACTTAATCGTAAGCATTTCGTTTTTGTTCTGTGTCAAGTTTTTATTTTGAAGAAAGTTTCTGTTTACTTTATTTAGATAAGAAAGTCAATTGATGCCGTCAGTATTTTAGTTACATGATGATATTATAAGGAAAAGTGCGTTGATCGATCTCGATGTAAAATTAATCGTATCGTCAAGTTGATAATTATTTTAAGAAAGAAATATAAGCCGATAAGAATGTATCTTGATCTCTTTATTGTGATTTTATTAAGGCTGATTAAGCAGAATTTTGTAAGATTATTATAAGGAAAAAGTGCCTTATAGTCATTAAAATAATTAATAAATACTCACTTCATGTCTATTTCATTTATTACATACAAGCTCTACTTATAGCTACGCGGATAAAGTGTAAATTACTTACCTTTTCATTCTCGATTATGAAAATTGAGGCATCGTATTCAAAGTTAATTTCATTTCAATTTCCATATTTTTACATTAACTTTTGCTAAATAGTGATATTCCCAGATACCCTGCATAAATAATTACAATATTTAGTATTATACTGCAATAACACGAGTTAGAGACAAAGCTAGTTTCATAAAATTTATAAAATAACGTATTTTTATGACTTGTTTCATTATTAAAACTAATTTTGAATTTTTATTTCATCATAAAACGGCATATGTCGCTAAGGTTTTTTTACAAGCTCCATTTACTACCTTTATCACATTGACATTGTTTTACTTGTAACAGAGTCTAAAAATAGACACTATAATCTATGTAATAGATATGATAAAATATCAATCTAACACAATTTCATACAAAAAATATATATTCAAAAGTAAATCATACCAATTGCTCTAACTTTAAACTCGATTTGCCACAATTCACGTTTTTTGAGTTATGACGGTTTAATTCTAAAGCTGCGGAATATATAAGTACAAAAATTGAAGCCAAACAGAAACTTCTACGAAAATAATTCGCAGCTTTTATATTCCGGGAAATAAAACGATGCATTATTCTGTTAGCCCTCATAAATGTAAGTGATTGATGAGTAATGGATGCGCTCGATCTGGATCCGGAAATTTTTACTCAACATTTTTCCGAAACCTGTCACGACCATCATGATTAAGCTTCATCAATTTCCTCGTGATTTAAAAGTTATGTGTACCTATTTAATCTGAATCTACTGATCTATTACAAACACCATCGTAATGACGATTTTAGATATAGAGTTTGTCTTTGCTAGTTAAGTACGAGAATTAATACAATAGGTACAATAGTAGCTACGCGTGCGGAAAATCCCATTTCCTGGTCTGGGGGACACGTAATAATACCTGCGATCTGAGACATTTTTTGTTTTACCGCTCTAGGTAAGTAATGTACTATATTGCACACCGAAAGTTAAAATACAAACTTATATAAAAACAATTGTAAATAAAAGGCGGTCTTATCGCTGAAGAGCGATCTTTTCCAGACAACCTTTGGGTATTGGAGTCGATGTAAAATTAACAAAAATAAATGAATGAAAATGTTTTTAAATGATAGGGAGATGAACACAAGCTTGTTATTTGGTTTAGCTAACTACTGGGCAGGTACACATAGCAGGAGATAGTATCTACGGGAGCCGGAAAGTGTCGTAAAGGAAAAACAAACAAGTAGAGCGGCGTGCTGTAGATTAGACATAATTTAAAAGGAAGAAAAAAATTGCGTCAATATCACTACATAATCTACGTACGAATATAAAGCAATTTAAGTAAAACTTATAGTATAGAAAGATCTGTTTCGGTAGTAATATAAAAAATAAAACATTAACTTTGTACCTGCTAGATTAAAATTTTAATAACTTAGTAGCTGATAATTTTCATGCGGAATGGCCTATGTTATTTGCAGCCGTATTGCAGAGTGCAGTCCATCTTCTTTATTATTCAGGAAATTACATATTGCGATGTCCTCGTGTACAAGTTGTAAGCATTTACTAGCGGGAACAACATACCGTGAGTATATCCTGAAATTATCCCCTTGCTAACCTATGTGGTGATTCATATAGATTAACATTTAGACAGATAACTTCGGCAATCTCTTATCATGTTTTTGTTTGAATATAAACCTTATGTATGATGAAAAAGATTGATACAATAAATTCAAGAGAATTCAGAAGGTTTTGGATACCGAAGTAGGTATAATTTAATATGACATTTTGACTCAACATGTTCTGTATATTATGAAATTGGCCATGTTTCGACTTTGATCACATGATGCTTTTGCGAATGAGTCATACAATCACAATCTCATTATTAGCAGTTTCCTAGAAGCACAGATACGAGTATATAGTAAAGTTGATAAATCATTTTTGTTTGAGAGCTCGTTGAAATAAATAATTGAAGACTAAAGGTAGTATTGATTAGGGAAAATACTGTTGTCGGTTTAACTTAAAAAGTTTTAACAGTTTTAACACTGCACGTGGATATATTGTGAGAAGGTAACCCGGTCGATTAACAAACCCTAAGCGAAGCCCTAAACCAAAACATCGTTCGATTAAGAAGTTAAATAATGACGTATCACGTAACCCTCCTCGTGTATTCCAGGACATATTGTACTTAGTTGTGTGTCATTTTGTGTCTAGTTGTACCTACCTCTAGTAAGTACGTAGGTAGGTATTTTGGCACAGTCATAATCTATCCCATTAGGCTGAGAGCTATTCAGATACTGTGATTCTGAATCACCGATGGACGCGTATAGGGCTTCACAGATTCGCGGATGTGTTTTTGCTCTCGTGCAATTTAATACTTAGAGGGTTGTTTTTCGACATCCTTTAGCGATTACACATGACTGTAATGAGATTAATCGGTTTTGGTTCTCTGACGGATTACTTCGTTACGGATTCTATCCCTCAGAGAGACTCCAAGCATAGCCCTCTCCATAGCTCGCTGAGCAACTTTTAGCTTGTGGACTAGACCCACCGTCAGTGTCCACGTTTTGGCACCATAGGTCATTGTTGGGTAAGACGTAGTAGTTAAAGACTTTTCTTTATAGGCTTTGTGGTATCGGTGACGAAAATACATGGCGTAGTTTCCGGAATGCTGCCCAGCCCAACTGAATCCTCCTATCGGTTGCCTTCATGAAATTGTTTCTACCCAGCTCTGACCTAGGGTCTGACCTAGGTAGACATATGTTTCGACAATTTCGAGAGGTATTCCATCGACGGTGATCGGCCCGGGAACGATGTGGGTGTTGAACATGACTTTCGTCTTATCCAAATTCATGCCCAGACCAATCCGTCGGGAGGATTCATTTAGGCTACTCAGCATTACCTGAAGCTCCTGTAGCGATTTCGCCATAACGACTGTGTCGTCCGCAAATCGTAGGTGTAGGTATGTTATTTGCTGCAATGCAAATAAATGATTTCATTTGATTTGATCACTTAAAATAATGATTTGAAGTTGCTTGGGTTAGATTTTAGATTTCGAAGGTTTTACGGCGGTTTTTAAAATTGAGAAAAGAATGGTCCAACCACGTTTTGTAAGCCTAATTTAGCTAATTTGATACTATCTAATGGGCCGCATAATGGAAAAGATTGACCAAACGACTGGGTAAAATGCGTAACAGTACGAAATCCGAGACCTTGATATTGCAACAATCGTATGGTTTTTTACGTCGTTGTAAAAAGTATTTGTAACATTTGGGAGACGCAAAAAATAGCAGACATTACAAGCGAATTTAAAGTTGCAACGTAATTTAGTTTAAATTACTTAAAATTGGTCAGTATTGCGTTATTTATAGAAAGATAAATTATACAACTAAGTAAGTGTATAATTAATTCATCTTTCTATTTTTATTTCATTTCTTATATTGCGATACTCTTGTTTTTCATCACAGGTGCTCATTTTAGGCACCATTGAGGCAAAAGTTACTATTTTGACGCTTGCATTTCCTTGTAAGCGAAAGCGAATAAGGAAGCTTACTTATTGACAAGCAGGCATTTGTCAATTTTGCCTGGGAACGACACATTAAGTATATCAGTTTTTTAGTCATAATAGGAATAACTTGGAAAGCCGTCTTGACAAGCACCATAAGGTAATAATCTGACCTAAATCTAGAAATGTTGTGGAAACATAATATTTTGACAACGGAGACTCTTTACAACTCCATTAATTTTAGTATCAATTTATTTTTTATTTGTCTTGTTTGGACGTATAGAGAGACCCTTTACATCTCTATAAATGTAGTTTTTAAGTTAATGTAATGTATTAATAAAATCTCATGTATATTGTATATTAAATGATGAAAAGAGAAACTGGTGAGTTCCTTCCGGCGCTTCTTCTCACCAGAAGGTCATTACCCGAAGCGCCAAAACAATAGAAAAGAAAAGAAGACAAAAGAATGTAAGACATATAAAAGAGCCCTTGAGGGCCTACTTAGAGAAATAAATTATTTTATTTTATTTTTTATTTTGTTCCTAGATTTAGGTCACCTTAGAACAGGGTTTCTTAAACTGTGGTCCATGGGCCCCTCGGGGGTCCGTGATACGAAAGCCTGGGGTCTGTGGCTCGCATACGATACTAACTTTCATGTGCGATTTAATTTTTCTCTGATTATATTCGGAAAGCGTCCGTAAGATTTTTTTAGGTTTCGTTAGGTGGGTAGTGGCCGAAAAAAGTTTAAGAAAACCCTGCCTTAGAAAGACGAGGCGTTTGAGAGGCTATGTAGTCTAAAGCGAACACAGAAGAAACAAGATAAACTGCTAGGGGATGATAACGGAAGTACCTAACATGTTCATAAGCTTGACTGGACGTACTCTTATCTCCTTGATTCGTCGAGGTAAATTAAATTTCATAGACGATTGACGTACGAATGTAGTAGTTTAATGGTAACTAGGTACAGCTCGATGCATAATTCAAACGCTATAAAGTTACATACGAGCAGACTCACTTCCTCATGAATTAACTATTAAATCAATCGTAGTTATTGCACTTATCTGTTACACTGTATTTAAGTACCTACATGCATATTTACGGTAAGGTCAGGTGGAACACACGCTCGCGAGGCAAGTGCCTCTGCATTAAAAAAATCTATTTAATCTATTTAATTATGTGTTTTTCACCAAAAACAGCTATTTACTCATGAGTAAACTCGAAAAAGTAGTATGTTGAATATCAATTTGTCATTTTTTTGTCTAATAACATACCTACTGTTTTACTCGTAGGGGATAAAAATTAATGTTGTTTGAGAAAAGATGGCTTGGGTTAAGTAAGTAAGAGGATAAAGATGGATAGTTTATCGCTATATTATAGCTCCCTCTTGTCTTTATGGGAATAACAATAATACAATGAGAGAGAGAGATTATTTTTAATTCTCGATATCAGGGTTGAGTTTTTATGCAAGTTGTAAAAAGGAATTTAACCATTTCCATATTCTTTTTTAAAAATCCTTACATTGACCGCAAAGTGACACAAACACTGCACGTCATGTTTTGTTCTAACACAAAGCGCGTTCCGTCTACGAATGTACGCTTGTCTTGTATGCATATGTATAGTGGCACCTGACCTAACCCAACCCTGCACTTGTGAGATGACTCCCGCTGGGATGCGGCGGGGCTGTGCAATGGGATGATTCATCGATATCGATGTACAATACTTATCGATTGATAGAGAGCTTCGAGGTAGCAGAATATGTGTGTGTTTAACTACTTATTTCAACTCAACCTTATTGCTGTTTATGGAAATTTTCAGTAAAGATGTACCATTAACGTGCAGTTAGCTTAGCAGTAAAACTGATGATTAGTGTTAAAAGGCATTATATTTCGTCAGAACCTGACAAGTTTGACGGTATTTAAACATAACTTAAGTTTCTCTTAATTGTATATTTTTAAATAAAAATGCCCTTATAGTTCAAGTTACCCGATCGGTAAAGACAGGTTAAAATACACGTAGACAAAACAAAAGACTGAAGGAACGGGGAAGATAAGGGGATGCGAGAGAGAAGAAGAAAGAAGAAGAACAGTTTGTGAATCGTGTAGATCCTTGGGGAAGGCCTATGTCCAGCAGTGGACGTCTTTTGGCTGAAATGATGATGATGAACAGTTTAGTTACATTCTCTTAACTAAAGCATTATCAACAAAATTACTAAATATATAAAATTAGGCCCCTCACATTATATTTAAAATTATTAAGAAAAATAAATGTTAATATACCACATTTGACTTGATTTTGAGTGACACACTACGAAGCTACAGGTCCCGGGTAAAGGCAAATATTTGTGTGATGAGCACGAGTATTTTATTCCTAAGTTCATAACAGTGTTATTTTCAGCTTTCACTTAAAGACAAAAGAATGTATAAATAACCTTTTTTATATGTTAAATGTTCACGTAATAGCTAATATGAATGCGTAATCGTGTACAAATAAATGGCATATTGTTTTATTTACTTCTGGTAGGGCATTTCTCCAGAAATATGTCTGCGGTCACCTCATTCATCTGGCCCTTTTTCATACTAAATGTATGGAGACAGATGAATGAGTCGCAGACATATTTCTGGAGAAACGCCCGGTAAAGGAATGAAGCTGAGTGAACTTTTTTCCTGGCGAGTAAATTCTTTAAGTACGGTGGGGTCTGGAAAGTTTTAACAAACGAGATGTCACATAAATAATGGCAGGGCGTGACTCAGGCACGCACCAGGGCTGACAATTAGGTATGTTCGCCGGCGGTACGGCTATAACCTTAGGCTAGGTTGTAGATGTAGGTAGGTACTGACATACAACTTTGAACCTTGTAATTCGATGAGATGCGGTTATCGCCGTGGATTTTGCGTCCGATGTTTAACAATTACCTTTTACTTATAGGTTTTGAGCATCTAGTGAAACTTAACTTTGCTCTTGTAAAACTGTTGTTCCCATACATCGACATATGCCGCGGTTAGTTTAGTAGGAGCAAATAAGGTTGTCTTACGATTTTTGCGAATTTCTAAAAAACGCTGCAAGTTAGGAAAACCGTTTTATTTTTCCTGTAATATTTAGGATAATATTAATAATCGGTAATTATTACAGATTTTTTCTGTTCAGTAACTTCGGAGATAATGGGGGGGAATGGTATTATTTTAAACTTTTTTGGTCTTAAATCAAAGACTACACGTCTAAGAAAAAAAATAAAAACGTTTTTGAAATCTTCATATTAAGCCCTTTTATTTGATATCCCACTCGATATATTAGCTCAAATTTTGATTTTCGACATACCATTTTTTTTGTTCCATAGGCTCAAATTAGCGGTTTTTAACACTATTCCAAATATCAAGTCGATAGCATCAGTAGATCCTGAGATATCTTACTGTGACAGACGGACAGACAGACAGACAGACAGAGTCGCACCATAAGGGTTCCTTTTTTACCATTTTGGTACGGAAACCTAAAAACGTATATTGGAATAACAGAATGATTTTAAAAATTAAAATGTTCATTACTTATGTAATCCAACCATCCGTAAATCGTCAAATTATGACAAACGTTTAATTTTACGATTTAAAAAAAAACGTAGATTTGGCGCAGGCGTCACACGCTACATGTAGCGTACATTTTTTTATCGATATTTTTATGTTAGAAAGGGTCGCATCACTCAGCATCATACTTTTTACGTGAGCGGGGATGACGGGCCCGACTAAAATATGCCTCTTATGGCGACAACGAATTTTTTCAACGGCTCCCCCTTAAGAACGCCTTGTCATTTCGTTATTGAATTTCTCGCCCTTGAGTTCTTTCGTTTCGTTTCCTAATGGGCCATAAACAAGACCACGGTTAATAATAAATTATTTCTTGACAAGTGAAATCACTTTTGGCTTTACGATTTGCAGGTTTTAAGTACTACTCGTATGTTATAACAAAGGTTTTGAAGAGTAATTCGAGATGTAGGCTACAATGATGAAAGTAGAGTTACTGCATTAGCTGTTTGAGTAATTTGATCGTGAGACCTAAAATGAGTCATTAAAAGTAAATACTGATTTTTAATCAATATAAGCATAAATTTTATAAAAACCAATAAGAAACATCATGTGAGTAGGATTACTTACTGGTTGGCGTCATATACATCTTTAAACATTTATGTACCTACTTCAATAGACACTATTAGGGATGTAACGATACACAGTTTTGCCGATACGATACCGATACCGATATATAGTAGTTAATATCGGCGTTACCGATACCGATATCTTAGCTTAATAATGAAGTATGAACTTTAGATATTTTTATGCCCTTATTATAACTAATGGCAATGACTACTGGCTATATTTACCAGAGAGTCAACCTTGAAAGTGTAAAGTAAAAATAATAAATTGTCAACTCAAAATGATTTTTTTTTATTAAGAACCAAAGATTTAATTAACATAGTAATTATCATTGCACAAGGTAATAGAATAGACCAATACATAAATGAAGTCAGAAATTGAAATTATTTTTTGCAGATTTTTTTTCATACAGCAAATTCTTCAAATATCGGTTGTATAATATCGGCGATACCGATATATCGGTATCGGTATCGTTACATCCCTAGAAACTATACAAAATAATGTAAGGAAATGAAAACAGCAATATTTGTGACAATATAATTGTTGTATATAATATAATTGAAATAGAATACCTAACTGCACCGTCTGCAACCTGCAACTTTATCCCGGCAATTAACTTAATAGGTACTCCTACCATGTACATTCATAACTCATAATAGAAAATATTCTCAACACCACGACCAACCGAAAAATTAAGATTTTATTACTATAAATGTCCCTTTAATTTCGTACTAAATAACTTCAGTTGTCATAAAAACGTTCAAGGTAACCGCAAGAGCAGTCCTGTTTTGTGAAATGTAGTCACGTTTTTACAAGCGGATCTTTGATTTCTTTCGCGTGCGTCTTCTTTTATGTAAGAGGTAAAAAACTTTGTTTCATGTGAATAAAACTTCAACTATAACCTAAGTAGGGATTTATCGCTAAGAAACTTAAGAGGTGAAGTTTATAAAGCTTTCGAAAAGCCATTTGTTTCAAATCTCAAGTAAAAATAGGTTAGCGTTTTTTTAATCCTCAGCGGGTTGCGAGTTAAAGTGGAGAACACAGACTTAAGTTATAAGTTTTTTCTAGCGCTCCATTTAAAGTTGCGATGTCAACTAGATTTAGAGGAACATTGAGAGCTATTTGATTTTATCTAATGTTGTATTATGGACAAACGAGGTCCGCCTTTGGTAATATAAGTAGGTATGTTATGTCTCAACTCGTGTATGAGTACGCCAAAAACCTGCCTAGTATTCAACCTTTGTTATGCTTCGGAGAAACGGGGGCCGGAGCCGAATGCAAAGTGCCTTCAAAACGATGTTGACATTGGCAGCCGTGGGCATTTTCAAAATAAATTTATTCCCGACAGGTCGCGCTTTTTCATCGATGTCTAAACGAATGTTCCTAGAATCTTGGGTGAAATATTTGACAGTGAGAGATATATAATTTGTCCACGTAGAAAAACTCCCGGACTGAACGTTGCATTTGCCCGGTATTTGGCAGACTAATCAGACTGTGTTAACCTTCTTTCTGCGAACCCTCAACCCCAAAGCTTTACATTAAATGGATTTGCACTCGACTTCGGTGATGCCTGTTTGTTGGTGAGCACTCATTATGATACATTTCGTAGGTATTATAAGGTGCACGTGTCTTTTTCTTTATATTACTGTATTCAGGCAGGACTGACTCACTCCACGTTTCCGTTGAGCGGTAGTTATTATTAAATTTCGCCTCTATAGGGTGGATAAAAGAACACTCGTTATGTACGCGGTATGCGGTAGAGAGATATCTACGTTCGGATCCGTGTCAGCTCCGTCCGGTCACCCGACGCGAACAGCAGTTTTGTTGGGGAGAGAGGCTTCTGTACGTGGTACTTATTCTTATTCCGTGTTTCAGGTCATACAGATAGTATGAGTAAAGTGTTCGCCTGTTTCGACATCATAAAGTTAAGGACTTTATAAGCCTAATTTTAGTGCTGCACCCGGATGACAGGCACGTAATACTATTCTACTTACTAAAATACATCTATACCCATCTTACACATTGTTAATTTTGTTCACAGGAAAGATGGTTATTTATTTGTCTTGTAACTCATATGGATTATTTTGAATTGAAACAACTCTTTGCGATAGTTAAACAAAGTCATTAATTAGAAGATTTTGGTTTCTTATTTAGTTTTGTTTTCTATATCCACCTAAATTTTAAGCTTAACTAACGTAAATACAGATCTTTATTACGACATCAAGAATACATGTCCTAATGGACAAAATAATACTCTTAAAGGTTGGTTCCTACAGAAAGTAAACAACTATTGAACAAAAATAAACATCAGAATGAATAGTATACACGTGTATCTATCACTCAGCTTAACAATTCACTTTCTCATTATGTGAAGGAAATTCGCCTTCCTCGACGCGTTCTAAACTTAGATAGTGAACTTGCCTCGCAGTTTTGAGCACATTTCCTATCAGAGATTTTCCCATACGTTATGTAAATGTATTTAATTATACACATGTAAATGTTGTTTTGAGATGACGTTGCATGATTTCGAGTCGGCGCACACATCGGTACAATGCACTTTTATAGTATGCTAACCGCGTCAGGTTGACTTACCTCTGAAGGGATGTCCTCGGTTTCACTCGATAGGTATAATTATTTTATTTTTTAGTCCCAAATCTGTTGAACATTATTATTTATCTTCTGCAGTAATTCCTTTTACCTTCGTGGTTATTATTTCTGTTAAAATTGACGTCTTGATATGCGTCAGTATTAAGGGGCTCACTGCTTTTTCTCGGGAGATTGTATTCCCTTAAATTATATTCCTTTGCCTTATGTACATGTCTCTTTATTTATACTATACTTTCTTATTTTTTTACACTACTATAATCGCTTTATTTGCCTGTATAGTTTTTTATAACTCGAACGATCGATAAGGGGCCGTAGCGTAGTGCATCACCGCCGTTTTCCGAACGCAAGTTATATAGCGCGGCATGCACTTTCCTACACGTTTCAGACATGACTTCCTTCCTCCCAGACTCTAGTCAATTCACTGTATTTTACAATAATGTATTTTTTTAAACTCGATCTATCGACAAAGACCGAAGCGCATCACTGCTGTCTGCCGACCGCAAGTTGTGAGGCGCGGCACGCACTTCCCTAAACGTCCCGCACATTGTCTCGTCCCAGACGCTACTCTGACTCTATTTACCCGCCTGTATATTAAAACACCTTTGTTTTCTCTTTCAAAAGGAAAAAAGCGCGAAATTATAATATCAACGGCGGCAATACAATTGGGAATGAAGAAAAAGTTCGTCTTTTATGTATTGCTTCTCCTTACCTTTTCATTCATCCATCGGCATTGTTCTCTTGTTATTAGGTACGAACTTTACCATAAATCTGGCGCTTTTCTTCCTTGCCATCAGATCTATCTTGATTGAGAATTTTGGTTTACTTTTTATATAAAGGTCTGGCTAATTAATCGCATTTGTTTCTGCCGATTCCATGCTTTACAAAACTGATGCACGATTAATTGACGGTTAAGCAATACACACTTTAAGCATATAAAAGCTTTAAGTATAGACGGCATAGAGGGCACTGAGAAAACATTAAATATCGGCCCTTCACGGTTCAAAACAACAACAACACACTGTGACATGCGGTGCTTTAGCATTATAAATACGGATGCAGTTACAGGAAAATTGTAGGATATTATAGTCATAATGCCACGGTAGTATAAGATACTTAATGTTGAAACGTTAGTTGGCACTAAAGGAAGCGACTTGTGATGGTGGCCAGCTGATGCGAAGTTTACGCAAACAACCGTAGCCTTCCTGCCGAGCGACCCGCATAGATTGACCACAGAGCTGCATTTGGTGTTTACTTGTGTGAAGTTAAACTATTCATAGGTCCTTTGCGAGTATACACGGTATTCATGCGAGTTTTACATAGCAAAGACCGGGTCAATATACGGTCAAAGATATAAGTAAACCAATTTACCATTGTTATTCAGGAATCTTTTGAAAATTTACCAATATTGTTTAAGAAAACCTCTATAGAATTAAAAAAAACGTACGTAGACGATGCTAACACGATGATCTAGATAGTGTTCTTCCGTTTAAACAATACTCCACAGAGTAACCGACGGGTCAAAAAACGATAACTGGGATCAGTCTATTTACATCCACTGCATGAACGTACTGGATGATTAGTCGATCATGACTTATCTGCCAATTGAGCTTAAATTTTTTAGAGGAGTGCTGTAATCATAACGCTTAGCAGGCAGATTGGCGGCTTGAGTTAGACGATGCGGAACACAGTCCTCTGGTCGTCTCTTACAACCCCCGCGGGATGACTAGTATCCAGTACCTAGTACCTACTAGGTAGTACACTGTCTGTCACATTCAATTTACCGTGCAATATTGAGTGTCAACCATATTAGAAACTAAGTTGCATTTACGAGTAACCCGGCGTTTCATGGCTAGTATGACAGCGTTACTAAACGCCGCCAATTTCTCAAAGGAATGAGGATTTGTACTATTTTAGTAAAGCGACTATTACATCCCTGTGCAGCTCGGACACCTGGGGACCGGTTGCACTCGTTCCAACCTACGCAATGTCCTCTACCATTATACAAACACTCACACTAACGCACTGACCATATCTCTAGCAACACATCCATTGCTTGCTACCCAGCACACTATCCAGTATAGACAGAACTAATCAAGCAATGTAAACACAATTTTATTTAATGATTGTTTAAATTATGTTACAGAATATCGTAAAAGTGCAGTTCTCGAGTGGACGGCTAATGGCTGAGAGTCACCAAACTATTTGCATTTTAAGGTAGCATTTTTCCTTGGAACTGTTAAGCGTTATACTTCAAGAATAAGGAATATCGTGAAAGCGTTCATTACTGGCATTGATTAATTTTGAATTTTTAATGCAAAATCATTGTTAAGTGAAGACTATGAATATTGAAATCACGCAAATTATGCAAATTTTATTGCAAGCATATTAAATTTGTGTTTAGTTATTTTTCTCCACCTATAAAAATGAACTCTGTGCGATGTTCTCTGGGATATAGTCACGCCTATTCTGAATAAATAACGGTGTTACAGACTAATAAATAATGCTAAATTATTAACACAAACGGCAAAACGTTTCCGTAATTTATCGCATATTTAGCAAACTAATAAATTACAGTGATGGCATGTGAATTATGTTATAGTTATAACATTGGATAACACAGTTGCGTATTTTGACAAAAACTGGGTAATATTGGAAATATGTACGCTAAAATGTAGCAAAAGTGTCTTTGCTCTGCCCATATTTACGGAACTACTATAGCATGCCATTCGCGTGAGCCTTCTAATTGACAATACGATGCATGTTTTCATTAATTTACACAAATCATATTTGAAGGCATAACCTAACACATACTGGGCAATTGTATAGAAAAAAGAAGAGCCGTTGTCATTAATGGCTGTACTTATATTGAACTGTCAAATTTGAAACCAGTGGCAAGTCTTATTCCTCAGCACTTTCCACGGACAGTATATTCATCGTTGCGATTGACTACGTTGTTGATCGCACTATGCTTGCCAGTATCCGACCCGCTAGGAGTCTAGGACGTCCCTCGCTTCCCGTGCTTTATTTGTTTCCACCTTAATCGGAGGTTCTAGACTGAAATATTGACGCTGCACTTGTTTGTGTTTTTTTTATTTGTCTGCGTCCCGTGGTCATTTAAATGGCCACTTTGGGCAATCGGAGGTTGTGCCTCTCTCCACAAGAGAGAGGCACTAGAGACGCTAACAAAAGCTTGCCCAGGGCTCTCAGGGTGTCACGTGGGACTGTGGATGCAATGAGTGACAGTTTGCTGGCACCGTGAACTTCTCATGGTGGGGAGTTCTGACGGGTTGAACGTATCGACCAGGGCCGAATCGACCTGGAAAATATTTCACCTTTGGTAACTGGTACGGCTATGTTGTTAGCCGGGTCTGTCAAAATTTGGCGTGGTCTGCGTATACCCTTTTTGGCGTTGGGGACCGGTGAGTAGTTGATGGTGTTCCTTATTAGGGGGTTCTTATTCATGGGGCCTTTATTGCTGAATCGCAAAATAATTAACTGTGGGTCTAATGAAAAGGGGTTTAAGTCATACAATAGAGTTGTGACCTTTTGAACCTAGTATAAATATGACTTATACTCCTTTTGACTAGACCCACAGAAGAAGCATCTTAAGTGCATGAAACGGGACACCATATTACAATTCAAACGTATATTTAGGTGTTAGCTGTGCATTGTAGCCTGTGTTGTCTTAAATAAATGTTGACAATTATTATAAATATGTAAATGTAAACGGGACACCATATTACAATTCAAACGTATACCGCACGTACGTGTTAGCCGCATTGTAGCCTGTGTTGTCTTAAATAAATGTTGACTATTATTATAAATATGTGAACACTTCACGTTAGAAACTAACTCATCCTAGAGTAACGAAAAAACTCAAACTAAAGAAAAAAGATTTGGAATAAATGGATAAACGTAATACATCATAACAGTCCATATACTTACGCCCGAGGGCCGGCGGCTGTCGGGAAGTGCTCGCTTCCGCGCCCGATCTTCCGCTTGGAAGTGCCGGCTTTTCGAATTGCACTTTTGAGTTGCTCAGCTAATTGAGGTTATAAACTTGTAACTAAAAAGGAGATATTTATATTTTTTCTTAAATATCAGCAGAAACATAGAAATAAAAACAAATATAAGCCTATCATCGTAAAAAGTTTAAGACGTCAAGTCAATAAAGTAATATAAAACGCCTAAGTACGAGTATAGATGTTTACTCTAGTTCCCGTATATTTCTCAAGGCGCGGAGGCTGTAATAAGGTGTCAAAAAAGCCCACACGCCCGAGGGCCGACGGTAGGCCAGGAAGTGTTTACTTCCGCGCCCGATCTTCCGCTCGGAAGTGGCAGCTTCCTGGCTCTCGGGGCCGCGCGATAATTAACATCATGTCGCATGCATCGTTAGTCTTGCGACTTTCCGAAGTCACCGAGCATATTTAGGGCGCTGTGATTAATAACGATGAATTAATTATGTTTCGGAATATTTATATCCGGATAATAAATACGAAGGCGAGTCTGTCAGCTATTCACATCTAAAATACGTATAAAACCAGCTTTAATGAATAAAATTTTATATCAGCGACGAAAGATATTTTTGTTTCGAATAATGCTTTATACTCACGAGTTACGATAAACAAAAACATTCAGACGAACTCTAAGTATTTCGTGATAAAATCGGCGAAAAGTATCGAAGTAAGCAATAAGTATGTATTTTTAAGTCTTTTTTAAGGTGATCACATTTTCTTTCCCGATGTTTCATTATTTCTGGCGGACATTTTAGATCCATTTGAAAGAATGTCCCATTTCGCAGGTGGCCCGAGCCGTAGGCATGGACCATACATTTCTCTCTAACAAAACTCACGTTTGGGACCAACACCGGGCGGATATAGGTATGTTCTATGTTATATGTTCGCACCACGCATGCTTTTTTTGGTCACTGGCTTAGCGCCTCCGCGGGGGCAAAATTTGGTACTAATAACCGCACGGCGAAATCGCAGAGTGAGCCACTCCTGACTGATGTCTAAAATGTCTAAGGAACCGTATGTGTCCCGGACACATTTCAACAAAGAATAGATGAAAAGTTTGTAACCGTTCACTTGTTAAACATCATTTGTACTGACGCCATGATTTGTTTGAGTACCTATTTACAATATTGCATATGCGTCAATGCATGCGATAATAATGGTTCACTAATGTTTGACCAAAAAATTATTGACAAATGATCATTTGACAAACAACGTTTCACCAAATAATCATTTGGCAAACGAGACATTTGACAAAAGTATCATCTTACAAAAACTCACTTAGCAAATGATTAATTAGCAAACACTACACTTGGCAAATGTGTTAAACAATAAAATTTCAATTGACCTTTTTTCATTTCACCTAATAATATGTTTCGCAAATTAAGCATTTGTCCAAATGTCATTTAACAAAATGTTATTTCATAAAAAGTACTTCTTTTTTCAAACATTATGATTTAGTCTGTTGGGTAATTTATTCTGCTACCCTCTTATCGCCATAAGTTACAAGATTATATAGAAGGCAAGCAATCATGCATTATGGCTATTGGTGGTCATAATACAAACCTAACCTAACCGACAACCTAGGTTTTTTCCATGATTAGTCTAAATGCATCAGTTCGTTTTTGTTGGGGGACGCAGTTCAAACCCTAACCTAACCTAACAACCTAGTCTTTCTGGCAGCAGTTCGTTTTTGTTGGGGGACGCAGTTTAAACCCTAACCTAACCTAACTACCAAATTTTTCTGTCAGTAGTTCGTTTTTGTTGGGGGACGCAGTTCAAACCCTAACCTAACCTAACAACCTACTCTTTTTCCAAATACTGTGTATTAATTTGACCCATACCATATCTATTATTAGATTTATTAATAAACGAAACACTTGTCAAATAATACATTGTACCAAACGTTTTTAGACCAAGAGTAATTTTGTCTGATAACGCAGTTGCTAAATGTTCATTTTGTCAAATGATTATTTATAAAATGTAAATTTAACTGTTGATTATTTGGAAAAGTGAGTCATTTGTAAAATGATTAGTAGTAAAATGATCAATTGGCGAAACATTTTTTTGCAAAACGTTGTTTGTCAAGTGTAATTTTGCCAAATGACTTTTGGTCAAACGGCAGGACACCGATAATAATGCACGAATCGAAACGTCCACAATGCTACGTCATCAACGACTGCGTCTTATAAAAATAATAAGTGTTTATGATCTTCATATATCGTTACGCCTTTTTCGTTCTGGGCGACCACATGATCTCAGGCGCATGTGACGTACACAAATATTTATGAAACATTCTGGTAAATCGCCATCGCCTTACGCGACCGTTGACCCCAAAAGCGTAGTACAATATGTTTTGAAGAAACTACGTTATTCTTAAAAATAGGGATTTTCTGCACCGGGTTGCTCAACTTCGATTGGGAGAATATATATGGGCAATTAAATTTACTTATTCTAATAAAAGAAGTTTAGTCGGATTATTTTAAGTATTAATTACGATTGAACTACTTAACAATTTCCCGCAGCTTCATCTTTATTCGCCTTAGAGGCACTTTGAGTATTCGTAAGACGTGTATTTTTGCGCGGTAAAAAAATAAAATTAGCCTGCAAATGGTCTCCAATCCATATAGAGCAAGCCCTGGTGTTCCGTTTATTAATTGCAAGCCAGGTAGCACTAGCACCTGACTTTTACAGATTTAAGTAGTAATATTGGGCATCTATTCAAATTTGCGATGTGTTTAGTACCTAGTAGAATTTCCAGAAAACGAATAAGTAGGTCGTAAATTTTCCAGAAACAATCATTTGATATTAATAACGCAAACGCACTCTAGGTAAATTACATTGTCTAGGAAACTGCTTTAATTGTATTACATGTAAGTTTGTAACCGAGAAGCATTAATAGACACTCAGTGATTCACTGAGTGAATTCTTATAATGTTTTAAAGTAAAATTAATCATTCACCTTAAAAAATATTTTGTGAAAATTATCAAGCCTGTACCTATTAACAAACGATGACCATGTCATCTAGTGTAGTGTGTGTCTAAATAGGTAATTACGTGGTTTTAAACAAAATCACTCGATTAAAAATAAAACTGATGACCGATGGGGCATAAAGGTTAATTCTGGAGTTGGAGACCACGAACACCGTGTTTCGGTCCCTCGCATGATGATCTGATGATCTGCTTAAGGGTTCCCGAAATCGATAGAGCAAAAAACTTGCAGCTGTTTGTTGTAGTAGTCTTTGTGGGGACGGGGTACCTTCGTTTAGCAGTTGACGTCACTGGGATGAAATGATGACGATGAAATATAAATTTACTTATCTTGTAAAGGACAATTAAAGTCTCGCCATCTTATACATAAGTATACTCTTGCAACAGAAACGAAACTACAGTCTTTACTTCTCAAGTTCTAATCGATGAAGAAAGGCGCCAGTGAAGTCGAGATCCTGCTGTCAATACACCAATCCTTTTACAGCTTCACAGCGCTTCTATCTTGGGTATACGGTTTCCATCTCTCAAATCGTAGGTATCGGTTACAAGCTCCATTCAGTATTCAAACGCACCCATAATATATATAAGTACGTATTTTGTTGCTCAGATCCACATCCTTATTCCAAGGACAACTTGGCACTGAATTGCCGACGAATGCTAATACGTCCGCTACGGTGAATACCTTATGCGGTGTTAAAAAAACCGCCAAGCATACATACTTGCCATAGGAAAATGCCAAAGATACGCCGCCAAGAATCGCAAAATGTACTTAATTAAAGTCGCGAGTTTGAATGTTACTTGAACAACTCGAATCTTCTGAGCAGTGTTCATTCAATTCCTGCTCGCCGAATCAAAAAACATACGCGTAGGTAGGTATATGTATGTATGTTGTTTACTACGATTCTTGTAGGCATGTCTGGGGCACGACAGACCCATTATTGTAAAAATATTGCCGACAGTCGTAAAGTGCTAACACAATCTTGTAGCTTTAAAAATACGCAAACAAAAAGGAACAAGATTTCTTTGATTTTCGACCGGCTATTTGTCACCAATGTTTATAAAGCATTAGTAGGACTATGACTTTTTGTTTATGATAAAACAGTCGAGGCTGATTGCAAAGAATCCATTTATATCGGTGAGTTCAGATACGGGCGAACGTTTCTTGAAGACGCTGCCAACGGGCACACCGCCGCATCCGCCAAAAATAAAGTCCTTGACCTTCTTGCTGAGTTTATCTCACTTAAAAATAAAAGTAGCCATGAACTTCTCGGCGTATGTGCGGGTACATTGCTCGTGTATGTAGGAACTCGTTGTCGCCCGGCCGGGCGGCCTTCATTGGTTCACGAACAAGGCTCCTTTGTGCGATCCGGAGCTGCGAGCGTGCATGTGTGACGTATAAGGCTGTGGATTGAGGAAGCGAGTGAATAAGTAGTCTAGCTTAGATAGGTACGGCAAGGTTTATGGCGGATTGATTAGAGTCCGCGGTCCTAATGACGACTGCACGTGCGTTGGAATCGCCGATTCACTTAACTGGAGAGTTACTAGTATATTGTCTGCGTGCGGCGTATAGCGTCTTTTGTTGCGATCGCTCGACTGTAATCCTATTGTAGCCCGTTATGCACAATCATATGTAATTTACTTTCGTTAGGGTTGATTTTCTATATCTAGATAACAGAACAACACAGTACTTAATCATCCGCGGGAACAAAAGATCAGAATCATTGAAAAATCGATCGGATGGTGGGAGGGTTATTCTTCAGAAATATGTCTGCGGTCACCTTACTCCTCTGGCCCTTTTTCATACTAAATGTATGGAGACAGAGGAATAAGTCGCAGATATATTTCTGAAGAATAACCCGGGAATGCTATGTCTGGAAAATGTTCCCTGAGATGATGTACGGCCAGTGAGTTTCACGTTTACCTGAAAGCAATTTGAGACTGTGGGAATATATTCGGCTTTGACTCGATAGTGATTAGTTAATGATTACCTACTCAGGTAAAGCCTAAACCGTGGTTAAGTCTCACGCCGCCCCGTAAAAACAATGATAAAAAATAATTGCCAAAGTCGATATAACTTCGGAAATAAAAACTACACAATCCGTGTTTTGTGAATCCGCAGCAATTAACTTTTTAAGTCTCTCAAAACACAAACTCTTTGTTCCGTCGAAGATTTGGCACGACTGCTATTTTCGTCCATTCGATAATATCTGCCTCGACGTAAGCCCGCCACCCAAGCCGCTCTATGGCCGGACTGATGAATATTCAATTACGAAAACATGAAAAAGCCTTTTTGTTAAAAATAGATTAGGTACCTAATTAGCAATTTGAAATTATGATCGACTTGATATACTGGTTTAGGGTTAATTAAGGTACTGAAACTGGTTTTAGGAAGATTTAGTAATCTACTTAAATGATGCAAAATCACAGCTTTTGAGATTGTAAATATTCATATCATTACATCTCGTTTAACTTTAAAATTATACCGTTGCTTAAATTTTTATTCGGAGCAACAAATCTAACGTGTGTTTGCCTATGTTTTTTTTCCTGTTTCGTAATTTAGAGGCAATATTCACTGTACTTGTAGTAAAATAAATTACTAAGTAGTCGTTTGTTTTCCCGATTGTACCAAACATTTTGATTACGTACCTACCTATTGAAATAATTATGTGCCTAGTTACATGCTATAGCTATATACACCAATAAATCTAAAACTCAACATTATGCTAAAAATCTAAACGTCTAAATAAATTCCATTATTGGCAAATGAAAGAGTTTGCTGCCAAAAAAAATTAGGAAAGAAAGATTTAGGATACTTTACTATTTTAGGTCAGAGTGTAAGAATTTAGTAAAGGCTTTGTTCGTTTAAATTCATAGCAAAGATGCTATCCTATAATGCTAAAGCAAGGCTATAATGTTAAGGCAGTAGCCTGAAATAAACTGATTAACTCAACGGCGCCTGCGCATTGGAGCTCAGCCTCCGACAAAGAACGCCGCCAGAGGACCTGTTTTTGCCAGCCAATTTAAATAATACCTCCTAATGGTAGCCCGTGCAAAAACTATCACACATCATATAACTAGGCACGATTATTCAAAATCATGCCCGCAGAGACAAAACAAATAAGGTTTATTGCTTGTTGTGGTCGTTAATTTGTAAAGACATCAACCAATTAATCGCTAATAACGAAGTCGCTTATACGAATACTCGTTCGCTGTTTATGTGTTTAGTATGGTTAAGTAACTTTAAACATATTAGGTACCAGATATTCTCGTAGTAAAATAGTGTAGTGTAAGTACCTCACAGTAAAATGCCATATCATAACCATGAGTGATCATAGACAGAGTAGGGGAAGGGTACTGTAGTGCAGTTTCTTCTTTCACAGATTTTATGTATACAGGGTGATTGGTAATTCGACCTATTCCTTGAAAGGGGTTATTCTAGAGCTTATTTGCAATGATTTAAGTTCAATCAACTGGGGGTCAAAACTCAATGGTTATCAAGTTATTTGAGTTTAAACTTATTTTTTTAAAAACCAGCCTTTCGATCTAAAACTGCTAATTGTGAAGAAACTACTTAAAGAATAAAAAAAAGCCGTCATCTAATAGCCAATAAACGGCTGATTACGAAAAATTCAAAAAACATGCCAAAACCTTTCAAAATGTTACCAATAAAACAATTTTAATTCAAAAGTTTTTGGATTTTGTTCAACATTTTGTAGTTCTTTGAGGCATTACTAAAAATAAAGTTATAACACTTCGCGTAAAAAATACAAAAATTAATTTGTCAGTTCATTAGATTTCTAAAAAAGTACAATTATTGACACTTTTTGCATGATTTTTAAAAATAATAACAATAATAACCGAGCAGGTAGGGGATTTCACCTAGCGTACCTGACCCTTAATCAGTTTGTTTGTATAACTTTAGTTTCTCCGTGGGTTTTGTTTGTCTTCGGTTTCTTATTTTATCTCATCTTCTTAGGATTGGAATCACTAAAAGTTTCCTTCGGTGATATTTCAATAAGTAATTTATCAATCAGTTCCCGATTGCGTTAAGTTTGCACCTAATTTGTAAGTGACATCAATGAAACCAGGTGCAAACTTAACGCAACCGGGAACTTACTGATAAATTACTTATCGAAATATCACTTAAGGACACTTTTAGTGACTCCTATCCTAAGAAGATGAGATAAAATAAGACACCGAAAAGTGTCAATAATTGTACTTTTTTAGAAATCTAATGAACTGACAAATTAATTTTTGTATTTTTTACGCGAAGTGTTATAACTTTATTTTTAGTAATGCCTCATAGAACTACAAAATGTTGAACAAAATCCAAAAACTTTTGAATTAAAATTGTTTTATTGGTAACATTTTGAAAGGTTTTGGCATGTTTTTTGAATTTTTCGTAATCAGCCGTTTATTGGCTATTAGATGACGGCTTTTTTTAATTCCTGGTTTAAGTAGTTTCTTCACAATTAGCAGTTTTAGATCGCAAGGCTGGTTTTTAAAAAAATAAGTTTAAACTCAAATAACTTGATAACCATTGAGTTTTGACCCCCAGTTGATTGGACTTAAGTCATTGCAAATAAGCTCTAGAATAACCCCTTTCAAGGAATAGGTCGAATTACCAATCACCCGTATATGTTAAACAAGTGATGGCTTATATATTTTTTGCTATGACTTCCCTTAGCAGCACCGTAAAAAATGCCACTATATTACACAGATTCTACACAAAAAAGGTGATGTGTAAATCCAGCTATATACTTAGGTTCTGTTTCTGTATGTAACACATATAATATAGGTACCTACTGAAATATTTTAAAAAGTCCGAAAACGCAAACTTACCCCTAAATTCTCTTACCCTTGCTAATATTATGTATTTGCTTATGTACAACTGGTTTTAGACTCGCCATTATATCTCCATTGCTCCATTCCTTTCAGTTCTACAGTATAGGCCGTGTCTGAACTTAACTATGTCAGCCATATGTGGAATTGTCATAAAATAACACGGCCCAAGATTTACGACCAAGAACAGAGCTAGTGATACATCCGTCGTGTAACCTTTACGTCGTCGGGCATTATTAATATTAACATTAATATGTTGTATGCTTAGACGTGACAAAGACCCATTCAAATCTAGGAAACGGTCCAAATAAACGGGTGTGTCGCTTCCTAGTGACATAGACAAGGGCGTGTCTTCCTATAGCTGCTCACGTCTAAAAATAATATGCAATTTTAATACTTATACTCCAGACATAAACTCTAAAACGTATGATGCGATTGTATACACATTGTATTGAACTTCCTGTAGCATTACCCTTGGCAAAGAGTACATACATTTATAGACGCGTGTACATATTCCTATTGGCTTAGCCTTCCTTAAAATTATGCAATTGAACTCACGTCAAAATTTATTTTAACCAAGATTATTGTTAACTTTTTTAATTATTCATTTGAGGAAACTGTTACGTCAAGCTATTACTTATTGATAGGTAACTAAACTTTTTAAACCATGAGACGTTATTTGGTACCTAAATAAATTATTGCTTTAGCCTTTTATCAAGAAGGATCCATACTCTTGATTACCAGTTCTTTCCAGCTTTCACCATTATCTCTGTCACGAATGCGCTGAAAGAATAAGTAAGTACCTACCAAGGACCTTAAAATAAATATCCGGACGGAGCCTCGCCAACTGAACCATTTGTAGTGGGTCGGTTGCTTTGTACTTACGTGCCGCACGCACGCATCAACACGTTTTTTTCCTACTACCCACAGCACGCACACATTGACCTGACCAACCAGCGTTAAAGAAACCGACGGACTAGAGGTGCTTCAGTTCTTTGCTAGCAAGGCCATGTCCGGCTATTTATTTTAAGGTCCTTGGCCCAAGCATTTCGTGAAGTTCACGCCACTGGTAGGTAGCCTGCGCGGTGACCCACTGCTGGGCAAAGGCCTCTCCCTTTGATTTCCACAAATCAATATTGATTAAATAATCAAATTTTATGATGCTTTATTAGGCGTTTAGATTACATATTTAAGTATCATCTTACACGTCAAAATATTTTCCACAGAACCGTATATGACTTTTCATCACACTTGCTCGAAAATGGTGTCATTACACGTAGGTTCTGCGGGCCGTAAATGGCCTATTACGCCCTAGGGCGTAGTGGTTTTCTTTTTAAATTCGAAACGCTGGTTCTGTTTTACTCTTATTTGTCATGTTCAAAGGAAACGCCAACGTACTTTTTTAACTTTTATTACTGAAATATTTATTTAAAGAGAACTGTTATTGCAAATACATGTAAACATATAATTCTGTAACATTAATTAAATGTTTAAATAGTGCATTTCAGTATTTTGCAAAAATAAAATCAACCATTTTAAGTCTTTACCGCTATGGTCTCCGAACGTGACTTGACATTCGCATTGTCTATGGATAATGTCACTAATGTCACTGTCAGTTTTACAATTTTATTTAGGTTAAGTGGGTGTATTTTCAAAAGCACTTTTTTAGCTGTCCCAAGCCAATTAAAAAAAAACCGAGCTTAAAAATACTACTTACATATTATTTACACATTTTGCACATTAAAATACACCGAGGCATAATAAAATAAACACCGTGAATATAAAAACAACGTTTAAAAAAAATATCAAAACTTCACAAAAGTATGGTGCACTAAGTCCGTGAGCCATGTCCCAGTCGCGGATTTGTTCAAACAATTTCGCATAACTTTGTTTGTAGGAATCGTATTGATAAGAATTATACACTATTAGAAAGAATATTAAATAACGCATTACATCGTATAATATTTAACGCGAACGCACGTTGTGTTAACAAGTGGCCGACCATTTTGTCACTGTCCCACGATTACGTTGTTCTATCTCTTCGTTAAAACACCTGCAAATATTTGATTGGCCGACGACTATTCCGCCATGTTTTCGTTACTATGGAAACAACCGTTAGTTGTGCTACGGCAATCAAGCAGAACGGACGTGTAACTCTCGCATTTTGGCTACTCAACAAGGTAAATTTCTCTCACGATGTGTTTTGGTTCTTTTAAAAGTAATCTCGCTGGGCATCGATTTACGGATGTAAGGTGGCTTTTTTTTAATCTATATTTTAGCATTTAATAGTTAACTGTGTTCTTATTCCTACGTAAAAGCCATATATTAATTAAGTCTATGGTTTAAAAGTTATCATAAAAATATGCGTTTGTCATCATCCTATCTGGCGTCATTTCTCTGGCAGTTTTGTCCAGCGAAATGATGTTTGCCCCAGCGAAATTATTTTTGATTGTGTAAAAGGATTGTGAGCATAATAGAGCTCGTCCTAACTGTTTGAAGTACATAAGAAAAAATGTTTAATTGAAATATATACCAAAGGACGATGGGACGCAACGTCCGCACCCACCAACAGAGATGAGTCAGCTAATAGACCAAGCCAATACAATGGATTTTTACTACGGCGACGATCATCCCAAGAATGGGTTTCCTGGAAACTCGTATTTTGTTTTCTATAGGAAGGGTCTAAAAACAGGCCCTTGCCCTTCAACACCGCACTGCAATCCTTACGGTCACCATGCTCCCCTCATTTTGTAGAGCACTACCGATGTCTGCACCCACTCACCCTCCCCTGTTCTGGTTACGTAGTCCCTAACCGTCTTGGAGAATTCCCCAGGGAGTTTATGGCGTCCATGGTGGACGCAATCCGAAGCCCGAACATTAGTGACATTCGGTGGATGTCACTAATGTTCGGGCCCGTGGGCCCTCCGGATGCTGGACGATGCGGAACGCCAGTATTCTCTAGAAGAGCTTCCCGACTTCATCCAGCATTACGTTGGGACGATACCCCGAAGAGTATGCAGGGTGCAACATCTTCCTGAGGGGGCTTAGCCTACCCTGTTTCCAGCATTCCGGAGAGATCCTTTAGCCAGCAACGGGCCAGGTAATGGGCCTTCCGAATGGATGGCCTTACAAGTTCTTTTCTCCCCCAACCAGCCGCTGATTGCCTTTGAAAGGATTCTGCATGAGCCGGATGGAGTACTGCAGAGAGTCGCCGCAGTCCTGACAATGCCATCGCTCAATGCTATCGCCCTCTGTGGTCTACGCAAAAGGGTTTTGTTTCCGGCAGTGAGAGCATCTACCCACACGTGTGCCTTATACAGAGGCCATGCGTCGGACAACGCCGGAGTAAAGACGCCGTTTGGTAGGAGTTTACCGAGTGCCGCGGCAGCACTGACTAACCTGGGAGCGTGCTTAGTCAAATAAAGTTTGAAGCTTCTCCTGCCGTCAAGGATGAGACCGAGGTATTTTCTCGGTCCCAATCCGGATTCTCGATGCCTGGAGCTGGATCTGTGCCCCACGTGGCGGACCTCTTCGAGGGCCATGGAAGAGTAGCACCTCCATCTTTTCCACGGCGACTTGGAATCCCAGCATATGGATCCGCTCCACCACCAGTGTCGCCATCACTTCGCAAAGCCGAGCAGCCTCTTGATATGTCCGTCCCCGGGTGGTGACGAGCGTATCATAAGCATAGCAAATTACGCTAGCTCCGGGGAGGAGCGGACCGCGGAGCAGCCAGTCGAAGTCAACGTTCCACAGTACAAGACAGAGCCCTGCGGAGCAACGCACCCAACGAGGCGATGGTGGAGCCTCCCGTCTGCGCCCTCCCATCGGACCACCCTGTCCCGGAGGTAGTCCTGCACTATACATGCCGGAGATATCTCGGCACTCTGCAAAATCGAAGGGCCCCCAGTATGGTCTCGAAAGGAAAGCTGTTAAATGCATTCTTGACGTCTAGTGAGACTGACTACCTCCCCTCTCTCAACTAGAACGACACGACTTGAATTGGCTGCTGACTAATATTGGACTGCCCAACAGCCAATGCCGATGTCCTGCTCAGCATGGCTGACGCACTGGATTGACGGACTCGCCGTTCAGAATAAAGCCGCCTGAAGAAGACCTCAGGTGAGTTAGAGGGCTATCACAGTGAGAGTAGTACGAACCTACCGCAGTCTTATGGACGACAGCAGTGACTCTAGCGGCGGAACCTCCGTGTGATCTCCATGCTGGAATGGAATATGCGGACTGCCCAGGAAAAAATACTGACAGAGTAGTAGTACTCTATGTCACAAGGCGAACACGGAAACGCGCGGGTTGCAAGTACGGTGTGGTGTTTCACAGGGGCCTGTTTTTGGGCCATTCGTATACAAAACAAAATACGTTTTTCCAAAAAAAAACCATTCTTGGGATGATCTTCACCAACATCGTGTTGCGCCTTCGCAACACATTATTAACTGACACATAACTCATTTTTTTTGGTCTTGGGAACATTGCCCATATTAATTTGCCCATGGTCCATTAAACTGTAATATTTTACTAAGCTCCTACTCCGATTGCATATGCAGGATATCAAATGGACGATAATTTTACACTTACTTACCTAATTGTTTCATGTAATTGTCATTTCTCTGCCAACATCATAATTTCGCTGGCACATTTTTTTTCAAGATCTCATTACAGCTAAAGTATTCATAATAGAATGGTGCCTCATGCAGATTTAGAATCCCAGTTTAAAGGTCTTTCGAAGTGACTGATCATTTTAACCAATATCGAAAAAAAAAAATTTGTCCAGCGAAATTACGAAAAAAGACTCGTTTCAAAAATACACCCAAGTAAGGTTATTTTAATCAGATTTCCTCACAAGTGTGATGAAAAACATTGTGTGTGCCACGGGCGGTAAAGGAATTACAAACTCGTGTTATTAAAGCCCTCGTTTTCACCTCGGGCTTATAACAAATACTCGTTTGTAATTCCTTACTTACCGCCCTAGATACACAATGTACTATTTTAATAGTATTGCTTACCCACATGACTATCACTTTGCATCGTTAATAAATAAGTGGTCTAATTCATAAACTTTGATAATTTAGTTTCAATAATTAAAACAACTGTGAGTTAATTTATTCTTAATTATCAATTAAGTATCAATAATTACATTTATTTAAAACAGGTTTAATTTTGAATTAGACCGCTTTTTAAGGTTCCGTACCTCAAAAGGAAAAAAACGGAATCCTTATAGGATCACTCTGTTGTCCGTCTGTCTGTCCGTCCGTCTGTCTGTCTCTTAAGACCCTTTATCTCGGGGACGCGTGGAGGTATCGAGTTAAAAATAAAACCATATACACACAGTCCCCTGAAGCTGTGAAAAAATCAAACTTCTAAGTGAACGTAAAAAAAGATATGGCCGTTTATGCCGCAAAAAACGTATATTTCGACACATTCAAGGAGACCAACATTTAAAGGGTTCATTGAAATTAATAATACCGTCTTATACTACAAGTTTAGAGAAAAATCTGAAAACTATGCATTTGTAATCGGTGGGCGAGTCCGACTCGCACTTGGCCGGTTTTTTTTACGAACGATGCGTTTTTATTGTTTACTGAAATAACCAAATTCGCAGAAACTAAGTACATGATATTGCACTTAACTCTTGTGTCCATGCGTTAACATATTTCGAGTACAAATATGTAAAAACAAAAACTAAATTTACTTCTCGAATATTATATTATATTGTACTTTATATTGAAGTTATAAGTATAACAACATGAAAAGTACACACTATCAAATCAAACGAAATCAAAATATATGTCGGCAAAATAGTTTGCTTGCCCCGGCAGGCGTTTTTTCCATTAGACTTCTAATTGAAAACAAACGTGTCAAGTAGAAATGTATTTTAGTATCGCGCTAATGTGCAATAGTTGACACCCTCCAAGTGTGACCTTTATTGCTAATAAGAAAAATAAGGTAATAAATTAATAACTTAACATTAAATATGGCAACTGCGACAGCGTCAAGTATTCGAACGTCTACTTTAGTTATGTGAGTTAGTTAAGTAAATATAGATACAGCTAAATTATTTATTTCGTAAGTAACTTTAGCAGCGGCGTGGCGTCAAATGAATCCACGAACAACCCGAAAATTAGAAAACAGTACTTAAGCGAACAATTTCGCTTAAGTACTGTTTTGTCATAGAGCTGCTGGGCAGGATATGCCCTTTAAATAGGTAAGGCGATGGGGATAGAATTCTTTGGACGGCACGCCATTAGCACAAATATTATTAACTTTCCCGTACACAGAAGAAATGTGTCCCGGCCCTTTGGGAGGCGTGCGCGGAGCCGAAGCCAACGTGTAAAGGCCCTTTCGACAATTTAATGAAAGGCAAAGTGTACAGTGTACACCCAGCGGACGCTGTCCCTGCCCGTGTCACGGGACGCACGCAGAGACAGCCCCCGCTAGATGCAAGGGCTATTGTTGATTGATGGAATCTAACTCTACTGGGCAATAGTGGTGGTAATATGGACTAGATACTGGGCTATGGATTGAGACATGACGGCGCCTGTCAGGAAAAGTGTCTCATGGCTTTCGCGGCACTGACAGACCGTGACTGGCCCTCCGCTGATGGGCCACTGTTAAATAGCGACATTATGAGCAATGGCCCAGGGGCAACACCGCTGCGGAGGGCTGCAGGGTGTCGAGAGGTGTGCTGCGCTTTCTCCGAAAGTACTCGCGGCGTTATGCCCTTTAACACTTCCACGCCTGGAGCATGTTGTTATTATTCAATCTGATATTTCATTGATTTAGTTTTGGGCAAGTAGGATCAGTGATGTAACTTTGATGAAGATCTCGCAATGATATCATAAACTTGTTTATTTGGTGAGTGTGCGCTCATCTAGGCCAAACTACGAGTTAATTACCGTAAGAAATATTGCTATAAAACGTTATGCAAATTAGGGTTGTTTATTTCGATATGTGTCGGCGTCAAAAAAAATAAACAAACTGAACTCTAATACTATACAAATTAGAGCCAAAGGTAATTAACTAAATGTTGTAAAAGGTTATGTTGTGCAATCAAAACATATACAAATACATTATATTTTCATAATCAGCACACAGCACAGCACTAGCCGGTGATAAATACACTGGAGAATTCAATCGCATAATTAACAAAATTTAATTTAGATCGAAATTTATTTGGGATACAAACTCGTTTGTCTCAGTTTTGTAATGAAAATATGCTTTGCTAACATTGCGGTCTAAGCTATATTTTTATGGCCCTGACCTGAACTCTCATGTTACATAGAAGGAGTGTAATCCAGTAGGCAGGAAAGTGAGCACACTACATCGCTAAGCATTTTAGGCGCACAGACCATGGGTGAATCGCTCCACTCTCTAAATAGGATATAATTATGATATAAAATAAAATATTTTAAGATTGTTCCATCCAAGTAACTCTTAGAGCTTAAGAATGTTTACAACCAACTAAGAACGAAATTTGAAGACGACTAGTGATTGGGAAGAGGAGTGGCGAGATAACCTAATCTCAAACAACGGAATTGTGCGCCAGAGATGTAGCTTTTAAGGGTTCCATTGTCATGGGAGTTTCTACCTGCTATTTCACAGCAATTAACTACTAAAATATAAATGGAGTACAGTACTAAGCATTAGGTAATGGAGTATTAACATAATATAAAGCTAAAGGCAAAGGTGTTCTTGTCTTTCGTACTGCTGCCTGAAAAACACTACATAAGCACAGAATAAGTAATAGTACTACACACAGAAGTCTCTCTCTCTAACAAAACTGTCGTTCGGGTCCAACCACAGGACGGAACGCACCGGATCCGACCGTCTCTCTCGCTATCGCATAACGCGTTCCATAAGTAACCAGTTGTATTCGACACAATCGTATAATCCTGGCATTTTTACTCTGACTATGTGAGCTGGTCGAGCTCTTCTAGCAGTCCTAACCAAGTGGGGGCCCATAATCCTGCAAGCAGGTTTGGCAGCCACGGCCATTACAGGCATTTCGCTGACCAAAAGTTGACCGACCAGCGATATTGGTTGAAGCGGTTCAACATTTCCTTACTACTGTGTGCGTGTGTGTGATCGAGCCAATGGGAGTTTTAGTCGTCCGTTTGCTAAGCCTAACCCAGCTAAAAACCAAACTGAGGGCAGAGTGATCCTAACTCGGGATACCTATTGGGTCCCGGGCCGTAAGTAATGAGGACGCAGCCCTAATGTGCTGGTGTCACGAGGTGGTAATCCTCACTTCTAAACACATTACATATAAGTACATATAATAACTGCTCACTTGCTTTCGGTAGCTAGAGCTACCAACTTTGTGCACCTACAAATTGCTTTTGGTAGCCAAAGCTACCAGGTGACTTTTATACAATATTCCTTCAGACGACGATTAAACTGTGTTCAAAGCATAGACAAATAACATGGCAACACGGAAAAAAAGAGCAGCCAACATAATGAAATGAAAATATTTTCGGAAATATCAACACCATCTTATTTCATTGGAGTCGATTGGAGGCTAAATATTTTATGACAAATCTTTTGCAATCACTCGGAACCGTTGCATAAACTTGAATCATAAAAAGCAGTGACATAATAGCTAACCTACCGCAACAAACTACTAAAACTGAACTCGTGACGTAAACAGAGTAGGTATAGCTGAGTTATTACTAGTTTCACGCGACCGCAAACTAGTCTGATAACGAATTGCTCGTCTACCGGGTAATGATTATCATTATCTATGTATGGCATAAATCCGCGCCTAATCCCTGAAGACTAAGTTCACAATTCAACCACCAATATCGTCGCTAAAATTATTTGACCCTCGAACTAGTAATAACGGAGGTCATGCTGCTGTGGTTCGTCAAAGTGGAAGCGACGAGTGGACCGACATATTTTGACCCCCGATTACGATTATTACTAGTTCAAGAGTCAAATTGTATTAGGGTCGAAATTAACGGTGAAGTTATGAATTACCCTCTGATATCGATTGATTTGAATGACAAACACCTTCTTTTTATCTATAGTCAGTCTGAAAAGTAAGAACTCGTGGGTTATTTTAGATAGCGGATGGTGTTAAAAATACCATTGGATAGATCTGAAGAAGAAGAAGGTAAAGGGTACTTTAGAGGGTTTTAAACTAGGCAAACCGATAGGAATTGCTTCTATACACGCTAAACTTACTGATACTGTGATAATTTGAACGTGTAATATGGAAGTGATATGACAACTGACAACTCGGCTAAAGTAACGTAGCTACTAAAATATGAAGTTTTGAAACAGATCGTAATTTTTCATAGACGGTTTCAAGGGGACTATGCATAGACATTGCTAACACGTTTAAAAGTATCTATATAAATATAATGCTTAATTTTAATGAGATAACATTTTCTACAGTGATAGAGTCTGCGCGGAAAGAGAATAGGATTAAAATTGGGGGGTGCTGTAATGCTTTTCTACCGAAGAAAATAGTACATTACACAACTAGGGTAGTAATACAAAGAAAGGCCGAGATCGCAGAAGTTTGCGGCCCGAGCTGCAAGCGAGGGACGTAAATGTGCGATCGAGGGCTTTCTTCATTACCTCCCGTGTTGTGTACATAATTTTATGTCTACACTTGGTCAGAAAGCGGCCGTTTCCGTACGCCTAGCGTGCGGAAAAAGCCACTTTATGGCCAGGTGTGGCATAAAAATATTTGCCGTATTTGCCATACTGGCAAGGTTAGTTCCGTTTTTCGCCACGCCTATTCTCTTTCCGCACAGACTCTACCTACTATTGGAAAGGTAGGCATGTGTCGAAGCGTCACGGATATTTACATAATGGTCTATTTACCCTTGGCTTCAGAAAATTAACTAACCGTTGAAAACGATGATTTCGACACTGTGATAGCACGATATTTCGCTTCACCGTTCAAGCTTACGAAACGTTGCATTTATTTCGTACATCGTTACTCTGAACCGTGCACTTTTGCATTTTGTAACGGACACGTATCTCAGGGAGCGTGCCTTATCTTGGCTGGGAGGTGTCAACCTGTGTTAGGCACTGGTCCCACCAAGAGCGAGAAAGCGATTAGCTATCGGCGATTTTCTCGCCCATGAAACGAACAAAAGATAAGGATCCTGTGTTAGTAAAAGAGACACATATATTAATAGTTCATCGCTGGTTGTTCACACTGCCGGCGAGTAAATTTTCTAAGAGAATTCACTCGCCCGCGAAGAAAATACTCGACAATCGCTACTCGCTGCTCGTTGGTCGCTGCTGGTGGGACTAGTGCCTTAATGTTTCGTTTGCGTTGCCTTGAGGGCCTGCGTGCTATTCAATATTAGGTCAGGTACGCATTTGAAAACCGATGATAGAGTCTGTGCGGAAAGAGAATGGGATTTAGATTTGAGGGCGCTGTAATGCTTTTCTACCGTATTTGCCACACTGGTTAGGTTAGTTCCGTTTTTCGCCACGCCTATTCTCTTTCCGCACAGACTCTACGTAATAATTTAACTTTGTACACCACTGTGCGTTTTATCCCAAACACACCTATCCCTGATATGTACGTGGTTCAGTATACCAGTAGAAAGTTCAAAGCTTATGTACCTCGCGTCCTAAAAAGAAGTGGTAACGACCTAATTTGCACGCCGTTAATTTCAGTTGCCGACAATATTATTATCAGATTTGAAAATCTGATAATAATGGTATAATTAATTATTCAAATACCACCAAAACAAATGAAAAATATGTTTTCCATCACTAAATACACTTTTGGCGTCAAACGCCAAGCGAAAAACATTACACGCTTGGTTACCATACAAATCGACGAACTATTTCCTTCTATCTGGATATATCTGTGGGTCTAGTGAAAAGGGGTACAAGTCAGATATAACCTAGAAGCAAAAGAGCTTAAGTCATACTATACACGATGGCATCTAATCGGTAATCAGGTACCAGTTTTTCTAACTCAGTAATTGATAGCGGTCACGTTGATGTCGTAATTAGTTACATCTAAACAATTTTTTTTCTGTGATAATTTTTATTTCGAAATAATTTTTATCCTAAATTCCTTGTCACCCTACTAATCTGTATCTGTGAGATTACAACCTCTTTAAAAAATTAATGACAATGATAAAGTCATAGAAGTCGCAAATATTGAATGAGAAAAGTAAATTAGTAATTAAAAAAACATGCCTCGACCATATTTGTGCTCAAAATATCGAGCGTTACAATATTGTAGGTACGTTTATCAATACAAACCAAACAGCTCAAGATGAACTCAAGAATTATTCCACGAAATTCATCCAAACGTACCAATTCTCACGCACAGTTTGAACCGCATGAACTAAAACCTCTGTGACTTCGGACAGTTCACAGTGCCAAACCACGCTCAAGCACCCGGCCGGCCTCGACGTCTTCCTGACGATCTGGATCGACGCATTTTAAGATACTTTGCTCGGGATCCTCGTAGGAGCAATAGGCAAGCAGCGAGAAGGTTTCATGTGAGTCAGTCCTTCGTGTGGCGGCTACTTAAATCGACGGAATTGCATTCTTTTCATTTTCGGCCATTTTATCAATTTTAATTCGTTATCTATCACGCCCTAACTACTCATACTCGCAGAAAAGTTTATTTACTTAAGATCTGTCAAATTTTCCGCGAAAGCGATGGCACTTGACGTATCGTGATCACGTGATTTTACTTCAATAATTAATGTAGGTGACCGTGTATCCAGTGGTTATTAGTTTAAATTATGTTTTAACCTTTAATTAATTAAACAGTGAGGTATTTGTGTGAGACCTCGCCTATTAAGTTTGATTTTAGCTAGATATTAATATTTGTCTACTCCTGATTATCGATTAGAATCCACCCTGTAGAGTTGTGACCTTTTAGTCCTGGTATAAATTTGACTAGTACCCCTTTTCACTAGACCCACAGATATTTCTGTGTGCATGCCTAACAAGTTTTATATTGATTTGGGTAAAGCAAAGCAAAATCGTAAAGGAGCAGAGACGATTTACGCATAGTATAAACTAGAATGTATATATCATTCTAGATATTTTCGTAGAATCGTTACTCGTCGCAGGTCGATTGCATAGCTTAAAATGTTACGTCCTTAGACCTGTAATGTTATGATTAATCTTGTCTTCAGTTCTGGCCAAACTAAATCGATTATGACAAACAAGTCAATAAATTAAGCTTGAATTTATACGTCTGTTCAATATAACTAATGCACGCTCTAAACTAAATAATTTATAATCATTGCATCACATTTTGATAGATTTAAAGGGGAATTTTAATCGCAGGAATACAAACAAGGACACTGCAGTAACCATCACTTATTTCAGAGTTTGTTCTGAAGAAAATAAGTCGTAAGATGCTACTGATTTTATATGAGTTGCGTCAGTATTATACTGACGTAGCAAATATTGGTCAACAGTGCACTGGCAGGTTGGCATAATGAGATTGTCGTAAGTAGGTATGTCGTCATTTATTACGACTATTACCACGTTAGAGCGCGCTATAATGATCACATAATTATCGTTTAGCACGCCACTTTGATTAGCTGGGTTCAAATTGTAAGTAATCGGCTCGATAGTGGGTACTGATTACAATTGTTGCTACAGAATTAAAGCATATACCGTCTATTCAGCTCAGCTACAGGTATAATGACTTTGTGTACAGTTTATCCAAACAACTATTTAATCGGTAATTTTCACGAAAGGTATTTTAGACTACACACACGGTACAAGCTCGTATCCTTACTTTCTTTGGACATGTATCGCGGCGCGGAAGTGAATCCATAGAACGCCTAGTAGTGCAGGGCAAAGTCGAAGGCACTAGACCGCGGGGCAGATCACCGATGAGGTGGACAGACCAGATTAAAAAAGCTGTCGACGGCCCGTTACACGAATGCACACGGAGAGCAGCAATCCGCGAGGAGTGGCGTCGCATTGTAAAACAGGCAACTAACCACGACGTGACGGCCACGACCACTCTGCCAAGAGTGTGACGCCGAAGAAGAGAGATTTTAGACTAAACTCAGTTTTGATTTTTAATACAATGCCTAAGCATTTGTTTATTGTGGTGGCATAAACTACTAAAGTACTAACATGCTTTTAGAGGCATGTTTTTTTTTTTATTATACTACTATTATAGGATACCTACGTTTATTATTAATTATATAATCTATCGACATTCTTAATTTTAAGAAGTAGATAGATGTTAAAGTATATGTATATACCGCAAATCACCCTCCAGATTTAGATTAGTTTACGTCTTAATTAATCCCTAGCTTGCCTAGACCATTAGTCCCTAAGTCTAAGCTTACTTGTGATGAAGATGAGGTGAATTAGCTACTAAGTGTACCTAATTATATGTTGGTATTAACTTGGTTCATTAATGGCGTAACTTTAAACCTAGTTTATGAAGGGGTTTACCGCACAAGAAATACAACCTATAATAATGATAGTAAGACGTGATAAGACGCTATGGCTAACCTACGCACCTAGGTATGTAGCGGTCGAAGTTGAACAAACAAAAAATGATATTACCCAGTTTAGAACAAGATATTTGCGTAACTGTTCCAAATGTCCGAAGAGAAAATGTCGAAGGTGACTCTCAAAAACATCTATTAGGAAAACAATGACGTCAAAACTAGATAAAAATACCGATCAGAGCGGGCAACATAATTATGACGATAAGTTATAGGTACCTAAGCTTAAAATATATCGTGAGTATGTAATGATTCGTACATAGAGGTAAGAATAAATTATATACTTATTTTTATAACACGAATTGAATAAATAATTTATTTGTTCCTATTATTGTAATGCAATAAACTACGAAGATGAATCGGCGACTAAATACTGACAAAAACGCCTCTATCTTCAACTTCTGGAATCCGACTAAGACATTTTTATAGTTAAATCTGATTCATACCATGCAAATACATTATTTTGTTACTAGTTATTAATCTTAATGCTGAATAAGTAGTCTCCACTTCTCTAGCAACAGGTTTTATCGGGAGAGCTTACGTAGCGTCCATTATAAATTAGTATTATCCTTATTTATGTTAGGCGTTATACAATTAAACTCACTCGGTGTACAAATATGCCTCCATACCTACGAGTACCTATTACGCACTTGGTATGCTAAGTGCCTAATAATCCATTCGAGTTTTTATTATACTCCGGCGCATACGAATTGACTTTTCCGTGGCCAGTTCAATACCTGCTTTTTATTTAAGTTATTTTTTTTTGTTGTAGAGCAAGTCATTTGCAAGGCAGACTCACGGGCGTTACAGCGAAACCAGTTTTATAAATTTAACCATCTTGAACCGAACATGGTGGAAACATCGGAAACATATTGCATTTTTGATGGCACTTTATTTTCTGGACGCTCGACAGCTGAGTTGAGTTTGCGAATCCTTTAGCAAACTAATGCGAACGAACTTAGTATAAATTCGATTTTCTAACGTAAGCAAGTTCCGAACTGCATTAAGTAAAATGTTAGACCCTTAACTTCTTTTTATGGAGCAATATACATGTATGTATTTAGCCTATTTCCAGCAACGATAAAATTTAATTTAAAATGAAGTAAATATCGCGAGTCAGGTTTATTAGTGAAATATGTAGGCATGTCCCAAAGACGACGTTTAAACCGAATTTATCTACAGTCTAAGCGGTACCTAAATCCCTGAACTGCATACATAACTCGGCACTGCAGGGAACATACCAGAAATGCTCTAAAATTTAGAGGGTTGAAAATTGAGCTCAGACGTGCAAGGCATCGGAATAGGTGCGAAACTGGGGCGGGTCGTCGCAATTTATGTTCCATTACTTAATATCCGAACCATCCATATCATCGCTTTACCAAATTTTAAAAGCAACCTTATGCGGTTAAAAATTAAGTCGATACTTCATTGGAAAGGGAAACTGAGATGTGATGTTGATAAAGTAGTCATGCTCGACCAATGTTACTCGCAGTTTCGACAGTTGGAATCCGAACTGAGAGTAAGTTTACCAACAATCGGTCGACTAAAACGATTCATTACTTCGCTCCGAGGGCTGACAGGGCATAATGGACGGTAAACCGCTGTTAAATGTTGGTGAATTCTGCCGACAACCATACGTAGCTCGTAACTTGATGATTCGTTTAATAACAAGAACAAACCTTCGGCGTACGGAATAAAGTTCAGATTTGTAAACCACAAAACAGTCAGTTCAGAGACTGAGAAAGTAGTTATATTTGGGTTTAATCAAAGAAACAGTAGTTTGTTGGATGTCGAATGAATAGAAATAGGCGTAGATTTGTTGTAAAATCGATTTATACTCGTGAACAGTATTGTTTGATTTACCGATCAAAGTACGGTGATGTCATGAAAGCGTGTGTAGGCTTCACGTAGGCTTGCTATTAAATTATGAGATGCAGCACTCTGCCATTCTGTTTGTTTTATGAATCCATCGACATGTACGATTGTGTGAATGTATGCTAATGGAGTAGATACATAAAATATAGCTAATAAGAGTTAGTCCGTAATAATTCTAAGTAGGTATGCGTGTAACTAACATTTGATTGGTTGCATTTCTTGCATTGCAGCACACACACGTGTATTGTTCCGTGGTGCAGTAAATAGGGTGAGCATCGCCATGATGTTGTTCAACTTTCGATAGAAAATGAACCAGAAATTTTATATAGAAAGTTCGATAACATTTCAGCTTCAACAAATAGTAAGTTACATATTAAATTACAAGTGAATGTTTTCAATGTTGCTTTTATTTAACTTGCCGTGCATACTTACTTCCGTATGTTTGTGTGAGACAAATCTTAGAAGCTAAATTGGAACCACTTATATCTGACGATCGGTTGGTATCAAATTTGGTATTTGGTTCTTGCGTATCTTCGTTGATGTGCTATGGCATCAAGAATGACCTAATGATAGAGTTGGAAGGTGGCCATAGGAACCCCTATAAACTTGACAAGATAAACCCACCGCTCACTTGATTGGTTTTTATAAGTAGTTTCCGATTATACAGGTGACGGAACTTTTACTATATGCCGATTTTTTGGACCAGCCTAAAGTGGCCTGTCGATGGATAAAAGTTTGTCCATTATTTACTGGACAACCTGTATAATGAAAGATACAGTCGGCAATAAAAAGCTTATCGCAAAAATATATAATACACGCAATTTGTATGACATATATCACAATAATAACACTAATGGCGCAATTTATTGCACATTTACATTAAGTAATTAACAGGCTGTCTTATCGTTAAAGAGCAATGTCTTCCAGACAACCTCTGGAGCGAAGAATTTAAAACAACCAACTGGTTCGAATAAATGACGCAAAACAGAAATAATATTTTTTTGAGACTGAATGAATTCTCTTGCACCATGCATTATATTATGCGTCATAGACCAAGTAATGCTCTCAAGCTCCGTGATACATCTCACGACATATGTTGAGCAGTGACTCACTATAAGTAAAGACAATTTTTAATGACCACTTAAAGCTATTTATTTTATTGCACAATCATAAATACTTAGCGGGCTTAATACCAATGGGCATTCTCTGCCTGCTACGTACACCACAATGTTACTCGTAATAATGGTCCGATGCATTCTTACATTAACTTTGTAACATAATCTACTACCTACATACATATGATTATAATGCAAGTGAATAACTTAAATAGGCAATACAGTTTCTTTTAACATAGCCTATTTCGAACGAACCTATTCCAATGTTCGTCTGCGATTAATCTTGGAATATACGTAAAAAAAAGATCCTGATGAACTAAGAGTAAGAACCCCCTTTATTACCTATATTTAATTTACATGTTTATTCCGTGGCAGAAGAGTCGGTGTCGCTTGTGGGACGCTACGTGCGTCAGTACGTTTGCACCTTCCTATCTCAATATCACAATGAGGTCTGCTGGGTCGGCAGACGTACGCGGCCAGATTAAAGCACACCAAGTACAATGCCTTGGAACCAATGTACGATTTCGTGCCAGTTGCGGTGGAAACAGCAGGACCTTGGGGTGCGGAGGCCAAGGCGTTTATTAGGGATTTAGGTCGCCGAGTGAGGGATAGGGGCGGTGATCCTCGCTCTGGATCGTATCTGGTGCAGCAAATTTCATTGGCAACGCCGCCAGCGTCATGGGCACGTTTAAGCCAGCTACGATTCGGGGCGATCCTTTCTAACGTAAGCAAGTCAAATAACGAAGCCTGTTGCGGATTGCTTTTGTTGGTAAGTGTGACGAAGACTGTTGCCGATTTAAAGTTGTAGGTAGGTACCCACCTGACGAAGCCTGCGTTGCGCGTTTAAGCTTATGTGGTGGTTTTTTTTTCTTATTTTTATTATTCATCAATATCCATCATGTAGTTTTTGAGAAAAATGCCTGTGACATACGCACGGACAGACAGACGGATGGACGGACACGACGAAACTATAAGGGTTCCGTTTTTGCCATTTTGGCTACGGAACCCTAAAAACTATGGCGAACTACCCCGGACTTACCCTATAACATAGCTATAAATATATAAATTAAATATACGTAATAAATAAAATAAATACTTATTGCCGAACATCTTACTCAAATAATCGACCCAGTCTCAATCTAAGCAATGCTTGTATTATGGGTACTAGATGACGATATACATAAATACATACTTAAATAGATAGAAAACATCCATGACTCAGGAAAAAAATATTCATGCTCATCACACAAATATTTGCCCTTACCAGGATTTGAACCCGGGACCTCTAGCTTCGTAGGTGGTGTCACTCCCAGTAGGCTAAACGTGTCGTTAAACGGTTTATCTCCAACTTAACTCAGTATCATGTTTTTCTTGAGGCAGTGCTGGTTGGACCGTATACATAATATGTGCCCAAAGAATTTGACGATAAGAAAAATATGTAGAGTCAAATGCAAATACAAAAGTCAGAAAGGAGCCAAATATGGTTGCGTTCCATCAAGTGCGAAAGTGTTAGATATTTCATAATTTTTGTCACGTGATATACGCTATCACCAGACCCGCATTGGTCTATCAACAACATTAAATTGAAACTCTGGTGGAACTTTAGACCGCACCTAGACCTGTAAGGATGGAATGAAAATCAACGCTATCGGTGTTAGTGTAGAATTGTAGATTAGACGGATAAATAGTCGGTCTAATTACCATCGTGTATCTATTGCTTGTCTTACCGCAAGCCGCAAACGTAATGAATGAAACGTTATAATTAAAACAATTTTCGTATTCACACGTTTTCCGTGTCTTTCACTGTTTATATAACCAACTTAACTGTAACAGTAAACGCTTATAGTCATAATTACGATAGACATTTAATTTAATTGGTAAACCAATAACTAGGTACAATACATAACTCCAAATTCCGTTAACCAAACACGAGGAAAAGAGACCATCTTCTGTTAAGCACAATTAGTTAGTTGAAATTTGAATGACAGGGAATCGTGACAATCGGCGAAGTAAGTTGCGGTCGGTATATACAGATGTATGTATATAGACTACAGTGTGGGTTATGTCATGTCGCGATCGGTGACCGATTTATGGTCGTGGGTTCATAGGTGATTGATCCAGCGCGGCTTCGATAATCGCGTTGCGAACCTACATACTTGTTTGTGACCCTACTTTATCTATTAGGTACTATGATAAAGTTACCATTGTTGCATGATGAAGTCATACTACTTGTATCTTTTCCACGTCATTCGATTTACGGTAATAGTCATTAGACCAAAGTAGGCCCCTGTTCTTGATAAGACTGCATAATTCTTGCAACCTAAATGCGTAAGCAGTCGAATAATATAAATTGTAAGTTAAATTATAAGAAAACCCGTAAAATCTTCAAAGTGGTTGAGTCAAACATTGCTCAAATCCCAAACAAATGAAACCTATCATATTTTGTGTAGTTTAGTCAAGACAGTTTATAAACCACGCATCATATTAAATTTACGCACACCTTTGCAATTACACTGACGACGCATTTAAGCTGACTGGGGTTAATTTTTACAATACGTTACTTTAACTTGGTATATCAATGCCAAAATGATATCAACACCCGTTACCCGAGTCCTCTATCAAGATCCTTGATAATTGAGGATACCTACGTTCAGATATTTGTGCCACAACATGTCAGGATTGATAATAAACTCCAGTATTTATTGCCAATATTCAGTTCATTTACAAATGCTAAATAATTGTTTGGCGTCTGAGAACATTTATAGTCTACCAAAAATCTAATTTCGAATAAATTACACCGTATAGTTAAGCACAATATGTTATTGTGGTCTCATCTTCAATAAACTACGATATAAAAAGCCATTAGCAACCAAAGTAGGCATACGAATTGATCATGACCCGGATATTTGATACCTAAATAGAATATATTACACGATATAATACGCTCATTACAAATATAAAAAACAAGGAAATGAGTTAGAGTAGCAAAAATTAAGTTTTTATTCCGGCCACACTAGGATTCACTCGGCACGTCAGTTACTTAACTTTTTGTTAGGTAATAAATTCTTGTACCAGTAGATTAAATAATTATCTCGCATAGATCACAACTGGCAATTGCGTTGCAAACTTTCCATTTCAAATTGTATCACCGCGTATAGATCCTGTGTACCTAATTTATGTCATGTATAAATAGCTAACGAATTAAGTATTAACATATAATTTTGAGTTCGTAATAACTATTGTTGTTCGAATAAATGCTATTGTATCATATAATAATACTTAGTACCAATTCTTACTATCACGCGATTCGTAGTAAGCTTACGTGAATTACACTTAATCTTTTACTTAGCATCGTGTGTCTACTCGTGGCTGGCTGCGTAGTGCGTGTGTATTTTCCTAATTATCAAAAGTCATAAAGCATTGTTTTTTCTAGCGAATAATATGTTCAGGATATTTTAAACCGCAATTGTATGGAAACCTATTAACCTATATAGGTTAATTTAATTTTGTTTCATAACAATTCTATATACTTAACGCTAACTTAACGGTTTTGTAGTAATGTCATCATGACTTACGCTAAATATGATAAATAACACATTATGACCCTTCTAACTGGAAACAAAACAATAGAAGAAAAAGACACATATCAGCTCTTAGCTTGCAGCAGGTCAGACTGACTTAGGGATGCAACTAGGTTATTTTTTGTATGGAAGAAACTCGGGTCCGGTTAAAATTCGAGTTTTTTTTATACTAAAAATAACCCATTGCAATCCCTAGTCTGACTGTAGTTTGCTGGTTCTAACTTACACATTACAGGACCGTTTAGACATGGCTAGTTTCTGCGCTGGGCACGTATCATATTAATTTATGGCGTCGATCTCAAGAGTAATAAGGAAGGTCGATTTACGATTTTTTACGACGACGCTGATTCTCACTAGACCAATTATAGCCACTTCCGTGTTCGCCCCACTAATCCGAACATGCAAATGCTATATCTCCTTAGCTATGGGAACCTTGAGGCGATATTAAGTGTCCGTGTGTAGATGCAATTTATATGTTAATTCATAGTTTTTACGCACACGTACTCGTACGTATAATGTATATGTGGCCGTGCCTTTTGTTTACTACGTGCGCTGAATATGAATCGAGCACACTTTTATTTGTTTCAATCGGTTGCCATTGAAGGGATAAAAGTTTCGACCGGTTTGTCACCTGTCACGCGATGTTATGGAACGGCTTGGTCTCTTGAAATTTGTATTTAATAAAAGGGCACTAGTATAATTGTACGTAATTCACATGCCGACGCACTTCCTGCATCTATAAGATGAAATTGACGTGGCGTCATCGCACTACGGTATTTTTGTCATGCGGAGAGGGAAATTAAAGTAAGTATTCTACGAATTACAATGTCACAGTTGGTATTTAAGGTGCTTGTATTTTTTGTTTATTTGCGAAGATGTTTCCAAAGTTCAGAAAGTACATTAAATATGCTTAAGTAATACGGTGTATATACGTAAGTCATTAATTAAATGATCATGGCATTATATTACCTACTATTATTGCACTACTGCCATATCTTTAATACAAACGAAGAGGTGATGAAAGTCTTGAAAATCTGATGTCTTAGTTGGGGACACAGATGGGAAACGAGCTCGAGGCCGGTCTCCACCCTCGGCTCGGATACCGGTATTTTCTCCATGCAAAAATACCGGTATTTTTTCCGTTCTTTTTGTTCTTTGGTTTATTATTTCATTTATTAATCGGACAATCTAATAATACGAATTCATTACTTAAATACATGATTGAGCCCTAAAAAGTATAAAATAATTTAAAATATTGGGCTATTTCGGGGTTTTTGCAAAATACCGGTTGCGAGCCCTGCTCCACCCAGATGGACCAATTAATGGAAAGACTCATCTTCTTCCAAATTTTACTCGGTTGTTAAACCCGATGAGATGAGACACGATGGACAGAGTCAGCTTAGTCAGATCGAGACAAATCGTTTACTCCAAACATAAATCATGTGATGGTGACTATGATCCTCAGCCATAAGGTAACGACGAGAAAGATGGAATTATAACAAACATAGCTTAGGTTCACTTTTAATGTTCTAAATCTACACATACATTAGATAGCTCCATTATTGACAGATAAGTAGGTCCGTAGTCTCCGTAGGTCTGTGTAAATATGCAATTCAAGAAATCATACTTTGTCTCTAAAAGCACAAAGAGCGGATTAATGTATAACTGGGTAATGAAAATGAATCTCAAACTGTAACTGTAAATACTGTTATGAATAAAGACCGAGAATTCAAACAAAGAAAATTGAATTGGGACGAACGGACAAAGAAAGATTCGCTCAAAATTCGAACAAACGGCAGAAATAACACTGGCCGTTAACGTCGTCGGGATGATCTTTTGTTTTAAGACTATGCCAATATGCCAATTATGCCATGTCCATAATGTACGGATGTACAGCTTTTCTTTGTTTTTAATATAGCTTAATATTGGCCTTGCCCTCGTGGCTCGGAAAATGTACAACGTGCACATGAAATTACGCAAATGAGTAAGGGTAATATTTGTAAAATTAAAATAAAAGTTAGCTGCCCTCGCACATTTTTACAATGGAGATGGTTTATACAAACAACAATAAAAACAAAATAAAATGAAAAAGAAAAGGGGGACCCCATACAAGAAACTTTGGTGGTACGGTACCCTTCGTGTGCGAATCCGACTCGCACTTGGCCTGTTTTATTTATTTAGTCTAGAAACTACTTTTACTAGCTTAATTGGTAAATATCGTAACAGGTAGCTTTTTGAACTGTAACTAAATAACAGTGGCGTGGCGTAAAATATATCCTTGGGCAAGCCGGTGCAGATTTGGCGCACATTTTCCTTAAGAGCAGTAGAATCAGGTGGTCAAACAAATGCCTGATATTAGGCAAGCCGGTAGGAATCGAGTTCTCTGGACGCCACGCCACTGCTAAATAAAGAACTTGTTTTACAGATATCATTACGTTGTATACATTTAACTCATGTTGAATCATGTGGAATAGCCCTCACGACTTAAAAAATATACCTAACTGTATATATTTGAGCTTTAGTGTGTACTTAACATTACACTAGGTAACTATATCCTAAGTAAGTACCTACACTTAGTAACCAAAACTAAGAACTTTGAAGTTTGAACAAAGTATCACTTCGTATATCATTATAAGCGAATAATATATTACCTTGATCAATGGGAAGCCTTTTGTATGTTGATAATTCTCCCGTCTACCTGTTCGATTGGTCGGCTCCATAATACCTAACATTACTGATCGACTCTGAAAAAATACAAAGTGATTTTTAAACTTTAAACTGGTATCTACAGTACCGTCTAGATACCAGTTTGAAGTTTAAGAGAAAATAACCGATTTCGGGAAAAACGGAAACTGGTGCTTCTTTACTACTTGAGAGAAGAAATTACTTCACTAGGTAATTAGTATAGCTAAGGAGAATCGAACAACACGTTATTAGTGGCCTTCTGGGTTATCTGATTAGGTACTTGAAATCTATAGCAATTAAGTATAACAGATAATTTCGTATTTGCGCGCAACATAACATGATTTTTTGTTCATAAATAAATAAAAACATCTTAATAAAACGACGACACGTTTAGCCTAGTGGGGTGAGAGTGACATCACCTACGAAGCTAGAGGTCCCGGGTTCAAATCCTGGTAATGGCAAATATTTATGTGATGAACACGAGTACTTGTTTCTGAGTCTCGGATGTTTTCTATCTATTTAAGTATATATTTATCTATATAAGTAAGTATGTATATCGTCGTCTAGTACTAGGTATTGCAAATCGGTTATAACCGAAACCGAAGGAATGGGTTATAATGGGTTATTTTGGTCAATTTCAAAAGCGGTTACAGAAAATGTAATAATCGGTTATATTGCTGTATAAGTTTTAAATAACTTAATTTTCTTATCTTATTACTATATTATATAAAACTCTTATCTTATTTTGCCCTAACGGAAGAGAAAACATAAGCACTAGTACTCTATATGATAATGATACACACAGCATATTTGAAAGTAGTGACGATTTGTTGTACTTAGTCATGTATAATACCATCACTAAACAAAGATACGCATGTATTCCAAATAAACTATAGGAATTAGGAACCAGAATATTATAATTAATTAAAGTGTAAATTACCTATTGTTTACGCATTGCGCGACAGTAAAATAAGTCGTATTCTTTCCTTCTCAGGAGACAAACATCTTCCGTGTCATTCGCACTAATGCATAGACTGCAATTAATTTTTTTTTTTATTGGGTTATAATCGATTAATTGGTTATTTTTTGATATAACCGAACAAATAATCGGTTATGAAATTTGGTCGGTTACTGCATTCCCTTGTTTCGGACTAAGTAGGTCGATTTGTGTAAGATTGTCCCCACAATATTTATATTTAAAATCCCAGTAGGTACTAAAATGCTGAATGTCTTAACGTTAAAAAAGGGTAATTCTCGTCGATTGGACTAAAAAATAATGTTGGTTTAGTTTGCTCAGCAGTTAGGTGCACCGATACCCGGCGTTCAATTTCATTGCGAAGCCGTTAAATGAGATAGTCTCAAGTTGCCAGCGCTGTTTATGTAAATTCATTTCATTGGTGTAGAATATGATTAACGTATAAGTATACAAATAGATATACCGACAAAACGTTGTTTACACTGACGTTTTGTTCTTTTTCTAATGGACCGGTAAAACTTGAGACCTTAAACGCTGCGTCGACATTGTAGAGGTTACTTGAAGTAGGTAAATTAATGCACCGTAAATTCCACTCAAATATAATCAACTTTTTTGAGACTCTTATTTGTTAATCTTCTTCCTTGATATTTATAAGCGCATCAGATTATTTAAAAATGTGAGATCTTAAAGTAGGTTAGATTTGACTTGGTCAGTTTTTATCAGAATTAAAAAAATATATACCTATACATATATATGTTGAATAACTTTATAAAATGACTGATGTAATGAAAACTGGCCAAGTCAAATCTACCTACTTTAAGATCTCACATCTTTAAATAACAGCAATTGTTATAGGTATTCAATAAAGCAAAGAAATAGAGTTTAATACTTGTTCATAATGTTATTTTGTTCCTATAAATACATATGTATTTGGATTTTGCATAGAACTTGGCACTCATTTAGATCTCCATTCTTTTTGCGGCGAAGCCCACAGCCAAGCATACTTTTTGTATTGAGCTTGGCTCTTCTTTTTTACATTTATAAACAGACACAGATAGTCTTAAAATTTATAGGTAACCATAGTTAAATACCTAATTTGTTCATTGAACTTTTCTACTTTGTTTTAAACTTTTAATAGGCTAGATGACTAAAAAAAACTGTTTAGTCCGTCTGTTACATTATGAAAAAATATTGTACACGTATTTTTTGTTTTGTTTGACAAACAAAAACTGACGAGGATAGAGTGCTTAGAAGTTTCGAGTGACGTCACTCTTGAGTACAAATTGTACTCAAGAGTGACGTCACAAGCCCCCACTCCAGAAGTTTGATGATCTATAACTTTGTCGATTTTTAATATTTTGATAAACCAAAAAATACGTGTCCCATATTTTTCCATAATCTAACTGACGGACTAAATAGAATTACATATTTTTAACCCAGTCATCATCCCTATTAAGGCGGAACTTTTAAACCGTTTTCGCTAAGGCACTTGTCCCTTCGCCGGCGAATAAGCGAGTAACAGTTCACCGAGGCGAGCTATAAGGGAGCCCTATGTTCACACAGTATTTGGAGAACATTTAGGCACTGTTGAACTGTACCTACATTTTTTGAAAAACACTCACTTGGCCACATATTCGCCGTCAATCTCGCCTCAAATATATTTTGACCCGTGAACGAGTAGCAACAGTAGCAACACTTGTAACTAGGGAATGCAACTCGGTTATTTTTTGTATGGGAAATGGTTTCGGTTAAAACTCGAGTTTTTTCCATACGAAAAATAACCGATTGCAATTCCTAGTAGCAACAGTTGGGTGAATCAACTTTTCTTTGTCAACAAAATTTTACCTGCTCCGGCTAAAATTGAAAGGAAATCTTTATTCGGAAATTTTTTGAATAAAGTGTATGCTCATTTAAAAGACAGATGATAAAGCTACGTAATGCAAATATCTTTTATTATAACTAGTTTAAGCAGTGACCCAGGGGACATGGCTGTCCCCCACTTTTGTATGAAAATAAGGGTTCGTCCGCTGGGTCACCCTATTTATTTATTAAAAACGAGTTTTATTTTTATTTTTACCTTAATCTATCTCTAGATAAAAGATCTTCTTCCATTTAAATCATGTTAAAACATGCAAAATGTGAACAAATAAGGAGAAAGGGCAATCTTTGCATAAAGCTAAGAAAAGTTGATTCACCCAGTTCCTGATTGCAGGCAACGCTGCCTTCACAATGGAAGCGGTGAGCGGACACATATTTTAACCCCCCATTACGAACTGTTAATTATGTATGTTCAGAAGTAATATGTTCAGAAGTAATTTATATTAAGAGCGAGGTTGACGATTAAGTTGTGAATTACCCTACACGCCACGTGTGATATTTTTCCTATTACCTAATGTAAAGAGTAGTTGAGATGATAATTGATATTGGTAGTAACTAAGTAATTGACAGTAATTGAAGGGATGTTTACAAAAACAACATAACTGACTAGTCTGGTTGATAATTATAGAGAAACATTTTTAATGACAGTAAGTGTCAAGCAGCTCAGTTAGTTAGGTCGTTTATGCAAACATCCCTTCAATTGACTGTATCTTATGTCGACGTTTAACGCGGACAAACACAGTAATATCATAGTGTAATCTTCCTGGCTCCGTGTATTGTAAATCAAGCAAGCAAATAAAGATGAGCAGGAAACCATTGAAACAACTCCAAAGCCCTGCTTACGGCATTCACTGGTAAACTTTATAACTTCATTATATTTTATGGACTAGCGAGATTACCACGTACAGTCAGCTGCAGAGGAAACGTCCCTGTCATACATTCGTAAACACGTACATTCGTTCGTAAATCCTCGACACACGAGAATGTTACGCCACTTGCCACTGTTATTAATTCAGCCATGTAACCATAATTCGTAAGCAGTCGTGTGCCCGAAGTATGCCCGATTTGTATTACACCAGGCGTGCCTCACTCCGCGATTTTGTTTCGCGGTAGTTATTATAATTCCTTGCCTAATGCATTAGGCAAGCTCAGGGCTGCGCCGACACCCGGCAGTGCCTGTGTGCGAAACCTATGAAGCCCAAAGGAGGGCTATGTTTATGTGTTTGACCGGTATGTATGTATGTATGTATGTATGTATGTATGTATGTATGTACGTAAGTATGTATGTTACCCGACAACGGCGAAACCCAAAGGAGGGTTATGTGTTTGACCTGTATGTATGTAAGTATATATGACGACATGTATGACATTGACGTGGTTTTGTTAGATAGTGCGACTTCTATACGAAGTAGGTATATTACTTATTCTATGATTACACGGCTAAATTATGAACAGTGGCAAGATGCGTAATATTCCCGCGTGTTGACTGTACTAGGAGGAACTGGACGGCAGCAATAAAAAACTTTAGAAATTATTACAAGTCTCACTATTGCCAGGGGGCAGTAAGATTTTTAGGACCTATAAATTTCCTAGAGTGTCATTCTAAATCAACTAGTGCTTAGATCTTTTAAGTTATCTAGGTACTTTAAACATAATTTCCTATTGATATTGCAAATTAAGATTAGATGTAAATTATCTAATAAGGAAGTAATAATTTCACGGGACTTGACTTCAAGGTCACACGACAAGTTCTCTATAAATACACCTGTGGTTGGTTTGCGTCACAAACAATAAAATTCATTTTTAGTATTCCAATAATTATTCATACAACCCCACCCATTCGATTCAACAAGCTGTCCGTCATAACATAAATAACGTTGTAATACGTAAAACTCTTCAGTTTTCATGAAATAGTAAAACAATATGATGAATTGATATACAGTTACGAGCAAGTTTATAAATCCGACAACATAACGTCTATTGAGCAAACAAATAACAATGTATCGAAATTTAATGTACTACGAGTAATTGAACATAAGCAAATAAAGACGTGCGAAGGAAATATTTATTTATTATTACATGTTAACATGACGTTACAGTAAAAAAACCAATGCGTCATGAAAAGTAGAAATAAAATATCTATTTAGACGACGAAACGGCGTGGCCCCGTTGCATCGTCGTCTATATGCAATGCAGTAATTGTAATGTACATATCGTCGGTCACTACGTATAAAGCGTTATGTTGATATGCATGGTTTTCAGGGGACCAGTGGCGTGGCGTCCATAGAACTCGATTCCCATCGGCTTACCTAATATTAGCCAGATTAGCACTTAATTCTAGTGCTCCTAAAGAAAATTAAAGCCGAAGCTGCCCGGCTTGCCCAAGGATTTCTTCAACGCCACGCCACTGCAGGGGACCTAAATGAAGGTTCACGTTGCTCTAAAAGTTATTATACTTATGTGATAAAGTAAAAATATTATGGCTGTCTTATAGTATTGTTATAGAATAGTATAAAGTGAAGCTTCGTTTGTTAATCTAGGTTTTTTATAAAAAACGGCTAGATGATCTTTTTTACCTTGATTTTCAATGAGTGTAAGTGCGGTTAAGTTTGACATGTCCGTTTATACATCAACATTAATTTATTAAAATAGACAAATTAATATAAACATTTACTGAAAAGTAAATCCATAGTACCGCTAAAATAAAGAAATTTTGTCTGGTTGTATAAAGCATATTTAAGACGCATCAGTAACAGACATATCGTCGACCGTAGGCTGAATTACGGTAAGGGACAGGCAAAACAATGTCCCTTACGCTAATTCAGCCTACGGTCGACGATATCTCTATTTACGTTGAACCTCGCGACGAAATGACGCGTATTTCAATACGCAGTAGAGACGGTTATGTGTACATGACCGCATGTACAACACCAATTCTTGAATTTTACTGATATTATCCTCTTATACGTTTGAATATCTCCTGTATATCTTAACATAGAAAAAAATATATATATCGTTAGATGTGCAATAACCAATTAAAACCATTAAGTATAAACTATAAAAAAATATATGATTTTGGACTTTATGTACGTAGGGACCGTCGATATTGTAATAGTATTATTAAACAATTCCCAGTGTTTAATAATGAAACCGCCAAGGGTTTTTGTGCTATATTTCATCTCAGCTAAAAATTTAAAATAATTGGCGGCACGTAAAATTTTCCCCTTAGGGCTTTTGTGTGAATATTATGTAAACACTTTATTGTACAAAATAGGACTAGGCACAGTCAGCCGCAGAGAGTCATAAATTAGTAGTATGGCAATTTTCTCTGCAACTGACCCTACATACAAGATTGCGAAAGAATGGTATAAGTACATACTAAGGCGAACTAATCCCTTTAAGGGATCTCTTCAAGTTAACCTTTAAGCACTTAGAGCACTAGAGACGAGTCATTGAGTGGTTTTTGTGTCTTGCTTGTGCGATGAATAGGACAGGGAAATCACGTTGCACACGTATTCTCAGCAAAAGCTGTATTAACACGCCCAGAATACAGACTTTGTCAGCATCCTTCCAAGATTACAGAAACTTGTAATAACGTGTATTTTCAAAGGCTAGTCTCAGGTTGGCTTTAGTGTCGCAACCGGGAGCCTAATTCTGGTGAGAGGCGGTTGCCCAAGCGAGCTCGGTTGCCAACGAGGAAGTGATGGTGTTGCGTGGGTTACTGACCTTGGGTATGCGCTGCTTGCTTACCAATCGCTGATTAAACGTAGGCTCGGAGGCGGATCTGACTTAGCTACGTCGCCGAGAAAAAAACGAACGACTTATTTCTTCGAATAAATCGTCTTCATTCTGCCAAAATAACTATGTGATTTGCAGATTATTAGTAAATGCAGTTAGTGTTATAAATAATGGAGAAAATAAGACGATACAATTGGGTCATACTAGTTTACTTCCATAATGATACATAAAAAATAGTTACGTAAACAGTTTAGTTACTCTTTTTTGTTTTTATTTTTATCAATCTTTTTACACATATTCATATGTTATTCAAACCTTATATACCCAAAAATAATAACGTGAATTAAATAGACTAAAATGTTCAGTTTTCCGGTCACTAATCATATCCTATTATGACACTAACAAGTTCAAAACAAGTGCATCAATACAAGGACAATTTTAAACATGCCGTTGAAAACACAAACGAAAATCGTACACTTTCAAATCAATTTAACCGATAAGTACATTTAATAAAGTTGATTCGCCGTACTCGATGACGTAAGTAAAACTCTAGCCGCTTCACGGACTATGATTATACATTGCTGAGCTGGACGCCATTTGTACCACTGGGCATTCATATAATTAAACATGATTAGGCAGTGTTCTTGCCAACACTGCCATATATGAGTCAAAACAAACAATTCAGTCTATAAAATGACTCTTTGTCTGAACACAGACGGGTATTTCTACCAGCGTTTCAATCGTTCCTGGTCACATTTTTAACTATTTCCCTGTAGGCTCGGATTACCATTTTCTGTTATTTTCTAGAGGTACCTACTAGTTTTCTATAAAATAACCGAAAAAAGTATTCTGAATCTACGGGGAAATGTTTCATAACATAACTCGACCAGAAAGTGAAACGCTAATAGAACTAGCCAGACCCACATAACTATTGAGAATATTCAAATAGGAATGTAGACGACACAGAATATTCCGGTTAGAATAAGACCTTTGGCATTTCCAAATCAAAGACGATCGTTCTGAGATTTCATGACCTGACGAAAGAAAAGCGCGCAAATATAGACAGTTAGGATATATGGACTAGGAGTCCAATAATTGTACCAAATCAACTAAATAATAATTGTTCCAACAAATTCGAGAATAATTTTGGCAATCATTGCACGCCTTGATTAAATATTAACTAAGTAAGTATATTTGTATATGATATTGAAGACGATTATTATTAGTCGCAGTTTCGTTATTACGGACGAATTGCCTCTTCTAAGACACAACGAAAAAACTTCAGCGTCTCCCTAAAAAGCTTTCAAAGTCCTTTTCTGTTTCTTCAGGATTATGAAGTCAGTTTGAAAGAAACCACTTCACGTAACGTGACATAACTATGAAGAATATTTCCGAATAAGGTCAATTCGTAAGGTGCAAATTTGAAATTTCTGCGAGCCTGGTTGTATATCTAATAAATTCTTGAAAAAAAATTCAAGACACGTTGTTACTAGGTAAAACTCCAAACACCGTGAACAGCCTCCAATCACCTTCGGGAACTGCCAGCTAAATTCAGTCGCCGTAGCACCTTAAATGCGTATCCATATATTTCGCATATCTATGGTAAAAACAAACACTGTCGTAAAACAAATAAGACCATAACACTAACGCCTAAGGTGCGATTTTGGTGTTTCTGCAGACTGCTGGTATCAATGTAACACTGCCGTTGCGTTACCAATCTGAATTTTAGAGCAGATTGCGCGGCTGGTGAATAATTCTCGACTGTCATTTGTTCGCGTCGATGCTCATTTTCATATACAGTTGTGGACTAAAGTGTCTCTCTGAGGCACCTTGTCCTAGAACAGAATATGCATATTATACATAAACACTTATACAGAAACATTTATAATGACAGTAGGTGTCAACCAGCTTAGTTAATTATGTTGTTTTAAACATCCCTTCAATTATAACTTAGAAACCCTTAGGAGCAGAGTGTATAGTCGGCTTCCGCAATGCTCACCTCCAAGCATGGTCGTAGTCGAGAATAAATCCATCTTATGTAAAAAAACGAATCGGCAAGCGCAGCGTCGGGCGTCCACCAACAAGATGGACAGATGATCTGGTTAAGGCTGCTGGCTCACGGTGGATGCGGGTTGCTTCCAACCGAACTAATTGGAAATCTATGAGGGACGCCTATGTCCAGCAGTGGACGTCCAATGGCTGAAATGATGATGATGATGAATGTAAAAAAAACCTCCCAGAACGCCAATAACAATGACGAAAGTAACATTCGGACATCAGTGGCTAAACTAAACAGATACTTATTGCTATACGGTCTTTCCGACTTAAATCTGGAAAACTGGATGACTAACACTTTTGGCTATGGCTGTAGATACATTGTGTTGGTCGACACTGGTCGCAGTATTTAGTTCAGCAGAGATAAGGTGGTTGAAAATAGAAGAGTTGATGCATTTGCGACTATGCTGATAGTGGGAGCTTCGGTTTTTGGGTCTATGTTAACTAGAGTTATCAGATCAACGTAGATTATAATAATGAAAAAGACCTTCCAAGTGCGAGATTCGTAAATATTTAAAATATTTTAATATGCTATATAAAATTAATATTAAAAGCTAAGAGCAAGCAGGACTCGCTATTATCGTATAGCGAGCTCGCTGTAACTTGAAACTTGACATGTTTCTGAGGCAGAGTTGTATTTAAATAGTTCTTCAAGAAGAGCTAGAAATCAGCAGTCGGCTGCCACGTCTCCGCTTTAAGGTTTGGGGTTCCACTCGGTGGTACTCATGGCCCACTACTCATTCGGCATGCGTCAGATAAGACCAGCCCAATCCCACTCCCACTTAGCCATTGTAATATGTATGAAATATATTTTTTAAATGAAATATTTATTTTTAATACCGCTGTCGCTGTCTATACTGTTTAAACGTCTTTGAAATGTATTGTGTTTACTATTAAGACAGAACTTGTCATTGATATTATCCTGACTACATAAGTGTAGTGTGTTAACACCACGTTGATATTATCCTGACTACAACAGTTTAGCTGCTTGTATCAATTCCATGGTTTATCTAACTAAATATCATTGGCTCCGCTTTAGCTAGTGCGGCATGCCGAATCAGAGATTAGTTATATATCGTAGAATTGGCTCTTGTAAGTTTTCGTAGCTCCCCGACCCGGCAGCACATTTATCAAGATAACAGTTCTATTTACATAATGTATTGACAATGCGGGCCCTCATAATCGATATCAACTTAATACTGTCTCAAACACGTAGGTATCGTTATTTTCTTCAATCTTAAAAGCAACCTTACTGACTTCGAAATAAAGTTGCATTTCGAGACTACGCTTGAAGACGATAAGTGATTGTGGAAATAAGTGGTAGATACGTATTATGTCTGCGTTTTAGTTAAACGTTTTAACGATAAAGAAAATGTGCTATGTAGTTGCCGCAAGCACGTGAAATATGTTTTTCTCAAACATGCAATGAAATGTTGACATTACGTGCCTAATAATAGGCCGCAAAATACCTCGTTTCCAGTGAAGTTTGACACTTGGCAGGTAATGGAATTTTTGCCGCCGGCAATGTATTTTTTTTTTATTTCCATTCCACATTTATTTGGGCCACGGCATCACGGGATTCAGCCATTAAAAAAACAAAAAAACGATGTTGGTTATATTTTGCACTTTTATTTATTTAAAATTGACATGAACATAACAAATAACACATTATAAACAATTTTAAATTGTAATTTTAACTATACGAATACACATTTAAAATATTTCATCTAAATATTCGCGTAAAAATGTGAACTGAAACAGCTTTTGCTATGGTTTCCGAACGTGACTTGACATTTGCATTGTCTATGGATATAATATGTCACTAATGTCACTTTCTGACAGAAAGTTTCTGTTTTGTGAAATATTATTTAGGTTATTAGTAAGTTTATTTATTTCATTGCATATTTGAGAAAAGCACGATACATACCTCGGCGGGAAATGGGGTTGCCAGCCTCGTAACTATACACTCGGCCGGCAACCCCTTACTTCCCGGCCTCTGCAGTAATGTACTATTATCACAATTCTGTGCGTAAATTGTAAATTCGTTCCTCTTTATAATAATTATCGTAATTTACTTTATGTCATAATTTTGAAGTAGGATTAGAGTTAAATTTAAACACACATGTTTTTATATTGCCTAGTCGATGTGGTCAAACGAATAACTTATCATCTTTTTGCAATAATTTGCAAACCTTGTTTGAAATAACAACAAGTTGTAAATTGAAACGTGTAGATCTTATTGAAAACTGTTAAATTCTGCTCGGAGATGAAAAACATCAAAATGTAATTTTCTTGTGTCATCATTATTTTGGACCGGGATTTACGGATTCCTGCGAAGATTGGCAAACAAAAGACGAATCCAATTGTTTTTATACACTCGCGGTCAATGAATTCGGGTCACCCTAATTTAAATAATTTAAATAAGTCTTTTTCAATATTTGACACTTGTTTCATTTACATAATATACTAAATTCTTCAATACCTGGTATTAGCAATATCCGCTAACCCATCATAAAAATATTATTATCCAAAATTGCGATATCTCACTCCGTTAACGTCATTATTTTTCATGTTTTTTTTACGAGTTCGATGTAAACCTGAAATTGCTATTATTTTCAGTGTTATTTTTGCAGATAATATCTAAAATTAATTAAAGTTCAAAACGGGATACAATAATTTCACAACCCTGGAGTATTTTAGAAAATATGGCGGTATTTCACCGGCCCGAATGTATCGTCCGCGAGTGTACCTATTAAGGCCCGGTAGGACCTGGCTCACATACAACTAGGGTCGGGCGGAATGCAGATTATTGCAGATTATCTTCGATTTCTAACATAAAAGTATACGTTATCAACCCAAACATGAGAGGATGCCCTGCATGACTGTGAAATCATGATTGTCAGGTATTAATTTTGTCAGAAAAGGTAACTGGTAATGAACAAAATGAAAAAAATGAAAAAAATACTTTATTTTATAGTGTTTTCGCGCTACTTTTCTATCGAGCGAAGTGTTCGCTGTCGTGTTCTAAGTGAGAGGAAGCCCTAGATACAGTTCTGAATATTATTATATGTTTTACAGTGACCTACGAGTCAAATAAGTGCTCTAAAAATGATCTGGAAACTAGGCTTCCGTGCCCGATTCTGGTCTAGCCTCGCCTTAAACAAAGTCGAGCTTATTTTTTATAACTTACACATACGTTTTATGCCGCATGAGACTCCTTTTACGTCAATGCAGACCATACCCTGCTGTTAGAGCTCGTAAACGCAATCGTTTGAAAATGTGTGATGTGACACCATTTATATTCATGTTTTTACTGTCGTACATTTCAGCTGTTTTGTAGGGTTCTGTTGCTTTTTAACAATTTGTTTGACCTACTTTAAATTAGAGTAAAGTAAAAAAAACTTTATGTACGATTATTGATACAAAAAACAAATACTTTTAAAATCAATCAATTTCCGATTTAATTATTAGGTCTTTAGTATGCATGACGAAAGAATGTGTCGTTTCCACATTAAATCCTAAAGAATTCAAATATTTCCAGTAAATAAATAATATTGCGTAGAAGTAGGTAAATAAGTTTTCAGTTATATTGGATCGAATACATTAAAAAAAAACCTTACCTACTTATAATTTTGATTGAGAATATTGAGATGATTTATGGTAACAAAGAATTTATAATTTTACTAAAGTTAAGTATACTATTTCAAATTCTACTATGAGTAAAGATTTGATCTACTCCATCCAACTCTACTTGCTCATAGCTAAATCTAAAGTAACACTTTAAGAGCTTTAAGATTATTTCCACATGACATGAGCCCTCTCGTCGCCAGTGAGTAGACCGGTTACAGCTGTTAATAACTTAATATGAACCATGGCGGATCGAGACATTTCCGTCATCGCATCAGTTGCGAGTTCAGTTGCGTAATAATTTGAAGGTTTTTTTTTAAGGTTTCTAAATAATTTGTAACTTGAATTTGAAGTATAGTTAGTCAACACCTTGTTTACTTCGAGAACCCCCATACTAGTAGGTATAGACAACCCAAACTGTGTGATAGCTCTTTAGCGATAAAGCCGCCAGTTGTTTTTATAAGTTTGCATTGTTAATGTTCTTTTGGTGGGCACTTAAACTAGTATATTTATAAGTTTTAAAACTGCAGTACTAAACTAAAATCTAAGCAAGCACTAAAACAAATCTGTTCCTACAAACTAAAATTCGTAAATTTAAAACTGATACTTTCTAGCTATGGCTAACTAAGTATAAAAGCAATGTATGTTACACTGGTTTACACACATTTACATTTTGTTGTTAAATTTGGTCGAGTTTTCTTATTTATATGTATGTACCCGACTGTACCTTTCTGCGCAATTTCCTACGAATACGTATTGGTAGAATCTGCTATTGAAACTGATTGCATTGATATTTCAAACTGCTGTCGCTGGTCCGATGACTGAGCGAAAACTGCCGCAAAAAGCACGGGTGGAACGTTCATTCATACTAACGAGTTTCAGAGAAGGTACCTACAAGCTATAATATACAGCTTTATGGTTCACCATACTGCCGTCCTAGTCTAAAAGGCGACTTTTTACTATGAACTTCCATAGCAAAAAGTCGCCTTTTAGACTAGGACGGCAGCATATGTTAAGTTCACTTAACAAGGTTCAAAATTATAATTTAAAAAACAATGACTGGATGATAAACATACAGTTAAGTTATTACAAAAAGTATCATTAAACACCTATGTTTCGGTAAAAAAGCAGACAATTTTTTATGCATACCTTTTAAAAAGAGTTTTAATACCGTTCCTATACCTTACCTATATCACGATTTTTATGCATATTTTATAATAAGAAAAGGAGTTAATACCTACTGTCTTCACCCCTTTCCTTAAAAATGCATAAACAATCTCCAGGCCCTTTTTTTATTTGTATAAGCATTGCTTTTTATTCGCAGAAAGTTGTGTGATTGATATAACTAAAACTAAATAGACCTAAAAATTAAATTAAACTACCTAAATTAAAATACCTAAAATATTATAAAAAGAATACCCCTTCAAGCAGCTCCGCCTGTGGCCTGGTACCCTTGTAATATGATGAATTAACAGTAACTATTCGTTACTGTTTACGACATGTGACGCACGGATTTGGGTTATAGCAAGTAAGCATTAATATATTATAAATAGATTTAACTAGCTTTAAGACACGTCTTTGTCTTTGGTCTTGTCTTGGATATTGTCTTGTACTGAATACAACGAATATCATCATGAAGGAGTATTACTTCAAACCCCCATAAACCCCCAGTTACAACCTCTCTATTACATGGCGACCCATACCAGCGAACCAAGGAAAGTGAAGAAACTTACAGAATCAAGCTGCGCTATGAAGAAAAATATTTGAAGAACATATTGAAGACTGTACTCACAGAAGAAAGAAGATTGAAGCCTAGAACACCATTGCAAAGAAAAATAATATTCTGAGGAATTGAAGAAAGAAGATCAAACCGAAAACTGAAAATTTATTATGAAAATTTAAAGACATATTTTCAAGAAAGAAGATTTAAAAATTATGAAGAAGACAACAAGAAATAACAGCGTTGTCCAGGGTTATCCCGGCTCGCAATTCAAGAGGTGTCCAGGGAAATCCCGGCCCATGTTCGAGGGTGTCCAGGGTTAGCCCGGCCCGTCATCGAGCATCAGCAGCATCATCGGCGAGCGTCGTGCCCGCCAACGTGACCCGTCCCGACATTACATAGCGCAGTGTCAGCATGACTCACTTACCAGTGCATTGATTCCGATTAATGTAAGTTTTTAATTATAACAATATTGTAATGTAATTTGTCAATGTGTTTAGTCAATAGCCATACGATTTTTTTTTTATCTGTGTTAAATACAGCTATGCAGTATAATATTTAGTTGCGAATTAAGAATAATAACAGTAGAGTTCAGTTGAAATAAAATATATATTGATATATTATTCAGATACTTAACGTAATGTGATTGCGAATTGTTTAGCGGATACAATTTATCATAGATGATTTAAAATATTTAAATAGAAGTAAAAATGTATATTATCTCCATAATAAAAGCGATATAGGTATTTCGCAATATGATATAGTATGTAGAACAGTATTCCGCACGGTCAGCACGCAGCGGTCATCGCGCTCGTGCGCCGCGCCCGCGGCCGCGTATTACGTCGGCATGTGTCCATTATAGTAAGATTTTAGTTTGACCTACTTATCAAAAGATTGTATTGACTGTTTATTTCAGTAATAATATTTAGTCCAGTTTTTTTAATATTTTTAAAACAATGACTTTAACCACACCAGATATACCCGCAATTTTAGGCCTGATCAACCTAGAGTTCGGAATAGCAACAAAGCACTTAAAATTGTCTAGATAACAATATAACTCCAATAATTAATATATATACAAATGGTTTGATGTCCAGGTACGGTACATATTATTTTGATTTTTGTGTTAGGGAAGTTGGAGCACTAGTCCTTCGTGTTTGCTCATGGTGTTTTGGACTACCGTGCCCTCCGTGAAAACCGTTGGAGACTTATAACGTCTTAATGTATTTGTGACTCTAAGTACAGGCAACCGAGAGTTAGGCCTGATATGTCGGTAATTAAGGGTGACCATGCCCTTGGGTAACCATTCCCAGTTGTGTTTTTTGAGAGGATTGAAGGGTGACCATGCCCTTGGGAAACTATTCCCATTTGTTTTTTTTTTATTAGGAGCTAAGGACTCCGATGGCATTAGATATTTTATCATTGGGTAAATGTACCGATACCTAGGAAATGTTTACTAATGTGTACGATTATAATTTATGGCTAAATAAAAGTTATTTTGAATTAAATTTTAACACCTTCTTGACCGATATGGACAGTAATTTTGATAAACTTATGTATTAACTAAATGGTGTAATTTATGTAATTTCAGTTATTATAATATGTTTAAATGTTTTAGTTAATTGTATAAAATAAAGTGTTAGTTTAAATGCTACAAATAAGAAACAAAAATGTAAAACTCAACTGCGTTCGTCACATTTTTTTGTTGCATGAGGGGGTGAAGAGTGAACTTTCGGGGGAGATGTAATATGATGAATTAACAGTAACTATTCGTTACTGTTTACGACATGTGACGCACGGATTTGGGTTATAGCAAGTAAGCATTAATATATTATAAATAGATTTAACTAGCTTTAAGACACGTCTTTGTCTTTGGTCTTGTCTTGGATATTGTCTTGTACTGAATACAACGAATATCATCATGAAGGAGTATTACTTCAAACCCCCATAGACTCCACCTCCAACTGTCTATTACACCCTGCTGGTGGCGCTGGCAGCATTACCTCTCTGAATAGCCAGGGCAATTCTTTGCGAGAGATATGCGCCAGCTCTGGGATCTCCCGAGGCATGTACCAGCCGCGGCGACATGGTCTTCATTAAGGTTTTCATATCGGCTGACCAGGGTCCCAAAGTCTCCACCGCAAGCGCCGCAAACTTGTAGTCCTTTAGTAAGGCGGAGTATTTGCGGCGCTTTAGGGTTTGGGTCTGGTCAGTCGCTGCGCCAGCCTGCGAGCGAACTACACTCCCAGACGATGAATTCGGGCCGGTGAAATACCACCATATTTTCTAAAATACTCCAGGGTTGTGAAATTATTGTATCCCGTTTTGATCTTTAATTAATTTTAGATATTATCTGCAGAAATAACAAGGTTCAGGTTCAGATCGAACTCGTAAAAAACGTGAAAAATAATGACGTTAACGGAGTGAGATATCGCAAAAATCACCATTTGTGGATAATAATATTTTTATGATGGGTGAGTGGATATTGCTAATACAGCCAGGTATTGAAGAATAGTATTTTATGTAAATGAAACAAGTGTCAAATATTGAAAAACACCTATTTCTGTTATTTAAATTAGGGTGACCTAATTTATTGACTGCGAGTGTATATCCCAGTCAGTATGCTTTCGCCAATGCGCTCAGCAAAAGGACATAAGGACATTCTTATGTATATGAACACGTGCACCCAAAACTACTTTCTTGAGTTCTAGCAAAATAGATGAATGCCTCAGTAAACAAAACAGCAAGGCACACATACAAGTGAAGTTTTTATTACTACATTATTTTATAATCTTCTCGAACCTTAATAAACCTGCTAAGTCCAATCTCGATATGAAAATAAACAAGCTATTAAGAAAATAACGACAGTGATAATCACCATATTTTTTAGCACTGTTACATATATTATGGTCCGATAATCCATGACCTCATCGATATTTCCCAACACGCGGAGATCTTGCGACAACTCCGCGCAGTGAATCGTGCCCGCTAAAAGGCCAACGTCATAGTGATATAAATGCCATAACATATTATTTGCAACTATGATGATAAGGAAACGTGGAATCATTATCACAATCTTACACTGAACTCCAGAATTAATAGCGAATTACACTTGAGAGCAAATGTTCCGGGTCAACGTACAATGTAAATGTAGGTAATGTAGTGCCTGGAATATTTGCTCTTGAGTGTAGATTGAACTGATGCTGACGGAAACTTTACTAAGTCCCGAAATTTTCGTGGAAAGATCTCGGTAATATCTCAAAATTTCCTATAGGGAAATTTCCAACATGGAAACTTTTATTGCTTTCTTATTGTTTCTTCTTTTCAAAAATTTTCAGTAAGATTGACGGTAACGATAGACAAATGTTGCCACAATTCAACCAATGCTGTTATTATCGGTATAATAAATATATATGTATATATATATATATATATATCGACGCCGGAAAGCAAACGCGTAGTAAGTTAGTAACTACGCACGTAACGCGTATGTAGTTACTACGTGTTTGCTTTCCGGTGTCGATATAATATATCGTTATGGTTACAAGATATTCATAATATTGCAGATGCCAGTAAGCTCTATACCTACTGGCAAAGCGAGTGTTTAAAGACCGAGCCAAAAGCGAGGCCTGTCCGTAATACGAGACCACGGTCAAACACATTTATTAGCATTTTTGAGTAATCATATTTATTTGCTTGAGTTGTGGCAGATTTTATGCATCCTCGAAGAATAAATATGTTTACACTATGTAACCAGTGAACCAGTTTTCCGCCATATTAACATTTCCCGGTTCTGCTTCAAACTGCATATAGACATAGTTACTACGTCATTGATGTTGATCTCAAACGAGTTCCTGGGATTACCCCTACACGTTGATGTGAATTAACATTAGCATTAAGTAATAAAATAATCTCCATTACTTAAATGTCGATTACCATATTCTTGCCATGAATGAATACCAAATTGACATATACAGGGTGGGAGGGACTATACCGACATACTCCAGCCATGAATTCCTGGTGGTGTGACGAGTAAATAATGTTTTATCAACATGGGTCGAATATTGTCATTTTACATTAATAGTCTTATGGAATAAAATAAATCAGTAAATTCAGCCCCTCGTTATAAATATGTCCTTACTGGAGGAAAAGTTATCAAAAAGAAAAAAAAAGCTAAAATGGAAACGAAAGGTTTAAATTACATAATTTTTAAAAGTTGTTAAATTTTAATAATATAATGTTATCTACTTTTTAATTATTTGCTCCTGTTACAGGCAACACCCAGTACAAGTATTATGCTTAATCTATATGCAACCAAAAGACATGGGTGGGCATTGTACAGAAGTTTAAATATTTTCCAGGTCTCACAGCAAACTTTATTCAATACTCGTATCGTGAATTTGGGCTCAGTAAAGCCAACAACCGACGGTTCAACTGTTATCGGCAGATAGCCCCGACCTCACCCCCGTTCTCACTGCCGATATATCCGAACAAACAGAACGACAACGCGACACATTGCAATTACAACTTTATTACCACGCGACAAGCCTCAAATTAAAATACCGTGGGTATTATAATATTTTATATCCCGTTTAGGTATCTAACGATATCGACAGTGTACATGCAACGAGATAAGAGACAAAGTAAAACAGCAAACAAGGAACAGTTTTTACTATACATTTGTATATATCCGAAAGATCAAGGCACATTTCGATGTGGGTGGTATTTTTATTTTGCACCAGTTATAACTGCAAAATATTTAACTAAACGTACTTACGCGCTTAGTGTTGGTTGTCAAGCTCCAAGCCCAGTCATCTGATTTGAACCCGGGACCTCGCAATCAATGTTGCTCCCACTAAGCTAAACGTGTCGTCGTTACCTAGTAATAGTAGTTCCTCTACTCGTCCCTAGGGAACCTAAGGATCGTCAGTAAGTTATTCTTAATTGGGTCGCGGTCTAATTAACTTGGGAACACCAGATGTTGCTTTAAATTATAAACCAAAATCTGGTGATCTGGAAATTGTTAGCGCTCACTACCAGTTTAACGTAATTTCGTAATTCTACACGCTACAAGTTCAACAACATTTGAACTCCTGAAATGTCTAGCGCGCTTCCGATCCGTTGTTAGCTATCAAGTTATCTCCTCCCGGCTTCAGAATAGTTCACTAACTTCCGCTGTCTCGCAAACTAGTCTTTGATTTAGGGCTAATAAAGTTGCCTCAGTAGAACTGCCAAAAATATCATCAGTTGAGGTGCATGTTTAACGAACATGTTCATATGTCTTTTAATTCCAGTAATTATATCTACGTTGGCAAAAAATGTTTCTAACACTGGTTTATTCTTACCATTTTTTTACTAAAGGAGAGAAGCTATCCAGCAATCCAGCAGTGGGGCCTTAGAGAGGTTAAAAAATACAGGTCATTTTTTAAATTTAAACCAAAGAAGCAATTAAAACAGGTATACTATACTAACCCCGTATAGAAGTTCCATATAATATAACGTATACCTATTAGAACCTTTTTTCAGAAATATCATCGCATTTTATGCATTAAACTTTAACGAACTTTGTATAGATAGATAGATATATCTTTATTGTAATAATCATACATTGTCATTATCATTATACATTTTAGGAAATATACTTAAAATTAAAATTAAATCCATATGGAGACCAACATAAAAACAAAATTCAAGTTTAAATTAAAATATAGGATATCATCCATGTATCGCAATTTTCGCTCCTAATAGTCAACACGTTGAACTTAATAGTGTGTTTAATGACAGGCCGAAATTATCGGAACATTTTGGGTCAGCAGGCGAAAAGCCGAGCCGAGCGTGAAACGATCAAGATTCAATCACGTCGAACTGTTTACGCTAGGTTTACTTTGTAAATTCACTGGACCAAGTTTATTTTCGGTCTGAGGTTCCGACTTGAACTTGTGTGTATTGTATAGTCGAGTACAGTATATTTAGAGGCAACAGTGCAACCATTTTAGATTTCTTCCATTGACGATTCGAAGTCAACCTTGCCGCAATATTTAAGACATCTTGAGTGAAATTTTTGTACCTAATGCTTGTTTGAACGAAACTTCAATCTTACAGTATTCATAGTCAATTTTCTTGATGGTGGTGATAATTTTGTGAAGAAGTCAATGGCTTACCTAGAAAGTGACTATTATTATTATGTACCTTAAATCTAAGTTATGCACATAAGGGAAAATGTTTCACTGTTGGAGAGTGTCCAAAATATTGCTTGTATTTATTTTAAGAAAATATATATTCTTCCCTAACTAAAATATTACTCATTACATTATATCAGTACGGATTTTCCGCAATACTAAGAAACGCATGTAAATCTCTCACGCAAACATTACAGTAACTGCAATGTTACATAAGTCTCTTTACTAGGCTTCTACGAATTGCGCAATTACATGTCTTATTTATACCGAGGTATTCAGCGGTGTACCACCCTTTTAATAAATGTCACAGCGTCGGAGTTCTACCCCCAAAGGATTGTCAAGTTTATCTAATATCTATGCTTGAGTGTCTTTGGTTGCGGTACAATGACGTTTATTCAAATTGACTTGGTTCTGTTATTGATTTGTCAATCTTTTGCATGTCAGAGATGCCAGTGATGGTTGAGCTAAGCCTATTGGGCGAAGGGACACGTCCAGTGTCGCATCCAATGTCAGTGCATTCCCTCGTTTGTTATAACCACTGACAGTTGCTATTATTGTACATAAACCAATGGAAACCTACGTCTCGACTGCGAATTATCGGCAATCTGGTGGACATCATGACGACCCCTTTCCTTTAACGCCGACATATATATTTAACGTATGTATGTTCACTTAATAATGGGTAGCCGGATATAAGGACAAGGTTACAAAACAATAGTACCTACATATATTGGTAATTTGGTATTGGTGGATTTCGGACAATGTTGGAAATTTGAGGTTTAAATAGGTGTTTATCCCTTAAGGTAGACGTCCGATTACTTAACATATTCCTAGTAGTAGCCATGTTGAATGTTAAGTCTTTGGGAATAGAGGTCACAGCACGGTGTCACCTATTAAGCATTAGCGTGTAAAGCTAGAACATTTATCTTAATTAATCTACAGCTTTAATAAAATTCTCCGCCATTATTTTTATTCTTGTGCTACTGGATTTTAAATTACATATTTCTTTTCCGTGCCGGATACGACTTCCAATCCTGGGATTTTTGTATGGCCAACCTCGGGACCCTGGGATTGGCCAGGATACAAAAATCCCGGGATGGGAACCCTAGTGCCAGGTAAGTTCTAAATGTTTTTATGCTATGTATAGGTACTACTGGTGGAATAATTGTGTTATGTCCGACGTGTTCTCAGAAGGCGCGGCGGTGGTCGCCCCGGCCCTTTTGTTTTCATACGTGACTTGCATCTTAGATGCACGCAAATTAGCTAAATTTAGAACACTTCCACTCTTGCTCTCAACACTCCCCTTTGGAGTACGAAATAGCCTGTAAAGTCCCGGCCACAGTTTACTTAAAAATATTATTATTTTGTAATGTGTACGCTTGTATTTATAAATCCTACTCAACTCCTCTAAGTCAGGAAAAATGCTGAATTAAGATCGGTATCAGAGCTGAGTGCAGTTCGTTAAGACCTAAATGTTGTTAAACAAAGCTGACGTTGTTACCTATTTAAATTCAAAAAACTGTAGATCATACTATTTATAGCGTGAAAGAGTGAGCAAATTATGGAATTTCAAAAAAAATGTTTATATGCTTTTTGTGGAAGTCTTTAGGGAGACCTAAGTTCAGCTATAGCCATTTTCAGATTGGAAAGAAGACAATTCGTGATAATCGTGATTATCCAGTTCTCCACGGGTCACGTCACAAACAATGTCACAAATTAAAGTACAGTCTGTGTAAAAAGTCGTCGCAATTGTATGATGCAAAGTGTAGTAGGTACGATCTGTGTCCAAAGTCACTGTAAATTTGAATCAAATTAGCGCATTAAAAACTCTACAAGTTTTGCAGATTACAACCTACCACTCACAAAGTTTCTTAGCTAATTCAAATTCCGGTTTGAAGGATCTATCGGACAATTTTCTTACAGGGAGGGACATTTATTTAACTACTCAATAACTACATAGGCACTTTAAAACGACTTCAATTAGACGCTAACCTACATTTCAACAAAAATAAAACCGGCCAAGTGCGAGTCGAACTCGCGCACCGAGGGTTCCGTACAAACTCATAAGTAGATACATGAATAGTTCAAGAAAAACTATATGGCGATTAGTTTAGTAGGAGCAAATAAGTATGTGTTAAGATTTTTGCAAATTTCTCAAAAACGGTTCAAGTTAGGAAAACCGTTATATTTTTCCTGTAATATATAGGACGACATTAATAATTGGTAATTATTACAGATTTTTCTGTTCAGTAACTTCGAAGATAATAGGGGGGGAATGGTATTTTTTTTAACGTTTTTCGCCATAAATCAAAAACTACTTATTTAAAAAAAATACAAAAATAGTGTTTTAATCTATAAATCAAGCCCTTTCATTTGATACCCCACTCGATATTATAACCCTACTTTCAATTTTCAAAGTCTCATTACCTCCCCCCCCTTCCCCCCTCCCCTTCCCCCTCCCCTTCCCCCTCCCCTTCCCCCTCCCCCTTCCCCCCTCCCCTTTAAAAAAAAAGTAAAAAAGTTACAAGATTTTTTTTACATCCCATAAGCTCGGGTTAGCGGTTCTTAACACTATTCCAAATTTCAAGTCGATAGCATCAGTAGATCCTGAGATATCTTGCTGTGACAGACGGACAGACAGACAGACAGACAGACAGACAGACAGACAGAGTCGCACCATAAGGGTTCCTTTTTTACCATTTTGGTAAGGAACCCTAAAAAGACTGATTTTAAAGATAAAACAGTTAATATTATTAGCAGTGCAGCGTGACACCCTCCCGGTTTAAATAGACCGAGGGGAAGCGCGGCTAGATTGGCGCACCACTGACAAGTCATGCGGGTGGTTTATATTCCCCAGGCCTCGTTTTTTACAACAACCGTTAGCTATTTATTACCATATTGATTTGCTAAGATAAGGGGCCCAAGGCGTCTTTATGATCGTTTCTATGAAGTTTTTGTTTTATAAATGTGCTCTCTTTGAAACCAGATTTAACGACCATTTACATTTTACTTAGTTCGTTTTTATGAGGTGGTCGTCTTGTTATTGACGATTTACTCTTATTTAAAATGTACTAAACGTGAGACCCAGTATTCAAATGAAACATAAATAATTAATCTTACATTGATCAAATACGCAGTTTTATTGCGGAAGTATTAGATTTTTTTTATTCCCATTCAAGTACTAGATCGGTGGCATTGCCACAGGGGTAATTCAAATTACATTCAATGTTAATTAACCTTTTAAGAACAAACTATTATTATTATAATTACATTGTAACTTTTTGGTAGTTTCTTCCTTATGTGTGTAAAAAATGATGACTCAACAAACGCTATTAAATTATAGTATTTTTTCATCTACTCCATTGCAGTTGTTTTGTATTAGATTTGATACGCACGCTGATTTTGTCGGTGTGCTGTATTTATTTTGCTATGAGTAGGCATTACTCATTTTAGTTTAAATACCCATATCAGACGACGTAACGTAGTTTCAGATCTATTCCCTCTGAAACCGTAGATCTCTCAGGAAATTAGAAAATTCCTAAGGACATCCTGTAAAAACCATCCTACAGGATAAGTTTGTTTTGTAACAATTCTAATTGATAAGTTAAGAATTTCAGATGGTATAATTATACCAAGTTATGCATTATTACGAACTTAATATAACAATTTAAATTAATATGCGAGCCCATATCGGTCCATACCCCTGAAACACACATCTGACACCTAAAATAACGACCCGTCAAGAGTGATAGGTATACCGATGAAGAAGAAGAGATTTTTTTTTTTTAGAAACTGACGAACTCGCAACCCATCCTGGGCGTAGCGATTGTCGGACCGGGTGGTTGGCCGTGGCGTTCCCTGGGGTCGAACCAGGTCACTTAGTCCCGGTCCACCGCGACTAAGACAACGACGAAGAAACGATGGATCCGTGCTTGATATTTGCATACAAACCTCTATCCCCTCTTTAAATGGTGCGTTAATTTTTTCAAAAATAGTGCGTTCTTTATGAGTACTAGCCTACCGGTTTACCCAAATTTACCTAAATTGCAATGCACAGTATTCCGTTCAGTGCAATATATGCAAACAGTCGATTGGTCGACTTGCCGTGTTTCGCTATCCTACTCGGGAAGGGAATATCGTAATATGTTTACGTTATCTAGGTCATAAGGAGTTCGTGTCAGTGCAAAGGCATGCAAAATATTACAGAACATTATTACAGCAGAGATTAAATAAGAATTACAAGGTAATTAGCGAAATTAGCTAATACATTACGTGTGATTTTCGATCTTTTAATGCATTATTGACTGCATGCATGCAACGTTGTGGTGATATGTAGTATGTAGGTTTATATACAAATACAAATTGTTTATTTCAAAAATCACTTTATAAATTACATTTATGCTGACCCCAACACAGTAGGCCTGTCCTGTCAGGGATAAAAAGGGACACTCAGAGGATTTCTCTAAAAGTGTATCGTTCAGAAACTTTTTAGTCATAATAACAAAACTGTATTAGTCATCCAAATGATACAAATTGGCTGAACTCTATTGTATTTCATAGATTCTTTTAAAGTTATGGAACAAACTATTTAATGGTAATCGCCGGGTTAATGACATTGATGTTAAAAAGTGTGATAAAACCACAAACACAGTTCATAAACTTGGTAGACTTTTTTCAGTGTAGTGTACTTTCAGATTGTAAAGGTACCCAAGTACCATAGTGTTATGGGAATATCCTATTGCTCTCATATTAAGACTCCCATACAAAGGGATCCACTCGTGTTTTATGACCCCTTACCTCAGTCACACCACGCGTGTGACCACAATCCATCGACACAACTCATAAAACCGCCATATGTCGGTTTAGTGCCTACTCGACCGCCGATTTGTTGGGGTTTGCCTCCCCCGTAGCGTCCGCTTAATCTCAGTACGGGCAAACCATGCGGGCTGTCCATGGTTTTTTTTAACAATAAAGCAATTCCAACTCTATGCGTACCAGGGTATTTCTCCAGAAATATGTCTGCGGTCACCTCATTCATCTGGCCCTTTTTCATACTAGATGTATGGAGACAGATGAATGAGTCGCAGACATATTTCTGGAGAAATGCCCAACTAAAGTTAAATCTCATCGTCACTGTTATCAAATCATAAATTATGTCATCGTGAGAATACGGCGAATTTGCCGCGAGTCATTAAAACTTGAAAACGAATCTGAAAATGATGCAGACATTATTGTCCGACGTTTTTACACGCACGAAATTAAAATATAATGACGTATAACAAACCATTACATTGGAATGACGCTCTGAGAAAAAATACCGATTCTCTTGGGATCAATGCTGAGTAAAGGGGGTACTGCAGCTCGATGATACGATAATTCGATGTTAGCTTGTTGCAATGCATGGGAAGAATGAAACGAGACGTGCAGCTAAATCGAATCGATAAGTAGTCATCGAAGATTCTCGACTCTGAATAGCCGTCTCGTTCAAACCATTACGATGATCAAGAACTCACTTCCTTTTAAGTGTTTTTATTCGAATTTATTATCGATACAATGTGGACGTGCACTACAGCAATTACGCATTACGGAAGTAATCTACAAAATGAAACTTATTACGTACCGGCTTGTACATAAGTTCTCGTGTAATATTACGTATTGTGTTTTACGTCATCGGTTAAGTTTGATAACCATCTTATTTATGTTGAATATGTCTCAAAGTAGCTGGCTCATTAGTGATGAAACACTATTATGTTCTACACATGCCACCTAAGCGTATAAATATGTGCCAACCGCCGCGGTCGGTTAAAATGCCATTTAGCGGCTTACACAAGTCGTATTTCGTCGCTTTGTGTAAGCTGCAACAGTGCCCAAATTCGGGTTATATTATGTTATGATATCACTAAGACTTTAATAAATATTTATCACCTGTAATAAAGACTCCGCTTTCTTTAGAAACAAATTTACGGTTGTGTGTGACCGTGGCATACCTACCGGAATAAATATAAATAGGTTTATTACATTTGTTACTGATTATGCATATACTGATCATTGAAAAAATGGCTTATATTTGATAATTAATTCCTGAATATTTCTAAAATAAGCTTGAATTTAATATATATGTATGTACATATTTATTTTATTAGTTAATCATTAAGTGGATATGTCGCTCTTTACTAATCGTGTACGAGTACCTATAAAGATTTTATAAAAAATTATAATAATCAAAACTAATATATTTTTAATAGGCTTTGAGTTAATATCTCAGTCTATTGAATCTTTGTCATTGCATAATTATAGTTTATAGCGATTTTGTTACAATTACACTGAATTAGCCAACTAAAGCAATCACAGATTACTCGTTATTCATTTATTAATAATATATCTAATAACATAATATTGTTTGTGAGTATCTCATTACAGATTGTGTAGGGGCGATGTTCGTTACAAATCGCGAGGGTGCGCGGTTCCCACCCTCGAAAGGTTAACGCATTCCCTTATCGGGGGCTGATGGAAACGGCCACAAGTCAGACAGTTATATTTAGCGCGGGCGGTTGCGTCCTCGCTTAGATACTGTTAGTTATCAATCCAATGTTTACGTTAAACATTAGGTGCTGTGTCCGCCCACATGGATTTTGACTTTTCCATACAGCTACATAATTCGGATGTTGACTTATACAACGTAATATAGTCACATGGATTGGAAAATACTAAATTATCATAACACAAAAGAAATAAACCAAAAATGTATAAAAAATATAAAGTTATGAGAAGTTTAAAAAAAAAACGATATTTTTTTTATCGTCTTAAAGAAAAATTAAAGTAAATTTCGGAATGCTTAAATAACACTGAAAAAATAATTGTCAGACAACTATATGCTTAAACGCACTTTTTCGTGCTCAAAATGGCAAAATGCTATTTTTTTTCATACAACTTAGTACAGCGATCGAAGCGATGACGTCATAGGAGGACCCATTTTTATAGAGCGTTTTCAATGCTCAGTACGATTTTAGATTTATTCATTTATTTCAATAGTACATTGTGAGTTTACAGAAAAATCCAAAGCACCCACAATGCCAGTCATACAGTAAATATCAATAACACAATAAATTTTAAGTCACTAAAAACGAACATTGTGAACAAGTTACATTACAGAAAAATTGCTAAAATAGGACTGCCAAGATCTGATCTGCGATCTGCTACTTTTGATTACAATTTGTGGCTGTTATACTTATACAAATGTATTAGGTGTCATATAGATATTTGTTCCTCACAAATAGTAGAATCGATTTACGACAGAAAAAAAATCGAGTCAACAGGCGAATTATCATGCTTTCGGCATACGTGCCCTGCCCAGGCCCAGTTGAGTATGTAGGAGTTTGGTTCCACATCCGCGATACTCGCAATTTTTACGGGATGAATTTCGAAAAATCCTTTTTAGTGTACCTTGTTAGTACCTACGTTTCGTCCCGCTATCTGCATTGGTTAAGGTCATGCTTTGTCTGTCAGTAGATACGTTAGTCACGGAACTATTTTATATGTACAGTCGCCATCAGATATATCTGAGCTGTCAGTGTACTCATAAATATCTGAACACGGCTCTAATGCTATGAAAATAGAGCCGTGTTCAGATATTTATGAGTACACTGACAGCTCAGATATATCTGATGGCGACTGTACAGATGGATTAATTTGGTTCTATCTACGACTTTACGATTCAAACATGTTTTATCCCTGATTTCTGACATTCCCAAGCAGAAGATACTTGACGCTGCATAATGTGAAGGGTAGCGACACATTTATGTACTTATTGCAACTGCATTTCCATATGAACATTGATAAAGAAGTGACACACCTACCTAACCTAACCTAACCTAAATGTATACTGTTAACTGTGTTGAGGAGCGGTGTCTCTTAAAACAAGCATATTTATTGCTTAAAAAGAGGCACCAACTCACATCCTATGTAATGTTTTTGGAAAAAGAATAAATAATTTTAATTTTAATTAAATTTTTAACCTTGGCTTGAAAACGACTCATATAGTAGGTACATAAAATGTTGCGTTTCGAAATGCTGGAAAATATCCTATGTCGAAAACTTCGTTCATTTTTTACGAGCCTGATAGTGTCCTCGTACCTTGTACAGCAGACCACAAATCTCGTATTTGTACGAGGAATCTCGTACGGTTGGCAACCCTGATATAGACATAGGCACTCTCCTAGGCATCCACCTAGGACAATTACACCTGATCATCGGTTTTTATCCTCCAGTCACTACCAGCTACCCTGCATACATCATCATCATCAAAATATGACATTGTTAACTTATTGACCCATCGCACGTTATTCCAAATCACACAATAAGTTCTAACTAGAAGACTTATATCGTCTTTAAATTGAAAAGGTCAACAGAATGCCGAGGTCATTCGCAAATGACCTATAGCAAATTTCCATCCGCGTCCAACCTCATTTGACACCAAAGACATTTTATTCAATCCGGTTTTTTGCATTTAAATAAAGCGAAAGAGTCAATTTGCAAATTAAATTCGAAGCTCGTTTTCGCACCTTCCGCCCTTTGAATTTCCCCTTCGTAGGTTTAATCATCAGTTTATTCGTGATTCAAGTGTCGGCTTAAAGTTTTTATTGTGTTTTAATTTGTGTAGCATGTGGGACACGCTTGGGACACGCGACCCGCATCCAGCGTATGCAGGGTTCGTGTCGAGAATCATTTGAACTACTAACTCTCCCATCCTCGTATCTCACTTGCAATCTCTATTAGATGATAAACCTTATTATTTACATTATAAGGTAGGGTTTCGATAAAACTTTCAGCATAAATGCGAGGTTTGAAGTAATTGCAGTTCGCGAATGACCGGTATCGCGTTGCCGTCGACTACCAAAGGGGTGACGAACAATATGGCACTAACGCACGCTTTTGGTGGTGAGAATTTGTTTACAATGAGACCGGTTTAAAAGGATTGTCTAAATATCATAGCAATGGCCCTAATGATGATAAATATGCTATGGATGCTAAGGGGACGCTCAAACCTTGAGAACGTGATAACCATTTTATAGTAAACTTATTATATGTATAGATAGGTCTAGTACTACTTTATGCATCAAATTTATTAGTTTAAATTCGTAATCTAGGCATATATCGTCATGATGATATTGTTTTGTCCATACTGATCAGAATTTGGAAAAAATAAGGCTGTAGTTTTGTGTTAAACTTAATTTAATTTTAAGTTAGTCTTGATAATACAGTATGGTACGAGATTTTATATTTTCATTGTTTCAGGGCTGCTATTCCATTACCGTATTTTCATCATAGAAATATGATCATAAGTCAAAATATGCTGTCAACAAGAACCATACAACAATAGACTATATATAACATTATAGAAGTGAGCTAACGCATATTATCCCACTTCTGATATTGTCCTTGGCCGCATTTGTCAGTTTGAAATGCAATTTTCGATATATACGAAACGAATTAAAAATCTTCCAACATTCTCAGTCAAATATGACAAAAAGTTTGACTTTGACGAGGGACTCGTAGCCGTACAAATGTTATTACAGTAAACATTGACACAGAGATTAAACATAAGCAGGTATTAAAAGTCAAATTGTGATTCTGTAAGATTTCATCCAAGGGAATTCTACTTCATATATCTGTGGTTCGAATTGATACCTGGAAACCCTAGACCAGTGTTTTTCAACGTGTGGGTCGCGATCCACTGGGGGGTCGCAAAGGCTTCTTTAGGGGGGTCGCAAGAGGTCGAAAGAACTACTTCAGTAAAAAATCGAATAAATTTAAAAAGATAGATTTCATGTATGTCACACATGATCAAAAAGCGAAGGGGCGGGGGGGGGGTCGTGTCATGAAAAAGGTTGAAAACCACTGCCCTAGACTAATCAGTTTTCTAGTATCCCCAGATATCACCATAAAACCTCTCCTGAAAGATTACTAAAAGCTATGAAAGAAAGTGCAATGGGCTAAAATGGCGGTACTAGACCGGGAAGGTTACAGACGATTCCTATTGATTTATTTGTGACCCTTTCACAATTTAGATCACATTTATTAACCATTGTCAAAAATTATGTATGTTACATACTGTGAATAAATTATGTCTGTTCATTCGCATTTATTGAAGATACATAGAGATTATTGTTTGTGGTGGTAAACGCAACCAAAATACTTAAGCTGCAATCTACAGAGAGTTTAAAAAAAAACTTGGACATTTATAAATTGTCAACGCAGTCTGTACCTACATAATCAATCAGTACCTAATTGGTATCACTTGAACTAACTACTATGTCAATAAATATTGATATCATTGAAACAGAGACGAGCTTGCCTCTTAGCGTATTATCGTGCATTGACCCCGCATACGCATGAGTGATGGCCGAAGTGTAGGCGACTTGCCTAGTGATTACACAGACGACATACAATAAAGTGGCGTATGTATGAGATGCTGAGCTCATGTAAATGTAACTTTATATTCATAAGCTGTTTAACACATCGACGCCTTGATTTTCGCACGCTGTTAAATATTAAAACCTTAGGATCGTAAACAAGTCCTTTTCCAACGGTTCTAGGTTTTTTGCGTGGAAAAGTTTCGCATTACAAACCGACATTTCGAAATCACCACACCAGTCCCGCTGTTTTGGTATTCTTATAACTGTACGCAAGTGAAATCGCATCCAGAATCCGAATTTCACAATTTTCAATTCAAAATGAGCACGCGCTAAATAAATCAGTTCACTTTCTCTCGCCTACCGATTTGCAATTTGCTCGTTGGCTACCAATTGTTTAGCTGGGCGCACTTACAAAACTCGGGGCTTACAATCAGATGTGGAGAAGAGACTGACACATTGGTTATTTAGTCGGTCACCACACATAGTGGTACTGCTACGAGAGCAACTAGACAAGTTCTAGTACAGCCGGCTAAAATCGGTCGTCTGCGTGAATCGACCGGACCACTTTGGATTCATCGGACTGAATTCGGTCGTCTGCGTATAGTTTAGCCGACTATACAGGGCGTCCCACGGCTATGCCACATAGAGGGAAAGTACCTACCTTAAATATTGCAGATAGAATATTTTGTTGAAAGGAGACTTTATTTTATTTTTAAAAGTAAGTACTGCATTCAACACTTTTTTTTTAAATTACTTGTTTTGTATGTGAATAAATTTTCTTAACATTTAAATCAAATATTTTACGCTATTCCTTTTTTTTGAGATACAGTGTTACTTAAGAGGAATTATTGGTTTTTGTCCTCTCTTTCGATTGTCATCATAAAAATACAGGGTGTTATGTTTTCACACTTGAGTCGGTTCGATTCCCCGACGAAGCAGGTAATTTTTAGAAAATCTTTGAATGCAGTATGACTTACTTTAAAAAATAAAATAATGTTCCCTTTCAGCAAATCATCCTATCTACAATATTTGAAGTACTTTCCCTCCATGTGGCATAGCCGTGGGACGCCCTGTATAGTAGATTAGCGATAGCGCCTAAAAGTTCTTATTTTATACCTACCATGTATACGCTCATATGTCCGAGGTAATAGTTATGTAGGTAGCAGTGGCGTGGGGTGCTAGACAGGAAACCTCCCAGAGTGTCTGGATTCTTCTCATTCCTCTTGATCCGGTTGATCCGCAGGAAAGGGAAGCGTCTTGGCCGGTGCACCCCGGGAGCAACGGCAAGTGATTTCTTAGGGGCCCCTAATTGATCACTTGCCGATGCTGCGAATGAGCCTGTCAGGGGGGGTTGGGGGGTCCCGCACCGGGTTTCCTCTGTTAGAGGACTCTCCAGGTGCGGCACGCGAGGGCGGAGCGTCGGGCACGGGCAGCATCCCTCCGACGTCTCCTTTTGGGGGGCACTGCGGGCAGGCACCAGACGGGTGACCTGTGCCGCTGCGTGGTGGCGGTGGACTAGTCCTCTGCGTCCCGTTAGTGGGACGTAGAGGACTGGTCCACCGTGGTCCGTAAACCTGACTGTCCCCAGCAACGAGGGCTCGCGATGGTCAGGAACGGACAGGCGAATGTCTGCGGGGTAGGGGCGTTTGTCCTCCCGTGGACGGCTGCGGGGCAGGGGCGTTTGTCCTCCCGTGGCGGCGAGGGAGGGACCGGGACACCGTGTGTCTGGTGCCGGTCCCTGCTTCCCCGGGGGACGGCCATTTGGTCGGGGGGGAGCTGGTGAGGGAAGGCACACTGGCCATGCTACAGTGTGCCTTTTTCGGAGAGGGTCCGCCCTAGGGCGGAGGTGCTGGTGATGGCGTGGCGTTAGTAGATTCCCATGCCATCACCGTGAAGGCACAGGTCGGTAGCATCCCTGGGTTTTAGTGGGTAGGCCAATCCCTTCAGGAGCGGAGAGCCCCACATAACCAATACGTAACATCTGGCTGTCACCCCCGATAGCCTTAGGTTACGTAGTGGTATGCAGTTTTATGCATTTCCCGGGGTCAAAAAAAAAAAAAAGAAAAGGTAGCAGTGGCGTGGCGTTGAAGAGATCCTTGGGCAAGCCGGAGCAGCTTTCGATTTTCTTTATGAGCACTAGAATTAAGTGCTGAAATGCCTAATATTAGGCAAGCCGGTGGGAATCGAGTTCTATGGATGCCACGCCACTGGTAGGTACCTTACCTAACAGTGGCGTGGCGTCCAATATATTCTTAGTAAAGCCGGGGCAAATTTTGATTACTTTTTCTTCAGGAGTAGTAGATACTCCGGTCATATTCTTTAAAATGGGCAAGCCGGTGATAATCGGGTTCTACGGACGCCACGCCACTGTTACCTACTGGTATTATAGGAATAATAGAAGGATGGGTGGAGGTATGTACCAATAGTACATTACATAACTAGGGTGGTAATATAAAGAAAGGCCGAGATCCCAGAAGTTTGCGGCCCGAGCTGCAAGCGAGGGACGTAAATATGCGATCGAGGGCTTTCTTTATTACCTCTCGTGTTGTGTACATCATTTTATGTCTACACTTGATACGCACATGCAAGCTGCAAAAACCTATCGCATTGTTTGGTGGAAGCATTAACACGGATGATGTGACTGGTGAATTTGTATGAATTGAATATGATTTTTTCATCAAAAGACGTGCTCATGGCATCTCTGAAAGTTCAGCAAACATCGCTTTATAGCCAAGTCTTGTGAACAGGTATAAACGATCAGTATAGATTTAATATTTATTTGCAGACAATCACCGTATCAAACGTGTTTTCGATTGTCGCTTTGTGTACAACGCTCTTTGTGTGTTTCAGTAGGAAATGGCTGTAAATATTTTTTCATGCTATTCACTACGCCTGCTGCGTTTGATTGAGATAATGGTTTCAGTGTCAGAAACATCAAATCACAAGTTTACGAAATTATGTTTTTGTAAGTCGGATCGTGTTTAAGAGAAAACGTTTATGATTTGATGTGATGGCGACTGATCATTTAATTACATGTCTTCAAAATCAGGAGTCATGTCATGAAAAATATGATGACATGAACATTTGAACATGCCTAGATTTAATTATGACTCAAACCTCGTTACATCATTTGCGGTAGCTGGGCGGACCAGGAGATGTGATGCGACACTTTAGCTAGTATGAACTTGACAACTAACCAAGTAACCACACATCTACCGTAGGCGAAGTCTGTCTAGTTTAAGTAGTAGATCTATACTTGTAATATTATGTCTACATCTACAATTAAAGTGTTTAATTACTCAATTACTAGTTAAATGAGCGTGAACGCTGTGATAGAATAATCTCAATAATCATTCACAGCTTTGTGCGGATCACAGCAATCATAATCATGATTACAATAATTCGTAACATCGTAATTAATTCACCAACAAAAGATCAAGGCCGCAATCCGAAGATATAACTTTTTGCTCACGCTCGTGACTGCGCCTGAGCGTTCTGAGCAACAAAAAAGCGTATAGAATTTTAAATGGATCATTTTGCGTTTATGAACTTAACACTTTAACGTGTTCCATTATTTTTGCCGGAGGAGATTGGCGTGGATCGGGCTTAATGGCGTTCAATTGAAGAGGGCCATGTTCAGTGAACTAAGACAGTCTGATGATGACAAAACAGTTCGTGATTGACATAACGATGGGCAGACAACACACAGCTGAAACTACTGCAGATAACGAGATTAAATCTAGAACACATGTTTCTTAGAGGACTGAGACGATCCCTAAGAATGGATCTTCTAAAAATCAACTTCTAAGAAGTGAAACGAAAAATAAAGAAAATGTTGATTGTTTGTGAGAAAAAGTTAGAAACTCCTCACACAGACAAAGCCGTCGGGCGACATCTAGTTATAGGTACTTAAATGTGCTTTAGCCAGCCGCCAATTTGGCGATCTCGATTTACATTATCGAAATCACCTCGCCAATGTCCATTAAAAGCAAATGAGTCTGTTTATTACCATAATGAAGCGTGGGTTTTATTTGGTTCTGAGAACTCGGCTAAAGCTAAGCCTTAAATTTCCCATTTAAAAGGCTGATACCTTAGCAATATGCTTAAAATTAATACTGATAATAAAAACAAACAAGATCTTCAGACAAGGTAGAATTGTTCATTTTTAAGTTACGGTTCATGTATAAAACTAAGTCTGTGTTAATATATTACTAAGTAGTCATGACTGTGAACAAAAACTACCACATGATAAGGATTTTAGTCATAAATTTGGCTAAATAACTAGGAGGTGATTTTGGGAGGAGGTAGGACGAAGGGATTGAAAATAACCACATGATAAGGTTATAAGGCTAACTCATCGAGCGGGTTAAAAAAGATAACCGTAAGGATTACTAGGAGGCGAAACAAAGAATATGAAGATAACCACATGATAAGCGTTTGTTCCTCATCAAGTGGGTTAAAAAGGGCAACTTGGGGGTGTTACTAGAAGGCTGGAGAGTTTACTATGAAAGGGATTTAAATTGCCATACAGTAAGCAGTGTACTCGTAAACCATATTTCTATGATATTTAAGGAGGTATGTATTTCGGCCATTCTCACGAAGTATGTCTGCGGTCACCTAATTAGCGCGACGCTGTTTTCATACTAAATGTATGGAGAGTATGGAGACGCGGTAATTAGACGCAGTCATAAGTACTTCGTGAGAATGGCCGATTTCTAAGCATCTCAATATCAAAGCCGCAGAACAAAGGCACTTTTAAAATTCGTGTATAAATTTAGCAGTACGTGTTGGTGCGGACAACATAAGGATTCATGAATTCTTATTAAGGCATGATACGGAACTCTACGGGCAGAATAAAATTGCCTACGAAACGAGCTAGCCAAGGCCAACTTTAAATATAGCTTGTACGTGTTACTGTCGTTGGCGAAATCGGACGATTTGCGTTACTCTAAATTACCTCAATCAAGTCAAGATCACAAGATTCGAATTCTGACTAGTCATCTCAAAGTAGTTCTCTATAACCATAATTATTAATTTACTGTTTTTAATATACATATTCATTTTGGATACTTTTTGCTCTAATTATTTGATTTCAACCTAGGTACTTTAGAGGTAAGATAGAAGAGTGTGTCATTTCGACCGATGAATCCACGAAGAAGGACCGCGTAGTAATATTTTGTATCTCTCTGCTGAACAAGAGCATACTGTATACATAAACTGATTTATAACATTTTTGCTGTCAGAAACTTGATGTTACATTTTTAATAACTAATTGATTGAATCAGGCGTTACTTTGCGGAAATCCATGTTAATTAATATTGTTTTTCTAATGCGCGATATGATACCGTGTTAGTACTAATTAACTAACATGTTATTATATCGAGGATTAGCAAAGTAATACATATTTTTGTTTTAATTTTTAATGACTTCTTATTGCGTAAGATTTACAAAGAAACCTTATTTTTTTATTATAAAATTAAAAAGTCCGTCGAAAACTTGCGCGTGGTATTTAATAAATTGCCACCTTAGTACTTAGGAACAACGTAGGCAGGTATTCAATCTTATAAGTGGGTACTCCAACCCACGACCGAGTCACTGACATCATACAAACCTGCTGCACTTTTTATTGATAACATAAAAACAACATCGAGCACTCGACTTTAAGAACCACTGTCCTAATTAGATGAAAGAGTTCATAAAACGGACTGCAGAATGCAAGAAAAGCAACTAAAAAATATATAATACGAGTAGGTATATGAATTAGTTATGTTATGATGTGTCATGGCATTAAGTCCGCCATTTGTACAAACTGATATGTAATGTACACTAATTTCTAGATAATTAAATAATGACAACCTAACAGGCTTGGTTACCATCTTTTTAGACGTTCCGTACCTCAAAAGGAAAAAAACCGGCCAAGTGCGAGTCGGACTCGCATACGAAGGGTTCCGTACCACCGTACAAAAAAACCGTCTTAATAAATAACTGGCAAAAGGTCTTAAATGCCGTGTAAATCAATGGCACTTAAGACTTTTTGGTTGAGAAGTTTTTCGGAAATAACTTCAAAACGGTTTATTCGTTACTATTCAAAATAATTTTCGTTGAATGTATTTCTTAAGCGTTACCTTCCTGATTTTTTTTATATTTTTTGGATTTACGGTTCAAAAGTTAACGGGGGGGGGGGGGACACAATTTATGCAACTTTCGGAGCGATTATTTCCGAAAGTATTCACTTAATCGAAAAAAGTACATAAAAGCCTTATAATGTTTTTAAAAGAACTATCGAATTATGTAACTCACGTTGACGTTTGCTGAAAAAAAAGATTTTTAGCTTCTGTTACATGTATGGAGTGCCCCCCCTATTTTTTTTTTTATTATTTAACTAGCAAACTTAGTAGCGGCATCTACAAGACATCTATATTCCAAATTTCATCAGTATACGTCTTGTAGTTTTTGAGTAAAATGCCTGTGACATACGGACGGACGGACGGACATGACGAAACTATAAGGGTTCCTTTTTAGCCATTTTGGCTAAAAACGGAACCCTTATAAGATAACTTTGTTGTCCGTCTGTCTGTCTGTCCGTTTGTTAAGTGTTAAGACCCTTTATCTCGGGAACGCGTGAAGGTATCGAGTTGAAACCAAAACCATATACTAAGGTATATGGTCTCTTGAAGCTGAAACAAAAACAGACTATTAATTTAACGGTAAAAAAAGATATGGCCATTTATGCCGAAAAAATTTACATTTCGGCTCTCAAGAAAACCGAAATTTATAGGGTACTTTTGTTGACCTAGAAATATTAAATTTGCCAAGTAACCCTCGGTGGACGAGTCCGACTCGCTTTAGTCCTGTTCTTTTTTCAGCCAGCATTCGTATCCTTTTTTATCGTGACACTTATACCACTTATACCATTTCAACCTCTAAGAATAACTAAATATTTTTACTAAAAAAAACCCGACCGCGGTGCACTTTGAAAGTGCATAAAATCCGCCATTTTGTTCATTTTAACGAACTTCATACCCAGTGACACTCGCGCCATCAAGACGAATCCAATGATGTATCATTTATCAAAATCGGTTGTGCCGTTGAGTAGTTACGAGCGGACACAGGAACGGATATACATACATACAGGTCAAACACATTACCCTCCTTTGGGCTTCGCCGCAGTCGGGTAAAAAATGGTTTTATTTAATTTGTTTTTTAAGTTATGTGAATCGCAGAATTTTTAAATACATTTCTGTAAGATACCTATTTAGTAAACATTCCCATTTTGTATTTTGACGTTTGGGGATCCTTTACACTTCTAAATCATAATATTCTGTATTCTGTAAACATAACAAAAAAACTAACTTCAAACATTAAACCACTACTATAATAAAAAAAATAATATTGTGTATTTATTTTCTATTATTTTATTTTTTTGCGTTGTTTTGACGCCTAAAGACCCTTTACATCTCTAAAAATGTAAGTAGTTTAACCTAGAGTATGCCACGTATATTTTTTTCTAATAGTTTCTTCGTACACGGATCCAGGGCATACAATAAATTAAAGTTAATGTAACGTTTTAATGAAATCACATGCAATAATGTCATAATGTTATATCTAATATTTTTGAAAAGAGAAACTAATGAGTTTCTTCCGGCGCTTCTTCTCACCAGAAGGTTATTACCCGAAGCGCCAAAAGAAAAGAATAGAATCAGACTTGTTGCTATTAAAAACGCATCTAGGTTTTCTCGCCATCTCCGTCTGGGCTGTGCTGACTCGTCTGCGTTGCCTATCTTACTGCAGTCGAAAAAAACGTGACAGGTAAATACCCATAACCACATACTGCACTGTGCAAATATGGACAAGTACCTACTATTATATAGATTCGTGAAACTGAAACTAACTTTTAACAAGGATCCTAGCAATAGAAATACGAAAATGTTGCATAATTTCATAAAGGTGGCCCGAGAAAGTTGGCCATCAATGAGCCAGTGAACAATACCTATTCCAAAAGTATGCGAACATGATGCTATTGTTGTGGCTGACGGAGCATGAACATAACACTCAAACGTCACATAGTTCTGCCACAGTCTAAGGTCTAAGGAACTTATATATACATAAAGTCGACCGATGGAGATGTTTCAGAGCAATCGTACTGGGGCCGCAGGGTGAGACCCACCTGGGGTGCAGTGGCGTGGCGTCCAAAGAACTCGATTCCTACCGGTTTGCCTAATATCTGGCATTTGACCACCTACAGCTCTTAAGGAAAATGTCCGCCAAATCTGCACCGGCTTGCCCAAGCATATCTTTTATGCCACGCCACTGCTGGGGTGAGCCCGATTTGCTTTCATCGCCATGTTTACCAATACTTAGATAAGACAGATCATTTATTTCATGGGAAAACAACAGTATGCTCGTAAATTCTCTGTACAATTGTTTGTACCTACATCGAATTTGTAATCGGGAAAAGATGATCATGACATGAATAATCGCGACTAAAAAGTTATCATCAAAAAACTAAATGAGGATAAAGATGATCAATGTCACAATGTCAAAAGATCTTTCTGATCTTATGTAGGTAACAATCGCATTTACTGTCATAGGCCGCTTTGTCTCTTAGCAGTATGAGCGTTGGCCAACGATAGTTTTTAAACTGTGGTTCTGCTATTACAACTAAAACTCTAAGTAAGTATTCTAGCAAGCGTCTCGGAAGCTTACAATTTTCATTTGATATAGATTTGCCTTACTCAGCCTTACTAATATTACACTTGCAAAAACATAATAGACACTCCTGGAAACGTCTCGAAAGTTAACAATTGAAATTTGATATACATTTGTTCCCTTGCTATTTAATATAACACTTGTAAAAAAAACATAGTATAGTATCCTAATTATGTATTTAGGTCATGTTTACTAAGTTTTTACATGGCGGATACGTTGTTATTCTACCAAGGGAGCGGTGTAGAGTTAAATAACGGCGATCGTTCGACGATGGTTACTATCGATATCGCTATGGGAGGTAAATTCAGCATAGGCATATCCATCTCATATAACTTGTATATGAGACCTTATGCCAAACCTTATCGAAGGCTTTCGCCACGCCATCGCACCGGTCGGTACCCCGGAGAACTTGCCGAAATTGTCCAACACGTGGTCAGTAATACGTTGCACCTGTTGGACACACGACACACTAGTGTCCGGCCCTAAAGCCGTATTGCTGATCTATAATAATCGAATCGGCATTCATTCACAAACGCGAGAATGCGGGACAAAACAATCCACTCATACAGTTTCCCGAGGGAGCTGAGTATAATCGGCCTATAACTGGACGGGGAGGTGCGGGGTTAACCCGGTTTCGGAATGCCTATAACCGTGGCGTTTTTCCACGCGGCTGGAAAATGGCCATTAGCTAGGGCTGCATTGAAGATGCTAACTAAAATTAGGAGCATAGCTTCTGGAAGAAGCTTGAGGATACGGTTGGAAATTCCATCCGCTCCCGGGGCTTTCCTAATTTTACTTCTCCTAATTAGGCCTTTTACCTCGTCCTAGGTAACTCGGGTTTACTCGGCTCTAGCGGAGGCGCGGTCGGAGGGAGTTGAGACCTTATACCCACTTCTGAATCGACCAATCTAATGTGCGGTTCACCAATGTGTGGCTTGGCGAACATGGAGACTCTAAACTAGCTGCGAGGCATTCGGCTTTTTCGTCGTCTTCAAACGCCGGAGTTGATAATGTTTGATCGGATTTAAGAGTTCTCGCTAATATCCAGTACGTAAGGTGACTGGGCGTTAACTCTTCCATCCAATCACAAAACTCGTTCACCCGAAATTCAGCCATACGCTGGTGGAGCTCGCGTATCGCAGCTGCCAGATTGTGGCGAACTTAGGGAGAAGAGAATACTGATCGTTCTCTGAGGAGCCGGTTCTTTCTCGTTTGCAAGTCCTAAAGCTTGGGAGGTAATGGACGGCTTTGGACAACCTTGGCCGGCATTTCTCTCGATGCTTCGTCACGAATGACGTTAAGGTGGCTTGCGAACGAGGCGATCGCCGCGTCTGTCTCATCAGTTGTTGTAATAACGTCGGGGATTGAAGTTAAATGAGGGGTCACTGTCTTTACTAGACCTACTCACACCTTTGCCCAATCCACGACGGGCTTGTTCTCAGGTGGGAGACTACCAGCGTCATCAGGCCCGAGCCGAGCGGCAAATGGTCGCAATCTAACTTGTGTAACACTTCTATGGAACGTATAACTGCAAAGATACGTTCTGTAGGAGTGCGATGTCTAGTATGTCGGGTCGTTTGTCATGATCGAATGGATAGTGAGTAGGTTCGAGGGGTGCGACAACGTCAAACGCTGTCTGATCGTTAACCATGGCGTAATTCAAATTATCATACAAAATGAACCCGATAGTCGGATTTTTGGCACTGAATGTGTTAATGAAAAAAAAAAGAATAGACCTGTCTGTTCCAAGCCTAAATATGATCCGGGCCCTAAGAAGTGTGAACCCGCCTTTAAGCAGTTACGTGAACAAATTTACTGCCTCCGATATAATCACTCAGGAAACTAAGTAGAAATTTATTGTTAACACCTTGCATTTACTCAATTGTGTGAGTTAATAATCTAGAACCGGTTTCGTGGTGTGGTTCAGGTTGTAACATAGAGTTATTTTCTTGCTCTAGTGACATACTTTCGAAAATTGTTTACTTAAATTTATATTAGGTACCGACTATAATAAAATCGATTATACATGATATTTCTTACATTATAAATTGAGACAAATCTATAAAATAAATCTAAGTACCTAAATCCAGAAATTATTTACACCCATTTTCATTTAAGTACCAGTACCTACCAACATTATTATGTTATTGAGTTAGTATAAAGTTTAAATCTACGCTATGGCGTTTAAACAATGATCAAGAATCAATGATGAATTGATGATATAAGTATGTATTTGCTAAATAAACATTATCAACTTTACATACGAGTAAAAATGCTATTCTATAATTAATTACTAACTATATTAATTAATTAATCAACAATAGCGCAAAACCTCCTAAGTACACGATATTTATGTTGCTAAGCGTGTAATAATAGTATTGTATCATTCCCACTTGACCAGTTAGCACCGGCCAATCCCGATCACAGATACGGAATACGGTACACTTATAACCCCATAGGCCGTAAACGCCTTGCAAACTCCTACTTAAATACGCCCTTTCAAAGCCGAGCCGCTAAATAAATCATTAGTACTACTTCCTATTGTGTATGTAAGTGTGTAAGTAAGCCAGTGGCGTAGTACTGGTGCTATTATCTAACAGTGAAACTTGAAAGTGCGAGTGTGTGCGTTCTGACGTAACCGCAGCCTCACTCTCACTGCTAACGACTGATGCAGATTTTGAAGTAAACAAGTCGTGTAGGAAGTCCAGCACTTGTTTCCGAAACCTTGTTTGTTTTAACATGATAGTGCGTGGAAATTGTAGCAGCTTTTACGCGTTGAAGTCTTTTTGGCGGATTGCGAAACTTGGAGCCTTTGACGACAATTCTGAATAAAATTTTAGCTGTAAATATAAAACACTCGACTGTCTTGCACTTCTTTGGCAATTGAGTGCTTTTATCTAGGGTGATAATAGCCACTATGTACCTATCATAAGTTCGAGGTTATGTGATAGTCAAAAATTGTTTTATCTTTCATCTCTTTGTATGAGCACTATGAGCAGTACTCATACACTGCATACACACGCGATAATGAGCTGACAAACCTGTCCTGCTATAGGTACAAGCCTATCTTTAAATCTTTGTATAGTGAAGATAATCGGGACGTTTGAGAACTCCTTAAAACTGTGCTTGTGATGTAATATTATGTCGAGACCTTTTTAATTTACACATTTTCAATGACCGAAGATTATTTGTAAGCAACCTCTAGAGATGAGGACTAATTTCCATTCCATTTGCAATCCATAATCCATAATACATGTAGTTCAATGCACGAAAATGCTGGGTTAATATTCGTGCATAAAAGAGAAGAATATGAAAGATAAGGAAAGCGGGGAAATAACCGTCTTCGTGGATTGAAACTATCTATAGCCAAATTTGATTGACTGTAATTGCTTTTAAAGGTCCAACTGGGTCATTATAGAACCACTTACTTAAGCCGCTTTGGAATGGAAAAGTTTGCGGCGCCCCGAATACGCGGTACGGTTGGCACGAGTTCTGCTTACGTCACACTCTCGAGAGGTGTGTCTGTACCATATCGGTGTGTCCGCATTCGGCCAAGCGCATTGGCCTGTATTGCCCGTTGGCTATCGTAATCAGTTCACTAGAGGAGACAAAAGCTAGGTATTTCCTAGATTTGTTAGACAAGTAATTTGGAATGGAACCCTCTTACCTCCTTTTCAGTGTGCGATCGTTTGTTGTGGAAGTCTTTGGGGGGACCTATCTTCGGCAGTTCCTGATGGAAGAGATGAACCTTCTTTTGGTTTTACAACGGGCCAAGGGATCATACGGACTTGTTATTGGTGAGACAGTTCCGATTTGTAAGTCTTGGGAGCATGTGGTTAATCCCCTTGCTGCCTTATTAGCAAGCAGCGGGCGTGCTTTGATTTGAAGACTAGGGTAACGGCTAGATAGCACAGAATCTTCAACGCATCAGCTCTCTTGGTGAGGGGAAGGTGGGCACTTGGGCAGGATTCCTGCTTTATGATACCAGAGCTACTGACTATCGCTTTCAAGAATAATGTCTTCTTAGTTGCTCCCTTATGGTTAAGAATTGCGACACAATTCACTTATAAGCAGTCCGAATCTTTGTGCTTTTAACCGCAGTATATATATAATAACACATATACACTTCAATATCTGGTTAAAAGGGGTCTATACCTATATTAAAACGCATACAGCAAATCTTCCTATTTTGACAACGCATACCGTTGTTATGCATTATTATATTTTCGCATGATATTAAAATGTATATTTTAAAACGCATATTTTAATTCGCATACCATTAATACGCATAACAATGACTAAGTATAACATTATTTCTTATAAATATTAAAAAGTATATTTTAAAACGCCTAATCTGACGTTGGAGTTTCCTTCTCTGTTGGGGTTGCAGTTCAAACCTAATCTAACCTATATTTCTGGTAGCAGCTCGTTTTTGTTGGGATTACTGTTCAAACCTAACCTAACCTACATTTCCGGTAGCAGTTCATTTCTGTTCGGTTCGTAGTTCAAACCTAACCTGACCTACTTTTCTGGAAGCGATTTGTTTCTGAATGGATCGCATTTCTAACCTAACCTACTTTTCTGTTAGCAGGTCGGTTGAGCCAGCATTTACTACCGAAACTTGGAATAATTTTTCAAGATCACTCATTTATACCGCACGCATAATTTTATGCGTTCGGTATACCTAGGTTTAGGTTTAAAGATATTTATTCTCATATAAGATATACATCACTTCCATGAGCACATGGTTATTACACAAATATATGTATTTAACTTGTTTGTTGTCACCGCAAGAATGCAAAACATATTAAGGTAGACAACACATACCGTAAAATAAAATAAAACAATGAAAAATAACAAGAAATTGAGGCATGCAAATATTGAGACATTACATATACCTAACAATATTATGCGAATTTCAGGTATGCCAGTTAACTTGTATGCGTTTTTATTATTATGCCATTTAAGCGGCATGCTCAATCATCGTATGCCTAAACTGCTATGCGTTTTAATAGTAGAATTTTTAAATTATGCCTAATAAGGGACACCCGGTTAAAAGACGTTGTTTGTAAGTCACCGACATAAAACTTCAGAGGCTGCCCAAGCAGCAACCTATTCACATCGAAACGTCTTATGTACATACGGGTCTCAGTTACATATAAGACGTTTATGAATGTGCGGTTCATAGTGTTGAGTCATGGCATTTGAGATAGTCCCGATGACTCGCCGCTCAGTGGAGCGTTCGGGTCCGGCACGGTCCGGTGCACGCGCTACCGGGTAGGAACAGCGGCCACTGGGTGTCAGGTGTATGAAAAAAGTTTTTTAATTAAAGCACATACAGTAAAACCAATCTTGAACGCTCCTCTATATTTATGCTTATATCTAAAGAAAGTATGTAAAGAAGTAAGTTTATAGACGCACTACGCACAAACTGGTTTTACAAACAACGCACTAGCAGTTTCATACCTCAGTATACGCAAAGCGGTTTTCAGTAAGTGAAGCTCTTAACTGTTAATCCTACTGGATTTCGTTGAAATACATTCACAAAATTGTGGTGTGAAGAAATGTCTAGACACTAAGTCAACCGGGGTTACTGCAGGAGTCAGTTCGTCGTAAGTCTTCCTACTGAATTTCGTCGAAATATATGTTCACGATATCGTGGCGCACTGGACCAATTAAAGGAGAAGTTAACCCCAATAAATATTCCTTACATTAGAAAAACTACACATGAGTATGGTGAAGAATTGTGTAGACACAAGTCAACCGGGGTTGCAGGAGTCAATCCGTAAGAATGGAGGGGTTAACGGAGAACGTTTACCAGATAACACTCTACAAGAATGGGTTGGTTCGTAGATTTACAGCCAGATTATATTTGTAAGAATGCATCGGTTTACAGAACACAAAAGGGTGATTCTTTTGGCCCTCATTTTTAAAAACTCCTTCCTAAATTAAGTACCATTTCAATTTTTGAGCCCAGAGGAATAAGAAATTAAGGTCCAGAGAAATAAGAAAAGTCAGAGTAATTAAAAAAAAGTGAACCAAACCGTTATATCCGTCATAATACTTGTTGATATATGTATTATTAAAATAAAACCCGGTCAAGTGCGAGTCGGATTCGCACACAAATGGTTCCATCCAAGTACCCGCTCCAAAGAAATAAGAATTTTGTGGCGGACACAATTTTTTTATTTTAGGGATAAAAAACAACTATACAATGTATGTTACACTGAACTTAAAGTAAAAATGATTGACATTTTAAATAACTTAAGTCATAACATAACATCTGACGTGATTTTACGAAAGAGTTTGTCCTAAACCCCTCGACTTGCCCAAGCGCATGTCAGTTTTGTATGCTAATGTTTGTCATGCCAGCTTAGAAATGGCGGTAACAATGTATTGTTATTTCAGTATTTATGCCGCCGGTGAACAATACTTGGTGCTAGACGTCTAAGAGATAATATCTGGCAACATGACAGACGTCAATTCCCAACGGTTTTCCAGTAAAGTTATTTATGCTGGTTAAATTTTGTCACCTATTATGTATATTAATGCGGTGGCTTCACATAATTCCTCCACCTCTTCTACTCTTTAACAATATCAAAGGCAAATTAAAAAAAAAAACCTTTTTAGAACTACCCAAATCGCTATTAGTGTGAAAAGTTCCCTCGATTTCTCATTGATCCCATTATAAAATCCTGAGTTGAGGTGCCTTGAAGTTTGCTGGTCAGAGTTCGCGGCCCCCTGAGCTTGGGGACCCTGGTTTTTCGGCTGTTTTGGAGCACGCGACACGTATTTACACAGACGTGCGATCGCGTGAGTGCAATCCATACTGGACTCTTACACACAGTGTTGTTTACTTGTGTTCGTACACGGCGCGCACACATGCTAGCGGGCGATGTACCTTTCGTCGGAAGAAAAATGCTATTATACTGTGCCCTGGTTCACGGCACAATCTAGCCTTTAGTTCTAACTAAGGGTTAGATTGCGCCGTGAACCAGGGCACAGTAAATAACAATAATTTTAGTAGCATAGCTATGCTACTGACTGTAGGTAGGAGTAGGAACCAAGTTGGTTACAAAGATTTTTTTAAAAGGCGTCCGTTCCGATTGAATATTATATCAATACATGTGAAGTTCTTAAGCTAACGTCCACAATAACCCACTTAGTCGACTTGCTGTGTCACGACCATTCATAGAAGGAGGGAAAGAGGTATAAAAACCTAATTAATAAAATAATTTATTTCTGCAAGTAGGCCCTCAAGGGCTCTTTTACATGTCTGATTCTATTCTGAAAATAAAAAAAACTTACATTAGAAAGAGTACCTAATTAAGCCCACGATAATGACATCCACGGAAGTGACTGCGCACAAAACTGAGAGCCGGCTACAGATTTTTAGCGGATAATAACACACCAGACCAGCCATTCATAATACAAGAATTTGCCCAAACACCCGAATAGAAGAGACCCGTCACGAATAGAAGTAGCGATCTCCATAAAAATAGCCTTCACGGCGTCATAAATGTTAAATTGGCACATTTTATTAACGCTCTAAGCTACCGAAAAATTGCAGCCACACGTAACTCGTCATTATAAAAAAGCCTCAAAATATTGCGTAATTTGATGGCGTGCTTGACGCAATGTTTTCGTGGGTCGCGGTAAGTGTGCCGCGGGCAATTCGGTCAGCCGATGGCCCAGTGCAGGCTGCTTATGTCATAGCCTGCTTCCGTACTCACTTCAGTGAAAGGACTGCACTTGCGACCTAATAATGCTACATTAAAGCTAAATAGCTATGCGCGTTTAGCGTTGCATGTAGGGTTGCTTGCTATATGCCAGCATTGGTACTAAAATATCGGGATTCCGGCTGGATTTGGCAAATGTCAGTCGGTAGTTCTGGATGCCGCTACGCGTCTTTGTCAGTGTTAATTTCCATAATTTTCATTCTAACAATCCACGTTTCACCACCTTAGTAGTTGAATTTCGAAAAATCCTTTTCAGTAAATCTCTTTTTATATCCCCAAAGTAAATGAATGGCCCCTATGAAAGTTAAAAATCTGAAAAATCATGTGACGTAATATGTGTATAATCTCATTACTAATAATAATCTTTCTTGCCGTTGTAACTATGAAAAATGCGAGGACTTTTAAATGGATTTCGGGACTCAATTTAAGTTTAAAATTTTACACGTGGCAACCCTAGTTGCATGAGAGTTTTCTTAATAGAAAGGGGTCATAGGATCAGTATTCTGCTGAATACGCTTAAAGAGCATGTGAAGGAAAATGAAACTTAATATCTAGGTAGGGACGCTAGTGGTCGTTAGCTCTATGACTTATCTTACGAGGAAGAACTTCAATTAGCGGAACGTGGAAATACTTTTATATCTCGTAAGTTACTGTTGTTCCTGTTCCTATACAGTAGCTAGATCACAACTTCATCGTCAATCACGTCGTTAATATAATTCTACCGTCCTATATCTAAAACCCGGCTAACTTCTATACTACTCCATAGAGGTTTAGCCGGGTTTAGTCATACCTACGACGGCATGGGCAGCAGAATTTGACTCGTGAATCTATACATATAATAAAATCGTGGAAAAACAACTGTGTTTGTACATTCAAGATTTTTGTGAAAAATTTGTGTTAAAAATAAGTAATAAAACGTACCTACGATACGATGAATTTTTTGTCTTTGTTTGTTTATGCGCGCATCAAATAAAAACTACCGGACTGATTTCCATAAAATTTGGAGTACAGGTAGATAGGACCCCGTTTAACACACAGGATACTTTTTACACGCCTAAGACATTTCACTTTTTTCACCTCCGCAAACAAAGCCGCAAGCGGCGGGTCCACTACCTAGTTAATAATAATAGTCCAAACCAAATAGGTATTGCCCGCTCGTTGCTTTGACTTTGACGGGCTACAGTACAGCACCGTGTCCTCCGTCCGATTCATCATCATCATCAAATCAGCCGAAAGACGTCCACTTCTGGACAGTTTCCCGCAATTTTCACCAAATCGTCGGTCCACCTTGAGGGCGCCGGCCAACGCTTCGCCTTCCAGACCTCCGATCACAAGCTGTTTATTCTATTTATTTAAACTTTATTGCACAAAAGAAAACTTATTGTATAAAAGGCGAACTTAATGTCATAAGGAATTCTGTTACTGTTCTTAATAACTCACGGGTCACATTATATTACGGACCTGATGACAGCGAAGTTGTGAATCAACTGGCCTATTTTGCGCGCCACCGACTAAAGTAATCGTGCTAGTGTGCTTACCATGAGTTGACTTTTCGATCGGCGCTAGCGAGTATCGAGCGCTCGATGACAGTCTATCTCTTTCGTACTATTGGCGCGTGCGAGAGAGGTGCACTGACTCTCGATACGAGAAACTCGCTAGCGCCGATCGTACACTCAACTCATGGTAGGCACATGTACTGATATTTACAATCTCATTGAACCCGCTCGAGTCAAATTTACGAACTGTCACTGTTAAAGTTAAATATCGCAACAAATTAATAAACCCGATGTTGGGTACAAAATGCGCGTACTATTGGAGTTGACAAGGAAATGAATGTCATACGGCTTTGTGTCGCAATGAACCAGTTTTAAACGGCTAATTTAAAATGTCATAACTGCCTTTAAGCTTCGTACATAATACACGCGTTTTTACTTGGCTAGTTTGCAGAATTATGGTTACCTTATATTGTCAAACCAGAAATATCGGGCCTGTTAGGTGTTACATGACAATAGGAAGAGTGACGGTGCTCTACGTAATAGGACCTGCCTGACTTAGGCAACGCTGGTATAAATACAACGTGATCGTGGCTTTATCGTATATTTAGTAGTTTCTGATAATCTAATTTTGCCCGCTAAAAATTGCCCTCATAATTCAGAGGTTTCTAATGCCGCCAGCGTAATGAGGACCATGCCGCAGGCTGACTTACTAGACTCTTTTGTAACCCTCTTTTTTATATAGTTTTATTAGTCTTTAGGTAGGGACTTGGATGTGTTCACTTATTATTGTACCTTTATTATTTGTATTTGTACAGTCAACTAATAAAAAAAACAATATATGACTGGCTTTATTGTCAAAATAATACATAAACTAGGCGCCCCAATTTAGAAGTCAGTATAAACATTTAAAAAATATTATTTTTATAGTACCTACTAAGGGACAAATCCAAAAAAGGAAGAAAAGAAGCTAACTCCCAAGGTTGAAAAGCATTATCACCCCAGGGTGAAAATATGTTACTCCTCTATACTACTAACACTACACTCTTACTTTTCAAACCGGAACAACTTCGATCGCATATAAATAAATAAATGTCACGGGACATCCTTACCTTACACAAATCGATCTAGTCCCAAACGTACCAACAGTACCCGTAATACAAGCACTGCTTCCCAAGTAGCACACAAGCTGTATAAAATCTTATACAGACATTATACCTACCTCCAGTTTAGGCCCTATAAGAGCTGTGTAGGGGAGACCGGGTATGGTTGTCTCACGGGTTGGTTGTCACAGCAGCCATTAAATAATACGAAACGAAGGAATAATTGCAGCGCTCGGTGTTAAAAGATCGCAAGAGCTTCACCTCCTTCCCTACTTCACCAATCGATGCACTTATTCCTTCGTTTCGTATTATTTAATGGCTGCTGTGACAACCAACCCGTGAGACAACCATACCCGGTCTCCCCTAAGCTCTTTTACAGCGTGTGTGCTCCTTGGGTTATGCTTGTATTAGTAAGACGACGATATACATAGGTACTCAGCATCACACAAATAATTATATGCCTTTACCAGGACTTGAATTCGATATCATTCTCAAGGCTAAACGTGTCGTCAAATATCTGTGTAAAGATGTGTTAAATATTTTTTACGCGCAATAAAAAAAATCGTATTATATCTGCTGCTGATTATACTACTTTTGCAACTCTCTTCTAGTTTCAATTTCAAACAGTAGTCGTCGATAAATCGATTCCCATCACTCGCGTAATAGTAATCGCAGAACTAATTGAAAAGATACCGAGCTAGGAAATGGATACCGGTCCTTAACCCATAAATCAACCCATATTGTGGGTTACAGTATAGTTGTTATTCGCCAACCAGACCACTGAGCACGCCGACAATATCGTGTGCAGTATTTTAACTTAATTGCGGATAATGTCTTGCCTTCTTTGTAGACCCTGTCGTCGAAATACATTTAAGTTGGCATTAGTAATTAAATCAAACCTCTGAGATTCTTTCTTCTTTGTATCTATTATTCACATAAAATGCTTTAGGAAGAGAATTTATTTACTACCAGCCATTATACAACACAAAACAATACAAATTATACATTTAAAAAATCTTTATAAACGTTTTCTCTTAGTCTTATTTTTTATTTGTCATCTTACAAATAAAACACTATGTACACATATCACAGCATTTGTAGGTAAGTACATACTTTTTTAGAACTCCTTTACAAAATAGAGTTCTCTCAAATGATAAACCCGAAATTGGACCACTGAACGGTTTGCAATTCAGAATCTAGTAAATAAGAAAATAAGTCACTTATACAATATGATACAAAGGCAGTTTAACAATGAGAACAGAGAGTGGTTTGGTCACATGTTATCTTATTTAGTGGCAGGCACAGGGCACTTAATTAAGCATGGAGAGATGACGTACTGTTCCTAATATTTAGTGCGCTGTTTCGCACTTCCGCACATGGCCGCTCTACTGTTGAATTCGGCTCGTATTGAGCTCATTATTTTTTGTGTCAGCTCGATAGCGAGCTTGTTAAATAGATTACGTTGTTTACTCGTTATAATGTCGGCCAGTTTTTTCCTCCCTATCATTTTATCGCGAAACGTCGTAAGAATCTAAGGACTTTAACGACACTTATGCCAATATAAAGTTATAGCTCTTGTAATTGGACTAAAGATATTAATATTACGCTCCGTCGTGCTATTAAGTTTAACTTTATACCTACTAAGCTACGCAAGTAGCAGGAAATGTAGATACCTATAAGTTATGTGCGTTATCCAGGAGATTTGTTGGTTTGTAAAATCAACAGCCGTGTAGTCTTGGCATAAAGTTATATTACCCCTTCTCTATCACGCAAAATCGACGCATATCAGATGTCAAGTCGAGAGATAACTTTATCACGAAGCCAACAGCAGCTAATTACTCTAAACTTTTTTACTATGATCGCAGGTCCCCAGATCCGGCAGGTCAGGTAACTTGATAAGGACCGAAAACTGACCTCCGTAACTTGTGCGACAAGGAAACCAGAGCGACGGAATCATGGCTACACATTCATTATTACCTCAATGTGCAATCTTCCTTGCAAAGTCTTCCCCCGCTGTAACAAGCAAATAACGCATGCCTTATTAAAACTCTGTCTAAAACGGGCACTACAGTACAGTCGTATACGAGTGGCGCCTTCAATCTGAAGTGAACAGAGTGAGGTCAATTGACAACTAATTGTGAAGTCGTCGACTGTCCTGTCCACCTATCAATTTACAGCCATTCCCTATTGCTGTCCTTCTCTAACGCAGTCATACTGCAATAGTGCGAGTGCGACGAACTCATCGATCAACGTTCGGACCGATGCTTCATTGTGCTGAATAGGAGCTGCTGCCGATCGTGGCTTTATTTACGAACGTGGTACTTACGAAGTTCAATTATGTACTTCTATTTATTTCAAAATTTTTGCTATGGTTCTTGAGCATGTGCGAATGAAACGACATACTGATGAATCAGATGAAGACAAAGCCATAATTAATATCAGAAGTTCCGCCTAGCTAAGACATAACTCGTAAATTGTATATATAAGCAAGGAAATATCTGCCAATAGTTAAACTGGTTTACTACAGATGAACACAGAAGTTATTTAAGAAATATCGTCGGAAGAAATAAATATTGTACGGTCGATGTACTTACCATGCACTTCGAAAAACGAATACCTATTGCAAAATAAATCAATCTAGGAGATTGAAAGAGTGAAGAAGTGATCAGCTATCAACGAAATCCGCAGAACAAGCACTGAAAACTACCAACACATAGAGTTTACTCTGGGGGCGAAAAACTCGTATCGCAACTCTCATTTAAAAGCTCCCTTTTCAACTTTTTTCGACATCTTACTGAATTGATTAGGTAAACGTCCTGTGTTCTGTGTTCTGGTCTATGTTCGTTATTTTCTGATCGCTAGCAAATGTTATCAAACCCTACTATGTCCGATAAACGTAATCGATCGTCTCTATTATAAGTACTATTTTTTCGCTAAACTCACTCACTAAGGTAAACGTCCGAGTCCCCGACAGGACTTTTTCACAATATTACATTCATTTATACATCTAAACAAAACATTTACATGCGTTTGGGAAATGTGACCTTTATTTTTGATAAATGGAGTTTTATATGGTGATCATACCAGTGGCGTAATTACAGGGTGGCAGGGCTAGCAAAATGCCACGGGGCCCTGACCCAAGAGGGCCCCGGCGTAAGTATAACGTTAAAATAATAAAGCTTAATAATAGGGCCCCCATTAAAGGAATTTGCCACGGGCCCCAGATGATATAGTTACGCCACTGGATCATACCGAAATTACTCTAAACACTTATACCACAGTCCACATTTATAACGGGCGCCCTGCCTGTCGTCTATTCCGAGATGTGCGTTAATATCAGCGTTTATTAGCTAATAAATAGACGTAAGAAGCTTTTCTGTTGTATAGTAAATAGAACTATACCTGTACTGTAAGTACCTTTAGTTCATCAGCAGTCTCATAAAATAAGTAATCTTACTCAAAGCGTGCCTACCTACCGCTTACCTACTTCAGGTTTATAGTATAAGAAAGTGTGTCACACACTCCTGTAACGATAAGACCGTACATTTGATTTGAATGAAGTAACACAAAATCGTAACATGGACCGAAGATTAGTCTGTTTTCTTTGAGGCACGTTCTGTCTTAATTTTAATATACTTCTAATGTCTATTCTATTTAGTCTACCTATTTTTGAGATGATGTAATAGTACATTGTGTATCTAGGGCGGTAAGTAGGGAATTACAAACGAGTGTTTGTTATAAGCCCGAGGTGAAACCGAGGGCTTTAATAACACGAGTTTGTAATTCCTTTACCGCCCGTGGCACACACAATGTTTTTCATCACACTTGTGAGGAAATCTTAATAAAATAACCTTAATTTTCGACCCAGTATGACAAGAAAATATTAAAACAGACAGTGACATTTGTCACATATGTCCATAGACAATGCGAACGTCAAGTCACGTTCGGAAACCATAGCAGTAACGGCCATTTTAGTTGATTTTATATTTGCAAAATAAAGAAATACATTATTTAAACATTTAATTAATGTTACCGAAATATGTGTTTATATGTATTTGCAATTACAGGAATTAAAACATGAGTGTAGTTTTATGAAACGAGCCGAAGGCGAGTTTCATAATAAGATCACATGAGTGTTTGATATTGCGTAGACAAATTCAGACTCGACATAAAAACGAAACAGCATGCGCGCAGCAGCAAACAGTTTCGTTGCAGTTTCGATGGAATTAGGGTATGTTATCGCTCACAGGGCCTAGTGGGGTCGTTCGTGGCGATAACGGGGCTATCGACTCGATAGGCTATCAAGGGGGACACTTAGTCGTATGGATTCATGGAGCTCTGGTTTGGTAAGAAAATTCTCGACTATTTGCTGCTTGTGGACTAGTGTAGGATAAATATGCAGAAACTCGGGACCGTCAATGTTAGATTTAGGCGTGTGTGTGATCTTGGGCGTTTTGTAGAGTTCCGTACGCGAACCGTGCCAACGGTAACCTATTACCACAAAATAAGTAATAAAATAAAATAGTTTATTTCTGCAAGTAGGCCCTCACCTCAAGGGCTCTTTTACAAGTCTGATTCTAAATATGTATTATTTCTTTTCTTTTGGCGCTTCGGGTAGTGACCTTCTGGTGAGAAGAAGCACCGGAAGAAACTCACTAGTTTCTCTTTTTTTTAAATGTAAATATTACTACTTACAGAATCTTTTTAACAAAACTGACGTTCGGGTCCGATCACCGGACGGAACGCACCAGATCCGACCGTCTCTCACTATCGCATAACAATTGCTCTTTCTGGTCGCTGGCTAAGCCCCTCTGGAGAGGCAAAATTTGGTACTAGTAGCCGCGCGGCGAAATCGCGGAGTGAGCCAGTCCTGCTATTACTAAGTCTATACCAGTGGTGGGCAAAGTACGGCCCGCGGGCCATCTCCGGCCCGCGGGAGGGTTTAATCCGGCCCGCCGGCGGTCCTTCGAATTATAGTAGTACTTATATGGCCCCTGATAAAACAAAATTTTTGCTATAGTTCTGGCCCTCCTCTGAAATTTCTTATATTTTCTGGCCCGCCATGAAAAAACTTTGCCCACCACTGGTCTATACATATGTCCGTCTATCATGGGACTGCATCTTTTGAACCGTAATGAAGAATACACATTATGTGAAAAATGTAAGTGTCTACCTTAAAATTTTCATATAATGTGTATTTCTATTGCCGCTATACCAAAAAATTATAAAAACAATATAAAATTGAGAATCAAATGGGGCTCCCATACAAGAAACATATTTTATTTGGTGTTTTATGCTCGACAGTGTTACCTACAGAACCCTTCGTGTGAGAATAGGCTAGTTTCCTAACAGGTCAACTCAGCTTCTTTTTATGAAGTGTCAAAACGCTACGATAGTATGGAGCTTCATAGATAATTTGAATAAATGACGTCACAGGATGCTATGATCAAATTGTCTCCTTATTTTAATATCTTATCTTTTAAAAATCGTTAAAAGCAAGAAAATAAGAGAATCTGGATTTATTTGGGATCAGTTTTGGAAGCTGAATAAGATAATAAGTGTAAAATATACAGGGTGATTGATAATTCGACCTATACTTTGAAAGGGGTTATACTAGAGCTCATTTGCAATAAATTTAGCTCAGTAAACTAGGGGTCTAAATTTGATGGTTATCAAGTTATTTGAGTTTTACGTTTTTTTAGAAAAAGCCCGCTTTTCGGACTAAAAATGATAATTATGAAAAAAGTACTTCCATTTGGCTGGTATAAACTTTGTTTTCTAAAAGCCAATGAACCAATGACTACTTCAAATAAAAATTTGTGTCAACATTTCAGAATTATCTTAGAAATAAACGGTCATGAAAACCAAAGTCATAATTTTTCTTTTCGATTTTGTTACAACTGATGAGAATTACTTGAAAAAAATGTACGGCACTTGATGTAAAAACTACAGAAATAAGTTCCTCAATTAATAAGCTTTCCAAAAAAGTACAAATGTTGGCAACTTTTTCAAAAATCTTGAAAATAATAATAATAATTCCAGAGCAGGTAGCGGTTTCGCAAAAGGCGTACCTGGCCCGGAGCCGCGTTGTTTGTGTCACCTTTATTTTTCTGAGGGCTTCAATTGACCTGCCTCGGTATCTTATCTTACCTTATTAGGGGTGAGATCAGGGTAGATTGCGTTCAGGCATGTTCGTGACTAACCGAGGTTTAATTATCTTCATTCAGTAAGTGATCAATTATCTGCCTTCGACCTTCTTTCCAATTCAGACGTATCGTTGTTAACTTATTTATTTTACAAATGAAATGAATTATTGTTTATCAAAACAAAGAATAATAGCATGAACCTCGTATAATCCAACGAACTAACCGAGGCTAAATTATCTTCATTCAATAAGTAATCAATCAATTACTGTCAACCGTCTTTCCAATTGGACGTATCGTTGTTAACTAATTATTTTACAAATCATTAACTAACCGAGGCTTAATTATTTTTTTCAGTAATGAGGTGACCAATTAGTTAATTATTGAAAGTAATAATGATACCTAATGACTGACAGAAATAAGCATACCGGACCTGAAGCCAGTCTGCTTACTTTGTGTTTCTTCATGCAGAAAGCACGATATTAATTTATTTACATCAAATGCTTGTTGGTAGGAATAAGATTGCAAAAGCAGTAAAATAACCAGTTTCTAAATAAAATTTTATTTTAAAATAATTAAATTATTACTAAACACAAAAAGAAGCACGCAGGGTAATGTTTCGCCATACGATAAATAAATAATTAAAATAAATTACAATTACAACTACAAATCTTGTTCGAATTGCCTGCCTCGGTTGCGAATGCAAGCACGAAGTCTTGTACGTACTTCACTGACTGTAACCCGCGTCGACAGACTTTCTTTAATAGTTTGGGCAGCTGCTACAATTTTTTCTCGTAAATCTTCTACATCACGAATTGGCCTGTCGTAGACTAATGCCTTCATGTGACCCCAAATGTAGAAGTCGCATGGAGTTAAGTCGGGACTTCTCGCTGGCCAAGGGATCGGACCACCTCGACCAATCCATTTTTCTGGATAATTCACATCCAACCAATGTCGCACACGCAGATAATAGTGAGCTGGGCAGCCATCGTGTTGATACACCATGGCTATCCTTCTGGCAAGCGGCACATCCTCCAGCAGCATAGGTAGTTCGTCCCTCAAAAAGTTCTCGTACGCGTCACCGGTTAATCGTGCCGGCAGAAAGAATGGCCCGATCAAATTGTCGTGCACAATACCCATCCAGACATTTAGTGAGAATCTGTGCTGGTGAGCTCCTTCTCTGGACCTCCGTGGGTTTTGATGTTTGGGGGCCCAAAAATGCAGATTGTGGTAGTTAGTTATTCCGTCGCGGTCGAAGTTGGACTCATCTGTCCACAAAATGTTCTTCAGGTACTCCGGGTCTTCGATGTCAGCATTCAACAAAAATCTGCAGAAATCGATTCTTCTTGCAGGATCTCCCTCCTCGATAGCGTGTACTGGAGTGTAGTGGTATGGATACTGCCGTGCTGAATGTAATGTGAACCAAACCTTCCACTGAGTTATCCCAAGCTGGTTAGCCACAATCCTTGTTGATGTAGTGCCATCCGCGCGGAAACACTCCAGGATTTGTTCCTCTTCAACCGGATCATGGACTGGAGGTCTTCCAGCATCAGCTTGACGACGTTGAACCGATCCAGTTTCTCGAATACGTCGATACGTCGCACCAAACACACTTACATCAGGTAAACGGCGGTTGGGGAAGCGTCGTTGATATTCTCTGCGAGCCGCAGCGGAGCCGCCATCACAAAACCCGTAACAGTACAGGATATCCGCGTATTCTTCATTTTGATAAGCAGCCATTTTTTTTAAGAAATTAGTACGTCCGAGTTGGAAAGAAGGTCAAAAGTAATTGATTGATCACTTACTGAATGAAGATAATTAAACCTCGGTTAGTCACGAACATGCCCGAACACGAACCGAACGCAATGTACCCAGATCTCACCCCTAATTAGATAAGATAAGATACCGAGGCAGGTCAATTGAAGCTCTCAGAAAAATAAAGGTGACACAAACAACGCGGCTCCGGGCCAGGTACGCCTTTTGCGAACCGCTACCTGCTCTGGAATTATTATTATTATTTTCAAGATTTTTGAAAAAGTTGACAACATTTGTACTTTTTTGGAAAGCTTATTAATTGAGGAACTTATTTCTGTAATTTTTACATCAAGTGCCGTACATTTTTTTCAAGTAATTCTCATCAGTTGTAACAAAATCGAAAAAAAAAATTATGACTTTGGTTTTTATGACCGTTTATTTCTAAGATAATTCTGAAATTTTGACACAGATTTTTATTTGAAGTAGTCATTGGTTCATTGGCTTTTAGAAAACAAAGTTTATACCAGCCAAATGGAAGTACTTTTTTCATAATTATCACTTTTAGTCCGAAAGGCGGGTTTTTTCTAAAAAAACGTAAAACTTAAATAACTTGATAACTATCAAATTTAGACCCCTAGTTTACTGGGCTAAATTTATTGCAAATGAGCTCTAGTATAACCCCCTTCAAGGTATAGGTCGAATTATCAATCACCCTGTATATTTTTTACTACAGGAAACTAACCTATTGGGCTCGCACTTGGCCGGTTATTTAAATTTCGCCGCGTTTTTATGTACAGCCCGAATAGAGTTTTTAACTAGTAGTTATTGTGATTAAAATCGAATGTTACTACAACAGCAACGACTATAAATAAACAACTGCCTCAAGGCGTAAGTCAACCTTTAGCAAAGTAAAAAGATGTAGGCGATAAAATTTATGACTTAGCAATAGGTAATATCAGTTTCGATATTTGATGCCAACTGAATCCAAATCAAATGGTATGTTTTATATAAATTAAAGGTGTCCAAAATTATAATGCATATTACGTCCCGACTTAGTCTATGATTGTACAAATTGTTATTTATTGTAGTTTTAATACTGAACAAGTAATAATTTGGAACTTTTATAATTATTTACTAACATTGAGCCCATGGTTTACCACTGTTTTTGGTTTTGGAAAGAGCATGCCTAGTCACCTTTTTTTGAAAATGAGATTTTAATCTCAAAATGTAGAGCTCGCAATGATCTATAACTTACCACTTGATTACAGGTGGATATCTTAAAATAATATACATTTTTTTCACTGTTAAAGAAATGGTTACCATAGTAATTGTTCACGGTGAATAACTTTCAAACCGCTATAACTCAAAAAGTTACTTACGTCACTAGACTAGATGTTCTTTGCGGGTACCCATCATTTACATTGCATTTTTTCACATGGCAATATGAGAAACAAGTTTTTTTCATAAGTAATAACGATATGATTATTGTTTGCTATATTATATATATTTTTTTTATTATATTTTCGAATACCTGCTAAATTAAATGATATCTATACTAATTTAATAAAATGTCTTTGTTACGCAACCATCTGTTTAAGATGTCAATCCATTCTATGAATGTGGCATTAATAAACTTATCGAATAACAATATTGCGGAAATAGGTAGGTTCACTATCGGCGCTCGACCCAGTTTAGTGCGATAATGCTTATTATTGGCCGACCGATAACCGCTACTAATGGATCACTATCTCAATGAAAGCGAAAACAATTCGCTTCTTTTCAGTTCGAGATTACGTCTGTTTATACTTTAGTGAGATATAAAGTATTCCTGGAAGGCACAGTATCAACGGTTAAATCGATTTAAGAACATGGTAGTAGTAATCTGGATCGCTTTTAGCCTAGAGTGAATAGGCACTATCTAGGCAAGCAACCTTCATCTCAGACTCACAGACTTCATCTTCACTCAACGCCAGGTGTGATAGATCGAGGTCTAATGATTGCATAATGCAATTCAAAAATGGATTTTTTTCAGTTTATAACTTTTTTGATTCAAAGCAAGTCAAAGAAGAAACAAAAATAAAGCTGGCTACACCTATTAAAAAAACTGGTCAAGAGCATGTCGGACCATGCTCAGTGTAGGGTTCCATATCCATAGCCGTATCTATAAGGAAATGTGCTACAGATAAAAATAAAGCTAAAAATAAACAACTGGCAAAAGGTCTTAAATGCCGTGTAAACCAATGGCACTTAAAACCTTTTGGATGGGAAGTTTTTCAGCAATAGCTTCAAAACAGTTTATTCCTTACTATTCAAAATAATTTTCGTTGAATGTATTTATTAAGCGTTACCTTCCTAATTTTTTTCATATTTTTTGGATTTGCAGTTTAAAAGTTAAAGGGGGGGGGACACAATTTATGCAACTTTCGGAGCGATTATTTCCGAAAGTATTCACTTAATCAAAAAAAGTACATAAAAGCCTTATAATGTTTTTAAAAGAACTATCGAATTATGTACCTCACGTTGATGTTTGCTGAAAAAAATTTTTTTTAGCTTCTGTTACATGTATGGAGCGCCCCCCCTAGATTTTTTTATTTTTATTATTTAACTACCAAACTTAGTAGCGGCATCTACAAGACATCTATATTCCAAATTTCATCAGTATACGTCTTGTAGTTTTTGAGTAAAATGCCTGTGACAAACGGACGGACGGACGGACGGACGGACGGACATGACGAAACTATAAGGGTTCCTTTTTAGCCATTTTGGCTACGGAACCCTAAAAATGGAAAACATCAACGACGACGTATCATAAGAAAACTTATTAAATCGCCTTTTGCCCAGCCCAACCCACTTGATTAAGTAAAATTCTATTAATACTGGAACAAAGGAGAAACAAATTGAAATACAACTAGGTATTAAAACAATGCAATTAACGATTAAGTAATGTAGTTAACTTAACATAACATTTAGATTATGGTATTGATATTACATTAGTAAAGAAAACTAAAGTAAATAAGGTATTTTAACGAGAGACAGTACATAAATAAATAAATATATTAGCTAATTCGTGGAACTCAATTAGTTTTATGAGGAAAATATATTAGCCATATTTTCAGTATCCATGGGTTACATGGGTATTCATGGGGTTCCATGGGTATTTTATACAGGCCAGGGCTCGGAATTTATCACCTGAACCAGTTTTAAAATGCCAACTACAAATAAATTAAGTAATTTGGATATCGGTATTGTTATTATCTATTTAATAGACCGGGCACGCTAAATATTCTGTGGTAATGACGACACCAGTATTATATGGCAAACATTTAGTTGTACAGCCCGCAAATTAATACTTTTGCCAAATATTTCTGGCCGCCTTTTATAGGTATTTAGTTCATTTCTATAGGTACTTATTTTCCCGATTCTCCATACAAACGAAAAGGGGCTTTAATATTTCACTTTATCGATCAATTTGGTTAAAATGTGTTTTGTTTTAAAATGAATCAAGCCATAACATAGTGTCTTTTTTGTCAATTTATTACTGCCACCTTGCCTACTAGGGAATGCAATACCCGGTCAAATATGAAACCCGAGTACGAACCCGACTCTAAATAAAGTAAATTACCCAGGTTTTTGGGTATCGGGTACCAGGGTTGCGTTAGCTACAATAAATTTGCCGGCATTGCCGACCGTGTTAAGTAAGATAAGCAAGCATGTGATGTTTTTTCGCGTTTGCTTTAAGGCGGCCGACGTTAGTTTTTATTTATTATCTTTAAAATAAAACGATACATGCATATTTTTTATTAATTACTAGGTTTTTTACCCTTGTTCTAAGTGAAAATACCCGGGTTTACTCGACTCTAAATAAAGTCGGTTACCCGGGTACCCGGGTTGCATTCCCTACCCATTCCTGCGCGATCCCTATAATGTTTCTGAATGAATTATAAATTGGCATGCGTGTCACCGGACGGAAAACTAAGAGAGGTGCAGAAAAAAAAAATCTCTTGATGTAAGTGATTTCCCCAAATAAATTAAATAATTACATTTTTTCAAATGTAACCACATACTTATGTTGTCGCCATGAGGAAAACCGTCTCAAAATGTGACAGTAGGTACACAATTAACAACTCGATCACTTTTGATTTGCTGTAAAGAATAATTAATACGAATTTTCTTTGTAACGGCATATTATACTTGAAGGAAACAGTAATTCAATTTATTACAGAAAATAAAGGGAAGTGATATTGATCGGTATTAAAAAATAACAATTCTCAGAATTATGCCTAACTTCTGGTATCGCATGAAATTGCCGACGGTACGTTGTTATACTTGTTATCAAGTTTCATTAATAGCTTGGCCGGCGCGGCAGACCCAGCGGGGGCCGTTATAAATCTTGTTTTAAACTTCTTATCAAATTAAATATTTAATAGATGATTGAATGCAAAACAGAAGTGACTTGTCTAACCACGTATTTAGGTTATATTGGGGTATGATTGTTATGAAGACGTAAAAAGTATGTTAGGTTAGTAAAAGCACTTTTTAACGGAAAGTAAAATAAAGGCCAAGAAAAACAATCAAACTACACTGCAGTCTAACATTTTACGAAACTTCTTATCAAAATAAATATTTAATAGATGATTGAATAGAAAACAGAAGCTACCTTGTCTAGCTACCTTTATCTGGGTTGGGTTATGAAGACGTAGCATATGTTAGTAAAAAGCACTATTCAGCTGAATAGTACATTACACAACTAGGGTGGTAATACAAAGAATGGTCGAGATCGTAGAAGTTTGCGGCCCGAGCTGCAAGCGAGGGACGTAAATATGCGATCGAGGGCTTTCTTTATTACCTCCCATGTTGTGTACATCATTTTATGTCTACACTTCACTTGACCAGAAAGCGGCTTTTTCCGTACGCGCAGCGTGCGGAAATAGTCACTTTATGGCCAGGTGTGGCATAAAAGTAATAAAATAAAGCCAAGGAAAATAACCAAACTACACTATACATATTCTAACCTTTAACAAAACAGAAGTGACTTGTAGCAAAGCTACAGGTCGATTCATAAGAGCTGGAGCGGATTTTTGTACGAGTGGTTCTTTCATATTAAATCCACACCGGCTCTTATAAATAGACCTATACTTATATTTGGGCTGTATAAGGTCAAGAACATTGACATTTGTAATTAAATCATAAAAAACCGGTCAAGAGCGAGTCGGACTCGCGCACCGAGGGAGGGTTCCGTACAAACTCGTGAGTAGATACCTACGTGAATAGTTCAAGAAAAACTGTATGGCGGTTAGCTTAGTTAGTAGGAGCAAATAAAAATGTGTACGATTTTTGAAAATTTCTAAAAACGATGCAATTTAGGAAAACCGTTTTATTTTTCCTGTAATATTTAGGATGATATTAATAATTGGTAATTATTACAGATTTTTCTGTTCAGTAACTTCGAAGATAATAGGGGTATGATATTTTTTTGAACGTTTTTGGTCATAAATCAAAAAGTACAAAATTAAGAAAAAAAATTAAAAATGGCTTTGGAATCTACAAATTAAGCCCTTTCATTTGATATCCCACTCGATATAATAGCTCTACTTTTGTTTTTCCATATCCCATTTCTGACCCCTTTAAAAAAAAGTAAATTAGGTATAAGATTTTTTTTCTATTCAATAGGCTCGAGCAAGCGATTTTTAAAACTATTCCAAATTTCAAGTCGATAGCATCAGTAGATCCTGAGATATCTTGCTGTGACAGACTGACAGACAGACAGAGTCGCACCATAAGGGTTCCTTTTTTACTTTTAAAATAGACTTTACCAAGAGAATCAAAATTTATTGGGTACTTTAATATATGTAGGTACCTACAAATCTGTACGGAACCCTATGTGGACGAGTCCCACTCGCACTTGTCCGGTTTTTTTTTCTACAGACACTAGCCGTAGCTGGTCTCTGCTACATTGCATGGTCCGTAAAAAATTAGCTTTAAACGCACATCAAGGGAGTTCGCCAGTAGACTTGGTTAACAACTCCACAAAAAGCGATGGTGACCAACATATCTGACTGGCTGGCTAGTATTATATAACACCGCTATTCGGCCACTGATTGCCACAGCGAAAAAACAAAAACAAAGATGGCTGCCCTTATTGTTTCATTTCGCGGGCGCGATTTATGTGACGTCTTAAATAGCCAGGCCTACTTCTGGGGAACTTATAAAAACATAACTTGGCGAGCGCGCTTTGTCCGCCCTCTCTGCAGGCGTGAGGTTTTTTGAAGCCGCTTTGTTCTTAAATTATGTAACTCCGGATTTTTAGAGCGCGCATTAAAAACAAAATTCCAGTTCCGATGAAATGGCTGCTTGGCCGAAATTTATATGTATAGGGTTGTTCTACTTTGTTGTTATAGTGTTATGGGTCAAAACGACTTTTGGATCGCTTGAAAGTTGAGGCCAAATGTAGTTATACGACTTTTAGAATTCTTCGAAGCTTTCTGTTTTAACTTCACAATCGCATGTCATTTATTGTAAGTTGTGATTGTGACCGGTCTTGTTGAATCAGAAAGATCAAAAATGTAAGCAATTTTAAATGACATGTAATAAAAAAAAATATGATTTGGGTTTGCCTTTTGCGATATTTTTTGTAATAAGTTTAAACTGGGTAAACGAACCACCAGACCGGAAATAGTCGAAATCGCCCCTGCCCTCAGGTTTGTATTGAGCGAGAACGTTCTCGAGAACCTATTACATACAAAACTGAGAACGTTTTCGAGAATTCCCGAGAACTGCACAACTCTACACGCAGCAGCTGTTGAAAACTGGTAGTTACTCGTACATTGAAATGTCGTATCCAGCATAGATACAAAATTAAGTTGCATTATTTTAAGTACATATTTACGTACATATCGATGAAATTCGCCATTCAAAGTTCTTCGTTTATAGGTATATCGTCAGTTATATGTCCAACTGAAATAAAGAACAGGCAAAGCTATGTCTTTTACTTTTATTGAACCTACTGTCGAAGATAACACATATAAGAGTCACAAAGCTAAGATTCGGAAAAAACCCGCACATAATTTCCCAGAATGGCATAAATTTTATCGAGTCGGGTTTATGGCCTGGAGAGCTGGACGCTGTCCTGTGGTTTCACTGCCCGTCGGATTAACTGTTTTTTCAAGGCACAACAATGCTCTATCCTTTGCTTGCATTCTGCGTGTGAGCAAGATGATACATTTTCAACCCACACGAGTTCCTAGTATAAAGTATTAAAGTCCATTGCATCGTCGGCCAATATTCGTACAAAAGGATCTTTAAATTGCGGTATTTTCACTATAAGACGAAGTTTCTGTCATATTAAGTAATTGCTCATGGCTATGCAGTTAATTACATGCTTATTAATCGTGTGAAATCTTTTGCTACCATGTATCAGTATATTAATCAGCATTTATTCAGAACTTGGATTTTAGGATAAAATTTAATCGTTTTTTCACTTGAATAAAATCGTACGTCTTCCAATAAGGCACCAGTTCACTATTGCTTTAATGGCATGAAGGTTACAAGGTTCCAAATTAGTAACCCGATTACTTCCAATTAGTAATCACCTTTTGTTACTCTTACCTTTTGTTACCTCGAATAGCAGAGAATTCGATTGCATCAAAATGGAATGAAAGTGATACACGATATAAAAAGTAACCATAGGGTTACTTGGCTTAATGGGAGACTGGGTATGGTTGTCAACTTGTCACAGAGGTTGATTGTCTCAGCAGCCACAAAATAATACTAAAGGAATAAATGCATCTCTTGGTCAAGTACGACGGAAGGAGGTGCTCTTGTGATTTTTTTAACACCGATCGATGCATTTATACCTTCGTTTAGTATTACTTTATGGCCGCTGAGACAACCAGCCTATGTGACAATCATACACGGTCTCCCTATCCTATCCAACGGAATAACAGCATAATATTATAATGGTAATTGACACCAACAGAACAATCAGTCTATGGCACCGATCCACAGACGTACACACCAAGAAGGTCTCGCGTCTAGCAGACATATAGGAAAAAGATCTTGCGAAACCTTTGCTTAGCTTTAAAATAAACGTGCCGGACTCCAAGTGAGCGGTCTGCGCGCACGCAGGCTCGTTCGCCGTGTGATCCTCGATCAAACCGGTTGGCAACATTGTTCATTATTCAAATTAGTGCGTGCTGATATAATTCTACGCCTCAGAAGCAATTGGTCCTATGCCCTATACTTTTAATCGAGACATCCGGCCCTTAAGCCCTGGGATCTGTAATTCGTGGTTCACTCCAGCTGCGATTAGGGCCTTAAGACCTGGGGCTTTTATATTTCTGTGCTTCTCCGATGGAATTCCAGTTTCGTTTTCAAGTTTACATTCGATCAATTCGAATAATTCGAGCTATTGAGAGTTTAAAGGTACCATCGTTGAAATTTATTGATGGCGATGGAGGTACTAAAATAGACTTATTATCCTGTAAGAAATACTTTGTTGCGATAAGAAAATAATAGTATTTTTACTAAATACCACGGGGATATTGGGGCTCTTGGCTCTTGTCCTTAGTTTGTCTAAACTTATTTTTTACATTTAATTCTAATAGTATGTAGACGTTAAATCCTGGATAAAATCCTAATAGGTATTTGCTTTATCTAGGATCAGCCGAAACGTTACATAAATACGTTTTAAAATACTATGTATATAATTATGTGTTTTGTCCATTAACTTTAGACAAACTTGATCTAATTTGAGTTCTTCAAGGTGATAATAATAATCGTATTAATATACTACTGTTCTGATGTGCGGTGTGTCTCAAATTAGCAACCATCTGTATTTTAATTTGGTTAATTCCATAAATTCCACTACATAACCCACAATGAAATCATTGTTGGCTGTCCTTAGTTGTCTGACGAGTTTCTGTGATACATTGAAATCTAATTTTTCTTTGGAACAGGTTTTTAATCAAACTTATGTGTGTGGAATAGGACGCAAACTTGTGTAATGTGTATATATATTTTAAACTCATTCGCATGTAACGTAACAAGACAACGCCAGCGATGCATCTTCGATATAAAATCTTCCACCGCAATGAAGGCTTATAATCCGTTATGAAAACAACAATCACGTCATACGAGTACAGGTATATAGGTACTTATAGTATAGGTACTTCCTAGTGTTAAAGTAGAAGGGGGTATTATAATAAATGGCATGTGAACGTTGGCGACACGACGGCGGAGAGACGAACCGGTTCCTTACTTCCTCGTGATCAGCGTTATTGGAACCTAAGCCTCAAGAGAAGAAGGCAGTAAAGTCTGATGAGTTGCATATGCGGTTACTATTTTTTTGGTAGAGATATGTCATGAGCTGTGACGCCATTCAAAATTGGCGGAGATTTTCTTCGTCACGAGTAATTACTGAGTTGTGGGGCAGGATGCTTTACTTACACTGTAACGTGATTTATATCAGCGTTTGCCCCTGGAGACGCGAAGTGTTTCACTATATCACATTTAATTTCCAGAACCATAATATTGCAATATAATATTATATTACCATTCTCGCAATATCATCAATTTCAATTCTCATGCACTATCAGACTATTCCACTTGCTTCTGTGTTAGTAAATATGAATCGAGCAGTAAGTTTCATTTGAAGACGACTTTTATACATATCTCTTTACACTTTGGTGCAAGTAACTAGTAGTATTGTTATAGATAGCCACAAAGAACTGAAATGAGCCATTATGATTAGACACTAATTCCACAGTTTAAGGACTAATTCTGAGTGTTTAGTCCCGCGTTAAGTACTTTTCAATTTGATTGCAAAAGAACAAAGTTGCTCTAGTGCATAAAATGCTATTTTAGTCCGCCTACGCTGGGTATAAATAAGCACTTTAGTGAAATTACTTAAGTGACATCAAACCATTTTAATTGTAATCCTTGTTCCTCGTCACATGTGCCACCCTAGTTCTTTCTTTACTCATGCTCATACTCATTTATTCATAAAATATTTTTCAATTTTACATGTCGAGAATTTTACAAAGAAATATTACAATAAAATGAATTAGATTAAATTAAATTACAAATAATAAAACGATAATAATTATGTTCACATTAATTCCTGACATTGATAATTTATTATCATTCCGTCTAGTAATATTACACTTTCTTAATTGTGATACAGGTACAATAATATTTAGGTACTAGCTTTAAAAAAGATTTTAAGACTACGGTTTTACTACATAATAAGATAAAAGTAACTTCCTTTAAAGCCTCTTAGGTTAAAAGGGTACTTAATGACTTTGGAAAATGAGAAATTTTTCAGGGGTGAAACCAACCAACAATACACCTAGTGTACCTAATGTATTTGCAATCTACATGTAAGGATACACTTGCATACTTTTTTAATACTTTTGATTATGTACAATTACGAAGCTGAATATCGTAACTTGGCTTTAAGATTTATAGTGTTTCGTTGCAGTTAATATGTTTTATAAGGGTAGCTACCATAGCATTACGTAAGCGACAAAAAGTAGATGTTTTCATGGAATTGTCCATAAACTGGCTCTGCATTTTTTACAATTATATGATACAAGGAATTTAGATGTTAATGAACGTTCTAAGGAAATCAGTTGATGTATTAACTACTTAGTCATTTAATGGTGCCCTCTTTAATCTGCGTTCAAGGAAAAACTGTAACTCTCATTACCAGAAAAATAGGTACCTATCAATTATTATTAAGTTTTCCTTGTACTGTGCCCTGAATATCCTTAATCATAAACCGGATATCCGCAAAACCATCATGCTTGGAAGTTAATAGGGTAATCTACAGTTAATTAGTGTTTGTATTTGTTCTTAATTAACATAAATGTAAAAAAAATAAGTAATACCCTTGTCGAATGTAGTAGTGCCCTAGTGACGTGTCCGTGTACACAGTTTGTAGTACCATTTTAGTAAAACGGCATAAGTTCCATATAAATTTCGTACACTACTACATCAAACAAGGTCTTCAGCTAAGTTTTTTACCAATAACCCCTAAGTGCAAAACTCTATTGACAAAACAGTACCTAACGGTAACATTATGGATATATGTGACGTTTCAGGAAAAAGGTATGTTGTTTTTATAACCGACTTCAAAAAGTAAGGGGGTTCTTAGTTCGTCGGATTTTATTACATGTATATTTCGCGATTATTCGAAGAGGGCTGGACAGATTCGGATTTTTTAAAGGATACACCTTCTAGTACATAATCTATTGGATCTAATTGCAACCAGATCAGGATCTGGTGGTGGGATCCTGGTCAAAACAAAGTAAACGCTCCAAATATTATAGGAACACATAGCTATTTTGATTTTTTTGTATAAACTCGTACATTTGTAATGAAATGGTTTAAAAAATGTTTTATTTATATATTTATTATTGTCGCATTGCTCGAATTTGACGGCTACTCAATTAGAATAAGCTTAAAATAGATGCATTTTAGTGTCCTTCAAGATAGCGTACACCGTAAAGATATTCAGAATCTGATGCAGCCAATAAATATTACCCAAATAGTACCGACGAAATACCTAGGTCAAAAAAATAGTACCCTCAAACTGTCTGAAATATCAGGCCTGTTCACGGTGTACGCAACCGGGCGTCAAGCTGGCGTACACCGTTTGTGTCTCTGGAAAGGCTTTGTTTTTGGAAACGCTTTATATCTCAAAAAATAGTACTCAAATAGTAACCTAGGCCCCTAAAATTTCATTTCTCTATCTATCGTAGAAGCCGAGATATAGTGAGCTCTTTTCATGTGAAATTCCCGGGTACGCCAGCTTGGCGGTGTGAAATTTTGTACACCGTTAAGTCATGGAATATCTTAGCTTATACGATAACTAGAGAAATTAAATTTCAGGGCCCTATTTGGGTACTATTTTTTGAGATATAAAGCGTTTCCAAAAACAAAGCCGTTCCAGAGATACAAACGGTGTACGCCAGCTTGACGCCCGGTAGCGTACACCGTGAACAGGCCTTATATTTCAGACCGTTTAAGGGTACTATTTTTTTGACCTAGGTATTTCGTCGGTACTATTTGGGTACTATTTATTGGCTGCATCAGATTCTGAATATCTTTACGGTGTACGCTATCTTGACGGACACGCATTTTATATCTCATAAATTCGTAATTTTTCTGCCGGTTACGAAACTCGCGCACTCGCAATCTTAAATTCTAATACTTTTGTACTTAACATACTCATCATATTAAATCCCATTATTTTGAATTCACAATTCGCAAGATAATGGGACCGTCAACAACGTTACTTAATTTATTCCGTGAATATAAATAACATAAATAGTCTACTTATGCTTATACAAGGCCAAATATTTGGCACAATCGAAAAAGGCAGTAAGTCTCTGTAATTTTTTTACAATGTCATTGCATTATTCTTTTACGGAGAATAGGTTTTGCCACTTTACGCGGATCCATCTCCTGACATGGAAACTCGTTTCATTTGCGTTCTTGTAGTCTAATCAACGCAGGAGAGTACCAAGAATTCCTTATAGGTATATATATAAGAATATCGTCTTTGATGTTTTTTTTTTCTTCATACCTAATATATTAATTAATCAACAATTAGTTACAACTTTATTAGTAATAAAACAAACAAAAATAAATATACTATAAACTAAAACTAGATTAAAACTAAAGAAACTAAAATAAATCTATTCCTGAAAAACTAGAATTAAAATAATTAAACAAATTAGGCTCCTTCGGCATGGTCCCAAAGATGCTGGCAATATTTCCTCCCTGTATCGCATGCCGATGCGTTGCGCGATGAAGCTGCCAGTGCCAGCACTGCCAGCCTCAGAGCATTATATTCTTACATCTGTGCTGCCAGCCCTTGGGTCCCCTGTGACGTCGATCAATGTTAGTTATTCTTTCTGATTTGCTCAACTCAAAGGTTAGCTGGACTATCTATATCTCTTACAGGGATAAGTTCGCCTTTGTACATAACCATTGATCTTTGTACTTGTTTCTTATGATTTTATGTGCAATAAAGTGTTTACATATTTATATACATACATAATTCCACATAGACTGCAGACAACGGCGGAATGCTGTATAATTAAAATAACGTTCTTGTGTAAGGTTACAGTAAGTATGTTATGTAGGAAGCTTAATGTTTTAAAGTACTTTGAAAGTAGTCTTTATCTATACTTAAAAGAGAACCGAGAATGCAAATCAGAGGTAATAGGAACCTGTTGACTAATACTTAATGAGGGTGTTTAGAAATCATAAATCCACCAGCTGGCAGCAGGGTGGCGAAAGGTCTTTTTGACAGTAGGCGTCAAGATCCACCAATCACACCACCTGATTTTGACATCTACTGCCAAATAGACCTTTCGCCACCCTGCTGCCAGCTGGTGGATTTCTGATTTCTAAATACCCTCATTCTGCAGGAAACCAAAACCTAACTAACCTAGGTAATTCTAGTTAGAATCAATATTTTGTGAGAAACATGGGGTTTATCTGGATTGAACAGGTGAAAACTGTGGTGCGTTATTGCAAATAATTGTAAAATTATATTTTATGTAGTAGAAGGAGTAGTTTTAATCTAAGTAATATAAATGTAGGTACCTTTCTAACCTAGTTCCTAAGTAAATTGTTAGTAACACTTATATGGGCTCACGGGCCTGAAAAAAATGAATTTATATTATATTATTATCACATTTAAAAGGATGCATCGAAGTGCCCTATATGGAGTATTTTTATGTTACAAATGAAATTTTACTCTACTTTAAATATCTCTTCGATGCCGTTTGGCGTGGTCTCCTGTGTGTGACTACGAACCACGCCACACGCCTATATGCGTGGTAGACGTTATGTTATTTAATTGAGATATATGTGGCGTGTGAGACTGCGCTGTCTGTTACAGCTATCGGTGTGGTAGAAGTATTTTCGACATTTGCAGGCTGCAGTACTTAATGCAATACAATGTGGGACGCCCCCCCCCCCCCCCCCCCCCCCTAGATGGAACGACGATCTGCGCAGGGCGGCTGGCAGCAACTGAATGATTATAACTGATGATCGAGCAAAGTGGCGCTCCTTGAGCGAGGCCTACGTCCAGCTGTGGACTGCCGCAGGCTGATGATGATGATGCTGAGTACTTAATGTAATAGGTACCACTCGTCGATTGGCGTATCACGCTGCCGTAAACAGTTTCAACGCGTACGCAGACTAGCCGAAGGAACTGGTAATTGCGGACAGTTACAGTATTGTTTTGTTGGACCTTTAATAATAATTTGCCAGGTGTGTCATCTCAGAACCGCCCGGACCAGTCTGGTCTTTGTGACGATTTTATACTGTTCACTGTACGAGTCACAAAGTTAACAGCAAAGTTACAGTTTTTATCGAGCCAATGGCGCCAGACCGGAAATCACCGCGGATAAAGCGACGCTGTTTAGCGATTCCACATTAGCGAGTTAACAACGACCGCCTTAATAGAAGGCGCCAACAACAAATGTGAATAATATTCTCGTTTATAAAAAACTCTTTCAAAATAGCTTGCCTGTTGTCAATATATTATTCCACGCTAGCCTTTAAATTTGCTTTCGGCAATTCACAAAAATTAACTACACTTCGCCTATTTAGCGTTTTTAACCATTTTTTAATGTTTAAAAAGTAAAATATGAACTTGATTTGACCACTGAGTAAAATGACTTCATATTAGGTGCGTTTTTTTTTTCATAGAAACTTCATACTATCTGAGCATTTTCGTGCTGATTTGATCGTTCAGGCAAACCTACCCATTAAATGTCAGAATTTTTCACGTAAGGGTTTTTAGGTTTCTGGCATGTTTTATAGTCCAGATATTCGTAAGTTTATATGCCATATTTTGTGAAACTGTAGTACTAACGTAGATTGTATGCCGCAGGAGCTGAAATGTTGAGTATTTTACAAAAACCTGGATTCTCTCGGGATTTTCCAAACCAATATATATAGTAAAAATATAGGATATATTGAGTTTTAAGAATTCGAAATGCTAAAAGTGACATGGGATAAAGATCACATCGTTATTTCAAGTGCCAACCAGAATTTGGTTACCTATTACTATTTTAGCAGGTCGCCAAGTAATCGGAAATAGGTAAGTGTGTAAATGTATGTGTTTTACTGTCAAACTCATTCCGGTTCTTAATCGGATGCAATAATTGACGCGTGAAGTAGGTATTTAATTGTGAACTGTATGTTATACCAAGGGGTGAGCAATAACTGTTGAAAAAAAATCGAATTGCAAGGAATTTCGGCCATCAATTGCAAGCGTTACGTCAATATGGTCAACAGATGTTTGGTCGTAGTGGTCTGAAAAGGTGATTTCCGAGCCATTCTAATTTGTACCGTATTGTTAAGAGAGTTTAAATTAAAATTAATTCACAAGAGTTAAAGCGACCGCTGTGAAGTGCATTCGAAAATGATCCTAGATGTGGGTAACTGGGTACCCGTAGCGTTGGGCGATAGTACACGATTTTCGTTTACTCACGTCACGTCTGTTTAAAAACAAAATACCTAAACGGACTTTTTGCCGATAAGAAATATACCATAAAAACTGGATTTCAAGGTTACGTCAGGGAACAGTCATATCAGCGTATTAGGTACGGATGTTATTGATTTTGTTTATCTATAAGAGTATTTACACAGCGTCACGAGAAGCGCGTTCGACAGCAAACGTTTATGTTGATCTAACTAATGTATGACGAAACGATTATGGTCGCATGCGTAAATTTAAACCACTTAATTGTGGTAGAACACGTAAAGTTGTGTTTTTGCACCGATTCGTGCGAACGCAATGCACGATGCTGTATCCGTCCGAGCATCGTGTTACCACCGGTGTTGTAATTCTCATTTAAATCATTACAAAATCGCTGTAATGACACAAGCAGGTGTTGCCGATGCAGGTTGATTATGATTAGAAAATGATATGATAAGAGGCAATTTTATAACATACTTCGATTACACATTACCACTTCCTTCGCCCAGGGCAGTTGGGTAAAAAGTCGTTGGTGTCATCGCGTCCAGTTAATTTTATCGCAGATGCATTCGTAACTACGTACACATAAATTTAAAACATTATATCCGATTGTTATCGCTGCAATTTTCAAGTTCTCGAATCCAACTAAAGTAAAAACAACTTGTACCGATTCACAACTCACAAAAGCCGTTTTAATACCGAATCGGATGAAACATGCAACCTTTTCAAAAAATATTTATAGTTCAACTCAGAGAGATTCGTTTCCTGATTAAGCAAACGTCAGTATTACAATGGCCTTTCATCTTTTGTGAGTTAATATTAAACCAATCACTTATGAATGTTGGTTGGAACCCGGCAGTGGAAGAGGCCGAGCGCTCGAGGTGATCTGCGAAGTGCCCTTTTAAACTGACCAGACCACCATAAAGGGAAGGTGGTGCCCGCCGTGGCAACTTGCTCATGTATGTGTGATTGAGTGGTTGAATGATCTCATACACGTTATTGATGCGATCGCGCACGATCTTAAACCCTACGTGTTATTCAACACTACTTATTAGTATGGTTAGGGGGCTTCGGGTGGGTATTGGAGTGATGAAAATTAATGAAAAGAGACATATTAAAGTGTTGTTATGATAAATAAAATGAGGCGTAATACATACATGAATAAAGAATGACATAAAATTTCACTAAGAAATAGATTAAACACATTCCATGGTTCTATTTTTACCATGGTTTTCTGTAACTTTGCTATCTCTATAACCTGAAGAACTTTCTCCGAATGTGTAATCTTATACAAGTTATTCGAAAAATAAACGCCAAGTCAATGAAATAGACTGCTGCAAAATTCAGGTCCTTTTTGTAAGTTTTAAAGAAAGAAAGCTATGCGTCTTTAAAATGGAATGTTTCGCTTAGAAACCAACTAGCGCAATTTTGTAGAGGTCTATTATAAGTGAACCTCATGAGACGTTAAACGAGCGTAGACACAGTAGGTGCTCCAAAGGTGTATTTGTCGGGATAATATTAACATTAATTGCAAACAGTGCAGTACAAACACACGGTTTAATTGAGTGGGCATTCACCTAGCGTCCGTCAATAGACGAGCCTTGATTGAGCAGGTAATGGCAATGTCACCTTTGTTATCACCACTGTACATAAAAGGTACTTCATTGTACATTGTATCACGATTCCAATATACCGTTGTGAGGCGAAAGAGGTAATAAAGATGCTCAAAGAATTGTTACGGTAAACGCTAATTTATTACCCACTAGCGACCCGCCCTGGCTTCGCACGGGTGCAATGCTGATACTATACTAATTGCATGTATTATACATATAAACCTTCCTTTTGAATTACTCTATCTATTAAAAAAACCGCATCAAAATCCGTTGCGTAGTTTAAAAGATCTAAGCATACATACCTACGTAGGGACAGACAGACAGCGGGAAGCGACTTTGTTTTATACACAGACCATTTAGTGGTCTGTGGTTTTATACTATGTAGTGATACCTAATGATAAGCATGTTATTATTTGCTTTGGATTGTTATCGTTTGCTTAAAACGAACTTGACCATGAAACGAGTAGATATGTATTTATTTACCAGCGTCTCGAAAATGTTTATCGTTAGATAGGTTAGCACCAGTTCCCCGTAAGATTAATTTGTAAGTTACGTTTCTTTTACATAAGTAGAGTAGTATATCGTAGACTGTATATTCTCGGATATTTTGCGATGTGAAATAAAATATGTAGTTTTATTATTATTTTTTGTTTTTTCTGTGTATTTCCAAATGTATTTAGTCGTTATTATTTATTTATTTATTTATGTATTTATTTTATTTTATTAAAATTCAAGGTTAAATCAAAAACATCATAAAATATTTGAATTCGAGTTTGATTTTGTTCGCAAACATTGTTGCAATATAATTGCAACTCTGCATACCTAGTTAGATATCCTTTTGGTGTCTACGTTAGTTTTAGCGTGCGTAAGACGAAGAAAAGCTGAAAAAAAAGGACTTATACAAAGACGGGTTTTCATCGATGTACGTCTGGTATGGTTGAAGGAATGACAACGCGAGTCTTAGTTTAGTTTTTTTTGCAGATCCTTTGCACTGCCAGCCTCCCTGTTTTCAAATGTAAGAATACTACTATACTTAGACTCAGTTCCTAGGAAATCTCAGGACTCGTTCTTAGACTGTGACATCATAGAAGCATTCTACGACTAGGCAGACCTATGATGTGCTGCTTATACATACACATGCATTGGCTGACGGGTATGTAGCCGACTTTTTATTCAATAGAGTTGTTGGAGTAGACGTTCGAGCAAACGACTTTATGATTTTTCTTATTCCAATCGAGACTATGTTGAAAATATTAAAAACATGAGCCAACTGATTGAAGAATATGATAGTTTTGTATGAGTTAAACGGGAGGCGAGGAGGGGACTAATATCTGGTTTGGCTTATATTTGCGTGTATTGGAATACCACGGTTATGGGTGAAAATTTAGAATGATGTTCAACATGAATCATAAATACGATACATGTGAACTACATGTCATTATACTTATACCGCAGCACTCCTGAACTCGGGTATTGTCGAAAACACATTAAGTCTGGAAACTTCTAGAGATATTAGCAAAGCATAAAGACGACAAGTAGTCCAACTTCGGCCGTTTAGGAGCGCGCGACACGTATTCACACAGACGCTCAATAGCACGTCTGTGTGAGTGCGAACCATACTGGAGCATTCTTACGCATTCTTATTTATTTGCTTGTAGTGCGTTCGTACACGGCGCGCACACATTCAAGCGCATGATGTACCTTTTGTAGGAAGAAAAATTTGTGCTAGTATACTGTGCTGTGATATTAGGCCTCTAGCATTTGGCCAAATTCAACCTTTTGCATTTATGATGCTAAACTTAGCCAAGTCTTAGTCTTTACCTCTATCCTATTTTATGTATATTATATTTTAGGCTGAAACTAACCCCTCTTCCGACACCTAACTACAAATATTTGAAACTAACCAAACTACGTATGTACCTATGTATGACTGACATGAACGTAACGTTGATACGTTATATCGAAAGTAAAGGCTCATACACATAGACACGATACTACACTCACGGACAATGAATTCGGGTCATTTTCTATGAACAATTATATAGAGCTCTTGCCCTAACCCTGTCCATTTGTCTGCCTGTTTGCTATCTTTTCACGCTGCACCGCTGAACCGACTTGGAGATAGTTTGAGACCCTGGGAAAGACTGACATGTCTCGTTTTTATCCCGGAAATCATCCCTTAAGGGAGTGAAAAAGGCAGTGCGAGTTTGGGGAATCGATCATTTCTTAAGTAAGGGAAATAAACTCAAATTCTAAGCAGACAAAGTATCGGGCAAAAGCTAGTTCTGTATTGTTATTTTTACAAAATAATAACCAGCCTACGCACAAATGTAGCATTGTATGTCTGGTAGAAAGTTATTAGTCATTAATTTAAAAAACAACACATTGTTTTATTGTTGTCTAACCTCGGCATCCCTAGATGATACTGTTACACCAATTGTTTTGCTTTAAAAAAACTCTTTGTTTATGTTCCAGCCGCTCTACCTACGTTGCCAATGCCTACCCTTGTCCGACAATTAAAAAAAGAAAATGTTTTACTACAGCTATTATTTTTACTGTCTCTACTAGTGTACCCGAAATACTATTCTCCTGTTACTTTAAACAGCGAGTGGTATTTTAAATGCCTGTGATAGAGTTGGCCACATCTGTTACATTGTTTTCACTTGCTTTTTTGGGAAAACATTTTTTTAACAAATATACCTATGAATGTTTTGAGATCAAATTATATATTTGTAAATGAATGAATAAACGAAATTGTATGTACAGTCGAGTTCATTTACATCTACATACTTACGGAAACAATAATATCTGAACACGACCCTATTGTCAATAGCATAAAAGTATGTTCAGATATTTTTGTTCTCTTATATGTGTAAATATAAATGAACTCGACTGTACTTGAGTATTGTTGACAATAAGATCATTCTAAAAAAATAACCGTCTTCAAATATATGTATTACTGCAACACTAGCAAATGCTCGAATCAGGTAAGCAGTAGGTACCTACTATAAAAATACTGAAATTACAATACTTTTTTCATCACACTTGCTCGAAAATGGTGTCATTACACGTAGGTTTTGCGGGCCGTAAATGACCTATTACGCCCTAGGGCGTAATGGTTTTCTTTTTAAACTTGAAACGCTAGTTCTGTTTTACTCTTATTTGTCATTTTCAAAGGAAACGCCAACTTACTTTTTTAACTTTTATTACTGAAATATTTATTTAAAGAGAACTGTTATTGCAAATACATGTAAAAACATATTTCTGTAACATTAATTAAATGTTTAAATATAGTATTTCAGTATTTTGCAAATATAAAATAAACCATTTTTAGTCTTTACCGCTATGGTTTCCGAACGTGACTTGACGTTCGCATTGTCTATGGAATATGTCACTAATGTCACTGTCAGTTTTACAATTTTATTTAGGTTAAGTAAGGTTATTTTAATCAGATTTCCTCACAAGTGTGATGAAAAACATTGTGTGTGCCACGGGCGGTAAAGGAATTACAAACTCGTGTTATTAAAGCCCTCGGTTTTACCTCGGGCTTATAACAAACACTCGTTTGTAATTCCTTACTTACCGCCCTAGATACACAATGTACTATTATGTGTCTGTAATAGTTGATAATGTACCGACAACTTCCCCATTGATCCAATCATCAAAAGTGGATTTAAAAAAAATGGAACCAACCCATCCAATCATATTAGGTATACCCTATCAATTCAAAATAGGAGTTTACAAATCAGTTTATACTAAATTGACAAGTTCTGAGGTAACAAGCTAAAAAGATAATAGGTATATCCAAACTGAGACCATTTTGCTTTTTAAAGAGTGTTTAAAAAATATGTGAGATTACGAGAGTCGAGATATGTCACTCGCATTAATATTGCTACATTTGTTGATGAAATTTCCATTTAAACTATATCCTTGTCTATAATCGTGGCATGCACGTGGGCAGGTCCAAGCAACTAAGTTTAAGATGCAATTTTAAAAGGGCCATATGGGTCAATTGCAGAAAAAATGTACCTTTTACTTTTTTTGTCTGATCATGGTGTGTCTTATACCATTTTACTCAGAATCACGAGCACTTTTCATTTATGAAATAAAAAAAAGTAGTGCAAAATATCCCAACTTTTCCGTACAAATTTTGAATTTCTCAGTTTCGTTACGCCCAAACTAATTATGTATAGGGGAAAATCGTAACGAAACTGAGAAAAAAATATGATCCATGATCAGACAAAAAAAGTAAAAGGTACATTTTTTCTGCAATTGACCCATATTAACACCGGCAGGGTGGTAGGCTGGTAGGCATTTTTGTATTAAAGACGTCACAACACAAAATATCAAACACCAATATGATATGATATATGATACGAGCTTTTATCAAATTACCTAGTATCGCACCGGCTTTTAGCACGTCCGTTATAAAACGATAACCGCCAACATTGTTTCTTTGTTTGCTGCTTGGTTGTGTGTGTGTGGGTCATAATAAGATAGAAAAATAGTGGTCCCTTCTAATCCCGCAAGCTCACAGATAAACAGAATTTGTTGCCTTTTTATGTTTTTAAATTATCTGTCTTGTGATAACGCTTCAAGTCTAGTTTTCTATGTAGCCCGTTTTATTTTTAATTAAAAATAATCGTCCATTATCCGTTATATGCGATTTCAAAGAAAACCATCTTGAAACGGAAAAATATGAGTCGTGCTATCTTTAAATCGGAATAAGGTACTGATACATGAAGATATTAGGTACAATATTACCCTTTTGCCTAGGATCAATCCTAAGCAAACAAAGAATTTTGGGCAAAAAGCCGTTAAATTTCTAATATGTAATGAAATATGGTAGAAAACAGGGTTATTTTTAGGAATCCACCGGCCGACGATGGTATATAGACAAATGGTAAGAAATCCGTCACTTTTGCACTATACCTAAAATTTAATCAGACGACAAAGCACGCCGGTCACGCAACAATACAGTCTCGCTAATAAAAAAGCATGCATTTAATTTTTCTAACAAAACACATTCACATTTCTGACAAATACTATAGCTGAGCTAAATCATAGTGCCTTTAGAACAAATATAGCTAGTTAGATTGTTGAAACAAAACATAATTGACCCGTGGAGTAGTCACTTAACCTCATGAAACCGACTTGAATCGAAATCAGGCCACAGAAGCTGTGCTACCAAATTTATCAACCATCTATTCTCGGAATTAAGGATAACCGATGTCAATTGAACCATTTTGCGATGTTTTAGCAATCAAAGCTTTAATTACCGAGCTATTAAAATTGTTACTACTTAAATAGATAGATACATAATGGATATTAAATTATATTTTTTTATTTTTGGCATTAAGACGTCTCCCTGTCAAGTACATAGGTACCTACTGGGTATCGCCAAGTCAAGCAAAATAAAGGCACGGCCGTACCTACCATCCTTTTCTTGAAGCCATTCAGGCCATTTTCAACATCCTGTAATCTTGTGCTGGCTAAAGCTAGAACCCTGAATTTTCAGGGATGGGCGATTCTCCGAGCGTTTTGACCGCGCGGTTTGTCAGTCATTGTTCTCCGACGATTATTTACTATAACGAAAGGGCAAATCGTGACAATTTTGACAAAACTAGACTTAAACTCGGGATTGTTTTTCGGTTTCATAAAAAGTTAACTCTAGGCATCGTTTATTTGAACAATATATACTGAGACAAGAATGACGAAAATAAAACGCCGTAAAAACGCTGAATATTGGCCCGGATATATAGAGCACAATAAGACTACAAAGTTTTGAGAAGATTTGTTTTGCAGTTCAAATTGAAAAGAATGGATTGGTATTTTATAAATAAAGGAAGACTACCTACAAAAAGGAATGAGATCCCATCAAAAACACGGGTAAATAATAGGCAAGTCGGTGGGAATCGAGTTCTGTGGGTGGACACTCCCCCGGTACTGACTTTGTTTAACATTACATCTCAAAACTTTTTTGTTGTAAAAGAACTGCGTTGCGAGACTTGCATCTTTTTACATGTAATGTTTTTGATGGGTAGGTCTCTTTCTGCGCGCTTCGCGAAGAGAAATTATTATTTTCTGGCCAGGTAAAAACGTAACACCAGCGGGCGGCAATAAAAAAGCCCCAGGTCGTATACTAACATCTGGGTTATTCTTTGTTTTACCGCCCTGAGTAACACGGGACCGTAAGAACATACTTACCTACCATCTGCAACGCGGAGACAAAATCCCACTGTGTTGTATTGTTCCAACCACACCAGTTCCAACCTACGAATCGGGCCACAAACAACTATATTATAGGTCATTCTTTGTTTAACTGCCTAAGTGTTTTACTGTACTATTAAAAATAACATACTTACCTATATTTTGATGATCTCCAAAGATGACTTAATTACAATGTGAAATTGGTGCCCTGGCTGAGCGCAATATCGCCGACTGTAGATTCAATTTAGGTAAGGGATAGGCCAGGGTTTCCCAAACTGTGCGTGACGCCCCGGGGAGTCACGACGCTATCCCAGGGGCGTCGCGACACGGGAGATTCAAGCCGCCGTAAGTTAAACCACGTTAAACCTAGAACGACCCGCAGGTATTTTGGTTTACAAGGGCGTCGCAAAAAGATTACAATTTACAACCTACCAAAGGAGTCCAAGTATAAAAAAGTTTGGGAACCCCTGGGATAGGCAATGCAATGTTTCTTACGCCCTTTGAACCTACAGTCGAGGATATGTTACGCTGCGCAAAAACTGCCGAGGTATCAACACGAGCATCGCATTGGGTGTTGTATTTCGATCAAGCTGGCCTAAGCTATTCGACACGGCCAACCAAACGCTTACGTTTCAGCTTCTAACCTCACGTTACGACAAGTTTCCCATGAGAAAACTTTAATGCTTAAACGAGAAATAGTATATCCCTTTGAGAATATGACTCTGGTGTTGTGACATTACAGGTATGGTATTCATGACGTCTAGAAGCATAAACAAGAAGGTACCTAGATTACATTTCTTTCTATTCATTTTATGAGGTTACAGTTTTAATACTGAGTTCGTAAACGCTTCCTTTCCGGGTTTCACATCATACACCAGCCTGTATACGACCCACTGCTGGGCTACATATAGATTTAAAATGTATATCAAATCTAGATCAATAATCACAAATTGTTGTGCAATGTACCGAATTCAAACATGAATATGACGCATTAATCGCATAAAACGCGTGGACGGCGTGGATAGCAAAATTACATGTCTATCACATTATAGGTACGCATTAAATATACAATGTCTATCAGTAGGCTTTATGATATACTACGCTTTGTCGCGTGATAAATAAATGATAAAGCATCCGTCACTCTCGCACACTATTTGTCAGAACATGACGGATGCTTTATCATTTATTTATCGCGTGACAAATTGTAGCATAGGGTTGGGACTTTTCGTGGCATTTTGGAAATAAAGTGCTGTGGAGTCGTTGTTACTTAGTTAGTTTTTATGATTGAATGAATAAATTATTTTCAATGTTCTAAAGTACCTACCTAGGTACCTACTTACTTCCCTTAATAAAATTATACATATGATATTTAGATGGATTATACCTATGTATGTTTTATCTTGTTTTGTTATCCCCTCAGATTATCGATATAAATCTTTAATATATGTACGCAATACTTGTTCCTGACCAAAAAGTTTTTGACTAATAGTTTTATAATATGGCATATTGATATGATAAATCTAAATTGTCAAATTTAGACCAATGCTTAATTTATCATACAAATGGGTGTATGAATTCAATTCGTACTTACTGAAGTATTTTTAATAGCACCTAGTGTTATCAAAATGCTTACATAGGTTTATAGGTATAAACATTTTATTCAGTAGGTTTGTGGAATTACGGGTCAAAGGATAGGTTGAGATACCTAACTTATATTGCAAAATGAGTATAGAGCAAATACCAAGAAATATTAATCATTCAATAATTATTCATTCAATCATAAAAAGTAGGTAGCGACTGCATTGCACTCTATGTCCAAATTGCCACGAGAATCCTAACCCTTAATTATCATATCATAAGCAAGGTTTTAACCCTCTGCTGCATGATATAGTAAAACGTTAGAAAAAAAAATTTTTTTCGACAATAATTATGTTTTAATTTTGTGCAAAAGTTTGAAAAGTAAACGAATAGGGTTTATCTTTTTTTGAAAAATTTGATAACTTTAGTCTTAATTAGGTCTATGGCTAGTATATAACATGAGGTTCAAAATATTTTTTCTCCTGTATGACCCTGAATTTACCACTGAAAGGAAATGAGTTTTACCAAGTTCATTATCTACACACGCGGCAGCACGCCGCTTTCTGGCCAAGTGTAATAAATAATACCTAGTTCAAAATTCCCCAGAATAGCGTTAGCGTTGCAACTTGCAAGAGAGTACAAAATGAATTCAGCACTTTTTAGCAGTTGTAGAGAAAGTGAAGTGAGCTGATAGATGAGGTAGAGGGTAGAGGTACAGTTTAATATTTTTGGTGATTAAAGTACCTAACTATTTAATACTGCGCACAACTATTAAAGCACGTTTCGAGTCTTTCGACGGACACTTTTCGATACATAGAGACGATTATCCTTACCTCTAACCCTTCATAAGCTGGTGAATTTATGGTTACTGAAATCCTTCATGGTTGCTTGTATAAGAAATTAGTTCTTAATATACTTCTGATCGTGTCAGTAGGGTTTACAACAATAATACCTACCTGTCGCTCTTTTTTATTATCTTTAACATGCCCTGTGCGTTTTAGTGTACATTCGAAAATTTCCTTCGACTTTTTCGTGATTTTATTACGACAACGTTTCCATTAAATTATAAGACGACTTTTGGAGTGCTCATACCACAACATACACATACACAGCACGATATTGTGCATAACATAACACTAAAACCGTCAAACGGGTTTGCAGCGAACGAATGCTATAATAAAAAGTTGCCCAGGGGACTTGGTCGTGCGTCTCGACTCCAATGGCCGATCCTGGGAGTCGGGCCGATGTTCGAAAAGCAACACATTCGTCCCGTCTCTCTCGCTCTTACATAAAAGAGAACGAACTAAAGGCGATGGCATAACAGTTTCAAGTTACGAACTCTGTCCGCAGGAGCTGGTCGAACCAGCTCTAAAATTGCGAACTTTTTTAAACAGTCGCCTTTTTGTTTTACTCCAAAATTGATAGTTGTGGAGCTTTAACCGTAACCTTAACCAGCGGCAACAGCGGTGAGTTTATTTCTCCGATAGCGAATATATTCGGTTGGCGAGATTTATTATGAAACAGATTTTGGTAAAAATGCTATTATATTTTTTACTTTGGATTTAATAGATAGGTAGGACTAATTCTTCAAAGATATGTATTTAATTCGATAGGCCTTGTCTTAGGTCCAGAAAATACCTTAAGTGCATTTTTATTCCCTGTAATTTTTCCAAAATATTTTTTAATTTATTCCTCGATATGCAATGATATTTTATAAGTCGATATGACAGTTCCGAATTAAGTACGCTAAGCTGACAAATTTTGTCAAAATAGGTGTGTGTATGAGGTCTGTGTCGATCGACTGACAGGTGTCATTTACGACAAAACCAAAACGATCAAGGATCAACGATTATGTTTATTTGTGCGTTTGGTGTTATTAGATCTTTGTAGTGGTCTTCGGATTGATGAAGAAAGTAGAAAGAATTGCAGGAATTCTAGAGCTTCGCCATCATTGATGTCTAAATAAACACACCAAATGAGTTCGTGCGCGGAGACTAGGAATTTGCGAAATGGCTATGATTCTTGAATATTTTCAGACGAGCGATAAGCACAATATTGTTGAAATTAGAGGTGTTAAAGCATTGACGTACGTACTCGTGATTAGCATTAAGTTTGTAATAAATAACTGTACACCTAAATAATAATTTACATAATTAGGGTTCCGTACCAAAATGGTAAAAAAGGAACCCTTATGGTGCGACTCTGTCTGTCCGTCTGTCACAGCAAGATATCTCAGGATCTACTGATGCTATCAACTTGAAATTTGGAATAGTGTTAAGAACCGCCAACCCGAGCTTATTGGATGTAAAAAAAATCTTGTAACTTTTTTACTTTTTTTTAAAGGGGTCCGTAATGGGACTTTGAAAATTGAAAGTAGGGCTATTATATCGAGTGGGGTATCAAATGAAAGGGCTTAATTTGTAGATTAAAACACCGTTTTTGATTTTTTTTTAAAGTAGTTTTTGATTTATGGCGAAAAACGTTAAAAAAAATACCATTCCCCCCTATTATCTTCGAAGTTACCGAACAGAAAAATCTGTAATAATTACCAATTATTAATGTCGTCCTAAATATTACAGGAAAAATATAACGGTTTTCCAAACTTGCACTGTTTTTGAGAAATTTGCAAAAATCTTAACACATACTTATTTGCTCCTACTAAACTAATCGCCATATAGTTTTTCTTGAACTATTCATGTATCTACTTATGAGTTATATTTCTGTAATATTAATTAAATGTTTAAATAGTGTATTTCAGTATTTTGCAAATATAAAATCAACCATTTGAGGTCTTTACCGCTATGGTTTCCGAACGTGACTTGACATTCGAATTGTCTTTGGACAGTGTGATGAAAAGCATTGTGTGTGCCACGGGTGGTAAAGGAATTAATATAATAATTCCTTACTTACCGCCCTAGATACACAATGTACTATTTCATCACACTAATTGCTCGAAAATGGTGTTATTACACGTAGGTTCTGCGGGCCGTAAATGACCTATTACGCCCTAGGGCGTAATGGTTTTCTTTTTAAATTTGAAACGCTGGTTCTGTTTTACTCTTATTTGTCATGTTCAAAGGAAACGCCAACTTACTTTTATAACTTTTATCATTGAAATATTTATTTAAAGATAACCAACTGTTATTTCAAATACATGTACTTAAACACATAATATTTCGGTAACATTAATTAAATGTTTAAATAGTGTATTTCAGTATTTTGCAAATATAAAATCAACTAAAATGGCCGTTTTAGGTCTTTACTGCTATGGTTTCCGAACGTGACTTGACATTCGCGTTGTCTGTGCACATATGTCACTAACGTCACTTTCTGTTTTAATATTTTCTTGTCATACTGGGTCAATTAGTAAGGTTATATTATTAAAATTTCCTCGCAAGTGTGATGAAAAACATTGTGTGTGCCACGGGCGGTAAAGGAATTACAAACTCGTGTTATTAAAACCCTCGGTTTCACCTCGGGCTTATAACATACTAACTCGGGCTTAAAGACGAGGAAGAAGAAAATAGGTATTCGTTTCCTATTCGCATTTATCTCACCCCAGAAGTTTAGATTTAGCCATCAGTTTGTATGGAAAAAAGAAAAGTGGGGTTATTACGTTTTTCCGGGCATTTTTTTCAATTTTTCTCTTCATAAGAACCTTCTTTATACTTCAAGAAATATTTCAAAAATAAAATAGCTTAATTAGTCCAGCCATACTCGAGTTTTGTGCTTTACAACACAGTTAGCAATTAATTTTTATTTATATAGATATGGCTGTTGTCTTTTTTTTCGTATATTTTTGGTCTAAGATTTTTGGAGATACTCAACATCGACAGCTAGAATATTATTGACAGTATTGTCTCCTTGTCTCATTTTGAACAAACACATTTAGCAGAATGTGATGGGCAAACAATTTTATTGTCCTGTATTGTATGAAATTCGGATTTTTAAAAAGTACCTATCGGTATTTCTCTCTTCCTTGTCGTTATCACTCTTGCTTGACAGAGTGGTCGTGGTCATCACTTCAGGCGTTGGTGGCAAGCTTCACAACACGCCGCCACTCTTCTCTGATGGCCGCCTTCCTCGTGCATTCATGTAGTGATGATGAGCCATTTACTGCCGCTTTTATCTGGTCAGTCCACCTCATAGGCGATCTTCCGCGTGGCCTGGTATCGAATATCATATCGATATGATATCGGTATTTAATAAGGGCTAAACATTAAACGTTCACCAAAATAATGTCAATGGCGTTTTGAAAATCTTTTAAATTTAACATTAGTTAACGTTCGAATTTTTTCAGAAAATTAATAGATCTGACTAGATTGGCTCCGTCTGAACAATCGAATGTGGAGGTGCGTAGAGTCTGTGCGGAAAGAGATTAGGATTAATTTTGGGGGGCGCTGTAATGCTTTTGTACTGTATGTGCCGTATTTTCTGTTCTGTGGCCATACTGGTTAGGTTAGTTCCGTTTTTCGCCACGCTTATTCTCTTTCCGCAAAACTCTAGCTGTTTTCCTTTTGATTGGCTGACGAAATTGGTTCGAAACTAGCTTTACTTAGCACAAATTATGTGTCAAACTATTAAATTGATTTTTTTTTATTCCTCATTTGAGTTAGAGTCATTAGAATAAAAATGCAGTACTAGTCGCCATATTTACGTGTCGAATGGAATTAATTGTGGTTTTTATTTCTATACATAAATATTAAATAGACATAATAAATTTATAATTATACAGGGTGATTGGAAATTCGACCTATTCCTTGAAAGGGGTTATTCTAGAGCTTATTTGCAAAGATTTAAGTCCAATCAACCGGGGGTCAAAACTCAATGGTTATCAAGTTATTTGACTTTTAACTTATTTTTTTTAAAACCCGCCTTTCGATCTAAAACTGCTAATTGTGAAAAAACTACTAAAATTAGGAATGAAAAAGAGCCATCATCTAATAGCCAATAAATGGTTGATTACGAAAAATTCAAAAAACATGCCAAAACCTTTGAAAATGTTACCAATAAAAGAATTTAAAGTCAAAAGTATTTGGATTTTGTTCAAAATTCTGTAATTCTTTGAGGCATTACTTAAAAAAAAATCATGACACTTCGCGTAAAAATTACTGAAATTAGTTTCTCAGTTCATAAGCTTTCTAAAAAGGTAGAATTGTTGAATTTTTTTGCATAACTTTTTAAAATAACATTAATAATAAGAGAAGTGGTAGGGAATTTCACCTAGCGTACCGGACCCTTAATCAGTTTGTTTGTGTCACTTTAGTTTCTCTGTGGGCTTTGTTTGTCTTCGGTTTCTTCTTTTATCTCATCTTCTTAGGATTGGAATCACTAAAAGTTGCCTTCGGTGATATTTCAATAAGTAATTTATCAATCAGTTCCCGGTTGCGTTAAGTATGCACCTAATTTGTAAGTTACACCAAGGAAACCAGGTGCAAACTTAAGGCAACCGGGAACTTACAGATAAATTACTTATCGAAATATCACGGAAGGTTACTTTTCGTGACTTCTATCCTAAGAAGATGAGATAAAATAAGAAACCGAAGACAAACAAAGCCCACGGAGAAACTAAAGTGACACAAACAAACTGATTAAGGGTCCGGTACGCTAGGTGAAATTCCCTACCACTTCTCTTATTATTAATGTTATTTTAAAAAGTTATGCAAAAAATTTCAACAATTCTACCTTTTTAGAAAGCTTATGAACTGAGGAACTAATTTCAGTAATTTTTACGCGAAGTGTCATGATTTTTTTTTAAGTAATGCCTCAAAGAATTACAGAATTTTGAACAAAATCCAAATACTTTTGACTTTAAATTCTTTTATTGGTAACATTTTCAAAGGTTTTGGCATGTTTTTTGAATTTTTCGTAATCAACCATTTATTGGCTATTAGATGATGGCTCTTTTTCATTCCTAATTTTAGTAGTTTTTTCACAATTAGCAGTTTTAGATCGAAAGGCGGGTTTTAAAAAAATAAGTTAAAAGTCAAATAACTTGATAACCATTGAGTTTTGACCCCCGATTGATTGGACTTAAATCATTGCAAATAAGCTCTAGAATAACCCCTTTCAAGGAATAGGCCGAATTTCCAATCACCCTGTAATATATCCCTGTCCTTAGTTTCTATCCTAACTTTAAATTCGCGACCGGCTTTGGTAATACTATGTAATTAATTTCTATTCCGATATGGTAAAAATCCCTCATCTCATCATGCTCAGAGCAAGAGTAAGAAGCATGATGAGATTGATGAGGGATTTTTGTTGTGGCGGGAGAAGCAAAAACAAAACACACCGCCGAATATTGCCGATTGCTAACCGAACGCAACCGAACGAACGCACCGAATGGAAAACGAATCTCGCTCGAAGCCGAAACGTCGTGATCGCGCTGTTTGATTTGAAAACAAAATTTACCCGCTCGTTGCCGGCTCAGTACGCGAGCGAGCGTGATACGGAATGAACGTGTGGTGCGTTTTGCGCGAGCGTTGACTCTGCGAATATTTTTTTTATTTTACGAATTATACCAGCCAGAACAAAGTTTTTGGAGTATAAAGTCGGAAACAGAAAAAAGTTTTTATCACTAAAGTTAACTTCGATGCAGTTCGCGCAGGTTTTCAACCGAATTCTGTGAATTTCCGTATAGACGCGAAAAAGTGGAAAGACTTCGAAAACAAAGGACAGTTTTGTACATTTTCGCTACGTTTGCGAAATTGTGTTCAAAAAAATATCTGGCTCAATCGTGAATAGAAAAAAGTAAATCCTCGGCCAACTAGTTGTTAGGACGCAATCTGTGGTCATCGAACAATCAAACAAAAAAGCAACGAATTTACTGCATTGCTGGTTTCCTTAAATTTCTCGTTAAACCTATCGTGAACATTTCAAAAACTTAACCTAAAATTACAGTGAGTTCGTCGACCCATCATACCCTACTACAGTGAAACAGTTTCGCAGATTTATAAACCAAAATTAATCTGGAATAAGTGACGAGTTGGTTTATAATAATGTCTACTGCCATAATGCATCAGTCTGCGCTGTACGACTTTGGTGATATGTTCTTGAAGGTATGTTGAATTATTTTTTCAAGTCTTAGCTAAGTATGAATATGTGATTTATAAATAGTTAAGCTAATGAATCGATTTTACTATCTTTAATTTATAAATTGAACTTCGTAAAATGGAAATGTCAATAAAGTAATGATAGTAACTTCATTGTACCGAAAACCAAGTACAATATTTTCCTAATATACGGCTTCTTAATTTCCAATAATAACTTCGTGAAGTCAAATAAATGTAGAGAATAAAAAATGCCATGGAAAATGCTTTCAAAACAATAGGTACGTTATCAGCTGTCAAAATTACCTACCTACAGAGCGTTGGTAAACATTGTGTTTAATTTTATTCGAATGAATCGTGGCATTTTTAATTTACAATGAAAATCAACACGTAGGTACCTAGTTTGTCCCTGTTTGGACATGATAAACATTTTGTAAAAGTCTTACGTTCAAATCTATCTATGGATACAATACAATACACGTTTTCTGGCGGTTAGCTTTGTACCTACCTGGGGCTTTAATGCTATGGTGCACATAAACTCCTACGTGCATTCCTTACTCAATGAGGTTTGTTACTGCCAAGATGTGCAAAATTAGTCCGGAGGATTTCGCTAACACCAACCTCTCATAGGATGGAGTTTGATAGTAACCCTCCGTACATTCAAAAATGGCAGTTACCTATATTTGTCCCCCGTTTGACCTAGCCTATAAAACATAAACACTACCTAGGTAGGTGTTATAGGTACTTAAATTTACCATTCTTGTTTATCACGAATGAATCGTTAAAAGCACTTACCTACCTACTTATACCTAACCTAGGCAATTTAATTTAACGAATCATTGTTGTTCCTGTTTTTATTGTAACTAGGTAGGTAGGTATGTGGATATTAAGTACCTACCTACTTCACGATAAATATACCTACGCTACGGGCTTAACACCCATTCATTTGATAAAAAAGTTGGTTAAATACTAATAGGTTTGAGCTTCGTCTAACATATGGGTGCCTTGGTACACCTACCTATTTTATTTATTTCAGGAAAAGTCCTTAAGTACCTATATAACATCAGTGTAAATATACCATTTAAAGAATAGTAAACGCAGGTACGCAGGGAGATCCGTACACAAACAGCACTTCAGCAATAAACATCCCAGCAGATAGTTAAAACCAAGCTAGGTCTACATTGTAATCGTAAATATAGGGCACCTATCCATTGGAGCCTAGTCGACAATAACAACACATTGATCTCAAATTTAAATTTTTAAATGTTTTTCGGCATATACCTACATCGCGAATCGCGATCTTTTACCGATTGTAGTCTATATAGCAACTTAATATACGATTTTAAGTCAGTTACCTACTCCGTGATGGCGTTTGCAACAGTGCCGAAATATCGGGAACTCAGAAACAAATATCCCGGTATTATTAGCAGTTATTATAGCAACGTAGGTACGTAATTCTAATTATTCTATCAAAAAAATCCAAGTAAACAGCTTGAGGTCTATACAAAAACGTAAACTTCCCAGTTCAGTCTCGTAAAGTTGTTCAAACCAGTTGCACAGAATTGCGTGTGCCAGCTAGAAGTTGCAATACTAGGTAGGCATTAGGTTAGATTGGCCGACAGTGGTTGTCGGATGTTCTGACCCGACTTAACACCAGCGCTTGACTTGGAAAAGTAAAAGTAATTAGTTTTCTACTTCCAACTAGCCCACCAGATAGGTATTGTAAAACAAATCTGGCCGCGTCTGTTTGTCAGTTCCCGATAATCATGAACACTTGATCCGATTTTTATGGAGACTCGGTATTATACATTTATAGCTTGTAGGTACTACCGATCTTGACTGTTGGGAATGGTTTTGAAACCTGACTTACATTGACTAGGTATAATGATCATCAAGTTACCTACTTAGGTTATTTATTATATCCAACCCTCAAAACCTAAATTCATAAATTTTTTGTCAGCTCTTGCTACAATATCTCACTAACTACGTGGTGGGTAGTAGGTAGGTAGGTACCTCGTATCTTGTATCTTACTTGAACCCTTGAGTAATCTCGGCTCGGCTGGGTATATAACCGACGTGGTTAAGGGGTCACTAATATGCGGCTCCTAATTTCTAAAATGAATCCAATGCCCTACTGTATAAAGTTTATTATCGCTTGAACCTGATACGGTTTTGAAACCCGTTTGCGGTGGCGAGGGAAAACCGGTCCTATTAGCCAATTCACATAGTTATAAATCGTTTGCTCCTATCCTCCTATCATATGTTACCTGCGCGGGTTTTTGTGGTTTTTTACATGTGGAAGACACTTGTTGCTTGGGGTTGCTGCCTTACATTTATTTGGACACGCACACATGCTTACACACTACACCTATTTATAACGACAGAATAGAGTGGTTTGATAAAATCAGGTTTCTATATCTAACAAGGCAGGTACTGACTCCATACTACTCATACATGCGTACTTTATAAGTTAGACCAGTTAGTATACGTTAGGTATAGTGATCAATAAATACGTAGGTACCTAAGTTGGCAAAGACATAAATAGAATTGAAGTTGTATAAATCTTATCAAAACGTGCTTTAAAAGTTGATTTCGATCTCTGCCGTAAACAGTACAATTACTTAATTACAATTATAACACATGTACTAAGTACCTATTTTCACTAAAACATCTATTTTACAAGTTTCCTCAAAATATGTTAAGCATCGTACATCATAACTCTTAAAAGCATGGCATTTTCCAAAAATGTCTATACCTACCTAGATTGAAAACTTTACTGCCAGTGGGAATTTTGAAAGGTGCATCTTTTTCAACAAAAGCCTTAGTTTCGAGTTCCAAAAAAAATTGCTCAAGACCGTTCAGTTCTATAAATACACCTACAACCGTCTACCTGTCTTTTATTTATTTACACACACCACCGCTCACCATTGTGTCGGGGATATTTTTTTGCACCACTCCTGGTGGGGTAGCTACAAAGAGCGCTTTGTGAAAGTCCCTTTTGTCCTTCCACTATTGATGGTAGGTGTCTCAGATAAAATGCTAGGGATTCTCTACCTTGTAATATTAACGACTCCACAATTTGTTCTACGGGTTGGGACCATTATTATTTTTCAAGCTTTACATTGATATGAACTTTTACTTTACCTGTTAATTATGTAAACAATGTACGTTAAGGCTGGCAGTAAACCAGGAATAGTCGATAAACATTATTAGAAACCGTAATTTAAATCTGATTTATTTTTATGCTATGTAAAATTCACGTTTACGGACCTACCTAATTAGTAAGAGTTATAAAATTGTAATTGTACGTTAATCTTAAACGGCTGCAAGTAAGATAGGTTATAGTTTGTAGGAGATTGATTTTTCACCACTCGCATTCTAAAGTAGGAATAGACAGTTATGTGCCGAGTGCTGTGCTGACCGAGGTACTCGTATTTTACTTAGGTACCTACTTCCTTTTTTTTAATTGCCTAGCATAAAATTTTGTCTTCTCTTGACCAATGCTTAATAACTTATTTACGTTTTCTTACGTCAACTATTGGCATAGGTCATTCGGTTGTCATGCTAGGTAAGGCTATATGTTTCTTACTATAGATCAGTCCATTCACGATGACGCGTTTCCTTGCCTTTTTTAGGGTTCCGTAGCCAAAATGGCAAAAACGGAACCCTTATAGTTTCGTCGTGTCCGTCCGTATGTCACAGGCATTTTACTCAAAAACTACATGATGGATATTGATGAAATTTGGAATATAGGTGTCTTGTATGAGCCGCTACTTAGTTTGGTAGTGAAACAACCAAAATAAATATTTTTAGGGGGGGCACTCCATACATGTTACAGAAGCTAAAAAAATTTTTTTTCAGCAAATATCAACGTGTGGTATATATAGTTCGACAGCTCTTTAAAAAACACTATAAGGTTTCAAAGTAATGTTTTTGATTAAGGGAATATATTTGGAAATAATCGCTCCGAAAGTTACGTAAATTGTGCCCCCCCCTCTATCTTCTAAACCGTGTGTCCGAAAAATATGAAAAAAATCACGAAGGTAACGCTTAATTAATACTTTCCACAAAAATTATTTTCAACAAGATGGAATTAACCGTTTTTGAGTTATTGCCGATAAACTGCGCTTCTCAACAAAAGGACGTAATTGCTATGAAGATACGCTCTTTTGTTGTTATACTTTTTTAACATCGTATTTATTACCTTATAGTTAACGGCTATGGAACCCTACACTGAGCATGGTCCGACATGCTCTTGGCCAGTTATTATTTATTTACAGAAGTTCAATTTCATCAAACCCACGTGTCTTCGTAAAATTACACATCTATTCTGTATATCTATAGATTTTACCGATTTGACAGACGTTTAATCGGTGATAATTTCTGACACGACTCTATTACTTTCAGCGTTCTTAGGGCATGTGCGAAATTTTTAGTTTTCCTGTCAGATATTATTTGCAGTTGCGTATAGACCGTAAGTACAATACTGTTGTGATTTTCGGTCTAGTCCATTCGTTGGGTTGTTAGTTGGTCAGTAAGGCGTATAATCACGCGGGGCGGCGGAGCGTACGATCGCACCACGCTGGCAGCCAGCGATATTGCCCGCATTAGCATACATTACACACCAATCCAATACATTCTTCCTAAAATAGGTATGAGATGCGGGCGTTTCAATCGCCATCATTGTTTCGTTGATGTTCCTAAACTGGTGAAATAGGACTAGTTGGTAAATTTGACGCGATTTAGACAAGACGAAAACCGATTTCTTCTTAGCCGTATAGTTCCGTGACTTATACTGCTTTTCTTACATTGTCTTCTTCTCCTTCCTAGTATTGTCCTTCATTTCTCAAAGCAGCATTTCGCCAATCAAACTTGTTATTTTAACCGTATTATTTTTTAAGTTCGACTGTCGTGGCAAAGCTACAGTTTCCATTTCTTTCGGCCGTCAAAAGTAGAAGGTCATTTCAGTACTTAACCGTGATAACATCATAGCATAAGACTGCAACTCAAGGTAGTGAACATGACATAGCATTACGATTCTGTCACGTAGGGTGGGTGTGCCGGTTGGCGGACAGTTAACGGAGTTGCTGACTTCAACCTCTTTAAAATATATGTTTTATACGAAAAATAATGGTGATAAGTATTTAAATATGTCAAGAATATAGTCTTTTTGTGAAAAAGTAATGGTACTATCCTATTCAGCATATGAATACGAATAAAATGGGAAAAAATTGAAAAATAGCCGAAATTTCAGTTGGCGTACACTTTTTTCAGTGTGCGGACAATGGTTGCCAGTTAGCGGACACTGAGTTTTATGCAAATAAAATCGCAAATAATACAACATATAACATAATATATATTTTTATATTGTATATATATATATATATATATATATATATATATATATATATATATATATTATCCTACTAATATCACAAGTACTTAGTAGCACTTAGATAATAAAAAATAGGAAATTTTTAATGTTTCCTTAAATAACTTGCAAAAGTTTGTTTTGGTCACACATGAGTTCAAGTTTTCGGGCTTGGACAACATTTTTCTCACAATTGTCTTCCAAGACGAGTTTAGTGGACCAAAGACACGAGCTCAGCCGGTCCAGCCTCACCAGAGGTCGCTTCACTCGGCGCCCTAGGAGCTTCCTCACTGACCCGGACGACGACATCTCAGCAGGATTCGAAAGACTCATCGCTGCGATGTCGTCGACGGAGTCCGACGCACGCAGCATCGTCCCCGTCGGCGGGGTCGACCTCCTCGCGACAACAGCACACAAGGGCCGCGTCCCGACTTGCCCCAGAACCAGAATGTCCTGGATTAACTTCACTCCGAGTCGGAACCGCAAAGCCCCGCCAAAAGCCGCAATGCCGCGCCGCCAGGTCGGAGTCTCCGACCTTGCTCGGGCGTCGGGCCCAGCTAAGTTTCTTGGCGGATTCTTCTTAGCTGGGCTAGGTTTAGCGAACCGGCAACAAAAACTCCTATTCTTTCGATTCACACACTCACATAAGGACAGGTTGATCCGCATCAACCTTCCCGCTGGTCCGCTGCTCACTTTGAGCAATCAGCGTAACTTCAAGGTGGACCGGGATTAGCAACCTGGTTCAACCCCAAGCACCCCCGGCTCCCACCTAGTCTGATCCACTCAAGGTAGTACGGCCAGCGACCTGGTTTGACCTCAGGGAAAGCCACGGCCCCCACTGGGTCCGATTCTTGCAACAGCCAGTAAGGCTTGCGTTTGTCAGGCTTAAAAAAAAGGACTGAAGACACTGACATCTGGCGACTGACTGCAGCCGGCAGTCAGTTCTCTTCTTTGTCGTTACAGTCTTGGTACAGTGGTCGTGGCTTTCATGGCTTGAGTGGCAAGCTTAACCACACGGTGCCATTCTTCTCTGACAGATGCGCGCCTGGTGCTCTCGTGCAAAGGGCAGTTTGTGGCAGACTTGACTTGGTCGGTCCCCCTCATGGGAGACCTATACTGTACGGTTAGCACCGTCTACTTTGCCATGAGCAAAGCTTCAGGCCTTGACGCGTGTCCGAAAAAAGTGAGGACTTTACTATGGAGGAGAGGGGCTGTCTTGTTCTGTCTGTTTAGCTCTTGAAGAATGGACTGGTTAGTGCGAAATTCTGTCCGGGATATGCCAAGCATTCTTCTCCAGTGCCACATTTCAAGCGTATCTATCTTGCGTTTCTCGCACTCTCTTAGAGTCCATTCTCCATCTGACTTCATTTCAGCTCCCATATAGGTTCTGGTTCTTTTGGCTGCAGAGTATCATGACGCTTTCCAGTAAGACGGTCGTGGAGCGTTGAATGAGGGATGCTAAATGCTTTAACGATTTCGCTTAAAGTTTAAGGGAAACATGTTTAAGGCTTAAACCTTTGCCGTGTGTCTAAATTGCATTAAGTGCCTTCTTTAAATCTTTATCACAATATTTTACTTTTGTTTTAATTTTATCTCTATATTTTGGAGGTGGCATCTAAAATCAATAGCATTAAAAAACACCCCGACTTAAAAACTTCGACCTTTTCATTTCAAATTCGGATATCTCATGAACGGCTAAAGCCATTTTGATGACACATGTTTTTTCAAGAACCATCACTAGAAAACCTGCTTTCAAATAAAAAAAACACATCTTAATCGGTTCACCCGTTTAAGAGCTACGGCGCCATAGATAAACACACAGGTAGACAGACACACACACATAGCGTTCTAACTTATAATACCCCTCTTTTTGTGTCGGGGGTTATAAATGGCTATAATAATCACGGCTGTTCGCATACTGAAAGCATATTTACGTTGTTTCGGTCCACCGGACACCAGTTCTTTAACAAATTTTTCAGTTAATTGTACAAAATATCAACATAGGCCACATAATTAAAAGGTTTTACCTACAAAGCGTTTTTTTTAAACCAAATTAATATATTTTGTGTTCCAATAATCAAATGTGTCCGCATACTGAAAGCATATTTTCGTTGTTTTGGTTCACCGGACACCTGTTTAGTGATTAATTTCAAATCAATTTTACTATGATTCTTATAAGAAAAAAGTGGTCGCAATCTAAATAATAACTTGTAAATCTATTAATCTTAACATATCTTGAATGTTGAGAGAGTTTTTAGCATTACTTTTAACACAAAGTGAAAATCAAAATTCGATAAGGTATCTCGGTTGGCGACCACGTGTCCGCCAACCGGTGTACCTAACAAACCCGCATACCGGTTCTGCGGACACTTAATTTTTATTAAATTGAGTCAATATATTACAAAAATTCCATAACATCAAGTTAAAAGTTTTATAATTAACCTAACTAAACATCTAATAGCAATGCAACATTAATACTAATTGATAAACTTACAGTCAAGCCCCGAGCGCCGCGGCAATTTTTCTTGTAACTTACCGTACGTCCACTCATCACACGGTAATAGCATAAATTGACTGGCCAATCCCTGCAATAGGGTTCCATCCCTTGTTTTAAATACAATGCAGTATTATTGCCCCACTACCTAAGATCCGCGTAAGACGTATTTTTATTCAACTAATCACTTGGGAATTCTATTTTCTTGATTTTAAGAAATGTTGCCGGCCATTTGTCCGCGAACTGGCACTGTCCGCGCTACCGGCACAATGACCCTACTTGCAGTTCTTTAAAATATCTACACTTAATATTGTCTTCGGTTTCCGCGATTATCACTCATAGTTCGTAACCCTTTTCAGCGTCTACCCGCGACCACGAACGCTGAAAAGGGTTACGAAACGTCGGGACTTAAAATGTAGTAATATACGCGATTTAATCCGTTTAAGTTGTTTTATTAGGTACTATATCTACACTTGTTTAAGAAAACTTCAAAATATCAGTTAATGATGCTTGTCCAAGGAACTTCTCTCGTTTAACACATTTTAATGGACTTGTAAAGTTAGGTCGACCTGATGCGGTTAGACTTGACCATGCAGCAATCTATTTTCGGTGCCATTAACAACGTATTAACAAATAAACGGTTTAAGTGTTAAAATGCTCAGTGTATTTACGTTTTTAATTGCCGTGTCAAGAAGCTAATAAATAATAATAATGAACTATAATAAACCTTTTTCTAGTTTTCCGTAGATATAAAGAGCTCTTAAAAAAACGCCGTTTTGGAGGCCGTCCTGCGACTCGATTGTCTTTCCATGTGTGCTGATAACACGAGACTCCCACGTAGCTAAAATATTGTTTAACATTTGTTTGCATATATGTACCGTGTAATCTAATTCATTGTCTTCAATTCTGTTGAGGATTCTGAAGATCATCTATCATTCTCGAGAACAGAAGCGAATAATATTATAATTCATGAATTCACTTCGTGCAAGTAAACGAAGTGGCAAATACGCTGTTGTCTTGTCACATTCTGCATATGTAAATACAAGCTTTCCATACTTTTCGCAATCAATGCTAGAAAGGTTTCTCAAACGGCCAGCTCTAGCCTCAAAGTCGACGGGACCGTTTGTTTCTCAACACTCGAGACGTTGCAGAAACCTTTGAGTGCAACGTAAACAATTGCTGGTCGTGGGAGTCCGTTGGTGCTAACGCAGCATTGGTTAGTACAATAAGTAATTTTAGAGTATTTCCTCTCATGCTACATTGGCGAAATGCGATGCTGCGTGGGATTCGAGGCGCCATTTTGCTATCGCGCGCCGGCAGTGCAATTTGAGATGTATGTTTCAGACGAATGGTTGGTTGTCAAGTCGTGTAAGCTTTCATTCTTCTGTTCCTATACCGTAGCTATTACTCACATGTACAGTCAGCAACAGAGAAAACATGTGCCACTCCGCTATACATTTTTGTGGTGGTATGGTGCATACCTCTTCTTTGTCTTACTACACCCATATTCTACACCCAAGGACTTTAAAATAAATAGCCAGACGGAGCCTCGCTAACAAAGAACTGAAGCATATCTAATAAGCCGGCTACCTATGTGTGCGTGCTGCTCGCACTAGGAAAAAACTAGTTGATGTGTGCGTGCGGTTCGTATGTACAAGCAGCCGGCTTATTAATAATGGCTTCAGTTCTCTGCTGGCCAGGCTCCGTCCGGCTATTTATTTTATGGTCGTTGTCTACCTACACCTAAATAATTGAGGATCCTAAAATTCAACACGGACAGAGTGTAAATGTAAATATGTAACACTGAACCAAATACATATAATAATGCAATAAAAACTTGTTTCAATAAAAATTTACAAGTTAAACGCCATGTATAATCCCAGTGCTAGTTAGTGTCTTGTTGTTTACGCATTAATTAGCTTTGCGAGACGTTGTCGCGACGGAAAAACCTAACGTTGTTACGTTAGGTTTCACACTAAGTGGTGAACTGGGGTATCTGAGGTCACATTTGGCGAAGGGGACTCGGCAAAGCGTCCCGCGTTGGCTAAGTCTCACGTCAGGGGCAAAAGGCCAATAAGTCAAGTTGCGTAGGCCAGGTCCAACGCCCCCAGTCGTTATCGTCACTATACTATTTTTAGCTCCTTTCTCTGCGACAACGCTCCGGACATGAGTCAATTCTTTGTTCCCTGAGATTTAACTTGGGAAACAGCCTTTTATTAAAGTTAAAAGTAGTTAATGTCCTATATCTAGTCGTTACGAAATATATGTCAGATCATCATGGTCTTTTTGCGACTAAGTAAAAATACACTCTAAAACGATACGCATGACGAAGACGGTCAAATCGCCACCAAGGTGTTGCGCTTTCCAAACATGCGTGAATATTGTTTAGTTTTTTAATATGTCGCTTACCTTGAGCTTGGTTGCTCAATGTGGAGATGCCATTATGCGTCGAGGTATAAATATACTCTAGACGCTAATTTGAGGCAAAGTTGGAGGTTTCACAGTCACACTGTGGCCCTGTGCAGAGATTGCGACAATGGCTTTACTGCCCACGTACCGATGAATTATAAAAGCAATCCGAGCTAACTTATACCCATCTACATAAACCATTTCGTGAACGAAAACGTTTTAACCACTAATAAATAGTAAACTACGCACCGCACAACATCTGTACTCGTAGGTATATTATTTGTATAGACGAACCACCTAGAAATACATGACTAATTGTTTGAACACGGAAAAGTTATAGCAGCTGATTATACCCCAAATAGACCTTAAGTACACATAAATTTACACGCGTTTACAGAATTAAAAGAAGGCAAAAAGTACTTTTTATGTAGAATTCCATTAAAAACTTCACATTTGGTTCTTAACTCCCTATAAGTGTTTATATTATGTGCATACTAATTATGTTTAATCAGAAGTTTTTGGAAGTTTACGCCGGGTGAACAGGTGATGTTATTATGTTAATAAACGGCATTAAGTTTTGACAGAATTTTGTACCTACCTACAGCAAAGCGGTTATCTTTGTTGACTCGCATTTATTTATTTTCATTTATAAAACTGATGGTGTTGCAGCTCCTTCAACATAAAGAATTAACTTACAACGTTTGTACACATTCGCCGAGTCTTACATGGCGTTTTCTTGCTTGATAGGTATAATTCGAACGGAACGACAGCCCAGCTTTATCTGCTTTCGGCAAGTTGTATACACTATCCGGTGTAGTACAAAACTTGCCTACAGCTTCAACCGGTTTAATAACATAAACGTGTAAATAAATAACGAGTAAGAGTTCTGAGAAACAAACTCATTTTTCACTTTTATACTAAACCTATACACCTAACGCGGACTAGTCAGTCAGAATTCGTCAAGACAGACATCAACGAGCCCACTTACGTAGGTACATTCATGCCTTCCGTGCAATATTCGGAGGAATTTTGAGGCTATTCAGAAGCCATACAATAAGATCGTTCTAGTTGTCAAGCCATTATAAGACCAATACAAGCCGTTATAGGACTTATTAAATACTAAATAGACATGGTTTCGTTCGCGCGGCTCTGCTAATTGTTTCGGCAGAGCAAATGCGAGGGTTCATTGCCGGCCAAGCGACATTGTCCAACGAGTTTTTTCCTCTTGTGTATCATACTTGAATACACAACGATCGCGAGTGGAATCGTTTGCGTCGCCTGCTTACGACTTAAATTATTTACATCGCGTCGTGTTGTTCAGACAATTTTATAAATCTATAGGTACTTTTAATATCATTTGACTTGGTGATGAGATAAGGGGACTTTTAAGTTCACTCTAATTTACCTCCTTTTATCTCTTAGATTTTCGTTTTATTTGCTTATTAACATGCATATTAGGGTGTCCCAGAAAGCAAATCTCCTTACTAACTTTGAAGCCAAGTCGGCACGGGTTCCCATCATCACAGAGAGCTGAAATTTTACACACCATAATATTTTAGTAGTTCCAACATTTTTAGGAGGTATGCGTTACAAAATAATAATTTTTTTTTTTTTGTTGTATGTGCAAGATTTTTTTTTTATTTTTTTTTTTATCGCATACCCCCTAAAAATATTGGAACTACTAAAATATTATGGTGTATAAAATTTCAGCTCTCTGCAATAATGGGAACCCGTGTCGACTTCGTTTCAAAGTTAGTATGGAGATTTGCTTTCTGGAACACCCTATTATTCATACTTACAAATTAGGAGATTCATTCTAAAGCAGCAGCCTTTCCATTCCATTGCATTGCATATTGACATCTAACTTACCGACAACAGACAACGCAGGGCCTAAGCGGATCTGTAAACAAGACTTTTTCGCAGAGCTGCCTAATTCCTATAACATTAGAATGTGGTAAAAAGAATGGACTTGGAGTCAATTCTCGCACCTACTATTTATTCCATAATTTTATCTGAAATTCTATTATCTGATCTCATAGAGAGCCAAGCGGAACAGTCTCTACGCATAATCACTTCGCCGTCCACGGCCAGCAGCAGTATACCTATACGTGCTATGTTGGCTTGTAATTGTCTAACTAGCTAAACTGCGCTTACTTACGCACTGTACCGGATTCTAACTATAGAAAATGCGAATCCAATTGCTCCTGGTTTTACCTAGTACAAACCTCCGTTCTTTGATGATTATTCCACCGACAAGGTCCGAAAATTAATGATGATGATTACTTTTTTTAGAGCTAATATCAGGCCGTCATTAGAACTATCAATCCCGAAATTTCTTGGTTTCTTCGGTTCTTGTGGAAAGTATGTAAGTGGTGGCTCAGTGGTTGGTTATTTGTTTTTAAGATAGAAAAGCAACTTGTATAAAATAATATAAAATGCTGGCCTTGCGGTCGTCCTGTTCGAGAACTTTAGTCTGGCAGTTATTTGTGACGTAATTAGTTTATTTACTTATCCAAATATTTAGACAGACCTCGGATAATACGCTCATTCGAAAGAAACAACAGTAGACTAGCTGACTGTCTACTTAATTTAGCGTACTGTACTCACTCAGGAAATGTAAAACTGGTTATAGTTTCTGTACCTATACATTAAAATTCATGATTCTCGGAAAATCCCAAGTGAACTTATCCATTACCTGCTGCAATATAATATCAACCAAATATCATGAATGGCGGTTTAGGCTGTAAGCCTGTCAATGTTTAAGCTACGGAAATGTTTTATATGCATATTTACTTGGTAGTATTTCCTTATTAGACTTAATACTTCATAAGGAACTATTTATTTAGAAATTAGTATAGATATACGTTTTATCTTGTAATGAATCTAGGCATTTTGCATTATCTTTATTAATCATAAGTTAGCAAAGTGGAAACCGCCGTAAATATTGATTAACTCCGGTTTACATTTTATGCATAAAGTAACAAAGGAAAGGTTTATTTCGTATGCGTTTCAATGACGCCGTTGAGGTAGAACGTAGACAAAGAATAGACGCTTTATCGTTAGTTACCATTTAACGAGTGAGTAAGCAAATAGTTACCGTATACACATAACGATAATACTTTATCGGGGGTCTTGGAGTGCAGCGCATAAACACAGGGTACTGTACTGTGCTCTTATCTTATCTGTCTACTGATAACGACTGGGAACATTATTAGTGTCTGGTAACTTCACTTCAAGAGCTTCAAAAAACAATCACTTTGAAATTAACGCTGTGTGGGTTTTGCATAGTTAATGTTATTGCTAAGATGCATAATTCTTCTTCATGCTTCGCTACATGTTTACGATCAGTGTAATTTAACGTAAGGTTCTAATAAACAGTTTTATAGTTGGTTCATTGATCTAATACTAGTCTGCCAGTAAAATTCATTTTCCAGTTTTGGATTAAGTACTTAATAGGTAAAAATAGTAGGCTCCTAATGTTCTTAGGAATCGCCTTTTTTGGTTTCTCTCTTAACTTCATATTTTTTTCAATTCACTTAAAAGTGTCGAAAGGAGCATTTATTTCGACACTTTCAAGTGCAGATTTAGTAAAGTGTTGAAGGTTTTATTTAGCATTGACGCCGTCCTGGAGTCGACTAAGTTATTGTTTGGTCTGGACGGTTTACTTTATATTTGGACTTCATGAGCAATTCAAACTCGAGCGGTTGTAGTATATCCTCGTATTAAGTAAGGCATTGGAGGCTCAATGCAGTTTTGGCACACATTCGCTAAGCCGTTGCGTCACTGAGTGGAGCGCGTTCGGAATCGGGCACATCGTGTAACACTTTTACGTTGCCGCGGCGGCACCGGCCGCCTACCCACCTACTTGCGCACGCTTCGCTCGCCTCGCGATCCACCACTTTACATAATTGCTCGTAAAACACATCAAGTTACGCAACAACAAAACAACACTTGAGATTCTGGTTGAGTTCACGAAAAGGGGGTCACCGTCCGGCCGGTCTAGTCTACAATTCTAGATAAATTAATTTGAATACGTTAATCCAAAAATAATTTGACAATTATTCAAGGAACTTGACATTGTTTTGATAAATATTTGCGTTTTTGACTCGTACCTATTCAACCTGGAACGGAACATGAAAAACATGTTTTTTTTTACCTCGAACCGTATTGCAATCGTAACGGATACCAACTTTGACCTACGGTCATTGTAATCCTTGGAAATAAATAAGTAAAGGATAAAAAAACTTGATAACACCAGACTGGCTCGAGAATATTGGTACTAAAACAACTACATAGGTTTATTATACCTACCAATGTAATGGCTTTGGTTAAATGTCAAAAGTTAAGGTTTGTGATATATTGCACTTAGTCAAGCATATTAATTGATACCCAGCTAAGTGAGCCAAGGAAGACACCACTACCTAAACACGCTAATTTTCAAAATAGGGTCAACTGCATGACATCATAACGTGTGTACATTTTCAAGGCCACGTGCATCGAATGTCACCGTAACATCTAGCAATATTGTCTATTAGCATTAATGAGATGCTGTTCTTGATTCAAAACGAGGCTGTGCCCAATACCGTGTAGACAAACAGAAGCTATTTCGACCCAAAGCCGCTATTACGTGACGGAGTTGCGGACCGCGGGCCACAGCACAGCACGCCGCGGATGTATTACAGCACTGACAACTGGCGGCGAACGGAGCGACATTCTATCGGTCGAAACGGTTTTAACTTTCTTTTCTCGTTTCGTAATGATACGGCCCAGCGGAGAGGAGCTGTCGCGGGCCGCCTGCGCCGCTGCACCGGGCGCCGACGACGCCGGGTTTCACAACCGGCGCCCGATTATCGAGACTTCAATAACCGATTTACGTTATGCACGTACCCGGTGCCTACTCGAGACGCCACTCACTATCCCGGAAATCTCGTCAAGCTGTCACTCGGAACACCGCGTCGGACGAAAAGAGCTTCATAATAAAGCCATCCTATGTTGCGTATGCGCGCACTGTGTTAAGCAGTTGCACAAACGTGACACGATTGCACCGATTGTAATCCACGCGTGCTGCGATATCTTATGCACTCGCTTACAGGAAGTGAACTTTCGAACTCTTTCACTTTTTTATTACCGCTTTTAGTACCATCATCCCATTTTACGTCCCATTGCATCCTCGAACGCTCGTGAATAAATCTCATTTTAAGCTTGCACTTTAGCAGCGGTTAATTAAAATCGCTTTGTTTGTAAACCGACGTGCCTGCTATGTAACAGCATTGCGCACACCCATTGTATGTATTTAGTATTTCCACTTAGAAACAATTGGAATTATGTAACTGGTTAATTAGGGCGACTCGACTCATTCGTGCTAAGAACTAATTTTACTTTGGAAATTAAACTTAAAATTTATATTCAATGAATCTTTGACTACCCTACTTGACATACGAGTATCAAGCAGAAAACACGAACAAATGAGAGCGGAGATGAAGACAGTTTCTAAACCCCAGCTGGGCTTACAAACCTTCGTTGGTTGCATCGCTGTCTTCCGAAATCATTGTGACGTAACAGCAATTATTGTTCAATTCTACTAATTAATGTCTCTAGCAATATCTATAGTTGTTTAATTAACTCAAACCTGCCTTTTACTTTTCAAAACTTCGTAATGCTGTGCTGCCTAATATCTATTGACCTCGCGGACGTAGGACGCGAGGCGTCACCCGCTAGCCATTGTGTATATGTAACATTTACTTATGCATGCATCCGGGTTCCAGCCGCATGTCCTTAGCTTGTTTAGTCATAGCAATAAACGAATTTAATTAATTTATGCGACGCCTCAGCCCCCGGAAGGCAATATTTAAATTAACGAAGACGATACTTTAACATGGCTGTTTGTCCCGTCCCATTTCAGTGGTTTGTTAGTGGGGTTAAGTCTATGTAAAGTGTGTGCTGTCATTGTCGTGTAGATAACTGTCAATTAATTGCTCGTGGTTGCAGTATATCAAGTTGTTTATCAAGCTAACAATTATCATGCTACTCAGTCGGTTACAAAGGGTAGGTACTTGAATTTATGAATAGATACTTACCAAGATGTTTATCAAAGCGGCCGCGGTCCTTATTGCGTTTTGCGTCACGTATAATATAATTGCTGTGTGTTATTTTGCAACAGTCGTCAACTCTGCCACCCACTAGGGTCGTGATGGTAAGTGAAGGACTTTCTTATTGCGTGGTAGATACTATAACGGTACGTAATTACATACGTAAAATGTAAAACGATTTTTTTCTGTAAAACTGGGCGTAAATATCTATTATGGCAGCTGTCAAAATATGAAAAACTTGCTTCAACTCGTGTGACTTAACAATAGATAAGGTGACGTGAGTCATTCTCTTTGGTAAGTCAAAGGTTTACCAAACTTGCATGGAATGTCTACATTCCTCAATTTCAAGTACCTCGCACAAATGATTGTATTTTTAAAACTTTATTGAATGTTCTGTCAGCTGAAAGTCACTATACCTACTAGGAATATCTTTTGGAAAGTAAATTTTTGGTCAGCCGTTATTAAAATTGATCCGCAAAAAAAAATAAGCAGTTAAATCATTTGGGCAGCATACAAAGATTTGGCTGGCAATAAATAAAATCGGGCGGCAACTCTTGTTCAGCAAACAGTTTAAAAACGGTTAACATTTTAACCAATATTAATCTGCTTTTTTATCATTTGGCTGCCTAATAAACAGTCGAGCTGCAAAATAATTACTTGGGTAGCAAGATTTTACAATTGGTCAGCAGAGAGTTTAATTGAGATATACAGGGTGTCACTGTGATATATACTGGGTGTCACTGTAATGTATACAGGGTGTCACTGTGATAGATACAGGATGTCACTGTGATATATACAGAGTGTCACTGTGTTATATACAACAGGGTGTCACTGTAATGTATACAGGATGTTACTGTGATATATACAGAATGTCATTGTGATATATACAGGGTGCCATTGTGTTATATACAGGGTGTCACTGTGATAGATACAGGATGTCACTGTCAGCAGAGAAAACATGTCTGTAAGCAGTTTAATTGAGATATACAGGGTGTCACTGTATATATACTGGGTGTCACTGTGATATATACAGGGTGTCACTGTGTTATATACAGAGTGTCACTGTGATAGATACAGGATGTCACTGTGATATATACAGGGTGTCACTGTGTTATATACAGGGTGTCACTGTAATGTATACAGGGTGTCACTCTAAAAACGAAACAGCTGCCAAAAATAGGTAGGTTAGGGTTATTTTTTTTTTATGACCCTAAAACGAAACGGCTCCCAAAAATAGGTAGGTTAGGGTTATTTTTTTTGATGACCCTAAAAACGAAACGGCTCCCAAAATAGGTAGGTTGGGGTTATTTTGTTTTTGATGGCCCTAAAAACGAAACAGCTCCCAAAAATAGGTAGGTTAGGGTTATTTTTTTAATGGCCCTAAAAACGTAACGGCTCCCAAAAATAGGTAGGTTAGGGTTATTTTTTTTGATGACCCTAAAAACGAAACGGCTCCCAAAAATAGGTAGGTTAGGGTTATTTTTTTTAATGGCCTTAAAAACGAAACGGCTCCCAAAAATAGGTAGGTTAGGGTTATTTTTTTAATGGCCTTAAAAACGAAACGGCTCCCAAAAATAGGTAGGTTAGGGTTATTTTTTTTTGATGACCCTAAAAACAAAACGGTTCCCAAAAATAGGTAGGTTAGGGTTATTTTTTTTTGATGACCCTAAAAACGAAACGGCTCCCAATAATAGGTAGGTTAGGGTTATTTTTTTTTTGATGACCCTAAAAACGAAACTGCTCTCAAAAATAGGTAGGTTAGGGTTATTTTTTTTGCTGACCCTAAAAACGAAACGATACACGTTGTGAATAAATAATATAACTTCTAAACATTATGAGATGTATAAAAAATCGAAATACCTATTTTATATGAGCCCATCACAGTGACACCCTGTATACATTACAGTGACACCCTGTATATAACACAGTGACACTATGTATATATCACAGTGACACCCTGTATATATCACAGTGACATCCTGTTCTATCACAGTGACACCCTGTATATATCACAGTATCACTCTGTATCTATCACAGTGACACCCTGTATATATCACAATTACATCCTGTATCTATCACAGTTACACCCTGTATATAACACAGTGACACCCTGTACATATCACAGTGACACCCTGTATATATCACAGTGACACCTGCTACTTGACAGCTGACAATTACCGAATGACAAAATGCGCACACGATTGGCGGCAGAATAGTTGCGCCCAGTTAGGTTTTATTGCCCCCTTTTTTTTGATGAACAAAATGAAATATTTTGCTTACCTACTGATTGCTTACCAAAATTTGATTAACCGTAGATCGCTTAATGCAGCTCAAATATTTAATTTGCTGACCAAAATAATTTAGAGCAGATCAGTATATCATTAATTGCAGCCTGATTTATAAATGTTTGCTAACCATAAGTTGCTTACCAACTAGCTATTTTGGCTGACCAAATACATATTTCTGCTGACCAAAATGTGAATATTTTGCTGATCGATTAAATGATACCCATATCTTTTTACTTCCTGAAGCAAAAAAAAAGCAATTATTAGTGAAACCAGCATAACCTAAATATTTTACTAAATTGAGTTATTACCGTAAACCGACTTAACAATAACTTGATTTTAATCAAAAAGACGATTTAAGCTTAAAATGCAGAATCGACTGTACGAGCTCATTTCATACAATCACTGCCGTATTGTTGTTCTATAAGCGTCAATAATTGTATAACATCTGCATCTGTTCTGCTTCAGATTCCGTGTTTTGCTCTGCGTTCACGTGGCGAACTCGATGATAGTTTGTTGTCGGTTTAAAGATGTGTGTCAATAATGAAAGGAAAGTGGCACGACCGGCCGCGCCGGTAGGTCAGTGTCGCTCGCTTACATAACTAGTGTCATACCATCCATCGTGTCCATTTCGGACATGACTCCTTTTGAGAACATTGTCCTCCTTAATCATTCTCAAAACAGACTTCACGTTCCAGCCGAATAACTTCAGTAGACGCAAGTTGCAAGACTATTTGTTTATCGCCTACATTGCATAACTAAAGCGCATATAAACTGTTGAACACTTGTGTTTAAAATTAAATTTTAGCTGCATAATGCACTAAGTGGCGGGTTAGTCTTAAAGCTATTTGAACCTTAGGTAAGTAAAGGTGAAGCTTTAGGTGAGTCGGGGCAGAGTTTAGAGGTCAGTTTTCTCCCTAGTGCGGAAGCACATGGCAGCAAGTAGGAAGGCAGAAGGCGTGGGTATAACGTCGTCATCAATGCCGTTGAACTGCGCAAGGTCTCTCGCGCTTCCTGCTTCGCATGTATCCTCTTAAGCCTCCGAGCGTACGAATTAACTTCAGTTTTTATCCCGGTTACTAAATTAAATAATATAATTTCATATTAAAATTGGGTCGAGTTGATTTCTGTATCTGAGGGCCTGTATCATTGTCGTGTTTATTGTCTTTGAGAAACCATCCGTCACTGTGGTTCTTTGTATTTTTCGATTTTTATATGCAACCGACTACCGTGAGTTTTATCTCATTGTGAAGAAATTTTAGTTTAGATAAATGTACTAGTAAGATACAAGTTCCATCTTTCCTTTATAAAGCGTAGGATATCGCTTCATTCGTGCTATATAAAATCCGCGTGCACGCAACCGTACAGAACACCAATATTTCAATGCCAGCCATTAAACGAACGGGCAAAAACACTGCGATAAAAATAAATCTCCATTTCATAGTCTGGTTCCATTAAACTTTAACTTCTTGCTGTACTCTCATGTTGTTCGAAACATCGTCGTCATCTTGGGTAACTTAACTACTGAAGCAGAACAGAATCGCTTAAGATTGAATTTAAAGGAGAATTAAGTGGCAAGACTGAGGAAAACGTGACTCGATGATTGCCATATTTTTAATTCTACCAACGTAATCGCGTAGCGAACTATGGGTATGCAAATTTTAGTGCGAGCGCTGGCGTTGTTTTTCCATTATTGAACGTACTAGCAAAACAATAAACGAACTGCGTACTTATCCAAGCGTGTTAATGATAACTTCATAACAGTAAACATCACTAACGTTAAAAAGTTGAACTGAATTTATTTACCCAGTTAATTTAATACAGGTGAATTCCATAACAGGTTGCGGGCAGGTAGAGTTCGCCCTAACTGCAACGCTTACATCAAATCGGTGCTCACCACCGTGACGCACACCTACCCGTACCTACGTGCCCAAGGGTCCGTGAAATGTACCGTCTCTGTTACTATCTGCCAACTTGGCGGAGAATCGTAATTAAACAATCTTGATATCTTAGTGAGTTTGTTTATGTAATTACACGAAACGGAACTTAATTACGGAATGCGATAAATTTCTCAAATTAATTGTAATCGTTTTTATTTGCGATATAAATAGCGTAAACGAATGTTGTACTGTAAAGTTCTTAACGACAGGTCCTTAACTTACTTCTTTCAAGCAGCACTGTCGTGACGGTGCAATATGCCTACAGATCGTAAACGTTTACGCGTACACGGTTGGAATGTTTCGTAATGCATTACCACATCAGACCCTCGCTCGAGTCGGTGGGTGAGGAACCATCACCGTGACAAGCGGGGTGGTCTATGGCATGACGCGGAAAGCCATGCTTCGGTGCATTGAAGCCGGGTCGGAAAACAGCGATAACGAAACACAACTAGCACATAAATACAAGCACCCACATGTAATTACGTTTCCATAATAAAGGCGACTTCCTCTCGTAGACTGTCTCGTAGAACTTACGTAGATTACACACAACCCAAGTAATCGCTTAGCGATACAACAGTTCAAAAGGCAATTTTAACCGAAAAAAAAAAACAATCGTTTGACGCAAATTGATAAGTTATCCAAAAGTAGTACAGCTAGGTCAAGTGTTATCGCTAGTTGGAGATAATGCTGGTCCGAGTTCTTGTTTTGTAGCAGTTTGTTCAACTTGTATTTTGTCATCGGTTTATTTACAATATCTTAACAAGAAGTGGCTAAAAATAATCGTTAACTGCCGCATCCGCCCTGGAGGCGTCTTCTGTGAAGTGCTATAACGAGGACTGGTATGCATATTGCACATGTTACGAATTCACACGACAATTTTACTGTTACGCTATAATTTTATGACTTCTTTGCTATTCAAAAGATAGTTTGCCCAAGTCTCATATCTTAACGCGTATTTAAACGTAGGTACTTACATGTAATAGTGTAGGTACATAATTTAAATTCCATAGCAGTATTGCATGTATTCGCCTACGCTGAGTGCAGCGAGGCCGCATCGGTGCACCGCACTGACCCGCATCGCTTCCAACGAAAGTGAAACCAGCCGTAATCGGCCGGTTGTTCTCTACTTTTGTAATAGAACCAGCCACTAGCCACCGTATCTTATAATCGGGTGCGCTTGGAACGTTTGCCAATAGCCGCATGTCCTTTGTTGGATTTTTATAGCTCATGTAAATAAAAAGAATACACGAGAATTTCATTTGCCTTTCTTGAACATGCAACGGTTCAATAGCACAAAGAACATCGAGACTCGAGCGATATTCGATTTGCTTTGCGAAAGAATTTCCAATACATTTTATTTATAAAACCCTTTTGATATTTCGATTGGGACGAACATTCGAAACAATATTAAACAAAAAGTGTATGTAGGATTCATATACATAGAACTAAATTCAATCAATCAATTGTAATAAAAAGGCTAAAGATGAAGATATTCTTCACCGGCTCGACGTACATGTATTGCAAGTGGCGACTCGAATCTAAATTGCATTCGATTTTGAATTTACCTTGGCAACGCCGCCATAAATAATTTAATTCAAACTCGTGGCGACGCGTCTCGCCGCACATCAAGAGCCTTATGATTTAACACCCACAACCTTCGACGTACACCTACTATTGAATTATTTTTCCTCTCATTATATCACACAATGTGAATACCTAAACACGTAACAAACTGACGATACAAAGATAAAACGAAATATGCATCATAATAAATAAGTAACATAACAAAAGTTTTAAGCGACATTTCAATTTAAAGTAATTAGTAGGAAAAAAATATAAATGAAGAACGGATGTTGCACATCTGTTGCGTTAAGTCAGAATAAGAGGCAATTAGTAAAGATGAAGGACCAACGACGACGGCCATATTCGCACAATGTGTCCCACACATTGGACGACTTCCCTCGGCCCCTGGCAATCATAACCATTTTAAGTGCAAACTCTACTACATAATTTTGAAACGTCCGTATAGTATAAATTATACCACACTGTGTCAATTTTAAGCCAAGCAGGGAACTTTATAATACTTACGGCGAATTTTTTGCGTTTCAAATAAATTTGCGAAGCATATTATAAAGTTTTGCTTTATTATGAATAAAGTGCATTACGATGTCGGCTCGAAGGTGTAGTTAATCCTTCAATTGCATCTACGAAGGTTACCATTCGCCCATCGCATACCTAGCTCACATTACTATACGAAACGCTGTAGCGTAAAATTAAATACATTAAACCATGGCTAGTTATTATGCTATAGGTAGGTAGAGTGTTGAATCACGCAAATCTGGTATCAGTGTGTAAAGTTTTTGCTAAGAAAGAAATAACAAAAAGTATCTTCAAGCTGCAGGCGTATAGTGGCGTACTATCCAAAACACCATTTTCTACAGCTTACATTTATCATAAGGTGCAGGCAGATACCGTTATACAGAAGTCTTTCACAACTACATATTACATTTTAAAAGTGTAGTAATGGAATAGAATACAATCTAGGCCTAACTTTACTGCAGCCATCAAGTTAATGTTAACAATTAACAAAATGTTATTTTAGTTTGTCTTTAACCATCTCATCTAGTCTTAATGCTTACCCATTATAAGTTAGTTATACAGTAAACATATTCTGCGACTCATTATCGAATGACTGTTTCATAAATGTCTCTTATTTGTTGCAGGTAAGACTCGGGCCACTTTCATGCTCTTCGATAACTGTACGTAGCGACTTTTACTTTTATGAAGGGTCAGATGTCGTGCACGGTAGCTGAAAGTAAAATTTAATTCATGATCGATTTGATTCGATAACTCTGAGGTAACAGTATTGGATGACTGAGTAAACTTGATTACGGAGACTCATTATAGTTATACTGTGTGATACAATACAGCAATTACATTGAGTAACTCGGTTGAATTGATAAGTCAAACGAAAAGATGATTGTAAAGTTTCCATGATTGTTTGCTAAAGTTATAATATGTCTTCATTGTTTATGAGTATTCGTCTTCGAATCTAAAGTAGCCTTGCCTAGTTAAATTCAATTATTTTGGTTTTTAATGTAGATATCGTTCTATTCATGATCGGTTCATCATCAATAGCTCAAACTGTAACAATTCTCAGGACATTGACAACGTATCGTAACTGGTAACGTAAGCAAAACCAATTGAAATCTACTGCCTCTAAAGTTGTGAAAACGTTGCTCAAATCCAACAGCAGTAGCAATTCTCAGCAACACGTTTAGGCTGGTTATTGTTAAAGCTCTACTAAATATCGCAATACGCAATCTTCGATTACCGTGCCCTCTTAACCTTTAGCATTTCTATTGTGACATTAGGTTTGTCAAAACCGGTTACGTCGTCTCCAAATATTTACGGAACTTATTTACTTGGCAGTGTTGCTATACATGGTCATGTTTCACACTTGTATGTGACCCACATAGAAGTAGGTGTTGGACCTAATGATCTGATAGCTATGAAGTGTTATGCAATAAGAGGCCTATATTTGTGAGTATTAGTATTCAAATTGTTTAGCGGCTATATGAAACGCATTTAAATCAGCAGTTTATTATTCATCTCGGACACGAGTTCGCCATATTAGGTGGAGCTTGGTACTCGCAAGTTGACATCTTTATGATGACTTTACAATTTAGAACGGATTAATTGGTCGCGACGAATAAGAAATAATAGAGACCCATTTCACCTACAAAACACAGACACATTTGACAAATATTTTGGTGTACTAATGAGTATGCTTGATTGAAGTCATTTACAGTGTTTTTAGCGTACTCATTGATCTGCATACCTGCATGCCTTAGTCTTCGAATTTAATTTAGCTTAGTATTTTAGTGGCAGAATAGGCTAAATTAATTCACAAGTGGGTCCTAACGTTAAATTGGTTGCCTATATCCGTATGATTAGTTTTTCCAATACCACTTAATTCAGGTTAATACTATTCAGGTCCCTTAGCAACTGAATTTAATTATTCAGTTTACCTGTATCCGTCGTAACAGTTATTACGAAACTACAGGTCATGCTTAACTATGGAAAGAGAATGTCCCGTGAGCACACTGCGAAACCAAGGCTTTGTTTGTTATTCACAATGCCAGAAGACGGCTAATGTAATCGGGATTGTTTACAAATAACTGGCTTATGGAAAAGTGTAATTTAGGGGTGATTATGTCAGCTGTTCCACCTCGTGCGCCGGTAGTTAGACTGTGGAGCAGAGTATTGTTTCGTACGTAAGTGTAACGTAACGCACGTGTGGGCTCTGGTCAGCGCCTGCGCTGCAGCGGAGAAAGTGGCACAGCCGCCGGCAAGGCCGTCTCGGCGCTCTCCGACCTTCAACGCCACACTTCCGGGATCCAAATACTATAAATCTCTCAGTAATAATAACAACACATTTGAATTATTCCAATTGCAACGCCCGACGGCGCCGAATTGATTGTACGATTGGAAAGTCGAAGGAAATTCGGACCTTGTCGACAAGCCCTTATCCGCCCGCCTAATCGCGTTGCGTAAATGGCGCCAGCTTAAAATTGTTATTATAATTTGTTACACGATTAAATAACTTAATTGCTGTCAAATTGTAATTGGAATGAAATCTTGAAGCAATTTTACTTTATGTAACGTAACGTGGTTCTTAAACCCTTACATTACACCGTACCTGTTACTTGCATTTGCATATAGGTACGGAAAATTTCTTAATTTTCTCAGTTATTTAAAGCATCAGCAGGATGCGATTTTCAGCCATATTTTTGACGTTCATAACTCTTTGGGAACCAACTACAACCCAGTATTAACTTATGAGTCATTTTCAAAAAAATTGTACACAATTAAGGGATTTAATTAAAACAAAACTTAATTTATTCCTCTGTGTTACGAAAGTTACCCATATAGTTTGTATGCCTAACTTTCGTAACACAGAGGAAGCGATCGTGATTTTGTTTTTATTAAATGACTTATAGGTATCAGATTTTATCAATCCTTTTGTAAACTTCCAATTGATATGCATAAACTTGCCAATTCAGTTGTAGCTCTTGACCGCTGCATTACTATGCAGCAGAATCGCAAATATTGGCGAAGCAATGTATTTGCCAATATTTGAGGTAGAATATCCTACTCCTACTTACATTTTTAATGACTGCACTCGATCGACATCGTTAGCAGCCTTCAATAAACGAGAACACAGCAATCAAAATGTGCTTATAGTATTTGGAAAATCCTTCGTATTGTTTGCACGAACTTCAATATTTAAGACATTTACTATCGAAAATTTCACAGACAGAAATTGATATCTCAAGCCGGTACGGTACCAATGATTAGAAAATATACACAACTTACCTTCGAAATGGAATGGAATTGTATTGTACATGACATGACACATGAGGTATTTATTTCACAGTGTTCCTTGTTTTAGGCTGCATTCAACTATAACTTTGCTTCCCAACAACTTCTTTTAGATAAAAATGGAAGTAACAAAATCAAAACGCTTTAGCATTTGGTCGTTTTAATGTTAGAGCATCTGTTATACCCCGGATAAAATGTTCGTCGAAACCAGACACAAAGAATCAAAATCTTTCGGAATGATTTCAGAATCTGCATAAAATATGAGGTACTTGTATCATCACTAATAACAGTGTCCCTCGTGACAATCGGAACGTGTGACTGCACCATCCGAGTTGCCGTCGCGTGTGTCACGGCACTGTTCCACCGCTCCGTAGATCCGTTGCGAATCCTCGATCCAATAACGTTATAAACGACACATCTGCTGAAAGGCATCCTCTGTTGGACATTTCCCAAAAAACGTATCATTGGGCGGATATGCCGTTACTGCCACGCTTAATCGGCGCTTTGGCGATCGCAGTGAGATGGTACACGGCGGCACTGTTGCCCTTAGTTATCTACCTTACCTTAGGTATGATAACAGGTAGTGTAATTCTAAGCCAATACTATACGGCGAACTTAGCTCACTCCTAAAAAAATATGGAAACAACAACAAACAATGCAATAAAAACTAAGCTGAAGATCTCTCATTTCGGAACCCTGCGTGAGGTTCCACATAAGACTGTGCGTTCCCCACTGGATTGAAATGCGAATCCGTTGAACAAGTAATAAGACCGTCCATAAACCCTAGGGTATATGTAGTCCCAGCGAAACGGTGGAACATTTTACTCGGCAATCTGTATAGTCGGTGAAGCTCTGAGGTCCTCGAAATCAGTATCAACTACATTTTCAGCTACATACCATTTGATATAGGTGTGTCATTCCTCTGTTAGTTGGTCGCTTATTACGTTTCATCCCCTGTGCGGCATAATGTCTCCATAACATATTTACTAATTGCACCGTTGCGACGATGCACGATATCACGCGAAACACGCTTTGTTTACATGCACGCAATGAAATACATACGTTCATTGATTAATTCTGTTCAAACAAATGATTGACTTATTTTAATATGGCCTCGATAGCGATATGTTCTGCTTATGAATCGAAAAATAAAAATTTCAAGGTTACTTCAATTGCAGTCGTCGTCATATACCTACTCGAGGTTTTGCTGTAATAGTTAGCCTCAACACGATGCCGGTATTTGTTATGGAAGCACTTTGACTCAGTATATATTTTTTACTACTAATTAGAACCATCTTACCGTGATGGACCCTCACTTCGGTTTCTTATTCCCACTCAAGTAATTTCAGTTAAAGGCAAATAGTTAAAATAAAAACTTTATTTAATGCAAAGAAAATTGATGCTATTTTTTGAGTTCATCTCCGTTCCTAAAGCGGTAAAAATTCGAAGCGCATTTTGCGAGGCATCCCTCTATTACCCGCTCTACCTGAATTAAGTCTTTATCAGAAACTTTTGTTAAGTTTCGTTTCAAGTTAATCATGAATACCTACTTATTTATTTATAATTTTGTAGTGCAAATACAATTCACGTGTAAGGTTTAAGAGTTCTTCCAAGTACCTACATCCGATACCTGTTTGGTTTTTCACGCACTCGAACAATATAACTCGTTTTCTTGGTCATTTTGGTTTCGGAGTCGCGACGCGGACGCGCGGAACCACCACGCCTGCGCCGACGCCGCCGGACTCACCAAACGAGTTATAAATATTTAATTAATATTTGACTGGCGAACCGCCTCAAGGTCACGCTCCTCCATCCATATGAATAAGGTTTTTTGCAACTTTTTATCTAAGCTCTGATGAGCTGCCCAAACCTTTTTGCGCGAGCCTAGCAACAGTAATTAGTTATCTGCCGTTGAATGAATTTAGATTAGAAGTAAACATAATTAGATACATTTATTTGGGTGATTCGGCTTATCGGGACCGGTTTTTATCGCAGAACTAACTGGAAATGTTTAGTGTTCTTTAGAGCTACACCAACTTATAATCATTGACAATAGAAACCTAAATCTATGAACAAAACCTTCCTTAGCTTATTTTAAATGCATATAATATGGATTACTCAACTTTCAAGTTAACAAGTTAACTCATTTACCTGCGATAGCTATATTTAAGGACAAAAATTTAAATTTTGAAGTAACTTGTTAACTTCGTTTGTCATAAGTCGCTCATTCGGGTATGAGGTGAAGGCTGCGCATCATTAATATGTCCATTATTCATCGATTCTGCTCATTAAAAATCGTACCTGCTCTATGTTGCTCAATGTTGATCTTGACTTATTTTTTGATACAAATTAATTGTTTAGACCTTGATAGCTGGTGTAAAAGTCAGCAGTTGTGATCCCTTTTATTCAGCTTCTTTGTTCGCCCTTCGTTACATTGATACAATGTTTTGTTGAAGCTTCATTATTAATCAAACTTCAACGGAAGAATAGTACAAAACGAAATATTAAATTGGCAACTGGAACCTTTACTTGGCTGTCAGTACTGTTGTATCTGTAGGTTTGAGTATTTATTTATTCACAGATTTTATCCGAGTGCCAGCTATGCAACAATACTCGTTATTAATTGTAATGTAAAGTAACGCAATTTCCATAAAGCATTCGGTCATTACAAGGTAAACTTGCTGCCCTATAAATCCAACGCAATCCCGCAAGACCTGTTTAGGGCGCCATAAACTAGAATAATTATGAAATTGACTTTTATTAGTATTCAATTCAGATAAATTGGCTATAAATCTAGATATAGAATCTTTCGACATATCGTGGACATCGTAAATTGACAGCAAGGTTGCAGTACGGTTGAAGAAACGTTATTGATTGGCGAGTAGAACGATCCCATCGACCGTAACTATGGGTTCGTCGGTTCGCGACATGATTTTTCATTCACAATGTCATATCCATTACACCCCAATACGATTCATTGATTGAAATAAAATAACACAGTAGTAAAGTGCCTATACGGCAAGCAAATGGCAATCTACTACGCATACAAAGAACTCTTCGTGTTAGGCTAAACCACAGACCACTAAACCTAAAGACGTCGCATAGTCAGGCGACCCCCGCTGCCACACATACGGTAAATTTACTACAAGATTGAGACACGCCCCCGTTACTAACATCAGTCTGTTCTCGGACGTTGCCTAAGTAACATGATTAAAAATTCATTATTGTTGCGTGAAATTGTGTGGCAAAAACACTAAAACATCTGGCGTGCAAAAGGATGGAATTTCATTTTACAGGTAAGCAGATTTCAATAAAATTACTAATTAAATATGCGTATTATCAAATAAAGTTCTCTAGACTGCTGTAGTCACTCGTTGATGTCTTTTAACAAAGTCTCTTTCTATCACGCTATGCGAATAATCGCACCTTCCTTGTCTACCATTAAGTGACATTATTAAGTGCGAACTAGTGATGTCCATAGTATGTGTTGGTTTACTTTCGATAACTGATAACATGAAATATGCAATACATCGCAAGTAATTTAAAAGTATCGAAATATTATCCATCATATGTACATATATGGGCAAAGTATTTGCGCGCAGCCGCGTCTAATTATTATTTATATATTTAAAGTGGTAAGTTGTCTTTTAAGACTGCAGTGTTACATTATAAATCATTCAAAGCTTGTCAACTAAAATGTGTTTGATTTCTTTAAGGTTTACGAAGTGTCCTAACATAAAGGAAATGTGGATTGATGCTACAAAACAGAGTATCGTATGTTCTCGCCATTTTAAATCAGAATATTTTAGATAGACAAAATCTGGGAACAGGCGACTTTTAAGTCCTAATGCCATTCCTACGCTTCACTTACCAACTGTGATGAGTATATTGATTCTTCGTTATCAGCTGAGTTGTGTAAATGTTTACCGTTATAGTATTTCGTTGACACTCAGACTTACAAGAACAATTGTTGCCTCAAGTGCTCGCCTAGTCTGGCCTCAAGTACTCACATAACAAACAATAAATTAGCTAATTTATTGCCGTGACTACGATGCCCAAACTTATTATACAGCAGCACAAATGCAATGCAAGCAATAGTTTGAAAACAGTGAAGTCTAATAGAGTGGGTATGTAAGTCGGGGGGGGGGGGGGGGGGTTATGTTTGAATGAATGATAATTTTATTGTATTTAGTTAGTCGTATTTTGATAAACAACACTTTGAAAGTCGGGGTTGTTTTATTAATTTAGCTAATACTCTAATCATCGATCATCGTCACATCACTAGCGGCCGCCAGACATTTTGTTTACACCACGTTTACACGCCCACTTGTCCTTCAATCGGCAAATCACAGTGCGGTAAGCGCTCGTCGCGTCTCCCGCGCCCCTTTAGTTTTGGCAGAATCGGTTTCAATGAAACAATCCTACGAAGCGACGTCTTTAGGTTTAGTGGTCTGTGGGCTAAACACATTTCGGAACAATTTAACACAAATTGCGAAACAAAAAGCTTAATTTACATGTAGGCCAAATCATGAAAGGTTTCATGATATATGTATAGTGTACATTCTTCATTTAACTAATGACCTCCTTCATAAAGTTCATTGTTCTTCTTTCCTTGTCCTCAAATTACACATTGGAGTGTATATGTAATTATAGCTATAATTGTTTAATAATAACAAGGATAATATATGTGTATATTACAAATTATGACTATTATTGAGAGAATTTTCCTTTTAGTAGTCCTGATGCAGAATGCAGTAAGTATGCCTAATTCCAATGTTTCTGTTAAGTATACTTTTTCTAATGATTATTCTCGAAGGTATACCTTGCAAAAGGAATATTTTGGGTTTATTAGCTGTTTTAGTCAAGCAATTGTGTAATGCACGTTCTATCGTATATAAATAATAACCTACAGGCTAGGTCATCGTTCCAGTAGTTTTCCGTCTGTTTCATAGAACTTTTATGTAGTATCAATACGAGTATAAACAGCAGTACGATACGCCCGCTGAATTAATGTCCCCAATTCAATTGAAGTGTTTAATTAGCACAAGTGGGCCCGATTGCTTCGTTGATCGCTCGCAGACTGAACCAACTTAACACGGCTCGTGTTTTCCATTCACGCTTCTAGTAAATTATGATTGTTAATAGAAACTTGTCTTCCTTCCCTGACAGACTCCGCCATTGTCGTGATTAGTTTGAATTAATCTGTTAGCGTCTGCACCTTTGTACAATGTTTTTCCTCAACTCGCTTCTCGATCCTTCACCTACCGAGCAAATTATTCGAGCTTGTTACGATTACATTTGTGGGTTTTTTTTAATCTTTAGTAGCATCTAAAATATAAGGAAGAGGTTCCGACTCCCAATGGAACCGCCGCTGTTAGATTTCATTTCTTATGCCGCCCTATGATGAAAAAACGGACTAATTTGCATACAACTCACTGCATAGGAGTTAGCTAGGAATTTAGTCATAGCACGGCAGCGATCTACACTACATGTTTGCAGTGCCTTTCGGTCCCTTTGGTAAAATCATCATTGGTCGAACGCTCACTCCTTTAGTAACGAGGCTGCTAAATTAGTATTCGGCTCCGTGAGCTGCCGGGTTCAATTAGCCATCACCCGGTTGCGTTAGAAACGACAACTCCCATTACGGCCCCGGGTCGTGACACGGCACGTCTAACCGTGGTGGTGTAATACCTACTTATTGTCGTCAGTCATTTCCACGTGCAACTAAAGTAGTTAATTGCTCGGGGTCGCTGTGGACTCGCTCTGGAACCGCGGAAAATGTGGACGAAAAATTACTAAATACATAATAGAAATTGCCATTTTAACGATCAATAATCTAGTGTAAAGTAATAAATACTAAATAAATAAATATTAGGGGACAATCTTGCACACATCGAACTAGCCCCGCTCAATAAGGCTTGTGTTATGGATACTAGACGACGATATATTTAATAGATACCTACAAATACTTAAATATTTATATAGAAAACATCCATGACTCAGGAACAAATATTCGAGCTCATCACACAAATATATGCCCTTACCGGGATTTGAACTAGGGCTCCCGCTACACGTGTTACACGTCGAAACGGATATCCGTGTTCTTAAGACCGGCGGTACTAAGAACCCGGATTACACGAACCCGCCGGGTACCTGAAACGTTTCTCAGAAACGTTTCTTCGTGTTCACGGGTTGTCCGTGTCCGACGGGTACACGTGTATTTAAAACCGGCCCGAACGGGTACGAACCGAAACAGTTGGACTCACTCAAGGCACCATGATCTACTATTTAATGCTGACTTCAAGTTCAGATGAACTCTTTTGGCGTACGAATGTTTAATAATATGTAGTTTGTAACTGTGTTGGAAAATCATATTTAGCAAACTACTCAAAATATGTTTTTTATAATTATGAATCGAAGTAGGCATCGCTATTCTACATTGTCTGCTGTTTTTTATTCTAAATCTGCTCGTACCTAGTTTAGAAATTTTATTCTGATGTTCTAGTTTTGATTTTATAAAATTAAAACCTATTGCCTATCCTAAGTCTATTAATTAAAAGCAACATTTTATTTATAATGATATATCAGATATATGACGAATATGGTTTGCAGATATACTAAAATATCAATTAAAAATAACAGTTAAGAATATAATTATGAATTACTTCGCAAAATCAACGAACATCTGCCAATGGCGCAAAAAGATAAACGTAAGCGTCATTATCAAGTGATCGTTCACAACTGAATTTCACCCGAGAACTACAAAAGTCCATGTTACCTTACTTAACTTGCGATAACATTGCTAATTTCTTTAACATAGATCCTAAAATTGCTAATCATTCAAGTTTACTTGAGTGGCTTTCACAATAGCGTTCAGGTAATAAACGTGAACGCCAAACGCCCTTTTGTTAATAGACACAAAAGAAATAGGTAGGTAGGCCAAACCATCATCACAAGTTTGACTACCAATTATAAGCTTTATGTCGTAGCAATAAGGTTAAAACGTATGCACAAAATGCACCGGCAATATCTTAGAAGATTATATAAGTAAATGTTCTCTATTTATTTGGAGCCGCTACGCACTTACTCTGGCAACTGTTATTGATTATTTCACATTTTAAGGACATTTGTTGATGTCACTTGTTAATCACATATTAACATTTATTTTTTGATTTTAAATTGTGTTAGGATCGATTAAAGCCTTTTACATAACAAGTAACATAATAAACAAAAACCCGGTCAAGTGCGAGTCGAACGCGCGCACAAAGTGTTCCGTACCATTTCAGTTTTTGTTGTTATAGCGGCAGAGATGGGCATTAATCGATTAATTTTTTAGTTAACTAATCAATCGATTAAAAATATCAATCGTCATTTTTTAATCGCGATTAATTTAGTTGCGATTGAATTAGTTGTGAGAATGCTCGACTAACAATTAAATTAGTTGTAGTTTCAATCGACTAAATTTCACGAATAAATCTATATTAAAACTACGTAGTCGCTCGTTTTTGCATTTTTTATTTAACTCGTAATATAGATAATTTGCAATACGTAACTACGAGTTCATTGTAGGTACTCGTATGTTGTAACTATGTTGGTTTGGGTGGAATCTTGCAACTAATTTTGACAGATAATATCTTCAACCGATTGAGCTAAAATTATGTATATACGTTTAATTTGAAACGCTTGAATGACAATGCAATATTATGGGTATGGCCCATAACGATAAATAGCGAAAAACTGCAATGTTTACAAGTCGCAAACAATATATGTAGTAGGTTGGTGCTGTATTAATATTTTGATACTTTAATACTAGTTCTAACTTTAAGTTCTAAACGATACTGAGTAAATCTTAGACATAGATATATTATCAATATTCTGCTGTCTGTCATTAGTTAAACTCTTTTTAGTGTCAAGCGGCGACAAAACAATGGGATAATCCTACTTAGGTACCTGGAAGTTGTTTGTTGCATTTTGGTGCAGGTGCCGACCGACGAATCTTCTAAAAATAACACGTTCTATTGAATGAAACATCTGCAGGTTGTTTATTATCTATACGGTCGATTTTGTTTTCAACGTGTGCTCATTTAAAATATTTATGCCACAGCTGGCCATAAAGTGACTTTTTCCGCAAGCTGCGCGTACACAACACGGGAGGTAATAAAGAAAGCCGTTGATCGCCTATTTACGTCCCTCGCTTCATCTCTCGCTATCGCCCCATCCAAACTAAACGTATAATACACAATTTAAGATCATTCAGTTGGTATTATCAAAGAGAATAATAGTTAGCACAGAGATCTCACTCCATAGAAATGGTCAAAATATCGTAAGTAATACATGAATATTTTATTTTTATACATCTGTTAAGATGTCCTATTCAATCTGTCATCATAGCCATACCGAGGTCTTCCGTTCAATTTGCTTCTAACATTAGTCGCGGAAAAATTGTCTAACTAATTAGTCGATTAAAAATTTTTGCTGTCCGAAATCAATCGGCAACTAATTTAGTTGCAACTAAATTAGTTGCACTCTATGCAACTAAGATTGATCAGTAGTCGTTTTCAATCGTCCGTCGCAATTAATTCTGTTAGTTTCAATCATTAATCGTTAGTCGATTACATTTTGCCCATCTCTGTATAGCGGCAACAGAAATACATCGTCTGTTAAAATTTTAACTGTCTAGCTATCACGGTTCAGGAGATACAGCCTAGGGACAGACAGACAGACAGACAGTGTACTCTTAGTATAAAATTAAATTATAATAGGGTCTCGTTTTTACCCTAAAAAGTGCTAGTATTTGAACTTTGAAGTCTTATATAAAAATGTCTACCTACTCGTATTCTATGCAAAAACTACCTGCTCTTAAAAGGCCGAACCCTTAACCCAATAAATTGTTTATTGACTTTCGGCTTTACATATATACTTACACCACGGAATAAGATATGCTCGAAACTTATAAATATTGTGTCTATTAATTTTTAGCTCGTACCACGATTCGTACCTTCGCTACTCGTTAAGGACGGATCCGGAGACACGGGTAAATAAGATCCGTTTCTACGGGTACCCGTGTACCCGTGGAAACGGATCTTAATTACACGTTTCCTAATTACCCGTGCGGAACGGGCCAGAAAACCGTGTCCGTGTTACTCAGAAACGGGTAATAGAAACGTTTACACGAAACCCGGACACGAGCGCGAGCCCTAATTTGAACCCAGGACCTCCTGCTTCGTAGGTAGGGTCACTACCAACTAAGCTACAGCGATCGTCGAATAGTGTTCCACAAACAAGTTTTAGATTGAACGTGTAATGAGAACTTTGCCGTACCAAAATCTGTGCGCTTTAAGTCACTATCTATAATTAAGCAAAGCTACGTTTCCTGTTTAATGGAACCCTAAAAAAGGGGAAACCTTTGACATCGTAACTACCAACGGAAGCCAGCTCGGATATCACGAGAACTATCTCGTTAATAGCAAATCTATCTGTAACTACGAGTTTTCCGAACGGCTCCGGGTACGGTTTTACTTTCTTGTAGGAAGTGCTGTCACTTTCGATGGAGACCGGTTGAGCGTACACTCGCGAGCTATTCGGGCCGCCAGTAAGGAGCAAGCCGCGTTATACCTACTTATACCCATTGCCATACATCTATTATAGTACCCACGCAAGCTTAGTCCACTTTAACAGAACATTTATTTATTGGTGGTGGTTTATTTAGTATACACATTTCTACCCTCAAAACGCACTATTTGTGTCTAAAACTGCCGCTTCGTCATGATCACACTTCCAGATAGACTGTTTTTTTAGACATAGCCAGTGCCAGGTCTGAGATTTACAATTAAAAGTAAATTTTAGGTATAAAGAGCACGTATTGGTAATAATTGCCTACGAAGCAGGAGGCCCTGGGTTCGAATCCCGGTAAGGGCATTTATTTGTGTGATGAGCACAAATATTTTTTCCTGAGTCATGGATGTTTTCTATGTAATTAAGTATTTGTATCTATTAAATCTAGTATCCATAACACAAGCCTTATTGAGCTTACTATGGGGCTAGTTCGATTTGTGTAAGATTGTCCCCATATATTTATTTATTTTATTTTATTTATTTATTTAATAATTAAAACTGCTATAAAAGTAAAAAGTAAAAGTAGTTACAACGTTATTATTCGTTAATAAAGCGGTGGATAGATAAACACCTACTCCAGAATGCATCCTTTTTTTAAATTAAACATCATTTTTATTTTTTTACATTTTACCTGACTCGTCCAACCGGTAACTTATCAATTTAACTCTCAACTATTAAGGGCCATTCCATCGATCTTGTACTAATGGCTCGTATCGTTAATCTTCTAGGTTTAAATAAGTACCTAGACCTTTTCTAACTAAATGACCGTTTTAACCATTCGTTTTCTTTTGTTCACAGGTGAGCCCCGATTACTCAGACAATGGATTACCGACTTTCGTAAGTTGAGTCATCAAAGCTATGCATATAAATTTAGATTTATATGTCACACTAGCTTATGCCCGCGACTTCGTCTGCGGTGTAAATTATAATTAGGCAATTACTCTTTATAAATAGTTTCTGATATTTGTTCATAAACTTGGTTGTAATTAAACAAAACCCTCAAATATTGGGCCCAAAACTGCACATTTACCGCGAAAATCAATTCTTTAGTCCACTTAAGGATTAATAACTACTATTAAAACCGGGATATTTACTTTTAGAGATGAGTTTCAAAAAATGGTTAAACCTCTTTTCTCTACCCTTATTGAAGGATTTATCTATATACGAAGTAACAGATAGACTACAAATACCGTTTGGTGCCCATACAAAGTTTCAACCCCCATTTACCCTCTTTTCGGGATGAATTTCGAAAAACGTTAAAACTGCTTTTTTTACTCATATTGAGGAGCGTACGATGTCTCAGAGCTCCAACTTCAAAAATCGTTTCAACCCCCATGTAACCCCTGTTGGGGATAAATTTCGAAAACCGGTAAAACTACTTTCTTCGACCTTTATTGAAGAGTATCTATATACATAGTCTCAGATCTTCAACTTCAAAAATAGTTTTGTGCTTATACAAAGTTCCGTCCTCCACTTAACCCCTTTCGGGGATGAATTTCGAAAAACTGTGAAATTACTTTCCTGTACTTATATTGAAGGGTCTATGTGAGAAGTCTCAGATGTCCTACTTTAAAAATCGTGTGGTCTCCATATAAACTTTCAACCCCCATTTAATCCCTTTCGGGGATGAATTTCGAAAAACTGTGAATTTGCTTTCCTGTACTTATATTGAAGGGTTTAAATTAAATTAAAAATTAAATTACATATATGCGAAATCTCATATCTCCTACTTTAAAAATCGTTTGGTGCCTATACAAAGTTTCAACCCCCATTTAACCCCTTTCGGGGATGAATTTCAAAAAACCGTGAAATTACTTTCCTGTACTTATATTGAAGGGTCTCTGTGCGAAGTCTCAGATATCCTACTGTAAAAATCGTTTGGTCCCCATATAAACTTTCAACCCCCATTTAATCTCTTTCGGGGATGAATTTCGAAAAACTGTTCGAGTTTCGAAAAAAGTTTCAACCCCCGTTTAACCCCTTTTAGGGATGAATTTCGAAAAACGGTGAAATGACTTTTTTCAACTTCTATTAAAAAGAGTCTATGTTCGAAGTCTGATCTCCTACTTTAAAAATAGTTTGGTCCCCATATAAACTTTCAACCCCTATTTAACCCTCTTAGGGGATGAATTTCAAAAAATCCCGTCTTATTACTTGCGTTATAAAATCACCCTACTGTGAAAATTTCAAGTTCCTAGCTTCAGTAGTTTCAGCTGTGCGTTGATGAGCCAGTAAGTCAGTCAGGACATCTTCTTTTATTTAGATTAAACTTAATTCATTGTATATGAGTCTCTGTAACTGCACGCCATACCGCACCAAATTTTTGCAGTCTGCATATATAATTAAAACACAATTAATTGAATGCAGTATTTAATGCAGTTGCGGCGCGGTAATGACAGTGACCTTGCAGCAAACTGCAACAACATCGCTTAACGCTGTTTGTTGCCTTAACCACCGTCGGATGGACAGCGAAGTCGGTCAATGAATTATGGACATGCAATCTATTAATCTTCCTTGACGCTGCCAATAAATAATTAATATCAGAGTATGTATTTTATCAAAAAATAGTAGTTATCTGGCCATAAAACATATCTTTCGAAACGATTACATGCAAAACCGAGATATCTCTCGCAATAGTTGCAAACACAGCTTTAGTTCATTCCGTTAATAAATATAATCGGGAAACTAAACGCGATTACTAATCGCAGAACGAGATCATGCGGTATTCGTGGTAAAACACATACTTCATAGAAAACAGTATCCATTTTTACAGCGTGAATCACACATCACACAATTTGCGGGGAAAGTGTATCTGCGTGACGCAACAATAAAAATTGCACGGACAAAGGAATTACTGCAACCAGATACACGACTGACGTAAGGGTCTAAGTCGAGCCACTAATGACCGCCACACAATGACGTTTGGAACATGACTTCGCCAACTGATTTAGTTACTCGACCCGTATGGCTCTAAGCGTAGAGCCACATTCCGAGTACCATAGCAGGACTTAATCGGTCTCGTATTTCCTTAACGATACAGCTCGTCAGGCTAGGAAATATCGTAATATGACAACTGTGGTGAAACGTAACACGTACTAAATCTATATCAAAGCGGCAAGTAAGCGTGAATTACCACCGCCGTGGTGCAACGTTGTTTACTCGGTTCTGCAAATCGACCTCGGGGCAGCGTTCTGTTGTTGCATCTATAAATAAGGAGGTGCTAAAAGCGGCCTGGGCCGGGGGACGTGCTTCCTCCGCTTTGAGCGACCGAGGGGTAAACAAGCTCGAGCTGAACGAAGCCCTTTGTTGACACTCGCTTTACGGCCGCCGACTGCTCCACCTCGTCGCGCCGGCTTTATAGCGTGAGCGCAATAAACACGCCGTGGCCTGGCCGCCGGCCGACACGGGCGACCTACGCCCGAGCTTATCTCATCTGAGCCCCCAGTCTGCGCCAATCAACAACAAAGGCGGACGTCTACGCCTTCAACGCTCGTTAAGTCAGCCACTGACGGAACAGCAGTTCAGACAATGACAGACCAACCCTTTAAAATTGAGCACGCCGCGTAAAAAACGACGAGTCTATTGAATGTAATCCCGCACTGAATTTGGTAGGCGTTATCCATTCCTAACATTTAGACGCTTCACGCATAAAGTACTCGCCAGATCCAAGCGAACAAAAGCTACTGCTGCATACTTATGCTGATGTGAATTCTCAAAACAATAGCTATAACGTTTACACCTTCAATTCTTAAAACCTCGTCCTTGCTGACGACGTACGTGATTTCCTTGCTCTTCAATATCTACAATAGATATCCATTGTTTTGTCTAATATACCAAGACAATCGTTGCGGGTATTCAAATTATAAATACGGGTACCATGTGATGGCATTTATATACCATAGGCGGATCGATCTCGTATTGCAATCACGACTGGGGGCTATCTGCATGCGCGGAGGCGCTCGGAGCGGCGACCGCGTCCGGTCTTACTCATCTAACAGTTGCTAACTAAATATGAGCATAGCTACCTCACTTACGTTAGCGTGTTACTTTGTAATCACACACTAACTGAACAACGCGCAAATACATGTCATTCTAACACAAACTCTAGTTCGATCGATCGTTCTTAGTAGAATAATAATGGAGCCCGAGTGTGCCCGAATGTAGACATGCAAAGACCACTTCGAATTACTTAATAATTAAAAATAGCCTTTTGGCAGTAAAATAGGTTGTGGTTTAACACATCAACATCTTACAAAATAATATATGTTATCATGTTAATTTCATTACATTATAATTTGTTGCATTTCATTAGAATCACATGGCGTGTTTGTTTAGCTCCGCGGGAGAGCATACGGCTATAATTGTCATTGCGTCTATTTTAATAGCCTGTAGGCAGAGCATAACGTTATTAATGACTACGTCGGGAACCCGCTGGCAGTCTGGATTAAAACTAGGAGCACTATATAATATTGTCTTCGGTATCCGCGATTATCACTCATTGTAATAAAACAACTTAAAGGGATTAAATTGCGTATATCATTCGCCGCAACGTAAAAAAAGTAATATACGCAGCAGTGGCGTGGCGTAAAAGACACCCTTGGGCAAGCCGATGCAGATTTAGTGTACATTTTCCTTAAGAGCTGTAGAATAAGGTGCTCAAATGCCTGATATTAGGCAAGCCGGTAGGAATCGAGTTCTTTAGACGCCACGCTACTGATACGCAGTTTAATCCGTTAAAATAGGAGCGCTCTGGTTCAAATCACTTGAAATAATTACTATAGGTCGAACTGTGCTTGGTTTGGTCCCTGACGTCTAATTACTTTAACAAAAGCATAAAAGAGTAACTTTTCGTAGCATACTTCCCAAATTATTCAGTACTGAGCAACAGTAGTATACTGGAAATAAGAAAGTTTGGTTAATAATTGTTTCAATTGAGAGGAACATGGCATGGCCGAGTTGTGAAATGCGTCACTTAATTAATCATAACCGTAACTGCAAGCTCTCCAAACTACGCACTGGCGTGTCACCGCGTGAATCACAATAATGTCCATTGTTATGATTCCGCGTTTACACAAAGCGAGTGTTTACATTAATTTGAGGGAGACAGTATAATTATTTTACTATTTAACCAGAGGAAACCCAACTATTAGGTCAATATCAAAAGTTATCAATACCAACAATGTACACGATATTAGCCAAAATGATTTCTATTTATACAAATATGTTCTAATAAACACTAAATTAAACGCACTTTCTTAATACAACTTAGTTGAAGGACCCAGGTTGATTAAAAATATCGTTTCCTTAGCACTAAGAAGGAGCAGGATTTTTAGAAAGCTATTTCACCTTTCGACCAAACACCGTGACTTGTATTTAGGTCCTTTCCTTACTCTAAAAAAAGAGAATTTAGTCATAGCAACAAGGTATGATATTTCCCCAATGCTAAATGAAATAAACAAGTTATTGTTCGAGACGTAGGGGCGAGGCGAAAGACTGAAAGGTTAATGACTACACAGCCATTATTGAGAGGTTGTTGGTGAGACGCTGAGAGGGGCCGCCGCATCTCGACACTGGTTATTTTCGCGCAATCATTCAATAAACTTGATGGGCCCAATCGACAAGACCCTCTGGCTCCTCAAAGAAATGGACCAATTTCTACCGACGTTTATTTTAACGGTTATCAGTTTAGCACTTATGCAACAAAATCTTGTTGTTGTTCTCATGACTACTACTAAAGCAGAGTTTCTTAAACTTTTTTTGGTCACGGACCCCCCCTACATTATTTCGAAAACCTTACGGACCCTTTCCGAATACAATCAGAGAAAAAGAAAATAAAGGGCACATGAAAGTTTGTGTTCAAGGCATAGCCACGGACCCCCGGCTCCCGTATCACGGACCCCTAAGGGGTCCATGGACCACAGTTTAAGAAACCCTGTACTAAAGGAACATTAAAACGATGCAGTTAACATTTGAACCTCTTAGAAAGGCTTACGAGTAACAGGACGATGCGTGTCGGTGGTAAAGGCTTAAAAATCGTTAAAAGTTAACTTAAATATGGAACGCATTTGATTAAAACCAATTAACGGCCAATTAAGCAGTTCTCTTGAGAGTTATATCTCTACCAATTGTCGCGAGGCGGAGACTCGCCCGGCTCAATTTCATGCTCGTTTCAATCGTTTAATACCCTTTAAATTATGTTTTAAATTATTTGTTAGATATGTAATTTTAAACTATTACTGTAATTTCAAATTGTATTTGAGAGGATATTTCTCCCATTTCTCGTTCCTATTAAGCAGTATAATTGCCAGTTGGCAACCAGTTGCACCATCTCAGTTGCAGTAACAGATTCTTTTCTTGCATTATCTATTTCGCCCCCAAAGTGTATCGCAAAACGTTCCCCACTCCAGTATCGTTCTAACTCTTGCAGCACTATATTTCTCCTCATCTAAATTGCTAATAATTGAGATATACTGGCAACTTCAACCCAGTTTCGCGTTCTTTGTTGGAAGCCGATGATCTCAAGAGGTCGTCCAAAAAAAGATCATTTTAGCAGAATCTCGAGTTCACATAACGTCAACAACTGGAAGTGTAAATTGTCATTGATTGCGAACGTAAATATGCAAGCTGTTATAGAGGTGCTCCGAAAGATCATTGACCTAACATTAGCGTTTACCTAATGTGACTGTGGTGGTGCCTATATTCTTCTTATCGTATAAACCGAAATCAGCTTTTACATCTGTAAATGTTGTTTTTGAAACCTCAGGCAATCTGGAGGCACGGCAGTGCCCCCGCAAAGTCGAGCAAAAATCACCTTACAAGATAGGCCTTCCTAGACGGACAAATCAAATCATTTATTTCTGCAAGTAGGCCTCAAGGGCTCTTGTACATGTACCTATATAATTCTCAATGCAAGAGTATCTAGGAGTGGCGTGGCGTCCAAAGAACTCGATTCCTAACGGCTTGCCTAATATCAGGCATTTGACCACCTTTTTCTACAGCTCTTAAAGAAAATGAACGCCATATACGATTTTAAGCTAACATGGTCTGCTCCGTGATGATGGCGCTTGCAACAGTGCCGAAATATCGGAAACTCACAAAAACAAACATACATGGTAAATATCCCGTCGTTAATAGTAGTTATTAAATGAACGCCAAATCTGCACTGGCTTGCCCAAGGATATCTTTTACGCCACGCCACTGCTAGGTAGATATACCGTCCTAGGTACTTTGTATTGTATCTATTCGATATAACTGCTGCGCTATACGCGCAGTTATATTTTCAATTAATGATTTAATTTATTCTTAGTTCTTTTTGTTAACGAACACATTGTGCATGTGTATTTGCACCTTCACTGTACACAGCGCTCGTGGCACATTTGTTTTCGTTTGCCGAAGAGTCGTTGGCCTCTGTTCAGTTCATCCATGTGAATGGAACACTAATGTTTACTCACTCTTTCAATATCACTGTAATTCGGGACGCTTATGTCATCAAAAAGCAAATGCCACTTAAAACTAGTTCCGGTAGTTTAAACGTTGCTGTTTGGCTATAATCTACCTACTTCAACTTCCTCTTTCTAGTTTGATAGCTAAAGAAGGACTGGTCGTATGCACCCTGTTGCTAGCTCACTTCTAACGAACTATTCAAACAATACTTTGGCTCGAGCCGCGTGTTTGTCTCGTTGACAACACGTCTCGCTAACCACAACAGCTCACACGAACTCGTGACGCCAAGCGTTAGTCGAACGTTCATCGGAGTTTGGTTACAAAACACCGACCGCTCTACGGCCAAATATTATTTACCCTCCACACACAACGATACTGTTTAAATAAGTTATTCTCAGAAAATTGTATGTCGATAAAACTAATGGGTAGCATTAGAGTTATTACAATAAACACCCGAGCCGAGGGCCGAGCGCCGCGGCTGAATGCCCTCAGTTTGAAACGCAACGACCGCGGCCATTTGAAATCGACAGTGATTACAATTTTCCCTGGAGCTCGGTTGCGCGGGCGCAACGTCCGATGGAAAGCAAGCAGCATTTAACCAATGTTCTGCTCTAATAACTCTCTAATTACGCCTTGGCCGTCGTTTTCCTTAGACACTTGGCGGACTCCAACTTAACCCTTGCGCTTTTCACTGCAACATTTCACCCGCGATTGCACCGCCACGGCTATAGCACGCTCATTTGTTTGTTACACTTTCGCCTTTGATGGGCCTAGCTATATTGTTTCAATAGACAGAAATATATTCCAAACTATCAATTCCGTTCATCGGCGGTCGTTCGCTGTCTCGACGTTTCGGGAGTATTACAACGGTAACTCTTCTTTGTAGTTTATGTTAAACGATTTTCTTCTGTCTTGCTCGAATTTAACACGCTTCAACATACCTACTATATAAAAGAAAAATGTATCTTTTTTATTCTTTAATTTAATACTTAGTCACGTTTTAGTGTTTATGTCACGTGAATTTACGTTACCCCCTAAATGACGAAAAATCTTGCTCTGTTCAGCCTGTACTCTGTCTTATTCTGTGCAATAAAGTGTTTACATACATACATACAAACCGTTACAAGTACCTACTATTTAAACGTGTATGTAGAGTGGAAGGACAAACGCTTAATTGTGGAACCTTTACTACTAGCAGTTATTGCCCATGGAGAACAATAGGTGCTCATATGTACACCAATAAAGCTATGCGTGTAATTGCTTGCCTACCGTTTGCTACTAACTACGGAACTGTACTGTACGGAATAGGTGTATTGTATAGGTAATCATTACATTTGAGCCATCAGAATTCCCCTGGTTCTACAGACATCACATTTTAAAATAAAATCATTACGTTGGAGCCATCAGAATTCCCTTGGTTCAACAGACATCACATTTTAAAATAAAATACGAGTAGGTGCATAAACAAAGAACTATCAAAGTTAAACATAAATTCCTTATATATGTTTTTCGCATTACCTATGCCGGTGAAGCAGCTGTGTACATCACCAACAAAACAGCGAGATATAATTTGTCCACCGTATTCCTAAACACAAGTGTTTGCGTGTTTACGATCCCCGGACGAGGCGGAGGCGAATAGAATATACAATGACATGTCATTCACATCGATTGAGGCCGCATACAAGATGCGTTGTATCATAAATTATGTATAGTGCTCATGTTCCGCGTCGCTCAGATCGCCCCGACCTTCATGCCGCTCTCTTCTCCAATCTCGGGCCTCACAAATCTGCTAAAGCCTTCGAACTTAAACGTTCTTGTGAAACCTTGCGTGGGTCGCCCATTGTCTCCGCGCCTTTAATCCAATATGCATTTGCTAACATATTTTCATAGTTGGTGCTACAATCGTCGTTATTTGTTTTATTTATGGTATGGGTAAGATCACTATGATAGTGGGTACCGTACTGTTAGATAACACGACGTTTGCAGCATGCGGCGACCGTTGCCCCGCCGGCCCCGGCCGCGGCGCAACGAGAGGCGTCGGCGACTGGCACGGCGACAATTATTCCTCACAGCGGCGACGGGCCGAGCTTACTGAACAATAGTGCACAATCATCGCGATTGTGCCCGTCGTGTCAACTGCCTCTCGCATGAGCTCTAGCATTGTTATGGTGATGCTTCGGAGCGTCAGGTTCGACGCTCCGTGAAAACAAATGAACCATCCACCATTTGCATTTCTAAACGAACGCTACTACCGAACTAGACGTTTGTGGCCCATTTAAGGATTTTTACAGAGATAAATAATTCATGATAGGAAACTGGGCCGGACGCACCGTCCTCACGAACGTTTACCATTAAAATTCGTCTCACCCTGGGGCCCTAAAAAGTATTCTACCACTTAAAGCTCAGTTAATTGGAATTATTAAACATTTCAACGTGGATACCATTAGTGAAAACGAGGTGAACTGGAGCAGGTAAACGACGAAACCGACTACGGGGTGTCTTTTTTGTTAACTTTGGCAGGTACCCGACCCTCTGGCCAGATTGTGTAGGTTTTTTCATCGACAAAAAAATACATAACGAAAATCGTGAAACGCGGCGAACGTGATTTTTAAACCTTACAACATAAGGGCCAAAATTACCAGCAAACCTCGACTTATTACTTTAACGTCGTAGGTAGTAGATTCTGTAAAAAAAAGGTTTATTACTATTTTTGTGTTTACTTTTCTTTGCTTGTAAAGGTTCTAAACCCTCTTTTGCACTTGATAACGGATCCCATTTCAAGCAAGGGACTATTCATTAATTTGTTCTGTGTACATGACAATAATGTTTTTATCTGTCTATTTCAGAACCAATCTCGGCCAGTGCAGTCGATGAACACAACAGTTACCGCAACGGGCCTCGTCAGCGCCGGTGCCACGGCCGGGGGTGTCGGCTGGGAACAGCACCCGGCCCTCACCCGGGCTGCCTCCGTGCCGGCACACCGCGCCGCCATAGCGGGCCTCCTCGACAGACTCGGCCATCGCCGCTTGGAACGCACCACTAGCGAGCCGGCGCCCCCGCCACCCGCCACCAGCCGCTACAAGACCGAACTCTGCCGCCCCTTCGAAGAAGCGGGCGTCTGCAAATACGGCGATAAATGCCAATTCGCTCACGGCATGCGTGAACTCCGCAACCTCCAGCGCCACCCGAAGTACAAGACTGAGCTCTGCCGCACCTTCCACTCTGTAGGGTTCTGCCCGTACGGGCCGAGATGCCACTTCGTACACAACGCAGAGGAGGCCAGGCGTCGCGAGCCGACCTCTCCTGGAGGCTCGCTGGCGTCGCTGTCGTCCGGCGGGTCGATGGCTTCGTACATGAGCGACGGGTCGCGCTCGCCACGCTCGCCGCACTCCCCGCACTCGCCGGTGGCGCCACAGTCGCCGCACTCGCCGCCGGCCATGTCGCCGCCCGCGTTCGCCTTCCGCGGCTCGCAGTCGCCCGACCCCGAGGACGAGAGGCTGCCCGTCTTCAACCGCCTCTCCAACGCGTTTGGCGATCTCGTCATCGCCTAGACGTCCTAGTCCTAAGTTAACTTATACCGAGCGTAGCGATAAGGATCGTCCGTCACCGTAGTGCCTAACTCGACGTCTTCCAGGCCGCGCCGAGCGCCGCGCCGTCCCGCACACCCGCTCAACGAATGATCTCCAGTTTGCCGATGCTCTTTAACTACTTCGCCCTGTAATATATAAAGTTAACGAAGTTTTCACTGGCGTCTCGAAAGTTTGCGGTGTGAATTTATAGTGATTACGTACATCTTTAATATTATCGGCACGCACTTGTAAATGGCACCTTATATTATTAGATATTTATTGCATAGCTCGCGGAAGTCTTCCCTTAGCGATCCTCCGCCGAGCGGTGGTCTCTTGTAAAGTTAGATATAGAACATTTTATTTATTTCGTACTGCCTAACCGCGCTCGGTACTGTACCGCGGGGAGGCGCTCGTGATCTATTTTTAAGGATTTAAGATAATAATTTATTATTTATTTCGAGTCTCTTTAACTGTAATAATTATTTTGTAACTAGCAGTTGCGATGCCGCACCGCATATCATCCTCGGCGAGTGATCCCGGTGCTGTTTATTTCTCAATCTCAAACACCATCATGAACATAGTCAATCCACAGCAGACCCGGAATCAGTCGCCCCCTCGTCGGGAGCTCGGCGCCTCACTGCGTCCAAGACTCAACATCTAGCCGTCGGCCGCACTATGGTCTACCGAAAGCTCTGATACGGGCCACAGGGTCTAGTGGCAGTAATAGCTAACCGCCACCGCTAGCGATCCTATCGTCCGTGGCCCGTTCGAGAGCCTTCGGTGATCCCGCGGCGCGCCTCGCCTCCGGCGCTCGTCCGCGGGATTTTTTGTTTCGCGTCGTGCGAGGAGGACCGGCTGCGAGCGGAAACCTGTTTGGGATTTTCGTGATTGTTTTTTTTTTCGACCTCGTGCCTCACTCTCCGGTCCCTCTCGCCTCGACGCCGAACTGATCGCGTCCGGGCGCGCTGCAAAAAGTAAAAGAGGACGCCCGCCGAACTCCCGGGGACTCGCGTACCAATAATAAGCTGCGTAAAGTGACTACAGACGATAATATATGCTTCAGTTTAAGTGATAGTACGCGGGCCGCGGCGCCGTCGCTGAGGCGGCGTACCCCACAGAGTGCCTTTTACTTTAATAACAAATTAAATCGATTATAATATTTAATTTTTAGTTGATCGAGATAGATTGATTGTTTATTTATTGTCTCCTTTTGAATAAAATATTCAAATTGGCACAGTTATTACTTTTGTATTTTTGACAGAACTAAGGTGATTAGTTTCGACTTAGCGATAGTTTTTTTTTTCTTTGAATTTAAAGTGTGATATTTTATAATATTTATATAACAAAGTTTAATGTTTTAATTAAGGGACCAATGTAAGTGATTAGGAGAAATTCTGATAGAAGCAGCCAGATACGCTTTCGAATCTTACCAAGAGACTGCACTCTCGCCACTTATGAATACCTACAGAATATTTTGTTATACTTGTCAGATCTACGATATTGTGTGATCAATAAACGAACATGTTGACCGTTCTTGGTTTTTGTGTTTAATTATCATGATCATGATAGACCGAGATGGTGGTATTTTTGTTTTCCTATAGTTTATTAGTTTCAGTTCTCTCCGTACATTAGCGATTCGTTGCATGGTGACCACTTAAAGATAATAATTGTACCTAATCATAAGTTAGTTGTAAGCGTTTTCATAAAGTTCGCGAATATTATTTATTATCAGTTCATTACGAATTATAAACCATTAAAGCTGATTTATTTAATTTCTTTTGTATTTAAACAGACATTAAAATACATACTAAGTTTACATAACTTGATGTTAGTAATATATCATGAGTCATTTAATATAAACAGGCATTAGGTTTAAACTCTAGTACCTACCTATGTCAGTTATAATTAAGTATTTAATTTTTTTATTTAATTCCATTGTAAGTAAGTTTAATCTTAACCATCCAAAAATTGACTACGTATTCTTTTTTTAGACAAACAAATTAAGGCTAAAGCTTGTTTATGACATTTTTTCTTGTAAGTTGTCCTTATTTCCATCTGCATTTTTATTGAATTATAGTAAAAATATGTTCAATTATGTTTTTTTATTATTTTTATTCCTGTACCTCTTTTCTTTTGGTTGATCAATGCTTTGTTGTTTTTATAATTTGCGTTTACTGAATATTTTTTATGTTAAATTAAGTAGTAGAGACACTTTAACTCAAGATACACATTCGATGAGAAGATTCAACTAACCAAAAGAATAATGGAGTACCCAAAGAAATTCGGTTTGACATTGTAGATGGAGGTTTTTACTAAAAGCAGCGAGTAAGAGTCATCCTAGGTAAATTATTGTAATCATAAGAAAAGTGAGATGATGTATAATGATGTAATCACCATGTCCAACCGAAGTTCGCTAAATACCTTGAAGTTGCCATCCAGGCCGAAATCGTTGGCTGCAGTGCGGTAGCAGTACCAATAAGCAGTAGGTACAGTCACTAGTAATAATACAGTGGAACCTCGATATGTCGAAACTCAAGGGAAACTCTAAAAAATTCGTGCTAAGGAGGTTTTGACTTATAGAGGTCTTCGACTTACAGATGTTTTCATAGACCCATGTTCGACTTATAGAGGTTAGCTTCTGTAATATTTGACTTCGAGTTACAGAGGTAAAATAAATAAAAAATCAAGCTATGGAGGTAAAATTTCCCATGGTATGACCTACGCGCTATAATTTTCCTTCGAGTTACAGAGGTATATTTTCACAAACTTCGAGAAACAGAGGTGATAAAATAAAAGAATTGGTTTCATCGAGATATAGAGGTAGAGTTAATCTATTTCGAGTTATAGAGGTAAAAAATGTACTAAAACATCTTGTAGGGAGTCATTGGTAACCTCGACTTATGGAGGTCTAATATTTCGAGTTGTAGAGGTTTTGGGGCTTGAAGGGAAGGGAATGGGCTTTTATTTCGTGGTATAGAGGATTTCGTCTTATCTAGGTCCGACGTATTGAGGTTCCACTGTATTATAATTATGATGACACGAAGCATGCATACGTATCTAGCACACGTGCCGTAACGTAATAACCTTTTACGCGCCCGGTGTGTGCGCTGACTGCGCCCTTGAAAATGGTTCTATACCTCTAGCACAACTGTGACTCGCGACTCTTTGTCGCGCGATAATTGCTACCTATCTCTATCCACTCAATATAGTGTGACAGGCGATGCTCTGTAGCGCGAGAAACGAAGTCGCGGCCAGTTATAGTTATGCTAGACCACCTATACCTCTAGCACAACTGTGACACGCGACTCTATCGCGCGACAAATGCTACCTATCTCTTTCCACTCAATATTGTGTGACAGTGACAGGTTATGCTCAGTCGCGCGAGAAACGAAGTCGCAGCCAGTTATGCTAGACGTACTGGTCTAGTTGTATCTCCCCTCCAGGGCTTATGCCCTGTGCCTAGGCACTGCTCGCACCGCACTAATTACTGCAGACCCGACCTCATTGCTGTAGAAATAGAGTAATATCAGATATTTTGGCATCCCTCGTTTTATCAAATATTATTGCTGGTTAATTATACCACAATTACAGCTACATATTATGATTATGCGGCCACTGAGAGTTTGGAAAATGAACTATGAACAAAAATTTATAAGTTACTCCGGAGGTGCTTGATATGACAGACAAGAGGCAAAAAGAGTAAGTATGTAAAAATCATAGAGGAAACCAGTAAGTATAAAATACAGAATAGTAAGTATGAATAGGCAACAGTGGCGTCGCGTCCATAGAACTCGATTCCCATCGGCTTGCCTAATATTAGGCAGATCGGCACTTAATTCAAATGCTCTTAAAGAAAATGAAGCCAAAGCTGTTCCGGCTTGCCCAAGGATTTCATCAACGCCACGCCACTGATAGGTAATAATACCTACAGAAACCTAGATTGCAGCATCTTACCAAAAATTCATGGTCGAGAGACCAAAGCGAATTGACAACTTTATTTAGAGCCAATCCCTTGGATATCTGATATCTAATCGTTTTGTACTGACAAACCTGCCTAGATTGTCAGCCTGACACCATGCACCTTATTACTTATTACCCGTGCGATCGATAGACCAGGTACAAACTTTAATGGAAGGTAAATGGAAATGTCCTGTCTTACCTTACCCCCTGCGGAGTGGGTTTTAGGGATCCTTTGCTCACCTGCCTCATGGTCTGAAAAATATTTCAAGTTTTAATCATCTATTTTAAATTTAGATTGAATTTTGACGATTACCTATGTATCCATGTGAAATTGGAATACATAGAGGTGAATACGTGAATAATATTAACTGCTCATTCAAACCGCATGTGCTGTATAATGTGCAACCATCTACATAAGTATATTTGTTTTCTATGGCTATAATTTGATCAGGCATCACGTTCCTCGGCTGAGTCGGCCACTTTGGTAACCCAACACCCAGATAACGTCTGGCCTTGACAAGACATCTCATTTCCACAATCAGCCATGACACGTCAAAAAACTCCAATCATGCATCAAACGTTGCTAATACAGGGGAATTAAGTCTTAAATCGTATGGCGACCTTTTCGGGAGCCGCAAAGTCGATTAGGTCGGAGTTATGGCATGGTACAACGAAACGGATGTTAAAAATAGTATTATTGTTCAGTATAACGAATACTGTTAATTACGACTTGTCGATTATTTGGGGCATTTTCTGTAAAACTATTCTGAAATATGGGGAATTGTTAAATTGGATTGGAAGTTGTATTGTTTGAGTAAATGCGGCATGCAGGTCTACACGTGTGAGCGTTATTTGTTTTCGCGAGATCTGTTTGCAAAACGTGTCCAGAGCCGTGCTTTGAATCTTAATGGGGATTGTGGGGAAACATATATTTAGCATGGGAATTCTACTTTACCACTAAGTGATTAGTGATAACGTCTACCAGAACTACGGGTAATAGGTATGTTAAATTGCGAGCTTAGCATTGCGAAAGTAATTGAAAGAATAACATTTCTATTCATTTAATTCTTCACGGTTGTCAAAGGAATTCGAAAGAGTTTAACAGTTGAAATCGAAGCCAAAAAGTTATACGCTGAAAAATGTCTTCCATTCACTTCATGAAAACTTCACAACAAACCCTGAAGATCTAGAGAATGACAAATCTAAATAAATCACAATCTCTCCATTCCGGACAGTGCCACTTTGAATGTAACGTTTATAAGGAACCAACCCTACTAAGCAATCGGTTTATTAAGTTCTACAAAAATATGGTACCTACAAAATAATTACTCGTACGTAGACTGTTTTTGCTATAGGTTGATTTACCTAACAATATACCTACTCGTAAGTAATAAATACTACCTACTGCTCTTAGGCCATTTCGGCCATCTAACCCAACCTCAAGAGTTATGTAACAATCATGGCTTGTGGGATATCAGACGACACATATCAGGCAAGAAAGTAAATACGAGACGTATGTTAGTTCAGTGATAATAATAATTGCTGCTGGATGTACTGATAAGGGCGACCATTATCTAATATGTGTACAGCTAACAGTGATTAGATAACGAAAACTATAAATACCTATAAAGTTAGGAAAAAACTTTGGGCGATAGAGAAGGTAAAGTGGATTTAAGTGGGTACTGCAGGTACAGACACTAACCTAACCCCCCCCCAAGTCCCCTACCTCGTGACGAATGTACGTTGTATGACGAGATGAGAAAAGTGCTGAACTGATTTCGCCTTTTCCTTTTCACTATGGTATTCTTCTAGATATTGTCTTCCGTAGATACCTAGTAAATATAACCTACCTCAACCGTTTCTTGATCTTTTGGCAAGAACGAAGACGTAGTGTTCTTTGCCAACGTCCGTATTATTATAATAAAACTACATACCTAGTTAGGAATATATATATTCTAGATGAGCTCTCTACTTCGTCGACATAATTGCACGATTGCAGTTAAAGGATTCTGTAATATAAAGGGCAATTATGAGTTGGATATGTCACCGCCAACTGGTTTAGTTAGCCATTTGGTTAGCTGCCTAGTAGAATCCGACAGAAATTTCGGTTTCGGCCTAGTTTCGGCAAAAAAACGGGTTTCGGCTTAGCTTCGGTTCCGGCTGCTATCCGGTCGAAACTACAACCGAAACCGAAACTGAATTTGAGGGGCTTCGTGATGCGATCGGACAGTCTTTATTTCAAAAAGCACAGATAATTTATTTGAAATAAGAAGTTATAATATGTTATAATATAATTAATGATTACTGTCAGGCGGTTAAAATAATAAAATACTGTTATTTCTTCTGATTAGTTGCATATGGTATGCAGCCTTACATTACTCTAAATATCAGAGACTAAATTATTAATATGTTATTTAAAAATGAAGACTGACTGATTATGATTGTAATTTTTTTCTTCCCACGAAAACATGACCTTATATTATATGGAAGTTTCGGTTTCGGTTCTGGTTTCGGCCGAAACTGAGATCAATGCCGAAATTAGGTTTCGGTTTAGGCCGTGAAAACTAGTTTCATTCGGTCACTACTGCCTAGCTAACCAAATAAGCTTTTTATATAGTTACCTACCTATGTCGCCGCCAACTGGCGGCGACATAGGTAGGTAACTATATAAAAATCTGTCTGCGTTCTTCGTAACTTTTTAACTGATGATCGAGATTGTTAAAACATCCTATTTCTTGAAAGGACGACTTACTTACCTTCATTTCGTACCACATCATAGATTTTACTGTTTTCTACTTCAATCACTCATCTTCTCTCGCTCTTCTTTCTACGTTTACAACTATTACCAGTTCATTTTCTCAAAGACATGAAAATGAGCTGCGTATGAAGGAAACCTAGAATAGAAAAAAACAGGCCAAGTGCGAGTCGGACTCGCGCACCGAGGGTTCCGTACAAACTCATAAGTAGATACATGAATAGTTCAAGAAAAACTACATGGCGATTAGTTTAGTAGGAGCAAATAAGTATGTGTTAAGATTTTTGCAAATTTCTCAAAAACAGTGCAAGTTAGGAAAACCGTTATATTTTTCCTGTAATAAATAGGATGACATTAATAATTGGTAATTATTACAGATTTTTCTGTTCAGTAACTTCGAAGATAATAGGGGGGGAACGGTATTTTTTTTAACGTTTTTCGCCATAAATCAAAAAATACTTATTTAAAAAAAATTACAAAAATACTGTTTTAATCTACAAATTAAGCCCTTTCATTTGATACCTCACTCGATATAATATCCCTACTTTCAATTTGCAAAGTCTCATTACGGACCCCTTTAAAAAAAAAGTAAAAAAGTTACAAGATTTTTTTTACATCCTATAAGCTCGGGTTAGCGGTTCTTAACACTATTCCAAATTTCAAGTCGATAGCATCAGTAGATCCTGAGATATCTTGCTGTGACAGACGGACAGACAGACAGACAGACAGACAGACAGACAGACAGACAGACAGAGTCGCACCATAAGGGTTCCTTTTTTACCATTTTGGTACGGAACCCTAAAAATGAAAAATAAACGCAATTGACTCCATTTGCGGCGTGTTCAATAGAGGTCCTTGAACTTATTGCGTACCTACATACGGCAAATATGCTTCAAAAGTAAGGCTCGTAATTCATAATTTTATATTTACAGTGTTGCAGGGCTTACGAAATCTTCACGAGATTGACCATATTCACACGCGAAAGTTTATAGCTTAATTTAAATACTCGGATGGATTAAACTGAAAATTATTTATTCTGGTATAAGCAGATAGAGTGAAACCTTGTCGTGTTGTCACGTTGCTTCCTATATTTCACCTTTCCAGGCGAATAACGTTACAAAGACTCACGCGCGTCATGCAATCATATGCTTTAGTTATTTCAGACGCAGATCTGCGAATTTGGTTATTCTAGGGTAAGGAAGTTAAGACCGCTAGTATCTTTCCTGGTTTGTTTTTGGATTTATTTTATCAAAAGGTTACATACTATCGTTTACTGTTATTAGTACCGATTTATGCGTGAAATTACATTTTAGGTATATTATTGTATGTATGTCACTATTCTATCCAGTTGGTTTACTTTCAGGTTTCTGCTAGGTATTCTCGTAAATAATAAAGTGAGCTGAGGAACCATTTTGGGATAAGATCTTGGAGAATTACTTAACATTTGTAAATAAATCTTATTTCATTAGATAACATAAGTATACTCTATTCTTGTTGCCAATAACCGTTGTAGAAAAAAGAAAATCCTGAGGAATATGTTTTAGTCATAAAAAACTCATGTGAATAACTAAGAAAAACTGAAAATCAATCGTCGCGTTGGTGTCAGTCGCCATAATGTCTGTAGGTAATCGATTCGCGACGTGCTACTGGGTAAACCATACCTATGTATTAAATTTTACTGCGTTAGCTCAGGGGCAATCGCCTACACAACCATTGGATTTACCAGTGGCGGATTTACCAGCAGGCTGAGTAGGCTGGAGCCTAGGGCGGCAGATTTTTAGGGGCGGCAAATCTGGGGCCAACATTTTTTTCTTTCAAAAATTAAATAGATAGATTTATAAGTCTAGTACTAGACTAGTAGGTAGAAAATATAGAAATCGACACTAATCTAAAACTGCGAAAATGCAAATGCAAAGCATGATATAGTTCTGATGTATTGGTATGTTGTATAGACCAGTTAGTGTAGTGTTAGTGTGAATTCAAATTTGTAACTTCGATAAACTTGTATTCGCTGTACACCACGCGAAAAACTGCGAAATTTTGATAATTTTTACTGCCCATGAACTAAGCGTTTTTGTACAATAAAAATCAGTAGTTTTCTATAGGAAATTAAATTTGAAAAAATTTAAGTTCAACCGTTGCTTTATAAACTCTACACCGTGTTTTCTTTATTTTCCGTTAAATTCGACAGGTTGCTTCGTATGTCAACAGAAGCTACCTGGTATATCTCTTTTTGTTAAATCAGGGTGTTTAGAAATCATAAATCCACCAGCTGGCAGCAGGGTGGCGAAAGGTCTTTTTGACAGTAGGCGTCAAAATCCACCAATCACACCACCTGATTTTGACATCTACTGCCAAATAGACCTTTCGCCACCCTGCTGCCAGCTGGTGGATTTCTGATTTCTAAATACCCTCATTGGAAAAATATTTTTCTTACTTTTCATACAAAATAAATTAATATTGAGTTGATAACCATTTTAAAAGACACTTTTGAGTTAGTCAAAAATTATCGTCAACTATGGCAGTGTTCGGATTATGACAGCTCATTTATACTGGTTCGTGTTTAAATTAAGATTATGAATATTTTAAAAACGGCATGAGTTACAACATTCGTTTCTAGAGAAATTAACTTAATTAGATCTGGAGAATGTGCCCTCGAAGTTAACGGAAATCAATAAAAACACTTTACTATAGCCCATCGAAAAATTTCAATTTTAAGTTTTTGCGTCATTTCCGCGTATACCAAGATCACTTATAGAACCGAGCGTTTGAATCCAGCTCTTATATCCTCCCCTTGTATCCTTTACAGGCTAAGATCTTCAGAAGCTGTCGTGGGCTCTTTGTTACATTGGTAGTGGGATGAGGCGACAGGAACTCATTTCCCAACCCCATTCGGTACGGTCTTTCTCACTCCCAATCGCATGGAAAGAGGAAGCCTCAGAGGTTGAGGACAAACGTGTCAGATTAACCTTTGCGTTTGCCGCTGTCTTTACAAACAGGTAGAACCTTTGGTCTTGCAGTCTCTGTGTAGCTGGAACACCACCGTAAAGAGTTACCAGATAAGTACTTTTCGCCAGTCTCCGCAATACTCTCACAAGTTCCATCTTTAAGTAGAGATATGGCAGCCAGGTTCAGAATTTTTACCCTGCCAGAAAAGGGCTCAGGTGAAGGAAGCAAAACTTAAATTTGTCACAATATTAGGGAAAAAATTACGACTTTTGAAGGTTTATAATTTGTTCCTTGTAGTATTTATAGAGCTGCGGTTGGACTGGAATTATTGAGAAATTAAATACTTGTATAAAAATATTCAATTTTATTGTTAAGAAAAGAAATACATAAAGCCTTTTAGAGCAAGAAGTGAAAAATGTCACAAATTCTCTCATTTTACCGCGAGGCGCGCAGCGACCATAGGTAAGTTTTTCGAAGGCGCAAATATTGGTTCTTGTATTCCACTACACACAATTAATCCAAATACTTTTGTCATAGTTTTTATTGAAAACATTTCATGTTTTCCAAGGTGTGCTCCTATACGTCACTAATAAGTCCACATAAACAATGTTTCAACACAATTGCTCATAAAGTGGCTCTTATTTCATTGTTCTTACGCACAGAACGCAGCTTATTACACACGCGTGCTTTTTAAGAATAGAATAGAATAGAATATTTGCATAGAATAAGTACTTTACATTACCGCACTAGTGTTTTAATTACGGCAAATCATTTAACAAAATTGACGTTGAAACTTGCCCCACAACGCCCACTTTCTAAAATCAACACTTCCTATGTATCAAGTGGTATTGATAACCAACTTAATGTTTACTATGTGTGAGTCTAAAATCATTTATGACAAATATTCGTACTAAGTTTGAGAAGTCTTCATTTTTGTATTGGTTGCATATCGTTTAAAAAACAAAAATCTGTGATTGGTTATAAATGGTTATAAAGCTACTGACATGATAATTTCATTTGCCGCTACAGTTTTTTCTTCAGTACTAAGTTACGTGGGGCCGATTTTGAGGTTCAGTTACGCTTCCATACTTATTGTATTTCGATGCCGCAAATCGACTAATGAGAGCACGCCATAGGGCTCAGCCGGCGGATATTATACCCGCGCTGGCAGCGCGGAGATCGCGTACATCGGCGCGCGCCCCGCACTAACCCACAACTCCCACAAGCTAAGTACGAAACGAAAACCGAAGTTCTAAATTATAAGTTTCATTTTTCATTCGCAAGTGTGTTGAAAACTTGTTGAAAAACGTCGTATGACGCTCATGGGCATACATCAAATCATAACTTCATGATTGGTCAGTATGTAGTCGGTAGGGGCGGCAAAATTTGAATAGCCTTCTGGCGGCAAATCTGTAAATCCGCCACTGGGATTTACAGATGTTGTGAAGAATATTTTGCCATCGGGAAAACTCGGACCTAGTGTCCGACCGAAACTAGTTTTCACGGCCGAAACCGAAACCGAATTTCGGCTTTGATTTCAGTTTCGGCCGAATCCAGAACCGAAACCGAAAATTTCATATAAAGTCATGTTTTCGTAGGAAGATACAAAACCGGTCAAGCGCAGTCGGACTTGCGCACCGAGGGTTCCGTACAAACTCGTAAGTAGATACGTGAATAGTTTAAGAAAAACTGTATGGCGATGGCGGTTAAATAGTTTAGTAGGAGCAAATAAGTATGTGTTAGGATTTTGGCAAATTTCTGAAAAACGGTGCAGTTTAGGAAAACCGTTATATTTTTCCTGTAATATTTAGAATAATATTAATAATTGGTAATTATTACAAATTTTTCTGTTCAGTAAATTCGAAGATAATAGGGGGGAATGGTATTTTTTTTAACGTTTTTGGTCATAAATCAAAAAATACATGATTAACAAAAAAAATAAAAATGGCTTTGGAATCTACAAATTAAGCCCTTTCATTTGGTACGCCACTTGATACAATAGCACAACTTTAAATTTTCGACTTCCCATTACGGCCCCCTTTTAAAATAAAGTAAAAAAAGTACAAGATTTTTTCAGTGTCAAATAGGGTCGGGTTCAATCACAAACTAACGTTATGGTAAGCAAACAAATATTCATACAAAATGGCGCAAAATTTGTTTTTTCGCGCGCCGATCTGTGGTTGAATTACGTATGCGCGGGCAGAGGCAACGACGCAACCCCCAAACAGCCAGAAATATGCACAATATAATAAACAGAGTAATTATGTATTTCTATAAAGAATTCTAAATAATTAATGATTAAATGTATTGTAATTTTGTAGATATTTTATTATATTTTGACTGAAACTAGCTTATTTATATCTACAAAAATGATAACCTTTTTTGGACGATAACCTCTTTTTGGAGATTTAAAAAAAAAGTGTAATATGCGAAACACTAGTGCGTTAATGTAAAGTAAAACGCACTAGTGCGTAATAGACTGCATTCCGGGAGAAGGAAATTATAGCCATTTTACGAGCAAGTGTGTTGAAAATACATTATTGGGCCCTACATAAAAAACATACATAATTCAATAATTCAAAATATCGGTTCGGAGCCCTGCCTCTAAGTAACGAGCTAGTTTTTTAAACTAAAACATGTCGTCGTCGACAGTATCTACACGGTGGGACGGTTGGCAGCAATCGCCACAAAGGCTCGTAAAGACGCATACGCGAGGCTTTACGCAACTCCCCCTTCCCACCTTCCTACTGAGAACTTTGCACTTTAATAGAGTTGACAATTTATATTGTGTCTTTACTAATTGTCAATAAGGTTCTAGCAATAGGCTGCTGCTATAAAGATGCAATGAAAAATCGTCCTTATCGATAAGCGGAAAAGTAGTACCATACCCCAAAACAATGCAATACTTCATTGCACACCAGAAAAAACACATTACCGGAGGTATATTAAATAATTACAAACAATTTAAAAAGGTAGACAACAGGCGGTCTTGTCGCTAAAAAGCGATCTCTTCCAGACAATCTTTGGGTAGCGGAATTGACACAAAAATAGAACCAGAAAGGTAGGTGGTACGAAGGGAAAACGCCAAAAAACGAAGCAAAAAAGGCAAAACGAAGCGAAGGGGAAAAAAGTTAGAGACCTATAACTAAGAACTTATGTGATGGCTAGGTGAATTGGTAAAGTTCTTTGTGCTATCCATTCAAGAGACAATCGAGTCTGCTATCATCGAATATGGCGTCTTCGAAGAGGTCATTAAAATGAGATTTTCCTAAAACTCTCACTTTTTAATAGGGGTCTTTTCTTTTTAAGCATCCTAAATTACATCCCTAATCTAATTATGAAAAATATATCTAGCTCGTTCTTGAAAATATTGTTCATGAGTCACCCACGAAATATCATGTTTAATCAGGGAAATATTTTGTTTTCGTGCTCTTATCTGATATCAGTTCACTCTACGATAAAAAAAAACTAAACAAACGTTGTGCCTTTTAAAACTTGTTTCCGTAGTAATAAATTTGTAGTACTAAATAAGTTTGCTGTTGTCTACTTATTTGCTTACGTAGGTACCAACAAACGTTTGTAGGACTTTTAAGAAAAGGCCTAAGATTTAGCACACTTACTCAACCTACTTCTAGACTCCAATTCTCGGTTCGCTGAAGATGCAACTTTATCGTGAGATTCAAAGCGTATTTTATGTCGTGTCTTGGGGAATCAAAGCGCCAAAAAATTTTATAATCTGCGAGTGGCTTCTTACAGCAATTAATGAAAATATGTTCCAGAATAGGTACTTTCAACGAGCAGCTTGTGTCGGCAGGTCGGCACACAAACTGTATATTTAAGAGCTTATACAGCCATTACACCTCCAGTTCTAGCTGTGTAAAGGCTGTATAAGTTAGAAAAAGTCCGCGCAATTCAGAGGCATGGCGTCAAACACATCCATCGGGAAGCCTAGGCAGATTTGGTCTTCAAAATTAGTAGTAAGATGATCAAACGAACAATAGTAAAATCGATAGCCACCAGCTTGTATGGAAGTCACACCACAATGGTTCTCCTCGTTTTCGCATAATTTTATTAGTCCAATTATATTATTCTTCCGACTTACAGATACCATCGATTTTTCAGAAACCATATATAAAAGGGGCCAAACCTAACCTCACTTATATTCTACGTTACGTTACTTATTTATGTTAAAGATTTTCCAAATTATTAGAAGTTTAAGCTGGAAGAAAATTAAGGAAAGAATAAAAATTGAAAAAAAAGGAAGGAATAAAAATTCGAACGAAGTTATGCCATATAAAGGGAACCCTTGATACATATCTAGGTTAACTGGTAGAGAATGCCCTATGGCATTAAGTACGCCTTTTGTACGATGAGTATTCTTTTGTGCAATAAAGTTTAAATAAATAAATATAATTCGATGAGAACAAAGATTGCCTGTCTGCTCGACTCTATACGATCTATCCATCGCATCCTCGTCACGCAATCCCTTACTTCCCGGCTTTAAAGCAATGTATTATTTGTGCAGAGATGACAGAATGATATATCAGCCCTTGCACACGTCAAGAAGTCAAGATACGAATATTCGTGATACACGCGAGTCATCATCGTAAAGTCGCGGGCACAAAGTGTATCACATCGTAAGACAATAACAATGTAAGCCCGTCTGGCGGACTTATCATAGAGAGCCATTAATACGATTGGTGGCGATAATATCGTATGATTGATACTTCAAAACATAATTGAGGTAAAAGCGTTTTGCACTTGTTTTACTGGAGTGCGAGATGCTTATTTTGATAAGAAGTCTACGTTGCTGCGTTTAATCTTATTTGAACTGAGGAATACTAGAATCCAATTTAAATCAGTAACTATGCTCTATAACAGGGTTTCTTAAACTTTGGTCCATGGACCCCTTAGGGGTCCGTGATACGAGAGCCGGGGGTCCGTGGCTATGCATAAAACACAAATGTTCATGTACCCTTGATTTTCTTTTTCTCTGATTGTATTCGGAAAGGGTCCGTAAGGTTTTCGAAATAACGTAGGGGGTCCGTGACCAAAAAAAGTTTAAGAACCTCTGCTCTATAAGCTTTATTGGGAGCTATCAAAGGTCCTACCGTAAATCCTATCGTAAATAATGATAGACTCACATTTATTTTTTGCACACTTTATAAAACAGTTATTCTATACATAATCGTCATAAAATAAAACACGTCTCATTATTTCTCAGTCTATAACTTCTTTAATAATTTAACTGATATTAACAAAAGACAAAATTCCCCTCCAAGTTCCTGCAAGGGTTGCGACAGTCTTTCGGGAAATAATTGAGACTTTCGTTTTTTACGAAACCACATAGGAAGGCCTTGTAGGTCGCAATCGCAAGCAACAGATGTTTTGGGCCACAAATGCCCATAATTGCCAACTTCGTTTGTGCGAATGCTTGGTGCGACTCAATTCACGGCCCCTGTTTTGCTAGATTTCACAAAAACACAAACAGGAATGCTCAGAGCTGTCCGGTTAAACTTCCAAAGGTGACAATTACATAAGCAAGATTTTGTACTTACCTACAGTAGCGGATTTAAGAAATTAGTACCTAGGTATAATTTCTGTTTTTGTGTAAGAGCATATGGAGAGTGAAATGTCTGGTTAGAAGGGACACCCCCCTAATTGTGCCAGTGGTTGTCGTCATACAAGCTACGGCTACCATATTATCTCCACTCCAGACAACCGAATGAATTCGATAACTCCCAACGAAGATGGTTGTTGGTTACGCGTTAAGACATAGTTACAAAACAAATATACGTAGTTCGAATAATATTTATTTTCGCATTTACGACGCAAATTGAAGGATTACGATTACTTGATAAGTGACGCAGTTGATTGCACTTTATGGTGGCGAAGTGTTCTCGTGTTTCCGTTGCGTAGACATGATGGAACCGGAGTGGAGGGATTCGTAACACGTGTCTTTGATTGATCCACCTTATGCAACCATTGTGGCATTGTGCGATCATTTTACTCATCAGATCAGGGGTCGTTATATTTAGTAGGAAATAAAGCAAAGGATTATTCCCAGTGTCGTGACTTTCTTATATGCACAAAATTACGACCTGCCCTTACTGGATAGGGCTCAATCCCTGTTATCAAAACACATCCATATATTTGTTATCATTCTCAAGTATGTTGCTGTGCAACTGTAATATTAACTTAATTGCAATATGAACTTTAAACCCTACCGCTGAGATGGAATGAAGTTAATATTGCTGCTTGGGACAAAAATACTCCTTTGTTATACGATCTCTCGGAAGCCCTCTGTACCATAGGCGTAGAACAACTATAGCAATGAGCTAAAACCCTGCGCAGATCACAACTATTTAAAACGCATCCAAGAATAATTTAATTACAATCCCCATATTAATTATTTACAGTACTTTTCTACTTATGAATATATTACAGTAACAAATTCATGTGTTTTTATTTGCAACTTGACCGGTATAGAGCTTTTTTTTTGTGTTGTGTGTCCGAGTTTGGTCAGAGGGTTTGACCGTGTACTCTGGGTTGGACGGTCCTGGTAGAGCTAGAGAAGTTCAGAGATCAGCATCCAAAAAGTGCATTAAGTACGTACTTACGAAAAATAATCAAATAACTAAAAGTATAGGTACACGATAGTACTTACTGTTTACCTTTAACAATAATTTGTCCAATATTGTCTTCGGTTTCCACGATTGTCACTCATTTTATCTAGCTTCTATGATAACGTGAATAGTGGTAGAAATAGATTTTCCAAACAGATTTTATAAGATTGCTATGTCCTTGGTCTCGGAATGGTTGGTAGACCTGTAAAAAACACGCCAGTCCGTTGACATTCCATGCATTTGACGAAAATGTCAATATCACGGGCACTGACTCACTATTTCAAGGCCATTTTCGTGCTTGGTCGGTCTCATTAGATCCGATCTTACTTTTTTTATGTATGTACCATAGAACTCCTACGAGTATTGTAATTTTCTTTCTACATTTTTGATTCAGCGCAGCGCGAGTCATTCTTTACGTGGACGTAAATAATGACTGTAAATTAGTTTTTTTTAATAAGATGTAAGGCTCTTCAGCCTGCGAGACAGTTTCTGATGGCTAAATAGGCCTTTTTAAGACTGCGTTTCCACCAGAACTGTGCGAGGTACGGAGCGGTGTGCGAGGAAAAAATCCACCAATCAACGTGCCTGCCTAGCCTAGCCTCGCTCAGCGCGGCCCGGCATTGGTGGATTTTTTCCTTAGGGATCGACTTATTTTACCACAGATCTGGCAAGAGTTGGCAATGGTTGAATCTAAGTCGCCATGATATCGTTTTTGTCCTTTAGCACTCGACGACGAAGAGCACTCCGCTAAAAATAAAAGGTGGATATGGGGCTCGGAGCAGAAGACCCCAGTTAGAGATGGAAATGGAGTAAAAACTACGCGAACATCATATGTGTTGGCGTGAGTTGAAACCCCTTGCTTTATTTACGCTAACGCTTAAAGGTCTCTGCCCACTACACCGTATCGTACCATGACCGTACTATGAACGTATCAGGTAAAATACGAGTAAATATTTTTTGTATTGAAAAGTATGAGACTATGCCCACTAGCATGTTCCGGTTCCGTCACCGATCAGCATTTGTCATACTGTACGTGACACGTTCATAGTACGGTCATGATATGATACGGTGTAGTGGGCGGTGGGTGGGCTGCAGTGGCGTGGCGTTCAAGAAATCCTTGGGCAAGCCGGAGCAGCTTTGGCTTTAATTTCCTTTAAGAGCACTAGATTTAAGTGCAGAACTGGCTAATATTTTTTGGAAGATTTTGGGGCCGATCTCGGAGAACGCTATCTGGAGGCAAAGAAAGAATGCCGAAATAGAAGCTCTTGTGGCAACATCACTGGGGAAACGAAGTCGGCCAGACTGCGCTGGCTAGACCACGTGGAAAGGACGGGTGAGGATTGAGCTGTGAAGAGAGCAGAGCGTACACCGGCAATCAAGGCAACTGCCCCCCCCCCCCCCCCCCCCCCCCCTAGAAGATGCTGTCCCATTGCTCCTACGCCTGCCCCCCCCCCTTAACAAAATCCTGGCTACGCCCTTGGACTAAACTTCAGCGGCCGGAATGGCGGGAGGAAGCTCAAGAAGAAAATGGCGCTCTCAGACCAAGATCCACTTTGGGTCGTTGAGTCAGCCAGCGTAGTACGTAAGTAAGTACTTCATTTACAAAATCGTGGCTCATTATAACTCTATTCAATGTCCATCGTATAGGAGTAATCGCTATAACGTTGTAGATTGGGCGTTTGTATAATATTTTCCTGTTTACGAAACCAGTATCACTATAACGACTAAAATAATTAATGAAAGAGCCCTTGTGTCGGCACTATATTAGTTTAATTATGCGTAATATGTGGTAATGTGTCTGATAATCCTATATTTCTCGAAAAACATTTGTATATTATTGTTATTCAAGTAAAATGACCAGTTCGTTATTATTTTACTTTCAGAACTGACATAACTTCTCGTAATCGTGATAAATAAAAAAAAGTGTTCCGTTTCAGTACTAACTATGGAGAAATAATGTATCTCATCAAAAACATTACATGTAAAAAGATGCAAGCCTCGCAGCGCAGTTCTTTTGCAACAAAACAGTTATGAGATGTAATGTAAGTAATGTTAAACCAAGTCAGTACCGGGGGGTTGTCAACAGAACTCGATTTCCACCGACTTGACTATTGGAGGATTCTTTATTTGAGAACTAGGTATAAAATGTGTTCTCCATATTATACTTACTTAAGGGTTATTCTTCAGAAATATGTCTGCGGTCACCTTATTCCTCCGGACCTTTTTCATACTCAATTACTCAATTACTCAATCATTTATTGCAATTTCACAAAAGTAGGTACAGATGTCAACTTAAAGCTACAGATCATTGTGAACCCTGTTGGGCACTGCAATTTTAGGGAGAGGAGGACTTACTAAGCCTTTATAATTTATCTTCTAGGTATTCATTTAGCGTGTAATAGGATTTAGTTAATAGTAGTTGCTTTATTTACTAAATGTATGGAGGCAGAGGAATAAGTCTCAGACATATTTCTGAAGAATAACCCTTAACACGCACGCACTGCACGTTCATTGTAGGTATGCAACGCGGGTACCCGAAACCCCGGGTACCCGGGTAACCGACTCTACTTAGAGGGTAATACCCGGGTTTCAATTTTGACCTTGTATCGAATTCACTTAATAAAAACTAGGGATGTAACGATACCGATATATCGGTGTCGCCGATATATCGGTATCGCCGATTAAATACAACCGATATTTGAAGAGCGCAAAAAGAATTTGCTGTATGAAAAAAAAACTGCGAAAAGTAATTTCAATTTCTGACTTCATTTATGTATTGGTCTATTACCTTGTGCAATGATAATTACTATGTTAATTATATATTTGGTTCATATTAAAAAATAAAATTTGTGTTGACAATTTGTTTATTTTTACTTTACACTTTCAAGGTTGACTCTCTGTTAAATATAGCCAAGTTTTAGTTATAATAAGGACATACAAATATCTGATGTTCATACCTACTTCATTATTTAGCTAAGATATCGGTATTGGTATCAGTATCGCCGATTATTAACTACAATACCTATATCGGTATCGGTATCGTATCGGCAAAACTATGTATCGTTACATCCCTAATAAAAACATTGCTTAGTGCCTTAGTGTTAGTAAATAATTTGTAAAATTGGTCTCTGCCTCTGATTTCTAAAATTTGTATAATAATAATAAAATAATAATCACTTATGTTAGGCAACAAAGGCCCATAGATAAATACCTTACAATCTAACATAGGTGGGCATTTCTCTAGAAATATGTCTGCGGTCACCTCATTCATCTGGTCCTTTTTCATACTAAATGTATGGAGACAGATGAATGAGTCGCAGAAATATTTCTAGAGAAATGCCCAGGTACATATTAAAAATTACAACAAAATAAACTAAGTAACAAAATTTAAATAATAATAATGGCTGGATCAAGGGTCAGATAGAGAAAGCGGTTCTTCTGAACACGGCGCGCATCGTCAGGAGGTTCCTCTCTCGGCAGCCCTAACCACCGGTAGCGTGGGCCCCGTCCACGCTACCTGTGCTGTAATTCATACATGTGTATAAATTACAGCATTAAACGTAGTTATGCAATAACGTTCCAATCCACATGCAATTTTTTTTGGATTATGGACTTTGTTTTGAAAGACAGAAGGTTAATACTTTGTTTTGAGGATTGGAACGTTATTGCATGACTACGTCCATTTGTGCAAGAGATTTCATGCTGCGTCACAGAATAAGAATTAATACTAGGTACCTACAGAAGCCTCTCTCCCTAACAAAATGCACTTGCTGGGTTATTCTTCAGAAATATGTCTGCGACTTATTCCTCTGTCTCCATACATTTAGTATGAAAAAGGGCCAGAGGAATAAGGTGACCGCAGACATATTTCTGAAGAATAACCCTATTATGCTTATAGAAACTCCTCACAATGTACAGATAATGCGAGGCTCAGATCTGTGCAACTATTTTCTGAATCCGTTTACTTTTAAGATCGTTATAAAAGTAATGTAACCTTAAACGTGACGACCGCTTTAGCTTAGTTGGTAGTGACCCTGCCTACGAAGCAAGAGGTCCTGGGTTCGAATCCCGGTAAGGGCATTTATTTGTGTGATGAGCACGAATATTTGTTCCTGAGTCATGGATGTTTTCTATGTATTTAAGTATTTGTATCTATTAAATATATCGTCGTCTAGTATCCATAACACAAGCCTTATTGAGCTTACTATGGGGCTAGTTCGATTTGTGTAAGATTGTCCCTTAATATTTATTTATTTATTTATTTATTTAAAAGTACCCTAACCTATAGGTTTTGTAAATTATAATTTAAATAATCGTGAAAACTCGGAAAATAATACTTTTGATCCTGCAGAAGTCTACTATGATACTCAAAACTACATTAATCCCTGCGTTATACTTGAAACTGGATTAGGCAGGTACCTACTTGTTTATAAACCTTTTTATTCAAAGAATAATTAAAAACTCCCTTTTACAGCTAGCACCCGCGTAAAGCCGTTGTAAGAGTAAAAATAAAGGAATAATGCGTTTCCAAACCATAAGGACGTAGTATAGTTTAGCTCTCAAAGGCACATGCGACCTTTTGTCTAAATAAGAAGTAATGGGTGTGCCGACCAGTTCTCTGCCGCAAACCGCAACGGCCCAGCCAGTCTGGCGCACCACACGCGATGCTTCACGCTACTAAATATATTTAAATCAAGGATATTCTTGAAGTGTACGGGGTTAATAACTCAAAGACTTCGAGTATCTGCCTACTAAACTATGGTCAACTTAAGCGTGATTCGACTATTGCATTTGTTTACCTTTACACTTGGCGCTGGCCTCCATAGAACAGTGGTTCCGAACCTGGGGGAGCTTAAAATACGTATTTTTTGGAGGGGTAATAATACAAATTTCGATGAGAATGTGGATGATAAGTATGGTAATAAAGGTTGGGAACCACTGCCATAGAACGATAGGGAAGTATTTAATGTACCTATATGAAATCTGAACGACAATGATTTTCAAACATTTGAACATCGAAAGAATTTGTCTTTTAAGGCCCCACTGTGTCTAGACAAACGACTCTGAGAACTATTGACTCTCTTCGATTGGTCTCGGTTTCAAGTTCAAGCTATGTTTGTCTGGTCAGTCATTTAGTCTAAACCAGAAAATGCCATCCCTGCCAAACTCTGCCTCGTCGCCGTTTTGAGTTGTGGGGCTTGCACTCCGTGGTTTTCTTGATCCCAAGGACCTTAAAATAAATAGCCGGGCGGAGCCTCCCCATCATACCAAGGACATTAAAATAGTTAAAATAAATGGCCGGACGGAGCCTCGCCAACAGATAGCTGAAGCATTCGTAGTGGGCCGGTTGCTTTGTACTTACGACCCGCTCGCACACATCAACAAGTTTTTTCCTACTACCCACCCGCAGCACGCACACATTGACCAGACCAACCAGCGTAAAAGAAACCGCCGGACTAGAGGTGCTCCAGTTCTTTGTTAGCGAGGGTACGTACGTCCGGCTAAAAGGTTAAGGTCCTTGATCCATACGTAATTTGCTCGGCATGCGGCAGACGTGATAAGCACAGTCCCACTACAGTTTTTATTATGTTAACAACTTTTCATAATTAACATTATGTACAATCGAAGACACTGCTAACTGACCACTTGTCTTGTCACCTTACAATGTTTAACTGTGTCTTCGTTTGTATAAGATAAGTACAGTTGATCTGATAGATGCAATTAGGGTTGCCAGATGTCCGGTATTTAAGCGTACAGTCCGTTATTTTCGAGGCCTGTCCGGTAAAAAATAAATGGTCATACCGGACAGAACAATGTATTAGTATAAAAAAAATTAATTATTATTCCTCCCTTTACGTATTTTTCCTCCCTTTTTGGGGTTGTCCGGTATTTTTTCGCGACTCACCTGGCAACCCTAGATGCAATAGCATTGTTTCTTGCACACGTCCTTGGACTGATTACGAGTGGTATCAGGACATGCTAATCGTTTATTTGTATGATTACACACTATACTATACAAATATGCCTTAACGCCAAAGACGCTTTCCGGGAATACTACTTACCTATCTAAGCAGTTAAATACTGGAAAATTCCAAACCAAAATCGGGCATGAATGGACTAAGGAAAATAAATCCTTTTCAATATTCTTTTATTTGTTTACTGGCGAACGAACAGAAGTTAACCACATTGAACTAGGTTACTAACTTATTTATACTGTTAATTGTGGTGAATAAGTCTCAAAGATAATTTCAACTAGAACATCAACAAACTAATGAGGATAAGAATGTTATTGCCTTGCCTACTAAACGTCAGTGAAATCTGACAAATACACATTTGCTTACATAATCTCTTTAAAAGGTTTTTATCTCTGGCGATTCTAGGTTCTCTAGCCGCGGGCGTTTGTACAAATAAAAAGTCATCTGTAGAGGAAAAAGGTCGTTTGTTACAATTAAGTCATTTGTCACTTAAGACGTTGTTATTCCAAGAATGGCACGCTGATGTTTGGTCATTAGGTTTTGATTCATTCCCGATGAGTTCGAGCATTAGCGGTCAAGTCAATGTCCCATACTCATAACGACGCAAGTGATAGAAGTTAGTAATTGGATACGCCTTTCTTACCAAGAGTTTAGAAAAGCAGAGTGTATAGTAGTAGGAGTGTGTGAATGGTCGAATGCTAGTTAGTGACCTATTGTGGAACTAGTGCCCAAATGGACCAAGAACTAACAATGATATAAGAATGGATCTTTTCGATCGTCGATCTGCTTAATAAATAGATATTTTTAGAACAGTTATTTAAAGTCATCTATTCTTCAATTTGCGCAATGCGCTAATAATAGAATTATTCAATCGTGGCTCTAGCAAAAGTTAATTATATCTATTGTAGGTAATATCAGTGGTAATATGCACTCTCCATAGTAGTGTGGTGTCCATAATAAATACTAGATTATGTCGTAGTCTACTCAATCTTAACACTTTAACCTTTACCTATCTTTAAAACAAATACAGTTTTTATAAAATAATTCTTTGAATCAGGCGTTACTTTGCGGAAATCCATGTTAAATAAAACAAAAATATTGCTATGCTGATCCGCGATATTGCGTATACCATCGCGGATTAGCCACAATGACAATCAACAACGACTACCTACCAGTTTTCTAAAATAAATACCGGGGTAGCTACTTTCTCAAAATATGGACTTTTGAGGTTTTTCTGGCTCAAAATCGTGAGTAGGTACTTTCGAACCCTATACGTAAAAAAAGTGTCCCAAATTTATTTTACCATTACGTCACCATTTTGCATTATGTTTGTATGAACTTGACGTAGTGGAAGAAAAAAATCCATACAAATTTTGGGAGTAACAATTAGTTCGTAAACAGCAAATAATAAATAAATTCTAACATTTAAATACTGTGTCACGCTTGCAATAATTGTAAATAATATAATTATTATACCAAGCTTATACATAGATGGCGTTGTAAATTCGGGGAACAGCTTTTTGTATGGAGAATGTCAGTCCTCTTGTTTTAATGGTCCTTGGTCTGTACGGACCAGTTTGAACTAGATATGAGCGCCGACGGCCAATTTCACGGCGGCGGCGTGGACTCGAAATTTTCGCGGCGGCGGCGTCCTGGCGGCGGCGTCGTGGCGGGTGGATCTTAATATTTTTATTAAAGCTCGATTTGTAAGAAAAAAATAAGAGAACCTTATTTTGATACCAAATTAAGCTGTATTTTATTCTAATAAACGAACGGAGAACATTAACAACCGTAGTAGAAATTGTTAATTTTTAAAGGACGATAGGCAGTAACGTCTCCACCCACCAACAGAGATGAGGCATGTGTCAGTTAATAGACCCTGGCAACACAATGGATTTTTACTATGGCGACGATCACCCCAAGAATGCGGTTTTCTTGGAAAATCGTATTTTGTTTTCTATAGGAAGGGTCCAAAAACAGGTCTCTGTGGAACACCGCACTGCATTCCTCGCGGTCTCCGTGCTCCCCTCGTTCTGCAGAGCACTACCGATGTCTACACCCACTCACTGCGCCCTCCCCTCTTCTGGTCGTGTATTCCCTAACCGTCCTGGGGAGTTTATGGCGTCCATGGTGGACCCAATCCGAACTGTCACTTGATATGTCCATCCCCGGGCTGTGGCGAGCGTATCATCAGCTTAGCAAATCACGCTAGTTCCCGGGAGGAGCGGACCGCGAAGCAGCCAGTCGAAGTCAACGTTCCACAGTACAAGCCCCAACACAGAGCCCTGCGGAACGCCGTACCCACCCAACGAGGCGATGGTAGAGCCTCCTGTTTGCGCCCTGCCATCGGACCACCCTGTCCCAGTAGTCCTGTACTATAGACGCCGGAGATATCTCGGCACTCCGTGAAATCGGAAGGCCTCCAGTATGGTCTCAAATTGTGGCCATTCTTGGGGGATCGTCGCTATAGTAAAAAATCATCTTGTTGACCAGGTCTATTAACTGACACATGTCTCTCTCATTTCTGTTGGTCTTGGGGACACTGCCTATACAGCCATGGTCCTTTCACACTTAAAATTATGTGTTTTTGTGTCGTGGAAGATTTTCATACTTGTTACGTGAATATCTCTTACTTGCGTTGTAAACATCAATTGGAGACGATATAAACAAACACACGTTCATTCGACTAAATACTCGACGCGACTGAGCGTGCAAACGCAGGCGGGCTACGAGTGCGAGCGAGAAAGCAAACCTTAATTTGCTGCGGCGGCGCGCCGCGTGTTTTCCTCGGCGGCGGCGCGCCGCGAGAACTCACGGCGGCGGCGGCGCGCCGGCGCGGCGCTCATATCTAGTTTGAACTTCGTATGTTAGGCTATTTTTACCCGACTGCGGCGAAGCCCAAAGGAGGGTTATGTGTTTGACCTGTATGTATGTATGTCCGCTCATACCTACTCAACGGCACAACCGATTTTGATAAATGATACATCATTAGATTCGTCTTGATGGCGCGAGTGTCACTGGGTATGAAGTTTGTTAAAATAAACAAAATGGCGGATTTTATGCACTTTTAAAGTGCACCGCGGTCGGGTTTTTTTAGTAAAAATATTTATATTCTCAAAAAATTAATATGGTGCGTACGCAACGTATCACACAATTAAGTACATAATATTATGTTTGTGTCTTTTTATTACTTGACCAGTTGAATAGTATAATAGTATAAGTATAAAGACCTCAAAAATCAGGGTCCCTTTCTATCTAATGTCGGCTAGTTTTGCTTTTGACTAACTTAGTCCTCCAATGTTGACTGTAGATCTACCATTTTACAAGCTAAAACAAGAAAACCAGCAAATTTCAGAGTACCTAAGCGAACGTGCTGTTTGTTGTAAAGCGAAAGATGTCAATCTACAACGCAATAAATTGCAATTACAATCAACGAATTGCTATCGTAAAATAATGATAGCTGCTTTAATTGTTGTTACAAAACCTACCATTAGCCTAACGTTATGAAATTAAATTAAATATGCAATTAATGACTTATTTACGTTTCTCTGTTGTTGTAAATAAATGGTGTTAGTCTTTTAGTTTTAACCAAGTTTAATACAGGTTTCCAGATCGTATTTTTTCTTAATGTCTAATCCCCGGTTACAGTGGTCAACTTCGAAGTCAAAGCGGGACATCACCACAGTAATATTTCTTCCTACAAAAGATACATCGCGCGCTTGAATGTGTGCGCGCCGTGTACAAACGCACTACAAGCAAAGTTTTAAGAATGCTCAAGTATGGATCGCACTCACACAGACGTGCTGATGTGGTAAATACACTATTCATAATACGTGCCGCGCGCTCCTAAACGGCCAAAGTTGGACTACTTGTTCGTCTTTATAAAGTATTTTTTATTTATATTTGTCCGATTCACTTAAAGGAAACAATACTGTTGTGTGGTTTTGTACCTCATTATCGTCCGTCATAAAAGAGAAGCATGCTTCACAGATAAAGACATCACTTTGTGCTGTGTGTAGGGGAGACCGGGTATGGTTGTCTCGCGGGTTGGTTGTCACAGCGGCCTTAAAATAATACTAAACGAGACATTAAGTACATCGATCGGTGCTAAAAGATCGCAAGAGCTGTACATTATTCCGTACTTCACCAAACGATGCACTTATTCCTTCGTTTAGTATTATTTTATGGCCGCTATGACAACCTACCCGCGAGACAACCATACCCGGTCTCCCCTAACCCCTTTGGGTTATTCGAATTATATATGTGCAATCCAGTGTATACGCAGAATAATCTAATACTCAAATGCAGAATAAATTAATACTCAAATGCAGAAGCATTAAACTCGGACTGTCCCGCTGATTCGGGACGGTTCGATGCCTTATCCCCGATTATTCGAAGACAGCTGGATAATGATTGGGATATTTTTATACAAACTCCTGCATTTGTCAATTTAATAGACTAATAATATTCATCAAACACTTACGGCTGCTGCATAGTGTAATTATTTTATTATTATATTATTTTATCAAGTTTGGTTTGCCTCCTACACCTTACAAAATATGACATTAGTCACATATGCAATGAATGTTTTCTAATGAGCAAACACCACAAGTCGACTTAACGCTCGGAATGCATTGGCCAAACACCGCACTGCAACATCTGTGTAACTTTATTACGGAAGCCACTATACATTTCTAAAAAGAACTATCTTCTGTCACATTATTTACTTTTGTCAAGCAGTCTACTAGCATCGTTATTCACAGATATAGATAGGTACACATATTTAACAGTGACAAAAACCCGATTATCGGGTTCATTTTGTATGAAAATTTGGGAGGTTGGCACTAAATGTGTAAAGGGTAACGGACGGTGTATATTTCTTTTAATTTTTCTAACTTCCCTACAAAACAGTGCCTCTAGTAAGAAAGGGAGTTAGTCAGATATGAGCCAAATGCAAAGAGGCGTAAGTCTGAGACTTGCCCCTTTTTGTACCTCGTTTAAATCTGACTGATTCCCTGTTTTAATAGTCACTGACTATTTACAAATAAGAAGTTAATAAAATATACCAAATCAAAAAAAAATACTTCAGATGATCTATTGTTGCATCAAAGAGGGACAACTGAAAAATACAGTGTTGCTGTATGGTAGGAATTACTTGGTTTCTGATGAATACAATACAATACTCTTTATTGCACACCAAAAAATACAGAGATCCTTAAATAAACAACATATTAAAAACTAATGGTAGACCACAGGCGGTTTTATCGCTAGAAAGCACACCAGAATATACATACCTACACCATACCTATTTCGGAATTTTTTGAGACACGCCCATTTTAAATTAAAATAACACAAAGACGACGTGCAGTTTCGGGGTCACCTGGAAGGCAAGGCAAAACTTGCCTCAAAAAAGCTGGGTGTGCTAAACGGGGCCAAACAGTACTTCACCCCGCGGCAGCGCCTTGTGCTTTATAAGGCGCAAGTCAGGCCTCATATGGAGTACTGTTCACATCTCTGGGCTGGAGCACTAGCTTATCAGCTTGACACCCTCGACGCCATCCAGAGACGCGCCGCATCCGCATTGTCAACGATTCCATACTTACTGACGGTTTAGAAACGCTTAGCCTCCGGAGAGACTTTGCATCTCTCTGCGTCTTCTACCGTTTGTTTGTATTATGGGGAATGTTCCAAGGAACTGTTTGGGATGGTGCCTACCGCATCATTCTACCATCGCACTACTCGTCATCGGCAGGCGGTTCATCCCCATTTCCTTGAATCATTACACTCAACAACGCGCCGGTTCTCTAGAACCTTTCTAGCGCGTACAATAAGGATCTGGAATGAACTTCCTGCTAAGATTTTCTCACTGCGCTACAATATGATTTTTTAAAAAGGGTGTCATCAAATTTCTTCGAGACCGGCAACGCATTGGAAATGCATCTAGTGTTGCAAATGTCTATAGGCGGCGGTGACCGCTTTCCATCAGGTGGGCCGTCTGCCTGTTTGCCAGCAATGAAAAAAAAAGATCCGCCCTTACGATAGAAACTTTTCTAGAATGCGGAGCACGTATGTGTCACTAATCTACACAATAAATATAAAACACGCTGTGGGACAGTAGGTACGGATATTTACTCAAGTGCCTTATTATTTGGACACATGTATATTGACTCAGCATGCCTGTCCTGGCAGGGCAAATGTTGCCAACGGTTGTACCATGTAGGTATACATTGGGAGGAAATAATTCTGTCCCATCCCACCGCATATTGTCATTCACCGTTTTATAAGGAAATTAGGTCATTTTTTAATGAATAATGTTAGTTATTTCTCATAGTACATTGGCAATGTGATTATTTTTTATGTGCAGAGAGAGGATAACAAATAATACCTTCAATACAGGTAGGTACAGTAGAAATTCTTTTTCTAGAGCGAATTCACTTAGCTGTGTACCTGACGAACAATACTCATTGTCTGCATTGTTAACTGTGGCCACCACTACCACTTCGAAATGTAAGGCATTATAAGTGCAAATAGCTTTTACACTAAATTAGTCTTTAAGTCAAACGAATTAAGGTTTACACTTAAACAAAGAGAATACATCGTTCGTCTTTCTAAGCATCCATACGTACTTCACTGCTCTTTCGCTTACGAAGTGACCAACATCTGTGTTCTCTTTGTTTAAGAGTAAACCTTATTTTGCTCGACTTAAAGACTAATTTAGTGTAAAAATTATGTGCACTATAATGCCTTACATCTCGAAGTCGAAGTTGTGGCCACAGTTAACAATGCAGATAATGAGTATTGTTCGTCAGGTACAAAGCTAAGTGAATTCGCTCTAGAAAAAGAATTTCTACTGTAATTAAGAAACCCTAAAAAGAGTTCCAGCATTGTATTCTCCCCTCATTTTGTCAAGTCCTCGGTGGACGACTTGGTTAAGTAGTTATTTTTGTGAAACCGTAAACAATAAAGCCGTGAATAGTATTTTAAAAAGCAAAACCAAACTGAATTAGTTAAATAAAAAATACTGAAAAGTTTAGGAATACATAGTTATCAATCAATTTTTCCAATCCCCAATTTAGAGAACGTTTATGATTACCTCACCGCCCCAGGCCTAGGCGCCGCACTTTTCCCGTTTCCAAATATTTATTTCAACTATAAAAATCATCTTACTTACTAGAGACTTCTACATACAAATGACGTAATAATTATTAATAAATACATTCAATTATTTCCACAAGTCATCTGCGAGTATAATATATTATGCGTAATTGGCTTCCGTCCTCAACACAATAAAAAAGTTCCTAACTTCTTTTCTAGACCTTACACTACCGCAAACATGTGTGTTTAGGTGGTTTTATTGTCTTTTAGTACCTATTGTTCGATAAACGTTGTTTATAGCTAAACGCGATACGCGGGCCGTTGACCGACCCAACGCAAGCAAGATTGTGCGTAGACAGCCAACAATTAGTAGATCGCCACGGGATAAATGCACGTTATTAACGCTAATAACTATGCGCCTAATAAGGAATCTGTACGCGTTTGGTTGGAGATTGTATTTAGGAAGCTTTGGTAGAAACAATTAATTGGGTACTTAATGTGGGTTAGCTAAGTACAATGTTCGCGTTATTATTCTGCAAGGTAAACAACCAACTTTCCATGCAAAATGACTCTACCCTAAACCCTATTTCACTAACACTATATTTTTTTCAACCATTAACTTTTCTGAAAAATATAATTATAAATGTAATTAAAAATTCCTCTTGGACCTAATCATTATACTCTGTACTTCTAGGTATTTATAAAAAAAGGTAAATAAAAAAAACCACGTGACTCGGGTCGTTCAGCCAATCAAAGTAACGTTTTGTATCTATGGCACAATACCACAGGCTGAACGTGTCACGTGGTTTTTTTGTATTCCTTTTTTTTTAAATACAGAGTATAGAACTGGACTTTGAAAAATGAGACTAATCTGGAATTATGGAAGTAATACCCTTTCGATAAAAAAAAATCAATCAACCGGTCAAGTGCGAGTCGCACTCGCGCACCGAGGATTCCGTACAAACTTGTTAAAGTAGATACGTAAATAGTTCAAGAAAAACTGTATGGTGGTTGTTATAGTTTTGTAGGAGCAAATAAGTATATGTACAAACCTTCGATAGCTATTTTGATCTGCTAAACTGAAACCTATCTGTTCAGACAAACTTAAAACATCGCCAACAGTGGAAATCAAAGAGTACAATACCTTGTGCCGCTCCGTGTCTCAGCTCGCTATCAGAACTCGCTGTTGCCGCCGTAGTTGGTTTCTTGAGTTCAATATCACTAGGGTAAATGTTCAATAGCACTGTGTAAATGTTCCACACACAAGAATAGCAATGTTTTATGAAGTAAATATTAATAATTAGGCAGCCACGTTTTATTTTGGGAGCCGGCCGCGGCGCCATAACGACACTGAAGTTTTTCTTTCTTGCCACGGCGCTGGTGTTGCTTTTAGCGCGGTGAGGAATGGCGATTCGGAATGAAGTCGCCCGCGCAAATGGAGCGGCATATTTAAACCGTGCTCAGTTGATTGACACGATTGACGATGTAATATATTGTCTGAACATACACTCCCCCCCGAACCAAGGACGACTTGGTTGATCTAATCACTTAGAGGAAGCCTAGCTAATTTAGATACTGGTCGTAGCAGCGTGCCCTTTTGTGTACGAAGCTCCACAACCCGCACTATGTTATCTTTTCCGGGTAGCAAGTTTACTATCCGACCGCGTCTCCATTCTAGTGGAGGGTAGTTATCTTCTTTAATGAGAACTAAGTCACCGACCCTAACGGAGTCTGTATTGTCTGTCCATTTATGCCTTAATTGAAGGGTGTGTAAGTATTCATTGCGCCATCGTTTCCAGAAGTGTTGTGACAGGCGCTGTAAGAGCTGGAATTGATTTAGACGGTTGATATTGATTTCCTCAAAGTCATACTCCGGCAGGGCTACTAGAGGCTGGGCTATCAAAAAATGTCCAGGTGTTAGGACCTCAAAGTCATTAGGATCTGAACTTAAAGGCGTCAAAGGTCGCGAATTCATGACTGCCTCAGCTCGCGTAAAGAAGGTAGTAAGCTGTTCAAAGGTTAATTTTTGTTCACCGAGAACTCTACGCATGTGGGTTTTAGCTGTCTTTACAGCAGCTTCAAAAAGGCCACCCATGTTAGGGCTGCTGGGTGGATTGAATAGCCATGTAATTTCCGATTTTGCTAGTTCCCGACTAATCTCAGTATTGTGATTGCGTAAGTAAACGTAAACATCTTTTAAGTACTTGTCTGTGCCAGTGTAGTTTGTGCCACAATCGGATCTAATAAGAGAAGGCATGCCGCGTCTCGAAACGAATCGTGTGAAGGCGTCAACAAAGGCCTCTACTGATAGTCCAGTAACAACTTCTAAATGTACTGCTTTTGTGACTAAGCAGACAAAGATGCAAAGATAACATTTCTCTACTCGAGCGTTTCTTAAAGAGCTTGTTTTGATATAGAAGTGTCCTGCAAAATCCGTGCCTACACCTTGAAAGGGTCGCATAGATTTTACTCGGTCTGACGGAAGATCTGCCATAAGGGGTTGAGTAAATCGCGGGCGAGCCCGGAAGCATTGTACACATTTAAAAGTTACACTTCGAGTTATCCTTCCAACTGTCAAAATCCAATAATTTCGGGATAATATTGAAATTAGTGTATTTGCTCCAACATGACAAAAGGCAACATGATAGTATTCCACTAAACGTTGAACGAACGTACCCTTCCCCGGGAGCAATATTGGATGTTTTGCATCAAAGGGCAAATCAGAGTGCCGAAGACGGCCACCGACTCGAACAATGTTGTTGGCGTCTAAAAATAAATTTAGTTTCTTTAAAGGAGACTTTATTTTACTTTGTAACTTAAGTTGTTTTATTTCATTGCTGAACGCGTCTTCCTGAATTAAATTAATAAGCTTCTGAAGCCCGTTCTTACGTTCGTTAACCGAAAGATGTTTTTGTGTGATTCGCGAGGTGGGGTGGCGAATGTTGTGGATAAAACGTAGTATAAATCCTGTGACACTAACCATTTTTTCAAAGGAACTATAGCGTTCAAAGACTGCAAATTGATCGTTAACCGTAGCTGCCGTACTTGATACAAATTTAGATTTTATACCGGGGAGTAATATTTCAGGGAATTCTGGTCCTTTAGAAGGCCAGGTGCTAGGTTTGTTACATAGCCAAGCTGGAGTCCACCACAATGGATGATTTAGTAGATCGGCAGCTGTTGTGCCACGCGATGCCGCATCCGCGCAATTCTGCTCAGTGGGGACATGCCGCCATGTGATTGGAACTTCAGCTGTTATAATTTTCGAGATACGATTACCTTCATAGACTTGTAATTTGTGAGGTGGTGTTCGTATCCAAGCAAGAACTATGGTGCTGTCACACCAACCGAAAACGTTATCAATGTTCAGGGACAATTCGTTGGTTAGGGTATCATAGACATGTTTAATTAAAGTAGTCAATAGAACCGCCCCGTTTAGCTCTGACTGTGGGATGGTAATTTTTTTCTTGAGCGGAGCTACACGCGATTTAGCTAGTAAGAGTCTAATTGAGACGTGACCGCTACTACTGACTGTACGTAAATACACGACCGCACCATACCCTGCAGCGGACCCATCACTAAATCCATGCAATGAGTAAGTATTGTTTTTGCTTTCCGGTAGCTTGAAGCATCGTGGTATTGAAAGTCTGGTTAGGTTAGGTAAGTCTGACAGAAGATCACGCCATTTGCGCACAAGGTCCTCAGGGGCAGGAGTGTCCCACTCGACCTTACTGCCGTCTGCAGTACTGAGCAGTTCCTGCAGTAGTAGTTTAGCTCGAAAAATTACAGGACTAATCCACCCAAGTGGATCGAAGAGCTTTGCCGTGGAAGATAATATTGTTCGCCGGGTAACCACTTCTCTTTCATCTGGTAGGTTAACTCTATAGGTGAAACAGTCCGTTTTTGGATCCCACTGAACTCCCAAAACTTTTATACATCCGTATTGATCGTCTTTATCGAAATTATTAGGCATTTCGCAATGGTCCGGTGGCAGATCTGTTAACAACCGGGGGTCATTAGCTGACCATTTGCGAAGTTCGTAGCCCGCAGTGCTCATCAAGGCCGTTAGTTCATCTCGAACGCTTAACGCTTCTTCTATGGTATCACCCCCTCCATTTAAATCGTCTACGAAACTATTATGACGTAAAATTTTAGCAGCCCGTGGGAAACGTGGTTGCTCATCATCTGCCAGTTGCTGTAGACACCTAATCGCGACGTAGGGGCTAGACTTGAGACCGTAAGTATTCGTAGTGAGTTCGTAAACATCCAATGGCGCCAAACTGTGTTCTCTCCAAAATATTAACTGATATTTACGATCATCGGGGTGGATCCACGTTTTATTTTGGGAGCCGGCCGCGGCGCCATAACGACACTGAAGTTTTTCTTTCTTGCCACGGCGCTGGTGTTGCTTTTAGCGCGGTGAGGAATGGCGATTCGGAATGAAGTCGCCCGCGCAAATGGAGCGGCATATTTAAACCGTGCTCAGTTGATTGACACGATTGACGATGTAATATATTGTCTGAACAGTATATGTTACGATTTTTGCAAATTTCTAAAAAATGGTGCAAGTTAGGAAAACCGTTATATTTTTCCTGGATGATATTTATAATTAGTAATTATTACAGATTTCTCTGTTCAGTAACTTCGAAGATAATAGAGGATAAGGGAGATTGGTATTTTTTTAACTTTTTTCGTGCTAAATCAAAAAGTACATGATTAAAAAAAATGGTTTTGAAATCTACAAATTAAGCCCTTTCTTTTGATACCTCATCTTGATACAATAGCACAACTTAAAAATTTCGACTTCCCATTCGGTCCCTTTAAAAAAAAAGTAAAAAAGATACAAGATTTTTCTATATCTAGTAGACTCGGGTTAGCGACTTGTAAAACTATTTCGAATTTCAAATCGATAGCAGCAGTAGCTCCTGAGATATCTAACTGGGCATTTCTCCAGAAATATGTCTGCGGTCACGTCATTCATCTGGCCCATTTTCATACTAAATGTATGGAGACAGATGAATGAGTCGCAGACATATTTCTGGAGAAATGCCCAACTGTGACAGACCGACAGAGTCGCACCATAAGGGTTGTACCATTTCGGTATGGAACCTAAAAAACTATTTTCGCAGGGCGGTCGTAAGAATAGGAGGGGCGACAAGGGCTACAACTACAAAAGAGAGTACACTTGAAGGGTAAACACTTCTTAAGTGGTTCAAAACCGTAAAGGCACGTAAAGGAGTGGCTTTTAAGTAACAACGATCATTTATGACTTGATTATAGTAATTTCCAAAATTAATATCAGTCAGTCAACCATCTGGCAGAGATAACCATAACCGTCTTATCGGTCATTTGGTGTTAGTCACTTGTTTATGAAAATTTTCACGAAAGTAATTACGATAAGGGGGAAAATAATAAACAAATTAGGTCCAAGTGTCATTGAGCTCTACGCTATTGTTGAGAGAAACACAGCTGATAAGTGGAAATGATAATATGTAATAGCGAAATACAAAAGAAAACACCGGTGAGCGTTTTCCAAAAAAAATACCGGGGTAGCTACTTTCTCAAAATATGGACGTGTGAGGTTTTTTTGGCTCAGAATCGTTAGTACTTTCGAACCTTATACGTAAAAAAAAGTGTTCCAATTTTTTTCCATTACGTCACCAATTTGCATAGTGTTTGTATGAACGTGACGTAGTGGAAAGACAAAAATCCCATACAAATTTTGGTACACTTTTTTTTACGTATTAGGTTCGAATGTACTAACGATTCTGAGCCAGAAAAACCTCCAAAGTCCATATTTTGAGAACGTAGCTACCCCGGTATATTTTTGGAAAACGCTCAATAGCAAAATACAAAAGAAAACACCGGTAACAGTTCGCGCATTGACCTGTGCGGTATGCTCGATTTATTTATGCGTGAGTATTTCTAGCTTTCATGTTCAAAAAACAGAATACAGCGTGTCAAGTCTAATACGGGCGAACAATTAAACCAGATATAGCGTTTAGTAGTGTTATCATTATTTAATATGATTTTTTAAATTACACTTAATAGTGACCTCGTAATTAATTTTTGAAAATTTACCGAGCAGCAATGTACCGCATACATGCTTGTTATGACATTGCGAGATACGAGCTTTTTTAAAGTAACTGTCAACTAGCGTTTTTGTCAACTTGAATGTGTTGCGAAATATTTTCATTGTGGTTTAAAGCAATAGTTATCTAAATATGCTTCTTAGGTCCTATGCTGACCACCGTTTCAATATTCGCCCGTATTAGATTTACAGGCTGTATACGGAGCGGTTAAAAATTTAAGTAGTCTGAGGGGTGATTTTTGTGTTAATATCAAATCCCGCAGCGCGCAGTCATTATTAATCTAATGCTGTCTAGTGACTAGTGTATTAGCCATAATATAAATAGTAAGAACAAAAACCCTCTTAATCATTTCGTCGTTTCGTAAGTCGTAACGTAACCTATAAAATTATCGGTCGGTCGGTGTTAGTCCAAACTGAGGCACTAGCAGAAATGACCGCGACTTAGCTTGAGGGAACGTGATCTGCCACTTTCCAACTATACGCATAGTTGGTACTTTTAGGCATTAAAAAAGAACAAAATACTACCACCACTTGGGCCATTCAAGTAATCTTTTGCATCTGTGGCGACCACTGATAGCGTCGTATGAACTTAACCACGTCACGAGCATATTGAAGCCCATAAACAATGGCAACTTTATCGTGACGTAAGTAGGCAAGTTCACTCTAGAGATAGTTCATCAGTAGATCATTACTTACCTGGGGAGGTAAAGTAAAACAAAGAATGCCTCAGATCGCAGGTATTTGGCAGGCAAGGGCGATAATTATGCGATCCGAGGCTTTCTTTATTACCGCCCGTGCTAAGTACAAAATGTTACGTCGCCCCCATGCCAGGCTGTCTAGCATAACTGGCCGCGACTTCGTTTATCGGGCGACAGAGCATCATCTGTCACTCTCGCACTATATTGAGTGAAAAGAGATAGGTAGCATTTGTCGTGCGAGAAAGAGTCGCGTGTCACAGTTGTGCTAGAGGTACAGGAAGGGAGATTTTCCGCACGCGTAGCGTAATATAAAGAATATACCTGGTTTAGTTGTATTGTACCATGGCTTAACTCAGCACTGATGATTTTGCTTTTCTGAATTTTAATGTAATTTATTTACATACTAGTAGTTTCTAGGATTTCCCGAGTATTGATAAATTCAAATTATTTCATGTCTGCCCTCTTACAGGTGAATAACAAGTGTCAAAACTCATAAAAACATACTATGTTTACCACAATGATAGAGATATTACACATTTCTATATTTAGCCTTCGAGACACTGTTATCTAAACGACCCAACTCATCGTGAGATCTGACGCGATTGTCGATTGGGTGTAGGTACCTACGGGTAGGGTTGCCATACTTCAGGATTTGTCCTTATATAAGGTGCATTGGGGTAAGTCCGAACACGAGGTAATTCTGAAAATTAAGAATATCCCATAATCCACGCAACATAAAGTAACTGCAACATGCTAACTTTGTACTAAACCGGCTAATGGTGCTTCGACTAATAATACAACTCAAAAATCTGGCATGGTTCAGTAGAAACTCCTAATTTTCAGAATTACCCAATGTTCGAAAGTAGCCCAAGGTGCGTTCAGTTACTTTCGAACATGGGCTAATTTATCAGGATTTTTAGTCCTTTGTCAGGATCGCGGCGCGGCCAGAATTGAAAAGTTTCAGGATTTTTAAGAAACCTAAGATCGGTTGTAAAAAAAACCTTAATATTTTTACTACATTAGTTACAATTTTTTTATGCAGTAGCAACATCATTTTAAAGGAAAATAACTGTCACAAATTGTACATAGCATCTCACTAGCCTCTTTACCTTCATCTTTAATTATCGGGCGTCGCTCGTTCAAGACCTCCGAAAAAGTACAAAGTCGTGTTCTTTTACTACTCGACGTTATTATCGCGACTAAACTAAAACAAATCCAAATCTCTGTCATAGGAAATGTCCGGACTTTTAGGGTTGTCAGGATTGTTGTCCGGATTTAATTTTTTCATATGGCAACCCTATATACAGGTATATGTAACGATTGGGTATATGTAATCATTAGAACATCTATATACATGTAGTAACGTTCATGTAACAGACAAGCATGTGGCCATAATTGCGACTACACGCTTGCAACACATCCGATAGAAATGGTAGATAACATTGTATAAATTGCATTGTTGATAGCTTATTTGTGATAAATATCCTGATCTGTTTTTAAAACTAGTGACTAAGCTTGAATGAAACGCATTTAACGGCTTGATTGCAGTTTAATCGCAATATAAATGTTACGGCATTTATGGAAAATTTTAACGGTTACCTAATAGATAGTTTACCTCCAGAGTTAGCAAGTTAAAGTGGCAATGGGCTGGGCATATATTCAATTCAATTCATTTATTTTCACAACAAACTTGGATCAATTATGTTAGTGTACACAACTTAAAGCAATTGTTAGTTAATACAATACAATCAAATAACACATTAAAAGTTAAAAATTATAAACAACAGCCCTATTTATATAGGTGTATAGCTCAAAGAACCGATGGCCGATGGGACGTAAATAGGGATTGCAGTCCTGCGGATCGGATCCGGTAATCCGGCCGGATTACTGGATCCGGTCCGGTGGATTGCAATCCCTAGGCGTAAAGGTTCTTGAGTGGAGATTACGAACCGGACGACACAGCGTAGGTCGGCCACCCACAACATGGTCTGACGACCTGGTTAGGGACGCCGGAAGCCGATGGAGGCAGGAGGCGTGCGACCGTTCGTTGTAGAAGTCTTTGGGGGAGACCTATGTTCAGCGGTGGACGTATCAAGGTTGAAATGATGATAGTTAAAAAAAACTAGTAGTTACTAACTACCCAGGCAGCACACAAACTGTATAATCTTTTCTATATATATATATATATACATAAAACAAAGTCGGGTTAGTTACACCATTTATTTAATTCGAGAAGTGAACGTAATATATTTTTCATCACACTTGCTCGAAAATGGTGTCATTACACGTAGGTTTTGCGGGCCGTAAATGACCTATTACGCCCTAGGGCGTAATGGTTTTCTTTTTAAATTTGAAACGCTGGTTCTGTTTTACTCTTATTTGTCATGTTCAAAGGAAACGCCAACGTACTTTTTTAACTTTTATTACTGAAATATTTATTTAAAGAGAACTGTTATTGCAAATACATGTAAACACATATTTCTGTAACATTAATTAAATGTTTAAATAGTGCATTTCAGTATTTTGCAAAAATAAAATAAACCATTTTAAGTCTTTACCGCTATGGTTTCCGAACGTGACTGTCTTCGCATTGTCTATGGATAATGTCACTGTCAGTTTTACAATTTTATTTAGGTTAAGTAAGGTTATTTTAATCAGATTTCCTCACAAGTGTGATGAAAAACATTGTGTGTGCCACGGGCGGTAAAGGAATTACAAACTCGTGTTGTTAAAGCCCTCGGCTTCGCCTCGGCCTTGTAACAAACACTCGTTTGTAATTCCTTACTTACCGCCCTTGATACACAATGTACTATTTCATCACACTTGCTCGAAAATGGTGTCATTACACGTAGGTTCTGCGGGCCGTAAATGACCTATTACGCCCTAGGGCGTAATGGTTTTCTTTTTAAATTTGAAACGATGGTTTTGTTTTACTCTTATTTGTCGTGTTCAAAGGAAATGCCAATTTACCTACTTTTTTAACTTTTATCACCGAAATATTATTTAAAGAGAACTGTTGTTGCAAATACATGTAAGGTAGGTGAGGAACTGTTGCATAAAATACCTACTATTACACATATGTAAACTTACACCGTGACACGTCGATCATTTTAAAATACCGCCCTTCCGTCATTTCGAGTACAATTATTTTCTCATTCCGTTCCGCTATGTTGATTTGAGCGAAATTGAAAATCATATAGAAAACTTTATGAGTTAATTTTCTTCCACACAATAGCCTAGTGTACAATCATGCAAGCGTCGGCTATGACCGATAGCGGGGTCGTTGACCTCCTTATCAGGCTATGTGCACTGCACAAGAAGTCTTATGATTTCAGGGAAAATGGCTACTTTGTCATAGGGTCTGAATCTTCTATTCTACAAGGTTTAATTTAACTTGCCGCGTTTAGGGTTGCCAGATGGTTGGGATTTGGCGGGATTCTCCCGATTTTTTGTATGTCCTCCCGACTCCCGATATAGAAGAAAATCTCCCGACAAACGACTTCATTTTAAAACTAAGTCCGATCCACTCAAGGTGGTCCGGCCAGCGAAAATTTCTGTTCTTTCAGGCTAAAAAAAAAGCGCGCTCCCGATAATAAGGTCATTCAATCTGGCAACCCTAGCCGCGTTACATGTATGTTTGTGTGCGTAAAATTTTGGAAGCTAAATTAGAATCATATCCAGGGCCAGATTTAGAGTTGTAGTCCGTTAAGGTGCCCTAACTAATAACGGACTAGTGGAGACCCCTACTGAGTAGCCCCGCCTGCCCTCCCCCATATACCCCTGAAAAACTATTTCAGTAGGTACACATTTTTACCACGAATATTTAGATGAAATATTTTAAATGTGTATTCGTGTAGGAAGTTAAGTTTGCAATTTAAAATTATTGGAAATTGTTGGCTGAACTACGTGATGCTGTGTCATAAATAAATGTGGAATAGAAATTTAAAAAAAAAGTCTTGCAGGCCTAGGCCGGCAATGTTGTATGAAATTCCATTAAAGGCACCGGCAACGAGGTACTTTGTGGCCTGTTATAAGAGACATAATGTCAATATTTCATTGCATGTTTGAGAAATAGTACATTACATACCGAGGCCAGTAATGTAAAAAATGTCTCAGATCACATGTAATTGTCGGCCGAAGCAAAACCGACTAAAGGTACATCGCGCGGCTTGTATGTGTGCGCGCCGTTAACGAACGCATTACAACTATTAGGAAAGTAAATTTTTGGTCAGCCGTTATTAAAATTGATCCGCAAAAAAAAATAAGCAGTTAAATCATTTGGGCAGCATACAAAGATTTGGCTGGCAATAAATAAAATCGGGCGGCAACTCTTGTTCAGCAAACAGTTTAAAAACGGTTAACATTTTAACCAATATTAATCTGCTTTTTTAATCATTTGGCTGCCTAATAAACAGTCGAGCTGCAAAATAATTACTTGGGTAGCAAGATTTTACAATTGGTCAGCAGAGAGTTTAATTGAGATATACAGGGTGTCACTGTGATATATACTGGGTGTCACTGTGTTATATACAGGGTGTCACTGTGATAGATACAGGATGTCACTGTGATATATACAGGGTGTCACTGTGTTATATACAGGGTGTCACTGTAATGTATACAGGGTGTCACTGTGATAGATACAGGTTGTCACTGTGATATATACAGGGTGTCACTGTGTTATATACAGGGTGTCACTGTAATGTATACAGGATGTTACTGTGATATATACAGAATGTCATTGTGATATATACAGGGTGCCATTGTGTTATATACAGGGTGTCGCTGTGATAGATACAGGATGTCACTGTCAGCAGAGAAAACATGTCTGTAAGCAGTTTAATTGAGATATACAGGGTGTCACTGTGATATATACAGGGTGTCATTGTGATAGATACAGGATGTCACTGTGATATATACAGGGTGTCACTGTGTTATATACAGGGTGTCACTGTAATGTATACAGGGTGTCACTCTAAAAACGAAACAGCTCCCAAAAGTAGGTAGGTTAGGGTATTTTTTTTTGATGACCCTAAAACGAAACGGCTCCTAAAAATAGGTAGGTTAGGGTTATTTTTTTTTGATGACCCTAAAAACGAAACGGCACCCAAAAATAGGTAGGTTAGGGTTATTTTTTTTTGATGACCTTAAGAACGAAACGGCTCCCAAAAATAGGTAGGTTAGGGTTATTTTTTTTATGACCCTAAAAACGAAACGGCTCTCAAAAATAGGTAGGTTAGGGTTATTTTTTTTGCTGACCCTAAAAACGAAACGATACACGTTGTGAATAAATAATATAACTTGTAAACATTATGAGATGTATTAAAAATCGAAATACCAATTTTATATGAGCCCATCACAGTGACACCCTGTATACATTACAGTGACACCCTGTATATAACACAGTGACACTATGTATATATCACAGTGACACCCTGTATATATCACAGTGACATCTTGTATCTATCACAGTGACACCCTGTATATATCACAGTATCACTCTGTATCTATCACAGTGACACCCTGTATATATCACAGTTACATCCTGTATCTATCACAGTTACACCCTGTATATAACACAGTGACACCCTGTATATATCACAGTGACACCCTGTATATATCACAGTGACACCTGCTACTTGACAGCTGACAATTACCGAATGACAAAATGCGCACACGATTGGCGGCAGAATAGTTGCGCCCAGTTAGGTTTTATTGCCCCCTTTTTTTTGATGAACAAAATGAAATATTTTGCTTACCTACTGATTGCTTACCAAAATTTGATTAACCGTAGATCGCTTAATGCAGCTCAAATATTTAATTTGCTGACCAAAATAATTTAGAGCAGATCAGTATATCATTAATTGCAGCCGGATTTATAAATGTTTGCTTACCATAAGTTGCTTACCAACTAGCTATTTTGGCTGACCAAATACATATTTCTGCTGACCAAAATATGAATATTTTGCTGATCGATTAAATGATACCCCAACTATTACAAGCAAAGCTTTACGAATGCGTAAGAGCAGTACGGATCGCACCGTCTGCTCCTCGACCTTTTTATTTGTGGTTTTTCCTTGTATTATGTACTTCACATTATGAAAATAGCGGTACAGAATATAGCGGTAAACAAATTAGTGTGTTTAGTAACTAGGTACTTAGTGGTTAGTCAATTAAATTTCCTTATCTGAGTCAATTTTATTTCACCGGATTGTGTCGTCTGAAAAACAATAAAATTAATGAGTCATGAGGTATGTTATACATTGGCCATTATTATTACAAAACGGGACTTAAAAGCATTCCTGATTAACGGTTTAATCATTTTATTAGGGCCTAACAAAATACACTAATATTCGTGATTTTTTCCGAACCCATCCTCCTCCTTTTTAGCGGCACATTATTAATGGGCAAAACCTTGGGTAGGTACTTAGAACTTAACTCTCAAGAAAGTAATCCTAATGCACGTGTTTATCAAAGTACAAACAATAAGGCTTGGTGTCTCAACGTGATAGTTGAAGTTATCTAAGGTTTCATGAAACGTTAACTCATACCTACAGAACAGAATAGCAATGTTCGCGTGTGGCTTGTTTGATCAAGTGTCGCTTATCGCTCAAAGGGGCTCTGTTGGGAACACTGGCAGCAGTGCCAACCCTACTGGATACTTTTAAATAACATTGGCCCGTTTCCTGAAGCTAACATTTTAATTTTACAAGTCTAAACTAGCAACATTGGTCCAAAACAACAACGCCATTTCTCGTAACGTAAAATTGTAACTTTTATCGTACCTAGCATAGCTTCGTCAAATGGGCCACAGGGACAACACTCCGAATATCTTCATTCCAGTCATTCCACGTAATTTAAGTCTACTACAAAACCGCTTTATTTAACCAACTTCATAAAGGCAAGAGGTTTGTATTTTATGTTTTTTAAGTACGTAAAGTCACCGGCGACAATATCTATATGATGAAACGGGCACGCATAAATATCTAATCTGACACAACTTTATTGCTGTAGGAATAAAGTAGGTACCTACTGTCAGATATTTTTGCCTGGCCAAATTCATCATAATATGCATATTATGTCGGGGACTGTACCTAAAAACTCTGTTATTTACAAACCTATTTGGAATAGTACATTACATATCGACTCGGCTTCGCCTCGGCCGACAATTCCATGAGATCTGAGGCATTTCTTATTTACTGGCCAAGGTTTGTATACTATTTTTCTGTTCGACGGAGCCAGAATAAAGCGGCATCTTGAAATCGGCAAGGTGACGCTTGCCGGCCGGAGGGCAAAAAATTTATTTTTTGACAGGTCCTATATTTTTCAAAGCCCTGTTTTCCCATGAGGAATTGAGGGAACTCTTTAAATATTACTGGCACATGTATCAAAAATGTCAGTGACCATTTCGTAGTAAGTCAATGTTTGAAGACGGTTTGAAGAAACTTTCAAAAACGAATTCCGTAAGGATTCAATAAACAAAATGACGACGCATATACCTTTTATGTAAGTAGGTAGGTATCAAGATTGAATGGGTCAGTAGGCAGTTAGAAATGTTTGTCAGAAATAAATGTGATTATGATTACGCCTAGCCGTGTCTAGCACGGAGCACGATAGCGTTTATCGACCTAGATAATAGATAAAACTGCCAGTAACATACTCCTTAACTAGCGGCTCTCTTAACGTCTGTCAAACCCCATGGCTCCGCCATTTTGAAAAATGTCCAAAACGCCAAAAACTGAATTGACAAAAAACCTATTAGAGTCTGTGCGGAAAGAGAATAGGATTTAGATTTGAGGGCGCTGTAATGCTTTTCTACCGTAGAAAAAATATTTGCCGTATTTGCCATACTCGTTAGGTTAGTTCCATTTTTCGCCACGCCTATTCTCTTTCTGCACAGACTCTACCTATAATAGTTATCGAACGAACCTGCTCACAGAATTTCACGAGAAACCGTTGAGAAATGCGACCTGTAGAGGAGAACAGCCGTACATTCGAAAGCATTATGTCCAAGCTGAAGAAAAGTTGCTTCGCGCTCGCTAGGTCAACTATGTGAAGAAGAAAATGAAAATCTTTTTTTCAGTAACGTACCTACACAAAAGCAAGACTTATAATTAAATGAAATAACTAGTTAACGTACGTACCTCTACCTACTATCGTTAAGATAAATAAAGCTGGACAAACAAAAAAAGCCGGTCAAGTGTGAGTCGGACTCGCGCACCGCGAGTCCGAGATTAACTGTATGGTGGCACAAACTTAACTTTACCGTTAAAACACTGTTGTGCGCATACATCGACATAGGTCGCGGTTAGTTTAGTAGCAGCAAATAAGTTTGTGTTACAATTTTTGTGAATTTGTAAAAAACTATGTAATTTAGAAAAACCCTTATATTTTTCGTGTAATATTCAGGACGATATTAATAATTGATAATTATTATTACACATTTTTCTGTTCAGTAACTTCGAAGATAACACTCATTTTTTTGGGCAGTCGTGTAATAATAGAGCAGAAATTGTGTTTTTTTTTAACCTTTTTCATCCTATATCAAAAAATACTCACTTAAAAAACGGGTTTATGATGTAAAAATTTACCTTTCGTTTGATACCCCATTTGATATAGAGGTAAATCGAATGAGGGTGTTTAAAAATCATAAATCCACCAGGTGGCAGCAGGGTGGCGAATGGTCTATTTGGCAGTAGATGTCAAAATCAGGTGATGTGATTGGTGGATTTTGACACCTACTGTCAAAAAGACCATTCGCCACCCTGCTGCCACCTGGTGGATTTATGATTTTTAAACACCCTCATTAAAATGTTCGACCTCCCCTTTCGGCCCCTTTAAGAAAAAGTAAAAAAGGTATAAGATTTTTTTATGTCTTTTAGGCTTGGGTTAGCGCTTTTTAGCACTATTCCATATTTCAAATAGATAGCAGTAGTTCCTGAGATATCTGGCTGTGACAGACGGTCAGACAGACAAGAGTCACAACATAAGTATTCCTTTATTACCATTTTGGTACGGAAACCTAATAAACGGATGTTATTTATTCATACAATCAAACACATAAAAGTATTTCCTAAGATTCAGCACGTTTTAAGATTTTTATCGAGAAAATAGTCATTTTTACACTAGAGTCTGTGCGGAAAGAGAATAGGCGTGGCGAAAAACGGAACTAACATAACCAGTATGGCCACAGAACAGAAAATACGGGACATACGATAGAAAAGCATTACAGCGCCCCCCAAAATTAATCCTATTATTTTTCCGCACAGACTCTACTTTTAGTGATTTATTAATATAAAAAGGCCTAAAGAGACATGTGGCATCGACGGGTAGAGCAAACCATTGCATAAATCAAAATTGAGGGATTTTTATAAGGCACTGGCAATACCAACAATTGTGAAACGTCATTTGAACAACCGATAAAAATAGTTTGAGTAAACGGATCTTCTAAAATATACAAATAATTACCTGTGAAATACCTAACTTACCTAACCTAACCCAACTATAATTAAACTATTAATTAACATATATTAACTTATACACAGGATTAATTAAAACTCTTTTTTTTTTAATCATTTATGTGAACTACTGACGGTTACTATCGTCTACTTAAACTCTTCAATACTGACAATGACATTGACAAAAGAAACGTCAAGTCGATAACATTCCGTTTTGGAATGTTGTTTTATAAGTAGCATTATGTATGCTAGCTATTACAACCATTTTGAAATGTAATTTACTGACGTCAAAGTAAATATTTTTCGTGTATTATAAATGGAGTAAGTTGTGTTTAGGTCATTTTCATCCGTAACATATAAAGATCCAAAATAATAAATTAAATTCAATTCATACATTTGAAAAATTGTTGTGCAGTTCACATAATAGTCTTACAAACGGAACGTATCCTTAATCAAATTCAAAATAAAGTCTTCGCTTGACGACGAAAGCCGACAAATTGGAATCACTTTATCAATTCAAGGTCAGAACATTTTGTATTTTAATCAGTCAGTAGGCCCCCAACAGCCGCTCTGGTTATAGATAGTGCCGTCGTTCGTCATAATTTTAAAAATATATCCGTATAATCATGGCCTCCGCAATGTTGAAGCTGTTGAAATCAGAAGTAAGTCTTGTTTATGATGTTCAAATTATTCAATATTTTCTGTGTGGAATGGGTCTCTGGAGAAATAGTTCGTCAAGTTAATTACGTATTTATTTAATTAAAAAGTGCTTAGTCACTTTATTCAATGATTTTAGGTAACATACAATCCTTGCCTTTGAACTTCACATTTTACCTTGAGAACAGAAGCTGTGAAAACAACGCAACTCACGCCATGTGCCATTTTACAGTGTAGTAACAAAAGCTTATGGTAAAGTATATTTGCCATATGCTTAATACAATTACTTGTAAATCCATGTGCTTGAAACTTCCACTGCGTACACTTTCTTAACTACCACTTGGTAGTAGTAGTAGTCTACAAAGTTTTGGTGACTGGACACTATTACAGCAATAATGGAAATGCCAGATGTATTAAACTCTTAACTGTATCAATATCAATGCCTTTTCCCGAAACATATCCTACCATGTGCCAAACGTTTATCGGACGACACAGCATTGTCGAATCTGTTTCAACCTTAGGTTGCTGTATGCAGAAGCTATTAAATAGAATAAAAAAAATGAATAAATGCTGTTAAAAGTCACAGTCAAATTTATAATTACAAAAAAGGTCCCCATTTTTTTAAATTAACTTTCTTCTCTCTTCAAACACTGGAGAGTAGCATGATTGTGGACAAACAAAGGAGTTCTTAATACATCATTCACGCGATTTGTTATTTAAACTTGCTACATAATTCATATTGGGCCCCAGTAGGTTGTTTGCTGCACATTTGAGTATTTGTCTCCGAGTTTCATCACAGGCTGATTGTTTATTCAGTATTCATCATACAGAAGTGGCTTGTGTTTGGTATAAATAATTTATTTATAGTTTAAAAGACGATATAGTTTTCTTGAAATGTCTAGCTGTTTATATCTTAGCTGCAAGGGCATTTGTTCACAGAGAAGTTGTTCACGTGAAAGCCAAACATGGGAACATAGTTTTTGGAAGAGTCATATGCTTTGAGAAAATACTTCTGAACGCCAATATGGCCCTCTTTATACCTTCCTTAGCTAAAAATATCAGCATTGGAATATTTATCCAATATACAATGATATTATGAAGATTTGCTAAAAAGATTTTTTAAGAGTAGCATTCAGTAAACTAACCCTTTCAAGCCAGAACATTATTGCAAAACAGCTTTTAAAATTTAAATTTCCAATTTGCCTTTTGTTCCTTATTCAGTACACCGAGTTGTGATTTGACTAAAACATGAATTTTTCAAGTCTGAGAATTTGTATTCTAGGACTATAATGGCATAATCCTGAGTTACAAAGTATATCATTATTCTTGTTACGAAACTGCAGTGTTGTTTTTACAGTATAAATGTTACCAGAGATAAATCCAGTTGAATAAGATTTTTTTTATTTGTGGATATTGTTAAATGTAAGAAGAAAGCTTTAATTGCTTGTTAGTATTAGGTCTTCTTAACACTTTCACGTTTAAACAAAATTTTTTAACAATACTTCAAAAACCAACAGAGCCCGTGGGTTGGTTTTGTGAAGCCAATAATGTTGCAAGCAAGAGATACGAGCCCCTGCTAGGCGGGTTGTTGGTTGTGAAACGCAGAAAGTGTTAAAGGATGCTGTAATGGTGGTATACATTTTTTATTGTAACACATTTCGAATTTTCATTTCATGCTACAAACAGTAAATGTCACTGAATTAATTTGTAATTACATATTTACTTATGTTAATTGAAAGACGCATTGTATAAAATTTCCAGTTGTATGGTAATGAAACGAAGTGCATAGAAAAACTTAGCTTACTACTTTTCACCACTTATGTTGATTTATTCATCTAGCTCTTGTAGGAACTATAACCAAAATTAGATTAAACTGTCAAGCCATTTTGAAAAAGTTCATAATGTGCATACTTTCTAGTCTCCAGTCACATAGAAACTGACTTGCTCAATACGTAGATATTATGACATCATGATATTCTCTTAATACTTTACTGTACTGTACTTGCTTTTTACTTTGATTTTGCTTATCATGTTTTCCTCACTTATGGTTGCAATATGGAATTATAATCTGGGGTATTCTTGGCCATCATTAAAATATGGTACTTTGTAGCAAGTGGTAAAAAAAGTGAATTTATTTATTTAAACTATTCAAAATACCTACATAATGTATGTATATGTAGTGTAAACACATATATTACAGTACATATACTATATACAAAAATATGCTTTATAAATTCTCCCTTACTGTTTTCAGTCTCAGGTACTCCTGCGTAGAAACTACAGCAGCTCCGCACCCACAACCAAGCTCTTCATCGACGGTCAGTTTGTGGACTCCAAAACCAGCAACTGGATTGAACTTACGAACCCTGCCACGAATGAAGTCATAGGAAGGTAGAACATAATGATACGCAAATTTTATTATTGGTCAGCACACCTCAGTAACTTCTAGACATTTCATGGAACAACTGATATTTCTAATTATATTGAGTTTTGCTGATGAGGGAGTGGGAACTACCAGTGTAGGGAATCGGCTGAAAAACAAACAAGTACTCCATTTCAATGGCAGGTCTCCTTCCTAACAGGTCACCTTTGTCTTATATCTCATGAATCACCGATTTATGGAACTAGATACAAGTCCGACGAATATCAATGGGTTTGACAGATCTATGGATATCTTTTACCACACGAAATCAACAGATGATTAGATACATTGCCATGGTAACATATCATACTCAGAATTTAACCATCTTAAACAAGCTTAGGTAAAAAACGACTGTGTGCTTGTCAACAGGGTTCAAAATCAAATGACAAATATGTACTGTATTTTTGCCGCGGTGTAAAAGTGGTAAAAGATTGAAACTCTTCAAACTAAGGTACTGAATAAATATGACGCGTGTTATATTATATAAATACTTAATAATGTAAATATGTGGGTTATCTATAGTTACAATAGATATTAAAGGTATTGTTTTATTAAGGAGTATAATAAAATATTTATCTAGTGTCTAAAAGGGTTTGGTTGGCACATGATAAATAATCTCATGTAATTTCATGATACTTATCATTGTTTTGGCAAATCTGTTCAATGATATCAACTCCATTGCGCGTATCTTATAACTATGTAGATATTGTTATCTTTAGTTTGCATAACATTTTAGTACTCGCTAGGATTCTTCAATAACATGTTTATTTAAGAGTAATTTAGTAATCATATTACTTATTAAAGTAAAAGCATTCTAGTGTTGAAACTATTTTCTTGTTTTCTATAACTCTCAAATTTGGACGATTCAGGCACAATAATTGGTAGTGCGCCTGTATTGGCCCGGAGAGCCGTTGGAGACGCAGGTTTGAATCCTGCCAGAGGCGTATAATTTTTAAAAGTTTCTCTTTTAATATAATATTTAGAGACTAATGGCAGAGGTTAATGCTATAATTATAAAAAAACATAGTTTTATGATTGTTTGCTGCTTTTTCTGTGGTTTTATTTTCAATGTCTATTTACGACCCCTTTAGCTTAGTTGGTAGTGACCCTGCCTACGAAGCAGGAGGTCCTGGGTTCGAATCCCGGTAAGGGCATTTATTTGTGTGATGAGCACGAATATTTGTTCCTGAGTCATGGATGTTTTCTATGTATTTAAGTATTTGTATCTATTAAATATATCGTCGTCTAGTATCCATAACACAAGCCTTATTGAGCTTACTATGGGGGCTAGTTCGATTTGTGTAAGATTGTCCCCTAATATTTATTTATTATATTTTATTTATTTTCAGAGTTCCTGAAACGACAAAGGGAGAATTAAATACTGCCTTGGAGTCGGCTAAGAAAGCCTACAAATCATGGAGCCAAAGTACTGTTATGACCCGTCAACAACTCATGTTCAAGTAGGTATTTTACTAAGAAAAGTTAACAAACTTAATAGATGCATTAGTGGAAATAGCGACACTTATGTCATAAGCAGATAGGTGCAAATTGGCAGCCTATTTTAATTGTTAGAGACTTACCTTTTATTTAAGTATCTTTGATTAATTAAGTACCATAATTCGATTGTCTATACATTCCAAATGTTATGTTTATTCTTATACTAATGCGTATCCAATACGCATATAAATTACGTCTTGTTTTGCAATCAGCCTGGGAAGCTACGTCAACAAATGTCATCCATCACCACCTTGACAAAATCGACACCTAATCACATTAATGAACTTCTTGAAAGTGATGTTGGTAAGGCATTGACACGATCATCGGTGGCATTAACCACCTGCATCGAAGGCTTTAGCTATAGGCGAATTCGTGAAAGTATGCAAAATATTTCTGTGAATTCGGACGTAGTGACGTCTGATCTTATTGATAACTCTTTAATTTTTATAGAACAAATCTATGGAACGATTTTGCATTAAAAATGTACAAGTGTGCGGAGATAAAAAAATAAGAACTCTCACCAAACAGGTTCAAAATTTACCTTTGATCAGGAGTGACTAACTCCGTGATTTCGCGGCCTGGCCTTGAAGCCCCCTGTAGGGGGCCTACCCAGCGACCAGAAAGAGCACGCGTTAGTACGTATAGAGAGAGACGCACCATAGAGAGAGACGGTCGGATCCGACCGTTGGATACGGTGCGTTCCGTCCGGTGGTCGAACCCAAACGACAGTTTTGCTAGAGAGAGAAACTTCTGTACGTTGTACTATTACTTATTCTGTGATTAGATACCAAATACATACACACACATACATATTTTACTGTAGTTCATTTGTAATGGAGTGGTCTATAAAGGAGTGTCTTTTCAAAAGGGCTTATTTCTCTATTAAAACTATAGAAAAATAAGCCCTTATGAAAAGACACTCCTAAAATGTGTATTGATTTGGTCAGGTTCGCGCGCCTACTCCGCGAGAACCACAGCAAACTGGCGGCAAAGATCACAGAGGAGCAGGGCAAGACCACGGCTGACGCCGAGGGGGATGTCCTGCGCGGCATACGTGAGTATTAGTACATTATACAACTAGGGTGGTAATACAAAGAAAGGCCGAGATCGCAGAAGTTTGCGGCCCGAGCTGCAAGCGAGAGACGTAAATATGCGATCGAGGGCTTTCTTTATTACCTCCCGTGTTGTGTACATCATTTTATATCTACACTTGGCCAGAAAGCGGCTTTTTCCGTACGCGCAGCGTGCAGAAAAAGCCACTTTATGGCCAGGTGTGGCTTAAAAAAATTTATAAACACATTTTTTTTAGCCTATTTCGATAATCACCAATTTCGTGATTTGACCCCTCCCCCGTCCTTGTCACAGTTGGTCACATTTGTGAGACCCCCCTCCTTAGCGTGACGTCACATGATTTGCAATTTTACATGTAGAAATTATTAAATTAAAACAGCAGTTCTGAAATTGGTTTTATTTCCATTTAATTTTTTTTTTATATAAAATAAATAAATAAATATTAGGGGACAATCTTACACAAAAAATATTACATAAAAATAAAAAAATAATAATAATATATTCAACATCATCAACATTATTAGTATGAACTCTCCCACAAAACAATTTAAACCTTATGCCCATACAGATAGAGTTGGACCCTTTGTCACAAAATGTCACACTTCGTCGACCCCCTCCCTCCCCCTTAATGTGTGACGTACCTTATGGATGACCCCTTACCTTCTTTGAACTATACACCTAGTTTACCTTTTTAGAGATCCGTATCCAGAGGGTGCCAGAACCCTATTACTAAGATTCCGCTATCAGTCTGTCACGGGGCTGTATCTTTTGAATCGTATTAGGTAGAGACTTGAAATTTTCACAGAATGTTGCATTTTTAATGCCGCTATAACAATAAATAATAAAAACATAACACAATTAAAAATAAAAGGGGGCCTCCTATACGAGGAAATTTTTTTGGTGGTGGCCGTTTTGTTTTAAATAGATTCACCACCATTTTGTTTTTTTTGTTCCGACTGTGTTTGAATAATATTTTCACTCGAATGTGTATGTCTGCAGAGTTGGTGGAGCACTGCTGCAGCATCACGAGTCTCCAGCTGGGAGACTGCATCCAGAACATCGCGAAGGACATGGACACCCACAGCTATAAGGTTCCCCTGGGTGTTGTGGCCGGTAAGATCCATATTCTAATTAATTTATTCATAATAATTCTTATTACATCAATAAACATCAAATTCTTACACGCTTGTAAAATTACTAACTACAGCTTATTACAATACAATAATAATTCTATTTGTGAATTTCACTGCGTTCATTAATTTTATTTTATTTAATCAATACATAACTGTCCTTACGGGCTAACCTAATTCGACAGCATGGAATTTTTACATACTTAATATGGACAAAGATACATAATATATTATGTTACTTTAAGACGACTTATTACGTTTTTCACAATTATTTTGGTTCGGTCTCCCAGATAAGGGTGATTCTACGGGCGTTTCTGGTGCCGTCAGTCCCTTCTGGCCCTAGATTTTAAGAAATAAAATGGACACGATCTATGTACAGCAATGGATGTCCGTGGCTGATTGATTATGGCCCATTTCTTTAATACTTAGGACTAGCGACTGCCGGCGGTTCAACAACCGTAGAATCACCCATAAGTTTACATTTTTTGAAGAAGTATGTGAATACAGCATTTTTATCAACAAAATAACGTCCCCATAAAGTATTTAAGGTACACACTTTCCTTCGTACCGTATAACCGTGGGATGCTCTGTATATCGTCATATATACCTATAGTATGGCTTGATATTGTGGGGCATTTGGTACAAATTGAATTGATTGTGAAACAATACACAAATGTAGAAGTACCCGCATTCATTTAATTATAATATAAAGTACCTAAGCATCCTAAGTACCTATAAGAGTTGTATAAGCTCTTATAGGCTTGTGTGCAGAAGCCTATAAGAGCTTATACCGCTTAAACTGAGAGTATAATGACTGTATAATATAAGTTCTTATGCAGTTTGTGTGTTACTTGGTTATGGTAGTGGTAACGAAAATAAACATAAAAGGCGATAACGGTAAAAAAAACTATTTAAGTTAAAATTGGGTAAATATTTGTTATAATAAATAAATATGAATATTAGGGGACACTCTTACACAAATCTAACTAGTCCCATAGTAAGCTCAATAAGGCTCGTGTTATGGATACTAGACAACGATATATTTAATAGATACAAATACTTAAATACATAGAAAACATTCAAGACTCAGAAACAAATATCACCACACAAATAATATTTGCTCTTACCGGGATTCAACCCCGGGACCGTCAGCTTCGTAGACAGAGTCACTAAACACTAGGCTAAACCGGTCGTCTATTTGTTATTCAGGAGTCGCCGCGTTCAACTTCCCGGTGATGATCCCACTGTGGATGTTCCCCGCGGCGCTGGTGACGGGCAACACGTGCCTCGTGAAGCCCTCAGAGCAGGACCCCGGCGCCACCGTCATGATGATGCAGCTGCTGCAGGAGGCCGGAGCACCCCCCGGCGTCGTCAACGTCAGTATTACATATAACATTACTGCAACACGTGCCTCGTCAAGCCCTCGGAGCAGGACCCCGGCGCCGCCGTCATGATGATGCAGCTGCTGCAGGAGGCCGGCGCGCCCCCCGGCGTCGTCAACGTCAGTATTACATATAACATTACTGCAACACGTGCCTCGTCAAGCCCTCGGAGCAGGACCCCGGCGCCACCGTCATGATGATGCAGCTGCTGCAGGAGGCCGGAGCACCCCCCGGCGTCGTCAACGTCAGTATTACATATAACATTACTGCAACACGTGCCTCGTCAAGCCCTCGGAGCAGGACCCCGGCGCCACCGTCATGATGATGCAGCTGCTGCAGGAGGCCGGAGCACCCCCCGGCGTCGTCAACGTCAGTATTACATATAACATTACTGCAACACGTGCCTCGTCAAGCCCTCGGAGCAGGACCCCGGCGCCACCGTCATGATGATGCAGCTGCTGCAGGAGGCCGGAGCACCCCCCGGCGTCGTCAACGTCAGTATTACATATAACATTACTGCAACACGTGCCTCGTCAAGCCCTCGGAGCAGGACCCCGGCGCCACCGTCATGATGATGCAGCTGCTGCAGGAGGCCGGAGCACCCCCCGGCGTCGTCAACGTCAGTATTACATATAACATTACTGCAACACGTGCCTCGTCAAGCCCTCGGAGCAGGACCCCGGCGCCACCGTCATGATGATGCAGCTGCTGCAGGAGGCCGGAGCACCCCCCGGCGTCGTCAACGTCAGTATTACATATAACATTACTGCAACACGTGCCTCGTCAAGCCCTCGGAGCAGGACCCCGGCGCCACCGTCATGATGATGCAGCTGCTGCAGGAGGCCGGAGCACCCCCCGGCGTCGTCAACGTCAGTATTACATATAACATTACTGCAACACGTGCCTCGTCAAGCCCTCGGAGCAGGACCCCGGCGCCACCGTCATGATGATGCAGCTGCTGCAGGAGGCCGGAGCACCCCCCGGCGTCGTCAACGTCAGTACTAGGATTCAATAGAAATACGTTTATTTAACACAAAATTTACAGAACTTATCATGAAATTATAGAAAAATGTTTACCTTTTCGCCGCTACGTACAACATAAAAGTCGCAAATCAGACGCCATAACATAACAGTATCAAAATCGAGATTGATCTTTATGCTGATGCATGAAGGTTTATATCGCTCTGCGGTCTGTGACCAAAATATACCGCTTGGTGCGCCTGATGCGGAGCAGCACCATACTAAGCATGATTTACATACATTCGCCATTGCTGTGGGCTACATGCCCCTGTATAATTATAGTTTAAATCTGTAAATGTATGAGTCTTACTTACTTAAATAAATATATATTCAGTCGTTGGCGTCCAACCTGCGGTGCCTATATATACGACGTTGGCGTGGAAAAGGTTAAAATTCGGTTAAGTATGAGTCGATCGGATCGATTTTTTTTTTATAGATTAGCTGTGGGCATTTTTGGCCCTCTACCGTTAGACGTTGAGAAGGGTGCCTGATGGGCAACAGTATCGAAAGTCGAGTTGCGGGCTCTCCAACATGTCGCTGTTTTTTTTTATTTTTTAATCACGATAGGTAAGCATTTCACTTGGATCTCACCTGTTGGTAAGTGAAGATGAAGTCGATGATGGAGCATGCTTACTTAGATAGTGCCTAATCACTCTCGACCGGAAAAGGTCTGCTGGAAGAGAGTTCCACTCCTTAGCTCTCCTAATAAAGAAATTGAAAGCAAAGCGCTTTGTGCGAGTCGTTGGTAGATCGACAACGTAAAGGTGAAACCCAAGTCTACGCCTAGTCCCATAATGCCGAAATGGAGATTGCGGGATCAGTTCATGCAATCCCAAACGCACACTCGCCGAAATGTATCCTGTAAAATCCCGATAAACCGGCGACCTTTCTTCGGTGTTCAAGGCTTTGCAGCTGTTGCTTGGTAACGTAACAACCATAATGACAGTTTTTTTTTTTTGAAACTGACAAACTCGCAACCCAGCGTAGCGATTGTCGGACCGGGTGGTTGGCCGTGGCGTTCCCTGGGGTCGAACCAGGTCGCTAGCCAAACCACCCTGAGCTGGGTCGGACTGGGTGGGTGCCGGGGGTGCCTGGGGTCGAACCAGGTCACCTAGTCCCGGTCCACCTCGATATGATCGGGCTAGGTGGGGGCTTCACGCCTGGAGTAGAACCAGGTCGTTTGGCCAGGGCCACCTTGACTTTGCGCTGATTGCTCAGAGTGAGCAGCGGACCAGCGGGAAGGATGACTCGGGTCATCCTGTCCTTATGTGAACTTGTGTATCGAACTAATCATAATGACGGTGACGTTTGTTCTTTGCAGGTAGTGCATGGAACGCACGACACTGTGAACTTCTTCTGTGACCATCCGGACATCAAGGCCGTCTCTTTCGTGGGCGGCGACAACGCCGGCAAGCACATCTACACGAGAGCGTCTGCCGCAGGTACTGTCCCTTGTGACTAGGGTTGCCAGATCGCCAAACCTAATAGCCGGACAGACTAGCCAGTTTGGCCAAATATTTGGGTAAAAAGGCCGGACACCCTACATTATTGAGGATTTTATGTCTCAGTATTAATAGGTACGACAAAAAAATTGGCCGGACACCGTTTATTTTCGCCGGACACGCAATCAAAAAGCTTACCTATGTCCGGCTTTATCCGGACGCCTGGCAACGCTACTTGTGACCAGTCTTATGCGTAACCCAAACCTGCAATAACGTGTAAAAAATACCGCGCATTAAAGTGCATATTTTTAACGTACCCACACGCGCCATCAAGACGAATCTAATGATGTATCATTTATCAAAATCGGGTGTGTCGTTGAGTAGTTACGAGCGGACATAGGAGCAGGCATACATACATACTTACATACCAGGTCAAACACATAACCCTCCTTTTGGCCTTTGCCGCAGTCGGGTAAAAACGCCCCATAACCCTCTTCGGCAAAGAGATCTGTATTTTATACCCTTTGCTCCCTTGTGCCAAAAATGGCCGAAATCGGTTTAGGTGGTCCCGTGCTGTGTATTCCTACTCTGACATACATCCATCATACATTTTAGGAATAGGAAACCATAGGAATCATGACGTTGGTTCGAGAATTTGTTCTTGGAAGTGCTCGTTTATTTTACTATTGTATGTTACTATATTAGACTAAATTTTGTCGGCAGGCAAGCGCGTCCAAAGCAACATGGGAGCCAAGAACCACGGCGTGATCATGCCCGACGCGAACAAGGAGCACACGTTGAACCAGCTCGCCGGCGCGGCCTTCGGCGCCGCCGGACAACGCTGCATGGCTCTCAGCACCGCCGTGTTTGTAGGTCAGTGCCATCTGTCGACAGGATAGCGAGTCAAGCCAACGTGGGAGCCAGGAACCACGGAGTGTCCATGCCTGAAGCGAGCAAGGAGCTCACGCCGAACCAGCTCGCCGGGGCCGCCGGACAACGCTGCATGGCTCTCAGCACCGCCGTGTTTGTAGGTCAGTGCCATCTGTCGACAGGATAGCGAGTCAGAGCAACATGGGAGCCAGGAACCACGGAGTGTCCATGCCTGACGCGAGCAAGGAGCTCACGCCGAACCAGCTCGCCGGGGCCGCCGGACAACGCTGCATGGCTCTCAGCACCGCCGTGTTTGTAGGTCAGTGCCATCTGTCGACAGGATAGCGAGTCAGAGCAACATGGGAGCCAGGAACCACGGAGTGTCCATGCCTGACGCGAGCAAGGAGCTCACGCCGAACCAGCTCGCCGGAGCCGCCGGACAACGCTGCATGGCTCTCAGCACCGCCGTGTTTGTAGGTCAGTGCCATCTGTCGACAGGATAGCTAGTCAAGCCAACGTGGGAGCTAGGAACCACGGAGTGTCTATGCCTGACGCGAACAAGGAGCACACCCTGAACCAGCTCGCGGGCGCGGCCGGACAACGCTGCATGGCTCTCAGCACCGCCGTGTTTGTGGGTCAATGCCATCTGTCGACAGGATAGCGAGTCAGATAAACATTGGAGCCAGGAACCACGGAGTGTCCATGCCTGACGCGAACAAGGAGCACACGCCGAACCAGCTCGCCGGGGCCGCCGGACAACGCTGCATGGCTCTCAGCACCGCCGCAAAGATGTGGGTCAGCGCAGAGATGGGCATTATTCGAATAAATTTTTATCTAAATAATCATTCGAATAAACAATAATTCACAACTTTTTTATTCGCGGATGATTTATTCGCGAATAAATTATTCGCGGATGATTTATTCGCGGATAATTTATCCGCGAATAAATCATTTGAGCGCTGCTCAAATGACGAATGAATTATTCGTTATCTTAAATAATCGGATAAATCGACGAAAAATATTTAATGTTTTTTTTTATTCCATCCAAATAAGTTCATAATGGCATCGGATATTCTTGCGCCTATTTACCTAAAGTTGGCGAATTCCCGGAAAAAACTAAGCAAGTATGGAGTCGGCTTCTTAAAAATATATTTTTAAATAATATAAGTTCCGGGATTCCGGGATTGCATAAAACGTTACGAGAATGTAATATACCGCAAAAATGTTATCCAGGGTCTGAGGATGGAGCCGGAAGGTGGCCATTGGAACTCCGTAATAAAACGTCGGAACCCCATCGTGTTTGAGCTCATTTGTTTTGTATTGACGAGTACTCTGAACCGAAATGATATCCAGGGTCTGATGATGGAGCCGGAAGGTGGCCATAGGAACTCCGTAATAAAACGTCGGAACCTCATCGTGTTTGGGCTCATTTGTTTCGTCTTGACGAGTACTCTGAACCAAGATGATATCCAGGGTCTGATAATGGAGCCGGAAGGTGGCCATAGGTACTTCGTAACAAAAAGTCGAAACCCCATTGTGTTTGGGCTTATTTGTTTCGTCTTGACGAGTACTCTGAACTGAACCGAGATGATATCCAGGGTCTGATGATGGAGCCGGAAGGTGGCCATAGGTACTTCGTAACAAAAGGTCGAAACCCCATCGTGTTTGGGCTCATTTGTTTCGTCTTGACGATTACTCTGAACCGAAATGATATCCAGGGTCTAATTTATTCGCGAATAAATCATTCGAGCGCTGTTCAAATGACGAATGATTTATTCGTTATTTTTTATTCGGATAAATCCACGAAAAATATTTGAGGTTTTTTATTTTTCCATCCAAATATACCACACGAATTTATACCTCGTGTGTTCATAAGTTTTGAGACGATTTTTTAAAGGCCCAAAAAAATAAATGTTGAACTGCCGGCTCGATAAAAACTTTTTAAATATTTTTAAACGTTGTCAATGAGAAAAAAATTGATTCGGGTGTAATTTTTCGGTAAACCGGATATTGAAATATAATCTAAAGGTAATACCTATATTTAGGTATGATCTAAAGGGCTTACAGTCGAAGAAAAATCTACTACTTAAACGATCGTTAAAGAAAATTAGGACTCACATGATGTCAACAGTTGCTATGGACACGATCCCAAAAAGATTTTGTTTGCCAACGAAAAAATCTTCACCATCGTCGAAGAAAAGTTTAATCAACTAAAGCGATTCGTGCCTCTATTGACGTTTGGCCCGCACGATTGAAGGCCTGTGTCCAGCACAATGACGACCATTTTGAATAATTGATATTTTATTTTTACCATTATATAATGATTTTTCTTCAGTCTAAATTTCGTTTAAATACGTTAAAGCGTGTTTGAGAAAAACATGATTTGTTCGTCTCAAAACTTATGAACATACGAGGTACCTATTTAATAATATGATTTGTTATAACACAGTAAAGATCGTCAAGGTTAAGGGATAAGCCCAGGTAGTATAATAAACAAAGGATTAGCGTAAAGTATAGTTTACTCAAACACAATGTCAGTAACTTTCTAGCCAGGCCTAGAAAGGGATAGATGTATGAAAGAGAGAGAAACTTATATTTTCTTATCAGTTGTAGGCTTCTGGGTGAATCCCACAACCATTATTTATGTACATCATTTTATGTCTACACTTCGCCAGAAAGCGACTTTTTCCGTACGCGCAGTTTGCGGAAAAAGCCACTTTATGGCCATGTGTAGCATAAACAAAATTATTTGCCTTAGTCAGATCAGTAAAAAAAAGATAGAAGGACGTTTTATATAAGGCAAAATAGTCCGTTCCGTTAGAACAAACAACAGTCTTTCAGCTATTGTTAGTAATATTATTAAGAGAAAAGTTAATAAGGTATTCCCATAAAAAGTTATTCGTGGCCATTTATTCGACGAATAAATTATTCGCGAATAAATTATTCGTCGAATAATTCATTTAAATAAAGATAATCATCCGAAATTTTTATTCGTCATCCGCGAATAATTTGGTTATCTTTATTCGTTATCCGTCATTCGAATAAATTTTGCCCATCTCTGGGTCAGCGCCATCTGTGTAAGCTATTGAGTCCGAGCAACATGGGAGTAAAGAAAAAGGTAAAATTTTCGGGTCAATCGAAATCATCCCTATTAGAGATTCCATAGAAGTGACGCTGTCATTCCATTCGAACTCGCGATAGAGATGACCACATAACCTGAAAATAGGGCCCCAGGTGTAAGCGCATTACCGCATAGCTGACGCGGGAAACATGAATGAGAAAACCTAGACTTCGGTCGCTCTAAATCCCTTTCACTCCATAATCGTAACGCGCTCGAGACAAGAATGTTAAATGTTTTAAATGTTATTCAATAACAAATCTAAACTTGTTAAAAAACTAAGATTTTGAAGTAGAATCTCAGAGGTTGCAAAAAATGTAACACAATACTGTTGGTTTCAGGGGAGGCGAAGGAATGGATCCCGGACCTGGTCGCCCGCGCTAATGCGCTCAAAGTGAACGCCGGCCACGTCCCCGGCACCGACGTGGGGCCAGTCATCTCCCCCGCCGCCAAGGAGAGGATCAACAGGCTTGTTGAATCTGGTGAGTTAACGAACACTTGTAGTTGTTATTTTACATGGTTTGGGAAGAACAGGGACCCAAAAGTCTCAAATCAGTACAGATGTGTATAGGGAACGTGCACGAACTATAGGTGGCAGCACTAAACGACAAAAGAGACACGGGCGGACAATAAAGGAAACAATCGCCCCTGTCAAATCAAGCTGTCAATATCAATGATAAAATGTAAGTGTCAATGTCAAATATAGGAATTCGTAGCTACACTGACGTTAATCGTCCTTCAACGCGATAAATTAACGTTATTAACGGCGTTTTGTGGCTCAATGTGGGTCCAGCATGTGAGGGTATATGGTTTAGATTGGACGCACCAGTTGGCAGTACCTTCGTCGTGCACGTTCCCTATACAGGCGCATTCGTACATGCGCCTGGGCGATTCTCCGAGTGTTTGACCGCGCGGTTTGACAATCATTATTGTCCGACGATTATTTACTATAACGAAAGGACAAATCGTAACGATTTTGATAAAACTAGACTTAAACTCGGGACTGTTTTTCGGTTTCATAAAAAGTTAACTCTAGGCATCGTTTTTTTGGACAATATTTACTGAGACAATAATGACGAAAATAAAACGCCGTAAACACGCTGAATATTGGCCCGCCTGTGATGTGATGTGAGCGTCAATTCGTGGTCGATACTAATAGCTAACGTCACAGACGCAAGGTTCGCACCACATTGTCATTGTTTGCATCATGAATGTGGTGTGATAGGTTCCTTCTTGGCTGTTACCATTATCAATTAAATCGGCAGTAGCATACATGCCTATGCCTACTAAGATAGTATCTTTGACTCCCCAATAGTGGTCGTCAAATCAATACTTGCCAAACCTTTAGTCCCGTTAGGTTAAGGGCCGGCATTGAAAGAAATTTCTCATTTAAGCACCTCCCATTACCCCGCTACCGGGGCTGCTCCCCTTAAGGGGATTCGCCAATGTCGCCATCTGTTTATAATATTATGAACTTTTCAATCCTTGGACAGCGTAGCGCCACCTAGTAGAATATCTTTTAACCACTTGTGTTTACTATGAACTTTTCGAACCATGCTCTGAGTAGGGGTCCATATGGGCTCATATAAAATTGGTATTTCGATTTTTTATACAAATAACGATTTGTGACTATACTCATAATTTCTCCGAAAAATTTTGCTCATAATTTTTTTGAATATTTATTAGTACTACTACCTACATTGCCTATAATAATAAAAAAATCGAATTTTTGTACACGTAATGTTATTACTTAGATGTTATATGTACCTATAATGTTATTGCCAAGAATTACTTAATTAATAAAGCTATTACATATAAATATTTTGCTCATAATGATTATAAGTTATATGTATAATTTGAAATCAACGTGTGGGCGGTTCTCCTCAAAACATTATTCTTGACCAAAAAAATGTCTATTTTACAAACCCCGCGACAGAGCATCATATTAAGCCAGATGTATACATACATGAAAAACATAACGTTTTATCATAAAGGCACGGAACAAAACCCATTAATTTTCATTATATTTACTTTTTTGTTTAAAATGGTGTTTCTGATAATGACTCCTTATGATAATAATGACGTTTTTGTAGAAAATAATGACGGCTCGTTGCCAACAATGATTTTCACCTGAGAATCAGGTCTGATGTATATTGATTTAAGTGTTTTTTTTTGTTATGGTTTATGATATGGACGACAAAAATAAAATTCGAATACATCGACACTGGAAATTTCAAATTTCGTAAGGGACAGTTTATCGTAAGCACACTAAATACACCATTGGAATCAGTAGGTATTTCTTTTCTATCTGTTCTATTGAAATTTTGATAACACTTCAAATAAAAAAATTATGAGATGATAAAAATTTGTCGTAACTTCCTAAAATTTAAAGTTGTATCATACAACATAGTGCCCATACGGTCACTTTGTTAAAGGGGTCAATTTAGCATACGAATTTATATTTTCATACATCTTATGGTTAATCACTTATGTGCTACATTTTTAAGTCCTAAAGGGGATTTTAACAATGTAGCAGTGGTGTGGCTTCCATAGAACCCGATTCCCATCGGCTTGCCTATTTTTGCAAAGCATATGACCGGAGTATCTACTACTCCCGAAGAAAAAGTAATCCAAATCTGCTTCGGCTTTTCTAAGAATATATTTGACGCCACGCCACTGCAATGTAGTAATATACGCGTTGTAATCCGTTTAAGTTGTTTTATTACAATGAGTGATTATCGCGGAAAGCGAAGACAATATTATAAACTTATTCTTTTCTTAAACAGTTACGACAATACTGATTAGGTATGGTTATTTGGAACTCTAAGAATTATAATTTTTATGCCACACCTGGCCATAAAGTGGCTTTTTCTGTAAGCGTAGCGTACGGAAAAAGCCGCTTTCTGGCCAAGTGTAGACATAAAATGACGTACATAACACGGGAGGTAGTAAAAAAAGCCCTCGATTGCAGATTTACGTCCCTCGCTTGCAGCTCGGGCCGCAAACTTCTGCGATATCGGCCTTTCTTTGTATTACCATCCTAGTTGTGTAGGTAATATACTATTATGTGCAAGTAGCCGAGTTTTGAATATATTACACCACAACTAGGCTTCGGTATTCCAAATAGCCCCAGGAAACTTTACATACCTGTTTCAGTCAAAAAATAAAAGACAAAGCTAATTTTTTACTATTATTAAACCGCGCTTATAATACGATTGAGCACATATGTCGTTTTTGAAATAATACTTGAAATGACATGACAATGTAACTGATTTCAAGAATACCTTACATGACTTTCTCGCGCAAAAGGCATATTATACTGTGCAAGAATACTTAAGTGATAGTATATAGAATAGTTTAGTAACTAACACCACACAATGACATACCTTGTAACTAACGTAATAAAATAATTGTATTATAAATAAAGTAATTGTATTCTATATTCTATGTTTGAAATGAACAGCATGTATGTCATCGACTAAATTTGTATGCCGCAAGGTACCACATAGTGATACTAAGTAATTATTTTTTCATCACACTTGCTCGAAAATGGTGTCATTACACGTAGGTTCTGCGGGCCGTAAATGTCCTATTACGCCCTAGGGCGTAATGGTTTTCTTTTTAAATTTGAAACGCTGGTTCTATTTTACTCTTATTTGTCATGTTCAAAGGAAACGCCAACTTACTTTTTTAACTTTTATCACTGAAATATTTATTTAAAGATAACTGTAATTGCAAATACATATAAACACATATTTCGGTAACATTAATTAAATGTTTAAATAATGTATTTCTTTATTTTGCAAATATAAAATCAACTAAAATGGCCGTTAGGTACTGCTATGGTTTCCGAACGTGACTTAACGTTCGCATTGTCTATGGACATATGTGACAAATGTCACTGTCTGTTTTAATATTTTCTTGTCATACTGGATCGAAAAGTAAGGTTATTTTATTAAGATTTCCTCACAAGTGTGATGAAAAACATTGTGTGTGCCACGGGCGGTAAAGGAATTACAAACTCGTGTTATTAAAGCCCTCGGTTTCACCTCGGGCTTATAACAAACACTCGTTTGTAATTCCTTACTTACCGCCCTAGATACACAATGTACTAGTAACATCTTTATTATCTATGTTGGACAAATAAATTATTTTGAATTTGAATTTGACATTGTCAGTGGTGGTGTACATATAAATGAAAATACTTATTTCAGTACAAAAAAGTTCTACTTGGGAAAAAAATCATTAATTAGATCACCTACTTAAATAAAATAATGTAATAATTGAACTTCGAAAATTATTCCCTCATAACATTATCGTCTTCAGTGCTATCTGTATCATCACCTGGCACAAAGAAAATAACATAGACGATTAGTGTGCTAAATAGTGTTAAGTATGTACGTTGTAATGTAAATAATTACGTTCGGTCAGAATTGTATAATGAGAGATTTGTCAAATACTGTCGACTATAATATTTTTTTATAAAACACACACACACACAGCATTTACCAAGAAATACGTTCTAAATGTATTACAGTGAAATCAGGATAACTAGGAGCTGGGTAAATGAGAAACCTCCATAGCTGGAACTCATGCTGAGGTCTCTGCACTTAAAGCACTGAATTAGGTACCTCTGTTAGTGGGACACAACAGACCTCTATGTCTGTGATTAGTTCTTTCGATTTTATCATCTTATTTGCCTCCGTAAGTGAGACGACATAAAAATGACCTCTGTTAGTGGGATACAACAGACCTCTATATCTGGAATTACCTAGTTCTTTCGATTTTATCGTCTTATTTACCTCTTTAATTGGGATTTCTTTGAATTTTATAGGTACCTCTGTAACTGAGACGACATAATTTTTTTCTTTCCGACTCGGAATTTATTGCAGATAAATTTCCGTTTTGTTTACTAATTTTTAGCCTACCCACGAATTTAGCACGTGGTAATTGTGCTTAAATTATCTCAAGTTTTAGTTTGTTTTTTCTATAGTCCGGATGTTTAGGTAATTGATAAATGATGAATGCTGAAACGATGGTTTAAATTAAATTGAAATATGCAGAAAAGAGGGCTTAAATATTTATCATTGCGTGAATAATTAAGGTAATACCTAGCCCTTTATAAATAAAAATCGAAAGATACGCGATGAAATCTGTGTCGTTTATATGTTTGATTTTCTTTTCAGAGGACGAAGGTGAAATTTGTCGAGTGTGCATCAAATTCAGTGAAACATCAGTTGCTCTTTACTCTCACTCACACTCACTCACTCTCACTCACACACATTCATTCACTCACAAACATTCATTTACTCTCACACACACACACACACACACACACACACTAACTCACTGTCACTCACTCTCTCACTCTCTCACTCACTCACATTCATTAACGCACTCTCACACACTCACTCACGTTCATATACTCACCCATTCAATTACTCTCACACTAGGTTACTGACTCACATTCACACACACCCGGTCACTTACACACTCACTCCCGCACAATCACTCACTCACATTCACACACACTCACTCACCCACACACGCTCAAACACTCTCACTGACTTTCACTCATACATGCAATCACTCTCAGTCACTCACTCACATGTTCGAAACTATAAAATACACGTCTATTATCTAGGAATTCAGATACTAAAATCATTATTAGTAACAATCGTCATTATACTCCTAGCACATTGTCATTTTAGCAACACGCGTCATTGGTGTCTCTGACAATCTTGCCGAAAATGATGTTGCCAATAATGACAAATTCTAGAAAATGCGGCTTTACAAAACAATTAGGTATATTAACAAGACAAGAATGCACTAAATAGTGTTAGTCCCATGTGTACTTTGATATGGTTATACAATAATACTCCACTGTAAATAAAATTATGAAGATACGGTGAAAAATGTGAAATACGATAATGATGACAAACTTTGGAGAATCAAAATGAAAAGCTTACTACTCGAATCTCGCGATATATATGTATCATCTCCGAAGTTTGCCGATCTACTGAGGTGCGGGGTGAAGTGTTAATTTTTGTTCTTTAGAAAATAATTTTAATAAACGTAACTAAAAATAATAAAAATAAATAAAAAAAAATATTGCTGAAATAAATCTAATAAAATTGTGACATGACCTAGTCTCGAACTCGATTCAATAACGCGCCGCACCGGGTATAAATCTCGTCACTGCCGACTACGCTATCTCGAGTATTGAAGATGCTGTTGAATTAGAGCATCAGTATCAGCATATGACTTTTGATTAGATTATGGAATTACGTTTTAGGTTTAGTTTTCGGCGATCATTTACTAAGTAGGTACTTGTAGCAATCTAAGAAAATAAGTAGGTACAAAATATGTCCTAATAATTGAGAAGATCAATTCGAAGCATAAAGAAATAAGCATATTATGCGCTGATGGAAAATCAGTAGGTATCTCTAACCAAGGTCACGCGACCATTCTTTTCGTACACCGCCGGCTGTGGGTAGGTAGGTATTTATCGCAACGCACGAAGTTATGCGCCACGTAGTTTGGTAGGTACCTACATATTATTATTTTAATATTTAGGTTTATGGATAAATAATAGTACATTACACAACTAGGGTGGTAATACAAAGAAAGGCCGAGATCGCAGATGTTTGCGGCCCGAACTGCAAGCGAGGGAATGCAAAAATGCCAAAACATAAATAATAAACATGTTTTCATATTATTAATAAGTAAAAAAAAGTGACCATCTCGAGGATTCGAACTATAGACTAATACTTTGGCCGAGGTGCATTATGCGCCCGCTCGTTGAGCCGTTCGGCTATAAAAACAGTGTGCCCGCGCTCGAAAATAGGAAGTTCTTTCTACACCTTCAGAATGGCCCACTAGTCGCGACGCGGCCGCTGGGACAAACGAACACAGGTCCGACCTCTGTAAAGCCTCACCGGCGAATGGGCGTTACTTGTAATAAGGGACGCATTTATAGTTCACGCGCATCACAGAAAGAGAACGCCATATACAGTACGTGCCTGGGTTTTTTGGCGTAAGCGCCAGATATAAAAATACGATTAAATCAAAGATATTATTATGTTTTATTAACATTTTTTTTAATCACTTAAAAGATAAACGCATGAATGACATTTTTACATAATTTTACCGTTTATTAATCGGTTGTTTGTTCATACTACACAAAAAACGGAATTTGAAGACGCATTTTCGGATCTCTTATCTATCGAAGAAATTTTAAGCAAACATGTTTCCACCGTAATCACTGAATAGGTTATATAGTCAAAAAACACATATCTGAAAAGCAGCCCATTTCATAATGTAGATTTTACAAAAATCTCACTAAAAAATAGCTTAAATTTTCGATGACGAGCCTTAAGTTAGGTATAAGGTATGTACTGACGATCACTTTTGGAAAATCAAAAATACAGTAGTATATTGTGTAGTCGTGAGGTTTTTTCACTTGATCATCATCATCATAAGTTCAACCAAGAGACTTCCGTTGTTGTATTGCATTTTCCACACATAACGGTGTCTCTTTGACCAACGATGGAAATTAATATTCGCTCTAATCTTATTCTTTTATGGTTTCTTCTGTTCAAAGGAGTCAAGCAAGGCGCTAAACTGGTCCTGGACGGACGCGGCGTCAAAGTCCAAGGCTTCGAGAAAGGCAACTTCGTCGGCCCCACCATCCTCACCGACGTAACCCCCAGCATGGAGTGCTACAAGGAAGAAATCTTCGGCCCGGTCCTCATCTGCCTCTTCGTTGACACTCTCGACGAAGCCATCCAAATGATCAACAACAACCCCTACGGAAACGGCACAGCTGTATTCACCACAAACGGAGCCACAGCCCGCAAATTCTCTTCAGAAATCGACGTTGGCCAAGTCGGAGTGAACGTGCCAATCCCTGTACCTCTATCAATGTTTTCCTTCACCGGATCTCGTGGCAGCTTCCTGGGAACCAACCACTTCTGTGGCAAGCAGGGTCTCGACTTCTACACTGAACTGAAGACAGTCGTATCTTACTGGAGACAAAGCGACGTGTCCCACACGAAAGCCGCCGTATCTATGCCTACCCAACAGTAAATGAAGTATGTTATTTCGAAACACCTATTTATTTTTATATGTAATCTTAGATGTAAGGAAAGTTGATGATGCATTTACTGTTGCTATACTGTCTTCCATTTTATATTTATAAGCTGTAACTGTTTATCACTTGTTAATTGGGCAATATTTTCGATCAATTATATATTTTTGAATAAATATGTTGTACGTTTTTTCTTTGTAAATAAAAACCCAAGGTTGGTAATCGAACGAACGGAGACTAGTTTGTCTCTTTTTTTGTTACCAAATATAATTAGTCATTTCAACCAAATTCAGTACATCCCAGTAATCGCGTGCTATAGGGAACGTGCACGACGAAGGTGCTGCCAATCTAAATCATGTACCCTCTCATGCTGGGGCCACATTTGACGAAAAGCCTTTAATTTATCACGATGAAGGACGATTAACGACACTTTCCTGTAGGAAATCGTGCTTTTGACTAGTATGTAGGGTCCGATCGAAACTACTTTTTATGGCCGAAACCGAAACTTCCATATAAGATAATGTTTTCGTCGAAAGAAACAAAATCACATCATTCAGTGTCTGATATTTGAAGGAATAATGATCACTGCTTATTTCAAATAAATTATTTGTGCTTTTTGAAATCAAGACGCGCGACCTCTCGAATTCGGTTACGGTCGTAGTTTCGGCTCGATGGCAGCCGAAACCGAAATTTCGGTCGGACTCTACAGTATGCCGATCTTCAGTACAGAATTCCAATTTTAAACTGTTATATCAAGTTACGCTTATGGTTATGACAAGGTCTGACAACCTTGCAAAAGCGTACGACGGTTCGTTGTGAAAGTTGGGGGAGACCTATGTTTAGCAGTGGACGTATCCAAGTTGAAATTTGATGCTCTTAATGCGATATAATTTTTTTGGTACGTATTCTATCGGTTTTTAGATACGCAATATTTCAAGTGTGTAATCAGAGTTTAACGTTATGAGCGGGACGGGGAGGGTGATATAGTAAATCGAAATTGTTTTGTATATTCACTATTGGTGTGTCGCGCTTTTACTTTGCGAGCTTGGCTGGCACACTATAGTCATGAACAAAGGCTCCCGAATGATGTGGTTTTAGAGGGTTTTTGTTACACTTAACTGGTCACACTGCGCAGCGATGCGTCACTATCATGTCATGTCAGTTGTCACTACAAAAACAAAACAAAAGAAAACCAAACAGCCGAAATTCATTTTGAATTGAAACAGTGAAACTAAACTTGCCAATCGGAAAGGAAACTCACATCCACATGATGTTTATTGATTGTTGTGTAAATAAATCGATTGTTTCATAGTGCCTGTTACAAATGCTTTCATATTGTATGATAAAGTAATGACTAATGACAGTGTGAACTTAAAAACATCCTGTCCTATTACTTGCTCAGTTTTCGCGAAACAAACACGTACGCGATGGATAGCTGCTTATGTTTTATCGTAGTTCTTTTTTTTGTGAGTTCCTGTGATAGTTTAGCTCAGCAATGCAGGGATGATAAGGGAGAGCCTGTTGATTGGTAAGTAACTGGCTGAATAAATTATGAAACTACTTTTGAAGTAATACAATTGTTCTATCATGTTTGTTATTAGACTCCTTTGTTAGTCATTTGTCCTTATGAATGTACTAATGTAATGTTTTTCTACAGTTATTGTAAAAGTACATAGTTACAATAGGGTATTTGACAACAATCAAAATAAATTCATTAACTGTAACCAGCAAATTACGCTTCCAAAACAGCCCGGATAAAATCATTCAAACTTATTTTCGTGCCATCAACTATTTTACAATGACGAAAACTAAAAATAAGGCACCATGTTGAGCATGACGTCACAAGCACGTCACAAGATAGTATTTCATACTAAACTGCATACTTTCGGAGCGTTTTGACACTTCATAAAAAGAAGCTGATTTGAACTGTCATCAAGTAGCCTATTATTATAACTTTTTTCAGTATAGTCCTACTCAATTATTATACAAAATTATGTATTTTTACTTAATTTTTTTTATGAAATCTTAAATTTATTTGCTTAAAGTGTAAAGCTATTCTTCAAATGTATTCATGAATTTTAAAATATATTCCAGTGATCCATTCCTTAGTAATAATTATTTTATTTTAATATGCATTGTATTTTTGAATACTTTTTCAACATAGAAATAAAATATACAAAATTTTGATTAAATTTCTTGCAGGTTTTATGTCTACAAGCTACCTCGAGAGAAGAATCACTTAAATCCCCTTGTCCGGAAAGGGGTAGCCTACATGTATCTAACTCCTGCCCAGTTAAGACAAGGTTGGATTATGTCAGATATGTCCATCGCCAATCCAAACTCCATGCTTGGCAGGACATTGCAACCCTTGTATCAGGTAAAAATTTACTTTCAGAACTTTCTCTTAGTCACACATATAGATACAAGAAATCAAAGTACATAGAAAAATTAAATGGCGCTCACCTGTGAACAGACCGGGAATTGAACCCGGTACCTCTGGATTTCCGGCCCAGCGACTCAACCATTCGTCCAACGTTACACCCAGTAAACACCCTCAATTTTGCCATCTACTTTGAATTCCGTATCATCTATTTTAATAGGACTTTAACCTAAACTCTATATCTTTATTTTCTCTTAGTCTTTAACCTGTTGACCACCAGAGTCGGTAATAAATCACCGTTACCCGATTCAAAAGTACTTGTAATATACAGGGTGGAAAACATCTATGGGCCCTGGACGGGAACTATTATAAACATTTGATCTTACAAGTAAGAAAGATAGTGAAATCTATCATTAATTTTATTTTACCATCATTTCCATTACAAAGGCCAAGAGAATTTAAAAAAAAAGTTGAATGCAGTTTTGTTCCTTTTTAAAAATAAAGGAATATATTTCCTTTAAGTAAAATAAGCTGACTAAAGGATTTGAGGTAGTTCCCCTCCAAGGCCCATCTATTTTTTCCACCCTGTATACCTTATTAAATAAAATTTGTTTCCTTTTAAATTAGGTTTTTTTAGTTTTGGCATCATGTTGGCAGCGATTTGTTTCATGGTATGGAGGTCAAAAGGTTAAGAATGTTTTCACACCTCCCGATAGTCACACCAATATGTTGTCGACAACACATCACTACTACTCACTATTCGTCCTCTCAAATCTATGGTGATAATGTCAAAGAAACAAGAGATGTTGTCAATGACATATCGTTATTATGTAATATGCCAGAGTTACAAATCGCGCCATTAATAATAAACCAGCCTAATTAAAAAGATATTCTTAAAATTACTTCAAATGGTTTTAACTTTGTTTTTTTTTTTATTAAGCCGATTTATTACTAACGTTGCGAAATACCTAATGTTCAAACACTAGCCTGCAATGTATGCAAAAATTAAGAAATCAAAAGCTTAATTTCATAAATTGCAATTATAGTAATAAGTTATAATATGGCCTATAACATGGCCAAGTATAAGTCACAGTCATTAGTCACTATTCCTGTTATGACTCATCCAAGGCCATAACATAATTTTATTTGTAATTGTAACATCACACCAACAACACAACAACTAATTTTATACTTGTATTTGATGACTAATACAATTTTTTTGGTCCTGTACAGTTGGCACCAAATAGTCGGTAGCATCTAAAGCTCCATATATATCGTAACACGTCGTTATTATTATAGACACACAGAGAGATATCACATTATGATTTGAAAGTGCTGAACCCTTGGTATGCGAGTTATATTCACACTTAACCGGCTTTTTATTTTACGTCACACCTGGCCATAAAGTGGCAATTACCGCTCGCTACGCGTGCGGGAAATTCCACTTCCTGGCCTGGGGGAGATGTAAAATATTGTACTTACTATGGGCGGTAATAAAGAAAGCCTCGGATCGCATATTTAACGCCCTTGCCTTCGGTTCGGGCGTCAAATACTCTGCGAGTAAGTAATGTACTATTGTTGATAGGTGTCTGTCAGTGGTAGGTTGGTGATGTCTTCATGAACTCCTTCCTTACCATGCAAAAACTGTATGGTGTTTTGTATTAATTCATAAAATAACATTGTTTATTATAAGTATAATATTGGCACTGATAAGAAAGATATTGTTGTATGGGTTGTAACTTTTGTTTGCAGTCAAAAAATGGCTTTAACATTATATACAACGATCAACCGCCGGCGAGGGAGAATGAGCCGGACATCTTACAAAATGTGGCTGAAATGTATTCAAAACGCAAAAAAGGTAATAACAGGGATGCCTTCGTTTATTATTTTCATTTATTCAAAATGCATTATTTTATATCAATAATCTAACTCAAGACTACAGTTTAAAACTTGCTTTCTTTATTCACAATAAATCACTTTTGCCAAAAAAGGTATCTTGAATATAGTTTTTAGTATTAAGTAAATAATATAGGTAATCTGATATGTAGTAAAATTGTTGCTCTGTAATGTGGAATAAAATCTAGTACTCGTATATATATATATATTTTTTGCCACACCTGGCCATAAAGTGACGCTTTCCGCACGCTACGCGTACGGAAAAACCCGTTTTCTGGCCAAGTGTAGACATAAAATGATGTATACAACACGGGTGATAATAAAGAAAGCCCTCGATCGCATATTTACGTCCCTCGCTTCCTGCCGCAAACTTCTGCGATCTCGGCCTTTCTTTGTATTACCACCCTAGTTATGTAATGTACTATTTTTTGATATAGGTCAAATAAAGTTTCGCGAGCCTTCAGTGAAAAAGTACAAGAAATTTAAGTTAGGCGACAAATATTATGATGACTACGACTTGGCGGAGATGTGCAAGATGCACTCAAAGTACCTGAAGTCCAGGGTCGAGAAGGGCCACACGAAGGGCGTCATTCTGGGGGACAAGTTTACTTCGCTGTGGCTTGTGCATTCCGTGCCGAGGTTCCCGCCAGTGCCTGATGGTGAGTAAAAAAATAGGCGTAGACCACAGATTAGAGAATATAACCAGATATTTCACTCTCCCGCTTTCACATACAAAAAAGAAGAATTCCCACGCTCGCATGGAAACAATAGACCTGTTTGACGCGCGCGCCGAGGCCCCGCCCACAGCACGGTAAACTTCGCGCAGTACGTTTACTTACTTCTCTTACTTTCTTTGATATCGGCCTACTCTGAAGATTATATTAATTTATGCCACACCTGGCCATAAAGTGGCTTTTTCCGCACGCTGCGCGTACGGAAAGCTCTCGAATCCTCGATCGCATATTTACGTCCTCGCCTGCAGCTTGGGGCGCAAACATCTGCGATCTCGGCCTTTCTTTGTTTTACCAGCCAAGTTGTTGTACTAATGTTCCTTCAGGGCGCGGCCTCAACGACACTGCTTACGACTACCCAGCGACCGGCATGAGATACGGACAGTCAATGCTCTGCATGTCAGTGCAGACCGCCACTGTGAACCAAATCGGGGTCCAACTGAAGTATAATGAACCACTGGTGGTGCACAGTCAAATACCCGCGGAGTATGAGAGCGAGTTGCCAGCGTTGGTGGAAGTGGTGCATAATAAGACTATTGATGCTTCTCCGTGGTGAGTTTACATTACCTATCTTCTTACTAGCACTTACCCGCAGCTCCGCCTGCATTACTCCGCAAGCACTACCTACTTATGTTTTATAATAAATAAATAAATATTAGAGGATAATCTTACACAAATCGAACTAGTCCCATAGTAAGCACAATAAGGCTTGTGTTATGGATACTAGACGACGATATATTTAATAGATACAAATACTAAAGAAAACATCCAAGACTCAGAAACAAATATCATCACACAAATAATATTTGCTCTTACCGTGATTCGAACCCAGGACCGTCAGCTTCGTAGGCAGAGTCACTAACCACTAGGCTAAACCGGTCGTCAAAAAATTTAATCTCGGCCGAAAGTGCAATAAACGGACTCGTATTCTTCGAGGACCTCCTCCTCGGGTCGGCCTTCGAACTTCGGTCTAGGGTTTCTGGTTTCTCGCCTCATTTTTTTTCTCGAGTTTCGAGAAATCTCGACTCCAATTTCTCGAGTTGTCTCGACTCTCGAGTCTTTAGTAAGAAATTGTAAATTATTGTTGAAAATAAAATAAAAACAAATAAACATCGGAATTCTTTTATTGCACTTTGCATTACAAGTTCGAGATACAAAAAAAAATTAAAACTCTTCTTACAAACATACAAAAACTAAATCAACAATGAAAATAAAACAATATACTTAATCTACTTTTTCAGTCATTTGATCAGACATAAATTGTTTTTTTTTTATAGAGATATTATATAAAATTAGGACTAGGAATCAAATGCAAATAATACAATAATAATAATCATCACAAACAAACGATTTTTTAACTATAATGACGTGACGTGACTAACAATTATATTTAACAGTATTTTAATGATCTAAGTGAGATATATATTAATTAATCTTTTGTATAATTATTCAAGTGTGCGTGTTAATCATTTTTATAATTCTGACAGTTTCAGTCAGTTATTATAAAAATTATTTTAGTCTTAAAAAGTACGCCTTTAAGAACACTAAAACATTTATAGTGCGCGGGCGGCGTTATCATTGTTAAAAGTCAAAAAATGGCGAGCCTGACTTTAGCCCTTATTTCGTTTTCGCCGGAACTCGAGAGTCTCGAGAGTCAGCTATTTATTTCTCGTCTCGAATGGAGGTGAAACTCTCGAGTTGTCTCGAGTTCGAGAAGTCTCGAGCAGAAACCCTACTTCGGTCCTTCTGTTGATTACTTTCCGGCCTCTCTAAGACAATGTACTATAGTAGGATAAGATTATATAGGATATAATAATAATAGTATACTACGCACCCACGACGGTATAATAAAGGATGACCCATATGGCAGGTGGGCCATAAATATGCGATCTATTCTTGCTTGTCATATTTTTTAAAATTGTTTTTTTTTCAAATCGGTCTGTTAATGTCAGAGTTCTGATATTAAAAAAATACACTGACAAGAGAATCTGCTCTTATTTGAGAAGTCGGTTAAAAAGATCAAGTTTTATCGAGCTATAGAAACTATTGCTGCATTTGAAGCGAAATGTAGAACAGACAATAACATGTTCATTAGTCATAGGGCGATTAGTAAACAGTTTGCATCGTATGTTTGGTATTTGTTATTGTTATGATTATGATTATGTCCTGCATTCGCATTCTTTCAATGTAGTATGTTCTAAAATATTTTATCACAGAACGAGTAAATAAATAAACAATAATGCTACTTGAAAAACAGCGCAATATAATTGTAGGTATATGGCGAAAAAAAAGCGACAACACTGGTATTTGTACCAAAATAAAAAAATGTTTAACATATCAGTGTAGCGTACGTAGCTTCACATGTACACATTTTAAACTCGCGGAGGGCGCGCGGACCCGCCCCTTTATGCTTCGTCCCTAAGTCCCTAAGCTATGAAGAGTACAAAGCTTAGGAATACAATTCTGGATGCCGTAAAACCACAAAGCTAATACATATTCCAGGTATCACATAGACAGCTTCGAGACTCTTGCTGGTCGCAAGTTCCTGTCGTTCGCGAAAAGCGCCATGTTTAACGACGACCTCTACAGTGGGCTGGTAGCCGAAGTACTGCAGTCGGACCTGCTGGTGGAGTCCTGGACGAACGGCCCTGGAACCTTAGACTCTGAGTGCAACAGAAACTTCCAGTGAGTATTCAACTGTGATTTCTACAACAGTGTTATGGCCGAAGTTCTGCAGTCAGACTATCTGGTGGAGTCCTGGTCGAACGGCCCTGGAACCATAGACTCTGAGTGCAACAGGAACTTCCAGTGAGTGTTCAACTGTGATTTCTACAACAGTGTTATGTCCGAAGTTCTGCAGTCAGACTATCTGGTGGAGTCCTGGACGAACGGCGCAGGAACCTTAGACTGTGAGTGCAATAGGAACTTTCAGTGAGTCTTTAACTATGACCTCTACAGTGGGCTGGTAGCCGAAGTTCTACAATCAGACTTGCTGGTGGAGTCCTGAACGAACGGCCCTGGAACCTTCGACTCTGAGTGCAACAGGAACTTCCAGTGAGTGTTCATCAGGCTATTTTCAGTTTTTCAATGTAGCGATAAAAAAATCACAGTATGGTGCGTTTTTTTTCATTAACAACAGCTTCTTTAAAGTTTGAGGATATTTTGCTCCTCTTCGGGTAGTGTTTCCAACCTCCCTCAGATTTTTTACAAAATCGGCCCAATGCTTTATTTATTACGCATGAATACTACCGTACAGAAACTAAAGTACAGTACTTAACTTCAATGAAAAACGTAATAATTTACTGTACTTTAAGTTTTGTTCTATTTCACGTTGGCCCATTTCAGTCATTGACTATGGTTTACATATTTTTTACCCGACTGTGGCGAAGCCCAAAAGGAGGGTTATGTGTTTGACCTGTATGTATGTATGTATGTCTGTTCCTATGTCCGCTCGTAACTACTCAACGGCACAATCGATTTTGATAGATGATACATCATTAGATTCGTCTTGAAGGCGCGAGTGTCATTGGGTATGTAGTTCGTTAAATCCAATAAACAAAATAGCAGATTTTGTACACCGCGGTCGGGTTTTTTTTAAGTAAAAACGTGGTTATTCTATCTCAAGTTGGCCCATTTCAGCCACCGTGACTATCTGTCACTATATACAGGGTGTTCGCGAGGAACCCGCATAAAATTACCAGCTTATAGCTGAGGTCGTAATGATTAAATAACATTATATGAACACAAGTCGAAATATGATTTTTAACTTTTTTTTACTTTTCATACGAATTAAATAAATTATTATTGGTTCACCAGTAACACAATGCCTTAGGATGAGCTGGCATGATTGTATTAAATGAGTGATATTTTCATATCCATTAATGTGGAACTTTGTTGATTAGCGTCAAATGTCAAAGTGAAAAATTGGACACTTGACATTACACATTAAACAACAATTTCCGTAGTGTGTCGATCTCGCAACATCGCAATTATAAAGTTGATTAACACTGGAGATGTTACAAATCTAAAATAATTAAAAACTCGAAAACTAATCTGCGTTCACCTTAATTTATACGACATTTTCTTTTCTAAACATGATCAGGAATACGCTGGTAAAATTGAACGGTTTCCTCGCGAGCACCTTGTATATATATGTCAGCCATCTTTCCACGTCCATTTCAGGGTGCGGAACATAGAGCGGCTCAAGTTCCCGCTGGCGCGGATGTCGTTCACGTCGCACCACGACCACTCCAAGTGGACGGTGGCCGTGGCGCACAAGATGCACAACAGCCAGGACACCAAGGTCGCCGACTACTGGGTCTGCGTCGGGGACATCAATAGAGCCGTAAGTTTATTTATGCCACACCTGGCCATAAAGTGGCTTTTACCGCTTTCTGGCCAAGTGTAGACGTAAAATGATGTACACAACACGGAAGGTAATAAAGAAAGCCCTCGATCGCATATTTACGTCCCTTGCTTGCAGCTCGGGCCGCAAACTTCTGCTATCTCGGCCTTTCTTTGTATTACCACCCTAGTTATGTAATGTACTATTATTTTAGTTGATCATGGAGAACCGACAATCTTAAAAGATAATAAATATAGAGATATAGCCAATTGACCATAGTTTTGCAGAAACAGACCAGAGGCAAGTTTCAAACAGTATTTCACACAAGGTTAAGCAAGCATAAATGTTATACCTACACATTTATATAAAATTGAAACTGAACCACCTGATCTCAATCAAGTTTTCATGTACCTATTTGTAACATCGTTACTAACGACCCCTGTACGGAAAGCAGTGGCGTAGCGACGTAAAACGGCGCCCAGGGCACGCATTCAAACTGCGCTCCTTTGTTAGCGGATATGATATCCATGTGCATTCAAGACTTTATTTTGCCATGTTTGCGAATTTGCATTGTATTTTTTTAATAGGTAGTCATTAAATTTCGTTTTTTGGCGCCCAGGGCACGTGCCCTGTCTGCACCACCCTAGCTGCGCCTCTGTTTGAAAGCGTTTCTGCCTTAGCCCCACTCTAAGACATGCATACGCAGTACCCCCTATTTGTACTTCTTTTCAGCAGTGATCGAGAGAATATTTGTACTTGTTTCAGTTACCGCAAGAATCCCGAGGCGGCGGCACAGTCTGCACATCGGGACCCATTTTGTGGGGAAACTTCGCCCATCTGGTCGAGTCCGTTCAATCGTGTAATTAATCGATTTCATTTCGTGACTAAAGTTACCCGGTAATACTGCAAGACTGATAAAAAAGTTACCATTTTATATTACCCGGCGGATACAAATTACACCCTGTAATGCGGCTTTGTTCTGTTGGTATACGACAAGTCACAGTGGATTATTGTTTTAGGGTGTAAATAAATAGTGTGCGTCGACGGCAGATGACAGCCTATGTTAAAAAGATTAAATAAATATGTTAAGAAAAAGTGTGACATGGGGGAGGAGGTGGTTTAAAAGTCTGAAAAATCGTGTGACGTATTTTGTGGATGACCGCCTAGCACTGTCGTAGGTAATACGTTCGTGGGCTCTTACCCACAACGCACATCTCTAAATCTGTACACGCGATTGTTCCCCTAATTATCTTGAGAATCTCTTTGAGAATAGGTTTTAGTACAAAAATAACACGGCGTTTACTTGAAGGGTCTGTGATGTAAATTGTGCCTAACTTAGTATTGTACACAAATAAATATTATGTACATTATAGTTATATACCTATGAAGTAAATAGAACGCTGTCCGGATTTTGTCATATACTGTGGTCGCTTGTGTTAGAAAATGTATGTAATGCATTTTTGGAATCATATTTACTGGAAATATTTTGATTCCTTATATTATAGCTTAATGTGGAAACACCCCAATTGCAGATTGCAATTGGCATTTGATCTTTCAATGTGTTTACTCAATGTGTGTATAATTAAATGTATGTAAGTTTATATTAAAATTGCATTTTTTAGCATAAAATTTTAGAAAAGGAAGAAATTTAACTATTAGGTAATTTTCATTAGAACTGAAATGTCTGCTCAAGAAATGTGTAAGATTCGAATTAATCCGTTACTTTTTATATAAAATTTGAGGATCTCGGAGCTTGATCGCTCTTATATCCAGTGTCTTAGTATTTATCAATACTTATATATATATGTCTAATGTCTAGGTTTAAGATATTACGTAAGTTAAAATAAAATGTTGTATTAAAAAATGCGTTTTACTTAATCAGCCCAATTTATTGAATATTTTTTCAATCGTGCGTTCGAATCAATATATTTCTATCTATCTATGTATCCACTGCTGGACATAGGCCTCCTCCATCTACCGCTACAGAGTGTGGTCCTGTTCAGATCGCAACAACTGACTCCCCGCTACTCTCACGAAATCGTCTGTCCGCTGAGTCTGGGGCCGTCTCGTAATGTGCTTAGGTACCTACGCATGGTCGCCACTCCAGGCAGTGCCGGATTAACCACGTAGCAAGAGTGGCAAATGCTACGGGCCTCGCACGCACTCGCAACCCCCCCTCCCCCCTTGTGTCAGTTCGCCACGTATAAAATTACCGGTCAGTCGGTATTACCTACGCATATCTGAGATCAACCAAGCGCCTCTGCCATGGCGGCCAGTGCCGTCATTGGCGTGATAGTGACGATTTTCCGTTGCCGTCTGTGGCGGTCAAAGGTTAATCCGCCATTGACTCCAGGACTTTACTGCTCCAACCCCCAAATAGCCTGCCTACTGTCACTTCAACCGTGCAATCCCGCGAATATGGATAAAACCAATATATTTACTGGAATTATTTACTTATAAATCTTATAATATATACACGTTATAAAGAGTGTGTCGGTCGAGCTCCTTATTGATATACTTGCGATTGTTCAATTGTTTTCCGATAACTTTTATTATGTTTCTCGTCATTTTTATTCATGGCAATTTCCACTTAAATTAGTATTTACCTACAAGTTTAGCCAGTAGTCATGTTTCTATGAGCATGACTTGACTGTTGAACCCAGTAATAGGTACGTGAAATTATATGTGCAATGATGCACTCCCTATTTTTCTACTTGCTTGGAACATTACTGGAACATTGTGCAGGTCATTCTGTTGACTATAATGTAGCTCAATACTGTCGGGATAATGCAAACAAACCTGTATCTTGGTAAGAATTAAATTAATAATGTTACCTAAATAAGGAAAACCCGTCTCGAAATAGGAGGGTAGGAATATTTTTATGTTTTACAATCTGAAAATTTTATTTTTTCTGGGAAGCTTTTTCCTCGGGCACCGAAATTGTAAAGGAATAATAAAAAATATTGTGACTTACTGCACACTAATAATAATGGAGCAATGCTTTGGGCTAATAAGTGCGACCTATTTATGATTGATAAGGTCATTTTTGCTAATTAAAGCCGATAATAGTTGGAATTTGGAACCATTGTTGTATGCTTTTGATCTTAATTAGCCTGCTTGACGTAATCGCATACGTGTGTGTATGTATAGGTGGTACATATACAAACCTCCAGCTGACGTGATACCCCCGTTCGATGGCCTAAACTTCAGCTATATAACGCCCGACACCGGCGGTCGGTGGATACCATCGCCAGTGGACATCACCGACGACAATATGTTGCATAAAACGTTGATGAACGCGTTCAAGGTACTTAATAACACACAGATTCATGATCAAGCTTAGTTATATAATAATAATCTTCTATTCTATATCAATAAAACTTATGATCTTTGATTTTTTGGATTTATCTGCCCCGTATAGCAGAATAACTATTAAGGGGACTGTTCCGAAAAATGTCATTTTAGAGCTCTGATTGACCAAAGAATTTGTTCAAGGAATTATTGATATTTGTATTAATAACTATATGAATGTGTTCACAAAGAAACTGTCAAGGGCATCCGGGGGGATACAGATTTTTTGTTGCCCTAGATTTCACCATAATTGACTCGAAAAGTACGGAAAAATCAAAACACGGCCGGCTTTTTGACGAAGCATAAATGAACATTTGTCTTTGAGGCGTAATAGTTTAACACTTTTTCCTAAAAGCTACTTTATTCATCTAGGGCCTCAGGGCAGTTTCAAATTTTTACTCGTAAAGATACGGGAGAATTTAACTGGTATATCTAAACTTACAGAAAATTTTCATACAGTTCTCCCATGACGTCGCGTATTCCTTGTATTCAGATGCCGCGAGCGGCTCTTACAGAGCGGACGTATCGCAAAAATTCCCAATTTGACAGGCATTTACACATACACTAATGATACCAGTAACTAGATTGTAAAAAATAAGTAGGAAAAACTACGGGGACTTATTAATGATATTTTGATATTATTCTTCATAATATCGGAGAAAATATAATACCAAGTTAACGAAAAATAGAAGTTAAAGAACATTTCCTGGTTTTATTATTAAAATGCCATTGAAATACAAAAACCTATTTTCAATAACATTAAACGGAAGGGAATGTTTTGACAATTATTTGGTATCACCGACCGTGTGAACTGGACGCACACTATCAAAGAAATTAGATTGTCAGTCAATGTCACTCACTATCTGTCAGTCAGTTTATGAAATTCGAGTAATGTTTTTGTTTCAATATTCACCAAAATTCGCTTATTAGCTATTATTTTATATATTGATGTACCCAGTGAACGTTTAATAGTGATAAACAGTGTAGCAGGTCAGTTTTATTCGATGATAAGATTGATAAGCGATGTAATTTGGAGCCAGGAATGAAAGCGATCTACGTCCTCGTCAAACGCAGGTACAGAAATCCAGCTAATATAAAATCGTATCTTTAATCCTAATATGTAATGTATTATGAACATATAAAATACTGTTTCAATTGGTGTGGATGTTTATCATGCCCTCTGTTGCAAAACTGGCGGTCACGAGACGTCATATTAAAATAAGGGATCTCTTTTGTGAATTATGCCAACAAGCGTGGGGAAATGTAATCAAAGAACCCATTATCACCGAAGGTGACACTGGCCTACGAGGAGATCTAGCATGCCGTGGCGTGTGGATTGCACAGAGGGAGGCGTTATTCGACATTCATGTTGTAGACACCGACGCTCCCTCTTACATCTCACTGTACTGCCCTGTTGTTTCTGTCCTGAAATCTGCCGAGTCAGTAAAGCAAAACAAATATGCCAACGCCTGGGAGTTGTGTTATGCCACTTTTACACCCCTCGTCACCTCCGTGGATGGAGTTTTTGCACCACAATTAGCTACCTTTGTTAAGCACCTCGGGGAAGCACTTGCATCTCGCTGGGACAGATCCTTGTCTTGCGTTTTGGGCTGGCTGAGAGCTCGTATAATAACCTCAATAATAAGAGCGACCAGCATGTGCATCCGAGGCACCTGCCACAAATGGAAGCCAGCAGTGAAGTTGTTTCGTTTCGGTGATGGCGCCGCTCTTCCACACCACGACTGACAGACTGACTATCATTATCATAGTTATTTTGTAGTATCCGATATTTAGTTATTTAATTTCTACTGTATTACTTCGTATTGTATTTTATACAACCTATCCCCTGAATAAAGTATACTTTGTACAAAGAAAATTAATTTATTTTATTTTTTTCAGATGCCCAAATCATTACAACAATTTCCAGGGACCAATATCTCTACAAATCTACAATGAAGATAATGTGTATCAGACCTCTGGAGTTTTTATCCAAAGTACAAGATCACAAGATAAACTATGTTCTGTTCATTGAGTATAAGTATAATGTTATATGTGATATTATAAACCTATAAAATATAAATATACTATTATAAAATACATAAAGTCAGTTGATTGGCCTGTCGGTTGGTTGGGAAGTAAGTATTTTTTACAAAACGCATATGTATATGGAGACAGAAATAGTTGAGTAAATGTATGTAATTTTAACTCTAGTGGTATATGGAAAGTAATAAATAATGTACAAGTTTTATTATGGTGTATATGGCAACATACCCAAAGGGTACATTCTGTGTGGTGGTCGGACCCAAACAACAGTTTTGTCAGAGAGAGATTTCTAGTACTAGTTTCTGTGGCTGTATGCAATTTCATTTGAGAGAAATTTCACAAAATCAGTTTCTACATAGATAATTTTTTGTTACAGACATTATTAAAATAGGGTAATTTTAACATATCTATGATATAGCTAAGGGATCGTTCATTAATCACACAAATCTAGAATTTCCAATTTTATAAAAGATAATAAAATAAACATTCTTTGGGGCGTTCATCAATCACAGGAGGCTCAAATTCGCAATTTTAAAATAATATGAATGCTAACCGGTCTTGAATTTTACAGAAAAATATAGTCATAGATTATAAATTATCTAATTATCATTACAAAATATTAGTAAAAAATACGTTCAAATGTAGCACATATGAGATTAAAAGTTTTACAAATTATTTAAGTACCAATATATTTTTAACTAGTTTCACAAAAAAAAGAGGTTTTTTTAGCTTGTTGTATTTTTTATGTTTGTTACCTTATAAGTACATCGTTTATATACTGATTAAAGAAAACTATTTTTAATTAAGAGGCTCTACTTTCAGATTGGTTCCATTATTTATTATTATACTAGTGTTAAAAACAAATTTGCGAATTTAGCTTGTAAAAATATCCTTTATGAGGTGAAAATAAACACATTTTATTATTAATTTATTATTTCAAAATCCAGTTGAATTGAATAGAAAAAAAAATCACAAATATGAAACACGTAGCAATTTTGCTGTTTAATTTAACTCATGCAACGGTTTTCATCTCAGTCTATAAATCGGATTACAATTTTTTTTTCTAGTTCAACCAGGTAAAGTCCAACTTAGGGATCTATGCAAATTTTATCAAAATCGGTTTAGTATTTTTTGAGATAGAGAGTTAAGTGTGTTTCATCACTAAAAAAGTCGTTTGTTTAAAAGCGTAACTGAAAACGAACATACCAAAAGTGCTCTTGGGCCTTAGGAGGAATTATACAAGAAAACCTACAAGGTCTAACATTCACTCACTCGTTATATTGGCATGTATGATAATATAATACAGTAAAATAGTCGTTCCAAACATGTGCCTGCTATTTTGTCGACAAACATTTCATTGAGACTCTTTACATCTCCATTAATTTTAGTATCAATTTATTTTCTATTTTTTATTTGTCTTGTTTGGACGCATAGAGAGACCCTTTACATCTCTATAAATGTAGTTTTTAAGGTAATGTAATGTATATTAAATTATTAAAAGAGAAACTGGTGAGTTTCTTCCGGCGCTTCTTCTCACCAGAAGGTCATTACCCGAAGCGCCAAAAAGAAAAGAAGACAAAGAATGTAAGACATGTAAAAGAGCCCTTGAGGGCCTACTTACAGAAATAAATTATTTTATTGAATTTATGAGCCATTTTGCTGAAATGAAGGTTTTGAAACGTTGGTCGGTTATTTAGAGATAACCATGGCAACAGTATATTAGGTACTAACCAAGATCCTGAGGCAGGCATGAAATATAAATGCAAATGTTTTTGATGTACTGACTAGTGGATCCTCTTTTAACTTTAATTAACCAATAGTTTCAAAGTTTCAAAAAAATATTTTATTCCCCTGATTGGCCGACTCACTCGCCGACAAAATTATGCAAATGATTGTTTGGAGGTTTGGATGTTTGTTGCGTTATTTAGTAACAAACATAGCATAGGTTAGGGGTGGCAAAGCAACTGAATGGATGGAGCTGAAATTTAGCATGCACGTCTTGATTGAAACATAGGATACTTTATATCGAGTTAAAAAGTTCACTTGGGATAATAATAGAACAACGCGGGCGAAGCCGCGGGTAAATTATAGTACTTAATAACAGCAGGAGTTAAAGACAATCCAAAATAATTCTTCTGGGAAATTCCATGAAAATGTAGCACAAGTTATCATTTCATCGCGTGTTTATTTATTTATGACGCAAACTTAAGTATTAATTTTAATCTAAATAAGTATAACGTTATTCTCTAGATATATTGACACCTGAATTTGCGCCCTCAATATAAGGACTTGCAAAAAATTGGTAACTTGGGTTACTCTCTGCCGTGGAATTGCCCTTCTTTTGAAGAATATATGTAGTTATGTATTTTCTAACTATTATCTAGAAGGGCTGGCTTGCTGGCAAGGCTATCAAGCCTGGTGGGTGATACGTGGCGGTGTCCGGCAGGGTGGCAATTCCAATCTGACTGTTTTGGAGTAAAGGCACAGAATAAGTAATAGTACTTCGTAGAAGTCGCACTATCTAACAAAACCCACGTTCGAGTCACAAAAATGCGCCGAATCCTACCTTCTCGCTCTAACTCATAACGCGCGCTTTTTCTGGTCGCCACGCCCACCGCTAGGGTTTTCGATAAAAATAAAATTATTAGTATAGCTTAAATTTCCTGGTGAATTAGAAGTAATTAACCCTTTGACCGCCACAGACGGCCACCGCCGTCAACGAAAAATCGTGACTGTCACGCCAATGATGGCCCTAGCCGTCAACGTTTTTGTACGCGACTGCGGCGAAGCCCAAAGGAGGGTTATGTGTTTGACCTGTATGTATGTATGTAAGTATGTACGTATGTCCGTTCCTATGTCCGATCGTACGTAACTACTCAACGGCACATCCGATTTTGATAAATGATACATCATTAGATTCGTCTTGATGGTGCGAGTGTCATTGGGTATGAAGTTCGTTAAAATAAACAAAATGGCGGATTTTATGCAGTTTCAAAGTGCACCGCGGTCGGGGTTTTTTTTTATAAAAACAGCCCACTTTTATGTTGCCATTATTTCTTTACCCCTGTGGCGTCAGTGGCACGGCGTACCTATTGCTTTGCCCTTGAGCGTTCAAAAGGTTAAAAATATTTGCGTGACGTTATATATAACTTTTTTGTTATACACGTCATCAAGTTGATACAAAGCATGTAAAATATTATTTATTGTTTTTTCTACTGCTATGGTATGACATCATACATGGTATTAAAAATATACATTCTTAACCGTTAATTTTTATTTTACGTATATTTGTATACTCAAAGGACACTCGTGGCGTGGCACTCTTGCCGATAGTCGCTTCATGTATTGTGAGTAGTACAGGAGCTAGTACCCAGAATATTTGAATTAAATTAAATTTTGTTTATTTTAACAAACTTCATACCCAATGACACTCGCGCTATCAAGATGAATCTAATGATGTATCCTTTATCAAAATCTGGTGTGCCCCGTTCAGTAGTTACGAGCGGATATAGGAACGAACATACATACATACTTACATACAGGTTAAACACATAACCCTCCTTTAGGCTTCGCCGCAGTCGGGTACCTAACATAAATACTTATGTACATACATACATACCGGTCAAACACATAAACATAACCCTCCCTTGGGCTTCATAGGTTTCGCACACAGCACACATTTGATTTTGATTAATAGTTTTACAACGAATTACATACCTAACCGATTTAATTTTTCCAAATGAAAAAAAATGTTTTTTTTTGCTAGATCTATCATTAACTAGTCTCACAGCGTTGGTTAAGCCGAAGCAAGCTTGAAAAACTAGCCTCGTGTAGCCCGAGCATTACTATCCCGAGTAAAGGTACTCCGATTTTAAAGCAAAGATATTCGATTTGAATTCAAAACCGTTCTTATACACTGGCGACATGGTAATATTTTTTGCGTGAAAACGTCATATTTACTCGTGTCGTGTTACCGACAAAATTACGTAGTTGAAGTTAATCCGGTTAACTATAAATGTAAACATTTACATATAAAAATATATTGATATATGTCGGATACTCTCTCGTGACTGTCAGTCAGGAAGGGTTAGCTGCAGAAGCCTGGCCGTTGAGGTATGTTGGTTAAAGAAGTGGATTCATGTCAGATCAAATCGTTTATTCGTCTGATTCTTTTGGCCGCTTCGGTAAATGACATTCTGGTGAGAAGAAGCGCCGGAAGAAACTCACCAGGTTCTCTTTTCAATCATCAGGCATTACAATAGTTGTTACAATATTATGGCATAGGTACTCGAGTGAGCAAATAGACAATTTCGTTACACAGTATGATTCATTTCACTATTAATCGACAGAATTACAATTATCAAATAGCAACTTTAACTACTGGCAGACGAACTGACAGAATCGTAAGACAAGTGTTGTCGCCACGACACAGTCAGAAAGAGAATTGACACTCTTGCCCAACGAGCCCGTCTACGTGCAGCGCAACCGGATGTTACGTCACACGGCGTTCGCCGCCATTTCAAATCTACTAAGTACTACAGTAGTCTTGGATTTCATGAATTATTGCTGCTGTCCCCGACATATATAAAAGCTTGATTAAAATAATAACTGTCAGACAACGCGTAATTTAGATTAAGTGGCCGCAGATAGCAGTATGCAGTTTGGAACACATGTTTCTTGAGAGAGCGGAGAGAAGCAATAGGAAAGAAAGGTACAGTACAATACAATAGTAATACTAGAAAAACTCGCAAAATTGATTCATCCCTCCTTATTTGCTAGATAAGATGTGATTTTAAATTAGTATTAATTAAGGTGGACATTTAAGTACACAGTTTTTAAATACGAAGGCAATACATTTACTATTTCAATAAGGTTTGAATTTTATAATTAAAAATGAGAATAGATAAAATCTCATGTGATAAACGGACATCCCCATAATTTATGTGCAGGTACGTCAAGGTCAAAGATATATATGCAAGTAATGTGAAAGAAAACAGGTAATCATAAAAAGTTCAAAAGATCTTCAAGAACTTCAATGGCCACATAAATATGTATAAGGCAAGTTCAAAAACTTGTATGAAAGTTACATAATCAGTAACCTACAAAATGATGCAATATATTGTATGTGCTTATATTTATGTCATTCAATTCAATATAGATTCAGTAACTGCTACAGAAATATGTATACAAAATATAAACGTGCGAAAATCAACTTTACGGTCTTGACACACGAAACTAATTTGAATAGAATGTTTTGACAATTCACGAAAACAGTGCAGACTTGTCATTGTATATGTTTGTCTCATGTTTTGTTTGACCTGTCACATCGTTATTGGAACTAAACTATGTTAGTCAAGTAATTGAGATTTTGCAATATTGAAGCTGCCAACTTAAAATAGGTAATGCGTTTCAATATTTCGTCCATGCAGACGTCAGTTACCGTAGTCCTGTGGCTCAGCAATTTAGGTGTAATTCAGTTACTTGTTGTCCCGCGTTCCAATCCTGCAGCTAGATGTTTTTTTGCATTTCTGTTTAATATTGATTACAGACCATGATGTTATATTACAACAGCTACTTATAAAATATATTCTTTAAATACTTCCAAATTACGACGATAAATAAAACACAATTAACATTTATTTCCGCAAAAGGATTTCCCATTTTTTTTCATAAATTTAACGCAAATACATTCATATGCCGCTGACAATAGAGTTGTGTTTATGTAATTTGGATTGCTTACATAATTTTGATTATCATGTTAGATATATAATTATGGTTAATAGTGTATATTATATTTCTGAACTTTATGGTGTTTCTTAGTCAATGGCTTAATAAATGAGGACATATTATTGAAACTGTTGTATACATAGTTATCTCTCAAACTATGTATACTAATTTATGTATATTTATATGTAGCTGAATTTATGACCATTTAGATGACTACGCTTTTTGTCACTCTGTGGGTGTATACATATCTTTGACCTTGACTGTACTAAAAAATCTTAATTGATAATATGGAACAAAAGCATGCTTTAGATATACATCAAGTTGATTTGCAAGACGATCATATTTTATAAAGTTTTGGATTTATAAACGCATGACACATACATTTTAGCTTATAAAGTTATTTATTTAATAACTTGCTTTAATAAGCTAGTTAATCGGTACCTACAATCTGGGGGCACGGCAGTGCCCCCGCCAAGTCGAGCAAAACAAAGGCACGACCGTACCATCCTTTTCTCGAAGCCATTCAGGCCATTTTCAGCCTCCCGTAATTTTGTACTGGCTAAAGCTAGAACCCTGAAATTTCAGGGATATATAGGGCACAATAAGACATATATATTCTCAATATCATTCAATTTGAACGTGTAGTTTGAGAACTATTGCATGTCAAGGTTCCTTAGTTTTGTCACTGACTCACTGACTGATGATCATCATAATTCTAAGGTACTTCTTGCAGACTCACAGGCTCCAAATTTTAAACATAGTTAGTTTTTAGCCTATAAAGTCCTAAAAAACCTCCAAATATTGCAACTTCAGTCACAACTGCACACATAAGTTTGTAATCCTATACAAATACATGCGATTACAAATTTACTTTTGCAGTTCAAATTTAAAAAAGAATGGATTGGAATGTAATAAATAAAGGAAGATCACTTATAAAAAGAAAGGAGATCCCATCAAAAACATTAAGATGTAAAAAGATGCAAGTCTCGCACCGCAGTTCTTTTACAACAAAAAAGTTTTGACATATAATGTTAAACCAAGTCAGTACGGGGGGGGGGGGGGGGTGTCCACAGTACTCGATTCCCACCGACTTGCCTATTATTTGACCGTGGAGGAACACATTTTATAGATCTAATAATAGGCAAGTCGGTGAGAATCGAGTACTGTGGACCCCCCGGCACTGACTTGGTTTAACATTATATCTCAAAACTTTTTTGTTGTAAAAGAACTGCGTTGAGAGTTGCGAGACTTGCATCTTTTTACGTGTAATGTTTTTGATGGGATCTATTTTTCATACGAAGTCGATTAAGTAGCGATATTACAATTACATTTCATATAGTTATATGATAGGTTTATATTTACACAGGCAAGCACATTCGCTAATAATGTGATATAAATTTGTCATAACAATTTTGATTTTAGACCCTAATGATAACGTGAATAGAACTAAATTTCCAGGTTGACATACCCACCTAAAGGTTTTTAAATTTGTGCGGATTATACCTACCCTACTAGATAAAAAAGCAATTTGCATTGAAGCTTCCGAAATCTGACCAACAATATTCCGTTTTAGTTTGAAATTCATTTCTACGAGAAACAATTGACACATCAATTACGTCATAACCGAAATTACAAGGACAGGTGACAATTTATCTCTTTCACTCCAGAATATGATGTTTTGACTTAAAGCGGTTTCACCGAGGAGGTCTGTTAGAAGTGCAAAACGCAATATGCTACCAATTAAAAAAATAGCGGTCAATGACCCAGTATGTGTGTGTGCGTGAATGGGGTAAATTTCGATAACGAGGCGCCTCAGGCGCCACCTGGTGGCGAACTAGTGTCGCATGCTTTACTTTCCAGCATCTAGCCGACCCTTAAATCATCTAAAATATTACAAAAACTCTGAGGCAGGTCGATGTTCGCTGGAACAGGTAGTCAGGCATAAAAATGCTTTCGTAATTCTGTCTGTCCAGATGTCCAGATATTCTTATCTACAGGTCGGATTCCTAAACCACCAACCAACCAACCTTAATTGGCACTTGTGACTCTTTTGGTGTTGCAGGTGTCTATATGGGCGACGGTGATTGCGTACCATCAGGCGACCCGTCCGCTCGTTTGCCCCCTGTTTCATAAAAAAAACCTAAATCATCTCGTGAAATTTTCTGAGCAGGGCGTCGATAATTATATAATTTATGTAAAATTTTCAAAATGGTACAGGCATGAGGGTTGACAGACTCGTGAGTCTACAGCTAATAGAGCAATGCTCTAGTGATGGTCTTCGTCGTGTCGGCAAAGATATTTCGTTTTGAAAGCACTCGCCGTAATGCTTTGATAACTATAGGCGCATTACCTACCGTCGAAACGCTACATGGTACCTACACACACATCGTGAACCAAGTAAGCAGTCTTAATTTCAACACGAACACGTGAACGTAAGTTTCCCCCAAATACTTTCAGACGGATCGGCCGCCCGCTTTTCGGCCCCATTTAGATGAAACTCGTATGCGAGTTCGATTACATTGCGGGCTATCTGGGGACAATAAGTACAGGTGATCGATTAATCACCGCAATGAAATGAAAATCGCATACGAGTTTTCGCCCCATTTGAATAGGGCCTTCCGGACATAACGAGATCGCTAGTCCATCTTGTAACCGAATAAGTATTTAGGTACTCGTTTTGTTTCGTAGCGAAATGGGGCCAACAGAGCGGTGGTCATGTTTGAGTCCCGACGAGACCAGTTGAGACGAACTGCGGCACGCGGCGTGGTGTCGGCGGACCGAGCCGGTGGATACCTGCTCAGCCACACTGTGCCTGGGTTTCCAGAAAAATACAGTAAGTCCCTTAGACCCAAGACCGAAGCCCGCGACAAATACCTGTCAACACACAGGGGATTCGGAGACCCCGAATTAGAATTACTCCGACCACAACCTGGTCCAGGTATATTTCTTGTCGGAGTCTTCTCAGCTGGGTTAGCAAACCGCCGTCTAACTCCCATTAAGCTCGATTATACACTCACAGTAAGGAAAGGTTGGAACGCTTCAACCAATTCCGCTGGTTCGTACCCACGCTCACTTTGAGCGATCAGAATTCTAAGCTCCCCACTTGATTAGGAATGCTATTAAAGAACTCACCGAGCTCATAAATCTAGTCAGGGTTCAAAAAAATTTCAGGCAGTGCCAAAGCTAGAGCAGTGCTAAAAGTGTCCAGGTACAGCGAGGCTCAGAAATTATCAGAATGCTCCTTGTTTGTAAGGGTTCAGTTATAAAGCTCATACTGAGAGCATAAAAGGCGACTTACGGCACTGACAACAAAAAATAAGCTATTGAAATCGGCTCATATCTTATAGAAAGAATTAAAGAGGTCCCAACATTTAAACAACAACGTAACTGACGATCGATATGGATTACAGATTTACGCTCCCTCTTTCCACCTGAAGAACTGGAATATGGGCATCTATTATCTTGCGTGTCATTGGACATTGATGCTCTAAATGAGGTTGCAATGGCTATAAGGGAGATGGCACCACACATCAGATTTGTGAACGTACCCGACACGCTAAGCGATTTGCTGCCAGAATGGAATTTTGTTAGCATGCCGTTCTTAAATCACATTCGAGAACCTTCGATGTATTATCTAAGTAAAGGCAATGAGAGTGGCCTCATTAGTTCGACTGATGCGGTGGCTATGTTAGTAGTCCGGTCGCCTGGTGTAAAGAGTTGCATCTACACCGCGTTCGCAGAGAAGCAACAGATCATGTTGAATGTGTATGGTCAGTCAAAGAGGAAATTTTTGTCTACGGTGTGCAGTGAAGACTTTGGGTAAGTAAGATCGTTTTGTTTCTATCAAGATCTAAGATTTAATAAATCACCCGTGGGACGGTATGCGCGAGACGTTCAAGTATATATGTATATGTAGGTACCAATATAATAGAACGTCTATGAAGACGAAAGCCGCGAGACAATTCATGTCCCATATTTTGTGATCGGCTTAATATTGCTAAATTGTGTCTACTAGATTATTTTACTTTTGGACTTTTATCCTATCTTTCTAAAGATTTTCATGCTCTCAGGCCAGTTCGAGCAAACTCATGAAGAGTTTGCTCGAACTGACCTTGTAATACGTAGGTAGTCAAAATTACGTTCGAAAGTCAATATTTAATCAATTATTTTTGCAAAGCTAGAATTTAATTGTAAATTTTACCATTACTAAGTAAAGGTGCGTTTTTACTGACGTGGGTCTGGGCGGAGCGGCGATGAACGAGCCACGAGTAGGTCAATCACAGTGTTCCCACTAACGCGGAGTGGAATTTCGAGCACTGTGATTGGTCAACTCACGGTCCGTTGCTCTCGACTCCACCCAGCTCCGCGTTAATAACGCTGGTGCGTATACTTCGTTTCTTCCAGCGTCCGCAACATCGAGTCCCTCTGCCTCAAATACGAAGGTCCAGACACTGACTTCGTGTACTACGTAACTAACAGCAACGATCACTCACGTTTCGCGGTCAGCACAGCGGCGCACTGGCAGCAACTAGGCTCAGGGCCCCGGCAGTTCTGGGTGTGCACCGGTCTCCTCGACAAGGAGGCCGCGGCTCTCGGGGCGGCCGGGTGGCTGCTGTGTCTGCAGCACTACGAACTTTGGGTCGCATTTGATAACTTGAAGGTGGCTGAGCCTTCGTGCGATTAGGATTAATGATAACTGGTCGTTTATTACATGTCTTGTATAGCTTTAAATATTATTGTTCCTTTTGTTGTTACCTTTTATTATGATGCAGTCTGGTGTGAAAGAGATTGAAGGAGACACATTTGGTATGGTACCTGATGAGGTGCTGAAATACCAATAGATCGATCAACGAGCGAGGCATAAATTGAATAAAGTTAACAGAAATCGCAACTAAGGTACCAAAATGGTAAAAAGGCACCCTTTTGGTGCGATTCCGTCTGTCTGTTAATATCTGTCTCAGCCCGATATCGCAGGGAGTGCTGTTGCTATAGATAGATTGGAAATTTGGAATAGTGTTAAAAATCGCTAACCCGAGCCTACTGGATATAACAAAATTTATTTATTTATTTATTTATTTATAAATACATGTTAACATGACATTACAGTAAAAAAACCAATGCGTCATGAAACGTAAGAATAATATATCTATTTTGGCGACGAAACGGCGTGGCCCCGTTGCATCGTCGTCTCCGGTGTAGGATTCGGCAGGTTGCCCCGGAACCGTCGAAACACGACACCCTTCGGCCAGAAGTCAGCACATGCGATGGTCTCTTGCAGCGGCCGCGGCACGCGCACCACAAACGAGCTGAAGTGCACATAGTGGCGCGAACGCAGCTGGAACACCCTCAGCGAGAAGCCGGTCTTCTGACGAACGTACTCCGCCACCTCATCAGCCGTGGCGGTGTAATGTAGGCGCGATACATATAGCGCCTTGCTCGGTGTGGCGACCCGCAGACCAGAACCAACCGGTTCTGCAGTACCACACTGACTCTTGCGCGGCTTGCGCTTCCTCGACACCATTGTGAAGCCCTCCTTATCCACATCGGTGCGTGGGGGCTTCTCCTTTGGAGGAACCCGAACTTCACGCGCTCTTGAGGGCGCGTCTCTCCGGTTGGCTGCGACAGACCGACCAGCTACAGCATCAGCATAGCGATGACGTGATTTAGAGGATGGGACGGGGGGAGGCCCGGCGCGGAGGGGGCACGCGGGCCGTGGAACGGCATGCGCAGTGTCAGCAACATGCAAACTGACCGAGTCGACACTTGACGTCCGGTCATTACTCTTGAAATTTGACGCCGCTGGTGACCGAGTTTCCGGGGCACTATTACGCAAACAGATAATTTCTTTGCGTAACTCGGCAATAGTAGCTTGCGAATCGTCAAACTTTCTCAAAATTTCAGCCATGCCTGCTTTAAGAGCCACGATTTCCTTCAGCAGGCCACTCACGTCGACATTTTCTGGAATGCAGGACGGCAATCTGGAGACCTCCGTCGCCACGAACTCAGGCAAGTCGCTCTCTCGCTCCCTCAGAACATCGACGATGTCCTTAAGGGATTTTTTTCCGGTTTCGTCTCCTCTCCGGTGAGGTATAACTGTGCCGGCGATCCCGAGGGACTGGAACAGCACCTTCTTCGCTGCGCAGATGTCAGCGGCACTGAAGCTCGCCAAACACACCTGCTCTGCGTCCAACTCATCTTCCCGCAGTGACCGCAGCAGAAAGGTGAGGAGCTTATTAACGACGGGTTCACTCATCGTTCCAAAACTATTAGCAGCGGCCGAGCCGCGCTAATTTCGCAATTAATTAATTAATTAGTCATCAATGCGTCTACGTCGCTGCGCGCATTGGACTCCCGAAATCTTATACTTTTTTTATTTTTTATTAACGCTAATATCACCTTCGATAAATAGATTCATATCATCGTAAAATAAAACGCTGTTTTAATAGAAGATTTTTAATATACAAACATTATTTACATTAACCATCAGTAGCAAGTAGGTACTAACGATTAGACGGCATGATTGAGTACAATGCAGAACAAAAACTTTACAAGTTACGAAACTCAAGATTCTGTATATGCTCAGTCAATACTAGTACATTCATTTCACTGGATAACAAAAAAGATGCACTCATTCAAAACCTAAAACAAATATTCAAGCATACTGGTGCCGTGAGCTTGAGATATTTACAGATCACCAATAGAATGATTTCACATTAGACGACTTTACAGCGCGACAGTACTACTTTGACAGAATAGAGACGTATTTCACTGAAAGCTAGTTGAACTTACGTCATTTTACTCTTTATACAATGCGAATTTAAAAGAACTGCGCTCAGCGTGAGTAGATGATGTATCATGCTCACCGAATATGATTTGCAATTTTGTTAAAGGCCAGTCCACCGAAATATCTTTTACACTGTCTTACAATTATATATTTTATTAACTTGTGTAACAGTGACTTGGAATTTTTTCAATTATAAAATCTATCGTAAAGGCAGTGGCGTAGCGACGTAAAACGGCGCCCAGGGCACGCTTTCAAACTGCGCCCCTTAGCGACGTAAAACGGCGCCCAGGGGCACGCATCCAAACAGCGTCCCTTTGTTTCTTAGCTGTCACTAGTCACCGGGGCGGATAACCCATGTGAAAATGGTTATTTCGCCATGTTTGCGAATTTAGATTGATGGTATTTTTTTGTATAGGTAGTTAGTAAAATTCGTTTTTGCGCCCCCACTCCTTGTTGGCGCCCAGGGCATGTGCCCTGCGTGCACCACCCTCGCTACGCCACTGCGTAAAGGTCGGTCTGCTTTAGGTAGTATTGCCACTCGTCTAGCTTGAAACAGGACGGTTGTTAAGTTGCTAATGTAAAAGCATTCTCTAAGTGATATTTGCACCATTCAGCAAGTGTTCGTGTAGTGACAGATATGTTCCGTCAACATCGTTTTAAACAGTCTGAAGGAACTGACCAGTTTACTTCTCTAAATCTAAATTCAATCTGATTTCAACTCGAAATTACATCAAATAAGTCAGTCCTTTCAGACCAAAATTTGGCACTTTACATCTCTATCCCGTGCCTTCGATGTGGGATAAGGAGGTCGTTAAATAAAACTAAAAACTAACGAAAAATCCGTAAAACGTTAAATGTCGCTTAAAGGTAAGTGAGTATATGAAACAATAGAGATTTTTGGAGGACGATGATTTGGCACCTTCACCTGATATAGATCAAGGGAAAATAGCTTAGAATACGCGAGTCTATCAATACCAAACAGGCAGATAAGCCAATAATACTTTATGAAACGACCATTAAAATTAGAATTACGTAAATCTAATTGTTAAATGAAATTAGTGCTTATCATAAATAACATTATTTACTCGGAAAGTCGAGCCAATCATTCAAAAGCAGGTCACTATAAAACCTTTTATACGTTAGCATTTCTTATGTAAACCCTAAATTTATCACCGAAGACTTAAGTAATGCCCATTACGTTGAGATTAAAGCTAATCCTCACCATATTCTGACATTCCTTGGCCCCTTTGGTATTGATAGACTATAAGTGCACTTAGGCACAGCAACAGATTCGAACCCAATAAAATAGTACTATCCGAATTGATCCGTAGTAGGTAATATTCGTATAGCGAGTGCTAACTTAAGGCGATCTTGTCGCCATTGAATCATTCCGTTTAAAGGTCGTCAAATACTTTGTTAGTGTGAAAGGGAGATTCTCATTATATCTCGTTTGATGTCGCATCGTCGAACACTTCGGACAAATATGTCAACGTGGAGAAAGATTTGAACTGACCCGATAAAACCTCTAATAAATACCTCAACACATACTCCAGAGAGGTTTCCACAAATCTGCATGACCACGAATGGCCTACCAAGAATAATGCTGCATAGTGTTGTGTTCATAACATAATACTTGGTCAAGGAGCGTATGCCTATACCCTACCTATCACAAAGTATCTCAAGTCCCGTATCCCAGGGTGATGAGGAGCCCTTAAAATCATGGTACGACGCGGGCCTTTCAAACCCCGTTCTACCCTGGCTAAGTATAACAAAGACTTTGGGGTTCGGATCCAATACTGTGTTCAAGCGTAAGACTTCAAAAGTATAAGAGGCCTTTAATGCGTGACTCTCAAAGACGGCATCCTTGTGAACCACGAGTCATGTTTCATCTTCAAGTAGTAGGTGTCCCTCGGCGCAGGGGTGGTGAGCGCGTCCTCGAGCAGTTTTAGTGCGCTGGTGGGGAGGATCTTCGCGCTGTACTCCGTGGCCTCCCCGGGCATGGTGACGGCGCATGTGGCGGTTGAGGAGCTGACATCCGAGCTTGGGGTTTCTGGCCGACTGGAATGGAAACAATTGAAATGTTAATTAAACTCCTGAAGAGACGGTCGGACCTCTTGAGAGATTTCGGATTTTGGTCTGATTTTGAAACACTAGAGTCTAGAGCCACAACTAGAGCATTTTACTACTAGACGGTTAACAAATTAGTGGGACTTAATCATTTTATAGATCCCGTACAAATTAGAGCTTGGCTAAAAAGCTTATGAGAAACGATCAATATTTGCGCGTTATCGAGGTCAGGGTTCAAAGAGGGATATTTCCTTGTCGATGTTGTATATCTGCCTGGCCTTTGGTCTGCCTGTGTTTGGGTCTTTAGTGCGGGTCAGAGCGCTTAGCTTAAAACTCGAGGCTAAATTTTCTAATTCAAAATAACACAAGATGTATACCTGGCAGGCTGGCTCGGGACAGTCAGCTGCGCCGGCGGCGAGTATATCTCCGCCGCGGACAAGTCGGGCGCGTGAAGGAGCACCACATGCAGCGCCTGCGCCTTTAGCGAGGCCCGGAGCGCGCGCGCGGCGCCCCACACGCCCCAACGCGCTGCGGCCGCGCCCGCGCCGCCGTCGTCCCCGCGGGACAGGCTCTCACAATCCGTGTCAGAAGTCAGGCCTGGAACAAATACATAAATATCAGGCTACGGGCGACGAAAGGGTTAGAGTGGGAGCAAAAGCGACAGGCATCTTCTGTTTCGTCTCCACGTCTATCGAGACCAAGACGAATGTCCATTATTCATAGAATAATCAAGCAAGTCTAGGTACTTAGTTCCAGAGTGAGGCATCTATGATGACTTGATGAGATTCCTGGATGGAGTCAGAGGTCGCCATAGTGACTTCGAGTGTCAACGTCGCGCTTTATTAAAACTATAACCCTCGCCTTTGCTGGGTGGGCTACTAAGCAGGCTGTTTAGAGCGGTTATCAAAGGTAAAGTTGAAGTTTCGCCTCCGAGGCAACAATTTCACGACCACAATAGTACATTACACAACTAGGGTGGTAAAACAAGGTTACCCTACGAAGCCCCCCCTAGGGTAGGGGCCCTACGAAATTTGCGTTGCTCTAACCTCAATTAGAGCATTAGCACAGAATAAGTAATAGTACTTAGGCGGCAGCTGTGGCTACTTACCGATGTAGAACAAGCGGCCGGCGTGTGGATGGTCGACGGCTGCGGCGGCGAGCAGCGGCGCGAATGTTCGCGCGACGCGCAGCGCGCCGAGCACGTTGGTTCGCAGGGCGCTCTCCCAGCATGATGCGCCGCCGCGCCCGCTGCTGCCGGCTGTGTTGATCACTGCCCATACGCCTGGAACCGACAACAGGGGTGTTACCAGTGCAATACATACAATCTATAGGTACTTACGTGTAAATCGTAGGCCATTTAATAAGCTGTTTTATATCTGTGGCTCTAGTGAAAAGGGGTACAAGTCGCATTTAACCTAGGAGCAAAAGGGCTTAAGTCATACAACATAGTTGTGACCTTTTGGTCCTGGTATAAATGTGACTTGTACCCCTTTTCACTAGACCCACAGATATTATAGATTAGATTTTTTTTTGTGTACAATTCTACTAATATTACAAACTAGCATTTACCCGCGGCTTCGCTTGTGTAATTCCCGTTATTATCCCAAGGGAACTCTTTACCGAGATAGGTAACAGTTTCCTTTGTTACAAACAAGGACTTCGCCTACCTATTTACATGCCAAATTTCATCCCAATCCATTTAGTTGTTACCGCGGTATTTAGTAACAAACATCTTCACAAACTTTCACATTTATAATATTAGTTAGTAGGATAGCATGATTAGGATGTGAAAGTTTGTGAACATATCGTTGTATGTTTGGGTCATTCTCATGTTTGTGCAAATAGCCACTAGTGTCACTCACTACTGTGGGCGTTGTTACTCTTTCTAATTGATAAAATATTGTAAAGTAAGATAAAAAGAATTCCTGATATTATGACGGCTAGGTCGAACGTTTAGTAAGAAATGAAATAATTTATTTCTGCAAGTACCTAGGCCTCAAAGGCTCTATCACATGTCTGATTCTTTCTTTTGGCGCTAAAAAGAGCAATTAAAGCCACGGTAAGTGACACAGAAATATATCGAGATAGAAGGAAATTGTTCGTCGATTTGTATGGCAAGTAAGCGTGTAATGGCCAGTTCACATTATTCCAGTAGCATTCCAGTCCAGCAATCCAATCCAGTGCTGGAATGCTACTGGAATAATGTGAACCGACACTGGAATGCACTGGAATGTACCCATTCCAGTGAGCATTCCAGTCCAGTGACTGGAGAGACCGTCAACTTTTCATTCCAGCTCACCCAATCCAGCGCCACTGGAATAGTGTAAACCGTCAATCCAGTGCTGGATTGAATGTGATATAGTGAATACGCGTGGTTGTTTTTGGACAGTCTTTAACAACTCTTAAAAGACTGGAATAATGTAAACGATATGCTCCAGTCCACAACCGGACTGGATTAGCCCGCTGGATCACTGGACTGGAATAATGTGAACTGGCCATAACGTTTTTCGCTTGGTGTTTGACGTCAAAAGTGTAATATAGTGATGGAAAACATAAATTTTCCATTTAACTTGGTGGTATTTGAACAATTAATTATACCATTATTATCAAATCCTCCAATCTGCTAATAATATTCACGGAAACTGGAGTTAACGGCATTTAAAGTAGGTCGCCGCCATTTCTTTTTAGCACGCAAGGTACATACACTTTTTAGCACGCAAGGTACATACACTTTTTAGCACGCAAGGTACATACACTTTTTAGCACGCAAGGTACATACACTTTTTAGCACGCAAGGTACATACACTTTTTAGCACGCAAGGTACATACACTTTTTAGCACGCAAGGTACATACACTTTTTATCACGCAAGGTACATACACTTTTTATCACGCAAGGTACATACACTTTTTATCACGCAAGGTACATACACTTTTTCCTTCTACATATCTCGATATATTTCTGTGGTAAGTGACATCCACGGTAATGACTGTGTGCACAAAAATGAGAATGACCCGTTTGTTACTAAATAACGCGGTAACAGTTCAATGGATTGAGATAAAATTTGGCATAGGTACAAGTAGACCAGGTACTGGATTGAAACATAGGGATACTTAATATCCCGGTAGAAATCTCCCTTGAGAAAATTACGGGAATAACGCAGGCGAAGCAGCGGGCAGATGCTAGTAAAGAATATTGTATTGTGTAAAACTTTTTTGTGTCTAATATACCAGTGACAGTGACAGACAATGCGCAGCCAAAATCCTGCAGATGAAGTGGGATGAAGTTTGAAACACGTAAAGGTACTAACTAGGGGGAGTAGGTACTAAGAAAAAAAGGAATATGAACCATATAGACCACCATACCATACATAACATACCTTACATCCATAGAGGGTACCATGTTTACCATAGAGGGTAGACATCAGTTTACTACCTAGGGCAGCCAAACAGAATCAAGAAAAACAATCAAAACCTTTATCACTCTTATTAGTACCTATCTATGTCAGCAGATAGTTGATAAGTTTAGATAATGTGTATACTTATACATGTACAGTCACCAGGTGCAATAAAATCTGATAGGACAATAGGCATTAGAATATGTGCATATGTATAAGGCAGATCCCTGACTGTATACAACACCGGAATTATATAATTAAAATGCTTGATGAATATAATAGTTTATGTATTTATCACCGCGCCATCTATACTCAAGCTAATTACCTCAACAGCCAAGTGGAGCGCTAGTAGACCGATAAGCATGCCGCGTCACTTCCATTCCGGTTCGCAACGTCAGTCACTTGTCACGGGCAAACGTCAACAGATGGCGTCTCATGCTCATGTTAACATCCATTATAGTTACTTTAGGTGAATAATACTTTGATGAAGGTTTTATTTATTAACTAATTAAAAAATAATGTCAAAAGAGACAAAATAAAAGATTACAAATAAATTCAAGTTGTAAATTTATTTCGTTGTTGCCAATATGAAGCTAATTTTCGTTCCTACCTAACAAGCACTGCTGGTGTAGTGGTATCATGCAAGATTCCCATTCTTGCGACCCGGGTTCGATTCCCGGGCAGTGCACTTTCTTTTACCCATAATATTGTTTTAAAGTTTTTCTGATATTTAAGATTCTAAAATTAAAAAAAAAATACTTTCTTTTGAAAAACCCAACTTCAAAAGAAAGTAATTTTTTTTTAATTTTAGAATCTTAAATATCAGAAAAACTTTACCTATTAAGGTAAACCTACATAATACGTAGGTACCAACCTACGTATTATGTAGGTTTACCTATTAAATATCAGGGTAACGCAAACTAATCTTGGTTATTTAGTCATTCAAACCGCAAGGTATCTTGCGGACAGTCCGCGCCCCACGTATCATTTGATTCCCCCATTACTCAATAATCATAGTGCCGGATTAGTACATATGCCTAGCAAGACAGCGGCAGCCTTACCCATTGCGAGGCTCCGGGTGGCAGGTCTTTGCGAGGCCCTTTGTCCCACGGAAAAGTGCCTGCTGCCTGCTTGACGCGAGATGCGAGGCCCCTCCAAGAGCGAGGCCCCGGGCGATTGCCCTGTTCGCCACCCCCTAAGGCCGCCACTGGCAAGAGCAGAAAATACTATGGCTCTTTCACTTTAGGACCCGCGTACATGCCCATGCATAAAAGCAGCCCCCTGTCTCTCCGTAGTCCGTACGTCGTTTTGCAATGTATAAAATTATCGGCCCTACAAGCAAAGGACTAATTCAGAACTGAATAATCATGCTCGCCGGTCGTCAAATGCTCCGCGATGACTTTCATCACCGCTTCCTCTAACAGATCCTCTCTTACCCCGTCCAGTTCGACGGTGACCAAGCGTGGTGGGGGCTGGACTTCCGCCATCACAGCGGCGCGGCCTTGTAGCTAGGAAATCATAAGACTGACTCAACGGTGTCAAAGAACTTAACATGCTCGCCCGCCGGTAAATCCTGGGCGTTGGCTCTCGCCGCTTCCTCTAACAAGTTCTGTCTTGCCCCGTCCAGCTTGACGGTGACGAGGCGTGGTGAAGGCTGGTGTTCTTCCAGGACTTCATAAGACCGACCCAATGTTTTTTAAGAACTCACCATGTTCGCCCGCCGGTAAATGCTGGGCTGTAGCTCTCGCCGCTTCCGCCAACAGATCCTCTCTTGCCACATCCAGCTCGACGGTGACCAGGCGCGGTGGGGGCTGGTCTTCAGGTGCGGAGGCAGCGTGGGCTTGCAACCAGGAGTCCGCCAGACGAGCCCCTAGCCCGCCTTGTCGGCAGCCCGCTATCACGCGCCAGCCCCGGCCGCTGAGGTAGGTTGCAATCTGAAGCAATAATAGAAAATAAGCTGAAAATGGCCTGGATGGCTTCGAGAAAAAGATGGTACGGCCGGCTCTGCCTTTGTTTTGCTTGGCGGGGGCACTTCCGTGCCCTCGGATTATGTTACATATCCTCACTACTTTGAAAAAAAAATCGTATCTAGAAACGTCAAAAGTTACATACTAATTTTACCTGGAGTCAGTGTCAGATATGTGATTTATTTGTAATGATAATGACGACTTACAAGAAATTACTAGAATATTATTGTGGTGTCATTTACCCGCATTAAAAACTAATAAAGAAACATCATGTTTCTTTCATATAGTATAATATTATGTTGAAACCGCACAACAGTAGTTATGTATAAAGATGTTAAAGAGATGCAAGCTTTACTATTAAACATAGTCTAAATTGTAATTATAACCCTTATTAGAGGTAATTTAATTCATAAATCAGCATAATTTGATAGACGAAAATTACATAACACGAACACGAATACTTTAATCGATAGAATTTTAAAGGGCCTATCTAATATATTACATGATAAACCATTTAGCTAATAGGCAGGCATACATTTTACCCATAGGCGCGTATCTGTTATAAATTTGAAGTCTAAATAAAAATTGTGTTCAGACAATGGGAGTTCTAAACATAGTACTTACTGTTATTGCAAAGGAGATTTGGAGGCTTTAAAATAATTATGTCGATTCTAAAACATAATTTCAACAGCTAATTCTATTAAACCACCATTACATGTTACGTTACGAGGCTAATTTTGCCACCTTTGTAGCACCTCGACATCGTTGTAATGCCATAGTAACGGTCGCCTTACAATTTCCTGCTCATTTCCTTAATTGAAATCCTTGCATAGCTACACGTATGCTTGCGAGCGGGCACTTAGCTAAGGCAAACAGCTTAAGTAGCACAATTAGGTTCGCTTGTTGGAAAGTAGAGTAAAAGGTACTTAAACCTGAATATTACTTATTTCGCGTATTTTCTTCAAGTCACTAGTGGAAAGCCCAGCCCAGCGCGGTGCCAACAGACGTGACGAGCACCGTCTTCGCGCTGTCCGCAGGGAGTACTAGTAGTAGGGCACCCACGATCGAGCATAATCTGCATAATACTGCAAGTACTCTACGATGTAAAATACCTGCAAGCCCAGCGCGGTGTCAACAGAAGTGACGAGCACCGTCTTCGCGCTGTCCGCGGGCAGAACTTCGGCCACGCGGACCTTGCGCAGTAGGTACAGAAGTAGGGCACCCACGATCGAGCATAACGCTGCAAGCTGCAGCCCCAACGATAGCCATGTTAGCGTGTCCATCGCTCACAGGGACATTATTCGTGTTACCTGTAACAATCAAACGGTTATATTAATTTGTGAAATGTATGTACATGGCGAATGACATAATGTTTCTATTGTGGTATTGGTTTACAGACTTATCACGCTATTACACTATTGGGCAAAAGGTTATCCTATTTTTATGATATGTCCTATAAAGGCGGCCTTCCCGCCATTACGGACGAGACTCGTCGCAACGAACTTTGAAAAAAGTCAAAGGATGATATTATGCTTCATCCTTTTACTTTTTGCCAACTTAAAAGATTTTTTCATCATCAAACCCTATTTTCATCAAAGCCTATTTTCGCTCTTTCTCTCTGGCCATTAATGCCATTATACAACGAACTGTGTAACATTTTATCAGAAATTGATTTAATAGTCATGTTATAGTATATTACACAACTAGGGTGGTAATACAAAGAAAGGCCGAGATCGCAGAAGTTTGCGGCCCGAGCTGCAAGCGAGGGACGTAAATATGTGATCGAGGGCTTTCTTTATTACCTGCCGTGTTGTGTACATCATTTTATGTCTACACTTGGCCAGAAAGCGTGGCATAAAGTCTATTACGCCACTTGAGTCCAATTGGATTGTGTAATAAACTTTTGTGGAATGAATGAAAAAAGGGAATGCAACAATTTTTTTTCTTCTTGGAACAATTTTTCGACGTTAATTAATATTGAATAAACATTCAAAGGAATAGGTCGTAATATGACAAAATAATAAATACATATCATAACATAAGATCCGTCGTTTGCTAAAACAAAATAAGAATAATCTGTAAAGAAACCTCAGGTCATCTTTGTCTGACAGAAAAATAAACCACACGTGTCCTGGACAACACTCATACAATCCTAGATATTTTTTATAAAATTGAAATATATTTACCTACGAGCTTACCGGCACCTATTGTTAGCTTGAACTTGTAAAAAATCACTCTACACTACACTACACACTATGTACACTTCAGGTACGAGTATTATTAATTATTTGTCGGAAAATATACAAAGCGGACGAACCTCCAGTTTTTACGAGACTATAATTACCACATACGAAGTACGAACCACGCGAGTGTGGGAACTTCCTACACAACACGGCGGTGTAACTAACACCAACCAATACCTATTTATTTGGCTAAAGTCCTACAACTATTGAATGGTCTGTTTGCATAAGAAACGGCACGGATGCAGTTTGGTAAACAATGATCACAATGGCGCTCAAATCCGTTGTTATTGTATTGTTTCGAACCACACCGCCGGTGTTCTCACAACTGGGAGGCGTTTAGTCTTATGTTGTGGCCGAATTGGATATTTAAACTGAAAGGATTAGTATTATCGTTTGCTCTCGCGTTCAGTTTAACTTAAAACGAAACTTAACTGCTTAACGAGCATATTCACTGGTCAGTTAACAAAGTTAAACATCTCGGTATTAATAAATAATAGTATATTACATACAGATGACAACATGTGATCGGAGGCTTTCTTATTTACTGATTAAGGTTTGAATACTATTTTGCTGTTCGACGGAGCCAGAAAGCTGCAATTTCGTTTAGCACAGCGGCCCGCAAGTTGACGCTTTCCAGTCGGATGACAGAAAATAAAACCGGTCAAGTGCGAGTCGGACTCGCGCACCGAGGGTTCCGTACAAACTCGTCAGTAGATACGTGAATGATTCAAGAAAAACTGTATGGTGGGACAAACTTAACTTTGCTCTTGTAAAACTGTCGTCCCCATACATCGACATATGGCGCGGTTAGTTTAGTAGGTGCAAATAAGGTTGTCTTACGATTTTTGCGAATTTCTTAGGAAAATCGTTTTATTTTTCCTGTAATATTTAGGATAATATTAATAATCGGTAATTATTACAGATTTTTCTGTTCAGTAACTTCGGAGATAATAGGGGGGGAATGGTATATTTTAAACGTTTTTTGTTTTAACAGTTTTAGAAAATTACATATTAAGCCCTTCCATTTGATATCCTACTCGATATATTAGCTCAACTTTTGATTTTCGACATCCCATTTCGGTCCTCTTTAAAAAAAAAGTAAAAAAGGTATAAGTTTTTTTCTCTATCCCATAGGCTCGGATTAGCGGTTTTTAACACTATTCCAAATTTCAAGTCGATAGCATCAGTAGATCCTGAGATATCTTGCTGTGACAGACGGACAGACAGACAGACAGACCGACAGACAGACAGACAGAGTCGCACCATAAGGGTTCCTTTTTTACCATTTCGGTACGGAACCCTAAAAACATTAACTTCTATCGGTGTCTGCGTGGAAGTCGGTGGATGCGGTCGGTACAGGACCGCACCAACCGCACTCTGTGGCGATCAATGGGGGAGGCTTATGTCCAGCAGTGAATTTGCGTGGTTTATAAATACATATATTATCCTGTGTCATTGGCCTTATCTTGTTCCTAGATAAGGCAAATGACAGAAGATCCTTGTTGTTGGGGTTCCGTTATTTCAATCATTGATTTTTCATTATATTTATATGTCGATTCCGCAAGTTTGGTTTAATTAATGTTGTCAGACTGTTACAGTTACAATGATACGTATATAATCAAAATAAAAGCCTATATCATTACACACCTTACCTGGCTTTTTTCCTAAAATGTTAATAAATGCAGTTAGTAAAATTAACAAATTATAAGACGTTCAGCTTGTCCTAGGCGAAAAATTCCCTTCACTTCTAGCGTATATTTTAGAGCACAGTTTTTTTACTCCTAAATTACCATCATCAGTAAAACGGATAAGGGTATTCATGAATTATTCGTATGGTAAAATGTACAATTAGATCTTACGCTCTTGCGTATATTACATTCTTCACCGCATACGCTGTGACATCATTAAGATGGTAGGTAGGTATCATTAAGAGGCCGTTTACTCATACGGTTTTTGCAGCCATCGCTCATAGGTTATGCATCTGTCTTTACATTGTCATTGTTTATTCAATTCTTAATGGCCGATTAAGGCTTAACAATGCCCGAGGCGAGCTAACGTTCACTACATTTGCATTTGAATACGGCTTTGATTCTACATTTTGCATAGAGTTATGTGCCTCTTGCACTAATCTTGTCCGAATGCGGTTAGTTTAAATGCAATTCTAAAACCTATAAAAAAATGGTTGAAATTGATAGGTCTTTATTATTGTTGGTAGCTTGCGATGAAATTTTTACTGAAACCATAATTAAAACGACTTAGTGGATGAATTTCAGTAAGTAACCCGTTTTTGATTTCGCTCACCTATGTTAAATAGGCAACTGAACTGAAATGCTCATTAAGTGCGTAATATATTAATGTAAATGCGCGATATCGCCTAAATTGAATTTATCATTTTTAATACCCAGTACAGTTAGCATTCATATATAAGCAAAACATTAATATGGTTAAGCTGTAAACAACCTCAAATGCTCGTCAAAGAAGCAGCGCTCGAAAATTTCCCGTTTTCCATTTGGACGTGGTTGGGTTAAAGTAGAAACCAAAGTATAACGATGCTCGCGTCTCATGTTGTGCAAAAACACATTGGCAGTGCAATAATTTCAATGTTCTACCTAATTTACCGCCGAAGTAGTGCGCGGCGATTTCTCTATACCAACGTGGAAGTCATTACTTGAAGAAAGTCCTTTTCTACTTGATTGTCTTTCTTTTTAATGGACTACGCTACGTGATCGTACGTTAAGATAAATCGAATAACATTACACCGTATAATGCATTCCCGCGATAGCTGATATAAGAAATAATTTTGTAGCATGCAATAAAGGTGATTGGACAAGCGACATTATTGTTCTTGGATTGCTGAGTAAAGTCAAATTTTCGCTTTAAAACGTTTCTTTATGCCACACCTGGCCATAAAGTGGCTTTTTCCGCACGCTGCGCGTACGAAAAAAGCCGCTTTCTGGCCAAGTGTTGACATAAAATGATGTAGGTACACAACACGGGAGGTAATAAAGAAAGCCCTCGATCGCATATTTACGTCCCTCGCTTGCAGCTCGGGCCGCAAACATCTGCGATCTCGGGCTTTCTTTGTATTACCACCCTAGTTGTGTAATGTAGGTGCTATTATGTTAACTTATCCAGCGTGAAATACGCGTTTATTCGTAAACTTTGGTGGGTGCTTTAACACGCGATGTGTTAGTAAATCGCGCAATTCCTTTTGTTAGTGCGACTCGAGCCAAGCTTCTGACAGAACAGCTGTTTGTTTGCTCATATCTGCCTCGAGACATACCAACCCGTAAATAACTAGTACCTAGTAAAGTTCCATGCAAGTTGCGTTGCATGTCCAAACTTAGTGCTATGCAAATTGCTATATTTTAAAATTGTTTTAGCAGTTTGGCCGGCGTTTTCGGCTGGCACTTAAGGTCTTAATCTAGCACGCGATTTTGCTACATTGAAATAAAACTGTGTTAAAGTTGTAAGATTGTCCGGCTGACCTCGAATTTTGTAGCGAATAGCTTGTAAGTAAGCCATAAAGATATTTTTAAAAATAAACCGCCGATAAAAATCTCGTTTAACCAGTCCGTAAACATAATGATCACAAGAAGATAATTATCACTTATGTGGTCCATTATCATTACGCGATATGACTCCACAAAGCACGTTCAGTCGACAAAAACGTGGGAGAGAATCGTATTGTTGTACGGGCAGATAGCGACGAAGATCAGGGTTATAAGAACGTGATGACACTGATTACTGTGACACAATCGATAGTGTAACGAAGATAGCCTTGATTTGTATAAATTGACTTATCGATTAATCTTATCATCGGTGATTTGGTAATGATTTTGATTGTACATATCTGAATTAGATTTTTCTGATTACTAGATTCTCTACATTTGCAGATAGCTTTTCCGAGGCCTCACCTACGCCACCGTTTGTGCTCAAGAGCTGAATAAACAATTAAGTGCCGTAACTAGGTCGTAGATATTTCTTTAACGTTTGGAAAATGCATTTACGCATCCCGTCCGGCTGGGGGATTGGGACGGGTATGACGGACTTTCGGAGCCGTTGTTGGAAGAACTGTCTCAAAAGCCAACGATTGCCTTCTCCGCTTTTAAAGGGACGCCTGAAGATCGCTACAAGCATTCATTTAACTGCGTAAAGGGCCGAAGATCCTGGAGGGGTCCAGAATTTACTAGACGAGGACCAAGTAGGTAAGGGGGCAGGTACAGTAAGCATGCACCGGACGCATAAAAGTAAGTTACGATACGGCAAAATGGAAGCGTACAAGAAGAAAGAAAACACGCAATAAATATTTGTCTAAATGTGGACCACCTTTTCCGCAGTCAGTAAGTAGATAATAATGCAAAAAGAGGATCTGGATGCTTACACCCAATAAAATAGACAGTGAAACAGCCAGGAGTGGGTGCGACTATAAAATTAGCATACGCGATTCGCTTGACACATCCCCTCTATTTACTCTCCCAAACTCATAACTTAATCTATCCTGTTATTGCAAAGCCAACCATGTCCTTCCGGAAATAAAGTTCACATTTGTACTACACTGAAGGGAGATAGGACGTTGGATTATCAGGTAATGGAATTTTGCTTCTTAATGCTCAATTTTGCTGTTAGCTCGAGCATAATCTGTGCATCTGCATTCCTATTACAGAGAATAATAAGCAGAGGTCACTGTCCTGTTGGTAAAGTCAGATAAGTGATAAAACCATAGGCTAGATTCAGATGATGTTATGATAATATCGATAGTAGGTTACTACTAGTATTGACTGTGCCTTTTCCCTGTGATTTTTCCTTCATCACCACCTGATTTCGATTATGATATTTCTACTACATGCCTCCTTTCGTTCTCTTTCGTTCCTTTTATGACATACAGTAATCTCTCAGTATTGTCTTCATGTTTCAAAGCATCTTCTTTAATCATATCATCAGTGCGGGGTTATTTATATTGCCATAACAAATGCCTTATGTAAGAAGCGAAACTCTAAAGAATGCGTTGCTTTGGCTCATTCAATATAATAATAAATAAACAATAGACCGTATTGTCGGTAATGACGGTGCCGGTTATGACATAACCGCAAACTGTTGACGGATGAACACGATCGTCGATTATCGGTAGAAAGTGTACGTGCGGGGTGCCGAGGGCGACTGAACTAAAAATCGATTTGTCTTGCTGATTCTAAAATCACATTTTCGCTAACGTTGAGTGAAATAAAAATACATGGATTTATGAGACGCAGAATAAACGACTTCGTTCAAGATTTGTGGAAATTGGTAGTCTGAAAACTGGAATAGTAAATAATAAATATCGGGGGACAATCTTACACAAATCGAGCTAGTCCCAAACTAAGCAGTGTTGTTGCATAATTGATACCGTAGAAGCAAACGATGACCCTCTTTATGTGTGTATGCAAAGCCGACAGACTCGAATCACCTTAAAATAATAATATTGTTCTTAGTGAACGTATTCCGGTTCTAACGGTTAGGTTCACGTATAACTATAGAACAGATAATTGAGCCACGTACTCAACTATGACCACCGATCACAATAATAGTCGAGTTGCATCCGACGGGCCACCTACGGTTACGGTCGTGACTTGAAAATAACGTAATGTTGATAATAATGATGTTTTTCATAATCATTACAAAGATGCTAGAAAATTACACAGCTACCTTTCCAGTCGGTAATTTGTAACAAGTATAAATTATTATAGTATTGGCCAACCTATTACCAGCGCCAGGCAAAATTTTAGTTTTTAACACTGTTTCATGACTTTTGGGTCTCTAATTGCGACCAGCATCCCTGAGACGCTTTTATATAATTATCGCAAGATACCGTATCCGTCACGCATGTCCCGTAATGTATGCAGTGCGAGAGTGACGAATGCCTTATCATTTTTATCACGATTTTTATCATGCGACCATCTTAGCTCTGTAGGGCAGCCATATCTACCTACCTTTAAAGATAACTTTTGTTGGTATATAGGTGTGGGTCATGCTAATACTAGATCAGCCTTTAGCCTGCATAAGGCTGTGTTTGTGAGCTAAGCTATGTAGCTAAGCGGTGTGCGAGGAAAAAATCCTCCAATACCGGGCCGCGCTGAGCAAGGCTAGGCACGTTGATTGGTGGAGCTACATAGCTTAGCTCCGGTTTTTTTTTTTTTTTTTTAGATTTTCTAGTAGCTTGGTCGGCTTCTACGACCAGTTGCTGCGCATAGAATGGCTCTACCCTAGCTCATTAGAGCTAGAGCATGCTACTCACTACTACTTGAGTGGTGGTTGATCTTAGATGGGCTAGTTGCCCGTTAATGACCAGCCTGGCAGCTTGCAGGCGTTGAGCTGGCATGAGAAGGTGTGGACCGTGCAGTATAGCCGGCCGATATTGCACAGAAGGTGCAGAGGGGCCACGCAAGGGAGAGACTCCCAGGACCTCCCCCGAAGGGGTGGTCCCTGTCAGTGCAGTACCTCTTTGCCCTCTCCTTTGATGGAAGTCTCGCTTACGCATTTCGTCTAAAAGCTCTATCTCTATAGCTCGCTCTCGGGTCGCTTTTCGGGTATAGTCGTCAGGGGGGTCAGTTAAGACGTGTTTGGCACGTCTGATTCCTCTGTGAGGAGGCCCAGACGTGTCGTAGTCATCTAGTACCTTGATGAGCGGGTTTGAGTGGTGTGGTAGAGTGCTGAAGTACTTCTTCGATAGGGATTTAAAATATTGAGCTACCGAGGGGATCCCAAGATCGGCGTGGAGATCCACATTCCTAATGTACCAGGGGGCCCCCACTGCCCATCTGAGTGCTTTGTTTTGAAGGACCTGTAAACTCCTAAGCCGCGATGGTGATGCGTGAGCAAAGACCACACTGGCATAGGAGAATACAGGCCTTATTACGGATTTATAGAGGGTAAGTTTCCCTCTACGGGAGAGTTTGCTCTTTTTCCCCAGAAGGGGGAGTAATCGAGACATAAAGAAAGCTGCTCTATCGCGGACAGTCTTTATGTGACGGAAGAAGGTAAGGCGCCTGTCTAGTGTGACTCCCGGGTACTTTGTGTGATCACACCAAGGTATCTGGGTGCCATGCAGTGTTATGCGTGAGGTGAGTATTTCGTGTGCATGTGAAAGGCTTCTTGTAAAGAGAATTGCTGCACTCTTCTCCGGGTTTACCTCAATTCTCCATTTCCTACACCAATGCCCTAGGGCATCGATGGCAGACTGGAGACGAGAGACAATCCTGGGAAGGCGGGGATATGAAGTGTAGATGGCGGTGTCGTCGGCAAACAACGCGTATTGCACACATGGTATTTTTGGAAAATCATTGATGTAGAGAGAGAAAAGGGTGGGAGAGAGCACGGAGCCCTGGGGGACCCCGGCTCGTACGGGATGGTTAGCTGAACGGGTTCCTTCCTGTTTGTAGCGAAAGCCTCTATCCGACAAGTAGTCCTTGATGGTCAGGACTAGATGGTCTGGCACGCCAAGGTTGTACAGTTTGTATAACAAACCGTTGTTCCAGACCTTGTCGAAGGCTTTCGCTACATCCAGAAATATGGCTCCCGTGGGAATTGTCTTCCCCCAGCCAACCATGCCGGACATGATGTGTTCAGTAAGACGGTGGACCTGTTGGACGCATGAGTGCCTAGCCCTGAAGCCAAACTGCTCATCCGCCAGCAGGTTCGTGGAAGCTATGTGAGAGCGCAAACGGGCGAGCAATACGCGTTCGTAAAGTTTGCCTAGTGTGTTGAGTAGGCTTATGGGTCTGTAACTGGTAGGATCGTGCCTGGGTTTACCAGGTTTGTGTATACCTATAACATCGGCTCCTTTCCATGCTGCCGGAAAGTGACAGTTGGAGAGAGCCGTGTTAAAGATATTTACAATGAAGAGTACGAAGGTAGCCGGGAGCATACGGATCACCTTATTGGGCAGCCCGTCTGACCCCGGCGCCTTCCGTGTTTTGAGCTTGTTGACAAGCGCCTGAACTTCGTTGAGAGTGGTGGGTTCAGTGGGAGGGGCAGTGGGGGGTTCCTGGGATCTCCTCAATACCTCATCGTTAATAGAGTCGAAGTGTTCCTGGTAGATGGGCTGGGTGCTGAGAGAGCACTGTTTTTCCAGTGCTTCCGCCAGACACTCTGCCTTCTCCTGGTCATCAAAGGCCAGGTCGTTGGTGTGGCCAGGCCAAGCTAAAGGTGGTAAGCCCTCTGAGGCAGGGTTCTTGAATTTCCTGGCTAGGCTCCAGAAGGCCTGAGCTTAGCTCCGGAGTCCGGTGGAAACGCAGACTTACCGCCTGGCCACGACATAGCGCGACCAGCGGCAGCGGCTAGCGGCGGCCATAAGTGAGAGCGAGAGACCGCGCTCTGACGTCCCGCTCCCACCTATAGCCGTCGCTGCCGCTGCCGCTGGTCGCGTAATGTCGTGGCCAGGATGGTAGGGTTACTTAGGTATACTTAGATGGTGAGTAGAGAGTAGAGAAACCACGCGGGGGTCAATCGTGCAAGCAATTATTAACTGGCCAGCCAAGCATGGCGGACCGCTTCGATAGCTGGCCACTTTATCATTACGCAATGCGTAATGTTCAATTGTTCGATTTGATTTGCCGCAAGTTTAAAGTTTAAGCGGGCAAGTTCATGCTAATCAGTTAATCGAGCGCTTAGCAAGTCGTTTGAAACTCATCTTCAGAATAGAACTACGGACCTAACTCCAACTTCTTGGGGAGTTCTGCTCGAGTAGGTATTCGGACATTTCGGACCTAGTCCGATCCACTCAGGGTGGGCCGGCTAGCGACCTGGTTCGACCCCAGGGAACGCCACGGCCGACCACGCGGTCAAACTATCGCTATGCCCAATAAGGGTCGCGAGTTAGTCAGTCTTCAAAAAAAAGGTATTCGGAGTTTTGCATCAAATGATAATCTAAACCATATTTTATTATAGGATTCATTAAAAGGTGATTTTGAGGTATAATGATTAAAATATAACTTTAAGAATGGACATGAAAAATTGCAGATACTTCATCCTCTCTTGAACGCTTCACATAGATACATTGTATATTTACTAAAATAAAGCACTCTACAAACGGCCGATTTAGGCAGCATTTGACGCAGGCAGATGTGCTTCAAATTGGCCGGCTGAAATCAAATGATAACCACCACTAAGACTGAACCTTAAATCTAATTCATCGATTTCTAGTCTAAGTGTAAATTGAAGCGCTCTTTATCGCGCTTTCAATAGCAATATCAGCACTATCGCCTGTAACTTTTACCAGCGAAAAAGACATGTCTGTTATTGATATTCAAAGAGCACTATCACCCACACGACTAACTCACGGCAACCATGTATCAAAACGTGTGCCATTTCGCAACCACTCACCCCCTCCGGGGTGTTACGTCAAAGTCGTAAAATGTCCAGTCTCGAAATTGCGTCCAGATCGTAAGAAGTCCATATCTTACAACGTCTAAGTCGTGCCACGTCTAAGTCTCAGACGGTCCAAATCGTGAAATGTCTAAGTCGTAAAATGTCAAGTCTTTACTAAGGTCCAAGTCTCGGGCGGTCCAAATCGTGAAATGTCTAAGTCGTAAAATGCCCAGTCTTACACTGCAAGGAAGAGCATGCATCAACAAACACAATTCGCTAGGGTTGCCACCCATTGCCTACCAAAAACCCGGCAAGGGTTGCCGCTATTTGAAAATTATTACGTGAGATTTTTATCATTTTGACCAACTTTTATTGTTCGGCCTTTATTCCTGCCATAGAACAAAATCACCCTAATACGTAAATGAGTCAATCCTCATTGACAAATTTTTCATTATTTTTTTTTACTTCCTAAAAACGATGAGGGCTTCTAACTAAAAAACTGAATGACATTTTTCGAAAAAATCCACCAATGGGGATTGACTCTGTTGCGTATTAGGATGATTTTGTTCTATAGTAACGGCCGAACAATAGAAGTTGGTCAAAATTACAAAAAATATAACGCCATAATTTTCAAATAGCGGCAACCCTAGGCCTTGCCGGGTTTTTGGTATTCAACCCTATACCATCGTGCTTATAATGCAATTCCCTTCATTATTATGTAAAAACGGTTAGGAAAAAGGCTGAGGGTAAAGGTCATTGGGCGTTTTTGACCCGCTTTCCAAACTTTCGCGTACAGAGACCAAACTAGTTTTAAAATAGAGAATTTAATCTCATTTTTCTAAATATGTATTTTTTTATGTATCAACCGGCAGAAAAAAGTTATTCAACAATATGTGTACGATTTTTTATCGTGGGCCAGGCATCAAGAAGTGATTGACGCGTCTGCTGCCTTTTTAAACGAATTAACAACATTAGAACTGGATTTTATTTTTGTTCTTCTTTATAATTAAACAATATATTATCTACAGCAACGCAATATAACAGCACCTATTCAAAGTATTTTTGGAATAATTCCAATAGTTCTGACTTAATTCATTGCAAAAATGCTATAATTATAAGAAACTATTTTTACTTTTTTTCTCAATTCTCTTTTGGAAAATAAATAAATCGAAAACTAATAGCTTGACTAACGCCATCTAGTCGCAACTTCCTGAAGTAAGAAATCAAGATTCGCACTGTGAGACTGGTTATTTTACGATTTTGACATTCTGCTACCTGGTTATGTTACGATCTTGACATTTTGCTACCTTGTTATTTTACGATTTTGACATTCTACTACCTGGTTATTTTACCAACTTGACATTTTCCTACTTGGTTATTTTACGATCTGGACAACTGGACATTTTACGACTTTGACGTAACACTCCGGAGGGCACTCACCTACGAGTACCACACCCGATCTGATTTCATACGGGCTCATTACGCACATCCTAACCCAAAAGGTCACAAGTCACTGAATTTTACTACCAACGAACGGTTTCGGTATAAGCAAGACTCTTTACCCGCCAAACGGTGAGAGGTTGAATAATGACTGGTAATTATTAATTGAGATATGCCTGTGGAATACAAATTTTGATGTAACGGTTGGGTAATAGTAAAACGTAATGATACGTCTATGGCACTGATTGAAATATAAATCGATCTTCGATTGATACTTTACTTACGTGTCTAATTAAATGTGTGTATGCAGGTGTAGGTGCACAGCAGTGGAGTGGCGTAAAAGATATCCTTGGGCAAGCCGGTGCAGATTTGGCGTACATTTTCCTTAATAGCTGTAGAATAAAGTGCTCAAATGCCTGATATTAGGCAAGCCGGTAGGAATCGAGTTCTTTGGACGCCACGCTACTGGTGTACAGAGTACTCTAATTTAATGTCGCCTTATGGCTTTAAGTTCGCATTTTGTTTAGTTCTTTATTGCAATAAAATTACAGGTGCTGGACAGAATAATTTTGGCTGTGCCTTCGAGAAACAAACAGTAAAGTAAAAACGTACACTTAAGATCGAAAGTGTTTTATTTACTGTCTATATTCCATAAACAGACCCAGGTCTTTACCTGAGCCTGCTTAAGCTAGGTCCATTTTAGCTTATCGTCAACCAGAAACAACATCTATGAATAAAGCTGTATTGGTATTTTTAGTTGAATAATTTAACGACCTGTATAAGTATTTCATAATACGCTACTTACTGAAAATGAAGCCAAAAAGATAAATTTAACGATTATAAGGAAGCATACATATTACATATGCATGTTTGATGTATTATATTACAGTGTCGTGCGCTTCACGCGTTTAGTAAAGACTCTGTAATAGAAAACGTAACGCAAGTCATGAATTCAATTTGCGCATCGTCCATGCGTGCGACGCCGGCCCGGCCAGTTTACTCCGCTTAGGGTTACCAGTAAGCCTAGCACAAGAAGGCCGTGAAATATCGTAACAGCCAATGGGGACGCTTATCAATTTTTCTTTGTCGGTATCACTCTTGGCAGAGTGGTCGTGGTCATCACTTCAGGTGTTAGTGGCAAGCTTCACAACACGCCGCCACTCTTCTCTGATGGCGAGCTTCATCAGTAACGCCACATGAGCAAACGAAGTATCCATCTAGGGCGACATAATCTGTTACCGGAAGAGATACAACTATTCACTGCCCAAAGAATCTGGAATTTCTTTCTTAGATTCAACGGGCCTCTGCAGTGAAATCTAACAAAAGGGCTGCCACAATACAGGGTGATTATGGGGTCGTGGAGCAAGAAAGAAGCATTTAACTTACTTTCTCCTAAGGATCACGATAGGTTAGGACTAATAGTACACCAGCGACTTATTTTAGTCAGCAAAAAAAACTGCGATAATTCGAGATCATGGTCACCCTACTATTTCCCAAGAAAACTTATGTCAAGTGCATGGACTTCTATCAGAGAGTTTGTTTTCTAAAAAGGTGTAATATTAAAAGTGACCACGCATTTTGAGTCAATAATAACTTTTAAATAAAAATACGTAAATAACGAATCATCTTTGTTTCAATTAAAATAAATACAGGTAGCATCGCAATCATTTACTGAGTCAGAAAAAAATGGTTGGGATCACGACCCCGAAATCATCCTGTAGATCAGCAATGGTCGAAGCGGCACATAAAAGGTCCAAAACCCAACAATAATAAATAATAACGCCACAGAAATATATCGAGGTAGAAGGAAAAAGTGTATATACCTCTTTGCATGCCGTTAACTTCCGTTGCCGTCAATATTATGATCAGATTTGAGAATCTGATAATAATGGTATACTTAACTGTTCAAATACCATCAAATGAAATGGAAAATTTATGTTTTCTATCACTAAATTACACTTTTGGCGTCAAACGCCAAGCGAAAAACGTTACACACTTGGTTTCGCGCTTAGGTAGGGATTGTAAAGGAGAAATAGCACAACAATCATACGAAAAATACGGAGATTATAGATTTCAGGAGTGTGACGTGCGAACAGTTTTATGAAATAATCATTAATAATGTGTTAGCAAAAAGCAAAGACATGCTAAAAACTGATTATATTCAAGATGAATGAAACTTAATGAGAATTGTATCTAAATGCCAAAGAGAATAAAACATATCATGTTTTAAATAATTTTATGCCACACCTGGCCATAAAGTGACTTTTTCCGCACGCTACGCGTACGGAAAAAGCCGCTTTCTGGCCAAGTGTAGACATAAAATGATGTACACAACACGGGAGGTAATAAAGAAAGTCCTCGATCGCATATTTACGTCCCTAGCTTGCAGCTCGGGCCGCAAACTTCTGCGATCTCGGCCTTTCTTTGTATTACAACCCTAGTTATGTAATGTACTATTGTTACTACGTTGTGTTATCTGAAGATTATGATTTCATTGTTAAAGATTTTTTTTCTGTATTGTAATAATCTTTTGTACTATATTGAATCGCAAACAATCCTGACATTAGCTCAAAAATTCTGAAATCTCAGGACATATTCGATTTATGGTAACCTTATCCCCGTGGCACCTACTCTATCGGACAACACAGCCCGCGATAGCCGATCGGCCAATATGCTGCTTGACCAAGCTCACTAATAGGCAGTTACTTGGTTTATAGTGACTTGAGAGATTTACATAGTGAGGAAAACTTTATCGGCTTTCGGTCGGTTGCGAATTATAGTTTTTGAAGTAAGTAGGAGAAATTTATTCAATAACTAAATAAGTAATAAAATATCAATAACAATACATTATCCTAAACTAACTAAGACTAAAACTACCTAATAAATTATATCGAAATAGGGCCCCCGTGGCATGGTGCTAAAGATGCTGGCAGCAATTCCTCGCTGTATGGCAATACTAATGCACTGGGCGAGGAAGCTTTGATCACCAGAGGTGTCGACCTCTGGTGATCAAAGGGCTGGCAGCTTACTCGCCCACCAAAAACCACCAAAATTAATTACTGGTTATCGAGAGAACGTTATTTTTTGTAACATGAATAAACACTGCAATACATGATGACCAGCAATAGCATGTAAGTACCAGCAATCTAATGATTACCATCTCAATACGAACGTGGCCTAAGGGGTCGAATCAAAGCAACCTATCTTAATGATGTTACGTCAGATTAGAAAACAAATCATTCTTAAAATGAATGTGCTGTTACCTAACTCAACTTCTGAGTGCATAGAATAGCTAATTGCATGATAAGTGAATAAGCTATCAACATATCACAGACAGAGACTAAAAACTGTATTTAATCGTATCGGATAAAACAAAGTAATTCAGGATCCGTTGCGTTGGTAAAGTTAAATGTTAACTGTTCAGGAAAAGCTATACTTTTCCGTTTATCACTAAAGTATGAATTTTATTATTTTATGCCGCTCGTGTCCAAAATACCGCATTCCCGAAATACCAGATTTTTCAAATAGGTAACCAGATTTTCGGTTTATGAGATTCCTGTCTTACCACATTCCCGTTACACTAGATTATAAAATCGTAAGTTACTCAAGGATCTAAATCAGTTTGTTGGATGTGTTATTTTGGGAATCTTGTATACGGAGAATCTGGTGTATCGAGAATCCAGTATTTTAAAAATCTGGTATTTTAGGAATCCGGTATTTTGGGAATGAGCGTTTTATGCCACACCTGGCCATAAAGTGACTTTTTCGGCACGCTGCGCGTACGGAAAAAGTCGCTTTCTGGCCACGTGTAGACATAAAATGATGTACACAACACGGGAGGTAATAAAGAAAGCCCTCGATCGCATATTTACGTCCCTCGCTTGCAGCTCGGGCCGCAAACTTCTGCGATCTCGGCCTTTCTTTGTATTACCACCCTAGTTGTGTAATGTACTATATTAGTTTATAATTAATATTAAAAAGTAGAAATAAAGTTTGTTTATTTTACACCGGTTTGATTCATATCGTGTTAGTTACAAGAAAACTCACGTTCTAAATTAATATAATAAGTACCTTTATAAAACACTTAGCATTAAAACGCTATTCTTTACGCGTAATGGCATAGAAGTCATTCGATTATTGTAACGTATTATAATTATATATATTTTTTTATTTTTGTGCCACTAGTTATTGCTCGGCGGCGGCGTTCAGTGGCATCCGAGATGAAGACAGCCGGGCTATCGTGGCCCGGGGTGAAGCACGCAGCCCGAGATAGGACGCGATGGAGACGCACTGTGGACGCCCTCTGCCCCACCTAGGGGACTCAGGGCCTTAAGTCAAGTTAAGTCAGTTATTGCTCGTAGTTTAGCCGTGTAATTATCTCGTGTGCTACTGTTACGTGTAAACCACAACCACGTGGTGATGATATACGGTAAAATTACGAACGTTCAAAAGCTCAACGATTCAGAACACACAACAGAAAATGGATGAATGAAGTCTTTCAAGATACACTAAAGAAACATACATAGAATATAAATTAAATAAAAGCTCACAAAAACTACAAGTCACGAACATTCCACTCCTTTTAAAGAGGAAAGAAAGACGGAAACAACCAGCCCGACACTTGCGTCTGAGAGATCTAATCTAGTACCTAATTATACTTATCTGGCCACGTATGCTTTACATAACTCTTTATGATCCTCATAATGAAGCGGACAATACCATTCTAAGTTAATACGTTACATAACATAATAGCAAATAGAACTGCACTTTTCACGCCAAGTGCGTAACTCTCGCTAACAGTGCGTTTCACTTTTGAACACAGTTGCAGCAAAACAATTAGAGTTTCCTTGACTGTTGTAAGCCTGTTGGTCTGAATGTAACTGAATGCCGACTTGTGTTAAACGCTATACTGAGTTATTAAATCATTAGGTGGTCACGCGTAACAAAGCTGTGAATTGATAAATTCGCAAAATGTTTGTTAGGTATACGTAAGTAGATACTGTTAAGACTGGTGCGACTGTATCTGACGACGAGTATGAAGTATTATGTGCTGAGGATGAGTATATTAAATTCAAACGATGAATGTTTCGTAAAATAATTGACGTAACGAGCCTTCCTAAGACGTAAACAAAAGACAAGAAAAAGTAAAGACAATGAAGAATCAAAGTTAGCGATGTAAGCACTTTGCTTTGCTAAGTTGGTCTGCATAGGAAAGAAAAGAAGAAGAAGAAAGAAAGAAAGAAAATACATTTATTCATGACAGCACAAGATAAAAAACAAAAAAGTATTACAAATTAAATTAAAGATACGCTGCCACAAAACGGTCCCACCTCAGCAAAATGCTGACCTTAGAGCCAGCGCTGGTCTTCCGGTGGAACCATAGGTAACGCAGGTTCGAATCCAGAGAGGCGTTAGCATATTACACCCCAAGAATGTCCCAAATCCCAAATCGCAGGTTATTGTGCCATTTAAATATGCGATCTGGAGTTTTTTCTATTACCGCTTGTACTGCGTACTGCAAACATAACCGTCCAGTAGAACAGGACCGAGTGAGTGGTGGTTAGTTGCACAATATGTACCAATGCGAGCGTTAGCCGTGACGCTTGGACTTAATTAGACTAAGTAAATGATTATTTTTGACTGTCTGAAACTGTTTAACTACACATGTGTCGAAAATGTGTGTTTACTATGGAAATATTACCTCTGGGTAGTAATTTCAACGTGATAGCGGCCATTCTCACGAAGTATGTCTGCGATCACCTATACCGCGATGCTGTTTTCATACTAAATGTATGGAGACGCGGTAATTAGACACAGTCATACTTCGTGAGAATGGCCGATAGGTACTTGAAAGCTTTGTCCATAGGCTTAGAGTTCCGTACTAAAAGCGTGTCAATCTACTATAAAATTCCACACTGTCAGTCCGTCGGTCATAAGGCATACAGCCTTTGGAATCGTAAACACTCGGCATTGCCACAGGGTGGAGGTGTGTTATATTAACTGCAAAAACAACAAATGATTTTTTTTATATGCTGGTACTCCCTGGGGTCTTTTGACACCCGAGTGCTCGACACTGTCCCTGTAGTCGCCATCTTGAATGTTAAGTCATTAGAGACCTATGTTCAGCAGTAGATGTAGAAGGGCGATGAAAGTGACGGTTGATTACGAATGAAATGATTGAATTCCCGGCTACTGTCATTACGGTGCATCATCACGGCCCAAACAAACATTGCCGCAGGTGCCGTGTCGTAACACCGATTTTCTATTATGTTCGTCGTCGATACAACATCAATACGACAAAAAAGCGCATCTACATTAGCTTTCTAACGTCAGATAGGCTCTTTTAGCAGGATAGGTGCAGGCGCCGGTGAAAGTCGCGAAAGTGAAGGACCCGCGGACTATTGATGGCACCTACTAATAGGCATGGGTTGAATGTTCACATGAGACCTCTTTCTCATACGTAGGTACAAGAAGATAGGAAGTTAGACTCTACGTACGGGGCAAGATATTGCCCGCGTAGATTCGTTAGTCGTCTAAAGCACATTAGTAAAATAATAGCAGTATTTTTAGGGTTCCGTACCAAAATGGTAAAAAAGAAAACCTTATCGTGTGACTCTGTCTGTCCGTCTGTCACAGACAGATATCTCAAGAACTACTCGATCGATGCGACTCTATCGATTTGGAATAGTGATAAAAATCGCTAACCCCAGCTAATCAAATAAAAGAGCTTAATTTGTATATTCCAAAACTGTTTAAATTTTTTTCTTAAACATCTTTCAGTCTTTGATTTATAACGGAAAACGTTAAAAAAATACCATTCCCCCCTATTATCTCCGAAGTTACTGAACAGAAAAATGTGAAATAATTACCAATTATTAATATCGTCCTGAATATTAAAGGAACGTAACGGTTTTTTAACTTGCATCATTTTTTAGAAATTTACAAAAATCGCAATCGAAACTTATTTTGTCAGTTATTAAACAAACTGCGACCTATGTCGATGTATGGGGATAACAGTTTTCCAACAGCAAAATTAAGTTTGTCTCTCAATGCAATTTATTTACCTTAAGCTATTTACTTTATTATTTTACTAGACCAGGTAAAAAAGTGTTTGTAAACTAGTAATTACAGGGATATGAAATGTGTGCTAATTACGTACTACAAGTTTGTACGGAACCCTCGGTGGTTGAGTCCAACTCGCACTTGAGCGGCTTCTTTTTCTTCCTACAAAAGGTACATCGAGCGGCTTGTATGTGTGCGCGCCGTAAACGAATGCATTACAAGCAAAGTTTTAAGAATGAGTAAGAACGCTGCAGTACGGATAGCACTGTATGCGGCTCGATCTTGAATACAGGGGCCGAAGAGAAACTTCTGGTCTGTCTTTATATTTGGGCTATAGAGATGTTAACTATTAGATTCCCTTAGGCATAGTAATAATATCCCACAGAAACTTTCATCCCCATTTCAGATTCATATAGAATAAAGTCCCGGTAAGGGAGGGAAAATGATGTCCCTTATGCCAATTGAACCTACAGACGACAAAATATATAATTTAATTGTGTTTAAATGATCTGATTAAAAATATTTTTACTAAAAAAACCCGACCGCGGTGCACTTTAAAAGTGCATAAAATCCACCATTTTGTTTATTTTAACGAACTTCATACCCAGTGATACTCGCGCCATCAAGACGAATCTAATGATGTATCATTTATTAAAATCGGTTGTGCCGTTGAGTAGTTACGAGCGGACATAGGAACGGACATACATATATACATACAGGTCAAACACATAACCCTCCTTTGGGCTTCGCCGCAGTAAAAAGAATTGTCATGTCATGGACTCGTAGTGATGAGCTATATAATAAAATAAGGAGCTCGATTTTCTTAAAGTTGACAAACCATGGGAGTAAAATCAAAATGTATCGCGACGCCACTATGAAGCCATAAACTAATTTCAAAACGTAGATAACAAAAGAAACATTACCCTTCTCAGAACATTAAAATTAGTGTAGGTACCTAAATTGTATGTATGAATGACCGAAGTATCGTTTCTAAATTATACTAGTAGTTACTCTTGAAGGCAGCAATAGGGTACTTGCCTGTAGTCAATATAAATTACTTCACGCTAGCCTTGAAATCTGCTTACGAAAATTTGCAAAAATCAACTAAAATTCACCTATTTAACGTTTTAAACGATTTTTAAAAGACCAAAAGCGATAAATGAGGAGATGATTTGATGTTTGAGCACAATGACGTCATTATGCTTTTTCTCATAGAAACTTCATACTATCCGAGCGTTTTGACAATTCATAAAAAGTAACTGATTTGATCTGTCAGGAAAGTACCCTATTTCATCAAAAATCTTCGCAAGTCAATTTACGAAGCATCCACGCCACGTATCAAAGCGATTATTGTAAATTGTACGTCGGTATGGAAAACTGTTATTACATCTTCTTCGTTTACTGCCCGAGGTAAGTCGATAACTAGCTGCGTAGTCCGTACAATTATATTTCTTTACATCATCATTCATCACAATCTTCTTCATGGAGTTTAGTTATAATTATCTTTCCAATATTATTATTATATTACATACCTACTGGCCGTAGTTTCATATAAAATGTTTATTATGCAGATCCTAAAGAAATGCCATTATTTAGATTTGCAAACCTTGATTTTAAGATGATAAGAATTGTTGTTATTATTTCTTCACAAGTTAGGTATTTTTAATTATAGTTAAAAAATGCGCTAGATTTTTCTGAATCGCATTATAAAAAAATAATATGTTTCCCTACGGCAGATATAATGTACATTGATCAACAAAAGAATAAAGCCGCGAGCGAAAATCATTCTTATTTTAATCAAGTACATTTATTTCGATATAAAACGTTATTAAAATTTACGAGCTATAGCGATATAGGTAGCTTATATTGGATAGCTCCGTTATGTTAGACAAATTTTAGAGGTGCTGACCTATTTATTCGCTTAAGGACAGGTATTCAAGCACAATAATGTCAAGCGTGGGTCGCTCCGTGGGTATATTCCTAATATGACTCAACGGCTATAATCGGAATAATATTATCATCTGCTTCTATTTATGTAAGAACAGCTTTCACTGAAGATTTGGAATCCATGATATTAAAGGCAAACTGAGAGAATTCGTGAAAGTTTATGCATCATAAAAATAATTTTATGTTAGTGACAAGTTTTGGTGCGTTTGTGTTAAGCGCAGCAAGTGAAATAAAAGGGAAATCGTATATATTTGTACGATTTTTAAGAGAAATAACCATTAGATATGTAGATTAGATACAATTAACTGTTTGACTTACTTTTCATGCAAATTATTCATTGATAATAACAATGAACACAATAAAATAGGATAAAATAATGGTACAATTTAAAATACCTAAAACTAAATAAGTATAGACCTAAAACAAAATTTGACTTACTTGATTACCTACATTGACAGTTGTTGCTTAAAATATACCTATAAACTTTTATCACATGCCTACATCTAATACAATAAAAATACAACTATTTATTATCTATTTCAGTACTGTATAAAAAAACTGGCCAAGAGCATGTCGGACCATGCTCAGTGTAGGGTTCCATAGCCGTAACTATAAGGTAAAAAATACGATGTAAAAAAAGTACAACAACAAAAGAGCGTATCTTCATAGCAACTACGTCCTTTTGTTGAGAAGCGCAGTTTATCGGCAATAACTCAAAACCGGTTGATCCGATCTTCTTGAAAATATTTAATATTTTAAATATTTTCGTTGAAAGTATTAATTGAGCGTTATCTTTGTAATTTTTTTCCGACTCACGGTTCAGAAGATAGACAATTTTCACAACTTTCGGAGCGATTATTTCCAAAGGTATTCACTTAATCAAAAACATTACTTAAGAACCTTAAAATGTTTTCAAAAGAGCTGTCGAACTATGTACCCCACGTTGACATTTTGTGAAAAAAAATTTTTTTAGCTTCTGTTACATGTATGGAGTGCCCCCCCTTAGATTTTTTTATTTTTATTATTTAACTACCAAACTTAGTTGCGGCATCTACAAGACATCTATATTCCAAATTTCATCAGTATAGGTCTTGTAGTTTTTGAGTAAAATGCCTGTGACATACGGACGGACGGAATGGACGGACGGATGGATATGACGAAACTATAAGGGTTCCTTTTTAGCCATTTTGGCTACGGAACCCTAAAAAGCTTTTCTTTCATCTCACATAAGAAAATAAAAGTACGTAGTTACGAGTATAACCATTTCGAAAAGGCTTCGGTTAGGTTTAGGTTTAGGCAAGGTTGGGGACTTTGACAGGGAAAACTTATGATTTTCTCAGTCTACCCGCGACCACGAACGCTAAAAAAGGGTTACGAAACGTCGGGACTTAAAAATGCAGTAATGTACGCGATTTAATCCGTTTAAGTTGTTTTATTATAATGAGTGATAATCGCGGAAACCGAAGACATATTCTGTTCATATTCTGTTTCTGTATGATTTTATGTGCAATAAAGTGTTTACATACATACATACATACATACATATTTATTCGCTTTTTAGCGATAAATCACCTGTTCTCGACTACTTTAAATTGTTCTTGAATGTATTGTAACTATTGTGGTGTTTTTCTCGTGTGCAGTAAAATAGGTGCATACTATTTAAATTATATACTGTTTTTTTAAAATGGCGACTTAATGCCATAACTCATTATTTACATTCTATCAGTCAACTAAATCAGTTGGATTGTAGGTATGCAGAACGTTCATGTGGATCTTTTCATTAATTTAGTTGACAATCAAAACTAAGATCTTGATTGACCTGCCAACCATGAAGACCCGATCATAAGTGTGTATTACACACGTAGTTGTAGTAAGGAAATGTAGGCAGAGGTCATTGACCTTGACGACAAAGGTGATCGTCCGGCGAAGTGTGGGCGAAGCGAAGAATGAAAGGAAATGAGAGCATCGTCGAGCACCTCTAGTGTGTAAGCGGCCAGTATGAAAAGGCGTTTGAAACTTCAAAATCTTTTGAAAGCACTTTGTGCTTTGAATTTGTAATGAACGAGGCCGAATTTATTTTTCATGGGATGTGTAAAGTTTTGCCTCGGTCGCGATTCGTGAAAATAAGATAATGAAGCGAACCGTGGTGTACATATGTATTCATAAATATTCGTAATAAAAACAGTAGAATCAGTTTCAAAACTAAAGGAAACTTAGCCATGCAAGGGATCTCATAACATCATAGGGCCTATATTACCTACACTTGCGATTTGCGGGCGAGCTGCGGGCGATTTCCATACAAAACCAATCGCCGCGAGCTACATTTGTATGGAACTTCGCTTCTAGAGCAAATGAAAAAGGATAACAATAGTAAATATCCTAGATACCTAATAGAGAAACTAGCAAACAAGGCAAATTCGTCGGGAAACGGCAATATAATATTGTTAAACCGGTAATCAGTATAAAGAATAGGTATTTTGTTTCAGATTACGCAACTCAATGATAAATTGATAATTAATGCATATAAAATCTTGTTTTTATTATGTGATGACGATGAGTATGTCTGTAAGATGACTCATTCCCAACAATAATACACTTTTTTAAGCTGAATTATAATATGAATAAGACAAAGTTATTCAACCAAGCGTCTCGGCAATAAATACCGAAGACTCCATAGAATGTAGGAGGCTATTCTTTGAGATGCAGTAGGCGTGTGCGCATTGTTTGGCCGGATGCTGCCAACGACATCTAACGTATGGACAGGACTGACACCCTCCGCGATTCTGTTGCGCGTTTATTATTATTAAATATCGCCACCCATAGGCAGCGACCTGAAAGAGCACGCGTTAGTACGCGTTATGCGATAGAAAGAGACGGTTGGATGCGGGTCAGTTCTGTCCCGTCGTCGGACGCGAACGACAGTTTTGTTAGGAAGAGAGGCTTCTGTACGTATACGTACTACTTATTCTTATTCTAAGGTATGGATTAGGAGTTCATCACATTAAAATAACATATTCATTACTTGTGATTGTAATGGAAGAGACATTATAAACAAGATATGCCAAATAAGACCGTCATTACTTTTTTACCTGGAGAGGTGTAAAATCATGGCACAGTATTACTGAATATAAATTTTTCATTTACTAGACAGGTAAGTATGTAATATGAATTTGTAACATGTGTCATATTTGTTGGTTTGTATTATTTTCGCGTAGCAATAACTTGACTTGTTCGTTGGCGTGAAGATAGTTTATGGTCACTCACGATATCCAAGGAATAAATAAATACATATGTATTGTATATATACCTATGAGACTTGAACAAATTGTAAAATTGTAAATAATATTGACTGTAGGTTAACGCGGCCTATTCGCGGCGCTAAAGGTTTATAGAGTTAGTTCCGATGATAATGCGCGTCCATCTATTTCGTTTGTCTATGGCAACTAGACACATTGTAAAGAATTATACCGTGTGTGAGATGATGTATGCGAGAACACACACATAATAATATAATAATGAGAAAAATGTAGGACGTTGTACTGTACTGGGTGTTAAATGGAGGCCAAACATAAGCTTCGGTTATAGTGACAATATACATGTGAAGGAGGTTTAAGTTTGTAAATTAATCAATTAATTAAAACTTTATCGCACAGTTAAAAACAAGTACAAAAGGTGGTCTTAAGGCCTTAAGGCATTCTCAACCAGGTAACCATTGGGCTAAATAAAAACATTTATATTGTGCATCTTTAAAGTAAAATATATTTTTGTAAACCTAACCCAAATTAAGTTACTTACATGTGCTCAACTCTCATTACATATTTTGGTCAGCACATACCATATTTTGGTTAGCTGGAAGAGATCCCTTACAGGGATAATTTCGCCTTTGTATATAACCATTGATTTTTGTACTGCTTCTGTATGATTGTATGTGCAATAAAGTGTTTACATACATTCATACATATACATACCTACATATTATGAATACCTCAGGTATGACTGGAGGGACATGGCGGTGACGGATTTGCGCGAGCTTGATGCTTCAATTGGCTAGAAATAGCGCAGAACAGAGAAGAGTCACGTGCTCGTGGTCTCCGATTGGGGCTTACAATTCCGGGATTTTTGTACGGCCAATCCTGGGCTCCTGGCATTGGCCATAGAAAAAAAACCCGGGATTTGATTTTTATTTAGCTTGGGATCCCAGTATTGGCCATAGAAAACAATCCCGGGATTTTTGTATGTCCTGGGATCCCGGAATTGGCCATAGGAAACAATCCCGGGATTTTTGTTAGGCCTGGGATCCCAGTATTGGCCATAGAAAACAATCCGAGATTGAAAGCCCTAAAGAAGGACAAAAAGAAGAAGTTGAAGATCAAGGCTCATTTTGGGTTGCAGGGCTAACGGAGTAAATAAGTATACATATTATGGACATCTAAACAAGTTCAGCTCTCAAAAGGTAAATATTTCTAGACCGATCTCGCCTTAGGCACCTAATTCTACGTAAGGTCTGATCTAAAATATAAACAATTTTAATCCTTTAGAGATAAGCTTCATAAGTATCTGGACATATTTGGAATACTGGGCGATAAACGATGCTTAAATGGGCACAGCAAAATATAATATTAATTAATTTCAAATGCCACGTAAATACTTTTTCAATCCAACACGTTTAAAAGTCACATCTCACTGTGAAGTCCATACAGTGTTGTGCTCTTTTGACTTACAACGACAATATGTGTGTCAAGCCACGGAATGTATGGGAGCGGCGATCGAGCAACCGCTAACAACTTAAACTGTATATCCCTGATATCATATGCCACAGCTACTTGATTGAAATTTGCACTTTGTTACTCAAACATTAAGGTTGCTCTTCAATTGAAACAGTTGATCAAGATAGGACATTGAAATAGACAAGCGTCGATTTGTGTAAGTGTTCGCTCACGAACTGCATGTATCTTCGTAATAAATGTAAGAATAACCGCCGTTTTTATTTTACGACGGCCATTAGGCTACTCTTTTATTTAAACATCGTGAAACAACAGGTAATACGGTAAAACCGCGAATTATTGCGTAAAGTCGGCCTATATTCACTCAGATGTAAACTGAGGTTACCTAGATATCACATACGATCACATATTTATATTCCAAACAGACATTTGTATTTGTATAAGTATGTATATCATACAAAGGATTGGAAGGAAATATACTTAGATGGGAAGAGTAGTAAATGTAAGAAGAAACCACAATAGGCTTGACAATTACTAGAGAACTGGATTAGGTGGACTAATGGTTTGGTGATGGTTCCTGGAGTCCGATGGATGCGACCGGCACAGGACTGGCCATGGTGGCGTCCTTTGAGCATATGTCCAGCAATGGACGTCCTTTGGCTGATGATGATGATGATGGATGTGTTGGGTTTGGGATACTATTGAAACACACATTTAACGATACAAATATATGTGGTTTTTTATTATATTGTTAATTGTTATTTAGGAAGGCAAGGTGTGTGCCTACAGAGCCAGACCACGACAGTATGCAAACCGATTCGTTGCAAAGGTCTCAGGAAATTACGAAAAACAAAAGTGCTGTGTTATGCTCTTAACCCTTTCAGTGCGGAATGACGCCACACACCAACATTCATGACACACCTGTCGTGCCATCCGCAACGAATCGGGTGGTGCTGTGATAACAACAGACAGAGAATGAAGAATGGCCTCTGATATTTTCTATACCGTTTATGTACATCATAATCCACATTTACAATGACAAACTAGAGTCCGACCAAACTTTCGGTCTTTATTTCAAAATCACGGATAATTTATTTGAAATAAGACGTTATAATATGATATTTTAATAATTACTTCAAATATAAGAGACTAAATAATTAATATGTTATTTAAAAATTAAGACTGACTGATTATGATGGATTATTGTTTCTTTATTCCCAAGAAAAGATGTCCGTATACGGAAGTTTTGGTTATGGTTTCGGTTACTTCGAAACTGAGATCAAAGCCAAAATTCAGTTTCGGCCGTAAAAACTAGTTTCGGTCACTATGACAAACACAAACTGACAACAGTAACTTGACAGCAGTACCTAAATCTAATCATCGGCAAATCTAAACAAATAATAGAGCTAATTTACTGAGCTAATCATGATACAGTAATTGTTTACACCTCGATAAAGACGAACGGAGCTAAATAAGCTGAAGCAATTAAACCATACCCAATCATTGAAAAACAAAACATCGTTAGACCAATACTTAACACACGGTTTTAGACTCAACTAAGAGGTAATAAAGTTGAAATTTCCTTAGAATGTATGCTCTATTCAAAGCATTATAATTTTTAAATGCAATGATCTGCGATAGTTAGATTTGCTGTAACAACCGTAAACGTATCGGTATCCATGCGGTCGACCGACCGGTGTCCGATATAATTAGACAGTATTAAATTTACCAGCAAATGTGGAATATGTACTTCAATTAACAATAGTTGTGATGCAAATATCACCTGAGAACCTAGCATCTGAGAGCTTTCAAAAAGAAGATAAGACTGCGAAATAGATGGAGGTTGTAATGTGTCGATAATGTTTGTAACATATCTTTTTTCTTTAGCACAGAAAAAAAGAGATGCAGGTTTCATGCAGTGTGATGTTCATATTGAGGCAAAATGCCGCCCAAAAGAGAGTTTTCTTCTTTCTTCGTCACATGTATACAGTACTGGCCAAAAATATATCACCTTTGTGTTACGAATAAAATAATACTGTCAAGTGATTTAAAAAAAATACACGAAAATACTGATAAACAATCGCTATAGGTGGCCAGGTTTTCCCATCGGTCGTCCAAGGAGTCTACATAGTGCAATGTAATGTGCAAATGTTTTATGAAATATAAAAAATAGTTTTGCCTGGAGTGAAAAACGTGAAGGTTTTGGCCGGTACTGTATTAATTAATATATTTGGATTCTTCGAACAGTCCGTAGATAATTCTGTTTTTAATGCTTAATCAGTGCAGTAACCATTTTTAACTTAATCAGTGCAGTAACCAGTTGGTACCTTTATTTTTATTCCAGTTCCACAGGTTATATGACCTCAAACAACTGTACTTAATGTACATGCGCGGTGTTATTCATGCGCGGTCAGTCACGCTGTTCTATAGCATACCTATCAGGCTATCACCACCGATTACATGCCTTCTGATTCCCGGAAAGCGTGTAATCACTACCCTTCAGTTTCCACATAACGATGCGTCCCCAGCCACTCGTCTACCCACTTGCTTACACACTCGACTGGAAAGTAATTAAGCAGTTGGTATTCTGCGTGAGAACGGCTACTTTACGGCAATTAGTCTAGCCTAATCAGCATTGAGTGAAAGAAATGAGGAACCTATTTTACAGTAATGTGAGGTAATTGGTTGGAGTTGTGAGGTAATAGTGTGTGCGGAAAAAGGTGTTTTCTCAGGTTAAGCTCGTTTTTTTAAGTGTCGATGGGGCAGTTTTAAATGAAGATTAATTACTCTTTCATTGTTTATGACCGCTTCTCATAGTCCTGAAGTAAATGCGAAACTCGGTATGTTTATGTTGATATCAGAAAAAGTACCTGTCTATTAGATGTAAAAAATAGAGACGCCGACTCAAGTAGTATCTATTCTGAGTGCATATCGTCGGGTCGCGGAAAATTTGCCCCAATTATTTTATAATCTAGAATCTATTTCAACTGTATTCAGTTAGAATGGTATTTAAATTGGCGTAGGTTATAAAGCCTACCTACCTACGAATATAAAGTGCTAAACGAAATGTAGCCACTTTCCGGAGACACGAACATACTCACAAAATATACATTGTGTCATTATACACCCTGAGATCTATTAACAAGTCAGTTAGCAATAGGCTGATAATATAAACAAATTTAAGCATCACGACATTTACCTCCACGAATATAGGTTGTCAATGAATACCAAGCCCATGATATCAAATGCCACTTGACAAGCCAGTCCCATCACAGCTTCATTTATATGCGATGTTTTCGATCCACAAGGCTCGGCGGCGGCGCTGAGGTTGCCGTGAGCCTTTCTGAGCGAACATTCCAGAGATGTCGACTGAATTCTCTTTGCTTCGATTTGGCTCTTTTGACGGAGGTAGGTGAATTAGTATGGGGAGCGGGTGAATATGGCAGTTGTCAATGTTATCATAAAGGGTTAGGTTATGGGATTTTTGGTCGTAATTACATTCGAGTTCATCATTATATGAGCAAAGATTGGACCAAAAACATCTGAACAAGGCCCTATTGTCAGAAGCATAAGAACTAGATCAGATATTTATGATCCGTTTTTTGCTCCGATAATGATGAACTCGACTGTACATGTGGAATGTGGATTTCCTCATGGATCTTAAAATAGTGTCCATAAAGTTACAGGATGTCAACAAATCCGTGAAAGTCGTTTTCCTTTGATGCGACGTTTGACAAGCTGGTGAGTTTACCTAATGTGAGACTAAATGCGTTGCTTTTCATTTCATCGTAGACTTGCTGCGACTCGTCGCATTGTTATGACTTTATGAGTTAAGAGCTAGGTATCTTATAACCACTATAAACATCGTCAGCCTTCCCGGACTTAAAGCTACAGTAGAACCCGCTTAATAAGATCACGTTTAAAGCGTGATCTTCTTCGTGTCTTATGTATATGAAAATGGTACCTTGTTCAATTCAAAACGACTTAATTGAGTAATCCATAATTTTAGAAATCTTAAAAATAACTTCAATAGCAATAGATAGACATAAAACGTTACGTATGACGACCTAACGCATGAAAATTCTGTGCAATAATGTCTCTCCGTTTTTCGCTCTCTTCCACTTTCTCAATCGTGATTTCTCTGTTAGTCACAGTAAACATTCCAGAAGTCAGAACATAGATGACGTAGTATAACATAACATCTAATACAGTCTCCGATGAGAATAACTCGGCCGTTCATCAGTATTCTTAGTCCATGCCGTAACTGAACTGTACAGTAATTCAAAATTTCGTCGTTAGTCTCAGTATCTAAAATAATTTGACCCGTGACATAGTAATAAGTTAATAACAGTTCGTATTCGGAGGCCATGCTGCTGTGGTATCAAAATCTAACCGACGATTGTACCCATATACTTTGAGCCCCGATTATAAACTTTTACAATAAAACTGACTAGCACTTACCCGCGGTTTCACCCGCGTTGTTCTCGCTATTATCCCAAGAGAACTCTTTACTGGGATATAAAATATATCTATCTTATGTTTTAATCCAGGACTTGGTTTACTTACATGCCGAATTTCAGCACAATCCATTCAGTTGTTACCGCGTTATTTAGTAACTAACTATAAACATCCAAACCTCCAAACATTTTAAGATCCTAACATCTTCACAATTTTCTATTACTATGAAATACCATGTTAATCATGTACACAATTATTGTTATGCTCAATGTTTTTAAAGAACAACTAGTGAGATTCTTGCGGCAATTCTTCTTATTAGAGGTCATTTTCCAATGCGCTGGTAGAATCAGCCCTATACGAGTATAAGAGCCCTTGAAGCTTAATTGCAAATTAAATGAAATGAGTTCATCATCATCAGCTCTTAGTCCTCCACTGCTGGACACAGGCCTTTCCTAGTTCGCGTCACCACACCCGGTCCTCAGTTCTCCGTATCCAACCGCTTTTCGCCAATTGCTGAGTGATGAATTGAGTTCACGGGCCAAATTATATTAGGTATGAGATTCACGGCATAGTTCTGAAGTAGTCTAAAGTATTACGTGCAATTATAAATACAGAGCCAAGGCTGGCCCAGTACCTCGCCTTCACTACACTGGTAACCTCTTCTGCTAATTGCTATGCGTTGTTAGGTGTGGACTCTAAAAGTTAATGATACACGTTGTGAATGTGTTAATTACTTGAGTATTTTTACGAAACTGCTAGGTTCTAGACCATCTTTAACATATTAAGCAATTAAATGAACGACGCATAGAGTGCGACTACGCTAAGTTTGCAGAGGTCAAAAAAGGTTTTATTTAAAAAAAACATATTGCAACATCACAAGAAAGAGTATTAATAAGTCTCGATACTTGGCAAATATCTTTCCGTTTAATAAGTATATATATAGTGTGTCTGCATACATACCTACTGAAATAAATATTCAGGACAGTCTTGCACAAATAGATCAAGTGCAAGACCAACCAGACCATGCAATGCTTGTATACATGTACATATTTAAATATAATTAAACGGGGAATGGCATTTATCGACAACAGCTGATTCTTGGTGTCAAAAGAATGCCTAGATTGTATAAAACCTACTCCTAAAACTTCTGGCCGCTAAGCTAATAAAAATTAAAAAATAAAGTGCTGTCAGTCGGTGTCGAAGTTTATCTCCATCAACAAATTTCATTTCCTAAACTGATTTCAAGAAGGAGGTGCTATTGCATTGTAACCGTTTTTATCGTATTGATAAAAATTGTACAAATACTTGAGTTATTTTTTCTATGGATATAAATACAAGCTCTTATTCTTAGTAAAAAATATTGGATTTTGCAGTCCATTAGTTTTAAAAGCTAAAAGAGTTTGCTATCGTTGACCATAAATGTATCGTTTGAAAAAAACCTTATTCGTTCGTTACTGCACTCTCATGCTCGATTAAAAAAAATTGTTGCCTTCAGTCACATTTATATTTGAAGTTGTCAAAATTTTTCATGCAATAGCAAAGATTTTCCTTGTTATTAATTTTATTATTTGAATAGATAACAGTTAATTAAATATTACCTTGATCAACATTTTGCATACTAGTTCAAAATTACATAATTATTAACAAAATTTGTTTTGACATAGCCAACAGAAGTGATGGAGCGTGACACAGTTGATGATAGGTTGTGAAATGAAAAAATTAGGTAAACGTCGTAAAGTTAGACACACTAGTGCCTAATAGTTGACAGACTGCTGACACCTCTATTGCTAATGACTAAAATTCAAGATGGCAATTAATGGGACTGTGTCTAACTCGGATATGGCAGAGACGCTTTTAGAGAACAAGACTTTAAGGAATCTCTTTCATCATTTTCTTTTATAATATGATACAGCAAATTTTTGTATTTATTATAACGACACAAGTTTCAATTCAATTCAATACGTTTATTTCGGAATAAATCCATATTTATAATGTGTGTGTGTGTTTATTTATTTTTATAATGTGCACTCTCTGTTTGTGTTGTGCGATGTATCTTTGCTTATTCAAACTAAATTTATAATGCTCGACTATCATTCTTTAATATCAGTCGTTTGCGACCTTCGATGCCATAAACAGACATATAACAGACAGTATCTTAAAACGGTAACACTATGGCTTTAAATAAAAAGTCTAAAAACATAAATAGTGACTCTATCACTACTCCTGTTTTCATCAGTACTTCAATTCCATTGGAACTTGACATTTGGTGTCTTACGTACGTTGTCTTTAAAAACTATATCGAGTTTGTTTTTTCCATGGCGTAGGTAAAAACATCGCTGTACAACTGGTATCAAAGCACAGCTAATGAATGAATTATTCATCTCTCAAATTCATCAATACATTCCGCAAAATTGCGACAGGCGTAAGTCAAGTCACGTCGCGCTTAATTGCCCCATATAGCTAGGGGGGCTATTCTCGACCAGTAGATAGCTACTCCGCCATCGTATCCTAGTGTAGAGTAGAAATACCTAGATAAAATACCCAAGTATTTCAGTCTACAAAGGTAAGGCCTACTACAACTTCGGGGATGTAATGTAATAGTAACGTGCGTGACTCCATGGATTTATCAAGTATTAAGATCAGTGCTAAGACTTCGTAATATTTTCGTTTTAAATTATGATTTCAAAATGATGAGGCAAAGCATGTCACGTGACGATTAGGGATCTATGGGGTTATGTTTTTTTAGACCCAGCGATCCAAAAAGAGATATGTCAGTCCTAAACTATGTACATAGTTCTGTATCTGAACAAATTCAGCACAACTGGCCAAATTATTCGTCGATGCCCTCTCTATTCACAAACTTAAATGTCACTGGTCTTGTGGCTGTCTCGTGGTCCGTGAGAACAATTTTATCGCTCGACATCGTGTAGACGGAGCAAGAATAGGCCACCGGTACAATAGCGGCAATTTGTTTGGTATTTGACGTACGCTATCGCATTCCTTTTAACTTTACTCCAAATATGAGCATTTATTGCGTCAATAATGGCTTTCTTTGCAAGTCGAGGACTTTCTGTGTAAGTTGTAGTTATTAATCAAGTATGTACCTATATCTTAAAAATATGTGAAAACGAAGAGTATTCACTTAGTGATCAACTAATCCATTCGATAACTGGTTGGTCCAGGAAATTGCAGGTAGGCAGAGGCTATGCCGGTTTTTCATCGGCCCAAAAATCGAAACGAACAGAAAATAATAGGAACTCTGCGTGAGTTTAATTGGTGGGACAATATAAACTCATAAACGAAAGGGCATGAAATGATTTTTACCATTGATTCACAGTTAGGCTTCAAATGAATTCGTAATAGAGAGAGATTCAATATTATTTTAGTTACAACATAATATTTTCACGTAAACTGCCCAACATGTCAAATTACAACAGGACGATACACATTTAACCACGCGTAAGTTCAGAAACTATCAATTTACGGTGTGATAATAACTGCAATTGTCCCTTAAGGTGTTTGCGGTTGGTAAACAATAGGTCACTTGTAAACAGTTACTTAATTCTTCGGCCATAAGGTCCACTGGTGTTGGAATGTGGTCTTCGAGGTCAGCAAGGTTAACCTGGTAGTAAAGGTTGCTCATAAGTGGGTCAGGTCTATTGACGGACGCGCCGTGTTTACAAACGAAGCATGTAAGGTCCATTGTGTGATACTTCTGGAAAAGATTCCTATTTTTAAAATATAATGCGAAAGAGGGTAACGGATCAGCGTGACTTTATGCATAGAAGGAGAGAGTGATATACAGTTTATACCTAAGTCTGAAAAAATGTTTGGAACCTGTAGATAACACCCGTGAAAGTATAGCCATAAATATTTGTGACATTATTAAATAAAATAAAAAAAAATATTAACTGTCAATAAGTTTATATAATAGGCCACTGCTAGGAAGATGCGTATAAAATCGTCTTAATTGACAACATTTCATTTTAAGAACACTTTAAAATGTATATACGATTCGAAAGCATTTTGTCTCCTGAACACTACACTATTTTTATATTTTTTTTATATCGCTTAATATAAAAAATACAAATGAATAAAAAATATGTTCTCATTTTACCAGTTCTACGGCACAATAGATGAAATGCCAGTGCCTTTTGCCACAGAAAAAAAAAGCTGTCATAATTTTGAATTTGACATTGTCAATGCATACTGTGAGATCGCTTATTTTTTTTCGATCGCGATAAGACTAAAGTAATGGTTTATTCTACCGTAGAACTGTAGTTACGCCCTTTTAGAATAAGTAAATATTAATATATTAATTATAAATTAATTACAAATCCTGGTAAAACAAATAAACTATCAGCGTATTCGTCGTTTCAAACCAAAAACAGTGAACCAATAAAATTAAAGGCTCAAAAAAATGAAAGGTTGTCAATTGACAAGCGGGAATGTGGTGCCTTTTGGCTGAAAACGTCACCTTTATACTTAAAATACTTTTGGCTGATAGCAAGAGTTATTATTAGATCACGCAAAAGTTTTAAACACAGTATTATGAGCATATAGGAACCCATCCTATTTTGATTGAATACCAATAGAGGCCTAGTTTTGGTTTCAACATCAATGGGACGGCTGTCCAGGGCAGTAGGGCAGGCAAACCGGTATTGGACATTTTAAGACCGACTTTAGCCACGACGTATTTGTTCCTTAACAACGTTAAGTATATAGTTGAATATAGCCAAAAGTGATCCAATGGACCAAACCAGACGCGTACGTTACGATGCTGGCAGAACAATGAAGAAATCCTTTTCCCGTTTTGTACTTGATTATGTATTGTGGTCCATTAGTCTTTAAATTGTTGAAATTCAAGGCATTTAATATAAAATGGTAGGTATATAAATCAGTATTTGTCATTTAATTTAGATAGGACTTATAGTTTTCTAAATTGGATTTTCACTAAGTTTCGCAGTGATCAGATAAAATGGAATTTGAGATATGACGACCTCATGTAGCACTGTCGAGCAAAAGGTTTGACCTCTCTGGTTAATGTGTAATACTTTATCTTGGCTATAGCAATCAATTCACGAGTGAGTGAATAAGTACGATATACCGGACGAGATAGGTACAGCAATCGCAAATATCTCCTATGATACGTATTACTTACTGTATTACATAGGTGTTGCAGTTTTTGCAATAATAAACTTTTTGGTTGCTTTACGAGTCCATTCATTATTCGAGAAAATTATTTTCCGTCACCCAGGACTTTTCTGCACATTAGGCGAGGAGAATATCCAACTTAAATAGGCTATGACCAGCGAGAAAAAGACGTAATAAAGAAGGCTCCACAGATACTCATTTACACACACCAGATATTTTTTACAGTCCTGGGTGCGTAATATATAAACATACTATCACTGTTTCCATATTTGGCGACTTTAATAGCATTAACATTATCATTATAAATTTTAATTGAGAAATACATTGCACATATTCACACAAAACTCTTGATTGAATAAATTAAATGTTCTTAGTTAAAATATGTTTAATGTATTTTCTAATACATCTACTTAGCTGCTGTTAGTTACACAAATGATATAAAATTTCTAGAAACCGTGTTTCACAGAGTTTCGTAAATTAAAGCCGACTTGTTAGATTTTACTTGCAATTAGATTCACATTGCATCCGCTCGACAATTAAGTGTACGATTAATTCAGTACAGTACGTAATGATTCGGCCTTTAATTATTGTTTATAATAATAATAATAAATAGTTTTATTTTCGACCAACTAGGATCATTGCATTGTGTTAGTAACAATTTGGAATTTTTTTGGTTTTTTATGATGAGGGAAACATATACTCGTACCCTTGGTAAAATAAAGCCGTATGTGACTTTACGTCCAAAGTGCTTTTATTACGCGAATGTTACACAAATCGTACCCTTGGTAAAATAAAGCCGCATCTGCAAAATGACGACTTTCAGGGGAAGCGTTTAAATCTTTTTGTTTCGTATAGTTAACAGCATTTGTGTAACATTCGCGTAATAAAAGCATTTTGTACGTAAAGTTATATACGGCTTTACGTACTTACGTACTCAGTAGGTAAAAACAGTAAAATGAAACCTTAAATCAACCAATATCCATGAGGGGCTATATTCATGTAGACATCAGATGATTAGTATTTTTAAGTGGAGGAAACTCCTCTAGAATCACATTTGATTAATATTTCAACATTATTTACAAACTGGTATTATTTTAAAATGTTGTTCTATTTTGTAATAGAGATTTAGTTAGCCCTGTTCGGGCACGTTTTCTTACCATTGTAACTTCCTACTTGAACATGATCAATTGCTTGACGACGATAATACCCAGGAGAGTGGTGATAAGCCACGGTAAAAAATACATATACCTATACAAACTGATTCCCTTGTGTAAGCATAATTTTCTTCCTCCGAAAAACTTATGTCAAAAGCAAACAAGTTTCTTGCGTAAAAACGCATAATGCTTAATTACAGATAAAAGGTGCTATTGACTTTTCAGAATATACCTATCTATAAAAAACCTTACTATTCCAAGTGACTGCGGGTAAAAGATTTTCCGAAATGGTCTTCGTTAAAGCCAAAGAACAATTATGCAAAAATTATTCGGACTCAAAATTATGCTAAACAGGAGGAACCTATATGTAGACACCAAAAACATGTAGCAAATAAACAAACAGAAACAGGCAACAACAATGTTAATAACCAACTAATCATACTAATCACCGTCTGCAGATCAGATACATTCGGAGCCGATGACATGACTCCGTGCCGTCATCCTTCACCTTGACGCGCCCGTTACGCTCCGAAGGCCACACGTATTAGTAGGTATTACTATATTTAATACCATGTACATTCAATGTCAAGCAAAAAGCAAGTCGGAAAGTTCCAGTTAGATGGAAGCAAGGCATTCTTTCCAGAAATAAGACGTCCGATTGTCATGATCCTCAAACATGAAGTATGTTGAGATCTTATGGTACCTATATAGAGATTGTCAAGCGTGTTTTTATGCTATAGCAATGTGACCAAATTGCAGCAGCGTGTCAAGAAGTAAAAGTGACGAAGTGCTCTGTGACCAATCAGTTTCCAGATTCCACGCCGATCGTAGCACGTAGCACTCTTGCGATGCCCTTTTTTCTTCATCTGTCACATTTTCCAAAGCACCAGTAGGGGTTCAGGCTTGAAAAGCGGCCGTGGTATATTTAATTTAATCATAGTTCCTAAGGGAGGCATCCCTTAGGAACGTAATGGGTTGTTTCCTTCCAGAATAATACCTATATATGTAGATATCTAGGGCTGAAATATGTCTATTTAAGAGTACGTATAGCCGTTGTAACAACATATTTTGCAGTTCTCAGAACTGCTACTACTGTTTCATAACAATTAAGCTCTTTAAATTATAATCAACTGCTCTGGTACTGTTTACTGTATTAGATTTTGTTATTAAACTTTTACCGTTTGAGTATAATCATCATTATCGAGTTAGCGAGGCATGTATTAATTTGATGTAAGGTATTTGCCATCTTGAATGTTAAGTCATTGGCAATAGAGGCGACAAGAGGGTGACAACTATTGGGCCTTAGGGTGTCAAATGTAGGTTCTAGAAATGCAAAATCACGCCCTAATTAAATTATTTCTGTAAAGCAAACCGATTTGGATGCTAATTATGTTGATAGTGATAACATGCTAAGTCACACTCAAGGGACCCTAAAAGTTTATCTATAAAGGGATTTCGGAACGGTTTCCGCGCAATCCCAAATCGCCAACAAAACTACGAGTATGATTCAACCCGGTAAGAGGATATAACTCCGCTTGGCCAACTATTATCGCTGCACTATGTCCACAAGTTTCCAAATATGTTTGCAGTTTGCAAGCACCGCCAATAGTTTGCCGAATAACTTGCGACAAACGCCTAACTAGGCTGTAGATAAAGAGACTGTTACACATGCAACAACCAATCGGAGCAAAGAGAATTCAATAAATATTGAAAAGAGTATAAAATTGGAGGCGTATCATATAATATACCACTTTTATTGCGTTGATGTATTATAGTAACATTGTCATCATAATACGAGATTTTAATTTATTCGTTTTTTTACAGGAAGTAATTACAAGTAGAGTTTATTGCATCATTAAATTAAGAAACGACTCTAACATACTGACTGACTGACAATGAGAATTACAGGGGGTAATATTACTCGTATGAGCATACTTACTTATACATATATTTAAACGTATGATTTGTCTTCAATCAAACACTGTCAAGTTATTCCGAAAAGCGGGACTAGGCCTGTCCTAGGCGCGGGACATTTAATTTTGATTTAAAAATCGGGACGTCTGGCAACGCTGTTGCCGACGTTCCCTGTCCCTTTCATTCAACGGCGATTGAGCAAAAGGGATAAAAGATGTCGTCGACGACATATCGGTAGGTTAATTGGCTGTGACATGCTGAGTCGCACGCGAGATAATGATGCGGTAGGCTTGTGCTAGCAATACAATTAATGATACAATTTCTGTTCGCATGTTGCGTAATGAGATCAGATTGAAGTTCAAGTTTGTAGATAAGTACCGTCACGGCAAATCCGGAGTTGGCAAATCTAAACGAGCGCCGTGCAATATTTACTGCAACAACTATTCTTTTTTGTGTGGTTATGAAAATAACTTTACCATGTCAAATGCTTCGTCGACTTTTGATCTTAGAATTAGGCAAGCGAAAAGTAATTTGATTGCTTCGTAATTCCAACATGTTGTTCAGGGCGATTTCAAACTCCTTGTTACCTTTGTCTTCATATTTATCTGTAATTTGAGTTATTTTTCCAATTATTAGCTGTTTGTTTCCTATTTTCTTATTTAACTTGTAAATTAATGGTATTTTTCCCAACAATACGCAAATATTTAAGCTTTTCTCTATACAAATGTTTTTGTCCAATTCAAGAAAGTATAAACGGCAGATTTAATGCATTCTCTACCAGTCAAGCATCGGGCTGAACAGTAATATGAATCTGATCCATTAATTCTGTATGTTTGGTGCATATTATATTTGCAGTTATACTCGTATTGCTGGTTCACCGGTCCTTGAAATTCTACTGTCTGTAATTCTGTAGTCCGACCTATTAGCCTATTACGCAACTAGGCTTTTTACTATGAGGAAATGCATTGTATCACCTTGACCGTCATTGCCTGTTGTGCTTGTAACATGACTGTCAAAGCCTGATAGTCACGTATGCTGACTTAATTTTGGAACCAGCATTTTTCCATGTACACTTCCGTGTTTTGTAATTACTTATTAGCTGTTAGCATTTATTTTAATGGAGCCGACACCTTATTAAAGTTATAAGGTGGGTTATAACCGAAATTTAAAATGGGAATTTTAATTTTACGGCCATGTATTTTTGGTAACTGAAACTTAAGTATTAAAGCTTCCGTAAGTACCATCCGTCCGTAAGGTTAATTCGTACTGATCACACTAATAATAGCGATTTGCGCTTTGAAGTGCTACAAATCATGTTGTTCATTAACTCCATCATTAGCAGTGACACTACGCTCTCACTTCTGCCTCCAGCGTTATGTGGCCACTCTAAAAACCCAATAGAAACAAAAGAAATTGTCGAAGATGCTAATTGTTTATTAACGATCTTTGTTTAAATACACCTGTGTTTTGTCCCCATTACCTCGATTCAGGCCTCTGGAGAGCCAGTGTGACGATGGCTCGCTCGACGCTCCGATGCCTATCGCCTCGTGTCGTCACGTACCGATCGTAATTGCATCACGTTCGCAAACCGCGCCAAATGCTTCCGATAACTCGCAGAAAATGCCGACTTTTCCGCTTTCTTGCACGGCATCACTCGTTTGTTTTTAAAAACAAAGCAAAAAATACACTTGCGCGTTCCAAGAATCAGTCTAACTGGCCAGCCAGCCGAGCGGTTGTACCTCAGATCATAGAAAGAAATAGATATGAACTCGCACGTAACTTCCATGAGTACCAGTGACGCCACATTTTGCCCACCGCAGCTCCCACACACACATTGAACTGAGTAAAAACAAAGCGACGGGCGGAGCCTGAGAGTCTACGACAACAGGCATTCAAGCGCTAGTGAGAGAAGAACGATAAAATGGAGTCGATAAGATGTCGATAGTTGAAATCCTTCGGGGTATTGAAACGTTTTTCTTGTAACAGTGAAGTTCTGATAGAACTGTACATATATACTATCCCATAAAATATTTAATGTAAAAATAAGCCAAGTCTCGAATTTTATTCACTACAAAATCCTGTGTGATTTTTTTTATTGATTCTCACTGTAAGTATATAAATAAAATTTAGTGATAAGAAAAATAAATCACTAATAAAACATAATGGTAACCTAAATGACACAACGTGAGTAGGTACATATTTATATTCTTTTTAAAATAAAACAATTTCAATACAATCAATTCTTTATTATATTATACACTAGCAAATCGCCCCGGCTTCGCACGGTGTTTCTCTATTATATTATGCAAGTATTATACATATAAATCTGACTGATTTACTGCCCTGTAAAATGCAGATATTTATTCAATACCTGCCGTTTTGATAATTTGGGTGCTGCGTTTTTTGTGAGGTAATGAAGCCTGATATTTAAATATTTCTCCATTACCGCTTTGGTAAGTAAAATTAAATGGTTTGTTAATGGTGATTGGTCATACTGGTGAAATTCTATGTCCTTAAATAGGTCCAAACCAATAAAATGGGGCAGAGCTTTAGATATCAGCTGTTCTTTGATATTTTTTGTGGTCACATTCAGCTTCCTTTTATCTGAGAGAACACCTGATTTTATGACCACTTCCATTCTCACGCATATGGTGATGACATCTTGAGAAGGATACATCAGTCCACCTTTATCTTTTAATGTGATAAACCCGTGATGCGCGTCTTGAATTTTATTTGCGATCAAAGCCCCAACACAAGTTTGACATTTCAGGGCTTTTAATAAAGCGTGCACTACAAAGCCTGCAATGTAAGATACAGTCTGAGAGCCAAATTCTGTGATGTCTTTAACGAGTACATTAACCTCCTCGTCAAAAACAGCCTGTTCGTATATTTCACTTATGTCATCCTCCTCAGAACTATCGTTAAGGTAACGCGCTTCTATAGATATATTTATTTGTTTTGAAGCTGATGAGCATGTCAGTATGTCAATTTTTTCAAGCGATTGGCAATTTCCGCTATCCACGTCCCTGAGTTCCGCTTTTATCGTTAGTTTCTTATAAATCGCAAGAAATTGTCTTGCTGTGGGGTTGGTATTACACCCACCGTGGGCTCGTATATTCCCAAACATGAGTTCAAGATGGTCTTGACTGAGCTTGTACGCGGGAATATATTGCAATTGTTTTTCGTTTTCAACGTACTCATTGTAAAGAGCTTTCATGCTTTTTATGCAGGTTAGAAACCCTATAAAGCCGGTTTTTCTATCGGATTTCACGACTTGGGTCTTTTCTTCATCATCGAGCTTCAGAGATGTTATATAAGCCTCCATTTGATCAAAAAACTCAAATACTTTTTCTTTGTTTCCGGAGTACAAAGGTTTCTTAAAGTCATATTGGGCCATATTTCTGGAGTTTAGGCAATCAAATAAATTATTTATGTTTCGAATAAAGTCAATTGTTCCATCTAGACCTCGACTATCAGTTATTATGTTACGCTGGGCACAAAACTTTAAGGCATCCGCTACGCTGTTGCTAAACAATTGTGACGCCAAACGAACCTTCATTTTTTGGTTTTTAAAAAAGATATGGCATCTCCTTAGTTTATTAGCTAAATGCAAGTTCTCTTTTTCTTGGATGTCATTTAGGTTTTTTATATGACTCCACGTTGAAACTCTGTCTGAACCGTCAAGAAACGTGCCATATGCTTCAAAGGCATTTCTCAACAATTTTAGCATATGACACGGATCAGGCATTATAAAGACAAGTTTATGCGTGACCGGATGCTCAAACCCCGTTTTAAGGTTGTTAGTGTCGAAGGAACATCCAAGATTCTTGGCCATGTTCATGTTTGCCGGACAACCGTCGAAAGTCAATGATGTTATTTGAATACCCGTTTCTTCAAGTAGCTCTAAGCACTGTAGCACAAGGCTTGCACGCTGTTCTGCAGTTACACCGGCCACAAAAAAATACCCAACCGGTATTTTCCATGGTGCGTTGATAGCAGTAACCAAAAACACTAAAACCTCTTTGGCTTCAGGCAAATAATCTCCCGATTTCTTTGCATTGCACATGTCAACATAGCCATGCATTTTTTTTCCATCCCACTCCACACGCTGCCTGATTGCCATTTCGTCCATTACCAAATTGCAAAGCAATTTGTATTCTGATGCTTCAGCTTTTTCTTTTAAAGCTTTAAAGGATTCGTGTGTGAAACCCGGCTCGGCATCAACAGTTTGATACCACTTTTTTATTGTTCTTGAATGTGGTAGACACGTGTGAAATTTTTTCCTTACATACTCGTATGCCTTTGGCGAATAGAAATGAAGTGTACAGGCAAAAGCTCTTAAAGCTGGCGAATATTTAGTTGCTACATTTTGGCCTGATTTTTGTGTTTGACTAAAACGTTGGATTAAGTCATTAACACCCAAATCTTCTAAATGTGCGGATTGCTCTGCGTTGACTAGATTTTTTTCATTCAGTTCCTTCAGTATATCTTCCAGTTTTGATATTTTTTTCTGGTAGCGGCTGCTTTTCTTCTGAAGCGACTTAATTTTGGCCTTCTGTTTATTTATCATGTTTTCACATTTTTCAATTTTCTGTCGCATTTTAAATTTTCGGGGTGTCTCAAAAATATCGTTATCGCCCGGTAGCTGGAACATGAAAAAAATACGCAACTCTAACAAACTGAATTATTAAAACAAATAAAGTTACGGAAAAAGTGGGGTTCAGTTCTGACAAATTTAGCCTCTGTCGCTTAAATAATTTTAATATAAAGTATCATACAACACTTTCGTATGGTATAAACCTCAAAGAAACTTACTAACATCGTAATATACTTAATAATAAAAAAATACGAACTTTAGTTTTATTTTCCGGTGAGCAGGACCGTTTGGGAACAGATGCAAGCATCTCAACACCTGAATATGACGATGTTGATACAGTGATGTGTGTTGCTGTCTGTAAATAACAATAAAAACTGCAATGGTTAAGTTACGGTACTTGGGCCTCAGGTAGAGCCGCAATGAATTCAAACATTAAACAATAAGTACAGTTAACATTTTTAGCCATCTGGTCAGAACGTGAACGCAATAAAATCAAATTTCTCAACAGAACTTTTTGTTTCTACATCGAAAATAGGGCTTCCAATACCGTTATTTGCAATACCGTAATTACGGTATTGCCCATACTAAAAATAACGGTATTGGAAGCCCTAATCGAAAATGAATCTCTGATAAATGCTTTAAGTTATATAAGTCGTTAAAAAGCATACACTTCTACTGTACATGAAAACTAGGTTTAAAATAGTACCTGATTTTCTTTATTTGCATTTGTTGGGGTTATTTTGTGACCACAAGTCACGCATGTGAAGTTCGGCTGAAACAGAATAAGTAATTCAACATGTGTATTTTACAAGTCCCAATAGACAACTTATCCTTAAATCTGAAAAACGCATAACTTAGTAAAGTAATTAGAAGTGTACGACTATCAAATGCTTTTCTTATTTATTAATTACTGCTTATTTGAAATGCTGTCAACTGATTCGTTATAAGAATTGATTAAAAGTCTTTGAAACTTACTGTGATATTTTTCCTCGCTAAATTATCAGTGTTTGATTCGGGAATCTGTCTTAACGTAGGCATAGGTTTTGAACAATCCTAGAAACATAAGTGTATATATTGAGACAAATAAAATGTAACACATGATATAGATATGCAAAATATGATAAAATCCATTTAAAACGATTCAGCTTCATACCCTAAGTAACATTTACGAATAAAAATGTTACTATAACTTCAGAACCATAAGTATGACTAGATTATTATTTCTTCAACTTAAATGAGACCAACAATTTACTTATAACTTGCATGCTTATTTTTACAGAATACGGAAGCTAACTTTATTTCAAGAAGTAGGCTAACAAGCACACTTCCAGGACCTGATACTGTATAAATGGTAAACTTACCGATGAAACAATGTGACAAATCTTCAAAGTAGGTATTGCCCATTCGAAAAGTCTACGGCTTTTATTAAGAGGTTGAAAACATTTTTCCTGAAAATGATCCGAACATATCACGCTTCTTTGGACAGGAAACCAATTAGGACCTCTGCCCGTAGCGTCTATCCATTTTTCTTTAAAAGTAGGAGTTTTCGGAAAACTGGAATAAGACCAACGTAGTTTAATTAATTCTCATAATCTAAAAGTCATAATAACTTTACACACGCAGATAATTTTAATGTCCAATCTAGTAATCTATTAAACAAAATATTTAATTCTAGGAACAAGTAACGTACAAACTATTTGTATATTTTATTCGTAAACATTCTAAAATATGCTCACTTAATATATACCTAATGTAGCAATTAAATTTTAGTCAGGTAACAAAAAACGACAAACATAAAATAGATAATACTAATCTACATCTTATTTATCGATAATACTTAAACCGCAATAAAACACGCGCGCAACACTAAGTTACGAACGGCACATGCGGCCGTACCATGTATTTTCACGCGGCAGTGGATATCGGAAGAAGTATAATACATTGCGCTGTAGTTAAACATGACGTAAAGTGGTTGCTGAACTAAATCGTCAATGTATAACGTGTTTAAAATTTTATCACTACTAGGTGCGGTGTCGCAGTAACTAATGTGGAACTGAATTTGTTCGTTAAAATGTTTGTTTTTTTTAGATTTATAAGCAAAATATCAATGCATTTGCAATACTTACATATGGTAAGTGATTCCATTATTCTTGTAGTTCTTCGTTTGGCTTCTGTTATTACACGTAACGACAGAACAGTTCGGCATTTTGCAAAAATATCGGAGAACGTTACCGAAGTACGTCTGAATCGCGACTAACTTGTGGTGCCACTTGCTTCCCGAGCGATGTTTCCTTTTGGCCATGTCGCGGAGTCACGCGCCACGCCCCCGTTTCATATCTAGAGGGTTGTACTTGGTGTTTGATCAACTTGTCGAGGTAGTACCTACTAACCGCGACTTCGCTTGTTGCGCGATACCTCGTCACCCTATATAACTTTTGAACTGCACTGAACAAAAAGAGATAGAAAAAATACATATTTGTCGCGCGGTAAATTTGTGCTAGAGGTGCTGAAATTGACGTTCTAGAATCAACTTATGGTTCACAACGGGTCATAAGAACAAGTTGGTAGTAAAATTTTATTGTACTGTGAGGTGAGGTGAGTAGGCTTTTAACGCTGCTGAAGTGATGAAACCCAGAGGCCTCTGATTGCTCAGGATATCCAATATGGTGCAAAACGGGAAAGAATTCACTGCCTTTGGTCGGAGGCCAAAAACTTCTATGGGTCGCTACATCTAGTTAGATGAGTACCTACGTCTAGTTCTGTGACATTTGTTTCGTTTCTGACCACAACTTTTGTTTTTATCTAATATTTAATTTAGTCGTCACTACTTCAGAAGTGGTCGAAAGGCGAAATTGCTAGGTTTATAATATTGTAGTAAAATCTTAATTGTTTCATGTTTGGTATCTTGTAAGACATCTTAATGGCTGTTTCGTGGCGCGATGAGTCCGCGGCTTCTTTGTAGTTCATTCACATTTAGTTTGGGCGTGTGTGATCTTAGAACATGACCTGGAATGACCCTGTCTACACTCAGCTACTGTTCTGGGAAGTAATTTTTGTAAGTAGATACATATTTCTTCCTAAGACACACAATTGGTTTGGCCTGCCTAAAATTAAGATTTAGAGATAAGTGCACCTGTATTATTTAAAAAAATCATAATTGACTTTATAAGCGCTCTCTCTTGACCCTTCTCTGAATATTTAAGTATCGGCTTGTTGAAAATAGAAATGGAAAAACACGTCTAACTATGTAGAATTCTCGTAAATGATGACAGCTTCAATGTGAAAGTTCTTATACTTGTTTAACCAGTAAGTAGTGATACCCTCGATAGAACGCTAGGCACAAGTAACGGGCAAACAGCGTCACACACAAGTCTTGGTATTTAGGAATGGTAAAAGAAGTGGATTCAAAGGAGGACTCAAAGGGACTTGAATCTCAAAGAGCCAGGATCCTTTTTTCCGTAGAAGAGATATGGCTGTAATGCTATTTAATTATTCTATCTCTCTCTCTTTTACATATGTATTCCAGGGAAGCGGAATGCATCTGAATGTAATAGAGACATGTATCTTAAGTTGCCTATGAAGATATATCGATTTTGACGGTGTTTTTAGGCAAGGAAGCAAGCTCCACGATTTCTACATTCTGGACTGTAATTAGAAAACCACAAAGTTTTCCATATTCAGGCGCTTTCTCTCCTCAAAGTTAAAGTGGGTAATATCTATTTCGCCTTTGACGATAGAACTCCCAGAGTTCAACAGCTCATTGAGGCCAAGCGGCGTGACCGTATTGTAACAAACGATTAGTCGATAATGAACTAAGTACCAGATACCAGGCGACGTTACCGGTTACGTACGATGTACACCTGCGTTTGTCAAAGGTTTCTTTAGGAAGGCGCGTGCGGTGTTATGAAATTGAAATTTGTTTAACAATCTGAATATTTTTAAGTTTATGGTTGAACGTTAATCATATGAAGCGCTACCCAAAGGTATAAAGTTTGATATTCCACTTGAAATATAACACGATCGACACATCGTATAGTTTTTGTATCGTATGTTGATGAAATCCATCAAGTAGGTAAGTTAAGCAAGGTATGTCGCTGAGGTTATGATCATGATATCAAAGTAGACATACATGCAAATCCGTCTTCGTGACAACCAGTTTATTTATGCGCTAGAATTTTTAGCGTTTACAGTAAACAACAGCGTGGCGACCAAAGAACTCGATTCCTACCGGCTTGCCTTATATCAGGCATTTGAGCACCTTATTCTACAACTTTTAAGGAAAATGTACGCCAAATCTGCACCGGCTTGCCCAAGGATATCTTTCACGCAACGCCACTGGTAAACATATATATACCTATTCTGTAGATTGTAAAACATCGCACGAAGTATGTTGATATATCATAAACTAGAACTAGAAGGTCTAAAAGAAATGAAAAAAAAAACGAATGGAACAGACTGTTTTAACAATCTGGCCTACTTAAATAATGTTGCGCCGGTGGTATAGGTCAAAACTTTAAACGTGATTTTCCGTGCTTTAGAAGCGTTTTCAGCAGGCTGAAAAGTGATTTCAGGCCGTTTCAGAGGTGGCTCTTTCACATACTAGAAGATTGTAAATTCACCCTAGTTGCCGTTGTTTTCAGGCGCCTGAAACATGTTTTCAGTCCGTTTCAGGGCACCCTCTATCAGATGGCGCAATAACCTGAAAACCCGTTTTCAGGCGTTTTCAGGACCCCTTATGGGCCTTTGAAGTACACTTCAGTATATGGCGAAATTTCACGAAGGAGTGAAAGAGATAGCACTATTAGAGAGAGACAGCTATATTGAGAAGGTTCGAGAAGTGTGTGAAAGAGACAGAACTAGAAAGGGATAGCAATAGTCGGGAATGTTCCAGCCGAATCGAACATCGAACAATCTAGATTGCCTAGAACACTCGCGATGCGTCATTGACCGAGGGGTCACCGACCGCCCTTGGACTTTGGACCGAACATTCGCGATGGGATTTCTCTGGAACATTGTGGAGCAAGGGCCTCCGGATATATAAGCCGCGCGCCCACGACCCCACGGTCAGTTTTGAACTAACGGCGATACAGTGCGAGTCTCGAAGCGAACCTGAGCGAAAAGTTAATAAGTGCGTTATAGTGAAGTGATTAGTACAGTGATTTATTAAGTAAGTAAGCCTTGTTAATTAGTAATTTTGCAATAAAGTTTGCCTTTTTAATTAGTGGTTAATTAGTGCATTTTTCTATCACGTTACCTACCCCACGGACGTAACATTTGGTGTCAGAAGTGAAGATAGAAAATGCCGTTTACACCACGTGAGAACGAGCCGAAGGGAGTGCAGACGCGGAGCCAAGCTGCAGCAGGTGAGGACCCTGCGCCGGACGCTGGCTCATCAGAGTCACCGGCCCCATGTAAGCAAGAGATGAACGTCAATGCCATCTTAGTTCTCTTAAAAGAGCAAGCTCGTCAACAACAAGAACAGGCCCGGAAAATCGAAGAGGGGCTTCGTGAACAAAAAGAGCAAGCTCGTCAACAGCAAGAACAAGCCCGACAAATCCAGAAGGAACTACATGGACAGTCCCAGAAGCAAGAAGAACAATCGAGAATGCTTCGGGACGTGCACGAGACCGCGGCAGAATGGAAACGTGAAATGTGTGAGGTCCATGAGAAACTGGCGGACATGGACATTAAATTTGACACTCGACTTCATGACGTTAAGGCGAATGTCGAGACTGTTAAAGAGGAAGTCAACACCTACAAAAACCGCCTCCAGAAGCTCGAAATAAAAGTGGCCAGCGGTACGAGTACCTGTGCAGCCGAGGTACCTGTGTCGGGAGGAGGACGATTCAAGGTACCTCCCTTCGATGGTACATCGTCCTGGACAGCTTATAAGCTACAGTTCGAGTCCGTTTCCCAAGCTAACGGCTGGAGCAAGGAGCAGGCCAGGACAGCCCTAACCCTAGCGCTACGTGACGAGGCGCTCACCATACTGGAAGCCCTAGGAGAAGAGAGAAGTTACGACCGGCTTCTAGAGGCGTTGGAGGCCCGTTACGGTGACAAGCACCTGGAGCACGTCTACCGTGCTCAGTTGAAGGACAGGGCGCAGGGGCGCAATGAAACGTTGCAGCAGTGGGCCCTAGAAATTGAGAAGTTGGTCAGAAAGGCGTACCAACGTACATCCGCCTCCTTTGTGGACACCACGCTGGTGCAGGCCTTCGTTGACGGAATACGCGATTTGGAGGTACGGGCTGCAGTGCGACTGGGGCACCATGGGTCCCTGAAGGATGCAGTGGCTCACGCCCTAGAGGTAGAAGCTGTGCGTCAGGACCCGTCAAGGCCTTATAGGGTACGTGAAGTGTCTGTTAGGGAGCCGACTGCTCCCCGTCGTGAGTTTGGGCCACGATGTTACCATTGTGGAGAACGTGGCCACATACAGACTAGTTGCCCGAAAAGGAGCAGGAGAGAACGGGATCTCACTCCAGTGGCAAGGGCACCAGGCGCTGTGGCATCCGGGCCGCAGCAGGGAAACGAGTAAAAGCCAGGACTAAGGGACGAGTGCTGGCTGGTGGTCGAAATGTCCCAGTTATGATCTCACAGGCTAATGACGGGAATAGTCTGGTCGTCAAAGGAGAAATTGGGGGAGTACCATTACACCTTACCATCGACACCGGAGCTTCTCGGACGGTGATCAGTTCTCGGCTTCTGAAGCACCAGACTGGAGATCATCTAGTCCGACCTACGCATCTCCAGCTGCAAACCGCTACCGGCCAGTACATTCCCATACAGGGGGAGCGAGAGGTGGCTTTAAAAATTGGTGATAAGAGCTACTGGCATAAAGTGATCGTCGCTAACATCATCGACGACTGCATCATTGGGCTGGATTTTATGAGAGCCCATGGCTGTAAAATTGACTTGAAGGTTGGAGTACTGAAATTTGGGCCTGATGAGGTGCCTATGGAGGGTGGAGTAAATGGGAATGTTTACTGTACTCGAAGAACTATCCTCCAACCAAGGGCACAGGTTCTTGTTCCAGTGCGATTGCCGTACAGCACAAGACAAGGATGTCATCGTTGTGTTGTTGTGGAAAACGTCAAAGATGGTAAACCATGGATGACAGCCCGCACGGTGGTAACAACATCGTCTACAGCTTTCGTGAGAGTTCTTAATTTAAGTGACACCGAGTGCGTCCTTAGTAAAGGAGCTCTGGTTGGATTATGTGAGGAAATATCTTGGATACGAAGCTGTCAAGGTTCTGCGGAGAGCGAGAAACCTGGGTGTTCTGTGCCTCCAATGGACATTGAAAGGTTATTGGATGGCTCCAGAAACGATCTCACCAGGGAAGAGCTCTTTAAAGCACGTAAATTGTTGTTGCGATACAGCAATGTCTTCTCTGCGCACGACAGTGACATCGGAAGAACTGGAGTCGTACAGCATGAGATCGACACTGGTGAAGTCATGCCTATACGACAGCGACCCCGGCGAGTTCCAGTAGCTCGGGAGAAGGAAGTAGAAGACATGATCGAGGAAATGAAAAAGGGTGGCGTTATCGAACCTTCAACAAGCCCGTGGTGTTCCCCCGTAGTTTTAGTGAAGAAGAAGGACGGGACCATGAGGTTCTGCGTCGACTACCGCCGATTGAATGATGCCACTAAGAAAGACAGCTATCCATTGCCTCGAATCGACGACACCCTAGACACTTTGAATGGAATGAAATGGTTTTCTACGTTGGACTTAAAAAGTGGCTATTGGCAAGTTGAAATCAAGGATAAAGATAAGGAGAAAACGGCTTTCTCAACCGGAAAGGGGCTCTGGCAGTTTAATGTTATGCCGTTTGGATTATGCAATGCACCAGCGACATTTGAGAGATTGATGGAACAAATACTGGCTGGATTGCTGGGAGATACTTGTTTGGTCTATTTGGATGACATTATCATCATTGGTAGAGACTTCGATGATCACCTCAGCAAATTGGAGCAAGTATTGTCTAAGTTACGAGAGGCAAACCTTAAACTGAGTCCAAAGAAATGTTCACTTTTCAAACGAAAAGTCAATTACTTGGGACATGTGATTTCGAAGGATGGTATCCAGACAGATCCTGAGAAGATAAGTGCCGTGAAGGATTGGCCGATACCGAGGGACAAAACTGCAGTACGTGCATTCTTAGGACTTTGCTCATACTACAGGCGGTTTGTGAAGAGCTTCTCGGATATAGCAAAGCCATTGCACGAGCTGACGGAAGAAAAGCGACAGTTTGATTGGACCGATCGGTGTACGGCGAGTTTCAACGACCTCAAGCAAAGACTCTGCGAAACACCAATACTGGGGTATCCAGATCCAGCAGTAGATTTTATTGTTGACACGGACGCCAGTAATACTGGTATTGGAGGAGTCTTGTCACAGAAGAAGGGAGACAACGAAGTTGTAATCGCCTACTTTAGCAAGTCGTTGTCAAAGCCAGAACGAAATTACTGCGTCACTCGAAGGGAACTGCTGGCAGTTGTCAAGACGTTACAGCATTTCAGTAAATACCTGCTTGGGCGGAAGTTCCGTATCAGGACTGATCATGCTGCTCTGAAGTGGTTGTTGGAGTTTAAAAATCCCGAGGGCCAGGTGGCACGCTGGATTGAACAACTTCAGGAGTATGATTTCGTCATCGAACACCGTAGTGGGAAATCACATGGAAACGCAGACGCCCTTTCCCGAAGACCTTGTCCGGACGACTGTAAGCATTGTCTTAGACAAGAGGGCAAGGAGTGTTTGAGGATGCTGAGAACTGACACAGTCAGTGAAGAGTGGAGTGATGAAGTCATGCAACTAGCTCAGCAAGAGGATCCTGACGTGAAGCCCATTTTTGACTGGATTAATGAGGGTGTACCCAAACCAAGGTGGTGTGAAGTAGCTCCGATGAGTACGGTAACGAAAAGCTACTGGGCACAATGGGACAGCTTGGTTATGCATAATGGCGTACTATGCAGGAAATGGGAATCGGCGAATGGGAAGGATGCTCATCTACAAGTGGTCGTTCCAAGGAAAAGAGTGAAAGATGTCTTGGAAAGTTTCCACGACGGTACTTCTGGTGGACACCTTGGAATGAAAAGGACCTTAATGAAAATCCGACAACGGTTTTATTGGATTCACTGCCGTGAAGATGTCGAAAACTGGTGCAAGAAGTGCGTTAATTGTTCAGCAGTTAAAGGACCGCACACCCGTAGTAGAGGAGCGCTCAAACTGTACAATGTTGGAGCACCTTGGGAAAGAATTGCGCTAGACGTCGCAGGCCCGTTCCCGACATCTGACTCTGGAAACAAGTACATTCTTGTCGTGATGGATTACTTCACCAAATGGCCTGAAGCGTTTGCCATCCCTAACCAGGAAGCAGTCACCATAGCGGACAAGTTGGTGAATGAAGTTTGCTGTCGATTTGGAGTACCCCTGGAAATTCACAGTGATCAAGGCAGGAACTTTGAATCTGCGGTCTTTCAAGAGACTTGTCGAATCATGGGGATGCATAAGACGAGGACTACGGCATATCACCCACAATCGGATGGAATGGTGGAGAGATTCAATCAGACTCTAGAGAGACATCTGGCCAAGGTTGTTGAGAATCACCAAAAGGATTGGGATCGGCATATTCCTCTCTTTTTGATGTCATATAGGTCAGCAACCCATGAAAGTACGGCGGTTACTCCAGCGTATGCTAATTTCGGAAGAGAGCTTCGTTTACCAGCAGATCTTCTAACTGGACGTCCTCCTGATACTCCGAGGTCCATCACCGAGTATGTGAGTGATTTAAGGGATCGGATTGATGACGTTCACAGTCTTGTTCGTGAACACGGGCTTCAAGCTAGCACGAGAATGAAGACCCGATACGACAGGAAGGCTAACCAAATTGGGTTCGAGGAAGGATCGTGGGTGTGGCTACATAACCCGATGCGAAAGAAAGGAAAATCCCCAAAACTGTCCCCAAACTGGGAAGGGCCATATAGGGTAGTCACAAAGATCAACGACGTCACGTATCGGATACAGCGAAACCCTCGTAGTCCATCGAAGATTGTTCACGTTGACCGACTGGCGAGGTACCACGGAAATAATGATGCTCGGGACGAGCATGTCTTAGGAGGGGGTAGTGTTGCGCCGGTGGTATAGGTCAAAACTTTAAACGTGATTTTCCGTGCTTTAGAAGCGTTTTCAGCAGGCTGAAAAGTGATTTCAGGCCGTTTCAGAGGTGGCTCTTTCACATACTAGAAGATTGTAAATTCACCCTAGTTGCCGTTGTTTTCAGGCGCCTGAAACATGTTTTCAGTCCGTTTCAGGGCACCCTCTATCAGATGGCGCAATAACCTGAAAACCCGTTTTCAGGCGTTTTCAGGACCCCTTATGGGCCTTTGAAGTACACTTCAGTATATGGCGAAATTTCACGAAGGAGTGAAAGAGATAGCACTATTAGAGAGAGACAGCTATATTGAGAAGGTTCGAGAAGTGTGTGAAAGAGACAGAACTAGAAAGGGATAGCAATAGTCGGGAATGTTCCAGCCGAATCGAACATCGAACAATCTAGATTGCCTAGAACACTCGCGATGCGTCATTGACCGAGGGGTCACCGACCGCCCTTGGACTTTGGACCGAACATTCGCGATGGGATTTCTCTGGAACATTGTGGAGCAAGGGCCTCCGGATATATAAGCCGCGCGCCCACGACCCCACGGTCAGTTTTGAACTAACGGCGATACAGTGCGAGTCTCGAAGCGAACCTGAGCGAAAAGTTAATAAGTGCGTTATAGTGAAGTGATTAGTACAGTGATTTATTAAGTAAGTAAGCCTTGTTAATTAGTAATTTTGCAATAAAGTTTGCCTTTTTAATTAGTGGTTAATTAGTGCATTTTTCTATCACGTTACCTACCCCACGGACGTAACAATAATAAACCTGTTTGTTTAAGTCAATCTTAATAAAGTTTAATTACGTCTACAAATTGCGAGAGTTTAAATGTTATACCGTTTTAAATAGCTAATTACGAAATCTTTAACCGTGATTTGCACCAAAATAATCTTTCCCACCTACTTTTACATCCAGTCATTTACGCCTAAATCCTTTACAACTTTTACTTTAAGTAAACTGGTTGGAAAATGAATCCACACTTAACGTGTAGTTTCAATTGCTTGTGCGTTATATAAACGCGTAAATAGACGTGGAAAGAGTTGTAGTTATGGTTATGTAAGCAACGGTAGCGCACTCGGCTAAATAGGCGGGGATGCGTTACGATAAGATTGATATCACCGGTTTACTCAATACTTAGAGGGCCAATATTCAGCGTTTTTACGGCGTTTTATTTTCGTCATTATTGTCTCAGTAAATATTGTTCAAAAAAACGATGCCTAGAGTTAACTTTTTATGAAACCGAAAAACAGTCCTGAGATTAAGTCAACTTTTATCAAAATTGTCACGATTTGTCCTTTCGTTATAGTAAATAGTCGTCGGACAATAGTGATTGTCAAACCGCGCGGTCAAAACGCTCGGAAAATCGCCCTAGAGTGTAATTAGAGGTTAAACAGTTAGGCGATTAAGATACAACAAGACACAAGTACACTGTATAAATTTGGTCATAAATTAGCTTGGTGATGCGAAGCGAACATATTATTCATATTGGCTTTAATCTCAGCTGTTGTTAGTGATGACTTGATTGAGTTTAAGATAATTGCTTGTCAGGATCGGTTTATTCTCGTGGGGTAAATAGAAGTGGGAAGACGGCTGTTGAACTGATAAGTTCTGCTCAGACCAATCTTCCTAGGCGGCTAAATGAAATTACTGGTAAAATGGTGTTGATGTCGCCGCCCCGGTTTAGTTAGCCATTTGGTTTGCTGCCTAGCCTTTTCATTAAACACACTCCTTAACGGTTAGGTTTGTTAGTCAGCTTGTGTCCCTCAGAGCAGAAATAGAAGCCCAGTCTTCACCGAAGACGTCGTCGACCTGCTGGCGGGTCATAGTTTAGTGAAAATGTTTGGCAGTTAACCAAATGGCTAACTAAACCAGTTGGCTGTGACATTGACACAGAATTTAGGTTTCTAACTAGATCTCAATTTCACTCTAGAAGAGCTTTCATATCAAATCAGAAATAACGCTAAACATACTGAAAGGTAACTGTTCTCCAAAATAGTACTTAATAATACTAGGTATATTCGTCGCTTTATTAAAGTTGGGTGCAATTTTTATAATAAAAAAGGCCAGCTTCTATAAACGCACTTGCACGTTACGCGCTAGAGTTACCCCTGTGATGCTTTGGGCTTTAGAATGGTCTTTGAACTCACCTTTACATGTAGTTGATAATCGGTAGTTTTAGCGCACTCATTAACGGGTGTGATTTAACTGGGGCAGTGATGTCATTCATGCACAACAAAAGACGCATCCTGTGTATGTACAATATTTACCTACTAACTAGAGCCGGCACAGCGAATGTGAGAGGTTCAAGGCGGTTAAATGTCTGGGGTTATACATATTATATGTGTGTTCTTAGAGTAACAGTTGTAGAGTAAGAGTAGTTGCCAATAGCAATTTTTTCGATAAAAACAGTATGCCATTATTTTTTTCGCTGTCACATTACAAATGAAACAACGCACAGGAAATTTGACATTTCCACGATCACAAATACATATTTTATTTACAGACCGTCTTGTTTCTCGACGGTTGTTCGGTCTCTACCGAACAAAATAATAGTACATTACACAACTAGGGTGGTAATACAAAGAAAGGCCGAGATCGCAGAAGATTGCGGCCCGAGCTACAGCGAGGAACATAAATATGCGATCGAGGGCTTTCTTTATTACCCCCCGTGTTGTGTATATCATTTTATGTCTACACTTAGCCAGAAAGCGGCTTTTTCCGTACGCGTAGTGTGCGGTAAAAGCCACTTTATGGCCAGGTGTGGCATAAATTTAATTTACGTTTTACGTGGATATGCCTACGCTGACACAGGTAATATTCTTTTTTAGTGGTATTTTGCTGGATTTTCACACGCTTAAAACAACAAGACGAAGGGGCGTATTTACTCTAGGGCCATCCGGCCATGGCCCGGGCGCCAATCCGCCAGGGTTGGCGTAACCGCCCCTGGCTCGTTGCATTTTATTTTGGTTTTGGCGCCATTACTTGTTTTGGATAATGTTTATTCTAAAAACCTTCTATGTTATTATTTAATTTCATGTCTTGAATGTTATCTGTTTAGTGTGCCAAATAAATAAAATAAATTCAAGCAACTTTTACTTCTTCTGGGGCGTCAAATTTCAAAATACGCCCCTGACAAGACGTCTGTACAGTGAAAGCAAATTCAAATGTACCAGTGTGTGCGTAGCTAAATCTTTTACCATGTAAAATAATATTTTTATTAGTAAAATAAGGCAGTTAGCTCGCGGCGAGTTGTTGGCACGCGAGGTCGAGCACTGATAATTCGTAATTTAAAAACAAGCTGGCCACTTGCTGGCCACTTTCGTAACATAAGTCATACTTTGCCAGGGCGCAGGTGGTTACTGCAAGTTCACACGAATGAGATGTGTGAACATAAACGCATACAGGGTGACATACACACACACGGAGGGAAAAAAGTACGTTTCATATTATTCAAGACGCTTCATTCAATGAATACATTATAATATTTTTAAATAAAAGTTTCTAAAAGCTACGTATAATTTTATTTGAAAATTGATTAGGGCTAATCTTATTCTTGAACAAAATTTAAAGTTAAATGTAAAATGTCACAGACCAGTGATATTTTAATTATAAAAAATATTATATATTATAATATTTCAACCTATATGCGTGATATAAGTAGCAGATTCTTAAAAACGCGTTACTGATAAAACCATCCCTAAATTCCTTAACCGCATGTTTAATGCCAACCTCTTTGAATCATTCTGTAATCGTATCAGTATTCACAAGAAAGTTTACAGAACTTGATCCTTCACTCGATAAAATCCGTTATCAACGAGCGAGTAACACAAATGTGCACATTTCCTTTATCGGAGTCCGCAATTTGTGCACAACATGCACGAAAGTAGGTGATCAGTGTTACAAGACAATGTCGATAAGGATCCCATCAGAAACATTACATGTATAAAGATGCAAGTCTCGCAACGCAGTTCTTCTACAACAAAGAAGGTTTGAGATGTAATGTTACATTCAAATCTATTCTATTTCCCATTTGAACTACATAAGTAACTTTGTAATCGCATGTAATTGTATAAGATTACAAGCTTACTTATTGAATTGCAATTGCTGCTAGAAGTATCTTAGAATTATGATGATCAAGTCAGTGAATCAGCGACAAAACTAAGGACCTTTGACGTGCAATAGTTCTTAAACTACAAATTTAAATTGAATGTTATTGAGAATATATCTAAATCATATTATGCCCTATATATCCCTGAAAATTCAGGGTTCTAGGTTTAGTCAGCACAAAACAACAGAAGGTTGAAAATGGCCTGAATGGCTTCGAGAGATGGATGGTATGGCCGTGCTTTTGTTTGTTTGACTTGGCGGAGGCACTGCCGTGCCCCCAGATTAGTGGGTTACCGTACCATTGTTGATTTAAAAAAAAATTACATCGGTCCCAAATGTGCAATACCATCATGTGAAGATTCCAAGTATCTATCTAATGGTTCAAAGATCTCTGTGGCAGACGGAAGGACTGACGGATGGTCGGACGGACGGGCAGCGGAAGATTTAAAATGGACCGTAATCGCAAACACAGAATTATTCCGTAATACAGGCCCTTATGTAATTCAGAAAGTAGTTATATTGGGGTAATCTGTAAGTATTTTACCACTGTATGTGACTGCTACACGCTATGCCTCTAATGCCATTGCTATTGCGCATTTCCTGTCCCAAACCCTGCCTATAAAGTAGGTACTCGGTCGATGCCTCATTAAATCCGCCTTTTGAGCTTTTTTCCAGTGTGCGTTCAAGTTTAAAATTATTAGTGACAGTAAGTAATAAAGGTGGCTGTCTGGCCATACCTCTCTGCCAGCAGAACCCTGGATCAGTTTTTTTATAGTGTTTATAGTTATAATTTTATTTATCATAGGTAGGTATGCATTTTGTAAAAACTCTAGCCTAAGAATAAGAATAAACTAAATAAAGAGATATTTTACTTTTCATATGCATTATGTAAATACTAAGAAAAGCCTAAAGAGATAAAGGGTATAAAAATTAAACCTGGTCAAAACAACGAAATATCAGTGGGTCACGCATAAATTGCGATTACTCTTGAACACACGTGATAAAAACGCTTAAACTTGAGAACTTGTGTTAACATTCATATGCAATAAAGGTGCTAATGACTCTTTTTGTCGCTTGGCTATGGCGGTACAATAAAATAACTTCTCATTACTTTTTTGCGTTGCGCCATTTTCAGACTTCGCCGGAATGGTCAAATCTCCTTGCATAACTCATTTCTGTTATTTGAGATGGACTTTATTTTTGTAATATCCTGTTGTGAGTCTCGCTAGTAAGTAACGATATTTGTCTCTCCCTTCATTTAGGGCATTGTACAGTCAACCTTTGTAGAGGACTTAAGATCAGGCCACAGTGCTAAAGTGTTCTGCTACTTTTGAGGCTAACTCGCTACTTATCGAATAAGAAGTAGTTTTCATGTTCATCTACCTCCTCCCACCAACCTTCAGCTACCGCCTCTCCTCTCTTCTTTTGAACTCCTGCCTTCCTCTAATTAAAAACTACAAAGAAACAACAATAAAGAAACGCTAAAGTATCGTTATCGTGTTATTTACACATACATTACAGCGATATAATGAATTTCGCGATGAGACCGCTGCATGCCTTGTTCGCGTTCCGCATAACTTCATTGGAAATTCTCTAGAAATCTGCTTACTACGAGTAACGCGACGCTAGCTAATATTTAAGTCGTGTTTAGGATAATAGCAAATTAGTACAACACGGAAAGAATTAAAAAACACGAAAAATGTAGCTAAAGTTACCGTACTTAACTACTTACTGATTTAAATGCAAAAGTTTGTTGTTCTGACCATTATTTCCACCAAGTTTAACTTTTTGTTGCACATTTTATTGGCGGAAGGTAGTGCATGGGAAGGAAACTATGAGTAAAACTCACGAAAATATTGATTTTAAGGGGTAATAAAATTAATGAATTGAGGTCATCAAACTATTTTAAGGACAACCATGACAAGAGATAAAATACGGTAAAATTGCATTCTAAATATTATAAACAACATAGGTACCTAACTTCCACTTTACTATCCTACTGTGTTATGTATGACTCAAATACTCAGACGCCTCCAATAAACTACTATTATAATCAAATTATGATTACCTATTGTTTTGTAAGCTAACTTTTGATTGTTGCTATAACTTTGGGATTCCATAGCATGCAATCTTGCGTGTAATATGATGTTGAAATTGATGAATTCTAGAAGAGGTCAAACGAATGACCGATGTATTGGATATACTTATGAACGAATTATTAATTCGCATAAGTAAATAAGATTTTAGAGAAATATAAATTTGCTTAAGATGTTGTCCTTTGCTACTTACTGTCTTTCATTTCTTTTGTGGTCATTCAATCATAGTGAAATGGCACATTAACAAGTTATAACTACAACTGCAGCTAAAGAGAATAAGTATAGGTAGATAGGGTATTATAGAGAGATAATATAAATAAATAAATGGCTCATGGAGGCAGCCCCGGGAAAAATACTATTTTATAAATCAGTTAATAATTTACCCGTCTGTTAAAAGGAAGTGTGAGCCGAGCGCCAGCGAGCGGCGATCTTGGAGGCGTGCCATGCATTTAAACACGCTAGTGCGGGAAGTGTGTCTTTACGTATACCTACATACGATTAAAAGGACATCCATTGGCAGTTTACGTGATAGATTTCTAGCTACGCGGAAGTTGCCTTTCTAAACTGCATACGGAAGAGTGCATTAACACTACACGACACCCAATTTTACATTCGAAATGAACCCGTGAATGTTTAGCTCTTGAAAATGTTGAATATTACATGTTTGTAAGTTATGTACTATTGAAATGATGCACTTATACATAATCTTTATTAATGTTTCAGTAGAATACCGATAACATTTCTTATCGATTTATTTAGGTGAAACAATTAATAAATCGCAATATATCAGAGTAATAATCGATATAAATTGTAGTTTAATTACACCAATTAACGCAATAATTTCGCCAATTGAAGTGTTTTATTGCATTGCATAACTGATTAAGCAATTAAAAGCAGGTGCACACGGCGATTCAAAAGTGTGCAAGAAGATAAAATGCACTTTCACGCATTCCTATCCCGAAATTTGTAGAAAAAAAGAACATATACTATTAAATAGGCTAATTTCGGGGTAGTTAGACATTCAAAAGAGAAATTGTCCACTGAAATAATGAATAGAAAAGTTGACTCGGTGTTGTTAATGTACTACTTAGTTCGTCGTAGCAGGCGGGGGGTTAGTTTGGACGTTGAAGCTATAGCTTATAAGTTATCGCCAATATATTAGTCGCAACTTATAAGTTGCGACTAATATATTGGCGATAACAAATAAAGAGCCAAATATTTAACCGATGGGACATCTCTCTTTAGTACGGCCAACTACCTCGGAAGTACCCTAATATTGTCACATTGCCACAGATAGACATATTTAGGTACAGATATAAGCTTAAAGATGTCAAACTTATAAGAGCCCGCATTCAAAATATACCTCACTTATACTTCTTGGTAGTTCAAAATATACCTCATAACAGCAATTTTCTATAACAAAAATGTGTAGGAAGAGTATAAAGATGATTCCGTGTCAGGCGTTTAACCGCAACGGTACTGCTGGTATTAAAATGTGGAACACCGCGATTAGACCCGCGCACCGAGCAATCATGTGTGGCTAACGGTGCTCGCAGTACGATCTAGGAACTGGAAATTACTGTCACTGAGAAACACGCTAATTTCACTGGTTTCTGCTAACACTGAAGATGATCGGGCCAGGGAAGATCCCAAATATATGTGTTTAATCCAAAGTATACATTAAATTATAATTTTTTAAAATAAATATGATAGAGCGTAGTATTCTGGGTGTAATTTATTTTTTTATTTTTTTTATTTATTTGGTTCACCAACAATTGTTTACACTGGTTAGACATTTCATACTTACAAAATATATTATATTTGCTTAGTGTAACAATTACTGAAAGGTAAACACCGCATGCACTATAAAGAAAAACGATATAAACTAATACCACTTAACACTAAAAGTTAAAACATAATTAAGTTGCGCTCGTAACTTCAGTTAGATTACACTGAGTTTACTCAAACACTTACTAACATACTTTCTAAAATATGCTGGCGAGTCAAAGTGTACATCCGTCATATGACTACATTTGTTGAGTGTTTTGCACAGCCTTGGGATAGGTGAATTGCTGCCGAGAACAGTCCGTCTAGGTGGTGGGCAGAGAGTAGGGCTTGCAAAATCGGTCGATTTTCCAATTCCGGAATTGGGTTCGATTTTTACCTTCAATTCCGGAATTCCGGAACTGGTTCCGGAATTTATTAGTTTAGTTTTCCAATATGAGACACTGGATTAAAATACATTTAAATAAGAATCAGCGCTCAGAATACAATCAACAAATACGTATATAGTATTCCAAGTACAACACTTGAGACATAATTATTAAAGAAAATCTCAAAAAAATCAAGAAAGTAGCAATTAATTTATCACCGTATTATTAACTATCACAAATCCTGTAATTCGACATCAAGTAATATTAGAGTAGCCCTTATTTCGTCGTTTTGGGTTACGTAACTCAAAAGGAAAAACGGAACTCTTATAGGATCACTTTGTTGCCCGTCTGTGTGTCAAGACCCTTTATCACAGGAACGCGTGAAGGTGTCGAGTTGAAAATAAAACCATATAATCAGGTCTACAGTCCCTTAAATCTGTGAAAAATACAAACTTCTAAGTTAATGCAAAAAAAAGATAAGGCCGTTCATGCCACAAACGACACTCAAGGGAATTAAAATTTATGGGTTATTTTCATTGATCTAGAACTATGCAATATACAACGTGTCCCAAAACTCAACGATAAGCCGGCACCAGAGGATGGAGCTACTTATGATTAGTCGAGAAAAAATAAGGAAAAAAATATATCTCAAATTATTTTTTCTCGACTAATCATAAGTAGCCGGCACCAGAGGATGGAGCTACTTATGATTAGTCGAGAAAAAATAATTTGAGATATATTTTTTTCCTTATTTTTTCTCGACTAATCATAAGTAGCTCCATCCTCTGGTGCCGGCTTATCGTTGAGTTTTGGGACACGTTGTATATAGCAAGTATTATCGTCTCATACTACAAGTACTTATAGGGAAAAATCTGAAAACGACACTTTTAATTAAATCATAAAAAAATATAATCGTTTTATTTAAAGTTTTGTACAGAACCCTCGATGGGCGAGTCCGACTCGCACTTATCCGGTTGTAGGACATCCTTTCATTTTGTACTACTAAAATCATAAAACATTCCTATTTTTGTTTAAGTTTTAGAGAGTTGTAAGGAAAGTTTGGAAAAAAACCTCTTAAGGTTTTATCAGGCCGGCGTTGCTGGAAATGTTATTGGGAGTGCCAAGGATTTTCATAAATATTAAGGCATATTCAATACTTAAAAAAATACTTTTATTGTGTCGGTGGCATAACGCACATGATACGAAGACTGGGCAAGAAGATAATTAGCGTTCGTCTATTTTATAACGTCGTAATTTTGTAAAATAACTGTCTTAATTGTCTCTATTACAGTGGTTTCAATTCCGGAATTTAAAGTACATGAATTCCGGAACTGTAACATCGGAAATATTGGCCGGAATTCCGGAATTTCCGAATTCCGGAATTCCGGAATGCAAGCCCTAGCAGAGAGGTGTGATGGGGTAACGGGGCATTCGGGATGGAGCCCTGAAAGATAGAAGAGCTAGTAATTGCGGGCAATCTATTTCGTTTTTTACTAACTTACGCAAAAACATCGCATCTGCAATGTTCCTACGTAAGGCAAGAGACTCCACACCAAAATGTTGTAACCTTTTTGTGTAAGAAGGTTTTGTTTTAGCTATGCCAGCAGAAAATGCCAAATGCCACACGAACCGCTTCTGCACACGTTCTAACCTTAGTGAGTGAGTAGCGTAGTGTGGGCGCCACACCACACTACAGTATTCTACGATGCTCCTTACAAGGCTGTTGAAAAGTAAGATTTTGGTTTTACTACAACGAAATATTTTAGCGTTCCTTGTTACAAAACCCAGCATTTTAGATGCTCTTTTAATTATATTCTCAACATGAGGAATGAATGTAAGCTTCTGATCAAAGATTATACCTAAATCGCGCGTAGTACTCACTTCTTGAATTGTGTCATCACCGATATGATATTTAGATTGAATTAAGTTGTGTTTTCTGGATATCTTCATGTGTATACATTTTTTGGCATTTAGCATCATTTGATTGTTGCTACACCAGTTAGCCAGCCTGCTCAAATCACTCTGTAGTAGATTAACATCATTAACACATTCGATGTTCCGAACAAACTTTAAATCGTCAGCATACATAATAGGTAGTAAACTAAGTTATCTGCTTTGCCCTAAGGTTAACTGGTAGAGAATGCCTTGTGGCATTAAGTTCGCCTTTTGTACGATAAGTTTCCTTTTGTGCAATAAAGTTTAAATAAATAAATAAACTATCGTGTAATGTATAACGGCGCTGACAGTACGCGCTACATAGGAACTGGAAATCACTGTCATTGAGAAACATGATGTTTTGATTATTTCCTGCCTAAGGCCAGTAAAGCCGCATATTATGTAAGGTTGTATTACTTGTTCTTGCTTTATTTTAATACCTCAGTAATAATTTCCATAAGCTTTACTTTTATCCATTTAGCTTTTTAGAATTAATCGAATAACGTGGAAATTAGATAACGGGGAAATTTTATTCAATAACAACTAAAACAAATTACAATAAACCTAAAGATCAAACAGTTCCCGATGTCTCTCCCGGACGGTAGGGTGCACAGAAGGCTGGCCGCATTGCCACGCTGAATGGCATTTAGATAATTCGCAAGGTGATGTATGATGCGCCCCAATCATTCATATCATTATTTATATTTTGTCTGACTTTAAGCAGCCAGAATAACATTTTAAAAGGAAGAATGGCTTATGGATAGAGCACATTATACTTATGTGTACTCAAAGCAATCATGTTTGTTAACGGTGCACTGAGCAGTAGGGACTTGGTGTAAATTACTGTCACCGCGAACATTAACTGTTGTCTTATTTCCTGACTTGACTACCTAAGGTCAGTGCCTTTGGAATCGTTTGCTTATAGCTGGATCTATCTAGTGCTTTCTGTCAATACAATGTTTGTTAAGCAATGGCGGATTAACGCATTTAGGTATAGACTGTTGATTTTTCATGTCCACAAGGTCGCGAACTGGGTGTTTTACAGCATAGTACCTTTCTACGAGACTTAAAAATCTACAAGACATGAGAGAAATATTTTTGATCTGCCGCTATTAGGATCAATTCTACTGAGCCTGCTGGTAAATGTACACTTTTGTTAGATACTAACTAGGTACATAATTTTAACTTTCGTTACTATTTTATGTATCTACTCGTATCAGTAAAAAAAACGTTTCTTCGGTGAGTGCTATTTCGCCCAGGTCATAAATAAAAACCTAAAGTATTTTGTTTGAGATTCTTTACGAGATGAAGTGGTGGTTTCTGATTTCACGAATAATGTTTGGACAACCAAAATTAGCTACCATAAGGTATAAATATAGCACTGCATTAGAGTAAACAAAACCCAATGTTTGTAGAGAAAGTTCGTCCGATGTTTTTTGTTTATGAATAGCCAACGTAAAAAGTATGGCCGATACATTCTAAACGGTAACACATTGGAGGTATTAAGTGCACTTAAAAACTTCAATAAGGTTAATATTGTGAAGGTGGACCAGGAAATTATAAAAATAATAACTTTGATAATGTACTTTTAATTCAAGTGCTCGGTCCTAGAGCTAACTTAAGACTAAAACTAGAGCGAGATCTTCTTAAACTAGAGCGGGACAGATACCTACCTCAAAAATTAGTAATTTTTGAGGAATCTATGCAATTAGATCACCTTATGACTACTTCTACATAGTGAGTAACAGATGTAGTGCAAAATGATTTTCCATCGTACTTTATCGGAAAAGTTCGTATTTATCGTGCTCTCTCAATCAGCTTCAGTACCCATCTTACAGCCGCCATTTTTCACTTTGACACTAAACAATAAAGTTCCATATTAATGGATATGAAAATGTCACTCATTTAATACAATCATTGATTGACAGTTCGGGTGCCATAGTATTACAATTGAGATCCGAGTTTTCCCGATAGAAAATCATTTTGCACTACATCTGTAGTGACTATTAGACGGGTCATTGATATTTCTAAAAACAAAACAGTGTCTAATAGATCGTGATAGCGACGCGATGGAGCGCGAAATCATCAAATGACGCTTGAAGATCCGTCGGTGGTACATGATGTAACTGAAATAACTGTAATGATCTAACGATTTTTTTATTTTATTACGTCACTGAAAGTGCTTGGAAATTTATATCATTTAAATATTTACTAAAACACCTTGCAATAGTTGCAATCATTGTAAATCTTTGAACTTTTGAAGGCACTGCATCAAAATTCCGTTTAAGCAAAGTATAAAGACAACCGTGGTTTAAGGCCGTAAGCACGGGCATGTCCGAATTAATCTGGACAAAACTATAATTTCCCTGCTTATAATTTTAAGAATGGAAAGGAAATAAAACATACATTTACAGTACTAAATATGAATACCAACATATATACAACCACCCTACCGAGGTCTCCGTCTCGGCCGCATTAAAAAAGCTATCTCGGTAGGACCTTAACAATGATAATATATTAACAAAAGAATCGTCAAATAATATCAGTTCATACACTACCTACACAAACTAATTCCCTTGATGAAATTCCATCCATAGACACACGATTAAAGAACTTCAACGCAGTTATAAATTAAGTAGGTATGCAATGCAATATTTTCATGCAATGACCAACCTAGTTTACTTCCAAACAACTAAGTGTGCTAATCTTGACAACATAACTACCATATTTCAAATGGGTCGCAACGATATTCGTAACCATCATTACGGTTATTGTACTGCTGTAATTATCCACACTTGCGTATACGCATGTTGGCCGAGAAATCTCAAACAGATGTAATGCCAATGCAAATTTGCGGTAGAAAATATGGCCGGTAGGTGAGATATGATAGAAAATGATTGCATTGATTGAATATTTAATTGGTTTTACGGTACGGTTAACTCAGCATTTTTTTTCCATTTTTCATACTATTAATAAAGCCACTATATCGTAGTCATTCTGTCGCAAAAGTTGGTGTTCATTTCTTGAAATAGTACATCTGTCAATTTACAGCATGAAAATAAGGCGAACGCTTTTGTTATTGTAGCTAATAATAAGTTACAGCGTTGCTTATGGAATGTTTATCCTGGATATTTCTTTCATTTGCTACGGTCGTATTAGCATCTTGTCAAAGTCAAAGTTGTCTGACTAGTATATACATTTGGATACGATAATAGGACTTACCCTGGAAGCCATGTATTTAATTGAAAGTATTTTATTTACGGATTTGAGGACCTAAATAGGTTTATGCTACCTAGTTTATGTCATCGTTCATGTTTACCTGGTGCATCATTCGCTCAGAACTTGGGAAACTGCGCCCATGTTTTTATATTTGGCATTTTTCGAGATATCCCGCTTAGTAACGCTATAAGTAGGTTGATTATTAGGACGCTGTAGTCTGTACGTCCAGTATTATCACCCTGGTTGAAAAAGTATGTAATATATTATTTTGGAGTGTTTGAATGGCCTAATTAGTGTAACACCTCACAAAGTATCGGAAATAAAAATCTACATTAGCTATAAAGTATATACATTTATATCGTAATTAACTAAAATGTTATCACGTAAAAGCGAGAAGTTAAATATACGCACGTAGTACGAAGCGTTCACCAATCATAATATTATTCCTTTAAAATAAACCACCAGTAAACTTTTATAACAAGTCTGTCTGGATGCCAGCAGTATGTTTTCCAACTCTCGTACTCATAACATAAATCAAAGTAAAATGTTTAAACCGCTTTAATATACGAGTACCGTAAGCTTGGCTACGGAAACTGAAACTTATACAGGTCAAATATATTCGGTTACACGTCGCCAAAACAATTGTTCAAATACACCTAATTAACTACATCTACTTATGTTATATACTTACACAAATGAACAATCCAATCGCACTTAAGCGGTATAAGTATCCAATTTAGGAATAGTGTGCACACTCCTTAAAAATCCAATCTGTTCATATAAAATCACAGCACTAGCCACTATTTGAAATTCTTTACAAAAAAATATTTTTCCGTAACGGGTGAATTTCAAATTTTAATATAGAAGCACCGTATGCGGAGTATGCGCGCGCGTCGGTCCGCGTCCGAGCAAGCGTGAGTCAACTTTCGAACTGAGTCGAGATTTGCCGAAGCAACGAACGATGGCTGCCTTGCAAGGAATGCTGCAGCGCAACCTGGAACCGCTTGTTTTCTTTATGTCTTGAAACAGGAATGCTCGTCTTGGAAGATCTATCTACATGGCTAAGATACAAGTAGTTACCTACATGTACGTATTATAACAGACTATTAACAGAGTATTTTTGAAAGATTCAAGGCTTCCTCAGGCTATAACAAAAGACGGAAACAGATGTCTATAGAGATTCAAAATGCAAGCAAATTACAGGTTATGAATCCGCAAGTTTACCACCTGCCAGATGAGATGCAACTGAGTTGTGATCATTTCGAAACGTTTTTGTTATGAGATTATACATTTAGGTTGTTTTTTAACGAACAGACAGAATCCCACTAATATTATAAATGCGAAAGTTTGTGAAGATGTTTGGATGTTTGTTACCTTATAACGGGGTAACAACTGGATGGATCAAGCTGAAATTTAGCATGCAAGTACCAAGTCCTAGATTGAAACATAGGATACATTATATCCCGGTTAAAAGTTCCTTTGGGACAATAACGGGAACAACGCGGGCGAAACCGCGGGAAAATGCTAGTATATAATATGTAGCTATGAAACATGCAAAATAAGTGTGAAGAATGTAGACCATGCCTGTTACCTATTGGCTATACATTTCTGGCTTTCTGGATTCTTCTCGAATCAATCATAGGCACTACATACGATTTATTTATTCATTTTATCATACCCAACAAAATATTTTCTTGATTACTATTTTTTCATTTGGTCAAGGAATACGTACGCTCAATCTGGTAGTATGCATTCAAGTTTTATTTAATATCATAGCGATCAGGTATAATATACATAACTATCTAGGCCACAAGGATAAAAGTTATTAGGTTTTAAGCGGCGATGATGATGATGATGATGATACTTATGTATAAAGATACTAGTATTAAAACGAATAAAAAATCTGTTTTCAGCTCTTTCTCAAAATACGTCAATTTACAATTACTAAACTTGTAAGTTGTACGTAAGCAGACTAGCAGAGAACCAGTTCCCTATTAATTATTTTTAATCACCTTAACAATATACAGCACAAGGTTGGTGAGTTGGTTAATAGATAAAACAATTAACATTCCTACTCTCATCCACTTAAAACAGCTACCAAGTTTCAAATAATTGAGCAATAAAACTATTAAAGCCTTTGAGGAATTAAATTGGCACAGCAATCACGCGTATAAGGTCCCTTAAGGTAGCAGTTATGAAATATAATTCAGTTTTTATGGCAATAATAAACTTAGACTGCTTTAAGACTAAGATTTCACCATTCTCCATATAGAATCAGATTTTCGAACGCACCTCTATGAGATGCGAGCACATACTTACACACCGTAGTTCGGATTATGAATTCAGATTGTGCGAGGTTGACCTTATATTTTGATAATTTAATGAACTTGAAGGCATCTATTGAGGAAGGTACTAAATAATAGTGGCTGTAATGTTCAGACATTTAAAGGCTAGTTAACACATGAATAGAATAGATCGTTTTTTACACGTGGCCGTAAAAAAGGATTTAAAAAGAAGGACAACCCGTTTGCTGTGGATTCTACAAGAGTATTTTTTATGCAAAATGGATATACAAGATCACAGTCTCCTGTACTTATTGATAATTGACCACTCCATTGGGTTAAAAATAAAAATATGCGACATCTAAACCTATCCTTAGTCTACAGTCTACACGCGTCTCGGCTTGGCTCTACATGAAATATCACAACTAGCTGCAATAAATTTACAATTTACATGGGACATTACTTATGGCAGGTATTGGTGTTATCTACAGAATGCCATAGTGCTTTGTAATATTTATTTCTATGTCATAAATGAGGAATATGTTTTGTTTTTTCAAATCTATATAAAGATAAATAATTTGCCGCATGTAAGACTGATCGTCATTTGAAAATTGCTCAATTTATTTCTCTGATTTGTTCTGATTTTTTTCTAGGTCAAAAATGCACCCATGGCAAGCCAAGACGAGACGCTAGTTTAAGATAATTAAGAAATGCAAGTATAGATATTTGTCGGTAATCTTTACTAAGAACATAATAAGAAAGTCTTACCGACATAATATATCGCTATAGTAGTTACGTAGATCTTGAGGCTCATCCAATTTTAAGATGTCTTTTTACTGGAAGTAAAACAAGACAAAATAAGAAAGACTCTAAAGGCAGGTGTGATGCCAGACCGAGAATCTGCGCCGGCAATGATTCATTTCATACAGGTGCAACATTGAGATACGTGAGTTTTGTTTTGGTATGCAGAATTCCTGGTAAGCAAAGATAAATAGTATACATAATAATATGGTTAAATACTTGATTTTAAATTGGCATAGAAAGCCAGATACGGTAAATAGGTAAGTATATAATATATGCACCTGCTAATTCAAGCATAGAGAGAGATTCAAGGCTTAGAGAAGTGGTGTTGTCGGGAATATTCCCACGGAAACGGGAACCTTCACCAAAACTCCCTAATCAAATTGGCCTTGGGAATGTTCTTGAACGGTAGATCTCTTGGGGTACGCTGGTAGACACTTATTTGTAAAAGTGCCTGTGCGGTCTTCTTACAGAATGTTCATTATTTCATTTACGAAAAAAGTATTACTCTATCTGCATCTGCACAAGCTGTAAAAGGTTCTAGAAGTACTTTGTGGGCATAATAGAACTAAAGCAATTTTTTATGGTCTCCTGTAGAGTTAGACAATAGGTCCTCGCTAGAGATACGGGCGCCCGGTGTCTTTATTCTATTTCTGTTTATATTTCTAGGATGTTCATAAGTACTAAAGTAATTCGAGCAGCATTCCCTAAACTGGTCGGTCGCGAGCGAAGACAGGAGTATACACCGCTCGGAACAACGACTGGACAGCAGATATAAAACATTGTACAAATAAGACGACATTACCTAGTCTCTTGACTCGCCGCCGCTAGGGAATCTATGCATTGAACCGCGGTCCAATCAACTCTGAGGTCCTCTGAACTAGAGGCTTTAGAAGGGTTCTAAAACTACTATTTCGTCTTGTTCCCTTGATCCTATTGCCAAATTCGATGTTAAATGTAACTGTACACGGAACATATCACCCGGGGCTATTAGTCTAAGCCGTAACTGCATGTGGACTCCGCACATAATACCTGCCTCGCTCTCTGTTAACGTGATTAATTTGGACACGAGCGGCTGATACAGCTATGCTATACAGCAATACTACTAGGTATTTGTATAGGCAGAAATTCTGGTCAGTTTATGTTGAAAATGAAATAAGCGTGCGGTGGCGTGATTTGGAGATTTATATAAGAAAATTGAATGCTGGTTCGATGTTATTGGATAACTTTGTTAAATGTAGTATGGGTATACCTAAGGTATAAATAAATTGGTATAGTTAATGCCAGTAGGCCTTAGTCTTTAGCAGAAATTTAAGGCGTGAGACGTGTCATGACAACTTTCAGTTGATAGATTTTTGGAGCCAGGTAAGTTTTTGGCCGTTAAAATCTATAAGTAGGTAGGCTTATCAATTATTACTTTGATACTTTTTGTAAATGTGTTACTTATTTAGCGTCAAGTAAACAATGTTTTATTTTAGTTCAAAAACTTGTTTCTTTACTATATAAATCTATGCAAGCCACATAATGTAGAACCATGTAGAATATATTTGTCCTTGAGTCTTTAAGCTCTCGAAACAAATTAATCTACTTAAAAAGTAAATAACGATGTAGTCTGAGGTAATCTTTACTAAATCACACAATTAACCACCATAAATCATAATTCATAAGTACGTATTACGTACGTGCACTTGGTTCTGTTTCCCGCAATGTCAAGCTAACAACCACTCCTTTTCCAAATTACCCTTTTCCTCATAAAGTATGTACCTAAGTATATACAGTTAGGCGCAATTGAATGCAACTTGACTAGTAAGATCGCGTTAGTTAGCGTGACTGACGTTACCAGTTAAACACATTTACTTTTAACGCTTTTCGTGTAAGCACACCATTTATTGATAATCATGCAGTTACATACATTATTTACGAGACTTTAGTATTACGTTTTTGGCAGTTTAATGTTATAGGAAATTATGAAATAGACTGTTAATGACGCTCATTCCTGCCAATATACAATACGCAAAATAGAAGGTAGGTAATTACATGTTTTATTTTACCATCAGATGCCACCCGCATATTTGTTCGTGTGAATTTTCGACATTTTCATACAAACGTTCATTCCTTTTAAAGGTTCAATATCGATAAAGCCTTTCTCAATGCACCTCTACGTGCAGCACATTGAAAAATCAAATACGGCACTGCAGCTCAGGCCTCGGAACCGGTATTTTGCATAAACCCCGAAATAGCCCAATAATTTTAAATATTTTCGTATTATTAGATTGTCCAATTAAAAAATTAAATATTAAACCAAAGAACGTAATAAATACCGGTATTTTGTATGGAGAAAATACCGATTTCCGAGCCCTGCTACAGCTGGGGTCGGATTGTGGTATTTCCATATTAAGCTATTACGAATTAAAATATTTCCAGTAAAATAGTATTGATTCGCTAACAGCGTCTAAGTATGCTATATATTTTTAACATAGATAATTAGACGTTTTAAAGGAAATGCGTACGTATACGGAAACCGATACATTTCCACGCTGACTGAACAGAAGGAAGTCATTAAAATTATAGCACACGTTTAGTTGAAGTTACATTTTACTACATATGTGTTGCACAACATGGAGTTATTGCAGACGGACTGCAAATGGATTGGAATGAAATACCTACTAATTAGTCAGTTCGTTTTTAATAATATTCCTAAAACGGTAAGAAATGTAGTTATAACGAGTATGGTTAGACTATATCTAACCTAAACTAACTTAATCTCGTAAGTCGCGTATATCATGTATAATACAAATTAAACATTACCTACTTCAAACATGAAATCTTATTAAATCTACATTAGAGGAGTTCCCTCAACTCCTCGTGAATCCCATCATCAGAACTGGATTTTGGAAAAAATCTGACGATTCTGAAATTTGAATTAAAAAAAACCGGCCAAGTGGGAGTTGGATTCGCACACGAAGGGTTCCGTACCACAGTCAAGAAAAAGAAGCCAAAAATCACGTTTCTTGTATGGGGATGGGGACCCTCTTTTACTTTTAATTTTATTTTGTTTTTATATTATTTGTTGTTATAGCGGCAATACTAATATCCATTGTGTGAAAATTTCAAGTTTCTAACTATTACGGTTCAAACGATAGAGTCCTAGTGACCTACGGACAGACGGGCAGCGGAGGCTTTATATTATTAATAGGGTCAATTGCAGAAAAAATGTACCTTATACTTTTTCTGTCTGATCATGGTGTGTCTTATACCATTTTAGAAGAAGAAGAAGAAGAAGAAACATTTATTTTGTAACCAAAAACACCATTAAGTATTACATATAAACTAGGATACAAACTAAATCTATTCTTAAAATTAATGGCACAATGGTAACAAAAATGGAACCCACTCAGCATGTGTCGCGACACTCGTCAGTGTCACGACGCTGATCTTCCGTGGGCCCAGAACAGAGTATGTGCAACAGCGTGCTGTGTACGTTCGTATGTACCGTGCAGTATGTAGTTACTCAGAATCACGAGCACTTTTCATTTATGAAATAAATAAAGTAGTGGAAAATGTCCCAACTTTTCCGTAAAATGGTATAAGAGACACCATGATCAGACAAAAAAGTAAAAGGTACATTTTTTCTGCAATTGACCCAATAGTGTTCCGTTGGCACCCTTTGGGTACGGAACCCTAAAAAGTAATAATTTCAAATGGGTTAAGAATAGACGGAGTTCTGAAGTAATTAAAAAAACACACACCTGACTATGAAACACCCTTCTGGCTGTAAACTCAGTTGGACGTAGTTATGTTCCAATCCACAAAACAAAGTATCGACCTTTTGCCTTTAAAAATAAAGTCCATAATAAAAAAAAATGCATGTGGAATGGAACGTTTTTGCATAACTACGTCCAGTTAATAAAATAATGTTTCAATTTCAATAACACAAATATTGTTTGATCTTACCTTACGATGTTAAATTAGACGCAATAGACGACGCACAACTGTTTTTTTTCTGTAAATAATTATGCGGTCCCAGTTCACAGTAAAAGTTTTATACTCAATATGACTAAAAATACTCGCCAAATATCTTCATAGCAATTACGTCCTTTTGTTGAGAAGCGCAGTTTATCAGCAATAACTCAAAAACGGTTAATTCAATCTTGTTGAAAATAATTTTCGTGGAAAGTATTAATTAAGCGTTACTTTCGTGATTTTTTTCATATTTTTCGGACACACGGTTTAGAAGATAGAGGGCGGGGGGGACAGAATTTACGCAACTTTCGGAGTGATTATTTCCAAATATATTCACTTAATCAAAAACATTACTTTGAAACCTTATAGTGTTTTTTAAAGAGCTACCTATATATAGTTATATACCACACGTTGATATTTGCCGAAAAAGTTTTTTTTTAGCTTCTGTAACATGTATGGAGTGCCCCCCTAAAAATATTTATTTTAGTTGTTTAACTACCAAGCTAAGTAGCGGCTCATACAAGACACCTATATTCCAAAATTCATCAATATCCATCATGTAGTTTTTGAGTAAAATGCCTGTGACATACGGACAGACAGACAGACGGACAGACGGACGGACGGACACGACGAAACTATAAGGGTTCCGTTTTTGCCATTTTGGCTACGGAACCCTAAAAATGTATGTAATATGTATAAGTAATGCTTTCAACGCATATATGTACACTTATACCTGAACATACCGGTTATTGATGTAAGTACCCCGCTACATTGCAGCATGCGTGAGTATCCGCTATAGATCATTCATAGTGATGGATGCGCTGACTGTTTCCAGCGCGCGTGCGCGCAAATGTAATTGCGCCGGACTGTATATGTGTATGTCTGATGTATGACGATAGCTGGTAATTTGCGTGTGAGTTTCTAAATAAAGTAAGACTATAATGTGCAGTTTAATCAATATTTATAGTTTTTTTTATGGCTAATGGGTGAGCGTTTGACCTTGGTCTCACCTGATGGATAGTGGAGACACAGTATAATAGCAGTAGTATTTCTTCCTACAAAACATACATCGCGCGGTTTGTATGTGTGCGCGCCGTGAACGAACGCACTACAAGCAAAATTTTACGAATGTGTAAGAATGCCCCAGTAGGGATCGCACTGCTTGCGCCTCGACCTTGAATACATATCACATGCTCCTAAATGGATATGGTCAGTAGGCGTGGCGCGCGTTTCAGCTATAGGGGCAAAATGACCTTATAGCGAGAGAAACGTCTAAGCGCTCATGACAGTTGCTATGTAACCGCCGTCACACGCTGAGCTCTGCTTTTTTACGTTTTCGTGAGGTTAAAACAAGCAATTATGCCAAACTGTTCTCTGTTAAGGTGCCCAAATAAAAGTCGCATCCAAAATTTATCGAAAGGAGGCATTTCTTACCACAGGTATGTAAATAAAATGAGTTTTCCGAAATATTTTTACTTCGATTTAATTTAGTTGGCATTTATTTAGAAGTCGACTCTATTAATTCACCGATAAAGTTCATTTTACCTTGTCAATTCTCATGAGTCCATTTTGAATGAACTAACAGTAGTGAGTTACCTGTTCGATAAAAATATCGATATGATTGGATGAATGAATGAATGGAACCATTTTAAGATAAATCATAGTATATTTAAATTTAATGCACTGACAACGTATTAAATAAATATAAAATATTAATTTTGCATTTCAAGCAATTATTTTGTTGCAGTTATTTTATGTTTATTACAGTTAATCATTGTGATGTTTTAGGTTTCCTGCTAAAGCCACATTAAAAGAAAAATGGATCGATGCGACTGGGAGAAAGGACTGGTTTCCAAGTAAAAATAGTGTGATTAGTTCAAAACACTTTGATGAAAATGACTTATATGTAAAGAATGTCTTAAGAATTACTTATATGTCAATAAATATATTTTGTTCAGGGGCGATTAAAGTATTTGATTATTTTAAAAATGAATGTTATTCTCTACCCCTTTCCCTTATTATTCCCTACAAATTTTTCAATTTCAATTGTAACAACAGTATGTAAAAATAACTTATACAAGTCAATTGGACGTAGTTATGCAATAACGTTCCATTCCACATGCAAAATTTATTGGATTATCGACTTTGTTTTTAAAGACAGAAGGTTGATACTTCGTTTTGTGGATTGGAACGTTATTGCATAACTACGTCCAATTTATCAAAAAAAAATGTCAGTTTTAGGATTTTACTCTTGTACTGTACGCAAAGTTGTACAGTACAAGTAGGGATGTAACGATACCGATACCGATACCGATATATCGGTATCGCCGATAATATACAACCGATATTTCAACTATTTCAAGAACGTGAAAAGAATTTGTTGTTTGAAAACAATCTGCAAAAAGTAATTTCAATTACTGACTTAATTTATATATTGGTCCATTACCTTGTGAATAATAATTACGATGTTAATTATATATTTGGTTCATAATAAAAAAAAAAGTTCTGTGTTGACAATTTATTTATTTTTACTTTACACCTTCAAGGTTGACTCTCTGTTAAATATAGCCAAGTTTTAGGTATAATAAGGACATACAAATAATAAATCTGAAGTTCATACTTCATTAGTTAGCTAAGGATATCGGTATCGGTATCGGTATCGCCGATAATTTACTACAAATATCGGTATCGGTATCGTATCGGCAAAATTGTGTATCATTACATCCCTAAGTACAAGTAAAGGATATTTTACTTTTAGATTAACGGGAGGGAAATAAGATTCTAAAATATCTTCATATAATAAAGATTTTTTTTCCGTGTTGTACCTACATTGTGGCGACACCTTTTTAGTTGTCTAAATAGGTTAGCTAGGTTAAGAATATATCTTTGAAGAGTCGCTGTCATTCTCATGATTATTGTTTTGTTGCTTAAATAAATATATTTACGTTTTTAGTGGAAAAAGGAAATAACTTATTCAACTATTCCTTCACATAATTGATCACGTCGGGGTCACCAATTATGTGAGAAAGAACAATAAATAATCATGACAATGATAGCGACAGCTCTTCAAAGATATATTCTTTGCCTAGCTAATCTATTTATTTATACAACTAAGAAGTTACCACAACACAACATCATTTATTTATATAATATTGTAGTAAAAAATTTAATTCATCATTGTGTCCATTTGAACACCCTAATTGTAAAAAAAATCATACAAAAGAAATAACGAATTACTATTCGTTATTAGGTATTTATTTTTAGTGATTGATGAACGGAGCAACATTCATTCATTCGTTCATCGATAACTTTTTATTCTTTGTCAAGCCCTTACGTCGATGAAATATTTAAGTGTGTGCGTGTATTGAGACGGCGCGGGCGTTAGTGTGTACTAGCCAATAGCAACGACAGCGTTGCTGTAGTGTGTCGCTGTGTTCTTTGATGATTGGCGGTGACGCTAGTTTATTTGTGGGTGTTGTCTTTGCATGTGCACAGCGTTAATGTATGTGTGAGCAAAACCTGCGACAGCGGTTCTAATACAAAACGCGTGTGATTTCACATCTATGTTTCTTATATATCTGTGCTCCTAAACAGCCGAAGTTTGACAACGTGTCTGTCTTCAAACTATGGTGAAGACAAGGTATATGATGGCGCACTCTTATATGGACGTAGTTATGCAATAACGTTCCATGCCACATGCAAAATTTATTGGATTATGGACTTTGTTTTTAAAGACAGAAGGTTGATACTTTGTTTTGTGGATTGGAACGTTATTGCATAACTACGTCCATATAAGAGAGAGAAGATGCCTAGTTGATTGAATGATTGCTTAGAAAGTATTCTATTAATTAGGGCTAACCAGGCACAGACAAAAAGGGGTAATTTGTTGGCCTTCTTCTCCTTGTTGGGAACTCGATGTATGCATGGTACCTACCAGTGGCGTGGCGTCCAAAGAACTCGATTCCTACCGGCTTGCCTAATATCAGGCATTTGACCACCTTTTTCTACAGCTCTTAAGGAAAATGAATGCCAAATGTGCACCGGCTTGCCCAAGGATATCTTTTACGCCACGCCACTGGTACCTACAATAATATATAGCGTGCTAACGAATTAGGTACCTACCAATATTTTAAAAGATGTTAGTTAACTTACATCAACACAAAACTTTTTATAGAAATTAATAAAACTTTTTATATGATATTTTTGGTTTTCATTTCCCGAACAAAATAAATAAATTAAAATTCTAACCAAATTTAATCAACTGTTAATTTAACTGACAAGAACATTTTCTGTCAAGTGGACGTCGTTTTCTGTTAAGTGGCCAGTTTATTCATATTGAAAATTTATAGCTTGGCAACTTCGTTGGTGACACTCGCCTGTGTGCTATTTGTTATGTGCAGCCGTAACTACATACACAAGTTACCACCAACACGAACGGCGACCGAGGGAGGCAGCCTCCGGAGGCCCCCGTTCGTGTTGGCGGTAACTTGTGTAAGTAGTTACGGCTGCACAAAACAAAAAGCACACAGGTGAGTGTCACCAACGAAGTTGCCAAGCGATAGTAACCATAAGATAATCAAAGAGGTCTTTATTACTGATTATTGTTTACCTCATTAACAGGGTGATTTACGTAGCAAACTTACTTCCCTAATTTTCTCCAAAAGTTTTCATACATACCTAAAAACTCAGAAAGCTGAGTACTAACAGCCCTAAAAATATTGAAATTCAAATTCATTTATTTATCTCAGAATATGTCCATAGTGTTAGATACAAACGCGAATAATCTATGTTAGTATAAAATAAGTTAAAAAATTATCAGTACAATTGAAAACTACAACATTATTAAAATATGTTGTACACGCAGCCTCCCGAGCCCATGTGTACAGCATCCCAGTGCAGGCAGGGTACTCCGTCAATAGGTGCACGAGACTGTTGGAACTGCCACGCACGCGCCGTATGAGGGCAGCTCTCTTGCGAATAATCGCACCGAAACTATCGGTGCGAGCCTCCACGAACATACCTGATGCGAGCCTCCACGATCATACCTGATGCGAGCCTCCACGAACATACCTGATGCGCTACAAAAACGTGGCAATCCCAACAGCATCCTGAACCCATTGTTATATTGGACTCGCAGGGCATTGAGCGCTTTTTTAGTGCAGTTTGACCACAGGCTGCACGTGTAAAAAGTCTGGCAAAATGCCCTAAAAAGGGTTATTTTAACATTCCAATCACAGCGATTCAGAGCAGATTGGTATCTATTTTATTATTATGCTTATGACATAGTCAAAGTTTCAATGACATCACGGGAAGATTCATGGTTGCATAATGGAAGTCAGAAGTAGCCATTTGGCAAGTAAAGTGGTTTTGTATACACTCGGTATACAAAACCACTTTACCCCTTGACAACTCTTGGTAATGCGAACTTGGATAGTACTATTAATTTAATGTCAATAAAGTTAAAATTTAATTGTAATTAACCCTCACGATCGTATCAGCCCGGGTGTAAAGGGTCACGGAAAACTCTGCGTTTGTAGGTGCCAGCTGCCCGAGAGGCTACTAGGACTAGGGTTCTGGACTAGGCTGTCTAGTCCAGAACCAGGTACGCTCACTCTCACTCTCAAATTTTCAGCCGAGGATGGATACTAGGCACTAAAACGATTGTAATAAGTCAGTTAAAAGTTTACGCGGGCTAGATAATAAGTATCAATAAAAACAAATAAAATTGTTACTGTTTATTGTATAAAAACTTATAATATAAAGACACAATAACAAATATCACAAAACATAAATAACTTAAGTTGCATTTTGTTGTTTTTGTATCAAACTGGATATTACACACTTCTTATCCATTCTTAGAAGGCAAAGGCATGCAAATGTATTCCACGTTAAACGTAACGGTGAAAAAATTTCCGCCAACGTAATCCCAAATGCGAAATCAATTCTATGCAACAAAAGAGCAAATTGCATAAAAACTATTAGCAAATACTTGAAAATGTTTCACAAGGAGCTAGGCTTCGTATGAAGTTACGTAGATTTTTTAACTTATATTTAGGTATCACTAAATTACATGCATTACTCGTATTTTTTCTCACCACAGAAATAAAGGGAGTAGATTCATATTATTTATTCCATTTTTTTTAGTTTATTACATAATTATATGTATGTAATAATATCTGACATTTTAATTAGAATATCTCATAAACGGCTAAATCGATTATGATTAAAGACAGCTTTGATGCTAAAAACACTGTTAAACATGTCACCTTTGAAGCAATAAAAGTCTAGCCGTGACGGTTAAAAATACAACTCTGTGCGGATTCTTAGTCATCAAGGTAAAGTTAGCCGTCGGACATGGAACCCAAAAAAATCGTAGTAGGTATTACTGTCGAGGTGTTTCGAGTTATTGGAAACACTTTTCAGGGTAATAACGTGTGCAGTTAGGTCAAAGCCTCAGAGCATAGAATACTAGAGAGAGGACAAGCCGCCGGCGACCGTGTCGCAGCTGTAAGCTCATTGTGCATACTCTGCCGCCAGTACACCGTCCGTTGTTAGCGAGTGTGCCCGCGTGCTGATCACAGTGAAAGTTTTGTTTTCTGCCAAAATGCCGAGTTGTGCAATAATTACTTGCAAACATCGCAGTGATTTAATTAATTTCCACACCAATGGGATCACTTTTCACAGGTAAATACTATTTATTTCTAATAAAACCATTAATTTAACTAATAATCTGACTTGTATCCATATAAGCTTATACATGTTTGTCATTTAATATATTGTATTACATTGCTGCTGTACAAGTTACATTATTGCGAAGCACAGTATTTACGCCGCAATGAACGGGGTACAAAACGATACATTCAATGACAAAGTTTCTCATAGTGCAGCAGCGATGTCCGCCATATTGTGCGCTGCGGATAGTGCTGCGCGGCACCTATACCACGTATCGATAAAACCAGCCCAGGATTAGTGGATGCTAAAAATAATTTAAAAATGAAAGGATGGATACTGTCTTTAATATAATATTAGGTATGAAGTATAAATGTTGTGTAATTGTTTAGCTAATGATTTGTACGTATGCAATGCGTTGATAAAAAAACTCTATGAGTGAATTACGACATTTTAAAATATTTTTTTGTGCAAAATAAGCAATTCCTTTTCTTTAGCTACATACTTTTTGTATAATACTAGTAATACCTTTAGATATTTTAACTGGCGATTAAACGTATAGAAAATACAATACAATTGTGGAGTTATTATATTTTTTTAGTATTTTATGTGGTAAAAATCAAATATTATATACCTAAGTTTACAAAGGGTTTGAATTGTATGGCATACTAGATTTTGCCCCCCGCGTTGCCCGCGTAGAAATCATATCTCCCATATCCCTCAGGAACCGTATTTTTTCCGGAATAAAAGTATCCTATGTGTTCCCATTTAAAACTTGAACATCAGATCGATAAGGTTAAGTTGGTTAGTCAATAGTCTACTCGGTCCACGATATCGAGTTAGTATAGCGTTCTCCCTGTATAGTGTCAAATTAACCGCTTGCCTTTACCTGCACAGTAAAAATGCAAAATGAGATAAGAGAGTAGTAAATAATAAAGGCAATAAATGCATCATTTGGGTTCAACCAGGTGTAAAATATAACATGCAACAATAATGTCCATTGTTGTTGGCGCACGTGTAATTACAAAAAAAAACTGTACAAGGACTTTAGTTAGTGTCCTTATCATATTTTGAGTTCTTTGTATTACCGACTACAACAAAGCCTATTTTACTGACTTAACAAATTACTAGCGTACCAGAGACAGATGTTGACTGAACTTTTAACGCTATGTAAATCCATCGTTTGTGCGTTCGTTACCCTTATCGCTGACCATATATATACATAGCATGCTATCTCAGATTTCTAGTACTCACTCGACGTGTATCGAGTGTAATTTAAACTAATAATAGAGTTTTTATAGATTTCCAAGTGATCCCGAAATTAAAGAAAAATGGATAGCAGCAACATGCAGAGGACCTGTTTGGTGGCCATTAAAAAGAAGCACAATATGCTCTATACACTTCACAGAAAATCAATTACGACCGTTACCAAAAAGTCGCCGGCTTTTTGAATGGGCAGTGCCGAGTGGATTGAATTGAAATTTGTATGAAATTTTCAATCCAATGCAATGGCTAGGAGAGGATTGAAAATTTCATACAAATTTTAATTCAATCCGCGTCGCGTCGCGTCGCGCCCTGCAGGTGGAAAACCACATTTAGTCAATGAAATATTAATAAAAAAATATCCCAAATATGCATTACTGAAAACGTAGTATATAGTGTGTTCTTTTAGGCATTAAATAAAAGGTAAAGAAACCACGTGACTCGGATGATTCAGCCAATAAAGGTTACTTTATGTATCTGCGGCACAATGCCACTGATTGAAGGACCCGAGTTACGTGGTTTCTTTGTTTTTTTTTAATTGCCTAATAGAACACACTAGTTATTTTATTGTTATTAGTGGAAGTGTAAATCAGAATTGAGAAGAAATTATTTAAGGCATTTGTCAACAAAATATGAATCATAATAATTAGTAAGTAAACATTTGAAAACCCAAGGTGATAAATATTACGAATTATTAGTCATTAACTAAATTAAATATTACGAATTATTAGACATCTACTTAATAAATCAAATGTCTTTAACATTTTGATTGCCATAAATAATTATTATAAGCAATTATTAACAATGATTCCGAATATTTCAATAGGCACATTAAATTATCGACAGATACTCTTTTTTCGACAATTGTTCAATATCGATATCACGGTATCGCTGGCCTAGTACCCGCAATTATCGTTGTGTGCGTGCGTACTGACACGACTCGCTGCTCATCCGCATGTACACAAACATGGAAATGATGCGCGTGTATTCTGCAATAGGAGCGCCGATATACAAGTGTGTGTGATTTAGGTGTGTGCGTGCTTTGTCTTTACAATTACTGGTTCTTTGTGTTGGTTAAAGAACTTGCGACAGGCGGATTCAATACTAAATCGACCGCATGTCCGATCTCCTTATATTCTTACATCTGTGGTCAAAGCAGATATGTGTTAAAGCAAATTGTGATCAAGTAATCTTAATGTTTTTCAACTTTTGTCATGTCATGGCAAGACGCCTTGGTTTGTGAAAATAATCCGCGACCTTGTTCTACTGTTCTTAACCTGAATAAAGATGGGTATCTTTTTGAGCTTTTTTGTATTTTTTCCTTTTTTTATGAGGTTTCACGACCCTCACGACCACCTCCTAGAGGTTCTGCAACCCCAATTAGTGTCTCTAGTCGCAAGGGTAACAAAATTAAACTAAGCAGCCTAAAATAGACTTCTCAATGACAAAACCAGTAAAAGTACACATAAAATTAATATCAAACGTGTCACAAAAAATAAGGCAAGACTGCGTGTATGTTCCGATTTGCCGAACCGCGCGCCCACACCCAATCACTGTAATTTAGGGGTGACATTGACTAACAAAAGAGATGGACATGCATTTAAGATAAATGTTAAATGGGTTGTTGTCAAATATTGCGCAGGTAAACTTGCCCCTGCCGAATTTTCGTAATAATTGATTGACAACGACTATAAATACAGCGTGTAAGTCTAATACGGGCGAACAATTAAACCAGATATAGCGTTTAGTAGTGTTATCATTAATATACATATATGATTTTTTAAATTACACTTAATAGTGACCTCGTAATTAATTTTTGAAACCTATGTTTACAAATAAATCATTTGACTTTGACTTTGAAAATTTACCGAGCAGCTATGTACCGCATACATGCTTGTTATGATATTGCGAGATACGAGCTTTTTTAAAGTAACTGTAAACTAGCGTGTTTGTCAACTTGAATGTATTGCGTTACATTGCGGCCCGAATTATTTTGTATGATAAATATTTTAATTGTGGTTTTAAGCAATAGTTATCTAAATATGCTTCTTAGGTCCTATGCTGACCACCGTTTCAATATTCGCCCGTATTAGATTTACAGGCTGTATAGTCAGTCAAACCATCAACTTTTTTGAAATATAATATTTGAGATCAAATTCTTGATAATGCATAGTAACAGAATTGTATAAAGTAACAGAGTGTTCTGCAAAAAACACGGCATCGACCCAAATACCTTTACGATATAATTGTTATAATTATTGCACTAGAACAGCGGTCGGCAACCTTTTAGCAGCCAAGGGCCACATAGTAGCTAACGAAGATGACGCGGGCCGCACTTTGTTAGTAATTTGTGACTTTATACGATTCTGAATATAACGACCTTTACATACAAAATAGCCAGGGAGGCTCGCGGGCCGCAAATAAGCTGTTCGCGGGCCGCATGCGGCCCGCGGGCCGCGGGTTGCCGACCGCTGCACAAGAAGATAGCTAAATCCCTTCAACCTTGCGTTTATATATGATACTCGTATTAAATAAAAGAAGAAAGAGTTAAATAAAAAAAGTACTTGATCGTATGTTTAGCAAATTATTGTGGATTGACGGATGTTACGCCAAGGTGACTTGACTACTGCTTAGACCAGTCTTCCCGGATTTCATGTCGAAATCGGAACTCGACCGTTTGATTTATTTGAGCATATATATTTATCTATGTATAAGTATGTATATCTTCATCGAATACCCATTGTAAAATTATTGCTTCGTTTGGGAGTAGGTCGATCTGGGTATGATTATCTCCCAATATTTATTTATTTATTAAACAACCTCCTGGCTAGTTTTTATTTTAATATCTTACTCACGTAACCGTTTGTAAATATAGATAAAATAAATTTTAATTTAAATACCTATGTTCGGTTTTTGTGATTAAAGAATATACATAGTACATATGCATAATATCGTTGGCGGCGCTTATTAAATACGTGTTTCTCAACACTTGATTGTAGCTTGCTGCAGCATTCAATTACCTTCTCAACTAGTTCTTGCTTTACACGATTTTTTTTACTACTTATTAATAGCCAATTATGGCCGGGAAACCGACCGCAGTTTGAGACTTGACCTTTATAAGTGTGCTGAAATCGAGATATATGACCACTTATTATTAAAAGATTGGTCAATTGGAAAATAAATGTACTTGTATTAATTATTGGGGATGACTTATTAATATTTTTGTACAATTTTGACCATAAATGAGACAATTTAGCGACCTGGATTTAACTTATTTATTCTCAATTCGAGGAAAAGTTTTATTTGGAGAGAGTTTTATCATTTAGTTGCTTAGTTTCGATAGTAAGTACGGTTTATATATATTATTGCCATATATATTATTTGCTCTCCACTATATTTTTCAGAAGAATGCTTGAATTCTTCGGCCATCACGCCAGAAAGGAAAGACGCAACCTTGAACAACTCATGGTCACTGACAAGGTTGACGGCAAACGTCCAAGAGGTCGCAGTCCGTTGAGATGGTCAGACCAGATCCGCTCATCACTTGACATCAAGCTGCATCATGCCCTCCACGACGCTAAGGACAGGACTAAGTGACGTACAATAGTACGTCACTTAGTCCTAACAATACTTAGGCGCGTTCCTACGCTGCAAAGGAGGAATCAGGACACTCAGTAATCAGGAAATCGACGCGAGGAGGAAGAGGAGGATATATTGTCCGAACCGAACTAATAACACTGAACTACTGAATCTAGGCCCATTTAGTGGTCTTCATAAGTGAAGGTAATGCTTGTGGTGCATTTAAATTGGGCCTCTCAGGTTTCATTCACCTTCGTCTTCTTCTTCTCAGCATATATGTGTCCACTGCTGGACATATGCCTCTTGCATGGATTTCCAATTGGTTCTTGATGCGGCGATTCTACTCCAGGTCGGCCCTGCCATTCACCTTACCAAACTAAAATTATTTAGTGTGGAGTCCATATGAAGGGTACACGGAAAGAACACGTCTAGTCGCCTAAGTAACTTTTTGAGTTATGGCGGATTGAATGTTAGTCATCGGGAACAATTACTATGGTATGTCTTTAAAAGTGAAAAAAAAAAAAGATATTCACCAGTAATCAAGGAGTAAGTTATAGTTCATTACGAACTCTACATTTTGGGACAAAATCTCATTTTCAAAAAAGGTGACTATACATGTTTATTCCGTACCTTTCGTAATTCGAAAGTTTTTTTCGATAAATGCAAATCTCCAAAGCGTGAACTGTCAGGTGGATATCAGTTTCAATCGGCAACGGGTGGTCTCATACAAAACAAATTAAAAAGCCATGACAGGTTGCGTGTTCCCTTTTACTTAATTAAAATTACTATCTCAATGATGTCTATTTTTTAACCAAAAAAGTGTTTTAAATTTATCCGTCATTTCGTTACAAATTGCCACTGACGTATTATTAAAATATAGAAAATTCTAGTCTAGTTCTTATCACTTTTTAACGTCAAACAAAGTGATGATAATGGATGTATGTTTTTGCGACGTCGCCCGCCGACCGCCGCAAAGTTCTAATTAAGTACATTTATAATTGAAACTAATTTAGCACGCGGTAAAAACTAAGCGACACTTAACACTGGCTTTTCATAATGTTATATTTATGGCGGTTTCATTAGTAAGTAAATATGTAATTGTATAATAAGAGGCATAATGCGGTTTAAACGGTATTAATTACAATAAACCTCACTTTGACGACTTCCCGTATTTCACATTGGAGTATAGTAGAAAAAAAAAAGTTTGTATTGGCTCCACCACAAAGCTTACAGTTTTTACAGTATCAGTGATTATAATGATAATGAACTTAAGACTAGGTGCAGAACCATTTTTTTTCAGAAAAATATGACTTGGATCTCTTCAAGTTGAGAGTGAATAGGCATCTTCTAGACAAGCATGCTACATTGTAGGCTTCATCGTCACTTAAGATCAGGTGCGATCGAGATCAAATGCTTGTCTATTACACATGAAAAAAAGATGGTATTGGGTCCAAGTCTCGAACCAGACATGCATGTTTTCATCATCAACGGAACCCTATTACTAAGTCTCCGCTGTCTGTCCTTCTGTCCCTCTGTCCGTCTGTCACAGGGCTCTATCTTTGGAAAAGTAATAGGTAAACATTTGAAATAATCACAGAATAAAAACAAAATAAAATGTTAAATTGGTCTCCATACAACAAACGTGTTTCTGTCGGTCAATCACAGTGCTAAACGTAATAAATAAAGATATGAAATTTTCGCAGAATATGTATTTCTCTTTCTACTATAAAATCAAATATTGAAAACATAATAAAATCAAGAAATAAAGGGGTTCCCATACAAATAACGTGTTTTTTTGCGTTAATTGCTTGATTTTAGGAATGGTAATAGGTAGATGCTTGATATGTTCTCAGAATGTATATTTCTATTGCAACAACAAATAATAAAATCAAAATAAAGTTAAAAACAAAAGGGGGTCCCCATACAAGAAACGTGTCTTTTGGCGCCTTTTTGCTCGTCGGTTGTATGGGACCCTTCATGTGCGAATCCGACTCGCACTTGGCCGGTTTTTTGCATTCAGTAAGAACATTTAAAAGGGGCATTCCACCAGAACGTCTACTTTGTCGGGCACGTGACGGCTATAGCAGCTTCCTTAAAAACATAAAGAAAGTCGTAGAATACACTGCCACCTTGACTTTGCGCTGATTGCTCAGAGTGAGCAGCGGACCAGCGGGAAGGATGAAGCGGATCATCCTGTCCTTATGTGAACGTGTGTATCGAACTAATGGGAGTTTTAGTTGCCGGTTCGCTAAAACCTAGCCTAGCTAAGAAGACTCCGGCAAGAAACTTAGCTGAGCCCGAGCGAGGTCAGAGTGAAGTTAAACCAGGACATTCGGGTCCTGGGGCAAGTCGGGACGCAGCCCTTGTGTGCTGTTGCCGCGAGGCGGGGTCGACGCTGTGTGCGTCGGACTCCGTCCGACGACCTCGCAGCAATGATTCTTTCGAATCCTGCTGAGATATCGTCGTCCGGATCGGTGAGAAAGCTGCGGGGACGCCAGGTGAAGCGGCCTCGGGTGAGGCCGAACCGGCGCAGCTCGTCGTCAGGACCTGGAACAGAGGGAACATAGTCAGCCGCTTGCCTAATAAGTGGATTCCTATGTTGGAGAGCCGTCCTAAAGTACCGTTTCGAGGCCATCTTAAAGAAACCTTGAATCGAAGGAAGCTTGTATTCAAGGTGAAGGCTTAGATTCCGAACATACCACGGGGTGTCGGTCATCCTACGAATGAACCTATTCTGTACGACTTGCAGTGGTCGCAAACGTGATTTAGGCACGTGTGCGAACACTACACTGGCGTAGGTCATTATGGGACGAATACAAGTTTTGTAAAGTGTCATCTTATTTCTAAGCGACATTTTATTCCGCTTGTTGGTCATCCCGCCTAACCTATTCATAACGAAGAGAGCGCGACCGCGAACGTGAAACGCGAAACGCATGGAATGCCCTAAAAGTGGAAAGACCTTGAGAAGAAAAAATAACGAATCTATCTGTAATTGCATCTTACAACGGTGTAAAACATATCAATTCTCTAATTTCGCAACGCAACATAGTGCATGCAAGTGTATACTGTATAGTCGCAGAAACATCTCAGTATTTATTTTAAAATTGTCTTTTCCATCAATGATCCGACGGATACGAGTTTTTAAAAATTATACGGCTTACATGAATGAAAGTGACTGCCCTCAGTCCCGGGTCAAGGTGTGTATCGGAGGCCTTGAAAGCAAAGCGGGGTGTGGCAAGTAATATTTTCGGGGGCTGTGGGTTGGGGCCTTTACTTTTTACTCAACTTGCCCTAAAGGCAGTCTCCCAAAATTTGTTTTCGGAGACTCGTGAGTAGGTGTAAGCCGAAATTGCTACAGAATTTAAGGGGTTAACAGAACTGACCATTGATATTTATCTTTGAATGAAGTTATAATTTCCTGTCCTATTCGTATTGAATTATATAGAAGGTGCTTTTTGATTACAAGCAATATTTCACAGGATCATCATCATAACATTCAAAGACTCCGTTTTCCATAAAACAATATTAAAAATTTAAAACAACCGGCTATCAATAAACTGATTTCGAGAAGAAATGCCGAGACTATCTAAAATAACCAAATCGCCGTATGTGTGTCTATAATATTTGAAAATTTCCCTCTGTAACTCTAAGATCCCATCGTGATTTGAGTGTGATCGTGATTTGGTTGCAATGGGATAACCTCAGAGGTGTATCCCCTCCAAACAAAAAAGAATTTTCAGACATCTTCGAGTAATCGCGTATCAAACGTATTAATTGAATACTGTTTTTTTTTGCGGAAGTCGGTTAACACTGGATGTTACGTCGAATGAAGCTATTCGATAAGGATTAATTACATGAGACCATATAAAAATACCCAAATCGCCAATATTTTAGGCACACATATGTGTGCCTAAAATATTTGAAGAGTTCCCACGATTTCTCCAAGATTCCATATCAGATCCTGATTTGGTTGCAAAAGGACCACCTCTGAAATATACCCTTACAAACAAAAAAAGAATTTTCAAAATCGGTGAACAAACAAACAAAAAAAAACATACAGACGAATAGAGAACCGTCCTTTTGAAAGCCGGTTAAAAGTAAGTTGTGCCTGATCATACCGCATGAGGGGGGGCAATCCTGAGCGATCTGGGCGGTCGTAAAAATGTCTCATTATTTTGTTTGAAGATCATTGTGTAATTAAATTTATCTAGGTAGTCATGGTTGTGATTTTTAAGTATGTACAAAGGAAAGCAAATTCTATTCTATTGTTATGTTACAAATAGTACTCTGATTACGTAGATATTGTTATAGAATTTAAGGGTGGTTAGGCTTAAATATGTACTTAACTAGTAATATATCATTAATTAAAAGAATGTATAAATTACATGTTGAAGAGCCCTGTAGGGTTTCATAGCTGAGCTATTAGAAATGTAACACCTATGTTAACCTATGAAAGCAATAAACGAACTGATAACTGATAGTCATCAAGAAACACCCTGTAGAAATAGGTGGAAAAATAAAAAAGTTGCCTGTTGGGCAACTATACTTGTAGCCACTTTAGTATGTCCCAATCCCAACTAGTATACATACAAGGTAACCACCTGTCAAATTCAGAGTAAATACTGAAGAAACCTGCCTAAAGGTAGAATGTAATTGGGACTAGCACGCCGTCGGCGGCGTCGGTCTATAATCCACAAATTCCGGCCATCATCGGTGGACGTCCGCCGGATGTCCGCTCCTCTGTTAGCGATGCGCTAGAAATACCTGTTGCGAGTAACGATCGAACCATCATTTTCTTACTGAATACATTATAATTAGAAGGATTAAAGGTAGCTTAGAAGAATAAATTTAGCTATTGTCAGCTGTGGCCGTTCCTAAGTTAAAATCATTAATTAGAAGGTGAGTCGTACCTTCGTTAACTTCGTCCTTTAACTTCGTCCGCTAATTGTCCGAGAGCCCAACTAGCAAAATTAGGTCGTATAAGCTACCCGGCGACGTTTCTGCGTTACCAATTAGTGCTAGCGTATAGTCGTATAACGATCGAGTCAACGTTTATTCGACCGTGTTTGGGCACAGTTATATTGCAATTAAGTGGAGTAAAAGTCAATCGAAAGAAGCTTTATAGAACAGGTATGTAGCGTAAAAGTGGTATACAGGTCGCGATATTTCTGATTTCATGCAGTAGTGGTTGCCACCGCAACGATTACACGACTTAAAAGTCGAGTCAATGTGATGAGAATACTATTAAGCGATTATTTGGTTCTATAGCGTAGTTGGAGCAGCGTTTACATGATTTTTTTCTTCATTGCACTAATAAAAATGTGTTCGGGAAGTGATACTGGCAAATAATATTAATTTTGAGGAAAGTAGAGTGATGTTTCATTATAAGACTTGTTATGTTTGAACATTTTGCCAAGGGGTGTTCAAAGCAATAGTGCAGTAAAATGACTTGCAAATTTATTTTATTGGCAAACTACATACTAATTAGTATATAATTTTTTAATGCCCCTTCGCGATTTTGAGTTTTAACTAAAAATTATTTAATTTATTTTTTCCACGGCGAGCAAAATTGATCAGTAACCGACATTAAGCACCCTCGTTTGACTTAAGCAACCACTATGTGACATAAAGTAATGTTGTAGTCCCAATTTACTAATATTACTCTACTGCTCTTTCCGCCATGTTGCAAGTTTTAGGGCCCTTAGTGAATTATATAAAAACCATCGATTGCTATAAAATATTAGAAAAAACCTACAATAGTTAGTAGGCTTACAATTTTTGCGTGTCAAGTATGTAGATGTGTACAAATTTATTGAAAATATTTATGTTTTTCAAGAAAATGGGCAGGCATTGCAGTCACAGTGATATTATTTTACGAGTCATGGAGCAGTATAAGTAATATTTTGGAATCCTTATAACTCACATAGTTCTATAGAAGGGCTAAATAACTACCCTTACACGGCATTATGAATAATGAGTCGCATAGTTATCGCTAAAACAGGCTTTACATTTAACCTTGCTTTATACGGGTCTCAATGCTATTTTACATGCTATAAATATCGTATAAGCAACTATTACATAATTATTGGCTCTATAGTAATCATTATGAAGTCCATTACTCGATTGTGTAATAATCGCAATATAGAGCGCATGTATACGACTTTATGTAGAGTAAAAGCAATTTAAATCCCTTTTATATCAAAGTATTTTGCATAAAAGTTGCAATTGTGCTGTCAATATGACTAGTCGTATAATAACATAATTAAAAACGTATACACGGCCTTTTGTCGCGTAAGTGACATATAATAAACCATTATGGCATCAATCCGCTGTATAAAGGTAATCTAAAGATTGCTACACCGCTGTGTCAAAGTTATCGCATTACGGGGTCATATAAACGTTTATATGACTTAACTATTTGACTAAATTGCTGTATAAGCCAAATTGTCATATAATCAGCTTCTACGCGACATGTTATCGCAGCGGTTACTGTAACATCACTTTTACTCGACTGAATGGTTATATAAGGCCGAGCTATATGACATTTTTGCTGGTTGGGAGGTGGCGTTACTCGTAGGTATTTACTTGGCTAAGGAATCGTACTTCGCGATATATTTTTTTTTTAGTGCTGTGTTAAGAAATCTCTAGTTTTAGAAAGTTAAGTTTACAATTGTGACAAATGATTTATTTTGATGACATGACGAATTTAGAGAACAAAATTTTTACATTGCCTAAAATATTCGTTTCTATGCAGTGAGAAAAGCCTGTGGTGGTCACGTTCGCCGTCATTGGCCTATCTTTCTTTTCCGACGAATATGGGTGCGAGGTAGGGCTTGCATTCCGGAATTCCGGAACTCGGAAATTTCCGATGTTACAGTTCCGGAATTCATGTACTTAAAATTCCGGAATTGAAACCACTGTAATAGAGACAATTAAAACAGTTATTTTACAAAATTATGACGTTATAAAATAGACGAACGCTAATTATCTTCTTGCCCAGTCTTCGTATCATGCGCGTTATGCCTCCGACACAATAAAAGTGTTATTTTTTAAGTATTGAATAATGCCTTAATATTTATGAAAATCCTTGGTACTCCCAATAACATTTCCAGCAACGCCGGCCTGATAAAACCTTAAGAGGTTCTTTTCCAAACTTTCCTTAAGAACTCTCTAAAACTTAAACAAAAACAGAAATGTTTTATGATTTAGTAGTACAAACAAAATGAAATGATGTCCTACAACCGGATAAGTGCGAGTCGGATGAACTCGCCCATCGTTCCGTACAAATATTTTAAATAAAACGATTATATTTTTATAATAATTTAATTACAATTAGTCAGGGCTCGTAACCGGTATTTTGCAATTACCCCGAAATAGCCCAATATTTTGAATTATTTTATGTTTTTTATGTAGGGCTCAATAATGTATTTAAGTAATGACTTCGTGTTATTAGATTGTCCTATTAAAAACTGAAATAATAAACCAAAGAACGGAAGAAAGGCCGGTATTTTTGTATTGAGCAAATACCGGTATCCGAGCCCTGCTTGTAGTATAAGACGGATAATACTTGCATTTATTTATTTTTTATATTGCATAGTTCTAGATCAACGGAAATAACCCATAAATTTTAATTCCCTTGACTGTCGTTTGTGGCATAAACGGCCGTATAATTTTCTGCATTAACATAGAAGTTTGTATTTTTCACAGATTTAAGAGACTGTAGACCTGAGTATATGGTTTTATTTTCAACTCGATACCTTCACGCGTTCCCGAGATAAAGGGTCACACAGACGAGCAACAAAGTGATCCTATAAGGGTTCCGTTTTTTTCCTTTTGAGTTACGTTACCCTAAAAACGACGAAATAAGGGCTACGCTAATATTACTTGATGTCGAATTACAGGATTTGGGATAATTAATAATACGGTGATAAATTAATTGCTACTTTCTTGCTTTTTTTGAGATTTTTTAAAATAATTATGTTTCAAGTGTTGTATAATACTTGGAATACTGTGAGGGTGTAGTCGGTGGTTTATTGAAGTAAACAGGCACTTGATGATTTAGAATTGGTTTTATTCCGAAATATTTACATAATGTTTGTATGGCGGCGCTCAGATGAGAACTAAATCAATATTTAATACATAAACATTACGTTAGACTGACAGATAGGTATTTGAATATTTAAACTTTCTTTATGATTCATCAGTAGAGACGGCCAGTCTCTACAATACTATATACGTATTTGTTGATTGTATTCTGAGCGCTGATTCTTATTTAAATGTATTTTAATCCAATGTCTCATATTGGAAAACTAAACTAATAAATTCCGGAACTAGTTCCGGAATTTCGGAATTGAAGGTAAAAGTCGAACCCAATTCCGGAATTGGAAACTCGACCGATTTTGCAAGCCCTATGCGAGAGTGACAGCTTTATGTACCTAGATAAAATGTTAGTTTCAACATATTATGTTGACGTGTACAAGTAAAAAAAGTTAAATATTGAATTTTCTTACAAGGGGAAATGTACAACAGTCAATACTGTACATTATTAGTACATTGTGTATCAAGGGCGGTAAGTAAGGAATTACAAACGAGTGTTTGTTACAAGGCCGAGGCGAAGCCGAGGGCTTTAATAACACGAGTTTGTAATTCCTTTACCGCCCGTGGCACACACAATGTTTTTCATCACACTTATGAGGAAATCTGATTAAAATAACCTTACTTAACCTAAATAAAATTGTAAAAATGACAATGACATTAGTGACATATATCCATAGACAATGCGAATGTCAAGTCACGTTCGGAAACCATAGCGGTAAAGACTTAAAATGGTTGATTTTATATTTGCAAAAAACTGAAATGCACTATTTAAACATTTAATTAATGTTACAGAAATATGTGTTTACATGTATTTGCAATAACAGTTCTCTTTAAATAAATATTTCAGTAATAAAAGTTAAAAAAGTAAGTTGGCGTTTCCTTTGAACATGACAAACAAGAGTAAAACAGAACCAGCGTTTCAAATTTAAAAAGAAAACCATTACGCCCTAGGGCGTAATAGGTCATTTACGGCCCGCAAAACCTACGTGTAACAACACCATTTTCGAGCAAGTGTGATGAAAAATATAATATATATTTACAATACTTTTTTATTTTTATTTATCTGTATTCAGTTTGATCAGCTAAACAATAATTTCGGACAATCGGAAATGGTGCATTGCTTCGAAGAAGAGAGGCACATAAGAAAAGGGAAGATAAATTTTTCTTTATTTCTTCCTGAAGTAAGTAGTTATGTATTGCATTTTAAAACAGTATTTCGTGGCACCCACTCTAGAATCTTTATAAAGTTATATTTTGTTCCAGCACAAGTTTGGAAAGTTGTGAAATATGAACAAGTCAGCAAAACTACTTGTAGCCCGGGGGAAGAGGCCATAAATAACATGATACTGTTTTACCAACATACGGATTGTTTCCACCGCTAGAAGCAACAATGTAAACTTGCCAGTATAGGGTATTTTACGGTATCCAATCATTTCACGAAAAAACGTTTCGCAAATATTTATTTCACAAACAACGTTTGGCAATTAACCAATGACAAATTAGTTATTAGGTACACACATTATATACTTGACAAAACCTCAATTACAAATCATTATTTGACAAACTATTAATTTATTATTCACGACTATTAGCAAAATAACATTTGGTAAATTTACGTTTAACAAAATGCATAGTTTATCCTAGCCATGATGACACGATGGGAATATACATGATCAGAGCGGAATAGGTAGTGCCTATTTACCTAAACTTCGCGGGAGGACGTAACTAAGAGTGGTTACAACCACCAAAAATAATTATTTATTTATATTGTACGCGGGATTTCCCGGGATTAATAAGAATACATAATCCACATAAATTCACAGTCAAATTATTAATGAAATACAATTGTTTAATTGTACGAAGGGCCATTTGCATGAAGTTGATTTTTGAGTTCTCAACGTATGTATATCGATCTACATATTTTCAGTCACACGAATTAGTTTTTTGAAACATCTTGTTTTATCCGGTGTTAACGGTTACTCTGGGATATCTAAGAAGGTACATAGGTACTAGTACTAGATTAAAATTAGCCTAACCATTAGTTTTTCCCTGGTCTCAACTCCAACGAAGTTCTTTAATACATTCTTCGTACTTGATTTTCTTATATTTCATTTCATTTTCGTTCCCTTTCAGGATTCGTTTACGCCCGACGGCTGAAAAGTATACGACACGACTTTTGAGTTATTCTTCAGAAGTATGTCTGCGTCTTATTCCTCTGTCTCCATACATTTAGTATGAAAAAGGGCCAGAGGAATAAGGTAACCGCAGACATATTTCTAAAAAATAACCCTTTTCTCGGTTTACATAACTGAAGCATTAGAAAGTCCGTTGTTTCATCACTACCATTGCCAACGCATTAGCTACTTAGCTTTTATTCTCGTGTCATAATGATCATATAATAACCACTATATAACTAAAATTAACTATTCTCTTTTCCAAGAGGACTTTAATTAGTAGGATTAAGAACTATAATCGAGTGGCTTGGCTATAAATATCGTGACGTGCAAAGTGCATCATAATTCTATTCAAATAGTAATAAGACAAAATGAAAGCGTTAAATATATTCAAATGTGTTTAATTATTAATCTTAATTATATTTTCTAATAATTTAACGTACCATGGAGCTATTATTTAGGATATTAAATTTGTAGTAATTTAGATTTTTATGACGCTACAAATGTTTGTTATACTCGTATAGCAGGGGTTTCCAAAGTGTGCGCCGCGGCGCCCTGGTGCGCCGTGGAAAGTAAAGAGGGGCGCCGTCACTCGATCCTCTATCATTATCTAAAACCACAAATATTCGCGGGTACCTATAAAGCAACAATACTTATTCTGAGCGAACTAGGGTAGGGCGCCGTGACGAAGTACTAAACTTGTAAGTGCGGCACGGGCTGAAAAAGATTGGGAACCCCTGTTATATAGATTAAACTTTACAACAATTATCTTTTCATCAAAAAAGTAGTCAGTGAAAGTTTATCAGCGAGGTTTTTATGTTCCTATGAAATAAACTGGGGCGCAAAAAAACGCCGTTCGTTGTTGTTTTACATTTAAACTAACACTCGGTCATGTTATTTGGGTCTGCAACGAAGAATCTATTGCCATTTCATAAACATTTACAAAGATGTAAAGTATACGTCCTAGTGTTTGACACGCTAATGCCCAATAGTTGACACGCTTGCTGTCACCTCTATTGCTAATGAAATGACTTATCTACCATTCAATATGGCAAATACTGGAACAGTATCAGGCACTCGCACGCCTACCTTAGTAGCTAAAAGATACAGATTTTTTATAAATTTCTAGTTTAGCATTTTTTGTTCTGATACTTCGATTGTTGTAGGCCTCCAAGTTTGTTTTAACTTTACCACTGTATCAGCACTATACATTAGCAAATCTACTTGTGTTTTGAAAATACCTTGGCCAGACCACGATCTAAGACAATAGGCTTTCGGAAATATTAGAGGGTCATTTTTATTTCTCAGTAAGTACGTTTAATGACCCATAAGAAATGAACAGTTAAAGTGGTATAATGTAGAAGTCACCACTAAAACGAATCATCTATTGTTTGTGTACTTAAAGTTGTTATGTTTTTGTCCCGTTCTGTTGCTGTTGGGGCCCCGTTATATCGATGTCGTTAGCAAGCAGCATGCAAATCGCTCGGCCATAATATGACAAATGAAGCATGACCCTCACCGTTGTCCCAATACACAAGACGTAGCAGAATATTTTTTAGGATTCCGTACCCAAAGGGTGCCAACGGAACCCTATTACTAAGCCTCCGTTGTCTATCCGTCTGTCCGTGAGTCATAGGGCTCTAATTTTGGAACCGTAAAACCGTAATAGAAAGAGACTTGAAATTTTCACTAAATATGTAGTGTCTAATAAAAACAAATAATAAAAATAAAATAAAATAAAAAATAAAAAGGGGTCCCAATACAATAAATGTTTTTTTGGCGTCTTTTTGCCCGTTGGTGGTACGGAACCCTTAGTGTGCGAACCCGACTCACACTTGGCTGGTTTTAATATATTACTCACGGCTATTACGCAAAATAGGAGCTTTATCAGACGTCGAGTAGCGAAAAACTAGCCCGTAAGAACGTATGACCTATCCATCGTTATTTTCCCGCAACTTTAATGAAAAATAGCATAGCATACGTCACTGTCTGATATTCTTACATATATAATATGAATAAGGACTATAGCTTTACATCTAACAAATATTCTTCCAATTATTAGTGAGAAAACAAGCATGTTTGTAGCTCGCTTACCAGCTGGCGGTTTGTTAAGTGCTAAAGAAACTCATTCCAAAAAAAATAGTCTACTAAAAGGCCACAGGTTGTGTTATTGAACAGAGTATAAAGTTGTATTAATTTGAATTCATACTTGACATTATTTTGTATTTATTTACTTTTCTAAATTTTAATTGTTTTTTTTTTAGCTTTGTTACATTATACCAATTATGATTTACCTATTGACTCTATATTCAGACGATTTTGTGTGTATTTTGAATATATGTTGTAATTTTGAAAAGAATAAAGTTTGAATCTACCAGGGCTAAGGAAAATATTACATCTAACCAGAGAGAAGTAACGTAATATTATTTGAGTGAGCATATTTGTGACATCACGCTGACACCACTTACCGCTCTCTAAATCAAGCCTAGCAGCTATTTTCGCTATTAAAAAAACTATCACGAACAAATTAATGAAGGACAAACTAACACACTAAACTTCCACAGTTACTGGTACATAATAAAATAGAAGCCTATGTATGTATTTATACGTGTGCGTGTGGATTGAGTGAGCACCCTTCTGAAATAAAAAAAAACATCCTGTTCATTTAGTAAAAGTTCTAAAACAATTGTGAAACTAAATCTCTGTATTTGTAAAAAGATAAATCAAAAGATATAACCTTTAACGTGTGCTCACTCAGTTCTCACAAACTACCAACGAAATCAGGGAATGTATTCATTTAACATATAATATTTATATACGAATCTTTAGTAAAACCTATGCTAACTTACCTTTATAATTTGTAGATCACCTAGTAACGTATTTAAGATTTTACAAATAATTTCTTATGCTCACTCAATCCGCACACTTTCGAAAACCCGATTTCTGATGAAAAAACTGAAGATTTAAACTGCTATATATGTGTATAGTTTAGTAAAACTAATCTGGGAATTTGTAAAATACAAAACGAACCACTAACGTGGCAGGTTTTTGGATAATAAATGTTTGTGAATGCTCACTCAGTCCACACGTTTCAAGTAAGTTAAAAATGTAAATATCTCAATATTTGTAGTATTACATAAACTATAAATTACTTCAACTTTTAGTAAAAATTTTTACTAAATATCCACCATCTAATATTTTATATTCGTTGTCTGTTTTTAAAGATATTCAATTGCAATTTTTCTAATGTAAGTAGATCGATTAGGTTGACCACACTTTATTATATTATGGTCATATCCATGAATTAAATTTTAAAGTAAACAATTGTTTTGATTAGGTTAGTACATACTTATTACAATTAAGAGTTACCTGATCCGTAATTATTACCTTTCATTTACTGTAAAAGATTTAATCCGAGATCAAAAAATAAAAATAAAAAATCTTTCAATGTCAAAGTGACGTACCAGGGGTAGTAACCTTTTTGATGTCATATATTTTTTAAATGAACTGTATTTTGGATATGACCATAATATAATGAAGTGTGGTCAATCTAATCGATCTACTTACATTAGAAAAATTGCAATTGAATATCTTTAAAAACAGACAACGAATATAAATTATTAGATGGTGGATATTTAGTAAAAATTTTTACTAAAAGTTGAAGTAATTTATAGTTTATGTAATACTACAAATATTGAGATATTTACATTTTTAACTTACTTGAAACGTGTGGACTGAGTGAGCATTCACAAACATTTATTATCCAAAAACCTGCCACGTTAGTGGTTCGTTTTGTATTTTACAAATTCCCAGATTAGTTTTACTAAACTATACACATATATAGCAGTTTAAATCTTCAGTTTTTTCATCAGAAATCGGGTTTTCGAAAGTGTGCGGATTGAGTGAGCATAAGAAATTATTTGTAAAATCTTAAATACGTTACTAGGTGATCTACAAATTATAAAGGTAAGTTAGCATAGGTTTTACTAAAGATTCGTATATAAATATTATATGTTAAATGAATACATTCCCTGATTTCGTTGGTAGTTTGTGAGAACTGAGTGAGCACACGTTAAAGGTTATATCTTTTGATTTATCTTTTTACAAATACAGAGATTTAGTTTTACAATTGTTTTAGAACTTTTACTAAATGAACAGGATGTTTTTTTTTATTTCAGAAGGGTGCTCACTCAATCCACACGCACACTATTTATACGGCTAACAATAACCCGTTGTATCAAAATGCCACACGTAAGTAAAAGAGTATTAATTTGCGTGTGGAATTTTAATTTAATATACATATTTACTTGACAAATGCCGAATGATAAGACGGAAGACAAATACAGGTATATTTTCATATTGACTATCGATGACTTTAATGGATCTACGGTATAGTAGAAACAGATCATTTAACGCTATCTCTTTTACTTTGCGCCACCTCACACGCAATGACAATGCCCGGCTTTCCAAACCGAGTGTTCCTGCTTGTTTTTACCATCCACCGCAGAAGGGGAAAGGCGATAACTATTCATGCTAATGCCAATGTCAATCAATCGTGAATACGAGACGTTTGCCATAATTTAGGCGAGTTAACGTATGGTTTGCTCGACGCTTTCTAACTGTACATTGCCGACAAGATAATTGAGCAGTTAACAGAAACCTCGGTTAGCTATGTTTTACATTTGTTAGTACATTCATCATCATCATCATTTCAACCTTGAGACGCCCATTGTTGGACTTAGGTCTCTTCCAATTCGTCGCACGTTTTTTGCTAATACAATCACCAAAATAATATTGATAACACGCATAAATTTCTGACACTACTCCAGTGCTCGGAATGGAGAGATGTCAGATATTTTTCAGGCCTGGTTTTATCATATAATATTCCAGGTGACTGTACCGTAAATAATAACTCTCAAACTATAATCTGGATCTGTCTGTCAGAGCAAATCAAGTCAAACCAGCTTCTTTTTATGAAGTGTCGAAACGCTCAGAAAGTATGCAGTTTATAATACTGACTTGTGACGTCATCGTCATGCTCAATATGGTGTCTTATTTTTAGTTTTTCTCATTTTGAAATCACTGGGGGCACGAAAATGAGTGTACTTGATTTTATCCGAGTAATTTCCGAAACATAATTTGATGGTTACTTAATTTATTTTAATGGTCCTCAAACACCCTCATATAATATCATAATTTGTACAAATTAAAGTTCATAGATATTTTTTTTATGCATTGACTCAAGGACAACCTCATTTTATGTAAGAAATACGAAATGGATATTCTATTTTCGGATATTTTAAAATGAAGAAGACTAGATTGTGTCTCGAGCACAACTGTGCCACGCAACAAATAGGTGTTACCAGGGGTCGGATACCGGTATTTTTTTCCATACAAAAATACCGGCATTTTTCCGTTATTTTCGTTCTTTGGTTTATTATTTCATTTTTTAATAGGACAAGCTAATAATACGAAATCATTACTTAAATACATGATTTAGCCCTACATAAAAAGCATAAAATAATTCAAAATATTGGGCTATTTCGGGGTTTTGCAAAACACCGGTTCCGAGTCCTGGATGGAGGAGTTACATTGATAATTCGAAAGTGACAGGTCATGTTTGTCGCGCCACAAGTGCAATAGTGCCTAGTTGTGCTAACCAGACAGATAACTCAACTTCGACATCGTAAACGATGTCCAAAGGTAAGCACTAATTTTGTAGTAAAGTATTTGTTCGCGTCTTTCTTGTAAAGACGATAAGCTTAAGGGTTTTAGAGGTCTAATTTTCTTTTTGGCCCCTTCTCCCTTTATAAGACAATACGCGGTATATTTACAGCACCGTACGTAGCTTAGGAAATTCAGCACCAGGTGACTTAAGCAAATCTAAAATAGACGTGCGAGAATGGCAGGTGCCGCGACAGAGTGCGCAGCTAAATTAAAACACGGCAAATACGCGAACCTGGAACCTGTGTACGATTTGTCCCGGTTACTGTTGAGACTGCTGGGCCATGGTGTGCTGATGCGGAAAACTTAATAAAAAACATAGGGCGCCGATTAAGAGTCAATGTGACCCCCGGTCCGGGCCAATGCTGCAGGCATATTCGGCACTTTTAGACCAGGTTTGTCGGGCCGGGATCTAATTTAGATAATTATTTAGTTTAAGTTTACAGTGGTCCATATAATATATTTAATTTTAATTTAGTTTTATCTCCTAGTGACTGTTTTTATACTTTATCTTTCTGTCCATAAAATATACATCCCACACCTTTTGTTTAAGCATTTAAATTTTGTAATTATAAAATTGGTTCATGTGGGTCCTTTTCTCTAAACTATGTCCAAATATACATCAACAATGATTGTTAGAATAAACGCCCCGTTGTCCACATAGGAAATCGATTTTAAATTTTCTCAATTTCCTTGAAATCTCTAAAAATGAAATACCTCATGTTGCCTAATCAGGGCAGCCCTATAGGCAAGCAATTGTACTAGACCTCTGAAACAAGAAAAAGAACATAATTATCTGTAATCGGGCAGTTAACTATCGTTGCATTGTCCGCAAGAATGACGTTTATTTGAAATCTGCATGACTCTTAAATACAATCACTGCAACAAGCTCCCAACAGTACCTAACATAAGGAACGCTCAATAGGCGCATACAGAGTAATCTATTGTCGGAGGATTTATCTCGTCATATCAGTGCATCCATAACAAAGGCAGCCATAATCTTTACCCACAACCCAAAACCAACCTTACTCATTTACCTTAAAGCACTAAATACTTTGCCACGTACGTTCCATGTAATAATGGAGGCTGTAAGCGTATTTTCAGGCGGTTTCAATAGGGGCATCAAAGTGCATCTTTTATTAACAGTACACGGGAAACAAAAGGTGTAGAAAACAACTCGACCCAGATTTTGCACATTTGGGGCATATTCTTGATGTATTGATGGGCTTCAATATTCTTTCGACCAAAAGAAGTGAAATTTTAAGTTAGTCGATTTACAAAAACTGACGATCTGACAAGGAGCAATGGAGTGCGGTAACACAATATTTAATCAGTTAAGTACGACAAAAGTAAGAAAAAATAGTCAACTTTGGCTTCCGTTACCGAAATGGTAGCCGAGCGGACATGCATTTTTCAAGTGGAGGTTGTGGGTTAAAATCCTGGCTCATACCACTGAGTTTTTCGGAACTTAGTACGATATTTATGATTTGATATTTACCAACAACTATGATAATTTGTGGCCTCCCACTAGGTCGACCGACGATCTAGTTAAAATCGCGGGAAACCGCTGGATGCGAGCAGCACAATGCCGACAGTGGTGTTATCCTTGGGGAAGGCCTGTGTCCATCAGTGGACGTCTTTCGGTTGATATGATCATGATGATGATACTTTGTAAAATGAAATCCTCGCTTACGGATCCTCGGTATCCGGCGATTTCCCCCCGTACTGGAGTGTGACGCGCCACGGTGCGTACGCGGCACTCGACTGTACAAAACAGGAAGGACGTAAGTGCTTCTGACACTGAACATACATACGATGTTGTAGAATAACACGGCGGCGTAAGATTGCGAAAATCCATTACACGAGTTGTAAATCAATCCAAATCGATGATTAATGTGAAAGGAAAAATCTTTCATATTTTCCACTGAGGTTTGAAAACTTGTATTTATATTATCGAATAGGCTTGTTTCCTGGATAAAAAAATATTAATTATAGTTAGTCCGTAAGTTAAATATCTAAAAATATCGAACACGTATTTTATTTTTTGTCAATCAAAAATAAAAAGGTAAAGCGCGTTAAATTTCGGGATTGAGGCTCGCGACGTTACCACGTGATAATAATTGAGCCACGCCGTGACGTCACGCGGAACTTTAACGGGCTTATACTATATCTTCATAATATTTTGTTTAATTCACAATAGTATTTTATGCAACAGTTGTATAAGTGGGTTCAAAAAATGCGAATTGCGTGAGTTGCGATACGAGCCGCGAATGCGGCGAGTATCGCAAATAGAGACGCAATGAGCGTTTTTTGACTTAATTATACAACGTTGCATACAATACTTTTTCTACGACGAGGTTTTAAATTATAAAATACAAAATTAATCATAACCTGGAAACAAGGCAAATATGACGTTTGACTGACAGTATGGTGTCTATGGTAAACTTTTTTTTTATTTAAAATATACTTAAATTAAAAATACTTTTTTTATGTTGGCATCAATGAACTTAGTTCGGAAAGTTTTGTTTTTCTTAAAAACCGTAGGAATTTAATTGTTTGTTAAGTTGGTAGTTGTGCATTTTTACCGTAAAGTTAAAATTGAGCGCTTAATCCTTGACCTAAGTTTAACCTAGATTTAGAAGTCTGTGGCTGCTGGCGATAACATAAAGTGACTAAAACGACACTAGTGCTGTTATGGGGAATAGAGTATAGACTTCTCTGAACTCATATTATGTATGTTCTTATATTAGTGTTCGTGACCAAGTAAAAGACAGATAACAGTACAGGAGTAGAAAAAAGAAATTATACGTGTCCAATATTATTTGATACCTAATTTAACTGACGGACTATGTAACCAAAATCAGGACACAAGCCTGTTGTGATTGAGCAAAGTAAAGTTATACTATATTTATTAGTCATTTTATCGAATATCTTCAAATACGGTGTGACTTCGTCGGGGTGAAATTTCGACTTTTTCGAATTCCGAAAAAAAGGAAAATTTCTATCCTCGTTTGACACGTTTGTGTTATTTTTTTTTATCTTTTAGTACTTACTTAAGTATGTTTCATTTCATAGCAGAAAAATGGAAGCAAAACTAAAAAGCTAGAAAGTACCTTCTTTAATTTAACAAAAAAGCTAATTAAAAGAGGTCCGATTTATGATCTTAATCCAATGAAAATAGGTCCGATTTCCCTGTAGCACATAAGGTGCCGACGTGTCGCCGTCTATTGTCGATTAGTCGCCGACTATTTAAATGAGGCAGTTTAGTCGCCTTTATCAGCTAGTTGGTCCATCTTTAGTTAAGGAACATCTTTAGTAAAAGGAACAGATGATAACACGGACGAATGAACGGTGCACGTAACTCTCCGTTATACGGCGTCAGTTGGTTAAGCTATTTGTTTCCGGTAACAGGAAAAGGCGGCGATACGCCGGGAATCGCCCGGCGACGGTAGATTGATGAACCCATTTTCATAATGTTTCCCTGTATGCCTATGTAATAGTTTATGGAAATATGTTTTCATATAAACTCCTCGGAATGGTAAGGATATTTCTTCTTTATCTTACCGTTTTCTTTGAGTTCGTCTCTTCTCGTTTTCTTGAGCCAGGAGTTCAGAGGCAGGACAGTCTGTTTTAAGCGTCTCTTTTAATTGGGCTTGCTCCAAAGTCAATTAACAAACTGCATTCAATTGTGATATTGAACTCGAGTCACTATTTTTAATACAAACAAAACCTACTTTGAGAGCGCTGTCAAAGGTGAGTGGGGTTTATTAATATGGGTCTTTTTAAAAGTTTGGTTATTTTAAAAGAATTTTGACTCTGGTGATCACCAAATAGACAGCGCGGGCATCCCACGCCAATTTTGACGTGACAGTATGTGATCAAGGTAAGGAAGAAGTAAAAATGGGAAGTGGAAATGTCCACAAAGCTCAATTTTCACTGACTTATCTATTATCCCATCCCACTAATATTATAAATGCGAAAGTTTGTGAAGATGTTTGGATGTTTGGATGTTTGTAAGCTTATATAACGGGGTAACAACTGGTTGGACCAAGCTGAAATTTGGCATGCAACTAGATCAAGTCCTGGATTGAAACATAGGATACATTATATCCCGGTAAAGAGTTCCTTTGGGACAATAACGGGAACAACGCGGGCGAAGTCGCGGGAAAATGCTAGTGTAACTATAAAATGTCCAGGGTGTCTCCACGGTTAAATAATAGGCACGTCGGTTGCATGTATTTGTATAGGATTACAAACTTACTTATACAGTTCGTATATCTTTGAAAGGTGACTGAAATTGCAATATTTTTAGGTTTTGTATGACTTCATAGGCTAAAAACTAATTATGTATTGTTTAAAATTTGGAGCTTGTGGATCTACTAGAAGTTCCTTAGAATTATGATGATCAATGATCAGTGCTTCCAATCGAATTAAGTGGAAATCTATGAGGGAGGCCTATGTCCAGCAGTGGACGTCCTATGGCTGAAATGATGATGATGATGATGATAAATGATCAGTGAGTCAGTGACAAAACTAAGGAAATTTGACGTGCAATAGTTCTTAAACTACAAGTCCAAATTGAATGTTATTGAGAATATATCTAAGACAAGATAAGATACCTAATCATTTATTTTGCAATAAATATTACCATTAGGTAGGCTTATTTAATTATTGTTTAACCGTGGACGGTATGAAAATAAATTAAAAGCTAAAACTAAGAGGTGAAACAAAATATATTTTACAAGAAATCTAATAATATGAACAAAGACTAAAATATGTAAAGAAATTAACAATTATTTTATGGCAATTTCAATCTACTTTATGCCAAAGAATTCGTTTATACTGCAAAAATAATTATTATTTATCCATTCATATAATTTGCTTTTAAATATATTATTATTCATAGACTTTTAAATTAATTTGGTATTTTGTTATATAGGTACTTTTACACACATAGTCAAACAACTTTTCTTGTGCTTCGCTGAGCTAGAAGGGCCATCAGTTAGCAATCTGTCAGGGTCTCGGCAGGACCGTGAACGCCTATCAAAGGCTTTTGTAAGTCATATTATGGCCTATAATATATCCCTGAAAATTCAAGGTTCTAGCTTTAGCCAGCACAAAATGACAGAAGGTTGAAAATGGCCTGAATGGCTTCGAGAAAAGGATGGTATGGTACGGCCGTGCTTTTGTTTTGCTTGACTTGGCGGGGGCACTGCCGTGCCTCCAGATATATCTGGTGCCAGAGGCAAAAATTATTTGAAGGAAATACAAAAATAAACAACTGACAAAAACTTCTTATATGTTGTATTATTTTTTCTTCTCAAAAATGTATTTACCCAAATTTGTGCTTGTGATACCTAGTGGTTTTTAAGCGTGGACAAAATATGTTATTTATTATTTAAAAATGGGTGACTGTAAATTTTTCTAACCTTCTTTTACTTATTTATTTAACCTCCCTTTACACAGCAACAGAATAAAGTTAAAAGTAAATCATTTTTTGCTAATGTACGTTTTTTATAAAAATCGGCTAAATTACCTTTTTTACCTTGACTTTCAATGAATATAAATGCGGTTAAGTTTGACATGTCCGTTTATACATCAACATGAATTTAAATCAAAAATCAACAAATTAACATAAACATTTATTGGAAAGTAAATCCATAGTATACCGCTAAAATGAAGAAATTTTGTCTGATTGTTGAAGACGCACCAGTAATATACATATCTCTATTTACGTTGAACCTCGCGACGAAGTGACACATATTTCAAACGCAGTAGAGGCGGTTATGTCTATATGACATGACTGCATGTATTTACAACACCAATTCTTGAATTGTAGTGAAGTTATCCTCTTATACTTTTGAATATCTCCTGTACATATATCTTAACATAGAAAAAATATATAAATAGTTAAAACCATATAGACAATGAAAATAAATATTATTTTGGACGTGACTTTATGTACGTAGGGACCGTCGATATATTAATAGTTTATTTGTGTGATGCTGATGGCATAACCAACAATATCGCGGTAAATTGATTAGATTAGGAAAACAATAACAAACGGGTATCTTGTGCGCAGGCCCGTCGCTAAACAGGTCAAGGGTTCGGCCTCCGACGAATGGCAATGAAGGCTCTAGGGGCTTTTTATTGGGACATATTAATTTAGATTTGCTCATTTTTTTTTAATATCAGGGCGTTTCTCCAGAAATATGTCTGCGACTCATTCATCTTTCTCCGTACATTTAATATGAAAAAGGGCCAGATGAATGAGGTGACCGCAGACATATTTCTGGAGAAATGCCCATAAGGCAATTTTGTATTAGTTGACATAGTCCCAAACTGACCACTTCTACAAGTGACGATACACATACATAGTTAAATACAAAGCAGGGACCTTTAGCTTCGTAGGCAGAGGTGCTAACCGCGTTGCTCGAACTCAATACGTAATAAAATTGTAAAGAATATTTAGCAAGAGAGAAGGCAACTCAATTCTAAGTTACTAGATTATTGTTAACCTGATGTCGATATTGTTCTTTATTTTTACCAGTCTTTATTTTTTCTAGAAACAGTGTAATCATCATAAGTTTTATTTTTCCAACCGCGGCCAGCCACTTTACCACCGCTTAGATGGAAGTTCCACCGGCCGCGGCCCACTGCCACTTTAACTTGCCAATCCTCTGGAATATATCGATGTTTTTGTTTCTCTCGCGGATCACATATTTTCAGTTCCGATAACACTTAAATATATTTGTCGTTTTTTCCCTTTTGTGTAGCAACCTTTCGTATGGAACTTGTTTTTGTAATCAATATACCTACCTACTTAGCAATGTAAATAAATACATTTAAAAGATCTTATTGCATTTGATTCACAAGTAAACAATGATGCCCTTTCATTTGATCTTGCAGAGCCGGGCACAGTGGGCTAACGATGTCATAATCCCAACAAGGCTCGACAGTTAGCCGACATCGTTTCTAAGCTAATGGTGGCATGTCACCTCATTACCTCAACGCCTAAGTAAACTTGTACGCCGAAATTAAGACAGAGCTTAGCTTCGTGATTGCTAAACTTCGTTGTACTAATTAATGTGCTTTTAGCGAAAACAAATAGCTCTAGTCTCTAAGTAGCTAGTCAGTTTTTATCTCGGTGATGGTAATACGACGCGGTTTAAATATTGCGGAATTAACATGCAACTACATGCTTACTATTTATTTACTCCGTTAATTCGTTGTTATTCCTTTCTAATGTAGGTGATTTTTATATGACCACGGCACGCGTTTTGCGGTATACTATAAATACTGTAGTAGGCCTGAAAAAGCAATGAAGCTAAGTAATTCGTCGGATTACATCGATTGGTCCACATGTGCACCGTAACACGGTTTACGTGCAGTGATAAAAGACGGACTTCCCGAAACCACTGGTTTTAGGATCGCTCGTAAAATTCACACGGCAGTAAGCGTTGATAAGTTCTTAAAAGGAAGCACAGAGTTGCCACAGAAGGATATTGGTCCATACCCCAGACCTATTAAAGCTATCTAAGAAAGGAGTAAGATGTTCTAAAATTAATACACATTATTGCGCATCTTATAATAATACTAGGCTGAAAATGGCTTCGAGAAAAGGATGGTACCCACGGCCGTGCCTTTGTTTTGCTCAACTTGGTGAGGGCACTGCCGTGCTCCCAGATACCAAAATCAAAGTGAAATCTATACTATGTAGTAGTGAAAGTAAACAACAGGTGGCCTAATTGCTAAAGAACTGCCTCTTCCTGACCTTTCGTTATTTGACTGACGTGGTTATTTTACTGTAGTTATTGTTTATGTTTACAAATTCTATACTCGTTTGCTGTAGTTAATTGATCTGTTGTCAGAATACTATCGGTAGGTATATTGCATAATATTGACATTGTAACAGCTAACGGCACATCCAGGATATGTTTCTATTTCGACCAATAAGTATTTGTGAAGAAATGTATTAAAACGATTTGGAGATTTTACTATACGTTTTCAATGTTAAATTACTTCACTATTTTAAACCTTAGCTAACAACGCTGTTTTAAATGATAAATAATTACAGTCACTGTTAGACACGTCATTTCATCTTATCTTTGTACGATCAGTCCTTTTTAGTTCAAGTTATTTCATGTAACGTCAAATATAACTTGGGTCTTTTTTAATTGTGTGTGAATACATTAGCTACCTACCACATCATCTACAGGTGATATTGAAGTAAAATGATTTCCTATACTGCATAAAAATTGTTCAGTGATAGAGATTTGCGGAAAGGTATTGTCCTCAGTCCTAATATTAGATATAATGTGATTTATCTAAATGTAAATGTTATACCCTTATATCTCCCTCCCCATCGATATGACTTTGTATTCCATGTGGATCTTCGACCGATTCGGCTGATGCAGGCGACGCAGCGCGACTCACAAGTGGGTGGCCATAAATTGCTTCCGCTTTGGAGACGGTTGAGGTGGCTGATTCAGTTCTGTGCATCTGGTGTACGGCAATAGATCGGGCGATATAAAACGTAGTATGGCATGGTCACTAAAAGCCGAATTTATTATATGGAAGTAGTATCTGTATTAGAAACGGCCTACAAGTAAAAACAAAACAAATGCATGTTATATACTAGTTATTTATGTACTCGTACAGTCAGTGTCAAATAGTCTGTGACATCCAAAGCGCCATATATATCGTAACACGTTTTTGTGCCTATAGTAATAAAGTCGTGCTACGACCTACGATATATGTGGCGCTTTGCATCGTACAGACTTTTTGACGCTGATTGTCCTTAGCAGAGTACCTTGAATAAAGAAAAAGTTTTTATATCATATCTTAATTTGGTACCGGTTTTACAATGTTATTTTCATGTTTCATTGTAAGTGAAATTCAGCATGTACCTGCAAATATAACGAATATTATTACATCAATTTACATATTTATACTTCTATGAATTTGCAGTACTCCCTTGCCTTAAGGCAATCTGTTTTAAACACATATATATATAAGCAACGTTTATGTAAGTTTTTGGCTAAATCTTAACAAAATATTGTAAAATAATAATCTCATTATTACAAAAATCTAGCACGAATATTTCAATTTGAAGTTAATTCAATAGCTCAATTTGCGGCAAAAAGAGACGTTGACAGATTGGTTAAAGAACATTAAATGAATTTATTGCTTGTAATAATTTGATTCACCGATAAATACATACAATGTTGCTGGAAGCCGTAAATTACCCTTAGTAATTAGATAAAATCCCGTAAAGCTCCATGGCATTGAACATGTTATTAGCACGTAAGCGTGTATATAAGTTATAAACACAAAGTTCGTATAATGTACAAAGTTAATCATACATATGTGTAAGCTCTTGTTGAGTTGCTTTCAACGCTATCTAGCGGTGTCCCACAGAATTACTGCCCGTGTTCAAAAACGCGGCTATAATACACCATAAGTAACTTGCTAAACCATTGAGTTTTACTGAACACTAATTAATCTTTTCAATCGCATTCATCATCTAGTTTGCTTTACGAACTCTTCATAGGACTTTATTTGCTATTGTAAAGATATTTATCTAAAATATTGTCCGCAAATTGTACGCTGACCGGCATTTTTGTTCATAGCAATGCCGCTAGATGCTCCACTGTGCACTCGTGAAGTGAGATTCAATATGGCGGCGCCATTCGAGTCTGGCACAGGGCGGGGAGAACAGTCGCCGAATCGACACTACAATACTTACGCGTATTTTCGATGAAAGCGACGTCTTCTTGACTCGACGCGGGTGATATTGCAAAATAATCCAGTGTTTCTGTGTTCATTTATGCGGTTTGTGTTATTATTTGTGCATAATGGTGTATTTGTGGTGAAAAACGTGAAAGGACTTTAGGGTAACAATGTCTAGCAGTTGACATGTTTATCTGTGTCGTGTGTGAAGATTTTCCCTTCGCGTGAGGAGGGACTTCGCGGTAGTGTGCGTGATTTGGGTGTGTGTGTGTGTAGCGGCAGTGGAGTTGCAAGGATCCAATGATGGATTTCATTTTCATGGATGTATAGGTAAAAATTGCACGTTAATTATGTCTGTGTTTGTATATGTCACGGCCTACAGTTGGTTGCGAGCATTCGAGTACTCGTTTTAGGCCGTGATACGAGACTGCTTTGTGTTAAACTTGCCTTTGTATATCGTAGCGCATGTATTTTAGTATACCTAAGGATATATCCTTAAATCGATAAGGATAAAGTAGTTTTTTAACGTGAGCGGATGACTGGTGCCATTTCATTTTTATCTAGTTTTTTTAATGCGGTAGGTACCTAATTGATGTTGATTAGACCTTGAAATGAATTTATCACTTAAAATACATGTTGTTTTTATTAATCTTTTGTGTTAGACCACGTGACGCTTTATATTAGACCCCACGCATATAAAAAGTGTATCCTTAGTGTGTAGTATATAGTCTAATAAGATTGTTTGCTTTTAGTGGCTAACGTTAACTTATGAATAATTTCACATGGCATTGTGTTTTAATAAACAATTTAATTGCCACATTCGCACCGCCATGCTGAGCTTTAATGATTGAAAGTCATTCACACGCACGCACAAAGTCTTTCTTGTACCATTGAAACTTAATTCATTACATTCATGCGGAGCCGCGCGAGAATATGGTTCCCCTCGCTCCCAGTTTGCTGCCTCTGGTTATCAGCTTACAAAATGTTTGAGGCCGTCCCATTCGAACAGCCCACTAATCTCTATATCTGCGTCCCGCTCTGGCTTGTGTTGCGCGTTTTTCTTCTTTTGCCGCGTCATATGCTTGGTGTTGAGGCATGGGCATAGATCGCAGTGTTTAGTCGGGCCTGCTTGTTGTTTTAATGGACGCGCGCTTAGGCTCTGCTGCTTTGCTTCCTAATTGATCGGAGGTTCTTTGTCTAAGAGGTGGGATACATGGTAATAAGAGGGTATATTGGGCTAACTGCGCATCTTTCGGCGCAGTCACTCGGTGGGAACCCGCCCGCGACGCACGTGGCGGCCTATCTGCTCTCCTGTTAGCAATTTCCCGCGAACCTTTTATTTAACTTTGATTGGATGTGACTTGATTTATGGATATCATGGAAAATTAATTAATGTAGTAAGTTGAGCTTAGCGATTGTGTTTTGCGTTGACTGTATTACGGCATTGTAATCGAGTTAATGCACTAACCCGGAGTTAATTAGGATAGAGTTAACTGTCGTATCTACAGCAATTAAGGTAATCGATATGATATGCTTTTTAGTTTATATTAACTTGTCGTTTTTATTTGCTTAGAGTCGTAATTATTTACCATAATTAAAATGAGTTAAATCTTTAATTGCTTAGTCATTTTTTATTTTTAACTAAACGGCTCGAAAATTCCCTATAGATAATCATTAGTCCAATACTAGTAACAACAGCTTTTTGACAGTTAAAAATTGTAAGCGCCGTGTGTCCTGTCATGTCTTAAATAACGCCGATTGCGCAATGTAGAACATTCCGTGTTTTTTAGCCAGGAGTAAGTTTAAGTATATAAGTGAAGGTGACAAAAATAGAGACTAAAAATAACTTATATCGAAAACGAAATTGACCTAAAAACTAAATTAAACTACCTTAAAAGGAGCTTCAATCTTGTTATTAATGTTAACGCTTTCCATTTTCATTCATTTTAATATTCGTGAATGCAAAAACTCTCTCATAAAATATATGTAAATTTTCCGTAATTTTTGTCCGTTTTTATCTACAGTTGAACCCCCGTGCGAAATTGCGAATATCCCCCCTGTTATTGTACATCCCAAACTTCATTATGCAGATGACGACTATAACAAGTACATGAATAATTTTACCCGATTATGCCTTAGGACATAATAATTCGTTGATAGACAAAAGAGAGATTAAACTTTTTTAAGAGCGACGGATTTTTACGAGCGCGTTACGTTCCGGAATCGGGTCAAATCCACGAGCGGTTTAATATTCTGAGGAATTTTACATTCGTGAACGACGACGTTGTTGTATAAAAGAGAAGGTAAACAATTACGTTTGTAAAAATGTTACTTGATATTGTGAATCCTCAAGATCCCAGCATCAGTCACGGTTGATAAATATTTCACATTGTCTCCTAATAACACATCGAATCGCTGAAAGTCTCTCTTTTAGCTTTGGCAAAAATGCTTTCGTATATCTTTCTGTTCGGTTGCCCTTCTGTTTCTGTGTTCAGCTGTTTTCCTCTACATGTCGTATTTCTCGACCGATTCTCGACAAATTTTGTGACTAGGTAGATTATAGATGATAGTACATAGATTTTTTGTCTATTATTTTTTTTATAATGGCTGAGCCACGGGGGTTCTCTGACTCGCGAGGTGTACATCGCACAGAGCCACTAGTTTTCGCTTTCTAGTCGTAGAATGACCCATTATTAGCTATAAGATGTAATTAAAACAAACATGTTCTATCGACGTTGTAAAAGGACTACATTTCTGGGATGTATTCTCAAGGGAGCAGTGTAGTTGCTTGCTCGTCTGGGCGCTGAACTGAATGAAGCTCGCGCGAGGTCCTTCTTTCTGAAAACCTCTTCTCCCGCGGAGCGAAGTAAAAACAGAAACGAGAATGCCAAAAAGCTCTCACACTCGCACTAAAGAATACCTACTACCGATAGGTACGGGGTACGGACTTCAGTCTGGCGTTTGCACAGATCTTAAAATATCATTTTACAAAGTCATCGAAGTTTTCGCAAGCGGGTATTTGATAATAATGATGACTTAATATTCTTGTATTTTATACTGTGTTTTACATTTTCTTCAATAACTTTATTTTGCTTTATATATTAAACGGTAATATCAGCTGCGTGGCTTTCCACCTCTAGTTATCGAAGTAAGTATATAATTTTTATAGAAACATTAATTTAGTTACAAATACAAACCACAAGCAATTGGAAGAAATGTAGTGACGATGACGTATTTAGGTGTAAACATTATAGCCGGTTCATAAATTATATCACGATGAGACTATTAACTGTAGTTCCCATGTTTTGTAAGATCATTTTCATTTTCACTGTTACTTTGAAGGTGTAAATCTTAATTTAGGTTACATAATAAAGCTAAGTAGCGGTTCGCATAGGAAAGACGAAGTGAAGCGTCCCGTGAAAATAAATGGAAGATCGACAACTTAACAATAACATCCTCACACCTGGATGGTTGACTAACGATAGTTTCTACTATCGTAGACGGAGATGATAGAATTAAACTGTAGAATACCTGTGCGTAGTAACTCAACCACGACATAAAATCACAGAAAATGTGACCACGTTGTGAACTCGTGACTGTGTAAAGAGGACAAATCACTCTCAGTAAAAACCACTTACCGTCAGGTGAAACGGGGACCAATCGTTGGATTCGTTGGCCTTCCTTTGTATAAAACAACTCGGATATAATTGTAATATTCCATTTAATTTAACCATCGATGTAAGAACTATATACTATACATACTTTACTACATACTGAACAATCACTTACGATAAAAATACTACTCGCGCCACACCGATAAGAGGTAGTAGGTGTATAAATAAATACCTAGCTACACGAGTAGCCAAATGAATGGGTAAACAATTCATTTAGGTTCATTGTTTAGGTTGTAATTAGCTTCAAGAAAATAATTAAATTTAATATTTATGTGTGTTTATTTGCATGATGGCTGATACATGACAAATATTTGTTTGGATAGTCTGAAATAAAGATTGATTGAAAGGACAGAAAGTAAGGCGAGAACGATCTAAAAATCTAATTAGGTTTATTAAGTACAAACACACAGATAATACAATAAAACAAGATAAAATTTAAAATACCTAAAACTAAATATACCTAAAAAGTAAATTAAAATAAAAACGATGTAAATAATTTGTTGTAAATATTTGTAGTACCTATATTATAGGAAGTCTAAAACTCTGAGCGATTTCTTGCCCCCATTCCCAAAATTATTACATATTTGTTACGCTGGTTATTATTGCCCCGCTACAACCAATCCGATTTATGCGATGCATTTGTAATAGCTTAGTGATTGGCTAGAATGAATGACAGTGACCAATCACAGAGCTTAATTTTCCCTTAACTACACTCATAGACAATGAATTCGGGTCATTGTCTATATAATTGTTCATAGAAAACGACCCGAATTCATTATCCGAGAGCATATAAAGTCACGCCTTTCGTTACAAGGATTATTTTAACAGACTTCTTTTGGAATATTTTTTTGTCTTATTGATTTATATCTTATTTATTACAGTTTTAATTAAACTCAAACACAATATAGTAGGTAGTATCCAGGTTTATTCTTAAAACTGTTCAGTGGCACTTAAAAGATTTGTCTCAAAAACTGTAGCATTTGAATAAAAGCTTAATAAAGAAGTGTCATTGTTATTTTTGTTTGAAATTTGTTTGTAATGAACGAGAATTCCCTATGAAAATAACATTTCGTTCAGTTACAAAGGGGAATTATTTGCAGTTCTGACTAGCTTTGAGACAAAGTAGCTCGCGTATCCGATATTCTGAATTTACCTCCCAGCATAGCTTAAATTTGTGAAATAGCTACTGTCGGGAGTAACCAATTCGGTAATCCAAATCATGATAATTAATCCTATCCTACTAATCCTACTATGTTAATAATGTGAATGTTTGGTTGTTTAGACTTTAGACGTTTGGAGATTTAGATGTTTGGAGGTTAGATGTAGATGTTTGTTATCAAGGACCTTAAAATAAATAGCCGGACGGAGCCTCGCCAACAGATAACTGAAGCATCTCTAGTGGGCCGGTTGCTTGCCGCACGCACACATCGACAAGTTTTTTCCTACTACCCGCAGCACGCGCACATTGACCTGTCCAACCAGCGCTAAAGAAACCGGCGGACTAGAGGTGTTTCAGTTCTTCTATTTCAGTTCGACTATTTATTTTAATGATGTCAATGGATGCCAATAAAATTGGACGGTGGACGACCGATTGAGAAGAAATTTGGCTTACAAGTAGACCAAGTTCTCGATACTTTATATCCCGGTAGAGAGCCCATGGAATGGGAATAACGCAGGTGAAATTTTATATAGAAAAAAAATTAGCAAGTTTCTAGTTAATTACTAATTAAACCAGTAATTAACTAGAAACCTGCAAATTTTTTTTCTATAGAAGTTGGAGGGTTTAGTCACTTTTCAGTACTTTGAAGGACAATATCTCCTAAAAAGTTGAACTTGGGCAGCTAAAAAAAAATACCTGTCTGCTATTTTAGACTACTCTATAACATACATCAAAATGAATTAAATCGGACTCGAACAGTTGGGTACCCTTCCATGTAAGTTACACTCCAAGCTATGATATTAACATACCAATAATTAGCTTCCTAATTCTACAGGTCAAAAGTATTAAAAAGGTAGTGTCGCTTACGTAACGTTTCCTCTGCTCCTTATGTGCTCTGTTCAACCTAACATTTGTTTAGGTTTCGTTTGAATTGTTTTGAACAATATTCTCCCGCTTAATTTTTAACCCTCGACGAAAAAAGAGGGGTGTTATAAGTTTGACGCCAATGTCTGTTTGTCTGTGTGCCTGTGTGTCTGTCTGCCGGTGTGTCTGTCTGTGGTATCGCAGCTCTCGAACGGATGGACCGATTTCGATGCGGTTTTTTTAGGTGAAAACAGGTTTCCTTGCGGGTGTTCTTAGCTATGTTTGGTAAAAATCCATTCAGTAGTTTGAAGAGTACCTATCAGCTCTTTTCCAAAATGATGTAAGTAATTTTCGGCATAAAATGGAATTTTAGGACAATAATAACAAAAAAAATCAAATGAAACTCAAACTAAAAGTTAAAAAATACCCAGACTAAAAAGAAACACTAAAAAATAAAAAATGATATGTAGCTATTTACTGACCTTTTATGTTTTAAGATAATAAGTTGCTGTCGGGCGACCTATTACATGCAGTACTAAAACAGAAGGTTCCTCGACAGCAACTTATCTTAAAACATAAAAGGCCAGTAGATAGGCATATTATGTTTTAATTTTAAGAGTTTTTTATATTCTGTCGACACAACCATCAAAGTTTAGGTACTTACGGTTTATATAAATTCAAAATCTGTAAAACGTAAACCCAACATTTATTTTAGCATGGTATTAACTTTGAGTACGTAGGTTCAGGAAAGAAGGACAATAAAATCTGTCTACCGCAATGAACTTTGCATAGTAAAATAAATTTTGGGTTGTTAGCTAAGCTAAGCGGTCACATTCACATTAGATTCATTAAGGTATCTAATCGTAATCGTTCTTCAAACCTAGCAGACTAAATAATTAGAAATACTAAAAACACTATGATGCATAAAATAAAACCGTTTAAAAAGGAATTGGATTACTTTGTTTAAACTATAGGTACATACTAAGTAAGTTAACAAGACTTATACAACAAATTGAACAAAAATATCTACGTAATTACCTACTTTGAAGAAGTCTTGCCGTGCAACGAAAAACATTATAATATTGCGTAGATTTCATATCAAATGAAGTAATATGCCGATCTTCTTAAACAAGTTACAGCCTCGTACGCATTTAGATTTTCGTTTGGCTGATATCAAAGCATTTTATTCCCCGGTGCGCGCGATGGAGGCGAAAAGATCAAAAGCGAAGGTTCTCGTGAGTTTCCGTTTAGTTTGATTAAATGAACCCCCTTACAAAGTTGTGGCATCGGTAACATTGCCACCGGCCGATGACGTAATCCACTTCTGATATTATTTAACCAAATTTGCACATACTTGAACGTAGTTTTTATGTATAAGTACGGTTACATGTTTTTGTCATTATATTTTATTCTACATAATAAATCAATTTGTAATTGATTCCTTTGACTTCAAAGGTTACGACTACTTAGTCGTAACGTAACAAGATTGTTTGTAGTCTGTACTTAGTATTTTACAAGTATCTCTACACGGAACGCCGCCCTTAAATCTTATTTTCTGTCTTCCGGTCGCAAAGCGTCAACTTTCCGGCAGCTGCGCCATAGTACCATGGGCTTACCTAAGCTAGGGTGGGAGTGGGGCGGACAAAGTCAGCATGCGGCGGCATAGCGGGGTTACCACAACTGGCCTCGATTTCGCTCGACAAAGCACGACCTGTCCTTTTCACACTATATCGAATCGTAAGGGTTAGGTAGTACTTATCGCTTGACAAAGACTCGCACCGCCGGGGATAAGCGAGTAAAACTGGGCTAGTAACTGTTTTTTGCTCGCTGACGGGATACATTGTGATTGATCGACCTTTCCAGATCCGCAATGTAATGCTCAATTTTACATACTTGCTTATTTGCAGGCGGTGGGACAAGTGTTGATAGGAATCGGACCACGTATGGTGCACAAACCCTCTACCAAAAATGTGCCGTCGATTATATCCGTTTGCAGGTGGCTAACAGGTGACACTTACCACTGGGAAACGTCAGGTGTTCAACGATTTGTGTTAATGAGGCTTTATATGCTTTTATTTACCTTACTTGTTAGGTGCTTATAACAGTTTATTACTTTCATTAGTCACGCGCAAGTAATGTCGATAATTGCCTTTTGGATAAAACTGCTTAATAAATAAGTATTTGTACTTACTTATATTTTCTGTGTCTGTTTGGTTATGCGATACGATAAGGGCGTAATGTTCACCAGTCGAGAAGGGATTTTAAGGATTCTTGTTTTATTGAGTAGCCATTCAAAGTTACTACAATACTCATATATGTTTTCACAGCATAACTACGTATTCAACCATCATTAAAAATATACCAGAACCGCTCAGGATTTCAGAAAAGAGATAGAACCTTTTATCTAATAACTAAACGGCCCGTCTGTTGTACATATTACTTACTAAAGAAGGCATGAGATACAAATTTTATGATTTAAAAATAAAATATTTTATGCAATCAAAAGGATTTAGAGCTTCCAATGATCTCGTCGACCAATCGGAACCGACAATATAAATATTTCCACCACGAAACGTAACATAACCGGGTACAATACTGCCAAGTAAGCTACTCTCGACTCGACTCTCGAAGCACTTCACACTTCAGAGCGAATTCAACGAGTCCCATTCTGGCCATTCTTCATGGAGATTCCTTTCATCGAGACCTATATTTTATTTATGGGTAAATAAAAGAATGTAGAACCTCCATGGCGAACTGATCCTATGATATTTATATTCAAATTCAAACGATAAGAGCAATACCCGTGCACAGTTGTGTGATTTTCCGAGAATATTTATGCTTAAGTAGGACCTGTTTTTTTTTTTTTTTTTTTAAGAAACAATAATATATTTATTAATTCAAACAGCATACAAAAAGGAATAAATTTAAAATTAAAACTAAAACTAACTAATTAAACCCTAAACACCTTATTATTAAACAAAAAAAAAATACAAAGTCAGACTTAAACAACACAATAATCTTAATTACAAAAAAACAAAAACAAACTAAAAAAAAAAAAAAAAACCTATTCAAAAAGACCCCCCCGCATTACTCCCGGCGCAAAAGTGCCCATCAGACTCGCGGCGTTCCCGCGCTGAACCGCGATGGACAGCCTCTGCGCCAGGAAGAAACCGGAGCGGGGGTCATGACCCCTGTCACGCAAGCGACGACCCAGCTCCCCAAGGAAAGCCCTGGCTTCCGCACACCAGCAGCCGGACGTCTCCACCGCAAGGGGAACAAACGAATATCCGGACAGGCCCGAGTACTTGGCCCTCTTGAGCAACGCCGCTTGCTCAGCGGCCGCCCCTGGTGACCGCACGGTGCGCCCAAGGTGAGTGGCAGCAAAAGTACTCACGCAAGTGGCATCCCACAAGAGGCACCGGCCCTTCTCCCAAGGTACCAGCGTCAGACCGTTTTATTTATTTTATTTAGATTAGATAAAAATGCAATAAGTGGCAATTGTTTAAACTATGTTTCATAAAGTTATGATTCGTTGCTGAGTCAAAAGAAGAATAAACTTGATTTTGTATACTACTGAAACACGGTTTTTGATATTTATCTCATTTTTAAATTAATGAGGTATAATTAAAGTTTAATTAAACAAGATAATCCACGTTACGGTTTCAACCTTTTTCAAACCTTTGCGTGACTAAGTAATTAAATAAATTAGGGTCGTCCATCGGTGCGTGGTTCTCGAATAAACTAAGCTAGTTTCATCGGTGTTTTTTTACTGAAAAACTCTTAGCGCCACTAGCCACTGTACTATTCAAGAATTTTGATAATATAGATAGATGTTCGTATGGCGTCACACGTTCTGAATTTACAATCGGCATTTTAGGTTCTCAGGTTTATAGATTCAATGGGCCTTTGCAGTCGATGGCGAAGTCTGATGAAAGGGTTGCCACAATAGATCAGTTGTTGGTTGAAGAGGCAAATATGTTTTAGAGTAAAAATTACGTAATGTGAAGCACAGAATTTTTACATTCCTGTAATTTTTTTTATTGCAAACTAAGTAATGTACATTTATTTTGAAAAAAGACTATAGCTTAGGAGTTTCTTGAGACGTTACTTCTCTTTGAATGTCACTTTACGAAGCGTTGGTTGGTTATCAATAGGGGTCGTACTCTGTGGTCGTACTTTTGACGCCGATGACGTAAAAATGACGTCAAGCTACATACAGCATGATTCATTTTAGGTTTTAGATTAATTTATCGTTACCGGTATCGTAAAAGCTATTTTCATCACTACTGTCATTACTTGGTGTCGATGATAGAAGCCATTTTATAAATCAACATGTGTCTGCCTGTGTTATCTTATTTATTGAATCTGGAAATTGGAAAATAAATGAGAGACGGATTTTGATCTAGAAGCGACCGCATATTCGATTGATATTTCCAATTTTCCGTTAATATAGCAAAACAGACGTATACATTTTTACTTACAAAATGTCTTCTACCATTGACACCAATCAATGACAGTAAAAAATGTAATTAATTCATAACTTAAACGATACCGGTAATTTATGCTAACGGTAAATCAATAGCTTAACTAAATCAGCCTGTATGTATGCTGACGTCATTTGCCTGTCATCGGCATCAAAAGTACGACCCCTGGACTTATCAAAGAGTCAATAAGGTCAAGTCTGGTTTAAAAAAAAAGAAGCGCTAGTAGATTTAGACTTGTAAGTAAAGTGCCCCTGTGGCGTATTTACAAAATAAATTATTTGATTTGAGTATCGTTTCGTTATTGATACTGTTTACGGGCATTTTTATTTTAAAATGTACGGTTAGGCGAAACTTAAGCTATGTTCAAATACCGTCTAACCTGTCAGTCCGTAACGAAATGTATGGAGTTGGACACTAACAGTCAGTTCTGTAACGACCTGCTAATTTTCAGTTAAGAACGCACTTTAAATAAAAAAGCCCTTACACCTAAGGAATAAAAAACTCTAATTTTGAATATTCTTCCTCCTCGGTGCATACACATTACACGTGCATCGTATAAAGACTTAGCGCAGGCTATTTTTAACCGATTATGACATGGCCTCGGCGCTGAGTTTAATATTCACGTTCAATTTTTTACTTGTAATATGACGTGTTTCCTATGAACGAACTAAATAAAGATACAGTAGTTATTTGATAAATGCTTTTTGCATTGGAGATCTTGTGGATGTTAAATTCTTTTATGTCACACCTGGCCATAAAGTGACTTTTACCGTACACTACGCGTACGGAAAAAGCCGCTTCCTGGCCAGGTGTAGACATAAAATGATGTACACAACACGAGAGGTAATAAAGAAAGCCCTCCAACGCATATTTACGTCCCTCGCTTGCAGCTCTGCCAACATCTGCGATCTCGGCCCTTCTTTGTTTTACCACCCTAGTTGTGTAATGAACTATTTTACACCTCCTATTCAGAAAAAAGTATTTTGCTCCCTCATAAGAGGGATCAAAGTGGTAGTTTTCTGTTTAAAGACAACAGGGTATTATTAGTTTGAAGGGCTCCCGCTACACGTGATACACGTCGAAACGGATATCCGTGTTCTTAAGACCGGCGGTACTAAGAACCCGGATTACACGAACCCGCCGGGTACCGGAAAAGTTTCTCAGAAACGTTTCTTCGTGTTCACGGGTTGTCCGTGTCCGACGGGTACACGTGTATTTAAAACCGGCCCGAACGGGTACGAACCAAAACAGTTGGACTCAAGGCATCATGATCTACTATTTAATGCTGACTTCAAGTTCAGATGAACTCTTTTGGCGTACGAATGTTTAATAATATGTAGTTTGTAACTGTGTTGGAAAATCATATTTAGCCAACTACTCAAAATATGTTTTTTATAATTATGAATCGAAGTAGGCATCGCTATTCTACATTGTCTGCTGTTTTTTATTCTAAATCTGCTCGTACCTAGTTTAGAAACTTTATTCTGATGTTCTAGTTTTGATTTTATAAAATTAAAAACTATTACCTATCCTAAGTCTATTAATTAAAAACAACATTTTATTTATAATGATATATCAGATATGTGACGAATATGGTTTGCAGGTATACTAAAATATCAATTAAAAATAACAGTTTAGAATATAATTATGAATTACTTCGCAAAAACAACAAACATCTGCCAATGGCGCAAAAAGATAAACGTAAGCGTCATTATCAAGTGATCGTTCACAACTGGATTTCACCCGAGAACCACAAAAGTCCATGTTACCTTACTTAACTTGCGATAACATTGCTAATTTCTTTAACATAGATCCTAAAATTGCTAATCATTCAAGTTTACTTGAGTGGCTTTCACAATAGCGTTCAGGTAATAAATGTGAACGCCAAACGCCCTTTTGTTCGCCAGTAACTAAGAAATAGGTGCCCAAACCATCATCACAAGTATGACTACCAATTATAAGCTTTATGTCGTAGCAATAAGGTTAAAACGTATGCACAAAAAATTGCAACAAATAAATAATATAAGTAAATGTTCTCTATTTATTTGGAGCCGCTACGCACTAACTCTGGCAACTGTTATTGATTATTTCACATTTTAAGGACATTTGTTGATGTCACTTGTTAATCACATATTAACATTTATTTTTTGATTTTAAATTGTGTTAGGATTGATTAAAGCCTTTTACATAACAAGTAACATAATAAACAAAAACCCGGTGAAGTGCAAGTCGAACGCGCGCACAAAGGGTTCTGTACCATTTCAGTTTTTGTTATTATAGCGGCAACAGAAATACATCGTCTGTTAAAATTTTAACTGTCTAGCTATCACGGTTCAGGAGATACAGCCTAGAGACAGACAGACAGACAGTGTACTCTTAGTATAAAATTAAATTATAATAGGGTCTCGTTTTTACCCTAAAAAGTGCTAGTATTTGAACTTTGAAGTCTTATATAAAAATGTCTACCTACTCGTATTCTATGCAAAAACTACCTGCTCTTAAAAGGCCGAACCCTTAGCCCAATAAATTGTTTATTGACTTTCGGCTTTACATATATACTTACACCACGGAATAAGATATGCTCGAAACTTATAAATATTGTGTCTATTAATTTTTAGCTCGTACCACGATTCGTACCTTCGCTACTCGTTAAGGACGGATCCGGAGACACGGGTAAATAAGATCCGTTTCTACGGGTACCCGTGTACCCGTGGAAACGGATCTTAATTACACGTTTCCTAATTACCCGTGCGGAACGGGCCAGAAAACCGTGTCCGTGTTACTCAGAAACGGGTAATAGAAACGTTTACACGAAACCCGGACACGAGCGCGAGCCCTATGAACCCACTTAGAATATGCCATACCATAGACAGCTTTATTAGTATATTACACACAGAGGGCGGTATAATAAGGAATGGCCCAGATCACAGGTGTTTCCGGTCCGAGCCGCAGGCGAGGGCCATAAATATAATATGGAAGTGGTATTTTGCTCCCGTCCGTAAAAAATAATAATCGTTTTGTAATAGACTATTTTATCAATTTTACATTTCATCAGTATTTTCCTCCCGTCCGTAAAAAATAATTATCGTTTTATAATAGACTATAAATTTATCAATTTTACATTTCATTTTAATAATAAGTAATGTGTGATACTCTTTGACTAATTATACATATATTTCGTTATTTTGGCAGGTAGCGTTTGTATTTGAATTTTCCTCATAGTCGGTGTGATAAGCAGTATATGTCACAAGGTAGCAAAATTATTTTCACCGCGGGCGTTAACACTTGAATCCCTCACTACGCTCCGGATTATATTGTATAATCCTTCGCTTCGTTCAGGATTCAATATACCTACGCCCTCGCCGTAAATAAGTACATAGTACATCATTTTGCTTCCTTGTGACAGAATCTACTATGGTTCGCCTTCTCGTGCTTTTGACGTGATTTTTATTGAAAAGAAAGCTTTCCTGTTTAGCATTGATTTCATTTAATAGTATTATTTTTAAATACCGCTGTACAGAAAACGGTTATTTTTGGTCAAATAAAAAAAAGAGAATCAACTTTTGCGAAGTATTCTTAAGTGTCATTTAATTCACTCGCACATTTTCTATACAAAATTAAAGCGCTCCATATTTAATATTGATATAATAATTATTTTAAACTGCTGGGTGATAATATTAAGTCTGATCAGGGAATGTGCTGACATTGCAAATAACAGTATAATTTCTAGAAATTGTTAATCAAATGTATACGATCTAACAAAATACAAGCAACTGAATTGATATGTAAAACCAATTCATCAGTAGACTGACAACTCCTGAGATCACTGCAATGCGGCGCCCGGTGCGCGTTGCTGAGGAAATGTTTCCGCCGCCTGACTTGCATAAACTGGACGTTACTGCAAGTGCATCCAACAATAACTTAGTTTTCTTATGTTGGCATTATAATTATATGGCTAAGAATAGTTTTTTGCTGTTTATTTAGATCGGTGGCACGTCTTGTGTATGATAAAATTTAATCTGTTCCTATAAATAATACGCATAAAAAAACGCTTTTTATTTTAATGGCTTTATCGGCGATTTTCTTTTGTTTAGTTCTAATTAAATACAACATCTTACGACTTACAGCAATTGGTACAGTACTTACCCCTGGCAAATTAGCGAGCGACTTTCGAGTTTTTTTCAGTGGTATTGTCGTACCTGAAGTCGAATTTCCTAGCGACTGACTAGCTTTAAACTAACCGAAATTCAAGGATGACGGCATGTTTCACGTCGCATAATGCAAATGCGTAAAGCAGGTGTATTAGCGAGCAAACTAAAAGACGACTAAACAAAAGAAAAATGTAAACAAATAATGACATCGGCCATTGTTTACTTTCGCAGTATTATGTGAGATCATAACAATTTACATAAGGTATAGTAAGTTGTGAATGAACCAAGTATACCCACGATTAAATAATATAATGCTTAACCAGCGAAAACCAATATTTTAACAAGACAATCACTAAAAAAAAATAGTAAATTAAGGGGTCGTTACTTATTGATAATATTTTTACTAGATATCTATGTTACCGAATAGTTAAGAGACTTGCTATAGTACATTACACAACTAGGGTGGTAAAACAAAGAAAGGCCGAAATCGCAAATGTTTGCGGCCCGAGTTGCAAGCGAGGGACGTAAATATGCGATCGAGGGCTTTCTTTATTACCTCCCGTGTTGTGTATGTCGCCGCCAACTAGCTTAATTAGCCATTTAGTTTTCTTAACCGCCTAGCCTTTTCATTAAACGGCGCCATTTAGTTACGTGCCTGGATGAACTTCGGGCCGTCTAGCCCTTCTATCAAACGGCTACTTTCGATCGACAATATTCAATAGCCCGCCTAGCCGAGTCCGTCAAATTTAAGTTGTATAAATCTATTCTGTCCTAGAACCTGATCTCTCATGGGGCGTATGCAAAAAGTGAACAAAACAGCCCTTTTTTAGGTTAGGTTTGTTAGTCAGCTTGTGACCCTAGGAGCAGAAATAGAAGCCCTGCGCAGCGGGGCTTCGTCGACCTGGCGGGTCATAGTTGTTTTGAAAGAAAACCCTAATCTCGTAGTTGCACTACTAAACGAACGGCTTTATCATTGGCCAGCCATATCGTTAATGAATACATTGACGCATTGGCTAAATTCCATCCAGGCAGTTAACTAAATAGCGCCGTTTAGTAAAAAGGCTAGGCTAGGCAGCAGTGGTGTGGCGTCCATAAAACTCGATTCCCATCGGCTTGCTTAATATAAGGCAGTTCAGCACTTAATTCTAGTGTTCTTAAAAGAAATTGAAGCCAAAGCTGCTCCGGCTTGCCCAAGGATTTCTTCAACGCCACGCCACTGCTAGGCAGTTAACCAAATGGCTAATTAAACTATGTAGTTGGCTGCGACATGTACATAATTTTATGTCTTCACTTGGCCAGAAAGCGGGCTTTTCTGTACACGTAGCGTGCTGTTAAAGCCACTTTATGGCCAGGTGTGGCATAAATCTTAGTAACGTCACTGGTTATCAAAGTGCATAAAATGCACATTTATTTTTATTTCCACTGCTAAGTAATACCTACTTCCGAAGACTTCTTGAATTAAAAGTTAAAAGCATTTCAAAGGCGCTTTAAGGTGTTCACATGAGGATTCGAAGAAAATAAATTAAATACAACATGAAATTCTACGGAATCTCTCCACTACTTTTAAGAATACTTTAAAGTTCGGGAGTTTAATAAATTAAAAAAACGTTACACAAGATATATCGGCTACATGTTATTAGACTATACTACTATAGTAGTCCTAAACAAGGTGCTAATGACGAAAAAATATCAAGACTCATCTTGAGTCAAAGAGAAAACAGCCTAAATCGATGACCGATTCCAAGTACGAAACGACAAATAAAGTTAAATTATGTTCCAATAACTTTCCCCAATGAAATTAATTACAAAGGGCCGTCATCCATTGCCCAGATTAGCATCGATATACAACAATCGAGTCCCAAATCGATTATGAGCTAGAGGCGGTGAGTTGTGAAGCACGCAATGCAAACAATCAACATACCCGAGCTTATGGGTGTTGGTAACTCGAGCCGAGCACTATCGAGTGGCCGTGGCGCCGATACCTATTGAGGATAAAGTTTCTGAGGCTGCACTTGTTTTATTATGAAACTGGGTTTAGATTAGCTGTTCTTATATCATATGTAAGTAATAATAATTGTATACTTTTATGAAAAACCCAAGAAATCATTTCCTAGCTGGTAAATCAAATTGTAGACTAAGCACATAAACCGCTTATTTCGCATTCTATTGTTTTGCATAATCTTCTGCCTTAATCTGTGAAGTACCTAATGTACCTATAATAGGATTATCCTAACTTTTTAGCCTAAATTGTATTGTATCTTCTAGACACCAAAGATAACTAACTATAAGTGCCTAAGTCCAACTAAAATTATGATAAAAGAACTTCTTACATGCAATAAGTTATCTTTTGTTCATTTTTATAATTATTACTCCGTAATTTCATTTAATCAAAACTTATCCTATTATCGTTATTCGAATAATGGTTGTATTCTACAGCAGACTAGCAACAGACCTTCGTGAGTTCGCTCCGTAGGTGGTCTAGTGACCACTTAGTATGCCGCACCAGACGTACTTGTCATAACACGTTCCAGAGGAATTTGAGCCCTGATCTCCAACACCAATCCGTAATGAACAAACGCGAAGTTCTACTCTGCCCTTCGTAGACCAAATGATGTAACAGACAGAAATTTCACACTGTTATAAGTCCTTTTATGTAAGCAAACCAGTACTCAGCCCAAATGTTGCAAAAAGTAACAAGAAAATTCACGAGAGACGATGGTACCTATTTGGAACAAAGCTAGGTCATAAATTATCTTTTTATCCAAAGAACGGACTAAAATAACCTCTAAAATAAGTTCCTCTCGTTTTTACTGAAAGCACTGAAAGGAATGAAGTTGTCTCGAGTAAACGCTTGAATATTAAAGATTGGAAAAGAGTGACGATGAGCAATTTTTTGCTCATCTCAGCTTATTTTCTTGTTCATTGGGCACCAAAATCTTAAGTACACTTCTTGAGATCAATTATTAAAATATTTCATCATAATATGCTAATTCATGAGATAAAAGCTGTCTTTTGAATAGAATTACGGTCATCATTTATCAAATTAAAGTTATTACCGGAATTTTAATGTGATGAAATAAAGTCTTGATAATTAAACGGAACTATTGAATACATGGTTATAGGAAAGGTATATATGGTTTAAAGATATTGACACAAAAACATCAAAATCAAGTGAAGGGCCCACATCTTCCTCCAAATTTTACTTAGTTGTTAGAGACACGAAGAACAAAGCCAGATGGAGACAAATCTTCCAATTACTCCAAACAAAAATCATCTGATGGTAACCACAATCATCAGTCACGATGGAAAGACGAGAGAAGGACACAAAAACATGGCGTCAATGCATCATAGATGCTCAAGTACACGGATCTGATTTTTTAATATCAATGTGATGTCCGTGTTTGGTATGTATGGCTTGCAAATAAATGCAGCACTTGCATAATCAGCCTATAACGCAAGGGAAGTGCGTAATAACCGGCGGGGAATGGCCGCGCTCTCATACCTCGCCTCATAACATTTGCATTAATATCCACTGACGGAGATGTTTCCATCTTTCCGCTAATTATTCCTCGCAGTATTCAATTAAATAATTCAACTTCGCAAATTTGTTCTTTACAATATTTAAGCTGGCAACCCGTTTTAATAATTTTCTGTAATTTAATGGTAATTTTATTTAGTGTCCAGTAGTGTGTACATAGAAATACCGGGTCGGTTGAGTATCGCTGATACTGTCACTGATTATTACGCCTGTGTATTCCTGTAAGGTAGTGTATAAAGCGACAAGTAAGCTATAATAGTACATTATTATACGAGTGGACTATGTTGCACAGCCCGAGCCGTTAGGCGAGGGCTGTAATAGCCGTGACTGTAATGACCAACCCACGAGTGTCATACGATGTTTTTCAACACACTTGCGAATAAAAAATAATACTTATCATTCAGAACTTCTGTTACAATTATGATACAAGTGGGCTATGTGGGTAACTACAGCCGAGGCTGTGTTGCACAGCCCGAGCCGTGAGGCGAGGGCTGTAATAGCCGTGACTGTAATGACCAATGCCCAAGTGTCATACGACGTTTTCAACACACTTGCGAGTTGCGAATAAAAAATAATACTTATCATTCAGAACTTCTGGTGTTGTATTTATTAGCATTTGTAGTGGGCCGGTTGTTTTGTACTTACGAGCTGCACGCACACATCAACAAGTTTTTTCCTACTACCGCAGTACGCACACCTGACCAACCAGCGTTAAAGAACTGGCGGACTAGAGGTGCTTCAGTTCTTTGTTAGGGAGGCTACGTCCGGCTATTTATTTTAAGGACCTTGGGTATACTATAAATAAAGGAGACAAACAACACGTGTTTGGGTTGGGTTGGTGGCGTGATATCAGTTTGTTTTTTGGTCAAACTAAAGCAATTAATACGGTTATTATAAAGTCCTGAGTCTAATCAGTGTAAAGCGTAAAACCCACATGTCTTAAATCGACAAAGTAGAACCGCTTTAATTTTGCAATGACGTAATGAAATCATAATACCAGCTTAACTTAAAATTAATAAAGCCACGGTGAGCGTGTAAACGAAGCCGAAAGACAGCACACAAATGCTCGGTTAATAATGTTCTTTCTGTATTAAATCGCTGTGGAGCCAGAACAAAGCGAAACGTGGAGCACATATAAAATTCCGCCTGCCCTACCTCCTAATGAGAAGTTAACTCGAAAACTTACTACTGCCCCTACCCTCGACACGTTTTATTCATGGCCGTAAAGCCTTTTAACTTAAATTTGCAAGGTTCTTGAAAATTTATGAGGTGTCATTGAGAAAGTTGAGTCGTTGATCAGACTTGTGCCGTCTAGTGGTCCGGGATTATCTGTTATTTATAATTACTAAGTATTGTTTGAGATAAACTTCATAAGATAATGAGTATCTGAGGCTGTTTGTCTTAGTTTTGAAATGTTAGGTTTGTTACTGATTACAGCTAGCTTTGTTTATCTCTTTGAAGCTCTCAGTAGCTTAAATCCGAGCAAATGATATAAGCGGTTGTTTATTTATTTCGCTTTTGCATATTGGCTTCTTTCTACGTCTGATATTGTACTAACGATTTATTTACAGAGTTATTGAAAAAGAGAAACGATAAAAAACTTGAAAAAAGTAAAGGACTACTAATTAAGTAATTATTGTATATTCAATAAAAGCGGATTCGTAATACGTATTTACGTCACACCTGGCCATAAAGTGGCAATTACCGCCCGGTACGCGTGCGGAAAATCCCACTTCCTGGCCTGGAGGAGACGTAATAGTAGATTGTGTAACAAGGGAGCAAAATGATATGTTTACGGCGAGGGCGTACATTGAATCCTGAACGAAGCGAAGGATTCTACAATTGAATCCCGAGCGTAGCGAGGGATTCTAAAGTAGAATCCGGAGCGTAGTGAGGGATTCAAGTGTTAACGCCCGTGGTGAAAATAATTCTGCTACCTTGTGACACATACTGCTTTTCACACCGACTATGAGGAAAATTCAAATACAAACGCTACCTACCAAAATAACGAAATATATAGTTAATCAAAGAGCATCACACATTTTTAATGAAATGAAATGAAATAATTTAGTCTCTTATTATTTTATAAAATGTTTCTTATTTTTTACGGACGGGACGAATTTACCACTTCCATATATTTATGGCCCTCGCCTGCGGCTCGGACCGCAAACACCTATGATCATCTGGGCCATTCCTTATTATACCGCTCTCTGTGTCTAATATACTAATAAAGATGTCTATGGTATGACATATTCTATTCTAAGTAGGTTCAAACTAAAAATACCCTGTTGTCCTTGAACAGAAAAGTACCACTTTGATCCCTCTTATGAGGGAGCAAAATACTTTTTTCTGAATAGGTGTAAATTTTTTCATCACACTTGCTCGAAAATGGTGTCATTACACGTAGGTTCTGCGGGCCGTAAATGGCCTATTACGCCCTAGGGCGTAATGGTTTCCTTTTTAAATTTGAAACACTGGTTCTGTTTTACTCTTATTTGTCATGTTCAAAGGAAACGCCAACTTACTTTTTTAACTTTTATCACTGAAATATTTATTTAAAGTTATCTGTTATTGCAAATACATTTAAACACATATTTCGGTAACATTAATTAAATGTTTAAATATTGTATTTCAGTATTTTGCAAATATAAAATCAACTAAAATGGCCGTTACCGCTATGGTTTCCGAACGTGACTTGACATTCGCATTTTTTCTTGTCATAGGTACTGGGTGGATTAGTAAGGTTATTTTTATTTAAGATTTCCTCACAAGTGTGATGAAAAACATTGTGTGTGCCACGGGCGGTAAAGGAATTACAAACTCGTGTTATTAAAGCCCTTGGCTTCGCCGCGGGCTTGTAACAAACACTCGTTTGCAATTCCTTCGTTACCGCCCTAGATACACAATGTACTAGTACTTACCACGGGCGGTAAGGTAATAAATAAAGCTTCAGATCGAATATTTATCGCCCTTGCCTTCGGCTCGGGCGTCAAATACCTGCGATCTGAGACACTCTTTGTTTCACCACCCAAAGGAATTCAGACGAGCGTAATTTTTTGAGTTATGTTATGAGTCGCGTAATTTCTGCTACATTTTTCAGGTTTCATACAAAACTCCTGTTTGGCTCACACGGCGACGCAAAATGAGTCGTCAAAATGTATTGTTCAGAATTTCTGCAGCTGAAATTACTCAGCCCACAACTCACAAAACTACGCTCGTCTGGCTTCACCCTAATACGTAACAGTCTATGGGTCATAAATCGAGCGTTTAAACCGCCTCACTTCAGTGGACACATTTTTGTCGAAATCCCTGCTGTTTTTAATGGGATATCAGACTATTTATTAGAAGTCCGGGATCACTTCCAAATAGATTAGAAGGCCACAAAAATTTGCAGGGATGTCAAAAAATATGTCTACATAAGTGAGGCGGTTTAAAAGCTCTATTTTTACCTTTATCATATTTACATTGTATATAAAGTGCCACATGTACCACTTTTTACCCTGTTCGATAGTTTGTCTACTGGAACACAGTGCGGCAGTAAAATGGCTATTTTGTCGCTCAAATACAGGCCGTAAAGTTCCAACTCGTCGTTGCTTGTAAACCGATTAGTCCCGCTAAATCGCATCCCGCGCAAAGCCGCGAAGCCAAGCAAATGCTCAATTGCTGTCGAACAGAATCATACCGGGCGGTGTGATTGAGTAACACGAGTATGATGTCTATCTAAATATATAAAAGAAGAAACTGACTCACTGATATATCAACGCACAGTCCAAACCGCTGGTCCTAGAAATTCAAAATTTGGCACGCAGGTACCTTATAAGGTCTAAGGGTGCACCTGCACTGAGAAAGGATTTTTCAAAATTCACCCCCTAGCGGTTTAAATAGGCGTTCAAATTTTGTATGAAGAGTCTACGATTTTTGAAGTACGAGTAAGAGGTTTGAAACTTCATGTTACCCTTCTCCCCTTCTACTTCTACCCAGCTACCCACCTACCCTTTTACCCACCTACACTTCTACCCACCTACCAATCTACCCACCTACCCTTCTACCCACCTACCCATATATCCACCTACCCTTCTACCCATCTACCCATCTACCCACCTACTCACCTACCCATCTTCCCACCTACCCATCTACCCACCTACCCATCTACCCACCTACCCATCTACCCACCTACCCGTCTAACCACCTACCTACCTACCCTTCTATCCACCTACCCATCTACCCACCTACCCATCTACCCTTCTACCCACCTACCCACCTACCCATCTACCCACCTACCCTTCTACCCACCTTGGATCACTAACAATCAGTGAAGTAAATGTATAAGAACCTAAATAAAATTAATCTTATTCTAAATATCAATTAGTCATCTAAAACGTTACTATTAACTAATAGTCTGTCTGAATAAATTAATCTAGATTTGATTCGTCATTTAGAATAAAAATGAAACGATTTAATCATTTTAAATCGAATCAGAATAATTTGCTTATGATTTTCAATCTTACTTAGTTTGATTGAGAATAAAATTTGGAATTTTATTCTTAAATATTTAGTCAACTAAATTTTTGCCCAACTCTGATGACCAGTTTTAAAACTATTTCGTCTGCTAGCTCATCTTTGCCAGACCCGCCCCTCAACGGGCCAACCAATCAGGGACATATCAAGTGGATGAATCCATTAGCAACATTACTTATTCTTATCAAATTCGTGCAAAATAGACGAAGATTATTTTTAGGAAAAAATATTATAAATGTTTTTATTCCCGCGATTTCACCCGCGAGCGAGTGAGTGTTGCCCTCATTTCTGAGTATAAAAGTAGCCAATGTGACTTTTCGGCTCATATTGTTTAATATAAATCACTTCGGCCATTGCTCTATTTCAGGGAAAATTATGAACAAGCACACCTTCACGTTATTATATGGGCAAGAATTTCCCCCTTAGTATGTGATCGATCAAATTATAGGCAGAAGATTTCACAACAGTGCCTATTGTGCAAATGCTTTGCGTCCTTTAGTAAATGCCCTATCTTAATTTATTTATCTGTTAACATCGGTCAAACTAAGGGCGGGACGATCACAGATGCCCTACTGAGGTCGAGACATTTTGACCTTGGATTTAGCTATCTAAAACAGCATCCATGCTGATCGGTATAATTTGTCATTCAAAAGAAACGATCCTTCAGTCTAAGTATCGTTATTAACTGATAATACGTAAAGATACGTTTATTTTATAATTCAGAGATGGAAGGAGATTAAGTGTTCTATACAAATGCAGGGACCTCCGAATAGGCGTCAAACGATCGATTCTTTTCTCGTAACGAAGCTTTTGATAAAGCAGGCTACCGTTTCCAGGCAATGTGAAACGAGTAAATCTCTGAAGCGGTAGTTTGTCACCCCTGGCTGGCCAGAATCGTTACTCTTGTCTAACATTAACTGAGCAAATTTATTGCCACTTACTCCTACAAGCACGTGGCGAGCGATTGACTGACTTCCAGACTGTTGGAGATTATGAAGTGGTTCAATGGAAACATGAATTCATGTATTCACAATTTTTACTGCCGCTTTCTGCTGTGATGTCCTTAGCGTTTTCCTCTTTGTCTCATTTTATTGGCTTACGAGTTGTAAAATACAATGTAAGTCATACATGACATGTTTCCGCATAAAGAATATAAATTAATAATGATTAGGTGCTTCGGATTCATCTGGAATATATTTTACTTCTAAGTCCGTGACTAAAGCAGTTAAATCATTCGTTCCGCACCTTTTTTAGCTTTTTACTATCGTTTTCTCTTTATCGGATAAAATCAATGAATGTTACGAAAACTCACGTTTACCGCTATTTGCAGCCCATTAGCAATAAATAAAGTCACTTTGCTATTTGAACAGCCTATAAATAGTAACGGATTTCCTTAATTTCATTGTAAAATTCAGCCGTCTGTCCCCGGGGTCCCAATCAAAAGTCGGCAACAGTACTTAAGGACTTTACTGTTCGAATGAGAGAGAAATGCCAGGAAATGTCGCAATAGAGAGTTAATTACAGTGTGCCAGCTTTCACGTAAACTACACTTACAAACAAACAAGTAAGAGTTTAACGAGAATCAAGTTTCAAGTTTGGATTGAGACTGAACGTCACATTACCTTTAACCGTTATAGTGTTATTTGGACCTTCTGTATCACTGTCTCTTGAGGACAGAAGATCCCGACTTGTTATTAATTAAGTGTCGCTGCCGGGACCGACGAGGGAACATCGGCAGATGACGAAAGCGCTGTTTTTGCGGAGACGAGCGATTAGGCGTAAATTGGCGGATAACATTTTTCCTCTGAAACTGAGAGTTCTTGAGTGCTCGTTTAGAATGATGAAGAAAATGAGTGAGCTGTTTTTTGAGAAAATTTGGTTCATTTTACATATTTTAGGTGCGTATTTTTAGCGACAGAGAGAAAGTATAAAGCCGAGTTCACAAAATTGAGGCACGTGCTTGAGTGTCTGCGGCTTCTTGCTCGTTAAAATGTTTGTATAGGACAAAAAGCTTTGCTGGTCCATTTGAAAGTAGGTACTAGACTAGGTGTAATCACGTCCTGAATGATATTTTATTTAATTACAGATATAAATATAAATTTCCACGTATTTATATAAAAGTATTCCGTGGAAAGGCTGCCTACAACATTCACTACATTATGTGTATTAAAATCTGTTTGCAGTATTTCGTGGTCAATAGTCATCATAATCACGGATGTAAAGACAATATTTCAGCAGCGCATATAAAAAACAATTTATAACCTGTTTATATGTGTTTTTTAATGTTTTATGTTGGTATGAAAATAACGGGGAAATTGTGAATTTCCCTACAGATTGTCTTAAGAAGGTTACTCACTTGGCCTGGTTAAGGATGAGGACTTACTCCAAGCAACTTCCACTATAACTATTATTCCCCCTCGTAGGTCATTTATAACCGACTTTTAAAAATGTAGAAATTTCATAGTTAGTCTGAATGTTTTTTTTTTAGAATAGGGTCCGCAATTACATGAAGACGGCTGGAATGATTTGGAAAATTATTTTATTGTGTGAAAAGGTATACCGCCAAAGGTTTCGATTGTCACCGGATCAGGATCTGATAATGGGATCTATGAGAAATCAAGGAAAATCTTCAAATATTACAGGCATACCTATAGCAATTTGGATACTTCTATAGCACCTAACTCTTGCTTTTTGTAATTGAATAGAATAGTTTGAGTCCATTACTTTAAAATACTTAATTTTGTATTATCTGGTTATTTTTCTTACAGTTATTCCATATACAGATGCACTGTAATAACCTACAATATTACGATCGACTATATTGAATTATTTATGCAGTAGTAAGGCGCATCATTATACTTATCATGATTAACATCTAATTGATCGTGTGCACATAGAATGGTTGAATGAAATAAAAGCAATAGTAATACGAAACTAAAGTAACGTGTAATTAAAATGACACGATCAAATGGACTTGTTTTTGTTTTCTTTGCTTGATAACGATAACGTAATGTTACCCGTGTTCTATATTGTTCGAATCTAATCCATTAGTTGGTATAATCTAGCTAGATATTCTATTAGAATAAAATAATAGTGCATTATGACACGAGTGGGCTATGTTGGTCATTACAGTCAAGTCTGTAATGCACAGCCCGAGCCGTGAGGCGAGGGCTGTACCTAATAATAGCCGAGACTGTAATGAATTAATGACCAATACCTACGAGTATCATACGATGTTTTTCAACACATATGCGAATAAAAAAAATACTTATCATTTAAAACTGTTTTTGTATTTACTTTGTTGGTTACAACTACTAACCTAACCTAACCTAACCTCTAGGCATGATGTAGTGCGGCGGGAATAATATCCGCCGCCCGAGCCCTACAGCATGCTCTCATTGATCAATCTGCGGTAATTACAACACTAGTGCGGTAATGAAAAGTAAAAAGCATGTGTAAAACCTAAGCTGCGTTTTGCGCGTAAGAACAATGAAATAAGAGCCACTTTATGAGCAAGTGTGTTGAAAAATCACTAATTGACTATATAACTAATACGATACGAGTACATATTACATACCTAACACTAATACTAAGTGTATTAGGTATACGTTCAACACTAAATGTTTGCGTAGTTGGTAATTCACTTGTTTGTATTGGTTTTTTATAAATAATTCGTCAAGATAGCCGCCTTTTTAAAGTTTTTCGGTAACTAAATGATGAAGTTAAGAAAAAGGTTTTAATAATGTATTGGCTTCATAGAAAAATAAACGTTTATAAATAATAGGTTATTAAAACCGACATTCTTCTTCTTCTTCATTGTGCCATATCCTAACGGATGTCGGCGATCATCAAGCGAGAGTCTTCTCTGTTTTTCCCCACTCTGCCAAGAGTGGTAGCGCCTGCAGCACCGGTCCAGTCCCTGATATTCTCACACCATGATGTTCTCGGTCTTCCTCTACCTCTTTTTCCTTCTATTTTTCCCTCTTATGGTACCGACAACCGACATTGTATAATAATTAAAACATGACTAATTGCACACACGCTCAATTCAAACAAGAGACTAAATAAGCTAACAAGACTAAACTTCTGACATAATTAAATGTTTTAGTTCCAATAAAAATAAACTCCAATTTAGCTTAGCAAGTATAAGTATTCATTTAGCGGTAATATAGACATAAAGCTGTGAGTTTTTTTTTTCACTGTTTCGAGAAACAATTGCTATAGCTTGGCAACTTCGTTGGTGACACTCACATGTGTGCTTTTTGTTATGTGCAGCCGTAACTACTTACACAAGTTACCGCCAACACGAACGGCGACCGACGGAGCCTCCACAGGCAGCTGTTCGTGTTGGCGGTAACTTGTGTAAGTAGTTACGGCTGCGCATAACAAAAAGCACACATGTGAGTGTCACCAACGAAGTTGCCAAGCTATAATAAAGAAACGGAGTAACAATTTGCTGTACCTAACTAAAAACAGTTCCTTTAAAAGTTACGACTGGAGCTAACAACACCACAGACTGAGTTTTTTTTGCAACCATAAATAACCGATTCTTGTCTAACTCACAATAAACTATTTCTTGAACACGTTTTCAACAATATCCAAAGAGTTACATATACCCAATAACAACGCTTTCATTCCTTCTGGTACGAAACCAAGCCGTAACAAAGAAACAATTTCGTAACTGGTTTTTGAACAGGCACTTTTCAAAAAAAAACTGTTACGTTTTTTTTTAATGAAACATAACATCTCAAGTCTGATTAAGATTGTAAGTTAATGCCAGTTACGTAGTGGGGACGTGTCGTTTATAAATAACCGCCCTTGCTACTCTATTATCAAGGATGAATTCCAATTCAATAATAAAACCATTTGCATATATTAACATCGAAACTCCGTTTTAATAATGCTGAGATGCCTATGATCACCTTATTTAATGTTATATGAGCCTTTAATTATATAGAATTAAGTAAATATGCTTTTTATAATGTGGCATCATCAAAGTAGGTAGTACTGTTGTTTCGTATGTTCCCTTTGATTTCCTTAACCACTAATTTCTGATATACTTATAGCTAATCTGTGTTTTCAGGTAAATGTCACGTCATACAGCTGACTACCGAGGTTTCGAATAACTGGTGAGACTAATTGAGGAGTGTCATTTCAAAAGGGCTTATTTCTCTATGAAACCCATAGAAAAATAAGCCCTTTTGAAAGGACACTCCTAAATTGCATGTTTTCCTTGATAACTTTTTAATGTTTCTAACAATAAGATCTGCTTCGAACTATTACGATCGCAAATACTCATAATTAAGAGTGCCGGGTGCAAACATGTCGAGAGATTGTCAACTATTTTCAACACGTGTAATCCGTTTTTAATTCAATATGATTAAGTCAAGAGAGAGTGATTGAAACATATTAAAAGTGCTCCGTACTTTTAATGTGTTACAGTCACTCTCTCTTTCCTGGTGTAATTATGAACCGTTTCCCTTTAGGTTCGGATTAATATTTTCAGTTGTTCTGTAGCTAGTGCTCTAGGAAATAACTGAAAATGGTTATCTAGCTAGACCCACAGAGAAAGGGTTAATGCTGTGACCAGGAAAGTAAAAGCGCTTGAAATGTTATCAGAATTGCCCCCCTTTACTTCCTTAAATAAAATTATCTAGACTCTTCCCTAAAATATGACTGGTTGTAAACTGGTGAAGACAGTTAGCAAGTATCTCGTAACTCCAGAGTTGATGTAACTCAAGATAGAGCAACTTGGAGTTTATACTGTATTGTAGCACCTGTTGCGTCAGCCGACGTGTAACTTGCTTATGTTCCTTGTTGGGAACACGGTTAATTAAATCAAGAGGTTTACAATTTTATCTGTTGCCAACTCAAGTTTCTGTCTTGAGACAGGAGTTGCGTTGAAGTTGCACAGGGGAACCTGATGAGCATGTTTTATTTACTTGGTTACAATCGACCGATTGCCAAAATCGACGAGCGATAGGTAATAACGACTTTACACGAAATAATTACCGATACGCAATCCCCACCCATTATCATAGCTTCTGGTCTAGATTGGCTTTGTCTATTTTTTTAAATTGTTTAAAATATCGCAGGCTAAAGGATCAGACGCCATCATGTGGAAATAAAAAAAACTGCAGATAATAATTAAATAGATAGCTAAAGATATAAACTTATCATTCATACTTCACAATCAAGTACCTACTTTTTAAGATGATTGTAATGATTAACCATTACTAGTTATGCTAATAATTACTTTCATAAATTACATTGTTTTGCTTCAAATTACAAGCCAACAAGTTCCACATAATAATATATTTTAAACAACATAATAAACTTCAGAGTGCGACAAAAAATGCCCGACTATAATTTTCCAGCGTTAACCTCCTACAGAAAGTCTTCGCATAATTAATAAGAGTAATTTAAAAATTATGAGCCATTTACCGCCGGCAGCAAAATGAAGTTTAAGCACTTGGGCACTAGTAAAACATTAATTTCCTTGAGAGGAAACCGATACTTTGCCATGTTTTGACATCATAATCGCCAATAGGAGGGTGCTCAGTGGGTGGTCCTTGTTCATGAGTTATGTGCTTTCATGATTAATGTTTCCGAGGTGACACTACTGGCTTGCCTCTTAAGCAACGCAATTTTTAAATTTGTTTTTAATGACTGGGAACGTGAGCCAATGGACATAAAAACTTTTGGAAGCTCGTTGACAACTTATTCTGGTAAGAGTCGCGTTTTAAACTCAATTTTTATGAGGTAGTTACGGTATTAAATGTCTTTATGGTTTGTTTTTGAGCGTTGAGCGTGACCTTTATAATCCGCATGGAAGGAAGGAAAGTAGCATGAGTGTTATGTAGTTTCAATTAACTCGCATAAGGTCAACTGGGGTTAAACAAAATTGGGCCAATTGCTTTTATGGGTGTGTTTTAAAACTAACAGAGCAACAACAAAAACTAACAGAGCAACAACTACTCTTGCTCTCCAAATATTTATGCTGCCTGATTCATACAATGACCTCTACGGTGCAATTCTTACTTAATTTATTTTTTAAATCGCCAATAACTCTAAATTTGCAATTAGCCATATTGTCATTGTCACCTCAGTTAATATATAATCGACAAGCCACTATGAAACGTAGATAAAATCCCTCTAAATTATATAATATATCTGTTAATTACAAAAGAACTTTAGTCCGCGAAAAAAGGTTCATTAATCGTACAGTGTTCTTATATCCACTAAAAAAAATAAGACTCCATTAACGAATACTGCAAATTCCAAATAAGTCATTGCTGAAACTAAACACATAAACCACAACGAAAAAAAACAAATCGCACCACTCGGACGTTCAAAGCCAATTCCTCGTTTAAAAATATTTCCCGATTTCCCGATTGCAACACTGGTCTGGTATTGAAAGCTCAACGATAGCTGTCGGGTGTCGGCGCGAAGCCGGGCAAGCTCGGATGTAGTTGTTAAATAAATACTCGCCGGTCTCATATAACAGGCTGCGAAGGGCACTCTGTTTGGAAAATGGTTTTACAAACCGGACTATTTCATTTGTGGCTGAAGGAGTCTGGTTTTAGGGTTTTGTTTAGATTATATAACACCCGTAGTAGGTATAGTCTTCTTCTTCATTTTACTGAGTTACAGTGTATTATCTGATGGACTACGAGTGTGTACAAATAGGTGTATTGGTTGATAATGTTGTCATAGAATCATCATTATTATCAGCCCGTGGAGGCACGTTTGCGACAAACAACGATGCGTTCTGCAAATTTTATTTTTTAATGTTACATACAATATCACTAACAGTTTACTTTAGCATGCCTAGAAACACATGATGACACATAATTTTTAACATTTTTGCCTTCTCTTAACTGATCCTTTTATTCCTTATGAACCATCCATCACTATTCGCCATCCGTTGCATGATACCCCATTTTCTCTACCATTTTGTGCCCTGTACGCCACGTGGACCTGTGCCAATCTTCTATGTATAGTTTCAAACTGTCATTTAAATCACATAACCACAATATCGGAGCAAGTTGCGTCTATGCATCAATTACTCGAAATTGAGACCGAAGGCCACCGGCAAAGATCTGCCTTCCTTCGCAAATCCAGTAACAATGACGTACTGTAGTGATACTTAATTCACGTGAGATACCATCAATGGTCAAATTTGATTCCTAACGTACGTACTTTATACGTACTTTGAAATAACAATAGAACAATGTTTTGTATTAACGTAGTAAAAATAACCGTTACAAACCCATATTGTAACGTTATAGTTAAAGTAACGTCTGTTTACTGCAGTCCTATATGTGTTTGGTTTTTCGTTTCCCATGTTGTGAACTATTCAAGACTCTTCTTCTGAAAGCACTCCTCGGTCCATGCATAAAATATTGCGGGTAAACGCTACCTCGACCAACTTTATTTACGAATGCATCGAAAAATACACCGATGACTATTGTTTATACTCTTATACAAAATCAGTGATACGTAAAGTCGGACAATATACAGCCTAAACGCAGAAATCGAGATGAAGTTTGAAACACATGTTCTTTAGAAGACGTAGGCAAAGTATAAAGACAGATAAATACTCATATTTCGGCCGTTTAGGAGCGCGCCATACCTATTCAAGGTCGAGGCACAGAGGGTGCGATCCGTACTAGAGCATTCTTACGCATTCATAAAACTTTTCTTATAGTGCGAGGATGGCAAACGAGGACGGCTCGCACACATACCAACCGTGCGATGTACCTTTTTAACCGACTTCCAAAAGAAGGACGGTTCTCAATTCGTCTGTATGTTTTTTTTTTATATTTTTTTTTTGTGTGTTTGTTCACCGATTACTTGAAGACGGCTGGACCGATTTGGAAAATTTCTTTTTTGTTTGAAAGGGTAGACTTTCGAGGTGGTCCCATTGCAACCAAGTCAGGATCTGATGATGGAATCTTGGAGAAATCGAGGGAACTCTTCAAATATTATAGGCACACATATAGCGATTTCGGTATTTTTCGTAATTTCTCGTCCATCTCTTATTAGCAACAAGTTTTTAGTGTTAACCGACTTCAAAACAAAGAGTTAATTTGTATCTAGGTTTCTTCCCCGATTACTTGAAGACGGCTGAACCTATTTGGAAAATTCTTTTTTTGTTTAAAAGGGTATACCTCCGAGGTGGACCCATTGCAACCAAATCAGGATCTGATGATGGGATCTTGGAGAAATCGAGGGAACTCTTCAAATATCATAAGCACACATATGCGATTTTGGTATTTTTCTTACTTTCTCGTGCATTTCTTATTAGAAATAGTTCCCAGTCTTAACGGACTTCAAAACAAAGAGCAATTTTTATGTAGGCTTGTTCCTCGGTTACTTGAAAACGTCTAGATCGATTTGGATTTTTTTTCTTTTAACTAAATAGACTTAAGTCTATTTGTTTATAATAATATTTTTCCAGCGCCACTAAAAATTTAAAAATAAAGTAAATTTTTAAAATAAAAACCGACTTCCAAAAACTTAAACTAAAAACCAAAAAATAATATGTTAATTACCCCAAAGAAATGGATAATCAACGATTCATATATACATACACAGATATTTATACTTTTTAACCTGTTATTTTTGAAGTCGGTGCCAGCTAAGGAGCTCAACACAGCCAGCTTTACGTGGCAGGCACCAACTTCAAAAATAACAGGTAAAAAAGTATAAATATCTGTGTATGTATATATGAATCGTTGATTATCCATTTCTTTGGGGTAATTAACATATTATTTTTTGGTTTTTAGTTTAAGTTTTTGGAAGTCGGTTTTTATTTTTTGTTTTAAAAATTTACTTTATGTTTATCTAGGAAGAAAAACTACTGCTATTAATTGTGCTGTGAGCCTGTGACGTAGGCCGAACGCGCTAAGAAAGAATTTTACGAAATTCACCCCTAAAGTGTTAAAACAGGGGAGAGCAGTTTGTATAAAAAGTTCGAAATCGCAAGGTCTAGTTATTCATCAAAGAGAGAATTGGTGGGGTGAAATGATAAGATAAGATAATATATTATCAGCCAAAGCGGTAATTATCTGCATGGTCAAGTGTTGCGTAATCGCGGTCGTCGTTTGGTTATTTAGTTGCTAATTTCGCTATTAATGGTCGGATAACGAGCTAATGTTATTGAACGACAGTGGCGTGGACCAATTAACTCCCACTGTTGTAACTAGTTTGACACGTTTCGTGAACCGATTCTGTAACGAACTGAATCACGATTGTAAGCAAACGTCCGCAGAGATTTTTACTGGCTTGTCATAACTAGAATCCGTAATAATTAATACAAAAAATAACCGGCTTTAAAATAATCTAATTAAAAGATACCAACTCAAAGTAACCATAAAAATACCTAAATCGCTACAGGTGTGCGTCTAATATTTGAAGAGTTCTCTCGATTTCTCCAAGATCCAATCATCAGATCTTGACCTGGTAACACTGGGACTAACTGGGAGGTAATTACTTACTTAGTAGGTTTCTGAAATTAAGGATGCTCCAAACTAATCCATCGAAATCCAAAATGATATCCATCCAAACTTAGTTATGTTATAAATGCATAAGTAACTCTGTCAGTCTTTCTCGGATCGGCACAATATTTTGTAGAGGTAATTTATCTCGTTATTTTATGTACAGAATGGTGGACTGGAATGTCAATAACCTGAGTGTTCTCTCTGTACAATTTCTAGAGTATATCCCGTAATAGCATTTGAATTTCTTATAGCCATAGCTTATCATTGGGCGCTCCGAGTTCTGTTACAATACAATTTATTCCCAGAATCCGGTGTCGGACAGTGGCGATGCTCGGAGGGCCAATTTGCGGCGACTGTGCATCGAAATGGGTTAGTAGGTGAGCCAGTGATCCTGCCCATGTCAGGAGCTTATGCAAACTTGTTATGTACGGGTGAATTAATTTGAATCGATTCGTAGCAAACACATAGTCAAGATTTGTTTGTCATCCTTGAAGCTACATAAACAGACAGCGGAATGACAAAAGGCGATCTTTCTATAATGTCCGGTCCGATGCTGATCAATGTCATTTCTGTGGAATCTCGGATGGACGTCGACCTAGCTCGAGTCTTGAGAGTAGCTGCACAGCGTAGGGGATTGTTAAAATGAAAAAAAAATACGGTCGACTTAAAATCTTGTTTTTAAAGAAACGAAATTCTAGATAGTTGATTAAATAACCTTCTAAGTAGGTACCCAAGTCAATATTTATTGCATGATACGTTCTAATATAACTAAAGTATTTACGCATTCACTGCTGTTATTAAAAGCCTGTATTGACAAAGCCCCCGGGATGATGATAGCCTTAGATTCTGATTGTTCACTGTTCAGACTTGACTGCGTCAATTTGGCTGCGTCAATCTACTTGTACCTAATGCGGCTACACTTATGAATGAAACGACGTAAACGCATTCTTGGATTGACTCACAAAGTGAGACAGAGATATAGCACGTGTTCGCATTTTCACATGATTCACGGAAGTATAGGCGAATATTGAAACGGTGGTCAGCATAGGACCTAAGAAGCATATTTAGATAACTATTGCTTAAAACCACAAAAAATATTTACCATACAAAATAATTCGGGCCGCAATGTAACGCAACACATTCAAGTTGACAAACACGCTAGTTGAAAGTTACTTTAAAAAAAGCTTGTATCTCGCAATGTCATAACAAGCATGTATGCGGTACATTGCTGCTCGGTAAATTTTCAAAAATTAATTACGAGGTCACTATTAAGTGAAATTTAAAAAATCATATTAATTAATGATAATACTACTAAACGCTATATCTGGTTTAATTGTTCGCCCGTATTAGACTTACACGCTGTATATTACATATGTGCAATAAGTATTTTAAACTTGTTGGCGGTTACCTGATAAAAGTGCTTTTAAACGGGCAATATTTTTCTGCAATATGTGACTGGTAAGTCTTGCTGTCTATATCTTACTTCCTATGCTAAATCAAGATGCACGTAGCTGTAGGCCACAAATTACAATAAAATATTGCCCGTTTACAAGCACCTTAAAATGACAGAAGATTCAGTTTCAGAAATATAAATAAAAGACTAATTTATTGAACAATACTTAGTTCACCAAATAGGCAAAAATAGGCTCAAACTAAACTCAGACAGGTATTCAGAAAAAAATATTTTGTTTATTTTCAACACCAAATTTACATTCGCATATTTTTCCACAAGTGAACTTTCAGCATTGATTGCTGCGGCAACATACAATATTCATATTTATTAAATCCATCGTTAAACAAAAAACCAGCGGCGTTCATTTCCCTCCACAGTTTTAACTGATGAGAATTTTAATATCACTCAATTTTCGACAGCACCGCAGATTGTGTGTTGTAGTCGCTAAATTATTTGTAAATAATTATTAAAAACCACACTATTCGGTTCAAAAGATCGTGTTATAAATAATTTTTTCTACTCCTGTACTGTTATCTGTCTTTTACTTGGTCACGAACACTAATATAAGAACATACATAATATGAGTTCAGAGAAGTCTATACTCTATTCCCCATAACAGCACTAGTGTCGTTATAGTCACTTTACGTTATTGCTAGCATCCACAGACTTCTAAATCTAGGTTAAACTTAGGTCAAGGATTAAGCGCTCAATTCTAACTTCACGATAAAAATTCACAACTACCAACTTAACAAACAATTAAATTCCTACGATTCATAAGAAAAACAAAACTTTCCGAATTAAATTAATTGATGCCAACATAAAAAAAAGTATTTTAATTATCGTCACATCGTGTCACCAGCCATATCAAAAAAAAGTTTACCATAGACACAACTGTCATGCCGGCTGTACACACTCGGAGAGACCGGACGAGACACGCGTGACGTCCATGTATTTTATATTTTAACCTAGTCGTAGAAAAAGTATTGTATGCAACGTTGTATAATTAAGTCAAAAAACGCTCATTGCGTCTCTATTTGCGATACTCGCCGCATTCGCGGCTCGTAACGCAACTCACGCAATTCGCATTTTTTGAACCTTCTTATACAACTGTTGCATAAAATACTATATTTTGTTTGAGTGGATTTATTGCATTTTTTAATTGAAAGTGCTGGTTATTACACGCACTTTACTTAATGTGATGGCACAACGTTTTTTGCAAGTATGATGTTTTGATACTGAAGTCACTCCCAAGTTAATGATATTGGCTGGTCTACTGAAGAGGTTATAAATATATTTCGTTTGTTTGGAATTATTGTTCGTTTTTATTAAAAATATCATCATTACACGCCCAACTTTACTGAATATGAAAACGATTTTTGCAGGTCTTATGTTTTGATATTTACTGAAGTCTCTCCCAGTCCCAAGTGAAGAAAAGAAAGATACAAGTTATAAAACCTACTGAAAAGATTATAAAACCTCTACGGTGTCGGTAGATGACAGATTGATTGGCTGGTAAGACTATTACTATTTACAACTATCGTCGTCTCTGACAAAAACTCAAAAAAACGTGCACTTCGTACCCTTGGTAAAATAAAACCGTATGTGACTTTACGTTTTAAGTGCTTTTATTACGCGAATGTTACACAAATCGTACCCTTGGTAAAATAAAGCCGGGTCTGCAAAGTGACGACTGTTTAGGGGAATCGTTTAAATCTTTTTGTTTCTAATAAATAAATCTTTCTAATAAAAGCATTTAAAAGGTAAAGTCACATACGGCTTTATTTTAACAAGTGTACGACTTCTCAATAAAACAATTTCAAGAATAACCTTATTATTCCACCTTTGCTGCTACTGCTCCGCCCTTCAATCATCAGCGTACTCTTAGATATGAGAGTAAGGGCTACCGTCCCCGCGCTGGTCCCGTGCGGGTTGGAAACTTCACATACACCTTTAAATTTCGTCTTGGATACGTTCCGAAAAACTCATTTGTATGAACTAGAAGCCAAACCAGTCCGAACCACTCCGTTACCACAGCTTCTACACTCCTTCCTTATCTCTTAAAACCTTTTCCTCATCTTGCGTAATTAATTAAAAAACTCAGGGCAATCGAAATGCTCATAGAAATATGCCACACTATAGTGGTAGAATTGTCGCTCAATTAATATATGTAATATCTACAAGTTACTTGTAATTACTCGTATGCAGAAAATAAACGATGAAAGGGAAATTATTGTGGCCGTCGGCAGCTATAAACAAAACCCTCATTGATTAAACTACAAACATCGCGTAAAATGATACGTGTTACTGTTTACTTCCATGATTCCATCGTCATCAATGTCACTATACGTCGATTCGTTGACAAATTAATCTCGAATTAATTACACCTGTTTAACAGGTATCGAATGGCTTTTGAACGTGTCGATGCCAGCCAACTAATGTGATAAGTAGACCTCTATGGTCGCTGTGAGCGGACGATTTATGCTGACATTTATTTCTTGTTCCGTGACCATTCGTTCCACGGGAAAAGGCACATTGTGGCCGTTTCACGTTTCAGAAATTCCAAATGTTTTGTAAAATGTGTAAACATTTCTAGATTTCTTTTTTATTGCTATTTCGTGAACGAACGACATGTAAACTTTGTTTATCTATTTTTGATCTTATTATAAGTAAGAAAAGAAAATAGTACATTACACAACTAGGGTGTTAATACAAAGAAAGGCCGAGATCGCAGAAGTTTGCGGCCCGAGCTGCAAGCGAGGGACGTAAATATGCGATCGAGGGCTTTCTTTACTACCTCCCGTGTTGTGTACATCATTTTATGTCTACACTTGGCCAGAAAGCGGCTTTTTCCGTACGCGCAGCGTGCGGAAAAAGTCGCTTTATGGCCAAGTGTGGCATAAATTATATTTCATCTATGTCAGTCATAGGTATACTTAGGTATGTTACATTCACATTATGAAAAGCGGATCAAAATCTCTTTATATTACAGCGGATATTATAAGAAATTGCTAAGCCCATTAATATTATAGTCTTCAAGCATAACCTCACATTACACTATAGTACATTACTTACCTTGGGTGGTAAAACAAAGAATGTCTCAGATCGCAGGTATTTGACGCCCGAGATGAAGGCGATTGCGATAAATATGCGATCTGAGGCTTTCTTTATTACCGCCTGTGGTGAGTACAAAATTTGACGTTTCCCCCAGGCCAGGAAGTGGGCTTTTCCGCATGCGTAGCGGGCGGTAATTGCGATTTTATGGTCAGGTGTGACGTAAATATTATAAATTTGAAAGTTTGTGATGATGTTTGTATGTTTGTTACTAACTAACGGGGTAGCAACTGAATGGATTGAGATGAAATTTGGCATGCAAGTAGATCAAGTCCTGGATTGAAACATAGGATACTTTATATCCTGGTAAAGAGTTCCATTGGGATAATAATGGGAACAACGCGGGTGAAGCCGGTGTTAGTTAATATACATATTACTACTAAATATGTGGTCATAAAATGAAATTTCAAAAAAGAATACATATCTCCTTACCTAAGTATACTTCTTAGGATGTTGATGTTTTTTATATCGACAGCTTATCACTTACAGGTTATCAGAATACCTTGTAGCGTTCACCCACGGCTTCGCCCGTGTTATTCTCGTTAATGTCCCAAGAGACCTCTTTACCGGGATATAAGAATCCTATGTTATAATCCAGGGCTTGGTCTACTTGCATGCCAAATTTTATCCCAATCCAGCCAGTTTTACCGCCGTACTATAACATTACTTACCTAGTAATGTACTATAGTAGGATAGGATGCATAAAAAGTGCTAAAATGGCCACCAAATGGTTCTACAAACTATGGCAGGACTGACTCGCTCCACGATTCCGTTGCGCGATAATTATTATTAAATATCGTCACCCTAAGGTGAAAAAAAGAGCACGCGTTATGTACTTACGCGTTATGCGATAGAGAGAGACGGCCGAGTGCGGGTCAGCTCCGTCCGGTCATCCGACTCGACCGGCAGTCTTGTTAGGGAGAGAGGCCTCTGTACGTAGTATTTACTAATTCTTATTCTGTAACTATGGTCTTGTACTTATCTAGACATTGTCCGCGGTAGCTCAGCGCACATTATTTGACGTACATAAACATATACATCTGTTACTGCTTCTTCGCATTACCTATATCACTCCATTCGCTGATAATTCGCATAGTTATGAGTTAAGGGTACACCTAGTTGTGATTGAACATCGTGTTTAAAGTTATTAAATAAATATTGACTGAATCGTGTGTAAGTAATAGAAAAACTTTTTTTTTTTTGTTACTTCGAAACTTCTGACCACCTCTTTCCACAATGTAACGAAATATTTGAGCATATGCTATTAAATTAGTAATGATATTTATGCCACACCTGGCCATAAAGTGGCTTTTTCCGCACGCTGCGCGTACGGAAAAAGCCGCTTTCTGCCCAAGTGTAGACATAAAATGATGTACAGGACACAGGAGATAATAAAGAAAGCCCTCTAGCGCATATTTACGTCCCTCGCTTGCAGCTCGGGCCGCAAACTTCTGCGATCTCGGCCTTTCTTTGTATTCCCACCCTAGTTGTGTAATGTACCTACTATTGAGTCACCGAAGCTAAAGCGCTACCAATATCCACGTCACTACGGCTGTAAGTTAGTAATTAAGTTACGCCTGATACATTATTACTCAGATCACAAACTAAGTGCAACCCACATCAGATTAGCAACTTAGGTACTCTAAGAACTAAGTAAGCCGAGTAAGTTTTAGGTACAGTCAACCTCAGATATGTAGCATAATAATGTTTTATAGCCTTTTTTACAGGCTTATTTAAGTTGCCGTATTAGTATGTTTTCGTGGGTCAAATCTTGTAAGCAAAATACTGGTATCTCGGTAAAAAAAATCTAATTCTGTTGCTACTTCTAAATTGGAGTCTACAATTTTGCCATACATTTTTAGTTTAAGATCGTTTACTGTGTGCTTCGATCGACCAGTCTCCACATTAATTACTTTCCAGGTTGTTTTAATAATATCAGAGCTATTTCTTATTTTCTGGCTTAAATAATTACGCTTAGCTATATGACAATCTATCTTAAATTTCTTCGAATATTGTTTAAAAATTCATCACTCGTATTGAACCGCCGTTCCTCATACAAGGCATACAATTCCTGTCTACTTTTATGTAAGTCCACAGTAGCCCACTCACTAAGAACTGGTGCACGTTAATGAACTGTATACTGGCGCATCTTCGCAGTGGAACAAATGGTACCATGCAGCTGGTCATGTTATGGAGTCGGAAGGTGGATATAGGATCATCTAAATTACATAAGGTAAACCCACCGTGTTTTGGCCCATTTCATTGGTTATGACATGTAGTTTGCGACTATACAAAAGAAGGTCATCTTTAAGCTATCTTCTGAGCTTGATTCTGTAAAGAGGACCGGTTAAAGATATTTCGAACACTGATTTCATTGTTTCCGTCAGTACCCTTCGGGGACGACCCAAACAAACATTGAAAGCTTCGAATAAGCTATTTGTATTTGTCTTATGAGAATCGAGCTGACAGCATGTGTTTTTAGAGGGGAAAATAATAATTTTTGGTGGGAAACATAATACCTATTTAACCTTCCACAAATCCATAGTAATATACTACACACTACACCAGATATAGGTAACAAAAAAGGCGAGACAAAACTTATCATACAAAAGGTGAACTTGATACCATCATGGATTTTCTACCAATTCCAGCCAAGTGACTTGTGAGTTGTGCATCAAGTTATGTTACTGTTTTTACATACTTGACAGTGAGTTCTAAATCGTAGCATTGCTGGAATGGATGCGCATAGCTGGAAATCCGGTCATGGAACGAAAATTCACTATTTTCGTTCCATGACCGGATTTCCAGCTTTCCCATTAAATCCTGTAATTCCTGAAAACAAACCCGCTAGAATAACTATGCACATTTTTACTCAAATACTTTAGAAGTTAACATGACCATTAACTAAACATAGCAGATAAAACCAAGGTAGGTATTACAAATCCGTGTATAAGAACCGGTTTGTTGAAGGAGGTATAGTTTTTTGCACGTTCAATTTTATCCGATTTGAAGTAATGTCTTCATTGAGGCCATTCGTATTTCGTAGTAGTCACAACTCACGACTAAATTATTTCTATAAATTAGATAACAGTTAAGTAGTTAAAAATAAACGTCATCATCAGGGTTTCTTTCAGATGGCCCATGTTGTTTGCCTGCTCTATACTATTAAAGTTGTAATTTTAATTATATTCCAGTTTTCAATAAAAATTAAAAACTATTTTCGGACAGTTTCTATTGGAACTGGACCTAGTGGTCAGTCAAGTAAGAAGATTGCCAGCAATATGTGCTAATGAATCGCAATGATGAAGCACACTCTGTGTAGGCTCAATCGGTAAGAAACGATATAAACGCCATTAAGGCCAGACAAAAAACCCGTATCACCAAACAGGTATAATGTTTAGTTCCACTCGGCTACGCTTTCACACCGTGCTAACCGACGGAAGAGGAATCGTCTAAAAAAGAACCCCGTAGAGAATTTATTCCACAGCTGTTTGTTTTTTATTGTTAGGCACGGGCGGAACATCTTTATGCAAATTATATCGCGGCGGGCAGTTAAACAGGAACTAGCTTTGTGGTTAATTAGGACTCTTTTTGCAAAGGCTTTGAATTTAATTTGTGGGAAGCTGTGAACTTTGTTCAGAAGGTCGCGAATGTAAATATACGTAACAATGTGCCCGAAATGTGGTCTTTAATGATTTCTTTCTTTGTTGCTATCGAAAACTCTTTCATTCCGTAATCGAGGTTCAGTGAAATTGTATCCTGAAGGGAAATTTGAGGAAATTAGTGCTTAAATTAGATTGGGTTGTTTTATTTTTTCGCCTTAGTAGACTGCTTGCGATGTTCTGACAAACATTGCGTAAGAAAGAATCTTGTGACTCGTGTTAGGAATTTTGCAGAGTATGTACCTTTGAGACATGTGAAATACAAGCTTTAGTGTTGCTGTTATTTGCAAAGATTTTCATATTTTAGCAGAAGTGTGGCGTGAAACACCTTTTTGGGCAAGCTAATGCCGATTCAGCTTGCTTTTTCTTCAAAAACAGTGAAACCAACTACTCAAATCTGGCAATCATGCAGGCTAAAGGCAATTGGGTTCCATGGATGCTATGCCACTGCTAGTATGTTGTCTGTTTGGTATAACTAATAATAACGAGCAACTTTAGGAAATTGTCAAACGTGACAGGCTGCCAGTGGCGGCGTTAAACGTCGACGACGTCGGCAAAAAGTCTCGCAAAAAAGTTTTTTTTTTAAATACAGGGTGAATTTTAAATCGTGAATCGTAACCACGTTTACCGGTAAAGCTACTTAAGACTAATACAGAGCACTAGTGTTAATTACAATTAAAGACCAGCTTAATTAATTATGAACAAAATGGTGGAAGATACCATTAATCGTAATAAAACTGAATTATTTTATGAGTAAATACGATTTAAATAGGTACTTATGTTGACAATGTCGACGATGTTGACATTATTGACAACACGTGCCAAAATTCTATCCAGCCAACTTCAATATTAGGAGGTTGGATATCTAATGTTAAAATTTGCATGACAAGTACGAAACATGAATGTAGGGTCACCACGAGATTTAAAAAATTAGGATAAATCAAATTAAAAGTGGCATAATCAAAATGTACTTAATTTAGGTTTAAAAGCATTGTAAGTTATTGTTAACTATGTAGGTATAGACTACAAAAAAATTATTACAATTCACGATTTAAAATTCACCCAGTATATTAAAAACAAAAAGGCGTCACAAAACTGACATCGGCGACGTCCAAATTTCATCTAGCACTGCCAGTGTGATACGGACATTAGCTGGCATTTCGAATACGAGTAATTGGCTGCAATAGCCGGTGAGTATTGATTGAATGGGCGGAATAATTGGCGCCAGGTCGAATAGTCGCGGTCGCGGTGTGATTCGAAATGCGGTGAGCGAAGTCCATACGTTACGTACCGGAGTGTATGGAGCGGCTAGAATACCCTTCTCGCGACACGGGAGCAAAAAGGTTTTTACTCCTATAAAAGGTCAGAAGGAATATCAACTCTATAATTATACTTATTGGATTCAAATTAATACCTGTAACATTTTTTGTGGCTTGCTACAGCTATATGCGTATGCGAGCGCAATCCCCTGTACCTACATGGATTGCGGGTTAAATTTTCGATTCGATTCGACGTTTGTTTTTTGAGTTTAGGAAGAGCTTGCAGATATATCTAACAGGATAAAGCGTTCAACAATATTTGGCTGTAATTTTAATGTAAATTTATGGGGGATTAAGTTACGGAGTTTTTATATAAAGGTCACTGAAAAACGACAAGGAACCGGAACTACATAATAATCAAAAAAATATTTCTAAAGAGGCGGGATTTTCTGAATATTCACCAACGCCAATGTGCACAGGGCAGAGCAGTTAGTATTGTCGACGATCCCGTACTGACAGACGGTTAGCCACTCAGTCTTAAGAGGTACCCCCGAGGAACTTTTCGAGCTCGTGCCTCCGTCACATTTGTATCACCGCACATCCCACCTCAGGAATAAAGTTTATCTTTACTTCTTGGATACTTGGCACCCCAAAAACAAGCGAGCATCACGCTTATTTCTGCCACGAACTGACAAGATGTAGAATGAGCTCCCTCCTGAAGTGTTCTAAGAAGCGTGTTAACAGGGTTCAAGGTCGGCAACGTATAAGCAACCCCCTCTGGTGTTGTAGATATCCATGTGCAGCGATGACTGCATTCCATCACCTGATGCTCGTCTGCTCGTTTCCTACTTATTACATAAAAATCAGGGAAGTGGCGAAAGTCAACTGGACTCCCCTGGCTGTTGGTCTGGTGATGGTGGGCAGGCTCGCAGGTGTTGGGTGAGCGGTGGTGTCAACGCGCCGCCGGCCGCGGCCTCCCAGTTGCTCAGGTCTCTCGAGGTCTTCAGTGGGTGCGAGATCACGGCCTCCTTTGGCTGCTGCAGTCTCCGAAGCTTAATCATTTCGGAGATCCTGCCAAAAATGCAGCCACAAGCCTGCGCTGGATGAGGGATCTTCTAAGCCCAAACGAAGCACCCTGGAACCCACATTAAAAGTGTGAGCGTTTTTTTTTATTTCAATAAATATGAAGTAACTTAATATTGTCTTCGGTTTCCGCGATTATCACTCATAACTACACCCAACACACTTAAAATGTATGTGTGTATGTGTGTATGGGACTTAAAATGTAGTATATACGCGATTTAATCCGTTTAAGTTGTTTTATAACTATGAAGTAACTTACAACGATCGATGATAGAGCTTCATGGGTTCGAACAATATAGTATTAACTGGTCTTCTTTGAGCAAAAGTCCATGAAATGAGTTTAGCTTTGCGCGTTCAATTTCAGAAGTTTTCGTCCCACTGTCCAATTAGTATTGCATTTAGAATAGCGCTTGACAGCTGCTCACTTTTTCCGGAATCGAAAAATCGGTCAAAAAATTGAGCGATAAATTCGCTTTTGAAGCAATCTGTGCATGAATACAGTCGGGAGTTACAAATACGAGAGTCATCTGCTCGCTTCCTTCGAACCTAACGAAAGACGTGTACACTACACGTCGTTCGTAACAAAGTAAAACATCTGTTGGATGTTGTGTAGTCAATGACGAAATTCATGTGTAAAAAAATGTATGTAGAGTTAAACCTTCTTTCGACCTCTGCAAACCTAGCGTAGTCCGACTATAGCTTAATTTATTAAGCTGAAAACTCATACACAACTAGCATATACTACAATGAACTAGTTGTATTATCAATATTGTCATATTTTTGTCATAGTCTCTATTCTATTGTAAATATCTCAAATTTTGTAAAGCCTTTTAATAGGTAATTATCGCCTCGGTCGCGGTAAAAAGCATCCTGGCATTGTTTCCCTCAACTTTTGACAGCACGCTGCAAAACTGGAAAACTCCCTGATGAGACGGCGACAATGAAATGACGAGCCAACTTGTCGGGCCGACATGAAATGTGGCGTGACGACGTGTAATCCTTATGGACTTGACAACGTAATTGTTCCGCCATTTTGACATTCTGCCAACTGAACGTGCAATTTATAATACCGAATCTCGCGCGAGTTCATCAGCCGTAAGTGCTGTCACTTTACTTAAAAAGCGCTTTAAGGAGGACTTTTGGAGCGGCATATTCTTTCATGCAAGTTCTTTTACCGAAGTACCGTAAAATTGAAACTTTGTGGTTTTAAATTTGATTTCTAAATTCTAGTTGATGTTTACTTTGACAAATGACTTCAATTATGAAGAAAATTATATAAAAATTTCTATGAAAATGTGCAATTAATTTGGTATTTGTTCAAGTCGTCAGTTGCAGAATTACCTATATTTATTGCACTGACCTACTTAGTTATTATTAGAGCTTTAGCCGTTTCTTACTTTTGAACAAGGAAATGTTAAAACGTATCTTATGATATGAGTTGCCTTGACACTCTTGATTTTTTACCGGTAAATTTCAAAATAAAGATTTTTGTAAAATTCAATTCAATAGTGCCGCCAAATAAAGTTATTTTACTACGCAAATATAGATAATGGGTGTACTAGAGTAAATAGTTTTTATTGAACTTCAGCTACGCTTTGATACCAAAGTTTTATTTGTGTATCACTAATATTTACCCAATAACGAACACCTACACCATATAGTTTTGTTTCGGAAACTACGCCACAAAGGAAAAGGGAAAAGTTATAGAACACCCAATTACCCGTATACTCGGGGTCATGCCCTATCAATTATTTGTTATAGTACCAACATGTACCAATCTAACATAAACTTTTAGATTCAACATTCGACACAATAAACCCATTTAACAAAGCCTTCGTGCGGCCGAAACTTAGCTGTAGACAAAGACATCGCGTTAAGTTGCCCCTATGAATATAGAGCAAGTTCCCGCGTACAGATTGGCTCATATTGTAACTAAAACGCGGTAAAATCGCGTCGGAATCGCTGACTGAAGTAACCGAGGGTTATTGGCTGAACGGATCCGGAGCGCCGCAAAAGTGATTCTGTTTCGGCGAACCTTATACAAGTGATTTCATTTTCGAAGGGACCTTAACAATTGGCGGAAATCGGAATTTCCTCCTACACTGGCTTTGTGCCCTAATCTTAAACCGTTGCGACGAATCAAACGGCCCTACGAATTGCGATTTGGAAAGGAAATTTGCTTTTGTATTAAACTGTATTCGCCGCACCAAGTTGGCGGCGCGGCGTAAAATCGTTGATAAGATTATTCGCTCGGACGCTGAGCCTCCAACTCGAATGCATTATTTATAATCGAGTATTTCTTTTGTTTGTTCTCTTTTAATTTCCATTTAAATAATCGATTGTTAAGTTCGTAAGTTGACAGCTGTTTTATCCCATTTTATTGCTTTTATCTTTTTATTTATGTACCCGGTTATGAGTGTTTGAGACTTAAAAGACTTATTGTTAGTACCTTCACATATTAATATTACAAAAAAAGTTTTACTTTTGGTGAACCTAATGAATGGAAGTAATGGATATATAGGTACTATAGACACTACATTTTCATAAAGAACATCAAAATATTCGTTTCATAAGTATAAGTACTTCATATCTTATCATGTTTAATTGTTTTCATTTAGGTCCTAATTTATAACCTAAATCTACAACTACAACTTAACTAGCATTAATTGCTTAAGTTACTCTAGTAGCGTCGCATTTCTCGTATTCAATTAGCTAGTCCTTTCATGGACTAATGCTCTTACCAATGTGCCCTATGTGACCACACTCCTAAGCACTTACGAAGACAAATAGAGTCAGCGATCAATGAAGGGAAGTCTGCGGTAGAAAGCGACCTGACATTAGAATGGCGCGGACGTTTTCCTTCAGCCATTAAGAAATGGTTTACTTAACTGTTGTGAGAGTATAAGTAAAACACTTTAGTAAAGCCCCCTTGCGTGTAGTCGTGTACAATTTGCAAGAAAACGAATAAGCATTAGTACATTGTGTATCAAGGGCGGTAAGTAAGGAATTACAAACGAGTGTTTGATACAAGCCAGAGGCGAAGCCAAGGGCTAACAACACGAGTTTGTAATTCCTTTACCGCCCGTGGCACACACAATGTTTTTCATCACACTTGTGAGGAAATCTAAAGAAAATAACCTTACTTAACCTAAATAAAATGTTAAAACTGACATTGACATTAGTGACATATCCATAGACAATGTGAATGTCAAATCACGTTCGGAAACCATAGCGGTAAAGACCTAAAACGGTTGCATTTATATTTGCAAAATACTGAAATACACTATTTAAACATTTAATTAAATATTACCGAAATATGTGTTTACATGTATATACAATAAAACAGTTCTCTTTAAATAAATATTTCAGTGATAAAAGTTAAAAAAGTAAGTTGGCGTTTCCTTTGAACATGACAAATAAGAGTAAATCAGAACCAGCGTATTCAAATTAAAAAAGAAACCATTACGCCCTAGGGCGTAATAGGTCATTTACGGCCCGCAGAACCTGCGTGTAATAACACCATTTTCGAGCAAGTGTGATGAAAAATAAATTATATAAAATTCGAAACTAATTAAACCCAACTTGATCATCCTGACAATAAAATGATAAGTGGACAGGATTAATCAAACTTGTAAGCAAGCAAATACCTAATGATGCGAATCGTACGTCTTATTACAAATTTCAGAAATGGAATGTCTAATCGAACACTTCACCTTCACAAGCAAGAGGGGCTTTAAATAAGTTTATTATTACCTGTAGCTTGGCAACTTCGTTGGTGACACTCACCTGTGTGCTTCTTATTCTGTGCAGCCGTAACTACTTACACAAGTTACCGCCAACACGAACGGGGGCCTCTGGAGGCTGCCTCCGTCGGTCGCCTTTCGTGTTGGCGGTAAATTGTGCCAGTAGTTACGGCTGCACAGAACAAGAAGCACACAGGTGAGTGTCACCAACGAAGTTGCCAAGCTATATACCTACCTCAGCGTGAAGTCAGTGTTAGGTAGGTACGCTAAAAAACTTCTAAAGAAATACGTATGAAGAAGACCCATCTCAGTATGAAAGAAAAAGGAACGGGTCCTCTTTAGAAAGGTATATGTAAAGAGGACCCATTCGTTTGATCTAATATTTATTTTATTACACGGCCACAAAAAAATAGCTGATTAAAGCCATATGTACGTTTAGATACGCTTGCGGCATTCGGTATTTACGGTACAAACGTAAACGTACGGTAAATGTGCTCACCTAAAATCTCATTCATAGCAATTTTCATTTGCACTACCTAAGTCAGCGGTCGGCAACCTGCGGCCCGCGAGCCTCCCTGGCTATTTTGTATGTAAAGGTCGTTTATATTCAGAATCATATAAAGTCAGAAATTATTAAATAAAGTGCGGCCTACGTCAATTTCGTTAGCTACTATGTGGCCCTTGGCTGCTAAAAGGTTGCCGACCGCTGCACTAAGTAATGGACAAATAATACAGGCATTATCATCTTCAGCCTATATCTCACTGCTGGCTCAGGCAGGAGTACTCTCAGGTGAAAGCGAATGGGCCGTAATCCCTACACTGGCCCAGTGCGGAAAGATACAATACTTTTTACATTTTCAAATATACTCTACCAATTTCCTACAAACATACGGAGCCGGAATATTCAAAAACAAACTCGTTGTTATTAATCTATAAACCGTTTACACATGATTGCACGCACGTATGAATATAAAATATATTGCCATTTGTAACAGTTACAAGGCTCGACCGTTTAGGTAAATTTGCAGAAAAGAGTGTGTATATTCATTTTATTTATTCAGAAGGTAGGTAAATCCAAATTTACGAAACAACCTACTTATTTAACATTTTACTCCATAAAGATTATGTTAGTGTGTAATGGAGTTCACGAACCCGAAGACGCAGCAGCCGTTTGTTGTGGCAGTCTTTGGAGGAGACCTATGTTCAGCAGTGAACGTCCCAAGGTTGAAATGATGATGATGATGAAAGACATGGTTTCAAAAATTTTACAGTTCTATTAACGACGCGCAGTATCATTATACATATTATATTTTAAGATCATATTCGTTATTAAAATCAGCTACACACGGCGATGTGCACATAGTGGCATTTTTTGTGCGCCTATGTTTATATATTTGTGTGATTTAGGAATTTCGTAATTATTTAATGCTCTGTACGCACATTCAGGCTCAATTTCCGGGCGTCGGTCGGTCGACGGTTGGTCGCACGACAAAAACAATATCGAATAGTTGTCACCGCAAGCGGTCGGCGCGGTGATCGGATTAATCCATTTATCTAAAACGGTGCTAAAACGTTGACTCTATTTAGTATCAATACCATTACATCTGTCACGAAAGTAGGGAATATATCGTTTCGGAAACTACACAAAGAAAAAGGAAAAAATATAGAAAACCGGATCACTCGTATATTCGAATCATATTTGATAAATTAGAGGGGATGTATAAAGGGGGTAACTCTTATATTATAAAATAAAGTGATATACATTAGAGGGGCATATGTGTTCGGATTAATTTATCTTTATAATTAATTACTGCATTTGCAAAAACCAATAACTAAATAAACGTATTTTTTTACAATCACTTAGTTATTTAGTTTATAATTGCTAATAAATATGTTATTTATTGCTAAATTTTTCCTTAACATCTTTCGAGATATAAAAGCACCACACATCGATAAAAAATAAGTGCCTTAAAATTAAAACATAATTATGCAGATATTCATCCGTATAACATCATTTTGACGACTAATCAGAGAACGGTGTAATATGATAGATACGATGTCATAAATACATACACTAGAATATTTAAAACTCTAATATGGAGCTGCAACCCGTTTACAATCAAAAACACGATAAAAAGTTTTTAATTCAACTCGAAATATAACTGTTTAGTAAATATATCACCGATCGTAACCGCTATAAATGCCCTATCATTTCGATCATCGGTCGTCGATTGATTAAGCCCGCAACAAAAACAATCGCATTGTATTGTCGCCGCAAACGGCCGGTTGACACGGCGTTAGGGCCGCATCGGCCCGAGGGCGGATATGACGTCATTACTGTCGCGATATAGCCTATCGGGCTCCCTATGGACGCGAGTCACTTAGTTCCCTGTTTCGTAGGTATGTCCGTTGCTCTCGTTTCCGGACAAATTGGGTACGTTAAAGCGTATTTTACTGGCCGTTTGTCATTATCGGTATTTTGTCGATGTAATAAAAATATGTGATGTTAACGTATCTAAAGCATTTTTTCACATTGTAAAAGTAACAATGAACGTGCTATTATTTAGACAATGCTACTAATAGAGACTCATTCAATCATTAATCACTGAATTGTTTTATTTTATTAAAAAGCTATTACTTGTATGATCATTCTGACATGGATACTCTTACTGTTTACGTTACCGTCTTCCCACACGTGAATATACGTAATAGGTTAGAAGTCGTAAGTATGACTACGATATTTGGTAAATTACGTCTTAATTAAATCACGTCAGTTTATAATTATCAGTGTTAATTTTATAATTAGCTTACGAGTACGAGCAATGAAATACCAAGAAAATATTTCTGAACTACCTTTTTAAGCAAATATCGCAAATTTTCCTGAACAGCAGCTATTCTAAATAGGTACACCTGTTTATTAAAAGCACATGCACGGCCAATTAAACTTTCAGCGTCAGTATTTAAAAGATGATTGCTATTACAAACGAGCTAATTGTTTTGTAAGCTAATTGATTATTTAATCAACATTAGATACACCACGTATTTTCATACAACCGCAATAAGCTTACTTCATCCTTACTTGCTTTATTTTTCTGGGGCATTTGAAGCTTCACATTTATAAGATTAGTAACATTGACAATTGAGGCTGAATATGCACCAGAAGAGTGCAAGGTAATGGATTTTCATAGTAAAACAATTAATATAAGCCATGTACGTATCTAGTACCAGACAACTATATTGGTGACCGTTGCTCATAAATATTGCGCTAAAGCAGCATTAAGATCAATATGCATATCTAAATATACTGTTAGTTACAAATCGGTAAAATCATAGTAAAGAATTGCGGTATTGAATTTTTGTGTTGTAAGCATTTGCTCACATTTGAGCGTACATCGGAAATGGAAAACTGACAACCCCTTTCAGATTCTGTGGTTAGGGGAAAGCCGACTGCTCTTTTTACCGTTCTCGTATCATAATAAATGAGTTTAATCGAAAAGTGACCTTTCTTTATAGAGAATAAAGTCCATATTTCACAACTACACCAATGTGAGATTTAGGGTTGAGAAAATTTAGGTAAGTATTGGAATTTGTTTCGCGCCGTGTCGTCATATCGTTCTGGTGGATGGAATTATATTAATCTGCGGTTTTTCTGTGTTTATTTACGAATGCGCATTTATCGATATTTTCTACGAAATACCTTTTAAATATAACAGGAATATTTGCAATACCAGGCATAACAGGTCGGGAATAGACGCGCTGTATCAAATAATGAGTCGTGTTTCAGTGTTAATGGTTCATACAATAATAGTTAAGATTTTACAGGTAGCGGGGCAGCCACCCAGTTTTTATTATTATAGCTTTAAATGCGTCCAAAGTAATCTCGTCACCTCCTTCCCGGACACATAACTTAATTCACCATACAGGCGATAAGACTCTGGAACGCCCTAAGCGAAAAATTTGCTGAAAATTTTCCTTCAAGCGCATGCTGCGTAAATATCTCTTCGAGAAACTTCAAGATTAAAACTCTTCTTAGTAGTTTAGATTAGAAGCGGGTTCCTTATGTATTTCTGTGTATGTATAAATATTTGTACGTATACAATATACACCTCTATATTCTGTATCTAGTTTATTATTTAGTACAAATTCGGTATGAATGTAAATACCGAACCTATAATGTCTCTGTTTACCCTGATGGTTGACTGGTAGGGAATGCCTCACGACACTAAGTCCGCCATTTATACTTTCTTGTGTGGTGCATAAAGCTTAAACATAATTAACACTACCACTAAGAACCGGGTATTTATTCTGTATGTTTGTTTTAATGAGTTCCCGATATTTTGGCACAGTTGCAAGCGGATCACGGAGTAACTCGGGATATGTAAATGACCATGTTAGCTTGAAGTTTAAACAAATAGATAAATAACATACAGTAAGTCCAAGCTCAAGGTTATCCGGGGCAGTAGAAAAAAAACTAAAAAGACGGACGGAAGAAAGCTAAGCTAATAGATGTATTTAATGACATTTTTCTTGAAAATGGTTTGGTACTTGTAGCTAAGTGTAATAAAGTATGCAGCATATCTCGTGGAGCGTACGTAACTGCTGAAAGCGTCCTGAAGTCTCATGAATTTGTTACGTACAATTACTTCAACTAGACTGTCTTTTCAAATGTTACTTCTACAGCTTTTTACGGTATTTGCTTGTAGAGACGCAGGTGGTACAGTTGACTGCAATTGTAACTTACATATTAATCTACTGGCTCGTCACAATACTAACATACAAAATTAGAAGCAGTTGTACCTGTCGGGTGCAAATAGTCACTCACACTTCACACTTGTCCTGTTTTTAACCCCCATCGCAAAAACGACGGGGTGTTATAAGTTTGACGTGTCTGTGTGTGTAAATGTGTAAATGTCCTTGTGGCATCGTAGCTCCCAAACGGATGATCCGATTTTAATGCGATTTTTGACGTGATAACGTCTTATAATTCGATGAAGCCGGCTGCACGCACGAAAAAGTGTGACGTCATTTGCCGTTACCTTGCGGGGCCGTTACCTTGCAGGGCCGTTACCTGTCAAATAGGTACAATCGAACCAACTGAATCATGACCCACCATAAGCTCATTTTGCTAAAACTCCTAAATGCAAGTAGGTCGAAATTTGCTTAAAGATAGATTTCCATGGTGAGGAACTTGTTATCATTTTATTAGACACTGACATTTATGGAGTGCACTTTCACTGTATTCCGAGATATATTCTATTCGCGTGATTTTTTTCGTATGCCATAGCCTTTCTCACTTGAGACTATAATCCGAGCTCTCTGTTCTTTTAAATTGGCCATCATTTAAAATGACTAAGCATTTTACAATTTAGTTTCTATTCTTTCACATTGACTGACAACTGATAACTTGACATTTGACGCACATTTAGAACATTGTATTTATGAAATATTATTTTTCTATCATCAAAAAGTTAAGGTTATCTAAGCGAGAGCTAGCTCGAGATTCAAACATTGACTGTAAAATGTGTTTCTATTGCAATGATAACAAAGGTTAAAATTGTCTCCGACCTATATTGACGTAATTTTGCTAGGATCTAAAACGTCATAAGTGTGTCGATAGACCTTACAAGTTGGAAAGTTTCAAACGAATTGTCAGCAAAGTGGGTCATGATTCAGTTGGTTCGATTGTACTTTATATTATTCCAGCACTAAAGTCGTTAAGACGATAGTTTCTTACAAATTGTTAATAAATTAGCCCTTATTCCCTAAGATACGGCTGTCAAAATCTCTATTGAATGACAAGAGACACTGCTGAGTTTGGCAAAAATCTTTAAATTTAAATAGTGGATGCTGCTTTGGCAGTTCCGTTTTACGCCTGCTTTAATCGTAGTTTAAAAATTATTAAAACAAATCTTTGACATTATATTCGTGGAACGGCAGATATTTACACTGGCCACTTAGCCATCATTTTAGCGTGTCAATGTCATTGTAGCAGCTTATTGGGAAAAAAGTCGAAGTCCAAGTCCAAGTCCAAGTCAAAGGTATATCCGTCGAGAGTGTTCTTATTTATGACTTATTAGTCATAAAAACCGTGTGTGAGTCGGACTTACGCACCAAGGGTTCCGTACAAATACTTTAAATAAAGATTTTGAATTGTATTGACATTAACATAAGAAATGTGTTTATTTATTTAATAGTAAAATGGGCAGAATAGAACAGATAAAAAGACTTAAAATTAGATATATATATTAAGGTTAAAGGATAAAAAATAAGACTATATTTTTTATGATTTAATTACAAATATATGGTTTACATATTTTTACCCGACTGCGGCGAAGCCCAAAGGAGGGTTATGTGTTTGACCTGTATGTATGTATGTATGTCCGTTCCTGTGTCCGCTCGTAACTACTCAACGGCACATCCGATTTTAATAAATAATACATCATTAGATTCGTCTTGATGGTGCAAGTGTGACTGGGTATGAAGTTCGTTAAAATAAACAAAATGGCTCAATTTATGCAGTTTCAAAGTGCATCGCGGTCGGGTTTTTTTAGTAAAAATGTGGTTATTCTTACACTTGTAGTAAGTATAAGACGGTATTTTTTGTCAAAATTCCTAGTTTAGGTCAACGGAAAATACCCTTTGAATTTTGGTTTCCTTGAGAGTGTCGAAATCGACGTTTTTACGCGGCATAAATGGCCATATCTTTTTTTACGTTAACTTAGAAGTTTGATTTATAGACCTAAGTATATGATTTTAAATTCAACTCGATATCTCCACGCGTCCCCGAGATCAGAGTCAGACTTCCTTTTGACGTACGGAACTCTAAAAATTAACTGATTTCAGTGTGTTTAAAAATTGTCTGAAATTTGTACTTTAGGGCGATTCTCCGAGCGTTTTGACCGCGCGGTTTGACAATCATTATTGTCCGACGATTATTTACTATAAGGAAAGGACAAATCGTGGCAATTTTGATAAAACTAGACTTAAGCTCGGGACTGTTTTTCGGTTTCATAAAAAGTTAACTCTAGGCATCGTTGTTTTGAACAATATTTATCTACTGAGACAATAATGACGAAAATAAAACGCCGCAAAAACGCTGAATATTAGCCCTTTAACTGTCTACGAGCAAGTCTATCTGTCTTCGACATTAGGCCCTATTTAGACTGGGCGAGAACCGCAATGTAACGAAACTAGCATAAGTTTCATTACATTGCGGGTTATCTAAGTAGGATCGATTAAATGCCCCAATGGAATGAAACTCGCAAACAAGTTCTCGTCCCGAAGTTGCCTTAGATCGTTTCAAACGCTTTGTTCTATCAAATATCAAAATAAATATACCAGTCTGCTCCATTCTTTCTCGATTTAGGTAAAGTAACTGGAACGGGTAACGGGTTTTATCCACGATTTGTTATTATAAACTAGTGGTATTAGTCGACTGAGCAATTTAAAGTAAATTTGGCCCATTTTCCCTTTTGTACAATAGGTAGTACTCAACTATAGTCCGGTCCACCCAACTGTGGTCCAAATTTCCTCGAATCTTACTCGTTAATGAATGACAATTATTACGGATATACTGTAAGATGAGCAATCTAATTAAACAAGTTTAAATAAAATCCTACAAAACCACTGATAGAAATTGGATATTGATAGAAATATGACCATAGTATGTAGGTTGATTGGACTAAAGTTGGGCAGTTTTACTGTAAGTACACTCTTATCCCCTAACATAATTGTCATTTTAGAAAATTTTGTCAATTCATCCGTATAGATATTTATGATATTGACTGTACGTATGTAAATACGACTTACGTGTGCCCTTATATGCGTTTTGCGAGGAAGACAGGACAAAATATAGACATTCCATAATAATTTACCCACTGATTTACAAAAATGACAAAAATATTACATCTAAATAAGCCGGATTGCGATATTATTCAGCAAGCGTAAAGCAGGATTTAGTAAATACGGTTCCAATAATAAATAAGCCAATTGTCGTCTTCCAAATTTGTGTCACACACGACAATAGGGGCTCATGTTCGGCTGATTGGCATTCACGGGCCGTCTCTGGGCCTACGAACGATATATACTAACTACACAAAACTCCTATCTTCCTCAGTCGTATACTTATAAAATCATCCTTATTGTATGGGGAATAAAGCTCATATTTCAATAAAAATCTGGACAGAATTTGAATCAAAGTAATATTTTTATTTAAAACACATTCCACTCAAATCCAACAGTTTTATTTTTGTGGATAATATTCCGACTAGAGCGCAAATTAGGTTAATTCAATCAACTGACACATTTTTAACGGTCATATTCCAGTTTCCGCGTATACTCGGAACTATCGATTCTGGGAAAATATATCGACACATTCGGGATTCACTTATTAACACGTTCCCTGTGCAATGTATGTATTTGGATAGTTATGTACCAAAATAGGAATATCCAGTTTATTGAGTCAGTTTATCCAAATTGATACATTTTGGTAGGTAATGAATGAATTGAGATAAAATTTAAATAATTATCTTTGTATTGGGAATCGACAAGTAAAATATTTTTCATCACACTTGCTCGAAAATGGTGTCATTACACGTAGGTTCTGCGGGCCGTAAATGACCTATTACGCCCTAGGGCGTAATGGTTTTCTTTTTAAATTTGAAACGATGGTTTTGTTTTACTCTTATTTGTCGTGTTCAAAGGAAATGCCAATTTACTTTTTTAACTTTTATCACTGAAATATTTATTTAAAGGGAACTGTTATTGCAAATACATATAAACACATATTTCTGTTACATTAATTTAATGTTTAAATAGTGTATTTCAGTATTTTGCAAATATAAAACCAACCGTTTTAGGTCTTTACCGTTATGGTTTCCGAACGTGACTTGATAAGTATTCGCATTGTCTATGGATGTCACTAATGTCACTGTCAGTTTTAAAATTTTATTTAGGTTAAGTAAGGTTATTTTAATTAGATTTCCTCACAAGTGTGATGAAAAACATTGTGTGTGCCACGGGCGGTGAAGGAATTACAAACTCGTGTTCTTAAAGCCCTCGGCTTCGCCTCGGCCTTGTAACAAACACTCGTTTGTAATTCCTTACTTACCGCCCTTGATACACAATGTACTATTTCATCACACTTGCTCGAAAATGGTGTCATTACACGTAGGTTTTGCGGGCCGTAAATGACCTATTACGCCCTAGGGCGTAATGGTTTTCTTTTTAAATTTGAAACGCTGGTTCTGTTTTACTCTTATTTGTCATGATCAAAGGAAACGCCAACTTACTTTTTTAACTTTTATTACTGAAATATTTATTTAAAGAGAACAGTTATTGCAAATACATATAAACACATATTTCTGTGTCATTAATTAAATGTTTAAATAGTGTATTTCAGTATTTTGCAAATATAAAATCAACCATTTTAAGTCTTTACCGCTATGGTTTCCGAACGTGACTTGTGGTCTTGATATATGTCACTAATGTCACTGTCAGTTTTACAATTTTATTTAGGTTAAGTAAGGTTATTTTAATCAGATTTCCTCACAAGTGTGATGAAAAACATTGTGTGTGCCACGGGCGGTAAAGGAATTACAAACTCGTGTTGTTAAAGCCCTCGGCTGTCACAAGGCTCCCTACCGGGTCTGGATTGAAACCAACAAATAGTTTAATACATTTATTTAGCAGAACCGATAGGCTTGCGAACGTTAGGGTAAAGTAGGTCGCGGGTTCGTAGATTGGAACTTGGTTAGGCCACTGGGACTCCCCTGGCTGACGATCTGGTATCAGGCCCGCTGGTGATGTGGGCGCGTGTGGCGTGAGGTGGTGTCGGCGCGACGCTGGCCGGGGACGTCCAGGGGCTCTGGTCTCCGTAGGGCGATCACGGCCTGCTTTGGCTGCGGCAGTCCTTGAAGGGCAGCTCCTTCAAGGTGTCGGGCTCAGCTTCCCGACAGATTGCAGCCCAGGCCGCGCGCAGTAGTGAGGAGGTGTGGGACTCTCAAGCCCAAACGTAGCACCCTGGAAATTCCGTCCGAGGCGTGAGTAAGGAAACTCCAGATCGTAGCCTTGCACCCAGCAAACACCTAGTTCCGACCAGATAATTAAGAGCAGGGGAGTGGTCTGAATCTAGTGTTTGTGGCACAAGGCTAGGTCATACAGTAATTACAAGCAGGTTAGGAAAAGAACGTTAAAATGATATTTAAATTAGATACGTTTCTATTATGGAAAACAATAGACAAATTAATGCATTAGAACACTAGGGTACGTCCAGCTATTCAGTTATAGAAACTGGAAGCTGCTACAATTAAAACTGAAAGGAATACAATTAATTCACTACATCAAGGTAATATTTTGAGGTTAGAATTTGCACTTAGGTCGTAATTATAGTGAACTTACCGAATTACGGGCTAGAAACAATACGGCCACTAAGGCTGATTGTTTTGAGTAGAAAGAGGCCGGTTCCTTTGTTTCAAGCCGTTTTATAGGCTTTTTGAAACAAAAGATAACCGTCATAAACGGTCAGAACAAAACTTGCCAGTACTGTGAATACTAAATAATCTCGCAGCTCATTGCTTATGGCAGGTATTGTCTATGATACAAGAGACATAATTATTTATTTATAAAAAACCAAGAAGTAGCTATATATCTACTAATAAAAATACCTAACATATATTTAAAACGTTTTGGAAAAATAATTAAATCGAAAACTAGTGGCTCGACTAGCGCCATCTAGTGGCAACTTTTCGAACTAAGAAGTCACATCGTGACAGTACCCCGTTTTTCCCGAGTAAGGATTTCTACTTCCTGAAAGTCGAAATCCGCCTAAGAAACCTAATCGTAATAAGAATTATAAATCACGCAAACATACATCACCAATCACAAAAGAACACAACACTTAGCTATGTTGTGCTCAGCAAAACAAAAGTAGGTCAACTCCTTTTAATGTATAGGATTTGACCCTTACGAAAAGAATTGGCAAGATAGAAACTCGAGAACGACTGTTGTTCGCACCTATTTTCAAATCTGGTCATAGGATAGCCACCCGTCCTATATTAAAGTTTACCTGGCACTATATACAGCTAAGGGCTTATTTTACGAGTTACTAACCGCTCGACGTACATAGATACCTAGTAATAGACATAAAGGCTTATTTTACGAGTTATGCACCGCTCGGGCATTAAGGCTTTTGTTTCAACCAAACAGAAAAACTAAGTGTCCGGTAGCAACAAACAATACAATGTAATACGGAAGATACAACGAGATTACTAAGCTGTTACATAAAAATTAAGCGGTACCATTTATATATGGATCGCAAAAATACTAGGATTCGGTAAGTAAATAAGTAGATAGCAACAAACAGTTAGGTAGGTAACTAATAGTTAAATCGACGTGAAGCGTCATCCAAAACCGGTTCGGCAACTAACTTCTACATGCAACTAGGTAAGTAACTGATAACAGAAGGAATAAAACCTGTTTCGCTTCGAACGCGTTCCGAGCGTAAACAACCTATTAGTGCAATATACTTTTATTCGCTACGGAGACATCGGTAATGCACGCGTATGCCAAAAGTAGACAATAAGTTGTAATATACCCTTATGATCGTTAAGTATATGAAAAAACAGTTACTAACACAACGTAATTCGAATATAATTACCATTACCTATTGAACCACATATGAGATTTACTTCTATTTAATTAATTTTGCTATTGTTTATAAGACGTTAATTTAAGGTCCTTTATATGCCATACACCCAAATCTTTACCAGTCATATCCTGCAATTCGTAAACTAATGGGGATCGCTTAGCTACGACCCGACATTTAATAAATTTGGGCGCTAATTTTTTACTGAAATGCTGTGACTTGTCACTCAAAAAATAAGTTCGTTTCCACACAATATCCCCTATATTAAATTCCGCAGGTATACGTCTAAGGTTATAGCGAGCTGTGTTTTTCTGATGCGCGAAATAAAGTGATTGCTGAACCTTATCGAATACGTTAACCAAATGACCTAGATTCGTTGCGTAAGCGTCGCGTGGGAGAAAAACAAGCTCATTAGCCAAATCATTATCTACGTAATGAGTACCACAAGTAACTAATTCTCGACCGTAAACGAGGAAATTTGGAGAATACCCTGTACTTTCACTAACCGAACTATTAATGGCAAACTGAATTTTAGGCAAATTAATATCCCACGTTCTCTGATCGTCATTTATAAAAGTTGAAATACACATGACTATTGTCTGATTAAATCTTTCCACTGTATTAATATGGGGACTATATTTAGGAGTAAAGAACACGTTTGGAATTTTATACTTAGAATAGAAGGCTTTAAGCTCACGACTAATAAATTGGGAACCGTTATCCTGGAAAATAGTCTGTGGAATTCCGTGCACTAAAAATACTGACTCCTCAAGATTCTTAATTACTGCAGCTGCTGTCGCTCTCCTAAGCGGAAAGAAAAGACAGTACTTAGAGAAACAGCAAACCACGACTAGAAGATAGCTATTCTGCTTCCTACTAATAGGCAAAGGTCCGACAAAATCGATTGAGATCATTTGCCAAGGTCTACCACATTGCTTAGGACGACCAAGTTCACCTAACGTCGCATGGGTTGGATGTTTAGAAACAATACAAGTTTCACAGGTTCCTACAAAGTTCACAACGTCCTTGTACATGTTAGGCCAGTAGTACTTAAGGGTTACACGGTGATAAGTCTTAAACGCCCCCAGATGACCTGAGGTTGGCTCCGAGTGATTCTCACGTAATACACCCTGTCGCAACTCCTGAGGTACTACTTCCTTCCACAGAAATTCCGTATCTAAATTGTTCTTAGTTTTCGTTAAGCGATATAAAGAATTATTGACTATCTTAAAGTTTGGGTAGCCCTGCGGGGCATTAATACAACCGTTATATAAGTCCAAATACCAGTTATCCTGAGAGTTTAAATATGAGTTAGACATACTAATAGCGGATACCGGTACTGCTCTAGAGAGTGCATCTGGAACAACATTATCCTTTCCGCGGCGGTGTTCTACCTCAAAATCAAAAGTTGATAACCTAACGCCCCATCTAGCCAGACGGCCAGTCGGATTACTTAGGGACAGAAACCAACGGATGGAGGAATGATCGGTGTAGACCTTGAATTTCTTTCCATTCTCCAAGTAACAACGCCAATGTTCTAACGCAACAAGAACGGCCAACGTCTCCCTCTCTGTTACACTAAAATTTCTCTCATTAGGAGTTAAAGATCTACTCATAAAAGCAATTGGGTGTTCTTGGCCGTTAACAGTTTGACAAAGCATTCCTCCTACTCCAAAATCGCTAGCATCTGTGTGAACTTCAAACGGCACATCGTAATTAGGGCACGCGAGCACGGGAGTAGTAGCAAGGCAATTCTTTAATTTAACAAAAGACTGTTCAGCCTCCGCCGTCCAAACAAATGGCGGCGCACCCTTCTTGGTGGACGTTAGCTTATTAAGAGGCCCTGCCAATGTACTAAAGTTCGGCACAAAACGCCTATACCAGGAGGCAGTACCTAAAAACCTCTTAACCTCCTTTTTCGAAGTTGGCGTGGGATAGTTTAATATCGCTTCCGTTTTTTGAGGATCAGTATGCAATCCGCGAGTATCGACTACATAACCAAGATATTTGAGACTGTCTCTAAAGAACTGTGTCTTCGCAAAATTAATCGTTAGTCCGGCAAGTTTAAGCTTATTAAAAACACGGATAAGCAATGCAACGTGGCTTTCAAATGTATCGCTAACACAAATAATATCATCTAGGTAACAGAAAACTTTTAATTCGAACTCTGGGCCAAATCGACTGTCCACCAGTCGCTGCTGGGTGGGTGGCCCATTCGTGAGCCCAAAAGGCATCGTTTTGAAACAAAAGGTACCACGTTTTGGCACAAAAAACGCAGTCTTAATCTTGTCCTGCTCATTAATAGGTATTTGCCAAAAACTTTTAGATAAATCAATACTAGTTAGGTACTTTGCGTCTCTTAAATTATCGAGTATTTCTGAAATATAAGGCAAACTATAGGCATCTTTAACAGTGACAGAGTTTAGCTTGCGACTATCCAAGCAAAACCTAGGTTTGCCATCACGCTTATTGACTACAAGTACTGGTGATGACCAAGCGCTCTCGCAAGGTTCAATAACATCTAAAGCCAACATCTCATCAACCTGTTCATCAATAATACGCAACTTATCAGGCGACATGCGATAGTACCTCTGACGAATAGGTAACGCGTCTCCAGTGTTGATGTTATGTTTAATTAGAGAAGTTCGACCAAGACCTATTTTTTCAAAAGAAATCCCCTTAAACTGTTCTATGACATTATCGGCTTGTACCCGCTGCGACTCAGTTAAATGGCAATAAGATAAAAGATTAGGAGCATCCGAAACCTGCGTGAGCTTAGTGGTACATTCATTTACCCTAATACTATATAAATATTTAGGGCAAATCTTAAAAATGCGCCAAAAGTCTACACCTAAGATAAGCGAGGTTTGAATTTCCGGCACTACGTAGGCCCTAATTAAACGAGTACAATCCTCAAAGGTGACATTCAAATCAAAATAACCAATACTTCTAAGGTGCTGACCACCTGCCGCTACTACTTGAATGGCATCATCAATTAATAAGTGGTGACCCAAGCGAAGTAAGGTATTATGAAAGTTCTTCCCCAATAAAGTCACAGCCGAACCAGAGTCGAGCAAGCCGGTTATTTCTAGATCGCCAACTAGAATTGTTACATAAGGACGAGAATCATTCAACGGCTGACTCGGCAGAATTGAAGCTACTTTATAAGAATTGAAAAAGTTAGAAATGTACGTGAGCCATTGTGGCCAATCATTATCAAATACTTCAGAGGTACTTAAATAACTTCCATTCTGCCTTACTAATAGTTTTTTGACGTAGACGGTACCTGCGACGGTACTTTACTGCACTTCGGACAGTTAGCAAAAACAACATCTTTCAAACCGCAACGAAAACAAACGGGGTTCCGCGGTGCACGACAGTTCTTAAGTGTATGCGTATTTACGCGACACCTAGGGCAAAACAACGACGGCCTATTCCTATCAATAGCACTAACTGGATACCTATTGTTCGACCTATCATTGTAATTATTAACAGGTCCTCTGCTCGCCTGATAATTATTATTATAGTTATTGAAACGGCCCGAAACGTGCTGTCTTGTCTGTAAATTGTTACCCCTACTAGCGTACGCGAATTCCGGAGCGAGCGTCTCGGAATTTACTTTAGGTGGTTCATGGAAATGAGATAACCGCGCCTGAACACACTCGTAATTATGGCACATAGTGCGCAGAGCCTCTATGCTACCTATAACACCCGCGGTCGCTAAAATTGTCGCATAACAGGGACGAATATTATGTAACAATATCTCCAAACGATCGGCTTCGGACATGACCTTCGACAAGCGCGAGAACATACCCGCCATTATAGATAAATAAATTGTTATATTCTCGTTCTCGCCCTGCGTGCGCGCACGAATTTCCGCCAGCAATCGGTAATCGTAATCATGTTGACCGAAATCTTGTTTAAGCCTAACTACTAAATCCTCCCATGAAGTTACGCTATCCTTGACCGCACGGAACCAATGCAATGCGTCACCTTCAAAAATTTCCGTAGCGTATGAGACAATCTTACTAGAATTTAGATTCCTAGCCAATAAAAATTCATCCACTCTTTGAATGAAAGCCCGAACGCAAGTCTTCCCGCTATACCTAAGTTTCAACAAATCGGACGACGAGCCGCGATCGCAAGTTACCGCTATATTTGTCAAAGGCGCGCGTTCGGTATGAACCTCGGCACTAGTGGTGGGGGCAGTACGCTCGGCTACACTACGAACGGGGCGCAAGGTACCTAAGTCCTTTATCAAACTCTCATACGCCTTAGCACATGCCGCAAGAGAATCGCGGTCCTCCGCCGACTCCACGGTAATACGTCTTAACCGGTAATATAAATGAATCGCTAAATTATCCGTTCGTTCAAATAAACCGTCCTCAAATTTAGATTTGAGCGTAGATACGCTAGTTTGTGCCTTAAGTAAACTGTCTCTGAAACCTTTAATATCATCCCGCACATCCATACCGGACTCCAAAATATCTTCCGGAGGCAAGCTCGGTGAAATCTTAACTATCTGTTTACGCAGTTCCTGAACTACCGTTGCGGGAGTTTCACCCCTAATAGCCACCTCGTAAGCGAGCTCGGACTTTTGCAAGGAAAGATATTTAATTTGCCTAGCCATCTTGACGTTATGCTATGAGAATCGTAGAATTTAAAAAAGAAAAGCAATATTCAGTATCCAACACTAATTAAACTAAATAATTTAACCGCCGTAATGGTAAGTTCACGCAAATAATAACCTAAGTGCCTTGTAGATATTAAAAAAAAAAAAACTAGTTACTGTATGTTACAATTATAGCAAAAAAACTACGTGTTCCTAGAAAAAAATTATACAAACACAAAACAATAGTACTATCTGGCAGCAATATAGTGTAGGGAAAAAAACCGTTGAGGGAAAAAAACCGTTAAAAATTTGACATTTATCGTTAAAAATTTGAAAAAAAAACCGTTAGATATTTAAAAGAAAAAACGTTAGAATTTAAATTATAGGATAGATTTTACGACGCAGAAGGCGCCGCAACAACACAAATGCACAAATTTCAAATTAACCCGCCAAAAATTAGGTCCTATAGTCGCCTCCTACGACACGTCAGGAAGAAAAGACGGTGGCACGATTCTGACCCGGTAACCACACGGGGATCACACCGCGAAAGAAAATTGCTGCGAGATAGCAGGAACACTCACAAAACACAGAAAATTGCACACACAAACACTAAATTGACCGCACCAGTTCCAATCTAACCACGTATGAGGGCGCCACTGTCACAAGGCTCCCTACCGGGTCTGGATTGAAACCAACAAATAGTTTAATACATTTATTTAGCAGAACCGATAGGCTTGCGAACGTTAGGGTAAAGTAGGTCGCGGGTTCGTAGATTGGAACTTGGTTAGGCCACTGGGACTCCCCTGGCTGACGATCTGGTATCAGGCCCGCTGGTGATGTGGGCGCGTGTGGCGTGAGGTGGTGTCGGCGCGACGCTGGCCGGGGACGTCCAGGGGCTCTGGTCTCCGTAGGGCGATCACGGCCTGCTTTGGCTGCGGCAGTCCTTGAAGGGCAGCTCCTTCAAGGTGTCGGGCTCAGCTTCCCGACAGATTGCAGCCCAGGCCGCGCGCAGTAGTGAGGAGGTGTGGGACTCTCAAGCCCAAACGTAGCACCCTGGAAATTCCGTCCGAGGCGTGAGTAAGGAAACTCCAGATCGTAGCCTTGCACCCAGCAAACACCTAGTTCCGACCAGATAATTAAGAGCAGGGGAGTGGTCTGAATCTAGTGTTTGTGGCACAAGGCTAGGTCATACAGTAATTACAAGCAGGTTAGGAAAAGAACGTTAAAATGATATTTAAATTAGATACGTTTCTATTATGGAAAACAATAGACAAATTAATGCATTAGAACACTAGGGTACGTCCAGCTATTCAGTTATAGAAACTGGAAGCTGCTACAATTAAAACTGAAAGGAATACAATTAATTCACTACATCAAGGTAATATTTTGAGGTTAGAATTTGCACTTAGGTCGTAATTATAGTGAACTTACCGAATTACGGGCTAGAAACAATACGGCCACTAAGGCTGATTGTTTTGAGTAGAAAGAGGCCGGTTCCTTTGTTTCAAGCCGTTTTATAGGCTTTTTGAAACAAAAGATAACCGTCATAAACGGTCAGAACAAAACTTGCCAGTACTGTGAATACTAAATAATCTCGCAGCTCATTGCTTATGGCAGGTATTGTCTATGATACAAGAGACATAATTATTTATTTATAAAAAACCAAGAAGTAGCTATATATCTACTAATAAAAATACCTAACATATATTTAAAACGTTTTGGAAAAATAATTAAATCGAAAACTAGTGGCTCGACTAGCGCCATCTAGTGGCAACTTTTCGAACTAAGAAGTCACATCGTGACACTCGGCCTTGTAACAAAGACTCGTTTGTAATTCCTTACTTACCGCCCTTGATACACAATGTACTAAAACTACATGCCGTGTTTAACCGACTACACAAAAAAGAAAGGGGCTATTTAATTCTACTGCTGGTCTAGCAGAACTCACCGCGACGTCGTACGACACAGTATAACCCGTCACTTTCACACTAAATTGAATAGAAAGAGATAGATAGAGTCACGCAACAAAGAGTCGTACGTCAGCTGTGCTAGGGGTACTGGATTTGATATAACTGATATAAGCTATAAAAAGTTTGCAAACACTAACCAATACAGTCACCCGTGAGTAACTACCACATTAAATATCTCCTAAGGTATGCTTACAGTACAGCCTCTATTGAGATCCTTTGAGTACTTGTATTCATATCTAGTGGGTTCTCCACGCCTCCTTATCCCAACAAAAGGGAGAAAAATTGCCGAGCGACGAGTTTTGCGTTCAAAGTGAAAAAGAACGAGGGCGTGTAATAAACCATCATGAAAGGCCCGAGGTGCGCCTGCGTCTTATAATTTTGACACTTGATTTCTTTATTCACTCCGGAATACTGATTGATGTTCGCTGCCCGCTGAGTTGATTGCAAACAAACCAAACTGGAAAGCGATTATGTACTGACATGTTATTGCTGTTATTAGGCATCCGTTCATTTGTCGAATGACATGGGAATTGAGATTTGAGACATTATGTATGTTGAGATCGGAGATCGATGTAGTATTTTATGCAACAGTTGCAAAGTAGGGTTAAATTAAAAATGCGAATGGCGTGGGTTGCGATACGAGCCGCTGCGGCGGCGGGTATCGCAAATAGAGACGCCATGAGCGTTTTTTGACTTAATTATACAACGTTGCATATAATACTTTTTCTACCCCAGTCCGACCAAACTCAGGGTAGTCCGGCTAGCGATCTGGTTCGACCCCAGGGAACGCCACGGCCGACCACCCGGTCCGACAATCGCTACGCCCATGTATGGGTTGCGAGTTTGTCAGTTTCTAAAAAAAATAAAAAAATAAAACTTTTTCTACGACTACGTTTTAAAATATAAAATACAAAATTAAACATAGCGCGCAAACAAGGCAAATATGACATATGACTGACAATATAATAAGTATGTGTCTATGGTAAACTTTTGTTTTTAATTTGACGTATACTCGCTAGTGACATGCAGTGACGATATTAAAAATATTTTTTTGTGTTGGCATCAAAGAATTTAGTTAGGAAAGTTTTGTTTTTCTTTAAAACCGCAGGAATTTATTTGTCTGTTAAGTTGGTAGTTGTGCATTTTTATTGTAAAGTTAGTATTGAGCGCGTAATCCTTGACCTAAGTTTAACCTCGATTACTATAAGACACAAGTGCTTTTATGGGGAAAAGAGTATAGGCTTCTCTGAACTCATATTATGTATGTTCTTATATTAGTGTTCGTGACCAAGTAAAAGACAGATAAGTACAGGAGTAGAAAAATTTAATTTATATTTATTAAACCGGTAGTCCATTATAGGATTCTTTACAATTTTCCAATTTATAATAAAACTCCAGCTATAAAACACACTGCACCTTAGCGCGCTTCGTCCGTTGTTAAAATCCGAGGTGTCCAATCGTTCTTTTTTCAATTCTTGGCTGCACTGCGGAGACCAATGTAATTTAATGATTCTGACAATATTTGATTGACTTGCTAATGAAACGAATTTAATTGATATAATAGAAGAGTTTTAGAGTACAAGTAGTAACAATTAATAACATTTTCGACAAGAAACCTTACGTACATAATGCTTCTTCATAAAGCGATACTCTGTCTTTTCGTGGTTTGACCCTGACACCACCTAACGTTCTCTATTTCTCTAAACCGCCAGGCAACATTTTCATCTCTTCACAGCTCTCTCCTAGTTAAAGAGCATTATCGTCGGTTAACACATGAGCCGTCTATAGCTCCTTTTCAATTCTGTATCAGAATCAATACAGCAGCCTTTTACACTAGCTATTTATAACGTAGACTGGATTAAAAAGTTAAAACAATCTGAACGGTGTTGTTACAACTATAACGTGGAAACAATTCAGTTCTTGCCAGTCACCATTATCAGCGTCAAATGGTCGTTATTTATCACCGTTCTACTGATATTTTGTAATCGACGCCGCCGGTTCATCAATACACGTCAGATGTTCCGTGATACCGAATTAACAAACTGGCCACTTAAATATCGGCGTGAAAAATAAACGGTTATCAGTCGCTACAGCTTATAGAATTAATAAATAATAATAAATTATGGCGCTTGAATCTTATCGCCGCGTCAAGAGTTCTAATTTTAGCGTAGGAAACAGTTTATAAATATTTCTTGGGTTGAGAAGTTATATAGGGAAGTGATGATATATTAATTAATTCGTATATTTATTAATTATGGCTTGTCCAGCACTGAAGACTCTTACAGGGCAATAAAAGAACAGCGTTCCTGGTAAATTTTGAGCTACTAATAACTAGTAATATACATTTAAGGCCGGCTAAGCCTTAAATCTAGACACGCGGTAGCGTGTCAAGCCAAGTTCAAGCAAAACTGGCTAGTCAGCGCCAAGTGTATATTTACACGAACCACTTGGTCATGAACAAAATAACATTATGAACAAGTATTAAACTCTATTTCTTTGCTTTATTGGATACCTATAACAATTGCTGTTATTTAAATATGTGAGATCTTAAAGTAGGTTAGATTTGACTTGGCCAGTTTTTATCAGAATTAAAAAAAAATATATATATGTTGAATAACTTTATAAAATGACTGATGTAATGAATACTGGCCAAGTCAAATCTGACCTACTTTAAGATCTCACATTTTTAAATAACAGCAATTGTTATAGGTATCCAATAAAGCAAAGAAATAGAGTTTAATACTTGTTCATAATGTTATTTTGTTCCTATAAATATATATTTGGATTTTGCATAGGACTTGGCACTCATTTAGATCTCCATTCTTTTTGCGGCGAAGCCCACAGCTTAGCATAATTTTTGTATTGAACTTGGCTCTCCTTTTTTACATTTATGTTTTTGGTGGGATGTATATTACACGTAAAGAAATTTCAACCGAACTTAATAAAACCAAAAAACAGGTTAAGATACTTATAAAAGGATTGCTATTACTATTCTGCACACCTACAGACACACACGTAAATATTAAAGATGAAGTTATTTAAAATACGCATAATATTTCAAATAATTCACATATATTTATTTCCAATTAGATTATCCTGATCAGAATCTCCTCGGACGTTAAGTCAGTTAGCGTGGCGCCGGCCACAGGAGAGCTATGTGAGCTAATTCTCATCCAATTAACGCGCGAAACAACAATACATAGAAACGGGAATTGTATGTGCTTACTGAAAACGGAAAATATTATGAAAACTTTGACGGATTTTGTTCCTTTTATTGTAGCTTCGATTTCTCGATTGCTACTACTTTGCTTTGATTTGAGGCGGGAAAACCCGGTAATTTAACAACTGGCAGTTAACTAGTTCGATAAGTTTGGACTGACTTTCTTTTGTCAAGATGTTTATTCCTACCTAGTTAAAAAGTGCTAACTACCTGTGTGTGACTATCGAAAACTTCCAAATTGCTCCTCACATAATTAATGGACACTCCCTCACAATAATTTTTAGTGTTTACAAAAACGACATAATTGTTGTCAATTATGCTGTTTGCGCTTGTAGAGCATTTTTATCGACGTAGCAACGAGACATACTAAAATTCACTGTTTATCAATAAAAATCTCATATTTTATATGCAATTCATATTGCATCGATAAAACGTCATAAAATTAACTCAACCTACATCAGTGTACTGGCACTTGGCGGTTCTTATCAGAATTACTGTAATTGACGTGCAAGTGGCGTAAAAGTGAATCTGAGGTTTAAGGCTCCTCGGCGGGCGGCCGGATCGATACGGCCCCTCACCTCCTTCCCTTCGGCCCTCGGAGTCTCGGCGAAGGCGCGAAAATGTATTCTGAGCTTCAGTATGCTGATGACATTGTAAATCATCTCACACACTATTAAGGGGCTATCGAGTTTTGACGGGACGCTCCGTTGTTTCTGAACACTGACGCCAGTGAATATAAATTGTTATTTGTGTTTTAACAAATTGTGCTGAGGATTGTCTCTAGTCAGAATACAGTAGGTATAGGAGTTTGGATTGGGGTTATACAAATTTTAGAAAATAAGCGTCTATTCTTTTTGAGTCACTGTGCTAAGATAGTTAATTAGTTATATCCTATGGAAATACAATAGTAAACAGGTAGATTACATCACTATGTTTTTAGCATAACAGTTCTAGTAGCAATAGAAAGTTTGTACTCGTATGTACATGTATACCTAAAGGTCCATTAAAAAAACCAAGATTTTAAAGTTCTTAACGTTAGTGATTTATGGACATCTTCACAGGAAAATCACGAACAGTAATTACTAGTAACTCTGTTTGGTCCAATGGAAGAAACTGAATTTCACGTTATCTAACTAGTAGTTTAGATAACGTGAAATCCTAGTGTAAAGTTCATCCTGTCGACTTTTGATTCTAATAAGATAAATAATGAAAACCATTTATAATAACGCTTAAAAATCACATAAATTCATAATCACGGCACAAAAAGTAACATCTGTGTAATAATAAAGACCGTATATTACGTCCAATGGTTTCTTATTAGTCCTCTGCTTATTAGGGTCATTCTCAAAAAATGATGTCCGTAGTTAGGGTTTTGTAAAACAACCTCTTAATCTTGTTCCTTTGTGTAACAAAAGTTAACCATATAAATTGTATGGTAAGTTTCGTTACACAAAGGAACAAGATTAAGAGGTTGTTTTATAAAGCCCTAACTACGGACATAATTTTTTGAGAATGACCCATTAGTGTTATGATATAACAAGTAGCCTCATTAATATGAACTATCTGGGTATTTGTGCTAAAAAGCTAGACAGTCAACAGAAGCTCGGCAGCGGCAGTTCACTTCAGTCCACAATAAAAGTACTCCCACAAACAATAACATCGCTTGCTTACTCTTTTATTAGATTAACCCCGCAAAAGCCGCTCGGTCTCATCTTTCCTTTATTTAGTGCACAGAAATCATTACGTTGTTCCGAGGCAAATATTTTTAATTGTTTTTCTCATCGCAAATTTGTCGAGTCGCCGCTTTTAATCTCGACATTGTTAGTATCACGTTAAAAGCTTCAGTTTTTTGCAATAAAGAGCTCACTTTAATCTTCTTTCATTTAACGTTTTAAATTTGATCGCGTTTCTTGTTTTACAAATAACAGCGCGCGACGGAGCTTGACCCGTCACTTTTGTATATGGAATGTAAAGAGATAGGTAGTATTGTCGCGCGACAAAGAGTCTCGCGGCGTAGTTGTGCTAGAGTTACCTACTGCATTGTCTGGTCTTATTTTCGTCTAAAGTTAGATTCGTTTTAGTTTGAGCAAAATTAAATCAACTGCATTTAATTAGAGTGAGCCCGAGCGGACTGGTGGAGTCCAGTGCAATGTTCATCTTTTGAGCAAATAATTGCGTCCGGTATCAAACTAACTGAATACTTAATTAATCTAATGATTCAAAGGGATCCTAGCTGAGTAGGAGTATTGTATAAATCTGTTAATAAGACTTGAGTATAAACTTACTGTCAACAAGACTTTAAGTGGATTTAATTGAAGATTAAGGGTCATTCTCAAAAAATTATGTCGGTAGTTAGGGCTTTATAAAACAACCTCTTAATCTTATTCCTTTGTGTAACGAAACTTACCATACAATTTATATGGTTAACTTTCTTTACACAAAGGAACAAGATTAAGAGATTGTTTTATAAAACCCTAACTACGGACATCATTTTTTGAGAATAACCCTTAAATTTATGTTTCACTTCATGTTTATTTTTGGTGAATTTTTTACTCGAATATTTAATTACAAAACAGTTTAAATACGTTATAAGATTAATTATTTTAGAAGATATTCTGCTTCTGGTTTTTAGTTTTACTCTGAGTACGACCGAAACGATATTATTAACTGATCTAGGTACTAAATATTCATAAATTACGTCACACAATTTTTCAGATTTCTAAACAGTGTCATACTTTAATTATTTCACCAAATTTTGTCCATTAATTTTCCATTTTTTATATTATTAACTTGTCACTTTTTTATCTTTCTTTGCCACCCCTACTAGTGTGATGTAATTTATGGATGATCCCTAAGTATTCGACTTACTTACATAGTAGGTACTTTTATCAGAAGATGATAGATCTTCTAATAAAAGTACATTTGAAATCATGATTAATATTTACAATCCGACCAATTATCGGTGAGTGCGTGGTGGATAAGCAAATATTAAACATCACGAAATGGCCAGGCGGAGCGTTTTAAACTTTTATTGGAATAGTTCGGGCGCGTCGCTCTCGGACCTACCTACACCCGAACTGGATATTACTTTTTTACGGGCTTCCGATTTGTTTCAACACGGGCATGTCTTAATACAATAGCGTTAGAACATTTGAAATATCTACTGTTTTCTAAATAATGCGAAAGTCGTGTACGCAAGAGATAGACGATTTGTGATTACGTGTTACCGGTCAGAGAGTTTTCAAAACCATAAAATCGAATCGCTAATAATATCTAGTTTGAGAATTACATTTAAAAACATATTTGTTAATTTATTTTTAATCACGGGTACATGCCGTCCATGAGCTTTTTTAACACTACGTTCCAGTTTTATTATAAACAGCTGCTTCAATAAAACAATCTTTGAAATCGGGTTGAATTTTAATGGAAGTGCATAAGGTGTAACTAATGTCTAATGGTCCTAAATTTGTAAGCACATGGCAGATGATAAGATACTTACAGTTTTTTTTTTGTAGCTAATGACTGGAGCGCGCGTGGCAGGTATAATTTTAGCGTATCTGTCAAAAAGGGCGTAAGAGTTTTGGGATTTCAAAGTCAGATACGACTTTATTCCTTCGTAGTTCGTAATTCGTCTGTCGGACACATAAAAACTCTTGTTCGTGTGTGGTGAACACGCTTGATATGATCGTGCGCACATGTTTATCGGCAGATGTTTGTTTTTAGAAGAATTATTTCGCTCGTAGCCCATTTATCTTTTTTGTTGCATTAGCTTGTTAGTCTTATTTATAGGGTATAAGTGATTATTGCGTGCACTTTTAAAAGGTTTTATTGCATTGAACACTAAAAACTGTTAGATTTTATTTACTTTGTTCAGAGTTGACGTCGTTAATGAAAATAATTTAATTTGTTTTAAAGTTAATTAATCAAGTTTTAGTAATTAATATAAAGTTGTCAGATGAGTTTTGTAAATACAAAATAACGATTGTCGATATTTTTCTGCTGTGGTCCGCGTAATGTTTGCGTAACTTTATTATTTAAGATACCTTTGATACCTCCAACCATCTGTCGTGGGGCAATCGTACAACAAAAGGGTTTTTTCCCTAATGACAGCTGCAGCCTTTATCGACACTCAGTTCATAGTATATTTCTGCCGCTAAGCGGGCTGTAATCAGGTTTAGTTTATTTAATAAGAAATAAGGCTATACAGAAAAATACGACATTTTACAGTTTTAGGTTTACCTTTAAGTATGTAAGTGGTTTCAGCCAGTGTGAGACATACGCTTTACTACACAAATATATTTCGAAACTGTAAACGACGTTATGATATTTCAGCATCCTTATCTGGATTTTCTTTTGTTTCAGGATGTGAACTTCGTCACCGAGCCGTCAATGACGACAACGATAATTTGACCCCATCAGACAATGCGGTCGCAGGCATCAAAAACTCTGCCTAAAAAGGGGGTTGTGAATAAAAAGACATTCGAGTCCCGCTCTAATATTAAACAAGTTAAGAAGAAACTTGTTACACCTAAAAAAGGCAAAACTTTGGTAAGCAAAGCTATATCGAGGAACGCTAAAAAGACATTAGAAGATGCTATCCACAAAAAAAATGACGAAGAGTCATGTAATTCAGATAAAAATGAAAGCACTGAATTGGGGAAAGCTGGACCATCAAAAGCCAATTCATCACGCAGTGAATCTCCTACTAAAAAGACCAAAAAAGACCAGAGAGAGAAAAAAGATTCTCCAAAAGCGACTACAACATCAAATATAAAGAAGATTTTGACTAAAAAATGCCCCAGAAAATCTAAAACATTACCAAAATCGAAATTGAATAAGTCTATTGATGGAGATACCGATGAAATCAAGTACAAAATTAACTCTGGGTTACCTAAGAAGTTAATATCGAAGGTTGCTAAAGCAAAAGTATTGAGTAAGAAAGCGAGTACAATGCAAAAAAAGAAAATTTCAACAACAGTTAAACCTGATAGCTCCGATAGCAACGATAAAGCTGAAATTGAGATTGAAGAGAATAAAAGTAAGGAAAGCCTGGAAAACAAGGAGGATATTATTTCTGATTCTAAACAGGAGCTGGAAAAGCTCTCGGAAAAGCCCGATGACAAAGAGGACATCATCAGTAATAGTGGCTCAGCTGGTATTTTTTCGAATCCTTCCGTGTTAAATCAAACCGAAACCTCGACTAAAATTGAAGTAGAGCGTCCTCCTAAATTTTTCACATCAAGTCGACCTCCACGGACGGTCGATATTGATGTTAAATGTTGTAAAAATTCTAAAGGGAACCTCAGTGTTTCTGAAAGATTTTTATCAATGAAATGTGAAACCAAGGTTGAGGAAAATAATAAAGAAAAGAGTAATTTAAATACTTTGGTATCCCCCGGTCCCGAAATTGATGTTTATACCTTTACAGAAAAGGTAGATTCACCAAAAAGCATTTTATCGGGTTTCCGCAGTCCCGTAAATAAAAATGTTGGTCGAGTTCGTCCAATAGCCAGAGTAAAAGGAACCATCATTGATAAAAGAGAGGTAGAGAAGAAGAAATATTCGCCCCATCGGCCTATTGAAGAAGTTGTTAAACAATTGAAGGCTAAGAAAGGTAGCGAAGAATTAAATACAGCTGAAAATGATGCAACCTCAAGCTTAGTCTTGACTGCAGTTGATAGTTCTGATAAAGAAATAGAAGAAAATCCAAAACCAATCGTCAGTAAATCTTATAAAATGGTTGCACGAAAATCCAGCATAACTGGAAAGCCTTTTAGCCCGATTAAATTTCTTGATCAAGAGCCAGCAACTAATAAAATTGAGAAAGAAAAGTCATCTAAAATTACTACGCAAACAAAGAAGCCTACATCTAAACCTAAAAAACAGTACAAGAAAAGCAGCCTATCAGATGAAGATATTGATACTTCCAAATTTGCTCTCAACACAAAATCATTCCATTACACATCATCAGATGAAAGCCACAGTGAATCAAATGATGATAATGACACCAAAGATTCTTCTGGGTCTGATTCACCTAAAAGCAAGAAAACAAAAACAAAGAAATACAAGAGGATTACCGACGGAGCTAAAAAGAACACTTCGAAGGAATTAAAAGAACTTTCAAAAGATTCTCTCATTGATCTAAAGGACGATTCTATTTTACTCGGCAGCGAAAAACCAAGTAAAAGAAGACTGAAACTGTTATCTATGTGGTCGGGGCCTAAAAAACACAGAATGGCTTCTCTTAATGCAATCGCTAAAGTTCATTGCTTATACGAAAACGAAAGCAGAACTCATATGGAGTTAGGGCTTATGAAAACAATTGACAGACCTGTATTACCGAGTACATCTAAAGTCACAACAGTCAAAAAAAGAGAATCAAAACCGAAAGAAATGAACCAAGTAGAAACAACATCTGAATCTGAATATGATAACAAGAAAGATAACAAGAAAGAAGATAGTTCTGAAAGCTCTGATGATAATCCACCACAACGATCTTTGCGAGGGGTACCCGGAATAAGAAGCGCTGGGAAATATTGGGACCCCAAGTCATCTACCTCCTCCAGCGAAGATAGCGAATTGGACTCTAAAAAGAAAACGGTTAATGTAGATAAAAAGAAGGCTTCTCTTAAAACATCATCAGGCAAATCAGACACCGAAAAAACACCGGTTAAAATGAAGAAAACTGCTGGTGTACCGGTTAAAAAGAAACGAAATCGTAACGAAGTCGTAATGGACCTAAAAGATATGGTAGTACAAAAAAGGATGGCGAGTTTAAACGCGACCGCCATACTCGCAGCGAGCTACGAAAAACGGTCTCCTAAATCTAGCAAGGACGACACGACGTCGGATTCGTGTAGCGATGAGTCTTTTTCGCAGAAGCCAAAAAACGGGGTAAGTTCCGGCGTTAAGTCGGAAGCAAAAAACGAAGAGACTAAAAAGGAAAAAGACGATACGACAACAAAAGATAGGAAGCAAAAGGTCGAAGTTATTGTAAATCAAGATACTGACGTCACAATAACCGGGGTTTATTCGACACACCATCATGAAGGCTTTTGTACTGTTTCTGGGATGCAATATCGCATATCTTCGACCAGTCATACCCAGACGACAGCAACTGCGAATTGCGAAAAGGTAAGCAAAACAATACTCGTAACAATATTACATAAAAGACACAGTCACACACACCGATTATTGATCTTTGCGACTGCAAATAAAGATCAACTATCGGTTAAAAGTCAGCAAATTTAATACGGACAGCTCGCCCGCGGGCACTTCGACTCTCATTAATACCCGGTAATGAAGTAAGTTCTATGTAAACACGCCTCGGGACCTTCATCCCCACATTATCCTTCATCGCGTAACCTGACCCGCCGCGCAGAAAAGTAAGCCCTTTGTGTATCCGGCAAGCGATGAATATCGAGTGGAAAGAAATGATCAATTGTGGCGAGAACGATTTACGCGTGAAAGGAGTAACCGTTCTACCCGACGCAGATTAGATCGTTTGACACGTTAAACCTTATTAACGTAATGTTAAACACTCAGGAGCGGCAGGGATCCGCTGATAAATATCAATTTAGCTTGTCGGTTAACTGCCGCTGTGCAATTAATTTTCGATCCGCGCGATTTAATTAATCCCTTATTAGTATACTAATAAAAAGACGCACCTTTCTTAAAGACAACGATACAATTATGTACGAGTATAAAGGTTTAAATAAACCAACAGTTTTAAATCTACGGATAATTTTCAAACGTAACTTTGTACCATACTAATAAAAGTTCCCAAGTGCAACAATAGATTAAAAGTTCCCTAGGGATAAGCAATACACCATCGCCGAGCAAAATGAACCTGCGGGTAATAGCTGCTTAACATTGACGCCTTTAGCGGCTCGGGGTAACGAAATACGCCTTTTCGCACTTAACTGCCACATTACACAACGATTTACGTTTTACTAGGGTATGCAGTACCGGTACCATTCCGGAGAACCGGGATTTTCGGTACTGGACGATAATGGAACCGGGATTTCCCGGGATTTTCGGTACTTTCGGGACAGGTCTTCTATAACTTTGTCGGTCGATACTCGATGCTTTAGTCAGATGAGATTTCGTTGGAATTAGTACGTTTTTTAATAAAACGACTACACTTCGCAGCTAAACTACTTTTATTGATATATTTGATATATAATTCAATTTCTAAATCAAAAGTATCCTTTGTTTCAATCCAGGACTTGTTCTACTTACATGCCAAATTTCAGCTTGATCCATCCGGTTGTTACTCCGTTATTTAGTAACAAACATCTAAACATCTTCACAAACTTTCTCATTTAAGTATAATTTTAGTGTGAAGATTTTCGAACGTTAAAAGTTAAAATATACAATTTAATATAACACGTGGTTTTAATACATAGAGTACGCTCTCCAGGACAGTAGTTGACTTAGTGCATTTTAAAATAGTCCAGTTGCACGCAAATCAAAAATCCGATAGCAGTAAGCCACAATACATAGTCCTATAATATAACTAGCTTTTGCTCGCGACTTCGTCCGTGTTAAATTTGAATATCGTGTGCCGAATTTGAAGTTACCTGGAACGGCGGTAAAACGATTTTGACTAATGTGAGTGGTTAGTGGTTACAGATGCACATATTTTACCGCAGGCTAATAGTAGTACGCCTATACATTGTTACCTAAGGCAAGTTAAAGTGGCCGTGCGCGAGGGAGTCCCCCCTAAGCAATCACGTCTCTTAACCCCGCCTAGGGATGAAATAAAAACAGTGACGGTATTGTAATTAAGAGTCTAAACATGATATTTCAAACATCTTACTGAAAAAGATCGTAGGGTCCCGATACAAACTTTCAACCCCCATTTAAACCCCTTAGAGGATTAATTTTGAAAAACGCTGAAATTGCTTTTCTTGTATACTAATGAAGAGTCTAACCATGATATTTCAAACCACTTACCTACTTAAAAAGATCGTAGAGTCCCAATACAAACATTCAACCCCCGTTTAAACTACTTTAAACACCTTTTTTTTTAATTTATCCAAATAAAAAAAAAGGTGAAATTACTTTTCATTTATTTTAATGAAGAGTCATGAAGTTTCAAACCTCTTACTTCAAAAATCGTAGACTCCATACAACTGTTTAACCCCTTAGGAGGTGAATTTTGAAAAATCCTTTCTTAGTGCACCTCTAGACCTTATTAGGATCCTACGTGCCAGATTTGAAATTTCTAGAACCAGCGGTTTGGCCTGTGCGTTGATATATAAACTTTCAACCCCCATTAAAACCCCTTAGAGAATGAATTTCGAAAAACGGTGAAATCACTTTGTTTGTAATCTAATAAAGAGTCTAAACATGAGGTTTCAAACCTCTTACTTCCAAAATCGTAGACTCTCCATACAAACTTTGAACCCCTTAGAGGGTGAATTTTGAAAAATACTTTCTTAGTGCACCCCTAGACCTTATAAGGAACCTACATGCTAAATTTGGAATTCCTAGGACCAGCGGTTTGGGCTGTGCGTTGATATGTCAGTCAGTCAGTCAGTTTCTTCTTTTATATATTTAGATAAGCGTTAATGACTATCAAGGTCTTCGACGATCGAAAAGCGATGACTGAATGACTACCTGGTCTACCTGCGCGGCACGGGGTTGCGGACCCGCGGGGCTGGCGGGGGTGAGTGAGCCGCCGCCGATCGCCGTGACCACGGCTGCTACCCGTGTTTGGTTAAAAATGAGCAACGCTCTTGTTCGTTTCAAATTATACGTCTTTTGTTCGCAAAAATTAATTAAAAATGCTCCTCTAATGTGTTTCCCGAAAGTCCCGAAAGTACCGGGATTTTTATTTTGACGTCCCGGTTCTTTGCTCGACTGAAAATCCCGGGAAATCCCGGTACTTTCGGTTCCGGTATTTCCCGGGAGCAAACCCTACGTTTTACTCGGTACTTCCGTCTGTGGCGAGACAATGAGAAAATTCTTGAGGCACATACTTTGAGAAAGGAATCAGTTACTTGTGTAACAATTCTATTGGCAGTGTTATGTAATACGAAAAGTAAAAAACTTCGGCAGTGAAGGTTAATACTTATAAAATAAGATCGTAACCCTCATTTTTGCGCTGTTGGATAAAAGTATCCTATTACCACAGCATATAATAGCAGTACTTTTTCTTCCTACAAAAGGTACATCGCGCGGCTTGTATGTGCGCGCTACACTCGCAGTGCAAGCAGGACTGACTCATCCGTTCACTCCGTTGCGTGGTTATTATTATTAAATACCTATCGCCACCTGGCGGTGGTAAGAGCCAGCGACCAGAAAGAGCACACGTTAGTACGCGTTATGTGATAGAGAGAGAGATGCGGGTCAGCTCCGTCCAGTGTCGGTCGTGAACGACAGTTTTGTTAGGGAGAGAGGCTTCTGTCTGTACGTAGTACAAATTCTGTGCTACAAGCAAAGTTTTAAGAATGCTGCGGCACGGATCGCACCGTATGCGCCTCAACCTTCAATAGGTAGATATTGTGCGCTCTTAAACGGTCAAAGAGCAACTAGGTACTTGTCTGTCTTTATACTTTGCTATATCTATGGATCGAAAAGGGTTAAAATCCATCCAACCAATTTGACTTCATGTCGCTAGCAGGGCTCGGAAACCGGTATTTGCTCCATACAAAAATACCGGTATTCTTTCCGTTCTTATCGTTCTTTGGTTTATTATTTCATTTTTTAACCAGACAATCTAATGATACGAAATCATGACTTGAATACATTACTGAGCTCTACATAAAAAGCATACAATAATTCAAAATATTGGGCTATTTCGGGGTTTTTGCAAAATACCGGTTCCGAGCCCTGGTCGCTAGTTACAGACTTTGGGCCTCGAAACACGCTCGCAACTCGCCCGCAAATCGCCAGTGTGATAAGACTGATAAGGCCCTTGCCTACATAAAATCAACCGTCCAAAAATACATACACATTGTCTGATTCATAGACCTTGAAATTGCCCATCTTAATTATTGTCATCAAAATATCCTCAATGTCCGACATAGTATTTTAAGTACTACAATGATGAACTCGACTGTACTACACATCTGTTAGTAGGTTCATAATTAAGTTTTCAAGCGTGGTGAAGATATACATAAACTAACTTTAGGTACTTTCATGGACTGAACGTTACCGAGACTTGTAGGAATGAGCAGTCCATTCGCTTGTTTCGCATTCATTCAATTCTATCAACTTTTATCAACAAGGTTCATAATAAACAGCTTTACAATTTCAATATTGAAAAATTGCGTTTTGTTTGCAATTGAAATTGACATTTGAAATAATTCGTTTATCATATTTTGCAATTATTACAGTTTGTGTTAATGCTTATCAATATTACGCAGCGTGTATGAGATTGATAGACTCCTTGCGTTTGACTACAGCTACTTGCATTAATTATATGATTGATGGGTTGGCTTTTGATCTCGGTCTCACCTGATGGAAAGTGGAGACAAGGTCAAGAAATTAACGAGAGTCAAGGATAGAGTACCCTTATCCAGAAAAAAACCTATTCAATATTCTTTTGCGTTTAAACTTCCGGGTCATAAGTCAAGGAAACACAGATTTGACAGGATGCTTAAAAAAGTACTTTGTCGTGCATTAAAAAAGTCCAAAAAATTAATCAAAGTACCTATTATTCAAACCGTTGTCTCATGTTGCTTCGTTTACATATAAGGAAATTATTTTCGAGAAACTTGTTTACTGTATCTTAAGATGGATGAAGATGAATGGACTCTATGTTTTAGAAAGAACACAAACCAGCAGCAGGATGTGGTGCTAAGATTTGTCGTCGATAAATAAATGACAAAGCATCCGTCACGTTCGGACAAGTATATAAGTGTGAGAGTGACGAGTGTTTTATCATTTATTTATCAATCCACAAAGTATAGCATCACAAGCCTGCTGGTTTCTGTTCTTTCCAAAACAGTCATACATCAACAAACGAAGCATTATAAGCCTACAGAAACCTGCTAACATTCAGATTGAAAAAAATGGTGACTCGAGCGGAGGGCTCGATGGCGCTAATTGGAAAACCGCCGTGTTGACCCGGAGGGCCGCGGAGATGCGGGTTCGAGTACCGCAAGAGCCATTTAATTTTTAAAATGTTCGCTTAAATAGAAACATAATATACTGCAGTGGCGTGGCGTCCATAGAACCGGCTATCCATCGGCTTGCCTATTTTAAAGCATATGACAGGAGTATCTACTACTCCTGAAGAAAAACCATTCAAATATGCTCCGGCTTTACAAAGAATATATTTGACGCCACGCCACTAATATACTGTATAGGTACAGTATATCAGAGGCGTGGCGTCAATCCTTTTCCGGACGGCTCCTATACAATCGTGCAGTTTACTTTGGATCATTCTGTGTACGCACAAGTCCTTTTTTCGTGACCGGGACGACAGCGATTTATCGTGCCGACACTAGCGCCACACTCGAATAGTTGAAAGTTTTTTTTTGTGCTTAAACGAGTGCTACGAGCTGTCACAACAGTTGGAACTTTTCATATAAGAAATTTCCCTACCGGAAAGGGATATACACACAGGCACACACACACACATCGTAGTTTTAGCCTGATGACGTGACACTATTGACACGCTCCATGTTTCAGGAGGGTTGCTCTCGCGAGGACGGGGCTCGATACACCCCCCTCACGGCGCTGTCGTCTATGCAGCCGCCAGCAGAACACGCCCACTCTCATCCGCATCCAGGTAACATTTTGTATTTTAATAATCCCTTTCATTTAGTATATCGATACCTTTAGACTCAAAGGATGTAAACGCCGTAGGTTCCAATGAAGCTTACGCCCTTTGAGTCTAAAGGTATCGATATAAGGATCCTTGTAGACTTTGTACCTTTTCCAATTGCGTAAAATGGCCACTGACAAATTTAAAAAAAATCCTTATAGACGACACACAAAGAAGAATATGAACGATAAACATCGAATTTTTTTTTTCAAAACTCCTCGGGATATAAGTATACTGATTACACTCATTTTCATGCAATCAACTATTTTAAAATGACAAATACTAAAAATAAGGCACCAATTTGACCACGTTGAGCAGTGACATCACAAGTATTTTTTTTTGGACACTGCATATAGTAGGGGAGCCCACAACACTAAACCTAGTTCGATAAGATTAACCAGATGATATATCTATCTATAATTAGTCACTTAATTAATGGGGGAACACGAAATGGCGATGCTGCAATGCAGAAAACTGGGCAAAGCTATTAGCTATTAACAGACTATTATGACGTGACTAATATACAGGGTGATTGATAATTCGACCTATACTTTGAAAGGGGTTATACTAGAGCTCATTTGCAATAAATTTAGCTCAGTAAACTAGGGGTCTAAATTTGATGGTTATCAAGTTATTTGAGTTTTACGTTTTTTTAGAAAAAGCCCGCTTTTCGGACTAAAAATGATAATTATGAAAAAAGTACTTCCATTTGGCTGGTATAAACTTTGTTTTCTAAAAGCCAATGAACCAATGACTACTTCAAATAAAAATCTGTGTCAACATTTCAGAATTATCTTAGAAATAAACGGTCATGAAAACCAAAGTCATAATTTTTTTTTTCGATTTTGTTACAACTGATGAGAATTACTTGAAAAAAATGTACGGCACTTGATGTAAAAACTACAGAAATAAGTTCCTCAATTAATAAGCTTTCCAAAAAAGTACAAATGTTGGCAACTTTTTCAAAAATCTTGAAAATAATAATAATAATTCCAGAGCAGGTAGCGGTTTCGCAAAAGGCGTACCTGGCCCGGAGCCGCGTTGTTTGTGTCACCTTTATTTTTCTGAGGGCTTCAATTGACCTGCCTCGGTATCTTATCTTACCTTATTAGGGGTGAGATCAGGGTAGATTGCGTTCAGGCATGTTCGTGACTAACCGAGGTTTAATTATCTTCATTCAGTAAGTGATCAATTATCTGCCTTCGACCTTCTTTCCAATTCAGACGTATCGTTGTTAACTTATTTATTTTACAAATGAAATGAATTATTGTTTATCAAAACAAAGAATAATAGCATGAACCTCGTATAATCCAACGAACTAACCGAGGCTAAATTATCTTCATTCAATAAGTAATCAATCAATTACTGTCAACCGTCTTTCCAATTGGACGTATCGTTGTTAACTAATTATTTTACAAATCATTAACTAACTAACCGAGGCTTAATTATTTTTTTCAGTAATGAGGTGACCAATTAGTTAATTATTGAAAGTAATAATGATACCTAATGACTGACAGAAATAAGCATACCGGACCTGAAGCCAGTCTGCTTACTTTGTGTTTCTTCATGCAGAAAGCACGATATTAATTTATTTACATCAAATGCTTGTTGGTAGGAATAAGATTGCAAAAGCAGTAAAATAACCAGTTTCTAAATAAAATTTTATTTTAAAATAATTAAATTATTACTAAACACAAAAAGAAGCACGCAGGGTAATGTTTCGCCATACGATAAATAAATAATTAAAATAAATTACAATTACAACTACAAATCTTGTTCGAATTGCCTGCCTCGGTTGCGAATGCAAGCACGAAGTCTTGTACGTACTTCACTGACTGTAACCCGCGTCGACAGACTTTCTTTAATAGTTTGGGCAGCTGCTACAATTTTTTCTCGTAAATCTTCTACATCACGAATTGGCCTGTCGTAGACTAATGCCTTCATGTGACCCCAAATGTAGAAGTCGCATGGAGTTAAGTCGGGACTTCTCGCTGGCCAAGGGATCGGACCACCTCGACCAATCCATTTTTCTGGATAATTCACATCCAACCAATGTCGCACACGCAGATAATAGTGAGCTGGGCAGCCATCGTGTTGATACACCATGGCTATCCTTCTGGCAAGCGGCACATCCTCCAGCAGCATAGGTAGTTCGTCCCTCAAAAAGTTCTCGTACGCGTCACCGGTTAATCGTGCCGGCAGAAAGAATGGCCCGATCAAATTGTCGTGCACAATACCCATCCAGACATTTAGTGAGAATCTGTGCTGGTGAGCTCCTTCTCTGGACCTCCGTGGGTTTTGATGTTTGGGGGCCCAAAAATGCAGATTGTGGTAGTTAGTTATTCCGTCGCGGTCGAAGTTGGACTCATCTGTCCACAAAATGTTCTTCAGGTACTCCGGGTCTTCGATGTCAGCATTCAACAAAAATCTGCAGAAATCGATTCTTCTTGCAGGATCTCCCTCCTCGATAGCGTGTACTGGAGTGTAGTGGTATGGATACTGCCGTGCTGAATGTAATGTGAACCAAACCTTCCACTGAGTTATCCCAAGCTGGTTAGCCACAATCCTTGTTGATGTAGTGCCATCCGCGCGGAAACACTCCAGGATTTGTTCCTCTTCAACCGGATCATGGACTGGAGGTCTTCCAGCATCAGCTTGACGACGTTGAACTGATCCAGTTTCTCGAATACGTCGATACGTCGCACCAAACACACTTACATCAGGTAAACGGCGGTTGGGGAAGCGTCGTTGATATTCTCTGCGAGCCGCAGCGGAGCCGCCATCACAAAACCCGTAACAGTACAGGATATCCGCGTATTCTTCATTTTGATAAGCAGCCATTTTTTTTAAGAAATTAGTACGTCCGAGTTGGAAAGAAGGTCAAAAGTAATTGATTGATCACTTACTGAATGAAGATAATTAAACCTCGGTTAGTCACGAACATGCCCGAACACGAACCGAACGCAATGTACCCAGATCTCACCCCTAATTAGATAAGATAAGATACCGAGGCAGGTCAATTGAAGCTCTCAGAAAAATAAAGGTGACACAAACAACGCGGCTCCGGGCCAGGTACGCCTTTTGCGAAAGCGCTACCTGCTCTGGAATTATTATTATTATTTTCAAGATTTTTGAAAAAGTTGACAACATTTGTACTTTTTTGGAAAGCTTATTAATTGAGGAACTTATTTCTGTAGTTTTTACATCAAGTGCCGTACATTTTTTTCAAGTAATTCTCATCAGTTGTAACAAAATCGAAAAAAAAAATTATGACTTTGGTTTTTATGACCGTTTATTTCTAAGATAATTCTGAAATTTTGACACAGATTTTTATTTGAAGTAGTCATTGGTTCATTGGCTTTTAGAAAACAAAGTTTATACCAGCCAAATGGAAGTACTTTTTTCATAATTATCACTTTTAGTCCGAAAGGCGGGTTTTTTCTAAAAAAACGTAAAACTTAAATAACTTGATAACTATCAAATTTAGACCCCTAGTTTACTGGGCTAAATTTATTGCAAATGAGCTCTAGTATAACCCCCTTCAAGGTATAGGTCGAATTATCAATCACCCTGTATATACAATATAAAAGAAGAATCTTCTATACAGGGTGTCCCATAACTGACACGTCACAGTCACACTGGAGGTAGACCAGGTCAAGAGGTACCAAACCAACATGACCCCAGTAAAAGTGGCACGGTTTTTGAGTTATTGTCGAATTAAAGTTTTTCATGAATTTTGACCGTTTTTAACATTATTAGTGCCAGTGTGCACTCGGAAAGGTGTCGAGGTTAGGTTTTTTTATGTGTACGGTAACATGAATTGTTAATTAAGGTTACAGAAGTGGTATTTTATCCAAAAACTGAGACAAAAATTTAAAAAATACTAGTTTAATCTTGAATTAATTCACAGCGAAACATTAATTTCGCCTTTAACAACCAGTAGTGAAAAAAAAATTACGGTCGGCGGGTCATGTTAAGTTGGTTTGGTACCTCTTGACTTGGTCTACCTCCAGTGTCACTGTGACGTGTCAGTTATGGGACACCCTGTATATATAAAAGAAGTCCTGACTGACTTACTGGCTCATCAACTTGAATTTTTTACAGTAGGGTGGTTATATAACGTAAGTAAGGGATAAGAAGGGATTTTTCGAAATTCATCTCATAAGCTAGTTATAATTATATACATCATTTGGTAGTCTCAACTAGGTTTTAGGGTCGTGGGCTCTTAGCGTTTGGGCGTTTTAACACTTCTTAAATGGGGGCTTCTTAAATTTCATCTGTCATCTAACCTTTTGTTTCACATAATGAGGCCAACAATCTTTGCGATGTTGGCAAGCATAGTCCATATAGATATTACATTATAAGTAGTAACAATTTATTCGCCGGCTATTCTTGTTATTCGTGATAGTTTCTCATTGATTCGAGAGAGACAGATATCAAACTAACGTTCCGGCCTATTTAACGCCGGAAGGACGGTCATTATGACTATAATTGAATTTCCTGTAAGCCGCTTTAGGCGGAATACCACCTTCAAAATCTGGACATGTAAGGATTAGACACGTTGCCTTGTGTTGAAAATAACTGTATTTTATGTAAACGCTGATAACACATCGCATTGGCGTTGGAAATTTCTTCATTTAACATAAAAAAAAACATGTCTTCGGTTCGGATGGTCTCCGTTAAAATTTTCCAAAAATTTATTCGATAGACAGACCTTTAACTTTAACAATTTAATATTAGATATTATACATAATGTAGATATGATCTAAAACAAAACCGTCGGTTATTGAACTGCCACCTACGCCCACGACGCCATTAAATTCGCACGCCACTAATCATTGCAACCTCGTCTACTGCTTTGTGTTTAAATATATAGATATGCGGATACATTATGTAGACATTGGCGGCAAATGGGACATTAGGCGTCAATGAAGGTCACCTATTATAACGCTTCTATCGATTTTTAAATGCAAAATACAGGACTCGGAAACGGTATTTTGCAAAAACCCCGAAATAGCCCAATATTTTGAATTATTTTATGCTTTTTGTGTAAGGCCCAATAATGTATTTAAGTAGTGAGTTTAGCGTAGGCCAAACTGGTTCGGCCTAAAAACTTTAGGCTCAACTAGTTCGGCCAAGGCCGAACTGATTGGCCCGTTTAATCGTTTCCGATTTCAGGCCAAACTAGTTTGTCCTACGACCAACTAGTTTATCCTGACCGCGTCAGGATACACTTGTTCGGCCTAGGCCGGATTGTTTTTATTTCAAATTATTGGTCGGTAGGATGATTTATTTTTTCTTCAATCTTAAAAATAACTACTGAATCAAGAAACTTTTAATCAGAAATTCTACATACCCACGCATGGATGTATAAAAAAGAAGGATACCGCGCGGTCTAACACACGAGTGAAGCTTAGCAATGGCCGCCGAGTAAACATGTTTGCGTTGATAGAGTGTTGCCATGTAAATCAAATTTTCCCCAATGTAAGAAATATTCGTTATATATTTATTTATGTCTATCAAATATCAATGTCACATCATCATTAGAAATAAACGTGTTTGACAGGAAATAAAAACACAGAATGTTTTATTAACATTTTGTACACTTGTAAGTTTGTCACGGAGGAGGAATATTTTAAATGCTTTTTTTTGTTTCGGTTCAGGCAGGTAAAAATAAACAATATTTTAAGCGTATACGTTTAAACTATACTTTTAATTTCAAAAGTAAAACTTGTCGATTAAGTCGCTATAGCTAAAATAAATAAAAGTACAGAAAAATTTATTTAACTGACTTCAAATAGCACAGAGCTCAAAAAAATGGTATATTAACTTTAAATAAAAAAAAAATCTTCTTTTTTTAGTTTTTGAAGTCTGTTTTTTATATAACCTTTTTAATTTAAATATCATGTATGTTTTATGAATAAAGATTCATTGTACATCCGTAACCTTAAATAATGATACTATTTTAATAAAAAATCATATTCTGTTACAAGAAAATCCCGACATTTCAGGTAATTGCCCCATTTATTAATTGGTCACACTGGCTCTGGCTTTGACTTTTGACAATCAATTTGATGTTATAATTTAAAATAGTAAATCGATGTAAAATTGTGCTTTAAAGATTATGTTACGTGTGAAAAGTGATTCCTTGATATTTTTTGCTGCTACAAGTGTTGTTTCGACAGACTTTTACTACGCAAGAAGGCATATTTTTATCATATAAATTTCAAACGTCAACGTCTGCATTCGGGGAAGTGCGCCGCGTTATGGCAGCCGACCGGCCCGCTTTGCTGGTGGACGTGTGCGTGCTGCTCGTAAGTACAAAGCGCCGGCTTACTATACGTGCTTCACTTATCTGTTAGCGACGCTACGTCCGGCTATTATTTAAAGGTCCTTGTACCCACGTATTCATCTCTAAAGTTTGATAAAGTGCATAGACAGGAACTTGCGTCACATTGTGTGACAGTTTACTTTTTGTCCGCGAGTAGACAATAGAGTGGCTTTCTTAATAAAGTAAAAGTATTGTTTACAATACGGCGTCTTTGTATGAACTATACACTTCCCTATTGTCCAGGCATCAAAGTCACTTGTTTTTTTCCTGTCCGCTGTTTCATTATATGATAATGCAACTGTTCACGTAACTTATACAGGATAAAAAAATGGCACTTCACTCTTTAGTATAGACTTTTAAATTGTTATCGATTGCTGGGATTAGTTTAATGAGATCATTATCATGAACATTGTTTTTTTAACTTAGTGTTACTTTGAATTAACATCATTTGGGTTTTTTTAATAATTTATGTTAGGAGACTGCTTGTTGCCTTTCGTAATTTTAGATCAGCGGGAATCATCCTATAGTTTTTTACGAGTAAGTTTGCATATAAAACATTTTAGAGTAAGTTTGCATACATGGCAGAAAATCTGTATCTTTTGATTGTTTAACCTTGATACTCTGCTTTTTTCAACCTCAAAAAACCCTTACCTAATAGCTCTATCTGTTCTTATAAAACGAATAATTAGCAGAATTCCTTATGGCATTATGCTCGCCTTGAATGACGAGTTTTCTTTTATGGTGCTCCCACATTGGCTGTTAAGCTGTTATAAATGTTATATAACGTTATAAAACACGATAAAATTCACTAACATTTCATAAAGCTCATAGTAATTAGGTTATATAACATTTATAACGTTATATAACATTTATGACAGCCAATGTGGGAGCACTATTATGCATTAAATGAGTAAATAATAAATAAGGGTACAGTTAAACCTTAAAGTGCAACATTTAAAATGTTAGGCATCTCACTGTCCAATATAATTGGGATGTTGAATAATGTTGAATGTTACAACATAATATAGTCACATGGATTGCAAAATACTAAATTATCATAACACAAAAGAAATAAACAAAAAATGTATAAAAAATATAAAGTTATGAGACCACAAAGTTTAAAAAAAACGATATTTTTTTATCGTCTTTAAGAAAAATTAAAGTCAATTTCGGAATGCTTAAATAACACTGAAAAAATAAATGTATGACAACTATGTGCTTAAACGCACTTCTTCGTGCTCAAAATGGCAAAATGCTATTTTTTTCATACAGACTTAGTACAGCGATGCAACGGATGACGTCATAATGTCCTACCGTTTTGTATAGAGCGTTTTCAATGCTCAGTCCGATCTGCTACTTTTGATTACAATTTGTGGCTGTTATACTTATACCAATGTATTAGGTGTCATATAGATATTTGTTCCTCAGAAATAGTAGAATCGATTTAGGACAGAAAAAAAATCGAGCCATCAGGCTAATTCAGCGTTCATTCATACAGCGATGTAAATCTGTTACGATTAGACTTTGAAATAGAGTCGTCGGTCCGGCAGCTTGGACAAATGGCTGGAGCGCGATCCATCATCGCGGCGTTGCATCACCGCGTTAATGGGTCAATGTTTCGACAGCGGCCTCGCCTCACACTTCTGTGTACAGTCAGCATTAAACAGTCTGTAACATCTTAGACGCCATATATATCGCAACCAGGAGTCGCCCACTCCGCGATTTCGCCGCGCGGCTACTAGTACCAAATGTTGCACGTGTTGCCAACTCCGAATTTCATTCAATGCTAAAATTTTGCTGAAATTCTGCTAAAATTGTGCTAAAACTTGATAAATTCTGCTAAAAAATATGCTAAATAAAAAAAAGCATTATTCTTTCAAATTTAATGTATTGTGATTATTACAGCTTTACAATAATCCTTTTTGTGGCCCATACTAAACTTTCAGCAAAAAAATTGCTAAAGATACCTAAGTAAATTAAGAATGTCAATGTATTAATCGACATTTTTTTATATTGCAATCAAAGTAACTTTTTTACTACAGCATACAAACATCATCATCATCAACTGTTCAAAGGTTAACTGAAAGAGATCCCTTAAAGAGATAAGTTTACCTTAGTACATATACCTTTATTTTGCAACCCGTTCTGTACTTTGTTTTATTTTATACAATAAAGTGTTTACATAAATACTTACAATTATAATGTCAACAGAGATATAGTGTACTATAAAATTTCTAAATGTAAAAAATTATGCCAAAAATTATGCTAAATGTAAAAAAAATCTGCTAAACCAGTCCAAATTATGCTAAATTTAGCACTGAATCTGCTAAATTGGCAACACTGGTTGCACCCGACCAGGAAAAGCACGCGTTGCGATAGAGAGAGACGATCGGATCCGGTGCATTCTGTGCGGTGGTCAGACCCGAATGTCAGTTTTGTTAGAGAGACTTCTGTACTAGACTATTATTACTTATTATGTGTTGCAACACAGCTTTATTAGTAGAGACCGGATTTGAAATAGCGATATCAATATTAATATGGATATGACTAGTGCAATTTGTTAAATACATGTCATGTTGGTTATATAAGGTCTTAATTTTTACTGTGCATTGTGCATTGTGCAGAACAAATATTAAAGAAGTAGAACTTAAAAAATAAACTACTTATTTCAAAAACTAACAAACGATGTTTTTATTTATTATCACCATAATTTTTGCCCAATATTTACAAAAGCTTCCAAAAAGGTTTTTACTTTTTTATTCCGATAAGTTACATTATTTTTGTGTGTAGAAAAAATAATAAATTATACCAGTCATATCCATATTAATAATTGAGATCGCTACTTCAAATCCGGTCTCTATTTATTAGTTATTACCATAGGCATAAAGATGTGTGATAATGTATATGGCACTTTCGATGTTAAACGTAGATTATTTGATGCTGACTGTACTGTAGGCTAAATTACAGTTTCGCCATCCAATACCTAATATAATTTGACCCATGATTTAGTAATAACAGTTTGTAATCGGAGGTCCTGCTGCTGAGGTCACTTAAAGTCGCGACGATCCTACCAACATTTTAACTCCCGATTACAATACAAAGTTACAAACCATTCATTCTTACTGATTCAAGGGTCAAATTGTGTTAGGCATAATATTGACGGTGCAGTTATGAATTACATACCTCTTATCAGCTGATATAATCGGCTAATACCAATTGATCGGAAACACGAAAACATTAAAATACAGGGGGAACGGAACGAGGGACTTTCCCGCAAATGAGGAATTGTTTAGCCTAAGTAGGTGCATTATTTTCTCTTTTATCTGTCTTTTACTTGGTCACGAACACTAATATAAAAACATACATAATAGGAGTTCAGAGAAGTCTATACTCTATTACCCATAACAGCACTAGTGTCGTTATAGTCGCAAAACGATATTGATAGCAGCCACAGACTTCTAAATATAGGTTAAACTTAGGTCAAGGATTAAGCGCTCAATTCTAACTTTACGATTGCGATATCGCAACTCGTGCCATTCGCATTTTTTGAGCCTACTTATCCAACTGTTGCATAAAATACTATTATTAACATCTATCACCGTTTTCTTGTTATAGCTCGTTAAACTTTCATAAAACTGCATGTTTCAATCCTACTTAGAAGTCATACACGGGCGCGGGCGGCAGCGTATTGTAGAACACGGCGGCGAAGCTGTAGGGTTGTACAAATATTAAAATTGATTACTATGATCATCTTGTTTTTCTTTTTACAAACACTTAACTTTTGCTGGTCGATTCTACATCAAATATATGGCGCTATATTTTCAGGAGAGTCCATGGTACAGTTCCACCCGGTATAATATTTCCTTAAATTGAACAGAAGCATTTTAACAATTTTATGCCAATTATCAATCCCAAGTAATTATTTTATTACACGTCTAAACGAGGATGAAACCTTGCAGGTAACCTACCATCATACGTATCATGAATATGTTAACCATGGATCTAATTTTCAGCATAATGTCTGTTCATTTCTGGCTCATTTTCTGTAATAATTGAATCTAGGTTATGTTGCTATTACATCGGATTATAGAAGAGGGGTTCGTTCTTTATTCTCATACGAGTTTTATGAGAAAATTAGGCCCTGGAATCCTTACATACAAGTCAAACACATAACCCTCCTTTTGGGCCTCGCCGCAGTCGGGTAAAAATGAGAGCGAGCGATATAGTACCGCAAAAAACCCTGACGTTATTAATTCTGGAGTATGTTTTCATCGGACCCATTAAGAAGAATAACCTAAACGACCCCCAATTAGCAGGCGACTGATGCATTTATGTACCGTTATTAGATTGTGGTAATTTATGTCTCCGAGCTTACATAAACACATGTCATGACGACTTTATTTTTACCAAAGCAATTTCGCTCTTTAAGCGTTTAGATATAAGACCAGCTTTCGGTTTTAAAATCGGGTGGAGTTATGATTCCTCATAAGCTCACACGTAAACTGAAAATCAAACATGAGTGTCTGGCGGCAAGCCAGACCGTCGATGCAGGATCTTGCCCCAAAGTGGCGCTTCCACGGGAAATTATAAACGCTATTAACATAATCTCACATCTTACACCGCTCATCGGATAACGTACGCGTTAACGCGTGCGTGCGATAAACAATGTTATCTTGACGCTTATAATGCGCGCCTATCGTAAATTGAGCTGAATGTAAAATTACATATTCTAAAACAGTTTACTTAATATAGGATTGTACGAGTGTATAATCGTAAAAACCTGACTGTTAGGCTGCGTTTCCACCAGAGCTGTGCGAGGTAGCGGAGCGGTGTGCGAGGAAAAAAATCGTCAGTAGATAAAATAAATAAATATTAAGGGACAATCTTACACAAATCCAACTAGCCCCATAGTAAGCTCAACAAGGCTTGTGTTATGGATACTAGACGACGATATATTTAATAGATACAAATACTTAAATACATAGAAAACATCCATGACTCAGGAACAAATATTCGTGCTCATCACACAAATAAATGCCCTTACCGGGATTCGAACCCAGGACCTCCTGCTTTGTACTGCTTTGTAGATACGTGAATAATTCAAGAAAAATTGTATGGTGGGACAAATTTAACTTTGCTCTTGTAAAACTGCTGTCCCTATACATCGACATATGCCGCGGTTAGTTTAGTAGGAGCAAATAAGGTTGTCTTAAGATTTTTGCGAATTTCTAAAAAACGCTGCAAGTTAGGAAAACCGTTTTATTTTTCCTGTAATATTTAGGATAATATTAATAATCGGTAATTATTACAGATTTTTCTGTTCAGTAACTTCGGAGATAATAGGGGGGAATGGTATTTTTTTAAACGTTTTTGGTCTTAAATCAAAAACTACACGTCTAAGAAAAAAAATAAAAACGACTTTGAAATCTTCATATTAAGCCCTTTCATTTGATATTCCACTCGATATATTAGCTCAACTTTTGATTTTCGACATCCCATTTCGGTCCCCTTTAAAAAAAAAGTAAAAAGGTATAGGATTTTTTTTCTGTTCCACAGGCTCGAATAAGCGGTTTTAACACTATTCCAAATTCGATAGCATCAGTAGATCCTGAGATATCTTGCTGTGACAGACGGACAGACAGACAGACAGAGTCGCACCATAAGGGTTCGTCTTTTACCATTTCGGTACGAAACCCTAAAAATCCACCAATGTCGGGCCGCGCTGAGCACACCGCTCCGCTACCTTATTTTCTTTCTTTTTCTACCTCGCACAGCTCTGGTGGAAGCGCAGCCTAAATGAAGAAACTTTTTAGGAAATGCAGTTAGTAATTCTCAAATCGTTCCTGGAGGTCAAACAGGGGCTTTGCTCGTGACTACCAATGTTTAATGGAATTATTAGGTACTAGAAAGAAACCAATATAAACATTGAAAATTTATGAGAAAATCGTACTCTAGTAAATTTTTTTCATACATATAAAAACCTCAAAGAGGCTGATAGCCCGCTCTGTAGCCAAAGCAGGGGCGTATTTACCCTAGGGCCATCCGGGCCATGGCCCGGGGCGCCAATCGGCCAGGGGCGCCGTAGCCGCCCCGGGCCGATTGCCTTTTGTTCTGGTTTTGGCGCCATTCAACTAACTTTTACTTCTCACCTTTTTTTATTTTATCGAAAATACGGTCGTAAGTTAATTTTCGTCAATACCTACGGAGCGCGTCTGTTATTAAAAACATACGGCGTGGTAAGTACAATAAGTACATGCTCTGAATAAGGGCCCGGGCGGGGCGCAGAGGGAAGAGGGGGCGTTTTTCAATATTAAAACCTATTTTGCAAAACATTGAATAATCCAGTAACCTTGTCACCTGAAAGTACGGGGTAATTTGCGCCAATCTAGTAGTTCTGATATTTTGCAGACTTGTTTATGATGTTGAATGAATAATCTAAGTTTGTGACCTCGAGCGCCAATGCAACTTTGTCAAAAATCGAAAAAAACCGCGAAAATTTCGGTTTTCAGATTTTGGAGATTATGACCCTAAAGGACTAGTTTTTGATAGTACCTTCTCAGGACGTTTTAAAAGTACACAAAATTTTCTACAATATAAAATAATAATATTATCTCTGTAGACACAATAGTTTTCGAGATTATGCTTTTCAAAATTCATAATTTTTTGAACTGCGCTATTTTGGTGAGGACATTGATTTGCTGATCATCCTCACTGCGATTGGCGCCGCCCTTCCAAGAGGGCTAAAATAACATGATTCATGATAGCTCGCCTACGTGCGTGCGATCAGAATTTATTAAAAATATTGTATTTTTTATTTCAATAATTTTTTCCTTGACTTCTGGGGCGCCGAAACGTACATTGGCCCGGGGCGCCAAATTTCAAAATACGCCCCTGAGCCAAAGGCCATTCTAGAATCAAAAATGTATTTTTCAAAGAGAACACATCGCGTGAAATATACCTACGTTTACTTGGAGACGGTAATTATTACAGATTTTTCTGTTCAGTAACTTCGGAGATAATAGGGGGGAATGGTATTTTTTTAAACGTTTTTGGTCTTAAATCAAAAACTACACGTCTAAGAAAAAAAATAAAAACGATTTTGAAATCTTCATATTAAGCCCTTTCATTTGATATTCCACTCGATATATTAGCTCAACTTTTGATTTTCGACATCCCATTTCGGTCCCCTTTAAAAAAAAAGTAAAAAGGTATAGGATTTTTTTTCTGTTCCACAGGCTCGAATTAGCGGTTTTAACACTATTCCAAATTCGATAGCATCAGTAGATCCTGAGATATCTTGCTGTGACAGACGGACAGACAGACAGACAGAGTCGCACCATAAGGGTTCGTCTTTTACCATTTTGGTACGAAACCCTAAAAATCCACCAATGTCGGGCCGCGCTGAGCACACCGCTCCGCTACCTTATTTTCCTACCTGAAATATACCTACGTTTACTTGGAGACGTAGATTTAAATTATAATATCTAACCTGTATCATACAAAATACTAAACTTCACATTTCACGGTAGACGGTAGGTACCCTGAATAAAATCTATATCATTACTCTTGTAAATTAGTATGTCCAGATCCCATCCGCTTGCTACAGCAATGCAGTAAGATGTATTTTTATAGCCGCAAGTCATGAGCGTAGGTGACGGCTGCCTAACGAAGTATTCCTTTGTTTGTCGTTTATAATTATACTGTTTGTCAAGCGAGATAATATGTATTATATTATTATATGTGTTCAAAGCAGTCCGTCAAAAATATCGATTTAGTTCCGGCTTTACGTAACTGCACGTGCACGGGCCGCCAAGGTAATTGAGTCGTAAATATGTAATTCTTATGTTTTACGGCCATTCATGTAAAATGAATGCTCAATAATTTCACAAGTACTTATCATCATCACATCAGCCCGTTGTAGTTCACTGCTGGACATAGGCCTCTTCCAAGGTCTACTGCTTTACGCATCCAGTCGCTGCCGGCCCCCTTATGCAAGTCGTCCCGCCATCTGGGCAGAGGGCGTCCCACACTACGTTTGCCAAGACGCGGTCTCCACTCCAGAAGATGCTTACTCCAGCGGTTATCGGCTCTGCGACATATGTGACCAGCCCATTTGCCACTTCAACCTACTAACTTTCAGAGCTATGTCGGTCACCTTGGTTCTCTGACGGATCACTTCGTTCCGAATTTGGTACTTCGGTGAGACTCCGAGCTTAGCTCTTTTCGTAGTACGTTGAGCGACTTTAAGCTTGTGGATTAACCCCACAGTTAATGTCCACGTCTCGGCTCCGTACGTCATTCTGCCGTCCGATATTTAAAACTAGACTAACCTCTATACAACTCCATAGAGGTTAGTCTAGTTTTAGTCATAGGACAGCAGCATTACAGGGAGGATGCACTGGTTGAACACTTTCGTCTCCAGGCTCTGTGGTATATCCGACGGTATATCATATTTATCACAAAGGTTTATTTCTTGATTCTAGCAGATATGCTAGTTACCTCTTGTATGCAGCAGAAGTTTTATCCTTCCTTTTATCTATATGTTTACGTTTCCCCCTCCTTTCTCTTCTTCTATTTTCCCTTCTATGATAGAATCTGCCAAGTATTATAATGTAAAAAATGTAATAGTTTTCCTGCATCCATTTCCGATTCCTACTTCAAGATCGATATCTTTCTTTTCGCATCCATTTTCATTGTTTGCCTTTTAGCCTAGCTCATGCCTTCTATTTTTCTACAGCAACTGAAACGCTTTCATTACATATTGGACTAATAACAATGGCTAAGTCATAGTTTATCCAAATTCGAGGCTATTCAAATCAGGATATTGGATAATGACGTTTGAAGCTGTGATATAATGTCGTTAAGAGAGTGCTGCTCGCCGGACCCTGTAAGTTGCACCCCGAGGAGCACGAATGGCACGGTTCCAACCGCAGCCCGACGATATTAAATAGCGACCCCTTATCTAAGCAACCGTCCGACCAGATTCCAAATCAGCATTATCGGCCTGTTTGATATTCCGTCCTACTTCCTATTACATGAGTTTATCCAATTAATATCTACACGGGCCTTCGAAGATTTTTATTCGACCCGAAGATTTTACGACAAAGATTTCCGGTCATTATCTAAGTTAAACTCGTGGACTGAAAACGGAGGGGTAAATTGGATAACTTTGTTGAAATTGAACTCCCGCAAGAGAGCATTGTGTTATAGATTTGAACGTTTCGCGGGTGTCATAATTTATTGAAACAGTCAATGTGAATTAATTATCTTAGCCTGAATCAGATAATTAGTATTCGTTGGATAGTATCGTAAATATAATAAACCTGCTATTGATATAACGGGCACCTTTTGCAAATAATCTTAGAGTTTAGCTCGCTTGCCTTTACTCAATGAAAACTAGGTCGTTTAAATAGAACGAATTTAAATACAATTCCCTTTCTTGATTTAAAAAATGCTGGAACATTAAATTGCCTTTGCAATTATTTCAGCGCACATTTGGACGGTGTGAACGGGTTCCAATGGCAATTTTTACGTTTAAACAGATCTACGAGTATATACAATCCGCTCGGCCACCGGGGAAATTTAGCCAAATACAGAAAACTTCTCCCGGATCGAGGTTAAAATTTACAGGCCACTCTGGTTATATTTAATTTTCATCTCAGGATAATTTGAATTTGAGAGCGGAGCATTTAATTTTCATAGCTTAGTGGAATCCCATTTCAGTAATACCCGTTTATTAGTGACTAAGCGGCCGTGGCCTATTTGTTATCTCGCTGAGAAAACTCGTTCAACATTTCTCAGCGTGCCTCGGCGAAATAGGCAGGAACCCACCAGTACCAGGAAAATAGAAACACGAGCTGGAAGTTAATCATGAAAGCCGAATGCCGACTCCGGCTCGGCACTTTTTGTCTTATTTGCCGACGGGATAAATGCATGACAACTCCGAGATACATTTAAAACATAATTTCCATGATTCTTGTTTATATTATACTTTATTACTCGACGAATTTAACAGCTCTAGAGGATTTTCACGTTGAGATTATTCTCCGTGATTACATTTAAAAGGAAAATTATGAAAATACTTTCAATTCTGCTGTCTGCTTGGGAAAAACACCGTCATCGCGTAGATTACGTGATTCTAAAATTATATTGTTTTGTTCTAAATTGCTCAGAATAATGAATACCTATTAGCCTATTACCTACTACCTATCTTCGGTGAGGGTTGAGTCATATAAAGGAGCAGTTTATAGTGGTCATTGACCTTTACAATTTAATTAGATGATTAACGATTATAACTGTAATTTACTATAATCAAGTCTTTACCTACTAATTATAAACTAGTGCATTGAGAATAAGCTAGTTTCCTAACAGATCGATTCTTAATATAAAAAAAATACTTTTCATAATAAGAAGCTTTTCTTTTTATGAAGTGTCAAAATGCTAGATTATATGCAGTTTCATAGAAAATATGAACAAATGATGTCATAGGTTCTTGTGGTCATATTGTGTCCATATTTTTCTTCGATATTTTAAAATCTTTAATAGCGTGAAAATGAATGAATCGGGATTTATTTGGAATAAGTTTTGAAAGCTTAATTTGATAATTAGCGTTGAATGATTTATTTTTACTACAGGAAACTACCCTATCAAAGTTTACATCGTATCTTCGACAGCGCAACTTTACATACGTTATTTATTTAGACTGTAGATCAGGATACTACTGTCGGTAAACTCGATCTCGCTTTTATCACACTGCTAAAAAATAGAGAGATAAATTAGCGAAGCCGATTGTGTTAACCTTTCATGTGAACTGTTTATCGAGCATTCCATGAAAGCATCTACTTTTTATCGCTAACGTAACACTATGGCAGCTACCCTATTAAAATTTATTAGCTGCTAAGAAACACTCCCAATTTTAAAGCCAAGTTATAATATTACCGTACCGATATTCAGCTTTCTAATTTTACAAGTCAATAGTATTAAAAGTGTACTATCGCTTATGTAACGCTTCCGTGGAATGCTTCTGTAGAAGCCACAGTAGTTGTAACGAGTTTGTTTGTTCGCAGTGGCCGAGCTCGGGGGTCTCGCTCGCCGCGGCGCCGGCTGCAGCGCATTCTCCGCGCCCTCACCGGCAGCCCATCACGATTCAGGTCAGTTTTATACAACGGGTATCATTTAATCGATCAGCAAAATATTCATATTTTGGTCAGCAGAAATATGTATTTGGTCAGCCAAAATAGCTAGTTGGTAAGCAACTTATGGTAAGCAAACATTTATAAATCAGGCTGCAATTAATGATATACTGATCTGCTCTAAATTATTTTGGTCAGCAAATTAAATATTTGAGCTGCATTAAGCGATCTACGGTAAATCAAATTTTGGTAAGCAATCAGTAGGTAAGCAAAATATTTCATTTTGTTCATCAAAAAAAAGGGGGCAATAAAACCTAACTGGGCGCAACTATTCTGCCGCCAATCGTGTGCGCATTTTGTTATTCGGTAATTGTCAGCTGTCAAGTAGCAGGTGTCACTGTGATATATACAGGGTGTCACTGTGTTATATACAGGGTGTAACTGTGATAGATACAGGATGTAACTGTGATATATACAGGGTGTCACTGTGATAGATACAGAGTGATACTGTGATATATACAGGGTGTCACTGTGATAGATACAGAGTGATACTGTGATATATACAGGGTGTCACTATGATAGATACAGGACAGGATGTCACTGTGATATATACAGGGTATCACTGTGATATATACATAGTGTCACTGTGTTATATACAGGGTGTCACTGTAATGTATACAGGGTGTCACTGTGATGGGCTCATATAAAATTGGTATTTCGATTTTTTATACATCTCATAATGTTTAGAAGTTATATTATTTATTCACAACGTGTATCGTTTCGTTTTTAGGGTCAGCAAAAAAAATAACCCTAACCTACCTATTTTTGAGAGCCGTTTCGTTTTTAGGGTCATCAAAAAGAAAATAACCCTAACCTACCTATTTTTGGGAGCCGTTTCGTTTTTAGGGTCATCAAAAAAATAACCCTAACCTACCTATTTTTGGGAGCCGTTTCGTTTTAGGGTCATCAAAAAAAAATAACCCTAACCTACCTATTTTTGGGAGCTGTTTCGTTTTTAGAGTGACACCCTGTATACATTACAGTGACACCCTGTATATAACACAGTGACACCCTGTATATATCACAGTGACATCCTGTATCTATCACAGTGACACCCTGTATATAACATAGTGACACCCTGTATATATCACAGTGACACCCAGTATATATCACAGTGACACCCTGTATATTTCAATTAAACTGCTTACAGACATGTTTTCTCTGCTGACAGTGACATCCTGTATCTATCACAGTGACACCCTGTATATAACACAATGGCACCCTGTATATATCACAATGACATTCTGTATATATCACAGTAACATCCTGTATACATTACAGTGACACCCTGTATACATATAACACAGTGACACCCTGTATATATCACAGTGACATCCTGTATCTATCACAGTGACACCCTGTATACATTACAGTGACACCCTGTATATAACACAGTGACACCCTGTATATATCACAGTGACATCCTGTATCTATCACAGTGACACTCAGTATATATCACAGTGACACCCTGTATATCTCAATTAAACTCTCTGCTGACCAATTGTAAAATCTTGCTACCCAAGTAATTATTTTGCAGCTCGACTGTTTATTAGGCAGCCAAATGATAAAAAAAGCAGATTAATATTGGTTAAAATGCTAACCGTTTTTAAACTGTTTGCTGAACAAGAGTTGCCGCCCAATTTTATTGATTGCCAGCCAAATCTTTGTATGCTGCCCAAATGATTTAACTGCTTATTTTTTTTTGCGGATCAATTTTAATAACGGCTGACCAAAAATTTACTTTCCTTATACAACACAGACGCAGTATTCATATTCCTCTTCTTCTTCGGTGTCACTCTATCAGCGACGGACGTCTACTGCTGGATATACTTAAACATAGGTCGCCACTCGCCACAAAGTGCGGTCCTGTGCAGACCGCAACCACTCAACGGGGCAACGCAGTAAACACGGTGAAATGTATATGAACCGAGCGTGTCAACTTTTGAATTGAGCAACCGGTTGCGACGTCTATTGTGACCTAAACTATACAAATAGTAAAAAATCGGTTAGGAGAAATGAAACTACTTTCAAGCAGCTGCGTTACCACGGATAATCGAAGCATTCCAAATCTCAAAAAAATATCTAAGGATTTAAATTGTTCTACAATACCTATAACACATTTAAAGATTGGTAGTTATCTACCAAATACCCTGTATATGTAACAAAATGTTCAACTCCTTTCAGTCTGGTTTCCGCCCCGGGCATAGCACAGTCACGGCCTTGGTTAAAGTCACTGATGACTTTCGTTTTAACATTGAAAACAAGAAGCTCACACTTCTCGTTCTGTTGGATTTCAGTAGTGCCTTCAACACCGTAGACTTCGATATCCTTCTAGGGATCCTCAGTACGTTGAATCTTTCTCACACCGCCTTATCTTGGTTTCGAAGCTACCTCTTTGGGCGGCGACAGCGAGTTAGAGTGGACGACAAGGTATCCGAGTGGTGTGACCTATCTGCTGGTGTCCCCCAGGGAGGTGTGCTCTCCCCTCTCCTTTTTTCAATTTTCATCGACGGTATTACTAAATCCTTGCATTCCTGTTACCATCTTTACGCGGATGATTTGCAGATATACGCAGCGGCTGCTATCGACGACTTTCCTCTGCTAGTCGATACAATTAATGCTGACCTTGAATCCATACGTGTTTGGGCTTCTAATTTTGGGTTAAAGGTTAATGCTAAAAAATCGCAGGCGATTGTCGTTGGTAGTCCTCACTTCATGTCAAAACTGTCGGACATGGTGGTTCCTAATATTATTTTTGATGGGACCCCGATCCCTCTTTCCTCTACAGTTAAAAATTTAGGCATCACCATTGACCAAACACTTTCCTGGTCTCCTCACTTAGCCGAGGTCAGCAGGAAATTGTTTGCGTCACTTCATTCTTTGAAGCGTCTGCAAAATTTCCTTCCGATAGACACCAAAATTTCTCTTGCCCAATCTCTCCTACTCCCTCTTCTTGACTATGGTGACATTGCGTTTCTGGACCTTACAGAAGAGCTACTTGACAAGTTAGAACGATTGCAAAATGTTTGCATAAGGTACATATTTGGTCTGCGGAAATTTGACCACGTGTCTCAGTTCCGATCACAGCTCGGTTGGCTTCCGATCCGTCGTCGCAGGGATGTGCATGTTCTGTCATTGCTTTTCAACGTGTTATTTAATCCTGCTTCCCCCTCCTATCTTTCCGAAAGATTTACCTATATGGCTGTCGGTAGTGGCCATCGACTGCGATCGAGTGCCAATCTCTCTCTGGCTATTCCACCAACTAAGTCACGCACATACAGGAAATCCTTCACAGTCCATGCCGTGAAATTATGGAACTCACTACCAGTGGCCGTGAGGCAATCTCAATCTGTTGCATCATTTAAGGAGAAGTTAAAAAAGCTATGGCTCTCAGACTCCTGACAAAAAAGGTTTACCTTATTATTATTATTATTATTTTTTCTGATACGGTTGAATACTTGATATGTGTATATATGTATATATATATATATATATATGTATATATTATAGGTATGTATATCTATTTATTTATTTAGTAGTATATGTTTATATATGTAGTTAGGTTATATCTGATATGTATAATTGGTCATGTATTTATGTTGGGTTTTATGTGTATTCAAAACTTGCCCTATTTTCTTTGTGTAAGTAAATGAATCAAGTTTGTTAGTTTGTCTATCTTCTGTGGTATTAGTTATTCTTTCTCATCTGCTCAAAGGTTAGCTGGAAGAGATCCCTTACAGGGATAAGCTCGCCTTTGTACATAACCATTGATTTTTGTACTGCTTCTGTATGATTTTATGTGCAATAAAGTGTTTACATACATACATACATACATATATCGTAGAACCATCCTCTCCACCATCCTCTGCACCATATCCCGCTAAGTAGGTATTCTATTTATTTGACATAAACTTATTTACCCAAATAAATATGTTGACAAATAAAATTGTTGAGGTTTCTCTTATATTTAAACAAGGTAATGATATTCGTAAGCTACTTTTTATGCAAAAAGAGTATTTGCAAACAAAACATTTGGACAAATAAAATTACCTATGCCAAAACAAGGGGCACCGTAAGAGCGCGTATGGGTGTCGATTTATTTTACGTCCCCAAACCACGTCAGAATTAAATTAAAAAAGCCATTAGATAATCAGTTTAAAAGCTGTAAAACATCTCCATTTAACTTCGCGACTACAATCATTTTATTAAATTATGTAACTGAGTTAAAACTGCACAAGTAACTGGCACATTATTATGCGCAGTGATTTATTCAAACGGGACGGCGAAAGATTTAATTACTTACAGAGTTGACGGGAATTCTGCCCTCAGTCTTCAATAGTAGCATTACACAACTAGGCTGGTAAAACAAAGAAAGGCCGAGATCGCGGATGTTTGCGGCCCGAGCTGCAGGCGAGGGTCGTAAATATGCGATCGAGGGCTTTCTTTATTACCTCCCGTGTTGTGTACATCATTTTATGCCTACACTTGGCCAGAAAGCGGCTTTATCCGTACGCGTAGCGTGCGGAAAAAGCGGTAAAAGATCTTAACTGACGTATTATTAAATTTCGCCACCGACCGTAATAGCCAGCGACCAGAAAGAGCGCGTTATCCGATAGAGAGAGACAGTCGGATGCGGGTTAGCTCCGTCCGGTCGTCGATCCCGAACGACAGTTTTGTTAGAGACCGAAGCTTCTGTACCTACCTAGTACTAAGACTTATTCTGTAATAAAAGTAACATTCGTCCGTTGGTAATTAAGAGGAGAACTACAGAACCCCGCGGCGGGTCGAGTCGCATTTTGGCGGTGTAAAACTTAACTTGAAGTTTCGACTTTTTCATAAAAGATTAATCGCCTTGCTAGTTTGGAATGTACATAACCTACAGCTTTGGGCGGTTCTTTTGTCTTTGGCCGGAAAACTTGGTCCCCACGTATGTCATTGTATGTATGGTTATGGATATGTGCAACTTTAACCATACTATGGGAGTTGCTTTAAGTCGACAGCATGTCACTTGATAGCTTGATAGCCATACGATTGAGTAAAGCTACCTATACGCATATCTTATTATATTTATATGACGAGGAAGGTTGTAACCATTACCTTTGCTTTGGGTTCCGAATCACCTTTGGTCACCTTAGTGGTATGGTCCACTAACTATCCAATAATCCAGTATCCGCACCAGTTTGAGTACTGGTGTATTGCTCTTCATGTCTTTCTTTACACACTTTAAATGTCGCGTTGATAATTAAATAAGTTACACGATAAATTCACAGGGATGAGCACAATCGCTTCCATTTTCCAAGAAGACTGACTATTCATCCGTCAACGTCATATTTCGTCCTTTTAATCTAAACTGCCTGTATTACTCAAAAAGGATCTAATATTAGATGGTCAGTCGTAACTAGCGCCCTCTGCGACTTTATCCAAGCCAATAATCAGATATTTTTGGCTAATGTACCGTTGTTATTTTATCACGATACGACATATAAATATTCTCGATGATTAGTGATCGAGTGAGAACTATGTAGAAAACTACCGTAAGGCTCAAACATATTAAAATTAAAAAGGATCACTCACATTGTAAGAAATGGTAAAGTTCTCGACATGTTTCGAAGGCATCTGGCGGCCTTATTCATGAATATTCGCAACTGTAACTTATTGAACGCTGCAGGTCCAAGCTCTTATGACACAGAGGCGAATCAGTATTAGTACCTACCTAATGATGATGATGACGATAACGATATGACCTGTAAATTATATCACTAATTTAAATGATATCATCAAATCTTATTCTGACTCATTAAAATGAATAGGAGATTATGAAGGTATAATCTAGAAATAAAATTATCGAATCCAATCACATAAAAGTATACTACTTATGAACCAGTTAAATTACAATCACGTACATTCAATAACAAAACCCATATATTACATTAATTCACTGAATACACTTTTAAAATAAAAATTTAATGAATTAATTGTGCATAGTTGTAATAACTCATTGATCAAATGGTAATCTGTATTTACAGATTTTTAGAAAATATCTCTCCTTAACTGGCAATAGAATCAACTAAGAATGTTAATATTGTACCTACAACACGTTCCTACTCATTGATCAACATTGTACCTACGTCCACATGCGCATAGCGTGATCAGAGTGCGACTACGCTAAGTTTGCAGAGGTTAAAAAAAGGTTTTATATAAAAAATGGCATTTATCGCAACATCACAAGAAAGACGATTGATTAGTCTTGATACTTGGCAAATATCTTTCCGTTTCATAAGTATACATATAATGTGTTTACAAACCAACTGAAATAAATATTCAGGACTGCTGTCTTGCACAAATCGATCCAGTCAAAACCAAAATAAGCAATGCTGTTTACATGTAGATATTTAAATATAATACTTTCTTATCTTCGACATTTAGGGTACCATATTACCTTCAGGTTGGGTTCCTTTAATCCACTCTGCTGTTTCCCTCCAGGGCCCATCAATTTTTTCCACTGTGTATATATAATGACGATTGTATTTCTTTAGTTCGTGTCGAAAGTCCTAGTAAGCTACGATCGTTTCCGTGAGGTCAGCGTGGGAACCCAATAATGCAGCGGGCTTGCCGTGAGGCCGCGGCTAAGGCTGCGATGACTAGGCTAACTTTGTATGAATTACTGATGAACACTGCCATAAATATTCAATCTCTCTTTTGAACCGACTTGCTCTGTCTTTAACTTTCATAATATTCACGCAAAATAGGCGCATATCAGACGTTGAGCTGTGGAAAACAAGCCCGAGTAAACTTATATAACTTTCATGTAAATCTAGGTAATGTTATAAAATGTCGTAGGTTTGTTTTTCTATGAATATCATATATTGCGTTCACGTGAGCTTCTATTTACATCAATTGCAGACGTTTTCAATGTTAGGTTAGGTAGAGTGAGTAATAGGAACTTTTTTCTTTTCATTGTGACTAAATGCAAGTGCCTTCCTCGTTTTTTTTTTTATCTTACACAAATCGAACTAGCCCCATAGTAAGCTCAATAAGGCTTGTGTTATGGATACTAGACGAATCCTGCTCAGTCCCAATTGGGTACTTGACTGTAACCGAAATTTGACAAAATTATATAAGATCCTGTTAAAATAGGCAAAATAAGGAAATATGTTAAAGTTTTGAATTTGATACCTGGCGTGTAACTTTTTTTATGAGCCGGCAAAGTTGGGAGGGAAAGTCCATTTTAAAAGTTTGAAAATAATTAAAAAAGCTCAAAATAAGAAAGTGCTATTTTTTCTAACACAGTACAGCGAGGACTCAACGATGACGTCACCATTGGCGACCGTTTTGTATGGGGCGTTTGCAACGCTCGATACGGTCGGCTACTTTTGATTGCCATTGGTGATTGTTATAGTAATCCAAGTGTATTAGTTATAGGGATACATTTGTTCCTCAGAAATAGTAGAATCGATTTACATCAGAAACAAAATTTAGTGCCCAAGCCTATTATCGCGTGACAAAGAGTCTCGCGTCACAGTTCTGCTAGAGTTACAAGAGTAAGAGACACTTGCGGGCTCGCCTTTAATAATATTTGACCAATAGATTAATAAGATTCTATTGATTGCGCATTTCCTGACGCCTGAATGAACTGGCCGTTGCCTAGTCCATTGCGATCTCTTCGCCTCATTTATTTCAAAACTAAAAACGTCACTCATATAATATATTATTGCTTAATCGAGAGAGATCAAGGTGTGTGACTCTAAAGAGCCTCACTAAATAAAAGTAGGTATAGAAAAAACAGCGGAGCGCGGCCGATGATGTTTAAGCAACACTTTTAGAATGTTGGGTTTTTCCCACGGCTTTGACGCGTGGTAAAACAATTTTTTTACACAGGATAAAAAGTAAACTATAATTCTCTCCAAGCAAAAAATCCTTTTAAAAATGAAAACCTAACATACCAACAATTAAACTTCAGAATTTATAAAATGAATGCTAAGTAAGGATAGTACAATGAAGCTTGTTTTCGAGTTCCAGGCATCCACTCGACAGGCGTACAAAGACATATCACGCGATATCGCCGTGGATAAAAACACGGAATTCAAATGAATAAAATGACCCAAGGACCCTCGAGCGCAGCACACTATGCGAAACACTATCTGCCCGCCATACTCTCCTTGCAGAGCTCTCGTTTGCAATAAAACCGCCCCGTGTGGCCCTCCTGAAAACAAGTTCCGACCTGTTTTCACTCGGTAATGCTAAAACTGGGACTTTACTGCAATTTCTTTGCTCCCCGGCGAACGCTGAATTAGCTGCTTGTAACGTAAGATGTTGGGAAATAAGAGTAAGTACGTGGAATTTTAGACTAAGAGACGGAATAGTCACTTGGTTAAGTATCAAAAGGACAGTTTTACTTTGCTACAAAGTTAATTTCCGCTGTCATATTTTCCTTGTATTCGAAAGTCTCTCTTTTTTAAGCGAGCGTTCATATTTAATAGTACGGTAGTATTATTAAGCGTACCTACTAAGTAGGTAGTTATGAGAGTTATAAAATATTTGATAATTATGAAGTGTTTTTATGGATCTGAAGCTGAAGCGATAATTATTAATATACCTTTGATTGCCGTTCTTTCGGCTTAGCCGCACGTGTCGGACCCGTTAAAAGTTTCGAGGTGATTAATTTAACTTTGAGATCAATAAAGTCAAATTCATCTATAAGTTCTTAACACGTGCTGAAATCCTGATATGCGGGTTCATTTTGTATATACAGACAGATACATAGACCGTTTAGGCCCAAAAACCCTGTAATTTTCTAAATTTATTTTAGATACCGCTCGTTATAAGCAACTATTATTTCAGTATTAAAGTTTGAAAAACCGATATGCTAATAAAGTTTTGTCTAAAAATAAAGGGAGCCGCGGACGTGAGTAGAATGAAGAGATTTAGGCCATCCAGGAGACTTATTGTGGAGGCAATATTGTGCCACGCGACTGGAATCGCATTAGCGCCCAACTCCCGTAATTAGGTAAGTACGGACAAAGCTCATTAACACTAAGGTTGGATTGGAACGTTTTATACCGAGTTTAGCTTATTTTGGAATAGATATGTCAAAGCACTGTTTTCTGACATTTTATGTTCGGAATAGGTAAGCATTAAGTTTCCTTAAGTCAGGTTTGAAGTTTGTTATTTTCATTGAGCGTTGATTTTTCAACCTAGAGATTTTTTTCTATTTACTTAGTTCCAATTAAATTATGATATTAGAGTAACAGAATGTTATTGGTAAAATAACTTATACAAAAATTATAATCAGTTTTTTTATAGAGATACTTAATAGTTGCGATTGATCATTTCTATCACTTTGACGTTAAGTGTTTATTCAAATGGTTAACCGTTTGTTCGTATTTGTTCTACATAAATTATATGGAGACACACATAACCCACACTAGAATCGTTACATATTTCAACATCACTTCAAATTGAATTAAAATATTACGTGAACTACCAGAATACACAGCATTGATTAAAACGGTTAGCAAAATAGAAACGTTTAAGTTTGCAAACGCTAAGCGCCTTTGCAAATTTTCCCACTGAAATTTCTTGGTAGAATGAAATCGTCCTAAACGAAGCTTAGCGAAATTCACGAAAAATACAGCATTGCTGGATTCTTATTGAACTGATAATACCGTTTCAGTGAGACACCGGAGAGGATTATCCTTAAAACAGCTCACAATAAGTAGACTGAAAGCTGGCAAACATATTTCCATAGGTATTAATAATAAAATGTTTTGGAGCTTCTCTTGAACTCTACCGTCGCGGTCTGTATGGTAACTACGATCAGTTGCTGGTTTCCAAAGGGATTTCATGTTACCTCCTGCCTCGTAGCAAATTATTGGTATTTTCTACAAAAATCGTAAGCTTTAATTTAATTTATTTAATTAAAGTGTCGCTCGACGTCCACGAACCTTACAAACATCTGTTTAGGTAACCTAATACCGTTGTCTTTGCGATCAAATTGTCTTTCAATTTGGTATAAAAGTTGGCTTTTCGACAAAAAACTAGACAATTCTAGAAAAACTGAAGAAAGTTTGACCGTATTTTTTAAACAGTATTAACAGGTATCCTGACCCATAGCAGTGAAAACAGTCTCAAAGAAGAAAATCGTTTCCATGAGCCATGTTTATAATACAAAATAGACTTACAGAAATGACATAATCTAATTTTTGGTTTGCAATCACTACATAGTATAAAAGAAAGTCGCTTTCTCTGTCCCTATGTATCCTTAAATCTTTAAAACTACGCAACGGAATTTGATGCGGTTTTTTTTACTAGATAGAGTGATTGAAGAGGAAGGTGTATATGTATAATACATGCATAATATAATAGAGAAACACCATGCGAAGCCGGGGCGGGTCGCTAGTAAAGAGTATATATTCGATTAAATAAAAAGATGCATTTATGTAATAAATTAACAGTAAGTATAATACTATACTTGTAATCAATATTATGTTAATATTGTAAATATGTTTCTGAGGTGTTTGGTATGGTTGTTCCGGAACTTAGTTTTCCATGAAATGAAATTACAGATGAAGGTAGGTACTTACATTGCAAGGTAGGTAGATTTTCCATCTAACAATATTACTAGGAGAAGAATAGATAATATATTAACTAGGTACCTACCCCAAAAAGCTAGGAGTTTTATTAGTTGATGGTTGACATAGTATCTAGTTGTTAAGTTTGATATCAAATTTCCTGAGAATTTCCTCCATATCAATTTATTCTATTCTCTGCCGCTATTTAGGTAAACAAATCAGGAAGGTTATTTTATTTACTGAGTCGGGTATTTGGCGTCGTTATTGAGTTGTTCTTGGGCCTTGAATCTTGCTCGGGAGTGACCTACATTCGGAATGGCAGATAATTTCGTGTTTAACGCCCGACGAATGGCAGTGTTTTCTTTCTTTTTATTACAGCTATTATTTGACTAAGCTATGTTACATTAGTTATAGCAAATGTTGCTACATTTGCGCAGATAACGTAAGTAGATTAGGTTTTTAACAAGTATGAACTACTGCACGACCAGCAATTTGGTTTTACAAAAGGCCGCTCGACGACGGACGCCGCGACGGTGCTTATTAAACACATCTATGATGCGTGGGAAGTGTCACAAGATGCGATAGGAATCTTTTGCGATCTTTCCAAGGCGTTCGACTGTGTGGAACATGAGACACTGGTTCACAAACTAAAGCATTACGGCCTGTCGACCGAGGCCTTAAACCTTGTCATGTCTTACCTTAGCCAAAGAATTCAGAAAGTGGTTGTTAACCGAATTGAGTCTAGTGGTTCGACTGTAAAGCTCGGAGTACCGCAGGGCTCGATTTTAGGTCCGTTTCTCTTTCTTGTGTATATAAATGACCTTCCTTACCACATAGAACAAAATTGTAAAATAGTTTTATTTGCTGATGACACCTCATTGATTTTCAAAGTTGATAGACAACTAGATGACTATAGTCACATCAATGAGACCTTAAAATTAGTGCTACAGTGGTTCACAGCAAATAACCTGGTTCTGAATGCAAAGAAGACAAAGTGCGTGAAATTCTCTTTGCCAAATGTAAGAGAGGTTGACACATCTATATCTTTAAACGGTGAGAAACTTGATCTTGTTAACAATACACTCTTTCTTGGGCTTACCCTGGATCACAACTTGCAATGGGCGCCTCATATATCTACTTTGGCTAACCGGCTGAGCTCTGCCGCTTTTGCTATAAGACGAATAAGGCAATTCACTAACGTGGAAACCGCTCGCCTTGTTTATTTCAGTTACTTCCATAGTATTATGTCTTATGGCATACTGATCTGGGGTAAAGCAGCAGACATAGATACCATCTTTGTTCTACAAAAAAGAGCGATTCGATCCATATATAACTTAGGATCTAGAGATTCGCTAAAAGAACGTTTTAAGGAAATAGAAATCCTCACAGTGGCTTCACAGTACATATTAGACGTGATAATGTATACGCACAAGAATATCAGCTCCTTCAAAAAGCAGTCTGATGTCCACAGTTTAAATACGCGGAACAAACATAAGCTGTTTGTCCCAAAAATCCGTCTACAGAAAGTAAGAAAATCTTTCGTGGGCAACTGTGTTAGATTCTACAATAAGGTACCCCTAGATGCATGGGAACTGCCTTATAGTTCGTTTAAAAATTACATTAAATCTGCGCTTTTGAAGAGAGCTTATTATAAAGTCCAAGATTACTTGGATGACAAAGAACCATGGCCAAAGCATCAGTCGCAGCAGTCGTCGAAATAGGGCAGTGTCCCGGAGAGGTTTAGGTACATGATGCCTACAGATGGCGTCGCTGCTACGGGCTGTATCGTTCCATTGTTACATTTATTTTTATTTTTATTGTAATTTTATTTCCTTATTTGCATTTTGACATACTGAATACATACCTGTTATGTATACTGTAGCTAGTTGTAATGACTGTTAGCTTAATAGTCTATTTCTCGACGTGAAACATACGTTTCCCATTTTGTATTTCGACGTTTGGAGTTCCTTTACACCTCCAAAACATAATGTTTTGACAACGGAGACTCCTTACATCTCCATAAATTTTAGTCTATGTTTGCCTATTTTCTATATTTTTTATCGTGTTTTGACGCCTAGAGACCCTTTACATCTCTAAAAATGTAGTTTTAAGTTTTGTAATGTAATGGATCCGGAGATTATATACGTCTCTCGGTAAAATGTAAAAAAACTGTGCCCAGTTATTTGCTTGTTGCATTTTATAAATATTGTCATCTTATGTAATAATGTCACAATTGTTGTAATGTTGTTTTTAAAAGAGAAACTGGTGAGTTTCTTCAGGCGCTTCTTCTCACCAGAAGGTCATCTACCGAAGCGCCAAAAGAAAAGAATCAGACATGTAAAAGAGCCCCTGAGGCCTACTTACAGAAATAAATGAGTTTGAGTTTGAGTTTGAGTTTATCAAAACAGCGTACGTAACTGACTGAATCGCGTCGATTCGTTTTAAGCGTAGGAACGTAAACATTCCTTTTTACTAAACGTGTTATTTTGTTACAGAATAACGTTTTATTACGTTTCCAGCCAGGCCGGGTTTTCCGCGCAGTCCAATAAATATTTGATATCAAGCAACGTGCGCGGCACAAACCACAATTTTACTTTATCACGCCCGTGTGTTGGCTGCTTTATATCCATGACCGTTTAAACTTCACGTTACGCGCGCCCTATTCGAAAATGATTGACGGCGACAAATATTTGTGTTCGGTTATATTTTTGAAGCACTTTTATCTATCTATATATATAAAAGGCAAAGTCCTGACTGACTCATCAACGCACAGCCGAAACTACTGAAGTGAAGAACTTGAAACTTTCACAGTAGAATGGTCATATGACGTAGGTGAGAGATAAGAACGGATTTTTCGAAATTCATTCCCTAAGGGGTTCAAATAGGGGTTCAAAATTTGTATGGAGAGACTACGATTTTTTAAATAAAAGGTTTGAAACTTCGTGCTTAGATTCTTCATTAAAATAAAAGAAAAGCGATTTCACTGTTTTTTGAAATTCGTCCCCTGAGGGGTTAAAATGGGGGTTGAAAGTTTGTATGGAGCGTCTGCGATTTTTAAAGTAAGAAGTTTGAAACTTCATGCTTAGATTCTTCATTAGAATAAAAGAAAAGTAGTTTCACCGTTTTTCGAAATTCATCCCCTGAGGAGTTAAAATGGGGTTTGAAAGTTTGTATGGAGAGTCTGCGATTTTTAAAATAAGTGGTTTAAAAGATCATGTTTAGACTCTTCATTAGAATAAGAGAAAAGTAGTTTCACCGTGTTTTGAAATTCATCCTCCAAGGGGTTTAAATGGGGGTTCAAAGTTTGTATGGAGAGTCTGCGAATTTTAAAGTAAGTGGTTTGAAAGATCATGTTTAGACTCTTCATAAGAATAAAAGAAAAGTGTTTTCACCGTTTTCCGAAATTCATCCTCCAAGGGGTTTCAATGGGGGTTGAAAGTTGGTATCGGGACTCTGCGATCTTTTTAAGTAAGAGGTTTGAAACTTCATGTTTATATTCTTCATTTAAATCAATGAAGAGTAATTTCACCGTGTTTTGAAATTCATTCTCTAAGGGATTTAAATGGGGGTTGAAAGTTGGTACCGGGACTCTACGATCTTTTTAAGTAAGAGGTATGAAACTTCATGTTTAAATTCTTCATTGTTTTAAAAGAAGAGTGAAAATACCCGTCTTTTGAAATTCATCCCCGAAAAGCTTAAATAGGGTTTGAGAGTTTGTATCGGGAATATATGATTTTTACATTAGGAGATCTAAGACATCATAGATAGACTTTTCATAATGAGCCAAGAAAAGCCATTATTACCGTTTTCCGAAATTCATCTAATTTAGGAATTAAATAGAGGTTGAAAGTTTGAAAGACAGAACGAAAACATAAAGATCTAGAAACTTTACATGTGCAGAGGTTCTTATTTCCCTTGAGGGGTTTAAAAGGGTTGAATATTTGCATGGGAAGGTTTGAAACTTTATGTATAGACTGTTTATTAAATTTAAAGAAGTGATTCCATAGTTTTTCAAAATTCATTCCTTAAGGGACTAAAGTCGGAGTTGAAATTTGTATACTTGGGACATGATTTTTAAAGTAGGAGATCTGTGACTTGATATGTAAACCCTTCATTATATGTCAAGAAAAGTAACTTTGCCGGTTTTCGAAATTCATACTCATTTAAATGGAGTTAAATGGGGCTGAAGAATTTGAATTTGGACAGAGTCATTAACTACTAAACCTAGAAACTTGAAATATGCTGAGTACATTATTTATATTATATACCACGTAAAAAGAATAAAAAAGTGTTTTTAGAAAATTAATATTTTAAAGGTATTAAAGTTTGTATAGAGAATGGTTCTTACAGTTAGAGGTAAAATGTTACATAAAAATCCTATTTACTAGAAACTCATCCCCAGGGGGACAAAAGGGGTTTCTTCTTAGGGGGTAGTTACTGCTTCGCGCACGGCCAGTTTTACGTGGTTTTGGTTATGTAGAAAGCGGCACTACTATTGGCTTGCGGTAAAATAGGTATATGCACCTTTGACCACCCACATGGGTATTCGAATTTTACGCGGACAAAGTCGCGGGCAACAGCTAGTTTATTTATAGGTGTCATTTATGTGTTAAGTACTATGATTATTTACGGATGGTATAATAATTTCAAGGACGCTATTAAAATAAACATACTTATGGTTACGACTTACGAAAATATGCAAAGTAAAATAAACAAGGAAGCTTTCAATCCTCATTTTCACAGGTCAAATATCGTTCATAACTTTACAAGCCTTCATCGCTGACAATAACGATCCAGCAAAAGTAACAATTAATATTCTGTCTACGAATGAATTGAATAATTGTGTGCCACCAACAACGGTATGTTCTCGCGATAATTGATCTAATATCGGAAGGTAATAAGACCGGAATGGGCCATTATCGTTGTCTCTATGTATATTTAGGTGAGTCCGTGCCCTGACGGCAGGATCCAGTGACCCTTGACCCGGTGCGGGGCCCCCTAGCTCCCTGACGGGGGGCCCCAGCCCTTTTCTCTCCCGGTTCTCTTAACAGTGTTTCTCGATTTACACAAAGCGATGTAAACGGAACCCTTATGAATTATTTTGCTTCGAGTAATGGTTTTTTGGTTTGTATTTTTTGTCTTGATTTTGAGAACGATGTTAATTAGTTTTGCTTAAGGTCGCACGATTTACACACAATTAGTTTAAATAATAATAGTATTGATGTATGTAAGCATTGTGGTTGACAGTGTTACTCTGGCATTGACCCGGTTTGCCACAGGCGGGGCCTTGTTTGTCTGACTCGGAGAAGTCTATCTGACTATCCTTACGAAGCAATTTCGCAACTGAACAACAGAGACAGCCTAAAACGTTGGAGATAAAATGTAAAAAGAAGATATTCTCTTAGAAGTGTTTAATAAAAAAATCTTAGAAAAATAATTTCCAAGTGCATGTATTTATGCGCTTTTTTCTACGTAACATTCATTTCATTTAGTAAAAATATATAAAATAACTGAGTACCTACATAGGTTTTTACTTCCTCTTGTTACATACCTATTACTTTCAGACTTTACAGGAATTCTTCCTTTGCTTTTGGCATTTTCTTTGTTCGTATGCCAGACTCGTGCTTACTAGGCTTATCAATCAATTCTTGCACACGGTACACCTCTTTTAGTTATTCCGATAAGGCGACAAGTTTATTTTCTATTGACTTTAAACTAACAAAGTAGTCGGTAATGGAAAGTGGTCACCGCCGCCTATAGGTATTTACAACACTAGATGCGTTGCCGGTCTTAAATAAATTTGATGAGACACTTTAAAAAAAAAGCATATTGTAGCGCGATGGGAAAATAATATGTCTTATTTGTATGCAAAATCCCGGCATTATCCATAATAAAAAAACAGTGGGCTATTCTCCAGAAATATGTCTGCGACTCATTCATCTGTCTCTGTACAATTAATATGAAAAAGGGCCAGATGAATGAGGTGACCGCTGACATATTTCTGGAGAAATACCCATTGAATTTCTAGATTCCATTGCAATGCTTCGCGCCCGTGAACGAGATATCTCGTGTTTAGGCCCCTCCGACGAGAACCGAGAGTAGGGATGTAGGCTTTCGTCGGAGACAAATTATTAAGGAAACGACGTTCAGAATATGCCATAACGCGCCAAGCGCTTATTCAACTCTTCATCGTAAAGGATTATTGGACGGAATTATGGCTGGAGGGCCATTCGGCCCGTTCTCCAGATTAGACCCTAATAGAAAAGCTTTGTTTTCTCTTTATTGCCGGCGCGGTAAATGATTTTGTTGCGTCTCCATTTTTGTTGTATTAGGCCGTTACAGCTGTTGTTCATTGAAGATATTGGATACGTTCTGTGAATTAGTGTGTGTTTGTAAACACTATCGTTAAATGAACGAATTAAACATGCATGGTGGTTTTATGCCCTTTAAAGTATATATTCCAATTTATGCGATTGTTGTTTTTAATCTTATTTTATTTAATCCTATTAGTAGGTATTATCAAAGTTTGTGAAAATATTTGTTTAGTTGGATGTTTGGATGTATATGTTACTAAATAACGCAATAATAATTGAAAAGATTGAGATGTAATGAATTGAAACATAGGATACTATTTATCCCGGTAAGGAGTACAGTCATCGGCAATAATATATGATGAAACTCGGCACGAATAAATATCTGACAGGACTTTATTGCTACCTATAATAACAGAATAGTGTCTGGTATTTTTTATTCAGATATGTTATTACTGGTGACTGTACACTTGAGACAATAACTGGTAACCGCAGGCGAAGCCACGGATAAATGTTTGTAGCATATTATAAACTTAAATATGTATGCGATGAATTTAAGATTTGGTAACCAGTGACTGTAAATAATTATGTTCGAGGTGTGTTAACAGGCACTAGAGGTAAATGTGGCTGCACAGTCACTGCCAAAAATGGCTACGTCAATCACCAAAGTGATGAGATCCAGTGACATATTATTATACTTTTCGTTTTTTTCTGTTTAAAAGAGGGGCTCCACGCTTGTTTATCACTTGCTTGAGTGGTAAACAAGCGTGTTGCCCCTTTTTTTAAAACTCTCTTTTAAAGCAAAAACTAATCAAAATGGACTGTAGAAATATTACGATATAATTCACAAATTAGCACTTAAAAGTAACTGGAATACCACTTTTCCCAGATGTAAAATCTCTTGTACAGGTGACTATTTACTATTACATTAAACCTTTCCTAGTAATATAACTAGACATTGTTCCCGAGAATTTTAAATCAATACTGATTTTTCTCGGTAGTGCCGGCATTTTACCTTCCTATCGAGTATCGGTACTGATTAAGAAATTCCCAGAACGAAACAGATCGATGTCCAACCTCTTTAAAATTTATAGAAGGAAAGTTGCTACTCTGCATAATCCCTTCGGCTATAAAGCTGCAGCGAATGATAAAGTGTCTGTTTGCAGCACAATATTCCCGCGCACGACAAATTAGAGCGGCCATTCCAGCCAGCGTAAACAAAATTTGTAATGGAGAGTCCGAGGAACTGGCTGTGCAAGAAGCGTTTGAAGTTATGTGCGGTAATCGACTAAAACTGGATTTTACAGTCGTTATACGATTATTCCACGTTTAACACACAACACTAACATTTGTCAAAAACAAAACATAGAAACAACGACATCTTTGTGTCTTGATTCTCAATTAGGTAATTAAAAAAATAATTTCATCAAAACATCGCAAAGATCTTCTTTATTGTGCACTATTTTGCATTAATCCTTTAGCTATAAAGTAGCTGCAGCGAATAACGAAGTGTCTGTTTGCAGCACCGTTTTGTTTTTGTCATAAACAAAATGTAGCAAAAAAGACCGTTTTGCAATATCTTCTCAATAAAAAAAATCAAAAATTCCATCACAATACCACAAAGATCGTCTATTGTCCACTATTTTGTATATTTATACAACAAACACTTCGTCATTCACGAATGAATCTTCGTGAATGACGAAGTGTCTGTTTGCAGCACGATATTCCCGTGCACGGCAAATTAGAGCGGCCATTCCAGCCAGCGTAAACAAAATTTGTAATGGAGAGTCCGAGGAACCGACTGTGCAAGAAGCGCTTGAAGTTACGTGCGGTAACCGACTCAAGCTGGATTTTACTGACGTTTCATTCCGCGTTGAACACTCAAAACTAACATTTGTCAGAATCAAAACATAGCAAAAACGACATTTTCAATGTCTTGATTCTCAATTAGGTATTTAAAAAACAAAAAAATCCTCAATACGGGAAGGATTCCTTCGGCTATAAAGTAGCTGCAGCGATTGACGAAGCGATTGATTGCAGCCCGAAATTAGAGAGGCCATTCCAGCCAGCGTAAACAAAATTCGTAAAGGAGCGTCCAAGGAACCGTCTGTATAAGAAGCGTTAAATGTTGACAACTTAACAACCAGATTTTTCCAACGCTTTATTCCTGTTTTACAGATTACACACTCTGAGGTAATATGTCATATTACGCATAATGTCAAATAACGCGCGCTCATTTCAAAGTAAGTGAAAATCTATTTCTAAGCTCATTTCAAAGAAGCTATTCTTAGGAGCGTTATACTTTCCAAATAAACCACAACTAATCACGTAATCACTTATCAATGTCTTAATACTTTATTAATTAGGTACTTATAGACACAAAAATAACTGTAATACCCATATAATCCTCCTTATTAATAAAACAGTTTCGAGACAAAGGTATACAGACAATGTATTGCCTAAACCACATCAGATGACGTAATTAAATTTGAAATTATACACTTTCTTTAGCGGACGTAAAAGTGGAAAGGATTTTTTGTAATTCGAGCCCTAAATAATTGAAACGTAGGTTGAAATTTTGTATAAAAAAGTCAAAAATTCATAAGGACGAAGTCACTGGGCGGTCAGCTTGTTAAAGATGTATACTAGCTATGATCTCAAGAAGCATCGGCGATTGCAAACCCTACCTCAATATACCCACAGTTTTGCAGTGTCACATATGAGTCATTTTCAAAAAAAATTATACATAGTTAAGGGCCTAATATAAACAAAATCACGATCGCTTCCTCTGTGTTACGAAAGTTAGGCATACAAACTATATGGGTAACTTTCGTAACACAGAGGAATAACTTAAGTTTTGTTTTAATTAAATCCCTTAATTGTGTACAATTTTTTTTAAAATGACTCATATATCGCCTATCAACACTTGCGCGCATATAGTGTTTAGGGACTTTTCGCATTTTCCATACTACTCGTAGTTTCAATTGAGGCTTCGTTATGTGAAATTGTACGCTGCAGTCTGATTGAATTGATGAAGTGTCCGTTTGCAGCACAATATAATCCGGCCCACTACAAATTAGAGCCGTCGCGGGCAGCGTAAACAAAATTTGTCGGCCCGAAATGGAGACTCCACAGAACTCTCTATGCTAGAAGTGCAGGCCTTTAATATTCAACTACGGATTATTAAAGTTTGTGAATGTGAACTAAGCTTTTTGCTTACCAAACCATCACTGGATACAATACTAAATACTCTTTACTGCACACAAAACTTACTAGAAATTCTTAAAATAAAACAATAATAAAAAGCAGTAGTAGTTAAGGATAAAAGACGGTCTTATCGGTCAGTAGCACCTGGTGGTAAGTGACTACGAGGCCGAAAATGTAGATTTTATTTGTCAATAATTCTGAGATATGCCTTAATATCAATTACTTTCCTGTAGATATTTTTTCTAGAACTATACATTCAGGACTGTTAACAGTTTAAAACAAGTGGTTTTTTGTGTATATTACGAGATATTTTTGAATAAAATGATTTAAAAACTTCCTTTTTATGATTATGCACTTATTATTATAACAAAACGGGACTCAATCGCGAAAACACATGGTTAAAACCAATTTACCTCGAAGTTTCGGACGTAACGTGACAAAGGGACCAAACAAATAAAAAGTAACATTGAAATCCGACTACAATTATAATATGGGTATATTTTTTAATTAATTGGGTGTTATAATTGTAATTTTGTGGATGAATATGAATATATTATTTTATACGCAAATCCTTTCTTTTGCAATAATTGTAAGTTAAACCGCTTTACCAACTTAAATTGACTTGCTGCTATATGGTCGTAAAGGCTCCTTGTACGGACTCAGACAAACCGATTAAATTCAATGCAACAAACAATGACAAAGTTAAAATAATCACATAGATCTCACGAATTACATTTGAATTATTGAACGGACAGTTTAGAGTGGAATAAACAAAATAGAAACATGAATATAAACCGTTTGGGTACAGCAAGGATAGGACACGAGCAAACAACAGTCATGGACAGAGTTATCAATATTCATGGCCAGATATTCAAATATGGCAGGCGAAAAATTGGGGATATAGAATTTATTTCTAACCTGCGTTGATAAAATTTTAATAAACATTGACACTGGGTATTTTATTGTTGAACATTTGTTTGCCGTTTGAAATAAATGAAAACTATTTTGTTGCTTGTTGAAAACACTATAAATCATTGTGTTGATTTACAAATTAATCGATTTTCTTCTATTTGTAATATCTGTAGATGTCCGATTGTATTTAATATTTTAATAGTTAAGAGCGTTTCCAAATGTAGTCCACAGATAATCGAAAAAAAAGTTTGGCACAACGCCGGTACACGGCTCACTCTCTTGAAGATGAAAGTGTTAATATCATTATACCAATAAATGTGTGTCTCTATCGTCTGGGTTTTATTTAAGAATACTACTGGCGCAGTCGTAAGAGAGCTAAGCTGGTCTGATATCTACTGCAGCCAACGCATTGTCTGGGTGTCATAATACAAAATTTTCCATAGTTTGGTACAATCGAAGCCACTGTTAACTGACCACCCATATTTAACACGTTGCAATAAAGTTGACATCCGTTTACAAATGTACAGTTAACAGTGTGTTCGATTGTACAACAACTACACTACAAGCAACGTTTTCGGTCTCAACTGCGCATCGCGCTTCGTTATGCGTTTGCATTGTGATATTCGTCTTAAAGTTGGCAGTATTTGGTATAGCTTATTCATTAAACTTAAAATTACCGATTAATTTTATCAAAATTGTGTGTCTCATAGATAAACACAAAGAAACGCCTATAAGTGAAATGCAAAACAAAAACAATTAAAACGAAAACGCATGGAGTAGGTAAATGGAACTGATTTAATATAATGCATGACACATTTGAATACCCATATGAATTACCGGTCGTTTAAAAGTATACATAATTACGTACTTAATTTAACAATACATATATTCCTTTATGTAACGAAAGTTAGCCATATAAATTGTATGCTTTAATTTCGTTACATAAAGGAACAAGATTAACATTTTGTTAAATTGTGTACCTACATTATTTTTTAAAACAACCCTTAAACCAACGATGTACCGTAAAATGGGGTGAGTAGGGATTGCGAGGGCAGTTGGGCTATGAATGGGGAGAGTAGGGATGACAGAGGGGTGAGGTGGTTTTTAAAGGCTACTGCTACCTAAATAATATATTCTTATTACAAATGGAGCTATAGTAATATTCATAATCCAAAAGTGTCGATCCAACAATTTGCCCAACTCGCAGTATGAAATCCCATCTCACCCCAACTACGAGGGGCTACGGGGTGAGGAGGGATTTTGCGTTTATCGTTATGTTTAAAGTTATGAAATGGAAGTACCCAAAATCATAAGAAAACCTAAAATACAAACGACCAGAACATTTATTATATATCTTTTTACTATATAGTACTATCTAAAAATGAAAAATATATATATATATATATATATAAAAATAAAATGTTATCGAGGTTTGAATGTCAATTTTGTCCCTACTCACTGCGTTTTACGGTACTGCAATATGCACTTAAATCTTTCTTCGCAAAGCCATAAATACTCGATATTACTATAAAAACCATGATAAACACTATCTGGAAGTACGGAAACTGGGATTAATCATATGTGTTTTCCTGTTATTAGAAAATTCTGATTAATGTTTCCTATTTTTTACTCTAGTTCGGCAATAAACATAAACAACCTTCACAATATTTTTCTTTATTCAACAGCGATTATGGCACATATTTATAATAGAATAGAATAGAATTTTAGTCTAATTATTGAAGGGCGAAACGCTTAGTATCCGAAGCCTCAAAAATCACTTCTTATTGCGTCGATATAATAAAACGTAATCACTATTCAGCAAAAATAAAGTATGTACGTATCAAAGTAGCGGTAGATTGTATTCATAAACATCCCAAATGACAGAGGCAAGGCAACAAAACATGAACGCCGATCATTCAGTACTAGCGCATTACCGGCGTCGGCCTCCCGCGACACTAATGTGACACACGGCCTCCTCACTCACATTATTTAACCACTATTGTCCCGCAATTGTCTCTTTCAGTCTCTGTATGCCATCGGCTCCCTCTTTTCTTAGTTAATTGGACTCCATTATTTATTTTTCTTTCCTTGTTTTCGTCGTCGCGTCACTCTGAATGAGAAAATGAAATGTTTTTTCGGCCTCTTCTTACATAGTTAGTGAGTATTATCTCGAACTTTCCGCCCTTTCCTGCTGTGAAATGAGCTTGTTGATGTTATTCGTTTAGTAATTTGGAATTTAATTTGCGGACGATTCTCTTTGCTTTATAACTTTTTGATTTAAATTTTCTTTTGCATAATCATTGGTTTATTTGTTACATTACTTTTATGTTACATTACTATGTTACTACATTACTATGTTACATTACTATGTTACATTACTTTTGTTACGCCAATAGTTTTACCGGGTCTAGGTAATCATAATTATAAACTATAATGCAATTATATAGGTCGACCAACAGAACGCTTCAATAGGCAAGCTAGATAAAAAGTGACAAGTGATGCAAATATTGCAATTAGCTGTTAATTAATTTTCATCATCATGGTGGCCTTTTGATAATCCACTCTTGGATGTAGGCCTCTTACCACTTCTTCCATTCCTGGCGTTCTTATGCCCGATTCATCAAGTCCCGTCCTCCGTGTCGTCGGATGTGGTCCGCACAGCGCTGTGGTAGTCTGCCCCTCCCTCTGCTGTTCGCTCTGGGTCTCCATTCAGGGACTCGTCTTGTCTATCGACTCTCGTCCATTCTGGCAATGTCCCTCGCCCGTGCCCACCTTTTCTTCGCTATGGTAGCCATTAATTCATTTTACATAATAATAAATATTGGTATTTATTAATCGGCAAGTGTTAATACCCGGTTGTACTAAAAACACAAAATAGTATTATGAAAACAATAACGAGACTACGGTACTTTAAAGAAAATCCAAAAGGAAAAAAGCATTTCCTGAAATCCAATCATGTCTTATAATTGGCACTTAAACGAATGAACGCTATCCAATTTACCTCAATTGGTTCCTTCGAGAGTTATAAGTAGTAGTTAAAACGATTAAGCGGTCTATTTTCACCTACGTAGTCTACGTACTTCAAAAAGAAAGAAGATTTCAATGCAACCCGTATTTTAATTTTTGAGTTATTTTTATGATTGTCAATACACGGATTACTCCGACTTTTCTAACCCCATTCACGTTTTTATTTACAGTACACCTAATATAATATGACTCGTAAACTAATAATTACACTTTGTTCTCGGGGGTCAAAATATATCGGTCCACCCATCGCTTCGACGGACTAAAGTAGCGTGACTTCCAAAATTATAAAAAACTTAACTGAAGGACTTGTTGCATTTAGTAGTAACCTGTCCTTATAGACAGTTTGAGATTCCATTTTACAAAACCGGTTAAGTGCGAGTCGAGCTCGAGCACCGCGGGTTCCGTACAAACTCGTAAGTAGATACATGAATAGTTAAAAAAAAACTGTATGGCGGTTAGTCTTATCTCTAAAAAACGGTACAAGTTAGGAAAACCGTTATATGTTTCCTGTAATATTTAAATAGTACATTACTGCAGAGGCCGGGAAGTGAGGGGTTGCCGGCCGAGTACATATAGCTGGCCGAGCGAAGCGAGCTGATGTATGTATAGTGCTTTTCTCAAATATGAAATGAAATAAATAAACTTACTATAATAGCCTTACTTAATATTTTATATCACAAACTTTCTGTCAAAAGTGACATATTATATCCATAGACAATGCAAAAGCTGTTTCAGTTCACATTTTTACCGCCAATATTTAGATGAAATATTTTAAATGTGTATTCGCGTAGTTAAAATTGCAATTTAAAATTGTTTATAATGTGTTATTTGGTATGTTCATGTATATGTTATGTCAATGTATTTTTTTTTATTTACATTCCACATTTATTTGGGCCACAGCATAACGGCATTCAGCCATTAAAAAAACAAACAACGATTTTTGCTATATTTTCCAGTTTTATTTATTTAAAATTGACATGAACATAACAAATAATACTTTATAAACAATTTCCAATTACTATAAATTGCAAACTAAACCACAAGAATACACATGTAGAATTTTTCCTCTAAATATTCGCGGTAAAAATGTAAACTGAAACAGCTTTTGGTTGTATATTGTTTCCGAACGTGGACATGACATTTGCATTGACCGCTTTAGCTTAGTTGGTAGTGACCCTGCCTACGAAGCTAGAGGTCCTGGGTTCGAATCCCGGTAAGGGCATTTATTTGTGTGATGAACACGTATTTGTTTCTGAGTCATGGATGTTTTCTATGTATTTAAGTATTTGTATCTATTAAATATATCGTCGTCTAGTATCCATAACACAAGCCTTATTGAGCTTACTATGGGGCTAGTTCGATTTGTGTAAGATGTCCCCTAATATTTATTATTTATTTATTATTGTCTATGGATATAATATGTCACTAACGTCACTTTCTGATAGAAAGTTTCTGTTATAAAATAATATTTAGGGTAAGTAAGGATATTAGTAAGTTTATTTATTTCATTGCATATTTGAGAAAAGCACTATACATACCTCGGCGGGAAATGGGGTTGCCGGCCTCGTAACTATCTATATCTACTCGGCCGGCAACTCCTTACTTCCCGGCCTCTGCAGTAATGTACTATTGTATGAAACAGATACTCTCATGATGGTTTAATTTCAAGTTGATCTTTATTTTAGGTAATACCTATTCGTAAATTACAACATATGTTCTTATTCATGTTCTTTCTTTCTTTAAAGTAATTATAAACAAATTGTATACAAATAGTACTGAACCTTTAATACACTGTCATTGAGTAAATATACACGCACATAACATGAAATAAACTAACATGTTTGAACGTCCCTAGTGCAGAAATCTACGCTTAGAATACGCTTGGTGGTGTTGGAATACGAGTCGTAAAACAGAAACTTATTACCATAAATTGGCAGCGTTGTCTGTAAGGGAAATTGATTTCAGACACAACAACTATACACCTGCAGCCATTTTCGCAAAGTAAACCAGTATTTTATTACATTTTATGTCGGTTTTAAGTTGTATTCAAAAGTATCCTTAACATTGTTGGAAAGTTAATTGAGTATTAACATAATTATGAGAATCATGGTATACCTACATACATTGACAAGTACCTACATTTACATTATCATAATACAAAGAAGAGGATTAGAAGATTTTGAGTTGAATAATTTGGCTTTTATTTTATATCTAATAACGAAATTGTGATTAAATGACATAATAAAGAATTAAATAATAATAAATAACTTTTTTATTGCTGCTGTTACCTCTTTTCGTACAGTCATGTACTTTAGATTGGTTTTGACATTCCAAACTGTACATACCTATCAAAACCTATCAAATAAGCCTATACATGATAAGTTTATCTTATGTAATTTAAATGATCCTATGTCTATGTCATAATAATATTGTATTGTGATTCGATTTACATATCGAGGGTTTCAAGCCAAAGGGGCGTATACGCAATAGTCCTACTATTGCGTATACGCCCCTTTGGCCTGAAACCCTCGATATGCATTCAAAATTTAACCTCTGTTTTTACGACCATTATTATTTTACCCTCAATGCAATAAATATCAAGTCTGCAATGTGAGTCTTTAACAGACTAAGATCATCTTTAAGAAATCCGATCATTTTGATGAAGTTTTTGTTTTGTCTAATCTTTTATTTTGTCTTACGGTACATTAAGACGATGAGTTTATTCAACTTCTATTTAGACAATTTTTAACAACTTCAGAAACTCTACATTTAAGTAGTACTAAATTTTAATAAGTTTAGTATCGAATAAACTATTTCGGCACAAAATAGATATTTCGCCACTACTCGAATTTATGTTTCCAGAATACTTCAAGACCCAAAGTTACTAAGCTGTAAAGGAATTTAATTTTGTGACCCAATATTTATATTTTAACTAATTCCGAAGACTTGACTGTTTAAAAAAGTCCCTGTAACTTATGAACCTAGATTTATGAAAACACGTTCAACACACATCTGCAACTGTATGTGTACTTAAGAATATTAAATAAATTATTAATCATGCATAAAAATGAAAATTAATTTAAGACTACATATATACATAATCATGACATAAAACCGTCGATACCCAGCAATAGAGGTCTCCAAGCCACGACAGACATCAAAGTATGAAATACGTTTTTATGACACGGCGGTGACGGGCGGTCCTCTGTCATTTACGACGACATTTAGTGGGTACACGCTATTTTTAAAGCCACTTATATAAGTGAAAAATATCGGACACCGTTTTTAGGTAAAGGGTTCAGTTTCATATGCGGTTTTGCACTTGTAACTGGACGGACATATTTTGACTTCGAAACTTACAATGACGTAGTATTATTGAGTATCCCACTAATATTATAAATTTGAAAGTTTGTGAAGATGTTGGGATGTTTAGATGTGTGGATGTTTGTTACCTAATAACGGGGTAACAACTGGATGGATCAAGCTGAAATTAGGCATGTAAGTAGACCAAGTCCTGGATTGAACATAGGATACTTTACATCCTGGTAAAGAGTTCCTTTGGGACAATAACGGGAATAACGCGGGCCAAGCCGCGGGAAAATGCTAGTAGGGAATAAATGGAACAGAATTAATTAATGCGGACACCTAGTCTTCTGGTTGTTCAACCGAATAACAAATTGATGGTGTCTTTTTTACAAAATAATTTATTTTTGATTACTTTCAAAAAATGTTATGTACATTTTTTATTTTACTGTATTCTTTTATTTTAATTAAACAAAATTGATCACATTATTAAAAAATTAATAATGAGACAGTATTGAGGCTTTATGAGACATTGACACAATCACTCTGACGCGTGCAATAGCACACAAGGCAAACATTTCATATATTATTGGGTTAAAACTTATTATTATTAAAACCTGTGTATTTTAACATTTTACAGTTAACCTGTGTAAACTCTAATAAATTGACATAGAGATAGTTCTAATATGTAAAAACATAAGGAACGAAGAAAATGGTGTTTTGTACGTATTAGTACATATCTAGGTAATTAGGTAGTATATCATAAGGGCATGCAATACCAGTTTTACTTGTATGGGCCAGTACCGAAAAACCGGTTTTTCGGTATTGACTCATACAAGTGAAGCCTAATCATAACTATTTTGAATAGGAGATTTTTAAACAAGTACATTAAAACAGTTATCCATTTTTTTAGTACTGAAAAACTTTTTTTTTTTAAACTATACTGTTAAATTTACTCCTCAAACTACCCTATTCTGACGTCAGAGCGACAAAAATTGTGAAATTACAGATTTCTGTCAGTGTATGGGATTTATTGTCATTTTACGTCACTCTATACCGATGCGGGGAAGACAATCCTACTTTCTGGCCAAGGGAAGACGTAAAATTACCGCGGGCGGTAATATACTATGAAATCAAATTGTCTACACTGTCCTTCTACTACATACACACACATGTGGAAATTTTAAACTAGACTTTATACCTATAGTCGTTATGCAGTCTAGTCTTTAAGAACCTATCGCGACGAAACAGTTAATCTCAGAACGATAAATACCATAAATCTATTGATATTACGAATTAATAACCTCATCCCACTCATTAACCGGCAGCTAGCTCGCCATCTGTAGTCCATAATCAACAAAATAAAAGTTACAAATATCTGAAGGTTGCCGGGATCGACGTCGGGCACGCATGCCTGAAAAACTGGTACGAAAGTATGAATAAATCGTCCCGACTGGACGGCCGACAATTTGCGTGGTCGCCCAGCTTCATTATTTCGCCACCTCATATTTTTGGGTGTTTATTAATGATTTTGTAATTGGCCGTCTGTCGCTCGCATTCGTATTTACGTGCTCCATTAACTGAATTGTTTGGCATTTCATGTACAATAAATACCACAAATATTTTCTATTGACGAGTAGTGTCGTGTGTGAAAATCGAACCGGTGTGTTTGAGTATCATCATTGCAATTATAAATTTATAATGCGAGCCATATAAATTGTTTTTCGATGAACGTTTGAATTAATGTATACTTATACCGATATTTATTTCTAAAATCCGATGCGTAAGTATATACTAATAAACAGTAGAACAGTTTTTGCAGCATTTTATTTTCGTCATTGTCGTCTCAATCTAGGCGTCGTCTTTTTAACAGTATATTTAAATGAAACCGGTCTAGTGCGAGTTGGACTCGCGCACCGAGCGTTCCGTACAAACCCATAACGCCCATACACGCCCATATACTTGAATAATTCAAGATAATCTGTATGTTCGGACAAACTTAACTTTGCTGTTGTAAAACTGCTGTAATACTTTGATTTAGGTCGTGGTTAGTTTAGTAGTAGCAAATAAGGTTGTGTTAGGATTTTTGCGCCTTTCTAAAAAACTATGCAATTTAGGAAAACTGTTATATTTTTCCTGTAATATTTCGGATGATATTAATAATTAGTAATTATTACAGATTTTTCTTCTTTCATGATTAAAAAAAAAAATGTTATCGGAATCTACAAATTAAACCTGATTTCATTTGATACCCCACTTAATATAATAGCACAAATATAAATTTTCGGCCCTCTTTAAAAAAAAGTAAAAGAGGTTTAAGATTTTTATTATGTCCAGTAGGCTCGGGTGAGTGATTTTTAAAACTGTTCCAAATTTCAAATAGATAGCACCAGTAGTTCCGGAGATATCGGACTGTGACAGACGGACGGACAGTCAGACAGAGTCGCACCATAAGGGTTCCTTTTTTACCATTTTGGTACGGAACCCTAAAAAGACGATGCCTAGCGTAAACATTTTATGAAACTGAAGGACAGTACGGAGGCTGAGTATATCCTACTCTTTGGGATGCTGAATTGCTAAGATCTTGCAAGACTAGAGATAAATGTAGAAATAACACGATGGACGTCAGTACTTGTAACGTAATTTCCGTACCTATTCATTTCTAAGCGCCCCCTCGTGACAATCAACCCCTCACCACCTTAAGCCCATAAAACACTACCCTATTGAAGAAAACAGTATCGATATCTCGTTTGAAATATGGTTTAAGTTGGGCGCTCCCTAAACAAACATAATCGATATGGGACGCTTCGTGCCCTGTGATCCTCCCGACTTATAACTTTCCAAGAACATTGGAAGCTAAGCCGCGGTGCCGTTCGGATAAATTTGTATTGATTGGGAAAGAATGACATGTAAACGATGCCTTTTTGAGAAAAATACACGTATGTTTATAACCTTAGAAAGAGTATGAACATGCTCTTAAGTAGATACATTCAATACATTTTTATGTGAATTCGATGAGCGTCTTACGTTTAGTACGGGCGTATTCCAAGAAAAAATTACCCTTGCGTTACCGATAATACGAGTATGTACATTTGAGCTACGTTCTCCGAATAGTACATTACACAACTAGGGTGGTAATACAAAGAAAGGCCGAGATCGTAGATGTTTGCAGCCCGAGTTGCAAGCGAGGGACGTAAATATGCGATCGAGGGCTTTCTTTATTACCTTCCGTGTTGTGTAAATAATTTTATGTCTACACTTGGCCAGAAAGCGGCTTTTTTCGTACGCGTAGCGTGCGGAAAAAGCCACTTTATGGCCAGGTGTGGCATAAAATATAAAAGATACAGAAATTATAGTTATATCGTGTTTCGCTGTACGTTAGTCGGTGCTAACTCACCCATCAAATTCGCAATAAAAATGTGGTAGTAGTTTGAATCCTATACCTCTACATTTCTCAAAACAAACAAAAACACTTAAGAACTATGGCCAGAAAATCTGTTAAATTAGAGTCACGCAGAACACACATTGGCTTTAAACTAAACCATTGCATATTGCGTAGGGAATAAAAATTATCATGAATCACTTTAAGAACATGACTCAAAAGTATATTGAGGGTGACTACGCTAAGTCTAGAGAGGTCGAAAAAAGGGTTTATTAAAAAAAATACATATGGCAACATCACAAAGCAAGAAGATTAATTAGTTTGGATACTTGGAAAATATCTTTCCGTTTAATAAGTACCTATATAAAGTGTCCACACACCATAAATATCCAGGTCAGTTTTGCACAAATCGATCTACTTCCAATCAAATTAAATGATTTGTTTCAGGATCTTTGATAAATTTTGTTTATATTTAAGTAGTATATTTACATGTATACAAGCGTTGCTTAGTTTGTGGTTGGGATTAGATCGTTTGTGCAAAACTGTCCTAAATATTTATTTCAGGAGGTATGTAGACATATTATATACTTAATAAATGGAACAATATTTGCCAAGTATCAAAACTAATTAATCCTCTTGCTTGTTATGTTGCCATATGTATTTTTTTAAATAAAACCTTTTTTTCAGCGTCTGCAAACTTAGCGTAGTCGCACTATATGGAAAGAATAACGATTTTTCATTAGGAGAAATACGCTACTAGTAATACATAGATAGTACATTACATACCGAGGCCAGTAAAGTAAGAAATGTCTCAGATCACATGTAATCCAAAAAAATCTGAGGCTTTTTTATTTACTGGCCAAGGTTTGTATACTATTTTTCTGTTCGACGGAACCAGAAAGCGGCATCTTCGTTTAGCGCAGTCGCCGGCAAGGTGACGCTTTCCGATCGGAGAGCAGAAATAACAGTTCCGGGACTGTTTACATATAAAAGCGACACCAACGAGCATCGGATCCAATTTTAAACGAAGTTCAGTCCAAGGACCTTAAAATAAATAGCCAGACGTAGTCTCTCTAACAAAGAACTGAAGCACCTCTAGTCCGCCGGTTTCTTTAACGCTGGTTGGTCAGGTCAATGTGAGCATGCTGCGAGTATTAGGAAAAAACTTGTTGATGTGTGCGTGCGGCTCGTAAGTACAAAGCAACCGGCCGACTAGAAATGCTTCACTTATCTGTTGGCGAGGTTCCGTCCGGCTTTTTATTTTAAGGTCCTTGGTTTAATCATAGAATTTCAACTTGTGATTTTATGGGGAACGAAAATCTGGATTAACGTAAAAGGTAGTTGGGACACATATAACAGTTAAAAAGCTTTTTATAGAATTGGGAGTCCGTTAAAAAGTTATGCGACCTGTTAAGAAGTTTGACGGGAGCGGAATTGGAAAAGCTACTCCACGGCATTTTCACAGATTTAATATGAAAGATTTCTAATAATGATGTACAGTCTGTGCGGAAAGAGAATAGGATTTAGATTTGGGGGCGCTGTAATGCTTTTCTACCGTAGGTATTTGCCGTATTTGCCATACTGGTTAGGTTAGGTCCGTTTTTCGCCACGCCTATTCTCTTTCCGGACAGACTCTAATAAGTTTTCTTTACTTGAATTGATTCGGACTATAAGGTTCACTTTAATTTGTAAGAGTAGGTAGGCGGCCTGTGCCCAACAATGTTGTATATACATAGATGATGATAAGGTGGAAACCCGATTCCGATTGTGTGATGGCCATGTGACGAAAAGGCCAAATACTTAACCAAAGAACTCAATGTTGTATCACATCGGTAGTCGTATACAAAAAAACCGGTCAAGTGCGAGTCGGACTCGCGCACCGAGGGTTCCGTACAAACTCATAAGTAGATACGCGAATAGTTCAAGAAAAACTGTATGTCGATTTGTTTAGTAGAAGCAAATAAGTATATGTTATGATTTTTGCAAATTTCTAAAAAACAGTGCAAGTTAGGAAAACAGTTAGATTTTCCCTGTAATATTTAGAACCTGACGTGTAATGATTCTATTTAATAGCAAGGACCATTAAATCAAGAGGACTGTCATTCTCCATACAAAAAGCTGTTCCCCGAATTTACAACGCCATCTATGTATAAGCTTGGTAAAATAATTATAATATTATTTACAATTATTTAACTTTGCAAACGTGACACAGTATTTAAATGTATTTAAATTTATTTATTATTATCTGTTTACGAACTAATTGTTACAATACTATGTTTCTTTGTTCAATTATAACATTGTTAAATGTTTAGTGTTTTAGCGCCATCTAGTTTTGCCCGGAAATCCCCTAGCGTGAAACATGCCATCGCTTAGTTTTGCTACTCGCCGCTAGGGATTCCAAGTTTTGTAAATTTCTAAAAAGGTATTAAAGTTAGCAAGACCGTTCTATTTTTCCTGTAATATTCAGGTTGATATTTATAATTAGTAATTATGACACATTTTTCTGATCAGTAACTTCGGAGATAATAGGGGGGGAATGGTACATAAAAATGTATAAATCAAAAACTACTTATTTAAGAAAAAAAATAAAAATGGTGTTTTAATTTACAAATTAAGCCCTTTCATTTGATACCCCACTCAATATAATAGCCCTACTTTCAATTTTCAAAGTCCCATTACGGAGCCTTTTAAAAAAAAAGTAAAAAAGGTACAAGATATTTTTTATGTCCAATAGGCTCGGGTTAGCTACTTTTAACACTATTCCAAATTTCAAATCGATAGCATCAGTAGTTCCTGAGATATCTGGCTGTGACAGACGGACAGACAGACAGACAGACAGACAGAGTCGCACCATAAGGGTTCCTTTTTTACCATTTTGGTACGGAACCCTAAAAACTATTGTACAATGCACACCTTAAAAGTAAATGTTTTTTTTTTATTTACATTAAACCATCTTGCAGGCCTAGGCCTACTATTTTGTATGAAATTGCAATGAAGGTCTCTCGTCTAGCCGCACCGGAATCGAGGTACTTTGCGGCCTATTATAAGGAACGTAACGTCAATATTTCATTGCATATTTGAGAAAAGCATTATACATACCTCTGCGTGAAAAGGGGTTGCCAGGCTCGTAACCATCTGGCCTTGCCTCAAAGACTACTATTGTATACTTGGGTATAGACTGGCAACTCAGCCGATTTCAAGGCAACCTACATGTGCAGCCATCTATCCCGTGTGAACGGTACTAAAATACGTATATATATATATATATATACATATATATAGTTATATACGTACCTATATAGATATATATAGGAAGGTAATTGTAATTTATCGTATTTGAAGGGTCCACTGCAATAACGATGAATGTTCAAAATTATTGTAATTCCCAGTAAATACGCTATTCGAACACATGACGCGAATCACGTATTTACTTAAAATTTAATAATTTTGAACATTCTTCATTATTGCAGTGGACCCTTCAATTTTGTCAGATGGTCAGTAAAACGTATACTTGATGCCGAAATCATTAATTGTTCGGCAGTAAGTAAGTTTTACATGGCATCTGACGATATGTGTACATATGGGCAGTTACGCATAGATGCAAAAATAAACCACAAGATTTCATTTTATAGTTTTATATTTTTGGAAGTGCTCAAAGGCAGATTTGAAAATTTTTAAATCGTCCATTAGCTGTGTTTACGACATAAGACTGTTAATGAGTTTGCACCAATTTTGTATAAAAATTCGGACAGTTTTTTTTAAACAAAATACGCTTTCAGTCTTTCTTTGTGTGTTTCACAAGTCAAATCTCACTTATCACAATAAATAACACGAGTCTTTTATCTGAAACCAAAAAGCGCAACACAAAGAGTCTTATCTCACGAGTCTGCTCACAATAACGAGATTCAAATTATAAACGGAGGAGGTTACGCTCAACTCGACGTTAAAATAATATTGAGATCCCCGATTGAAACAAATAGGAACTTTGTGAAATTTAACCGATGCCGACAACAAATATAACCAAACTTTAAAAGAGAAAAAACCAAAACAGTTTTACAACTGACATGTGTACTGTGTTGCCATAACATTTGAAGTCGTACTACCATTCTAATCTACTTCATCTTTATTTTAGGTTGAGAATTGTCAAAAGGTGGAAATTATGACCTACAAATAATTCAATAAACGTGTTAATTCAAAAATAGTAATAATAATGAAATAATTTGTAAAAGATTTTTATTATGCATGATGACAATGGTAGTTTTGTCCTGTATGCTGGCAAGAAAAGTCTTAATTATCTAGATTGGCTGCGATCAAGATATATTATGTTACTATAAGTATATTTAATAAATGTACATTATTATTATTCCTTATTTATATTGTTTATATTTTTGACGTTTTTACTTATTTCCTTGAATTAATTTTTGATTTTGAACTTTTGATTGTGATCATGACTTTAGAAACAAAAAGTAGTTAGAGGTTTCGTTCACAAGGGATAGATGGCAGATGTGTTTAGCGGTCCTGTTTCAATATACTAAGAGAACATAGCATGCCTTGCCTCGCTCGGCCGCTTATATGTACTCAGCAGGCAACCCCTTACTTCCCGGCAGTAATGTACAATTTCACACATTAACGTTATAAAATAATATACGTATGTAAAGTTCATTATAAGCATCTTGTCTGTGACATAATTGTCAAATTTATTAAGCCATAATAAATTTATTAAGACATAATTTATTAAGACATAATTGTCAAATTTATTCAGCCAAGTTATTAAGCCATCTCCACGATTACTAGAACTGGCGAGGGGCAGGGAAATGTTCAGTTGCCATTTTACGGCGACAGCCATTTGCGGGACGGCCTGCCTAATTACGTTCGTCTGGGACCATAATAGATGTTTTACTCGCTCCCAAGTAAGGAAGGCTCCAATTAGCTACTTAAAATAGGGTTATTTAGTTTACAGCGTCACCGTTAGCAGAGTGGAAAGTTAATGGCGTTGCGATAACATTGCAGTCACAAAGTCGCTGAATGTATGTGACGTATTATATATGGACCACACCGACGGTGCTTACCAGGCTTAGGGTTGTCATACGTCAGGATTTTTGTCTCCTTGTCAGGATTGCAGGCGGGGTTGGAAAGTGTGAGGATTTTTCAGAGACATTCGATAGGTTTATTAAAAAAACGATATACATTTTTCCTGCTTACTCTTGAATACTTTTCAATATTAGCAGCAGCAATCACCTTGAAGTTTGAAGTTAAAATACCTAAGGGCGCGGACCCATGGCCACGGCACGGCGTCGTACGCCGTGGAACGGCGCGGCGCGCGCCATAGAAACTGTATGGCGGGCGCCGTGCCATGGACATGGGTCCGCGCCCTTACTGTCACAATTGATATAGGTACACCACCTCACTAGGCTCTCTACCTGCTTTAATAATCGGGAATCGTTCTTTCTCAAAGAGCGAAGAAGAAATGTCCGGACTTTCAGAGTGATGTCAGGATTTTTGTCAGGACACTTAATTTTTTTTTTTTCATATGGCAACCCTGCTTTGACTGTTTTTATCCTTTGAAGCGCAACGTAGCGGAGAGGGCCAATATTACCCATAGAATTTAAACTTTTTCTGCTCCGCTTCAGTAGACATGGGTTACTGCGATTATATTGGTTAATATTAGTGCGCGGAGAGCACTCCTCTCCAATAAACTGACAGTTTTAAAATACGTACATGGTGCGTTTACGCACCGTATATACGTAATGCCTGTTTTGGGTTTGAGACACGGGTTCTATTTGGCATAAGTCAATTGCACGGGTTCCCTTTAAGCATTAGTCAATTTGTCCGGGATGTAGTCCAAAATTTTAATTCGCATAATTTTATTTTCCTTTAGCTTAAACGAAAAATAATTTAATTATTTTTTACGCAAGTCACTTAGAATAGGTTAGGTTTATTTTATAGTCATTCCTGAAAACTCAAGAATCAAGATCGACCCGTTGTCATACTTTTTAGGTATAATGCGCATTCAATAAATAATATTAAATAGAGTTAGCTAAATAATTAAACAATAATAAAGTAACTACTAAATTCTAACTTACCCATGTTTTTGGAACAAAACTTAATAAAAATGTTCTCAAAATTAAGACCATTTGCAACTCTTCCGTCATCATCATTAATTCTAATTTAATCAAGGCGAAAAAGCTTCAAGTAAATTTAATTATTTTGGAACAAGCCCGACTACGAAGTTTGAACAACACGGCTACAGAGAAGCGAAAAATACCGACGAAAATTACGTTCACTTTTTGTTATTCCTCGACTGAAGCGAGTAAAGGTTTCCCTACCTTTTGACTTAACTCACGTACCTACGTGGATGTATGTATAATGTACACAATTATTCAATAACACAAATAATACGATTGTAAAACAGTAAAATAAAGCATTGGCTCTTATGAATATAATATTTTATTTTATTTAAACACACATAAGGTTGGCTTATATGTGAAAAGAGTATTTTTGGTTAGCTGTGCTAGGCATTAGTACCTGTTACTGAGAGTGACAGGATTTGCCATAGGTTCTCAGCGTAACGTCAGTCAATATTTGGCAGTTCTGATGCTTATGTCTGCAAATATTGGTAATATCCTGTAAATGCGACTTTTCGCCTTTAGAATAACGTACAGTCAGCAACACTAGCAAGCGAAGCATCGCCTCATAATGAAATGTTCATGCAATGTCGCTGCGCAATTCGATTTGAACCGATTTTACTGACGGAATATCTGTGTAGATTTATTGTAAATATTATAAAATCTTTGCCCCAGAATATAGTTAAATATTACTTAATAATGTGATTTGCTTACGGTAAAAAAAACAGTATTCCAAAAATAAAAGAAATGTGGACAAATGCGACAGGAATTAAAAATTGGTTCCCTGCCAAACAAAACAAGGTTTACTCGATACATTTCTGTAAAGATGATTTCTGTGCAACTACCAAGCTACGACGATATTGTCCAAAACTGCAATTCCAACCATTAATATTCTCCAAAGGATAAGTAATGGAGAGAAAGAGGAGAGGTTAATGAAAAAAATCACTAATAATCTTAAATTACGTTTGCTTTATTTAAGATTGTTGAAATTATTGATGAACATTTAGTTTATTATTATATTTTTAACATGGAACATAATAAAAATTGTTTACTTATCTGGTTGAGATATTAATTAATTTTATTTAATTCAATTTTTTTATGTACTTCGGAATATACTATAAATAATCGGTTTTCCGCTTGATAATCGATGCTTTTGAATCGGTGTCGCGTGATTTTATGTTCCCCATCACTACATTGCACTCTTGTCATCAAACGTCAAACGCAAAAATCTGTCACGCATGGCTCTCATACAAATCGAGGAAATTTTCCCTTTTATCTCGATATATTTCTGCGCGAACCCGTCTTGAAAATTTTGATGTCAAACGCCAACTCCGTGAAACTCAGTCGAAGCCTTTCCAATACGCCTACAACTCAAATGGAGAGCTTTTGTATCTCGTACTGTTAGGTTTTCAAAAACAAATATGGTTTTGCAATTCACGCTCGCACCCACGCCCGCAAACAAACTTCGCAGGATGGCGACATACGACGAATACGTCAAGACATCATCATCATCATTGCTGCTGTACATCACGATCTTTAATTTGTGACCCATCCGCATCCCAGAAAATTACCTTTGAACGAGCAATTCTTGTATACTTCTTATTTACTTATTTCGGGAATCTCGGAAAACGGCTCTAACGATTTCGATGAAATTTGGTACGTGGAGGATTGCGAGGGCGAATAATCTAGCTTGGTCTTATTCCTGGGAAAACGCGTGTTTTCAAGTTTTCATGCATGTTTCTTACGTCGCGCAAAAGGATCGGTAATTTCAATTTTATCAACGTGGTTTCGTTAGCGTACTTAGTTGTTGCTACCTTTAAGAACTAGATGCGCCACAGGTCAAGAAAGAAATTCTAGAAAAATCTAAAATCACCCGAAAGCAATAATAAATACCTATTGCCTTGGTTAATTTTCGTCCCAACTATAGGTAGTTTCACGAGAGTTGAGGCCACGCACACATCAACACTGTCGTGTAATGACAGCGAGATTTTGAAATTACTGTTCTTTTTTCGTATCGATAGCAAGTTCAATAGTGAATTGCAAGATAGACCAAAAAGTTTCGTTAAACTATATTTACTCATTCATTCATTTCATTCATTCACTTTTTTTGCAATGAGTACTTCATGTAGCTGTGTGTGTAATCATTCACCTCAACTCTCGTAAAACTACCTATACCATACGTGATATAAGGTTATAATTACAGATCTATGTATAGCGAAACTAGCGGCAACATGATTGTATACTGAAGTCGAGTTCTCATGTGTTTTTGTCCAAGCGACGCTCTGTCGCCCAAGTACTACTGGTCTTTGAATACTGAAAATGCTTACTACAATCTGAGTATTCACAGACCAGTACCTGGCCGCTTAGTAACCTATAAACAAATCGCAGTTGACTCTTAGAGAGCTCGCATACAACAGACTTTTCTCAAACATGGCATGAAATGTTGACATTACGTGCCTAAAAATAGGCCGCAAAGTACCTCGTTTCCGGTGCGGCTTGACACTTGGCACGTAATGGATATTTTTTTTTAATTTCCATTCCACATTTATTTGGGCCACAGCATCACGGCATTCAGCCATTAAAAAAACAAAAAACGATGTTTGCTACAGTTTGCAGGGTTGCCAGCCTCGTAACTATCTGGCCTCGCTTCGCTCGGCCAGCTATATGTACTCGGCCGGCAACCTCTTACTTCCCGGCCTCTGCAGTAATGTACTATTTTATCGGCCGATAATTTAGTCGAATTTCTTATTAGTATGAACATTACATATTCAAAAAGTCTGTAGTCTGCGGACTGGCTTACGATCAAAATTTGCTATATGAGATTCGACCTTAAGTGGGTCACATACTAAAAATCCTAACTGAACGTAAGATGAGTGTGTACCCAACGTCATTTATTCCAAAACTCACCTCCATTACCCGATACTCTGGCCATCCGTTGTTTCTCGCAAACAGTCGCTTTATGCAAATCCCGCCATAGTTCGTTACCTCCGCTAAGATTTGTTAAATGTGTACATATGTTATTTTGTTTTGTTACAGGTAAGGCAGATTTTATCGCAAAGCTGTGCCCGTTTGCGTTTAGTAAGTTGTTTGTTGGTCGTTATCTCTACATTATACTTTGCATATGCGCGCTTAAAACATTTTAAGATAAATTGTAGTTTCAAAAAATATATCGCGTAACATTTTGATAGATTAATGTAAACGATTAGCGTTAGATATAATGGTCATCACGAGTAGGTACCCCAATATTTAAAACAATAATACATTACATTTATTTTACTACCCTAGTTATAGGGTGGTAAAATAAAGAAAAGCCGAGATCGCAGATGTTTGCGGCCCGAACTGCAAGCGAGGGACGTAAATATCCGATCGAGCGCTTTCTTTATTATCTCCCGTGTTGTGTACATAATTTTATGTCTACACTTGGCCAGAAAGCGATATTTTCCGTACGCGTAGCGTGTGGTAAAAGCCACTTTATGTTCTGTTATGCTAAAGCAATTCATGAAAAACGTGGAAGAACACATTACAGTTATAAAAGCACTTTACTATAAGCGTCGTGATTTCTGTAGAGCAGCGATCGGTAACCTGCGGCCCGTGAACCGCTTACTTGCGGCCCGCGAGCCTCCATAGCATAGCAATTTTCTATGTTAAAGGTCGATATGTTTAGAATTGTATAAAATCACCTGTTATTAATATAGTGCGGCCTGCGCCAATTTCGTTAACTACTATGTGGCCCTGTCTGCTAAAAGGTTGCCGACCGCTGCTGTAGAGTTATGCCTATTGTCTAAACAAGACAGTTTTATTAAACCGCGACTGTACATAAAATAATTCACGGAATATCTAAGCCCTGTTCTTGTAAATTGTTATACAAGATTTCCGGAACACTACTTGAAATAACGGAGTTTCTCAAGTAGTGACTTCAAGTCTTTGTGGCAACAACTAAACTGACTCTGGGAAGTTCAGTCTCTAAGGACTTAATCTCCCTGGTTATCATTTTAATACTGCTCATAAACCTTTGTTGGTCGTTTGGCCCTGAAATATTAGCAAATTAGAACTTTGTCGTATTATCTAAGAGCAGAATTTCATGTCACTTTGTCTTTGAGGTCTATTGTGAAAGAGTTATAACAGTTTAATATCCGTAGGTATGAATATATCGTAACATATAGATGATAAAGCCATCAACTCGTCGATCCCACTTCGTTGGGTCACTACTTGAAATATCGCTTAAACTCCACAATGGTTGAGAAAGCCTATTCGGTTACAGAATATTTAAACGACAGTGGTTCAAAGTATCTAATATTGCGAGAGACATATAGGAAGGAACAGCAGTGCTAGTACAAGAAGAAGGTTATAAATAGAAAATGAATGAGAGTACTATATTGTCATTGTATATTGGATGGCTAACATTACGTAACGGTAGTATTTACGGCATAAGTTGTCTTCACAATGTGCACGCTTTTAGACGATTTCCTCACCAAATAAATAAATACACCATGCTGATCTGAATCGGGGGCCGATTCTCCCCGATGGGATGCAGCCTTTACAAAACTCTATAGAAATATATCGAGATAAAAGGAAATAGTTCGTCAATCTGTATGGTAACCAAGCGTGTAACGTTTTTCGCTTGGCATTTGACGCCAAAAGTGTAATTTAGTGATGGAAAACATAAATTTTCCATTTCATTTGGTGGTATGTGAATTGAATGAATTATACCATTATTATCTGAATTCCGTACCAACGAGTCTATACTTCGAGAACTCGGCTTCAAGCAGCGTCTATCATCTTTGGTACAGTCTCGTATCCTCACCTTTTTTGGTCACATATGCCGCCGAGGGGAGGTGGCTATTGAGCGACTTGTGGTCCAGGGAAAGGTCGAGGGTACCAGGCCACGCGGAAGATCGCCTATGAGGTGGACTGACCAGATAAAAGCGGCAGTAAATGGCTCATCATCACTACATGAATGCACGAGGAAGGCGGCCATCAGAGAAGAGTGGCGGCGTGTTGTGAACCAACGCCTGAAGTGATGACCACGACCACTCTGTCAAGAGTGATAACGACAAGGAAGAAGATCAGATTTTGAAATCTGACTATAATATTGACGGCAACTGAAGTTAACGGCGTGTAACATAGGTCGCCGCCACTTCTTTTTAGCACGCGGAGTACATACACTTTTACCGTCTACCTCGATATATTTCTGTGCAAAATTCTATCGTCATTTCGTCGGATTCATCATCATCGATGGAATCGAATTAATAGGCGTGCAACTTTGAGGACCAGGATATGATTGAGATGCAGGAAAGATAGTAAAGGTGATTAGTCGAGCTTTGTTGTATATACAGTGACCACACTGGAACGTTACGCCATTTGTCACTGTTCTTAATTTAGCCGTGTAGATAATCATACTTCGAAGAAGTACGCCCAATTTGCATTACACGGCATCACTACGCATACGACTCTCAATAAGTTGTACATCTATAAACCATTGAGATATAAACTTAAGTGTAAATATGAAATCATGAATGATCGTTTTACTCCAATCTATGTAGATCCTATTAAATCATGTCTGGCTGTCGCGAAAATGTCAGAGCGGCTCTGATTACCCGCGATTGGGCGAAATTCGCTTGAATTAGGTCGATGATGTTAGGCTCAATAGAGGCTTTAGGTTCGAGAGGCATTGTAGCATTATAGTCCGGAAATTGTACCGTCAAGGATTTCATCATAGCCCGTACATCGCAGTGATAAGGCAGTATTAATTGCAATTTGCGTCTCACTCTTGCGCATTCTGAAGAGGGAGTCAAAGCGTTTATCCGCGTGCTCTAAGTTATTTCTTATAATCATTCACTGAAACCGTTCGTACAAACCCGACTGTTTGAATACTATTAGGTACCACTAAGTACACCATTTTTTCTAGGAGTCAAGAGAAATCCCCTTCAAGAAATGCGGAAAACATGTACCTACACAAAAAATTAACACCATACATCGGTTTGTTAAGGATGCTTAAAAAACAAAAGAACTTTTATACGGAAAATGAAGCGATCTTAAGCCGTATGATTAGATCGCATTAACGTTTAAAACCACTGTAAGGAATAAACACAATGCGCACGAAATAAGGTCCTAGCGATTTTATCACACGTCAAGGCAAATTATCTCTGAAGCCGGGCCGTTGAGTGCCTCGTAAAAGAGCCACTACATTTATATTAGGGCCATATCAGTGATCTCGGTCATGCAAAACGACCTTCAAGAGCCGAGCCATCATAGGGACTGGATAAAAACAGCCCTCGAGTTAAGGCGGGCTCTTAATACAGATGTTATCTAGGATTACATTCGTTTACAGCTAAGACTGGGATGTGCTGACGTTGCGAGGTAAGACGGTGCCGTGCGTGGGTCGAGGATGAGTTAGAGGCTCGTAGGAGAGAGTGGTCGAGGTTTGCATTGTTCTATACCAGTTAGCTATACAATATTTTTACTGCACAAAAGAAGAGCATTAGAAACTTAAAGTCCAAAACAGCATATTACTGTAAATAACAGGCGTTCTTATAGCTAATAAACAAAGATTGTACCGACTATCCGGCCTCTTTTATAATCATCGACTAGTAGGCGGTTGGTCGGCAAACGACACCGCCTGTCTTCTACTTTAAATTAACTTCAACGTCGTCAAAAAATGTCCATACCTACCAGCGATTTTCTTTTTGGCATTATATTTGAATTGTGCTTGCTCTTTCTACTTACTTACTTATTTTGCTTGCTTTTTACTACATCTTCTACTTCTTCTTTAGCCTTTTTCAACCACTATAGTGTAGGCCTCCTTCAACTTTCTCCATTCCTCTCTGTGTTGTACCCTTCGTATCCAATTTGAGCCAGCGACTTTCCTCACGTCATCTTTCCAGCTCATTTGTGGTCGTCCTTGAGGGCGCTTTTCTCCCCACGGTTTCCATTCCAGGATACGCTTGGACCAAGACATCTTATTTCGAGCCACGTGTCCAGCCCACTTCCATTTGAGGGGCGCTACCCGTTTCGTTACGTCTGCGACTTTGCATTGGTTCCGAAGCCATTTATTTGTTTTGCGGTCCGACAATCACACTCCTACCAGTTTTCTCTCAACCGCCTGCTGAGCTACTTCCAGTCTGTTTTACTATAGTATGTATGTAAACACTTTATTGCACATAAAATCACACAGAAGCAGTACAAAAATCAATGGTTATGTACAAAGGCGAGCTTATCCCTGTAAGGGATCTCTTCCAGCTAACCTTACTTATAGTATTGCCTGTACTAGGAGCAATAAATTAAAAAGTAGATTGTACTCCTCAAACTGAACAACATTTGTTCAGCGGCATTTAAAAATAACTTGTGTTTTAATTTTTAGAACACTTTAAAGTTTATTTGAAGCCGCAATATATTGCGATGTTTTTTATGTTTGTAGCGTGAGGGAATGCAACCGAATAGTGAAAAAACCGAGTATCGGTTTTAACCGTCCGGTTTTAACCGATTTGAAACTCGATTTTTACTCGGTTAAAAACCGAGTTTTCTAGTGTAAGATCTTTAAGGAATTATATTAATATATTTTTTATCACACTTGCTCGAAAATGGTGTTGTTACACGTAGGTTTTGCGGGCCGTAAATGACATATTACGCCCTTGTTTTTTTTTTTATTTGAATACGTTGGTTCTGTTTTACTCTTATTTGTCATCTTCAAAGTAAACGAAACTTACTTTTTTAACTTTTATTACTGAAATATTTATTTAAAGAGAACTGTTATTGCAAATACATGTAAACACATATTTCGGTAACATTAATTAAATGATTAAATAGTGTATTTCAGTATTTTGCAAAATTAAAATCAACTAAAATGGCCGTTTTAGGTCTTTACCGCTGTGGTTTCCGAACGTGACTCGCATTGTCTATGGACATATGTCACTAATGTCACTTTCTCTTTTAATAGTTTCTTGTCATACTGGGTCGATTAGTAAAGTTGTTTTATTAAGATTTCCTCACAAGTGTGATGAAAAATCATAAAAACCACGTTAAATACTTTGCTTACTGTAAAAAAACTCGGTTATTAACCGAGTATTCGATTCGAATTCGAGTTTAACCGTGGAAAAACCGATAGTCGGTTTTCGGTTGTGGCTGCATTCCCTACGTGACAAGCGACGTCAATTAGACTGATGTTAACGTACATTGAAAATACTATTTAATTTGTATGAAAAACATAAAATCTAAAGATTACATAATTTTTAAAAGTTGTTGGATGAAAGTTTTATTGTTTGATGAGTAGAATCTACGTTTTAATTATTTGCTCCTGTTGCAGGCAACACCCGCATATGTGATGTGAAAGACCAGGCGGGAAAGCCGACTATCCGACCTCATTTATAGTAGCTAACTGATTAGTTGACTAGTCGGCCAAGTCCACAGGCGCATCACCGTCAGAAGTGGCTCGCTCCGCGATTTCGCCGCGCACCTATTAGTTCCAAATGTTGCCCCTCCGGAAGGGCTTAGCGAGCGACTAGAAAGAGCACGCGTTATGCGATAGAGAGAGACGATCGGCTGCGGTGCGTTCCGTCCGGTGGTCAGACCCGAACGTCAGTTTTGTTAGGAAAATAAACTTCTGTAAGTAGTGGGTACTATTACTTATTCTGTGTCACTATGAATAAATGATTACCTACTTCAAGATATCATTCCTACATTTTGAGAAAGGCATTAGTTCCTTAATCCAAAAAAGAACTCTAGTTAGGTAGTTTTACTCGTATCTGTGAGCCGCGGCGTATAGATGAATCCTAAAATGTTTATGAACGAATACGGTTTTAAACGATGTTGCAGGGGATTTCCAGGGGTACTTACATAAAACTATTAACCTGACTTTATAGGAACTTACTTAAATAAATACAAAAACCTAATCAAAGTTAGGAATAAGTACAATAATAAGGAAACCGTACAAACAACGGAACCAAAAAAGTTACTAAGTTCGGCTCTGCGAGTTTGATTGTTATGGTAAAAGGAGATTGCCGACGCGTCTATGGGGCCTCGTACCAAATCAAAAGTCATTGTGTCAACACGAAACCGACTGTATCTTAGAGAACAAGAAACTGCCTTTCCGAATCACTAAATCCCATTAAAATTGTATTCGGAGATCAATAGGAAATTGAGATTGATTTCCTGATTTCGAAGTTAGTTTTTGCGTAGCAAACCGTCTAAATATTTGTCAACCGGCCAAATACAAAATCACCTAATAACTTTAATTCCTGACGTTGTCGAGACTTCACTTAACTTAGTCGTATGACATGTCATTTCAGATACCTGTGTTAGGTTTTTTATTGTGCCTATTCAGATTGTTAAAATGTTATTATAAAAAAAGTTCTTTGAAACTATTTTGATACATCGTGAGATAAAAAATATTGTAACATTACATTTACGCGCAATGTCTCGTATAGTGAAGTATCAGCGAGATATCACGAGTTATTTGTACCAAATAAAGAATTTAAAATGATTTACGTCCTTCGACAAAAAATTGTGAAAAGACGTGTCTTATAAAGTGCCTAATATTTAAACTTAGAATAAGACAGAATGTCAAGCTGTCAACTTTCTTGCTAAGATCATGCAGTTCGTATTAGAAAGAACCGCGGAGTTTTATGGAATTAATATTTTTGTATACATTCGCGTAGACGGTGGTGCCACTGTCATAGGCCTTTTAGATTTTGACCGATTTTGTCTGTCAAATACAGTTCTAAGGAATTCATACATCTTTCATGGTGGCGGCGGAAATCGTACAGCAAAATTCTTTTTTAATTGATCTCAGATTTCCCATTTTAAATTCAGTAATAAAAAAATCCCTCTGGTTTAAAAAATAAAACTAAGTTTTTGGTATCGTTTTCGTTGTGACACAATTAATAACGATATTGGTACCAAAAGTCGGCAATCTCCTTTAACTTGCCTGCTTTACGATGTCTTTTGGGCTTTCCAAGCTATCGCTGTAATTTAAATGATAATTGAAGAGAGTTTCATGAAAAATTAATAATGTTATTAATTGAGTTCCTTATATTTGGCATACATTTTAAATTTGTCCGAAAGTATGATTAGCCCGAATTTTATTTTGCATAATTTTTCTCCAGCTTTAACGGAAAATATTTACGTTAATCACTTAGAATGGGTTAGGTTAGGTTTCTTTTATAATTATTCTGAATAGTCAATTGAGGTTGTTGAGGTACGGAACCCTAAAAATTAGGAAAACCATATTTTGATACCAAAGTAAGCTGTATTTTACTATAACAAACGAACGAAGGTCATAAACAACCGTAATTGTTAATTTTTAAATTTCACACCTATAATTGGGTGTGTGTCGTGGAAGATTTTTTATAGTCGTTATGTGAATAACTTTTATTTGCGTTGTAAATATCAGTAGTAATCGTTATAAACGAACATACATTCATTCCACTTACTTAATACTAGACACGAAAGAGTGAGCAAACGCGGCGGACGGGCTAAAGGTGCGAGCGAGAAAGCTAGTCGCAATTTGTTGCGGCGGCGCGCCACGTGCTTAACTCGGCGGCGGCGCGCCGCATGAATACGGCGCTCATAGCTAATGGTAGGGCGCAATATTACGAATTTACGATTCGTCGCGTCGAACAAAGAGAGTCGTCCGTGTTTACAGAGAAATCTCGCGAACATAAACTAAGGTTAACTGGTAGAGAGAGAGTGCTTTATGGCATTAAGTTCGCCTTTAGTACGATAAGTTTTCTTTTATGCAATACATTTTAAATAAATAACCATATTTACAGTACCCGTATGAGTTGAGCAGCCGTTAGGAACCCGGAAGTGCCGTGCCATAATCGGTAATGAATATCTGTAAACAAACTAATAATAAAATTAAGTGGAAATCGGAAAACTACAACCACCTTAAATGAAACCTATTCATCTACGCCGTAATAACATAAATTGCGAAATACGCAGTGACATTATTGCGCGTCAACTTTCTCAATATTGCGCCTAAGTCTCCGCAGACTTAACACTAGAAGTCCTAGAACGGCTGGGAAACGCCTAAAGACGCTGGTTGTTTTGTAGGGAAGTCGCTTCTAGAAAGTGCTTCCCGCGTTTTGTTTGCGCATGCGTGTCGGCGCCCCATCCCTCTGCCGCGATTTGCGCGCCAGTCTACACTGCGCACGGCCCGCGACGCCGCGTCAGGCCAGCGCCCACCTAGATAACAACAACTCACTATGATCGCCGATCTACCGCCGTTGACGGACCAACTCTACCCGCAGCGCAGCGCGGACGCCCTCGCCCGCTACGACGCACATGGTACTATAGCTTGTATGACGTAGTACGCGTGAATGCGGCTTAGAATGACAACTGTGCGTTTTAAGGTTTATTATGACGAATTTGACCTTTAAGGGTCATGACAATGTTGGTTTAGCGCGCGGAATAAACAAGTAGCGGTTATGTGGATTGAGGTTATCGAGTACTGCGAGGAGGAAGGCTTTATGAGGCCGTAAGCTCATAAAGGCCGGAAGAGGCCGACTCAGCCAGTCGAGCAGCCGCCCCCGCGACTTGTTGCGTGCTCTCTGCTTATTGTTTACAATGTGGACTCCACACTCGCTGCCGACCGGCCAAGCCAACTAACGCACGTTCAGGCCTTTTATATTACCTATCTATTTACTTGTGGCAGGTGCTCTTTAAGATGATTGAGTTTCCATTCATAAAAGAAATACTACCCATTCACAGGCTAACAATAAAATTAACTAATTTAGTAACGGTCATAAATACCCTTTTGTTTATGAGCAATCTAGTAGAAAATACAACGTATATTCAATTGAGGTTGGAATTAGCCTAAATGTGATTCTTTGTAAGATGAAAAATGCATTAACGTTTGTATAAAACCCAATCAACCATTTCAGCCTACCTTTTCCACCGGCTAGCCAAACTTAGAAATTTAAACACAAAGAAAAAACAAACAAACGCTCTAACTTAACTATGAAGATGTTAGTGAAAATGGCCGCCTCATCATAATTTTATTTAAAAAAAACCGGTCAAGTGCGAGTCGGCCTCGCGCACCGAGGGTTCCGTACAAAATCGTCAGTAGATACGTGAATAATTCAAGAAAAACTGTATGGTGGGACAAACTTAACTTCGCTCTTGTAAAACTGTTGTCTTACGATTTTTGCGAATTTCTAAAAAACGCTGCAAGTTAGGAAAACCGTTTTATTTTTCCTGTAATATTTAGGATAATATTAATAATCGGTAATTATTACAGATTTTTCTGTTCAGTAACTTCGGAGATAATAGGGGGGAATGGTATTTTTTTTAACGTTTTTGGTCTTAAATCAAAATCTACACGTATAAGAAAATAAATGAAAACTTTTTTGAAATCTTCATATTAAGCCCTTTCATTTGATATCCCACTCGATATATTAGCTCAACTTTTGATTTTCGACATCCCATTTCGGTCCCCTTTAAAAAAAAAGTTAAAAAGGTATAGGATTTTTATTCTGTTCCATAGGCTCGAATTAGCGGTTTTTAACACTATTCCAAATTTCAAGTCGATAGCATCAGTAGATCCAGAGATATCTTGCTGTGACAGACGGACAGACAGACAGACAGACAGACAGACAGAGAGACAGACAGAGTCGCACCATAAGGGTTCCTTTTTTACAATTTTGGTACGGAGCCCTAAAAAGTACTAACGACGCTAATCTTTCCACACTCAAACTCATGTCAAAATGACGTAGGTACCTAATCAACGGAAGTCAAGAGTGCCGCTCTATACGTCATATAATAATATTCATAACTAGCCTTTAACCTTAACCGCGGCTTCATCTGCGTTATTCCCGATTTTATCCCAAGGGAACTCAATCCTGGTCTTGGTCTGCTTAAATATTACAAAGTTTATCTCAATCCATTCAATGGTTGTTACACATCCAAACAACCAAACTATCCCATCTGGGGTCCCTTTATTTGGCATACGTTTTATTTGTCCGAGTATTGTTAGCCCGAATTTTATTTCGCATAATTTTTCTCTAGATTTAACGGAAAATATTTTGCAAAACCCTTTACATCAGCCACTTAGAACATATTAGGTTAGGTTAGGTTAGGTTTCTTTTATAATTATTCAGAAAAGTCAATATTATCTGTAAAATAACAATTATGCGTAAATAGTATTCGGGCAAATAGAACATTCGGGCAAATAAAATTATGCCAAAACAAAGTGAACCATCACATCTATCGGGTGGAACGATTTTTATGATCTTTGATTTTTTGAGTTTGTCTCTGCCCCGAATAACAGAATAACTATTAAAAAACGATAATTATGAGGCGCAACAAAGTTCGCCGGGACAGCTAGTTAAAAAAATTAGTAGGATGGAAAGTAGGATAGGATAAGTAGGTAATTAAAATTAATTGTTAAACACGTTCTAAATCTATAATCGGAGCAGATAATGCCGAAGTCGTCTTTGTGTCTGATGCGCGCTGAATCGAGCTCGTGTTGATTCACAGTCTATTTATACAAGTCTACGACGCCTACTCATAAATTTGTTTAATGACTTAAACACGAATTATCGCGGTTTGTTGACTTTTACACGGATTATATTTTTGTTTTAGGTATCTAATGTTTACCACGTAATAATGCTATTCCACTTATTTATCTAATAATTTATACTTTATTACGAAATAATCGTAATGCCATAAGATATTCTCTACTAGTCAATCCTAGGGCGATCCAGATAACTTGTGGGCGGTGCAACTAACGTGCCAAAAAAATAAGAATTGGATTACATAAATACATTTATTAAAAATAATAAATGAAATAAGTGATATCACTACGTTCTATATCTCAAAATGTTTATATAACAATTAGATATATTTCAATGCCGCATAGAATTGTCAATAAAATAAAGTCCAATAGTATTAATCACACAAATACATTACACTTAAAACGATCTATCGACTCTTAGCTATTTACTAGAATTATTCGGAAAACGTTGCTATTCGAGTTCTCGCAATCGAACATAGACTTTCGACGGCCTCTCACTCTTTCTCGTTAGATAATGCAGGATAGTCTATCTGTGATTTTAACCTAGGTCCTTTTTCATGTGGGATAAAGATAGCACAAGGGTCAGACAGGTTAAAGTGACCTCTAGTCGACCGAGCGCAAACATTTCGTTGTAATACAGCCTGCTAGATTGCTGCGTAGTAGAAGCACAATTTGAAAGGAAATTTACACATTTTCCTAATCTGCAAAATCCTGACGTTACAAGTTTTCCAATCAAGCTGATCCAGTTTTATTTTCGCAGAGAATTTGGGATCGAATATGAGCAATATAAACGATTGCAGATTTTGAATCGTTTCTAAATGGATAAACGTCAAAGACCTAAGAGTCTAATACCTGCTCGTGTATGGGTTTTCCACGTATTATGTTAGGTATACTGTTTTTTTATTCAATAACTGAGCGAATGTGCGACTTTTTACCGAAATACGGTGATTCGGCACTACATCTGCGTAGAATTAGAGTTATATTATCTTAGTATACGTGAGAATAAACTGATTATCCAAACGAAATTTCACCCTCCTTTCCACTTCTCTTACAGAATTATTTCCGATATAAAATCTATCCTATATCCTTCTCGGGGTCTCAAACTACCTACGTAACAAATTTCATCTATATCGGTCCGGTGGTTTATATGCCTGAAAAATTACCAACACGTTCACAATATTAATATTAATTTGGATCATTAGATGTAGTTTTGTTCAGTAGCGCAACAATTGTTTTGACTTAATCAAAACCCACAAACAAAACAAAATACAAACGTTAAGATACGGTGGTTTATAACTGGATTAAATAACTACACGAATAATAGCTAGGAGAGCCGATAACTCAGGAAATTGAAATGTTTCGCTGCAGATACATGCTATTTCGACTCGGCGTGTTTAGTTTTCAGCCGATAGTATTGGCTTGAATAGTTACAGTCTTTATGCTCGTGTGCGGAGGGGAGTCAAGTTTTATGGGAACACAAGACTTTTATATTAATGAGACGTTTTACGTTTATTCAGATTCACGTTGCATCTGTCATACACCGTACAATGATTTGAGAAAGATGTAGAACAATTAGTGTAATTAATTTGATAGATATAAATAGCCGGACGGAGGCTCGCCAACAGAGAACTAAAACCATTTCTAATAAGCCGGCTGCTTGTACAATTACGAGCCGTACGCACACGCACACATCAACTAGTTTTTTCCTATTGCGACTATTGCGAGCAGCATGTACACAGGTAGCTGGCGGATTAGACACGCTTCAGTTCTTTAGTTAGGGATGCTCCGTCCAGCTATTTATTTGAATGTCCTTGGATAGAGCAATGTTATGCTTTTCTTTGTCCCCAGGACCACAAGCTCTTGAGAGAAATCAAAAAGTCAGAACAAAAATTAAACGTGATAATATTTACAATTCATAACTTTAATTAAATGTACTCTTTGATTCTTACAACATTGTATCATACTGTAAGAAACGGCAAGCTTCTCTTAATTATGCAGTTTTATTCTCAGAAACCCATTAACAATAACCCCACAGCAGGCTTGCAGAATTAAAAGCAAGAACTAAATTTAACATTTCCAGTTCGCGATACGAGTTATAATAGTTACAGGAATAGTACATTACTACAGAGGCTGAGAAGTAAGGGGTTGCCGGCCGAGTACATATATATGGCCGAGCGAAGCGAGGCCAGATAGTTACGAGGCTGGCAACCCCATTTCCCGCCGAGGTATGTATAGTGCTTTTCTCAAATATGCAATGAAATAAATAAACTTACTATAATAACCTTACTTAATATTTTATAACACAAACTTTCTGTCAGAAAGTGACATTAGTGACATATTATATCTATAGACAATGCAAAAGCTGTTTCAGTTCACATTTTTACCGCGAATATTTAGATGACATATTTTAAATGTGTATTCGTGTAGTTAAAATTGCAATTTAAAATTGTTTATAATGTGTTATTTGTTATGTTCATGTCATGTTCCGCGCGTAAGAACCATGAAATAAGTGCGACTTTATGACCAAGTGTGTTGAAAAATAGAGACATCGACAGAACTATTCACTTATAATTTACGTATGCATCTCCGAAACGAAACCGCTCCTTTTTTCATACCACTTTTTAATTACCTCTAAACGCTGACTGAAAAACAACGTAAAACCTAATTTTAAGAATCAGAAGCAGAGATCAATGTTGAAAGCTTACTAAGTTGAATGAATATTCTTGAAAAATTATCCCGTTAAGGAGTTAAAATATGAGATGAAAACTGGTATGGGAATGGGAATCCCATCGGTCTCACAACTAGTTGCAATAAGAGTTGCAAGCTAAGACTTTAAATAAATCTTTTAAAATATGTAGGTACTAGAAAAAGCAAAACAAAACGAAAGAAAGGAAAAAATAAGGCATTATTAAGTACCTGGGATACTGGTTAATTTAGCCAGAATTATACAAGGTGAAGCGTTCTTTTATTATTTACGTTTGAAATACAATAATTTTCTATTTAGTGAACAACTTTATAATGGGTTAAAATGCGTCTTATAAAGTGAGGGTTTTTTAACAGAGACTGCACTATTTGGAAACGTTTACTAAACGACTTTCGCTTTTATAACAAAAACTTTAAATGGATTATTAAAAACTCGGCTACGGTAACACCAACTAAGTTGTATGTCACTGTTAATACTGCCGTTTATAAGCTGGGTAGGAAAACCACATATAGGTAACAAAAGTGAAACCACGGGGCCAATATCAGTAGATATTTCACATTCGCAGTTCACACTTGTGGGAATTGCCCGCGACCACTTTGTAAACAAATAATGAAGTCACAACCGCTGACAATAATTGCTTTGTATGTTTTATAATTTATAACGCAAATCATGGTTACGTATCTGCTAGGCAAATTTCATACAATAATACATTGCGTGGAAATTAATTGGGTCTGTTAGGGGTTTATAGAGACAATACCTTATGCAGAGAAATGTAATAAGATTTTTTTTTATGACGAGGAAGGCCTAATCATTCAATAATCCAGTATCCGCGCCAGTTTGAGTACTGGTGTATTGCTCTTCATGTCTTTCTTTGCACAATCTAAATGTCGCGTTGATAATAACTAAGTTTTACGATAAATTCACAGAGATCAGAACAATTCCTTACATATTCCAAAGAATACTGACAATTCATCCGTCAACGTCATATTTTCTCCTTTTAATCTAAAACTGCCTGCCTGCATTACTCAAAAAAGGATCTAATACTAGATGGTTGGTCATAACTAGCGCCCTCTCTGCGACTTTATCCAAGCTATTTTTGGCTAATGTAACGTTGTTATTTTATCACGATACGACATATATAATTAACTTCAAATAAACCTATTCGATAAACGCACGAGTCATTATGAAAAATACTCAAATCGCTATTTACCTATATATAATATTCAAAGAATTTCCTCGATTTCTTCAAGATCCCTTCATCAGATCCTGATTTGCTTGCAATGGGACCACCTCGGAGGTATAACACAACCAATAAATAAAATTTCCTAATCGATTCAGCCGTTTTCGAGTAATCATGTATCAATCATACAAAAAAACATACACACGAATTGAGAACCGCCTTCTTTTACTTCCAAATTTAAACTACTAGCAAAAGAGAAAGATTTTTTGTAAACTAAACAATACTGAGTTAAGAGTAATATATCAAAAATGTTGGTAAAAAACGATGCAGCCTGGTGAGCTCAGTAATCTCCCAGCATTAAGTTGGGTAGCCATTCGGGAAGACGATCTGGGCAGGACAGACTTTGCTTTTGTTCAACTGGCGTATTTCCCCTTGAGTTGCTAGGGCTGTAACTAAACCAGCGAGATTCAGCCTCTAATAAGTTCGTTAGATATTGAATTTTTAGGTAGATCCCATATTCGGAACTCAATTTCATTCATATTTTAAACAATGAACTCAGATCACCAAAAATGTAAAATTTTTGTTAAGGGAATCCCGACCCACTAATATTTGTTTTCCCTTAGAACAGTGGTTCCGAACCTAGGGGTAATTACCCCTCCAGGGGTAAAACGAAGTTTTCTCAGGGGTAATACGCATGAATGTTAAGCCGTTTTACTTTGAGCAGTTTCTTATAAGCTTATAATACCTATTTTTTGGAGGGGTAATAATACAAATCTCGATGAGAATGTGGGTGATATGATAATAAAAGTTAGGAACCACTGCCTTAGAAGGTAATTTTTCGAAGCACTAGTAGAATCAGACCTGTAAAAGAGCTCTTGAAGCTTATTGTAATAATGATGTGATTGTGATGTTATATAATTTTGTCTGAAGAAGCCTTTCTGCAAGTAATTGACCAGCCTTATAAATCACGAATAACAATGGGTATTACATAAGCAAAGAAATATATTTGACAAGAGATTACTGTGCTTGTTAGCATTTGCATCGGCGATGATGGATGCGATGGGCGGGCCGAGTGAAAGCGAACGACAGCCACATGCCGAAGTATACTACATAGAAACCCGTAAGGTGTGGTTTACACTTATAAGATATGAGGCTTGCGTTTTTTTAGGTACCTTACCTCAAAAAGAAAAAACGGAACCCTTATAAGATGACTTTGTTGTCCGTCTGTCTGTCTGTCCGTCTATCAAGACCCTTTATCTCGAGACCGCGTGGAGGTATCGAATTAAAATTAAAACCATATACTCAAGTCTATGGTCTCTTGAAGCTGTGAAAAAATCAAGCTTCTAAGTTGATGTGGAAAAAAGATACGGCCGTTAATGTCGCAAAAAACGTAAATCGACACTCTCAAGGAAACTAAATTCAAAGGGTAATTTCCATTGACCTAGAACTATGAAGGTCAGTAATACCATCTTATACTACAAGTATAGGGAAAAATCTGAAAACTATACATTTTTAATGAAATCAAATAAAAATTACTTTACTACGGGAATAAAAATTTATAGGGTACTTACTTTATTATATGTACCCATAAATTTGACGACCGCTTTAGCTTAGTTGGTAGTGACCCTGCCTATGAAGCAAGAGGTCCTGGGTTCGAATCCCGGTAAGGGCATTTATTTGTGTGATGAGCACGAATATTTGTTCCTGAGTCATGGATGTTTTCTATGTATTTAAGTATTTGTATGTATGTATCTATTAAATATATCGTCGTCTAGTATCCATAACACAAGCCTTATTCAGCTTACTATGGGGCTAGTTCGATTTGTGTAAGATTGTCCCCTTATATTTATTTATTTATTATTTATTTATTTGTATGGAACCCTCGGTGGGCGAGTACGACTCGCACTTGTCCGGTTTTCTAACTATTATGTGGCTAAAAATCATTCACTATGTATAAATAAAGCCATATAATTTGAAACTAAAGTCTCTGCTTTACCCAGTGGTAGACTGGTAGAGAATGCCTTAAAATGTTGGTCCACTCGCCATCTTCGGCGCGGCCTGCCGCGTCGTCGCCAAGTATCTGAAAACAAAAACAAAGATTAATACCATTCAAGTGTTGGGAAGTATTGATATGCGTCAGATAAATCGACTTGTATTGGCGTAATCAAATCAAATACATCAACAGAAGATGCCACTTACCACGTACGAGAAGTAAATGCTTCTTATCTAAAGCAAGCAGTCGATTAGTCATTACGTCATTAGATAATATTTAACTACTATAGTAAGGAGTTCCTCTTGATATCAATTGACAGATTTGGTTGGAAGCACTCCAATGCTTCTCGGATCTGTTCATTCTGGTTATACCGCTCAGTATTGATACCAATATTTTTTATATTTTGAGTTACAATCGTGGCTCGGAAAGAGAGGAGAGGGAAAGAGGGATTAAAATGTAATCTTCTTACGTTTGACCCCATCACGTAAAAATTGTTTCAAAGCGGAGGTGAAAATACCGATTCTTCAAACTTATCATATAATATTTTACGTCACACCTGGCCATAAAGTGGCAATTACCGCACACTATGCGTGCGAAAAATCCCACTTCCTGGCCTGGGGGAGACGTAAAATTTTGTACTTACCACGGAAGGTAATAAAGAAAGCTAGCAATACAGTCCCCAACAGTACTCGTAGATGCACTTACAGCTACTTAGTCAGTGATGGCACATCGATAGAATAATAGCTTGCCATCATTTTCTAATTCATGAAAGTAGAAAGTGTCACCATGTAACTTACGACGACCTATGTGATGAACACTGAATATTAGCAACTACCATCTCGCGTCACATATGATCCAAGTTTTCAGCGTTAAAGCATTTATGAAAGAGCAAAATATGCCTTTCAACGCTCGCTAAATAATTCAACATGTTAAATACGGTGGAATTCATATTATGCGTCACTTTGTTACATAACTAACATAACGAACTCCCATCAGCGTCGTGAAATGTCAACGAGGCAGTAAATTATCTCACATCATGTTATGAAAACAATAGCTTAGTGAAAGGATGAAGTTATCAAGATTAATAGTCGATTGCCGAACTCCGTTAGTTCAATAGCTAGTCTAAGTTTAACTAACTCGCGATGACCGCTTAAAGGAAATACACAACTTGTGCTGGGATCGTTGGGCATGGGGAGTAGGGAGTAGTAGTGCATCGAAACGGCATAGAATACAGAAATATATCGAGGTAGAACGAAAAGGTGTATGTACCTCGCGTGCTAAAAAGAAGTGGTGACATATAGTCGCGCGATAAATAAATGACAAAGCATCCGTCACTCTCACACACATTTTGTCAGAACGTGACGGATTCTTTATCATTTGTTTATCGCGCGACAAAGCGTAGCATCATAAGTCTACTGAATTTATAGTCTTAATAATTATCCTAAGTCCAACACAAATTCAATTTAATACTACAGCCGGGCTAGCATAACTGGTCGTGACTTCGCTTTGCACCTTCTTTGCACGGCGTTAATTTCAGTTTCCGTCAATATTATTAGCAGATTAGAGAATCTGATAATAATGATATAAATAATTGTTCAAATACTACTAAATGAAATGGAGACTATATGTTTTGAAATTACACTTTTGGCGTCAGACGCCAAGCGAAAAACATTATACGCTTGGTTGCCACAAAAATCGACGAACTATTTCATTATATCTTGATATATTTCTGTGGAATAGAAAGCCTAGTTGTAAGAAGACAAACCACACCATGTCGCTGTGGGATGGAACGCGTAAGAAGCGCAAGTTGAGACGCACGTGAAGTGCATAGCGCCTCTGAAAAGTGAGGTTTTCTAGAGGGGGGCGCTAGGAGTGTATTCTGCGTCGGGAACGCGCATAGTATTTTAATAGGCATGAAAGAGGAACCTGAAAAGAGCATCAAAAACGTAAGATACATGAGGGCATTCGGTCAGCTTTAGGAGTGTAAATGTGATAGCAGAACGAAAAGCACTTGCGTTAGATTGGCAAAGCAGTACGTCAGGAGAAAGAAGAGAAGCGAACCCACATTGTAAAGTCAACAACAGAGATAAGTGGTTACTTATCTTACATACCTTTACCATGCCGTGTTTTTTATGGCAAGGTGCAGTCTGCTTTCTTTATCCGACGGTACTTTGATCGCTCTGGACAGAACGTTGCGCTGTATGCAATACCCTTTACATCTTTGTAATGTCTCCTATATAACCTTTGTAATATTCCTCTCAGAGATATTCAGCACAGAATCTTGTCATCTTAAACGCCTTAACTGGAAGCCCATAAAGGCGACGTTGATAATTAATTCGAGATAATCGTAAATTTGCTGACAGGCTAACGTTTGCGTGGGTAGACCTAACCTGCACCGACCACACAGAACTCACTCCTAAGTAATATAAACCGTAGAAACGTGCTTTGCATTCTGTAATGTTTGAGTAAGAAAGATTCAGACAAGTAAGGAATTCTAGAAAGTTTCGACGTACGACTACTTCCACCAGAGATTTCGCCTTTACCTACCGGTATTTAATTTAGTTATGTAGGTACCTATACTATCAATCATTTCTATTAAATTTAGTATTATATAAATAAACCACAAAGGCAGGCGATATCAAACGAACTAATTCATTTTCCTCTTCATTGCTCTACCTTGAAAATGAGCTGGAATATAAATTTTGCAACATTCAAATACCGCGTTGAAAATAAGACTTGAATTTTTATTTCGTAAAAAAAATATGTAAATAAAAGTTTAAAAGCTGACTTCAGTTACTTATAATAAAAACTATTAGATGGGTGTAAACTACAAGATTCCTCCTCACTAGACTGGCATGTTGGTTACCTGGTAGAACTTGACAAATTCTACATTGTAACCACAAGTGCCAATTCTAGTAAGGCAGAATCTTCTCAGTATTCGCTAATATGTCATGACAGAGAAATGACGTTTTCGAAAATACACCCAGATAGGCGTGGGTAAAAGGTAAAAGCAGCGTTTAATCGGCGGCAGCGTGAAATTTAATTTCATTCATACGTGGGCCGTTACGGCGTCGCCGTTGACAATTTCAAAGTTAAAGTTTTCACAGCCAATGCACGGCTCTCACACTCAGGAAAATAATTGGAAGTAACGGTTTTTATTTAACTTCCATAAAATAAAACAATCAAAGATGAAGTGAAAAACGCAACGCTAAAAGTGATATCATTGAGAATCAAATTCGGGTTCAAATCGTTTATTGCATTCAGTTGAGAGTTACCGAACTCTCTACGCTGATTTTTAATACAGCCAAAAAACGAAATGGACATTTAAATGTACAGTCAACATCATAAATATATTTACATACGTTATCATATCGTATACGATACGGTACAGTATATTCAATACATAGTGTTAATTATTAATAAACACCTGCATATCAATATGCACGCGATGCAACATAATGTACCCGCGAATGAGAACGAGCGTTCAATGTTCTGTGTTTAAAAAGTATGCAAATAATCGAATTTTTGAAATATTCCAATATGATTTAGTAAATATTCGAATATTATTAGAATATTACCAAAAACTGTTAAAAAGTCGATTTTTTATATAAAAAATATAGTAGAAGATATATTTTTTACGCTGCGGTTACATTAAGACTAATCAAACTAAATTAGTCTTGCTCACAACCTCCGAATAAACCACCTAGGTAATCTGACCGACTAAGTAGGAGAGGGAATTGCTTTATTTGCAAAGAAAGGGAGGAATTAGGAACTCTGTATCCAAAGTCCCGGACGGATGCTATTCGAAAGATTTATGTCCAAAAAAGTTTATTGGTTTTATTTATTGTCATGTCTGCAGTCTGAGGGAGATATACCTTTACGATGTCTCAAAAGACCAATGTTACATCTCTCATAGGTACTAATGTGTTACAGATGCGCGTACCAATTGGCGGTTACATGATGTGTCGCGAGAAATGTCGCGGCCGACTTGCTGTGCAAGCTTAATTACAAACCCCGATTATTGCAATCGCATTACCTAAACGCGTACATGTCGTTCGACGTCCAGCCCTGGAATTTTGAAAGTAATACGAAAGTAAAGTAATGCGATATGAGGGAACGTTCGCGCCGTAGGTATATCATGTGCAATTCAGTTATTATTCCGAAATCGCAGTGAAACAACTGACGGTCGGCTGTGGTGTCGACGGCGGAGCTCATTCAATCAGCAAACACGGTTAATCTGGAATGCGCCAAGTTTAGCGCGGCACAGACAGATTTTAAGCAAAATTTTATAATATTCTACGTCTGAAAATTATATTGAAACATTGTTCAAGTTATTTTATATACAAGGACCATAGACCATATATGTAGCCATGTTACAAATACATCGAAAATGTCAACGTCGTCGGCAAGTAATCAGGTGGTGTAGTGGTTAGCACGTTGTCCCAATAAGAGAGAGAGGCTGGTTCGAATCCGGCCTTGGCTACAGTAGGTTACGTCTTCGTCTTTAGCGATAAGACCGCCTATTGTTTACCACTGTTTTTTGTGTAAGTTTGCATTGTAATTTATCTTTTGGTGTGCAAAAAAGTATGATTGTATTGTATTGTTACGTTATATCTAAAACCGTAATACTCTAATACGATATGTCCATCTCAAGAAAATTATAGGAAAGTTTGGCAAGAAAATATTAAGGGAAAGTGAGTTAGGAGTAGACCAAGAAGGTAGTTGGGGCACACGCATTTTAGTAACTTGTTGACCTATTTAATCAAAGACCACGAAATGTTTTCAAATGTTAAATACTTTTGCTGCCTAAAACCTGTAAGAGGAGGTTCATTTATAGTAGAACTAGATTATGTAAAAGCATAAAAGTTTATGTGATGACATAACGAATAACAGGCGAAAGATGAAATTCTTCCACATGTTACTTAAAGGAGGACGGAGAAGAGCACTTGGAAAGGATTTCCAGAAAAATAAAACGTATAAAATTATCAATGTTTGTATAAAAAAGTAGGTAACTCCAAATAATATATTAAATAGCAGCGCGTTGTCTATTTCAGTGCGAACAGTAAAATAACTTTTCATGAAAGCCGTTTACAAAACCTCAATCCATTTCCGCTCCTATCATAAACTGTTGTATAAGGAAATTCAATTACGAAGAACGCTTACATAAACCGTATATAAATGAACAAGATATACATATTAAAACTCAATTCGATTCCGTTGCAACGGAGGGCGGGCGGGGGCGATATGACGTCCGCCCGCCCACGGTGGTCTATGTTATATGTACAGCGGTTGTTGGGGCGACTACGTTTCAATTTCAGGTGGAAACAAGTGAATAACATAAAAAACCGGCAAAGTGCGAGTTGGATTCGCACACGAAGTTCCGAACCCGTTATAAAACATGTTTCTTGTATGAGGGCCTCCTTAATTTTTAATCTAATTTCGATGTTATTATTTGTTGTTATACCAATAATATAAATATGAATTCTGTGAAAAATTCAAGTCTCTACATATCCTGCCTCGCACGACTGAACTGTGGAATAAATTGTCGCCTGCAGTGTTTCCGGACCGATTCGACCTTCAAACCTTCAAGAAAAGAGCGTACTCCCACCTGAAAGGCCGGCAACGCACCTGTGACTCTTTTGGTATTGCAGGTGTCTATGGGCGACGGTGATTGCTTACCATCAGGCGACCCGTCTGCTCGTTTGCCCCCTATTTCATAAAAAAAAAAAAATCGGTTGAAAAGACACAGCTCTGTGACAGACAGACAGACAGACGGCGGAGGCTTACTGGCAGTAATAGAGTCCCGTTGGCATTGGCACACTTTGGGTAACCCTTAAAATCAACTTAAACAGTTTTCCGTCGAAAGCTGTATTATCAAACCTTTTACATATTTTTTCTTAATATTGCGCTGCAACAGAGATTTCAGTTGAAGTATTTTTTCTTACTGGATTTTTTTTTATTTTCAGTGTCGTTTCTTTATACCACAGAATATATATAAGCTAAAGCAGTAAGGAAGCTACAAACAAAACGATCGAAACGCACGCACACATAGACGCGCGCTTTTACAAGGCCCCTAAGGGAATCTCGCGGTGCCGTCAGTCGCGAGTGCCTCATGCAGGCGAGTGGTCGCGCTTTGCGTTTGTTACGTGCGCGCGCCCAGACAGCCCGCGATCTTTTCATTTTAAACAACCCTAACGCTCTAATGGAGCGTAGGTATTTATTTCAAAAAGTATGCGTAGCTTCCATACTGCTCTATTTATATTCTGTGCTTATACTATAGGTTAGATTTAATAGTATAAAAATGAATTTGTCTAATAAAATATAGATTACCATTCAGTTAATGTAAGTAGGGATGTAACGATACATATTTTTGCCGATACGATACCAATACCGATATTTCTAGTAAATTATCGGCGATACCGATACCGATATCTTAACTAACTAATGAAGTATGAACTTCAGATTTATTTTTTGTATGTCCTTATTATACCTAAAACTTGGCTATATTTAACAGAGAGTCAACCTTGAAGGTATAAAGTAAAAATAAATAATTTGAACCAAATATATAAATTAACATGGTAATTATTATTGCACTAGGTAATAGACCAATATATAAATTAAGTCAGTAATTGAAATTACTTTTTGCAGTTTTTTTTTCATACAACAATTCTTTTCGCGCTCTTCAAATATCGGTTGTATATTATCGGCGATACCGATATATCGGTATCGGTATCGTTACATCCCCAAATGTAAGCTACGAAACTCTCAATGTTGTATCATCCAATTTTGTTTCTATTAAGGTCGCTCAAAATATTGAAAAGTTCACTGAACTTAAGATATTATCTCAAAAAAATGGTGAACGAACAATAAAAATACTATAAGTCTATGACGCTCAAAATGCTAGAAATGAAACATCGTCCTGAAAGTGCAAGTCAAACGAAAAGTGCCATGTCTCTGTGTAACGATCGAGAATTCGAGAGACGTTTGATTCTAGACGTTTATCGGAAAACTCCAGACAGGAAGCTCTGTGAAAGCCATCCCTTACCTACAAATAGTATATTCAAAGAGGAAAATTGAAAACGACGCTCCAAATGATTCAAGGTATTCTAAAATTAGCAGCTCAAGAATTTGACCTTTACGCATATTTTATCGAAACTATACTAACACGAAATGCAATGGCCAAATGGCTGAATATGGGGTAAAGTGGAATGAAAAAGACCTTTCCCCAGCAATGGAACACATGGCTCAGGCTCATAAAAAATAATTCATAACTTGCGCTCCCAAGAACCCGCCTCGCGAGTTCATTTTAAACCAAAATTTAGAAGCTTGGCACTGAAAGTGAAGAATTTAATAACGGATGTTATAAAGCTCTTCATACAAATTCAAATAAAATAGCCAAATTATTCACATTTACTTCAAGCATTTCATTCATCGGCAGAAACGGCCAACTGCCAACGTAAAACGACGCAATACGTTACGTCAATATGCCACATAATTACAAGGTGCCTGGTATAGGCTACTTCAGAATTACCCTGTCAATCTCATCATCATCATATATATACATAATAAAAACGTAGCAATTTCATGTTTGTTCACGCAAAAACTACCGAACCGATTTCCATAAAAGTCCGTAGTTTGACGTATCATGTTAGAAAAAGGACATAAGTTCCATATAAATCCCATACACCACTACATGCAACAAGGGCTTTAGTTAAATTTTTAACCTATTCACGGGTCACATGTTCACGGGTCAAACTATATTAAGGACGATACTGCCAGTGGCATTCTGAAGTAGTCAACCTGTATATAAGAGTATAACTTATTGAGGAGTCATGCGGCCGCGGCCCTGTTTCTCTTAAAACGATGACGTAACGGTGACGTCACCCCTTTGTTTATTGTCCGCTCGATGTTATCTACATATATGATTGGCGGGGATGAAAGTCTGCAGTCTTTTTGATGTTTTACGTCATTTGTATGCATACGTTATTGCAATATTATCGCGCAAATAATTTATTATTGTAAAGTGCTTCAAACCGTTATTGGGAGCATTCATATTGAGTTAATGCGTAATTAAGCAATATCATATGTGTGAAATAAATACGATTAGCTTATTTGATACTCTCGTCTATGAGTCGTTTTGAAAAGAAGATGTCCGCGGACTTGTTTAACGAGAGTTAACCATAGCGTCACTACTTTGAAAAAAACTCGTGTCTAAAAACATCGTAGAGAAAAATGTCAAAAGTTACATACAAACTTCATATACAATTACTGCCTTTTTATCCGGAGTCAGGCTAATACGTGTTTTTTTTTTTAGTAATGACGATGTGAATATGTGTGGTATGTATGGTAACTTTCGTTTCACAAAGGAACACAATTCGGATGTTGACTAATGTTGAATTTTACAACATAATATAGTCACATGGATTGAAAAATGCTAAATTATCATAACACAAAAGAAATAAACCAAAAATGTATAAAAAAAAGTTATCGAGACCACAAAGTTTAAAAAAAACGTATCGTCTTAAAGAAAAATCAAAGTCAATTTCGGAATGCTTAAATAACACTGAAAAAATAAATGTATGACAACTATGTGCTTAAACGCACTTTTTCGTGCTCAAAATGGCAAAATGCTATTTTTTTCATACAACTTAGTACAGCGATAGAAGCGATGACGTCATCGATCTGCTACTTTTGATTACAATTTGTGGCTGTTATACTTATACAAATGTATTAGGTGTCATATAGATATTTGTTCCTCACAAATAGTAGAATCGATTTACGACATAAAAAAAATCGAGTCAACAGGCGAATTAACACTTCGCTAAGTCAATTCTTTAACTACGGACATGTTTTTTTGAAAACGACCACTATGAGAGCAGGCCTGTGTCCAGCAGTGGGCGTATATAGGCTGTCGATGATGATGATATTTGATTTTACATACAGGCAACATGTATGTATACAATTCACGGGGTTTTTTGTTTGAAGCCTGACTAACTTGCGACCCATATTGGGCGTTGCAATATTCGGACCCGGTGGTCGACAGTGGCTTTCCCTGGGGTCGAACCAGGTCGCTGGCCGGCCCACCATGAGTGGTACCTACATTCCCGGTAAATTCACGTAATATTCACAAACCTACACAACACATTCCGTGGATGCTTTTCGGCCGCCAATGCGTTGGTTGAATGTGAGACGCACCATTAAACTACGCTTCGTACGATTTACGTGTGATGCCACAAATTAGATAATGTAACCACGGGGTGCTCTCATAAAAAAATCTAATTTTGATTATACCTGAATAAGAACGCTATCGCAAATCGCAAACTGATAACGGGTACGTATCAAAATATATAAAGTCAAAAAATATACTGTTGAAATGAATAAAGTTGAAATGTAGAAATTCAAAATATATAATGGGTCTAAATATATAAAGTTGTTTGATATAAGTTCGAAACTCATAAATTCTGAATTCATAATGGTCATAATATATAATGGTCAACATGTATATCGGTTGAATTTCATAATGGTTAGAATTTCTAAGCTTGAAATGCATAATGGTCAAAATATATAATGGGCTTTGGAACAAAAGCCATTAAGTACATATTTAACTAACAGCGAATTAAATCTTACTTAATACCTACCTACTTGTTTGTATTTGTATGTATTTTATGAAATTAAAACAAAAAAATCAAAAATTTTCTTTATTTATTACATCTGCAAGGATGGAAGAAGAAAGTTTTTTTCATAATTAATAATCAAATTTACATGGAGCCCACATTTATAATGTAATTCAGTTGTGGCGTGTGTTGGTAACAAGTAATTCTAACACACTCCTCCTCGCTTCGCTCGTCGTCGTACCTAACTTTTTGGTTCAAATTACTCAAAAATTCAAATATTTTTAACTTTCAGATTACTCAGAATCTTGAAATTTTAAAAATGTAGTCTAAGCACCGTCCGGTTAGGTGCGACGACGAGCGAAGCGAGGAGGAGCGTGTTAGGATTACTTGCAACCATAAAACGTCGCCACTTAACTGAAAAGAACAAGTTTTTAAGGAATAAATACTTATTTTAGTACACTGCTATTTATAGACAAAATTTGTACAATTGAATTAAATGTATAACGCCTTTCATCCCCTGAACGTAAGTCCTGCATTTCGACCATTATTACTTATGAACATTATGTCATTAGACTTTATATATTTTGAACTTATGGGTTGTAAACATATGCATTTCGTCAGTATATATTTCGACCATTATGGCCAACGTACATTATGAATTTTAACTGGTATGATTTTCAATCATTATTCATTTTGATTTTATATATTTTGAACATATGTGTTTTGAACTTATATATAATGACTGTATATATTTTAATACGTACCCCTGATAACTGTACCCCGAATTAGGGATAGTAGGCAGCTACTGCATATGTACATACCTAGAATTAGTTTTTTTCTACGAGTATAGCTTAATACATTTCGTCTACGCAAAAGCCATTGATGTCATTATTAGTATCATTCGCGACTAAACTTTTTATTACTCAAAATATTTTTTTTGGCTGTTTTAGACTTTCACCTTGTTTTTCCGCAAACAAAATTTAGGTACTCATATCAAGCTATGTACCAGTTGTAACGCGGCAAACCTCCTTGGCGCAGTACTGGCCGGTTAGAAACTTTTACGAACGTACAGCATTTACGATCGTCTTTTTTTTCACGGAGACATTTTCGGTCGCTTTTCACATTGCCGTGATATCTTGTTATTTGCTAAACAGACTGACATATTATGATATTTTAAACTGCTTAAATATTAATTACTGTGTAGATATATAAATACTCGTAAGGGCTGCCGCTTCGCAGGTACTTTTGTTTTTATATATTTTACTATGTTCTTTTTGTAACTTTCAAACTCAATCCAAGTCTTATTAATTAAATGTTCACTGGTCTTGGCAAAGAATAAATGAGACTTGGATTGGTTTGAGACAAACGCTAACGGGAGGATTGTTCCAGCCCTTTTTACTGGATTGAAGTTGTGTGAAGTCGCTTCCGTTTATCGTATCGACTGATGCAGAATAGCGCTGGTTCTGAACTGGTCTGGAGCTGGCTTCGAACTAGGAACTGAAAACCTATACCTACTTATCCTGAAGTCCCGACTCTTCACCGCCATCCAGTCTCCCAGCACCGTTAAGGCCAGTGACCTTCCTTTGTACATACCTACTGCGTACTGACGGAATGCCGTTTCACCTTAATTTTATTGTATATAGTTTTATTATTTAATTTTATTACATTTTTTTTATAACCACGGCTCGAGTTTTACTCCCGACTCTAGCCGGGCTACATTGGCGCCCAAGGGTTCATTCAGTCAGTACGTGGGTCTTAAAGACTTGGATTGAGTTATGTACATACTTGTAAATAACATAAGTGGTTGTACATAGCTTGGATGTAATTTTTGTTATTATATTTTGTGTTAGAGTTCTTTTGTGCATAGTTTTAAATGGTTGATTCTATGATTGGACTTATTTAGGACTGATTAGATACGCAACTTGCATTCGGTGTAGTACCCATATAAGTATTAATAACATAACAGTTGCGTGTTTGTGTGTGTTTTCAAAATAGTTTGTGTATATATTGTCTTTTCCTGCTTGTTTAAAGTACGTAATTTTTCGTAATAAGCATGGAGTTCTCGCAGGTAAATGTAAATATGCTAAATAAAAATGAACTTACGTACGAAGTAAGTATTAGGCATGAAAAACCGCGCGACACAGTTATAGAGTTGCGACAGCAGTTGTCTGACTTGTTGGGTAAATATGTGGCTGAGGATTTACCTACTACTTTTGCAGTTGCTGAAGACTTGAAAGGCACTGAAAAGTCTATTTCTTTTATCGAGGATAAAATCACCCTCTATGAAAGTTCCTCTGATTTGAAACTTGTAAATAAAATAAGGTCATTTCTTGTACATATATACTTACGCCTTCAACGTATAGACGTCTCGGAGGTAGAGGAGCACCGTGATACGTATAAGAGTCTTGTATCCAAATATAGTGCCTTGAAAATGCGTTTTGATTTAAAGAACAGCAGCGCTAATAGTGACTCCGCGTCGTCATTTGTTACTGCGAACAGTGACAAATGTGCAGATAGTAAAATTATTGTACACTGTGACCGCGGCGTGACTAGCGAGTTCCGCAAATTTTCATACGCGGGTAAAGGCTGCCCGCGTAGTTTTGTGCAAAAGGTGGAAGAGTTTGCGCTGTCTAGGAATTTGCCTACTAGCACATTATTAACTCATTCTTATGAAATGTTCACGGACGCAGCGCTACACTGGTTTCGTGCCTACAAGGACAATTTCACTTCTTGGGAAAGTTTGAAAGTAAAACTGTTTGATGATTTTGGTATTGTAGATTACGATTACAAGCTATTGCGTGAAATACAGGACCGCACTCAAGGCAGGGAAGAGTCGGTCGTAGCGTACTTTGCCATAATGTCTGGATTATTTGCCAAGCTGAGCTACAGTATGTCTGAGGCTAATAAACTTGAAATTTTGCTAAGGAATATTCGTCCTGAGTACGACATCATGTTAGCTCAGGCTGACATTCAGTCTATTGATAACTTAAAGGCTGTGTGTAAAAAGTATGAAGCTAGCCTTGACCGCTCGAGGAACTTTAAGGAACCTCCTACGAATAGCCCATCATCTTTGACTGATGATTTTGTATATAGGCCTGTAAATAGTAAGTCTGTAAATATAGTTAGTTCTATTAAGCAATTTTGTGTTCGTTGTCGAGTGAACGGTCACTCTTTGCGTATGTGCAAGGAACCACGCACCCTTGTGTGTTTTAAATGCGGTATGGCTGGTTACCGTAGCACGGATTGTCCTCAGTGCCGTAAATCTGTCGGTAAAAATGAGTCTTTGCCAAAAAACGGATAAGTGAGGGTCAAAGACTTATTACACGCAATGACTCTAAATATTCGCGTGATGAATGGGAGGAATGGCTCTCAGTAGTTCGTCTTTTTATGCTATCATCAAAAACGTCTTTGATCCTCTTTGACGATCAGAATGATAATGAGCATCCTTTTGTAAATATTAATGTAAATAATTTGACTTTATGCGGCTTACTCGACAGTGGCAGCTCAATTACCATTCTTGGTAATAACTCTCATAAGGCTCTACTAGATCAGGGATTTGTACTGAACTCCTCTTACAAGATCTCTGTGCGAGCTGCTAACGGACAGCCCGTTTACTCCGTCGGTTACATGGAGTTACCTGTGAAGTTTAACGGTAAATATTTACGTATTGCTGCGCACGTAATACCCGACATTTCTTCACACTTAATATTGGGTATAGACTTTTGGAAAGGCTTTAATCTTTTGCCTCATTGCCTAAGTAACGTCGAACTGAAAAAGCCCTCTAATTGTACTTCTCTAACTGTATATAACGGTTCTAAGCAAGTTCTTCCATTTGAAGACTTGTCCGGGGAACAACAGACTCGGGCAAATATTATTATATCGCGGTTTCGCGAGGCTTCCACGGAATCTAGTCCGCTTGGCCGTACACACTTGATTGAACATCGCATTGATACCGGAGATCATGCACCTATTAGACAAAGATGTTATAGACTTTCTCCCGAGAAACAAAAAGTGCTAGTGGAAGAGGTAGATAAAATGCTTGCTTTAGATATCATAGAGCCGTGTGAGAGCCCGTGGTTGAGTCCTGTTCTTGTGACTCCTAAAAAAGATGGTACTTGGAGGTTTTGTTTAGACAGTAGGAAACTTAATTCTGTCACTAAGAAAGACGCGTATAAACTGCCTTATATAAATGAGATTCTTGATAATTTGCGCGATGCTAAGTTCTTATCTAGTATTGACATCGCTAAGGCATTTTGGGAATTACCATTATACGAAGGGGATAGAGATAAAACAGCTTTTTACGTCCCTGGGCGGGGCATGTATAGATTCAAAGTTGTTCCGTTTGGATTGACGAATGCACCGGCGTCCCAGCAGCGTTTAATGGACCTTTTGTTTACGCCTGAGTTTGAAAACCGCGTTTTCTGGTATTTAGATGATATTATTGTGATATCTAATACCTTTGAAGAGCACATTTCTCTGTTATCGCAGGTATTAGAAAAACTTACATACGCGCGGCTTACCGTTAACTTTGAGAAGTCTGCATTCTTTCGTCGCGAACTGAAATATCTTGGTTATATTGTAGACCACAAAGGATTGCACACAGACCCTGAAAAAGTGCAAGCGATACTCGACATACCTGTTCCTACTACTAGACGTGAATTGAAAAAGTTCCTAGGTACAGCCAGTTGGTACAGGCGGTTTGTGCCAAACTTTAGCACATTGGCTGCACCACTGAATTTGCTTACTTCTACTGGAAAGAAAGCTCCTCCTTTCAAGTGGAATGAGGATGCTAATGCTGCATTTAATAAAATAAAAAAAGCTCTTGTATCTACTCATGTACTAACTTGTCCTGATTTTACTAAGACTTTCTCTGTGCATTGTGATGCATCCAATTTTGGAATTGGAGCTATGTTGACGCAAGAGGAAGAGGGCATCGAAAAGCCTATTGCTTACTTTAGCCGTTCTTTATCTAAGCAACAGCAAAATTATTCAATCACCGAACGTGAATTACTAAGCGTTATTACTTCCTTAGAACATTGGCAATGTTATTTAGATAATGGTCAAAAATTCATAGTCTATACTGACCACGCAGCCTTAAAATGGTTCTTAAACTTAGACAACCCTTCAGGACGATTGGCTCGTTGGAGCGTTCGTTTGTCTGCGTTTAATTTTGAAATAAGGCATAAAAAAGGTAAAGATCACGTCGTTCCTGACATTTTATCACGTTCGGTGCCAGTTGACCTGATTTATGTAGATTCTAACGATGAATGGTTTAACAATATATTAAACGGTTGTCGGGACAATCCTGATTCTTTTCCTGACTACAAAATTGTAAATAATAATCTGTACAGACTTAAAAGGACTAGTTCTTTGCTCACTTCCGAGTATGACTGGAAACTAGTAATTCCGAAGGAAATGAGAGATGATATTATACATGAAAATCATTCTCAGCCTACAGCCGGCCATTTCGGCATTTTCAAAACTCATAAGCGAATCGCTTTACGTTATTTCTGGCCGGGGATGTATAGAGACGTTTGTAAATATATTGCCGATTGCGAGACTTGTTTGGCCTACAAATACCAGAATCATCAGACACTGGGAATAATGGGTAAACCTAAAGAATGTTGCAGGCCATTTCAATGCCTTTCAATCGATCTTGTTGGCACTTTACCTATGACTCGTAAGCAGAACCGTTACATATTAGTTGTCAACTGCTGCTTTTCGAAATATTGCATGATATTTCCTATAAAAAAGGCGACTTCTAATATAATATGTAAGATTCTAGAAGACTTTATATTCTTGGTACACGGTTTTCCTCGTACTATCATAATGGATAATGGTACTCAGTTTATCAGTAATGAATTACAGGAACTTTTTACTAAATATCAGATTCCTCAGGTGCATTTTACTCCTAAATATTGCCCTCAGGTAAATTCTGTTGAACGCTACAACCGTACTATCATGACAGCAATTAGTTCTTTTGTGGAGGAGGATCATAGAAACTGGGATGTCAATATTCCTAAGATCCAATTTGCTATGAATACCAGTGTTAATGAAGTAACAGGATTCAGCCCTGCCTTCCTGGTTTTCGGCAGAGAGTTAGTGCCATGCGGGTCTTTCTATAGTGCCGCAGACTCTAATGACGTCGATTATGACGATCTCATTTTTGCACCTCGTGACATTTATGCTGAGAATTTAGGTCACTTGTCGCCTATCTTAGATAAAGTGCAGACAGCAATTTGGGAAGCTCATGTAAAAAATTGTAAATACTACAACTTGAGGCGTAAACAGGCCGAATTTAATGAAGGTGATGTTGTATGGCGCCGTAACTACCAATTAAGTGACGCTGGTAAATATTTTACCGCAAAATTGGCTCCCAAATATGTTAAGTGTACAGTATTGAAAAAGTTGTCACCTCTTGTGTATGAATTGGCTGACAATAATGGACGTGCGATAGGTAAATGGCACATTAAAGATTTAAAATTGTAAATATTGTGTAGTTGTATATTTTCTGTTATTTTCTGCCTGGAATTTTCCTGTGTTATCCAACTTGGAAAATTCTCCTGGGCGCGCGGGGTACTGTAACGCGGCAAACCTCCTTGGCGCAGTACTGGCCGGTTAGAAACTTTTACGAACGTACAGCATTTACGATCGTCTTTTTTTTCACGGAGACATTTTCGGTCGCTTTTCACATTGCCGTGATATCTTGTTATTTGCTAAACAGACTGACATATTATGATATTTTAAACTGCTTAAATATTAATTACTGTGTAGATATATAAATACTCGTAAGGGCTGCCGCTTCGCAGGTACTTTTGTTTTTATATATTTTACTATGTTCTTTTTGTAACTTTCAAACTCAATCCAAGTCTTATTAATTAAATGTTCACTGGTCTTGGCAAAGAATAAATGAGACTTGGATTGGTTTGAGACAAACGCTAACGGGAGGATTGTTCCAGCCCTTTTTACTGGATTGAAGTTGTGTGAAGTCGCTTCCGTTTATCGTATCGACTGATGCAGAATAGCGCTGGTTCTGAACTGGTCTGGAGCTGGCTTCGAACTAGGAACTGAAAACCTATACCTACTTATCCTGAAGTCCCGACTCTTCACCGCCATCCAGTCTCCCAGCACCGTTAAGGCCAGTGACCTTCCTTTGTACATACCTACTGCGTACTGACGGAATGCCGTTTCACCTTAATTTTATTGTATATAGTTTTATTATTTAATTTTATTACATTTTTTTTATAACCACGGCTCGAGTTTTACTCCCGACTCTAGCCGGGCTACACAGTAATAAAAACGTTTTTAAATCATAATTGATGTCATTAAAGTGAATTCTTTAATCAACTTTTTATTTGTATTGAGAACCGGATGACTTGAATCCATGCTGCTACCCCAAAGACACACGTTACAAATTTGTAATAATATCTAAAAACTGAATTATTTTTATCGTAATAAAAAACTCCAAACGGCAAAAAGAGCCCGATCCCGCGCGTCGAAAAGTGACGTCTGAAGAGCAGAAACGCCCTCTTCTGCACCCATCAGTCAGTCAGTCTGGAATATCGGCTTATCTCGGATTGGAATATTAGCCCTTGATAAAATGATTTAAAGGGCTGGTACTTTACAGGAAAAAGGAGGTCGTCAGAGCGTAGATAGGAACTAAATAAATCTATCTAACAATAGTAGACTTTATTGAGTCTGCCTTCGGAGATAGGTCTCCTTTCCAGCTTAGTGATCCATTTCCTTATTTCCTGGCTTGTTGGCAGATGTTGTCTTCCATCTCGGCGACTGGTAGGCCAATTTACGCGGCGTTTAGTGACATTAACCGTTCGGCGTTCACGCGAATAACTTTGCAAGGAATAATAAGAGTTGAGTTTCAGGAACGAAGGCGGTATCGAGGCGGACACTGTTTTTATGTAATAAATAAAATTTTCCATATGTACACCAATATATGTGCAACAGTAATGTCCTTTTAGTGAACAACTAAAACATTCAAATATTTAACCTAATATGGTGTTTGCATGAGGTTTCCATTCCAGTGTTTGTCTCAAGCAATACCCTTATAATCTATCCTGGATGTTAAACACCCCTGCACTCAACATAAAATACATAAAGATGAATCTATTGAAATTTCCAAGAAACCCGAAGATAAAATTATATGTTTACTTATTAAGTAATGTGATCATTATAGTCATTATTACGTCACAAGAGATCAAGTATTTTCCTGTTAAGGGAAACCGTTTAGCGGAGCAGCGCACCTATGGTCGGCCTCCTCTGCCTGCCCAAACTGATCAGCATTATTTGTATTCTGAGGCAGGTTGCGTAATTTTGCTTTTAATATTCTTACTTCTTCCTCAATCATTTCCCCATTTAATTATACTTTTAATGTAAACTTATTTAATTTTAATGAAAACAAATGTTTTCAAGTCCAGCGAAATATTGCTCTCGGGAAATTAGGCAAAAAAAAAACCGGTCAAGTGCGAGTCGGACTCGCTCACCGAGGGTTCCGTACAAACTCGTAAGTAGATACGTGAATAGTTCAACAAAAACTGTATGGCCGTTAGCGTAGTAGGAGCAAATAAGTATGTGTACGATTTTTGGAAATTTCTAAAAAACGATGCAATTTAGGAAAACCGTTTTATTTTTCCTTTAATATTTAGGATGATATTAATAATTGGTAATTATTACAGATTTTTCTGTTCTGTAACTTCGAAGATAATAGGGGGGGAATGGTATTTTTTTGACCGTTTTTGGTCATAAATCAAAAAGTACAAAATTAAGAAAAAAAACAAAAATTGTTTTGGAATGTACAAATTAAGCCCTTTCATTTGATATCCCACTCGATATAATAGCTCTACTTTTGTTTTTCCACATCCCATTTCGGACCCCTTTAAAAAAAAATTAAAAAAGGTATAAGATTTTTTTTGTATCCAATAGGCTCGAATCAGCGACTTTTAACACTATTCCAAGTTTCAAGTCGATAGTATCAGTAGATCCTGAGATATCTTGCTGTGACAGACGGACAGACAGACAGACAGACAGACAGAGTCGCACCATAAGGGTTCCTATTTTACCATTTTGGTACGGAACCCTAATGAACAACAGGAAAATAGTACCTCCACAAAGTCCACAATTATTTATCATTCATAGCATGTTGTATTTTTTTTATTTCACTGTATTAATATGTCTTTTCTATTTCAGGTAAGTTGAAAGTTAACCATGATGTTGTTGTCATACCACTCATCACGTAAAGTTCAGGTAAACAAATATTATTTTATAGTATAAAATAAACAACTACGGCATGTAACTACCTCTACACTACCACTAACTGTACATTAATAACAATAAGGGCAAACCAGGAAAATTGTACAGTCACCGGAAATAATATATGATGGAACGGATGCAAAAATTTCGGACGCCAATATAATCCTCGAGCAATAAAGTTATATCAGATATGTATGTGCCGCGTTTCCTCATATATTGCCGGTGTCTATAAATAAACCTTTGAAGACCTATAATGACATGTTTATTTGATACGTTGCGAGTATTACTGGAATGCTTGCGGAGTTTTACATAAATCATATCTTTATTCCGTGTCGGGCAGACGCTTCTCCTATACAAACCGGAACCTCCATTATTTACCCTACGAAAGCGATACGTGTTATGTAATGTTTGTATTGCGTTTATTAAATATTAACTCAATACGGCATCGCGCGACTCATATTCTATCCATTATTCATGAAATGTATTCATTACTCTAGCCACGTGAAGAATTGTTGATTATGGACAATTTATTAACCGTTAATGTGATATATTATCACTTCATGCATTCAAATTGATCATTTTCATTGTGTCAATCAATAGGTATTCACTAACCTTGACTTCATTTACTTAATACCTACGATATAATTAATATAGTAGTAGTTTAGTTTCAATCTCGTTTTAGTTTATAGTACCTATATTTATTTGTGTCGTATCTATATTAGGTACTAAGAAGATCTAATCCGTAAGATGAATTTATAAAAAGCTGCATTGAAAATAAACATGATATTTGGCATCCCATTTTTACAGAATCTAATTTATTTAATATAATTTCTTTATTAATAATGTTTGTGAAGATAATTATAGCAAAGGAAAAGAAAAATATTTCACGTAAATCAAAGAAGCCTGTAGGAGTAAACACGGCAGTTATTTTCGGTACCTATTCCAGAAATAACCTTCGAGCTTCCTAGACAATACTGACTAAATTAGAATTAGTGGAAACACCAACACAAGAGTTTGAAAACCGAAAAGTTGTATTTTTTTTACATTAAATTTGTCCCCAATAAAAGTTGCAAAGCATAGGTACAGGTTTGATATTTTTTTTACGTCTAGGCTCGTTCAAAACCCAAACACGTATTTGGAATAGAAATATATGTTTATGACACAACCTCAGAAATAATTGTACAAGTTTGCGCCAGCACGTTTTTTGGTCATTAACGCAAACAAAGTACCTACTATCGTCGTACATACGTACGACTATTTAATGCTGATCAATGATCATTACTCATACTTAAACCTTACTGCCATAATGATAAGACCCATATACATATTTTTGAAACTGTGCGGTGTATACATATTGGTGCCCTTGACGAACCCATAATTAACGATGACTTAAACATAGAAAACTCACTATTCAAATCTGAGCTCCAGAAATTTTCTTGTTAAAAAAACCTCATCAAGTCCGTGTTTTAAAATCTTACTTAACAAAGAATGAGGCATAATGTGAGGTTTTCTGGTAATTCACGTCCCACGCAATTTGTTACCCTCAATTACTAACCTCCATTCCTGCGTGGGCTTATGGAGTGCCGAAAAAGAAGAGGGAATTTCCCTCCAATAGGGCGGGAAAATGTTATAGGACGCGCGTAAATTGTTTTTCAGCTACGCTCAAATAGAGCAATAGGTGACGTAGACGTAGACCTCTTATTATTCCATTTCCACTGGTTCCGATACGGAACAATAAAAAACGAATAAAACTGGTCTATGATTCTGAACAAACATCAAGATCGTAGCTTTCTAGGTCAATCTGAACGGTAATTTATTTGGAGAGAGCGAACGTGAACTCGATACAAGCGGTACCAAATCGACTGCTCATTTCCTCGAGCGCGTATCACTCGATGAAGCGATTGGAAAAGCAAGCTTGTGGCGTTGAAAATAAAGATCACATTTCAGTAACGCGATTTTGAGATGTGAGGTTGTGAGGGTAACGGTTGGAAATACGGACGACAATTCTTTACCCGCGCCATTAGACGCCAACCCGACTATGAAGGAAATCACTTTTCACGTAACTCTGTTCCTGAACGAGCCACACCAGGGTTGCGAGACTCCCGGCCGCGGGTCGGCGGAATGGCCGACGTCCGGTCAGGGTAATGATATGCTTTTCATCTTATGGCCCGTTGCGTGATTATGGTCCCTTTATTTCGTTATGGTAAGTGACTGGGTAAATGTTTGATTTGGCGGCTAGTGAATTTTAACCTTAATTTGTGCGTCCCGCGCGGCGGACACGTTATTATATTGCTACAGACAGAAGTTTAGTGTGTGGTTGTATATTTGTGAAGGTATTGTAGAGTGAAAGCAAGAAGAAGCTAAATTATTGTATTAAATAATAACATTCCTGAAAACGAATTCCAATTTAGTTAAAAAAGTAAGCAAGGTTAACATTATTTGTACTACTTCGAACTCTGTACTTCGATCAAACAAAAAATGAGATTTCCCCCTCCGTGCCGATGTACTTGTACGTGGGAACATACGTATGTACATTTGTTTTCCTGCCTTCTCGTTGCAACGGAACACTAGAGGAAATTTCTGTATAAAAATATCTATTTGAATGAATATTTTACATGGAATAAAGACGAGATTCCGAGTTGAGAGGCATTTTATATTATGAGTTGAATTACAAATACATATTGGTTAAAAATAAATGAAAAACAGAGTTTCACATTTGACGACATATTGAAATAAATTTTGGCTCCCGGTCTTTTTGTTTTGTTTAAGATAGATTGTAAAGAAAACCTCTTTGAGAAGTTTCAGCTCTTTTAGTACAGGGGTTATAGGATGATGATGAGTCAATCAGTGAGCAAGGAATACCCTTATTACCTATACTGATTTGCCAAAGTCCATAGAAAACCGTAGCTACATATATTTCAGATCCGTCGAGGTTTCGTATAGTAGGCGGTCTCACCCTACACGTATCAAATTGTTTTATTTAAATAAATGAAATACCTAACAGGACCCCGTTAGCACGCTTTGGATACGGAACCCAAAAACAGACCTCTAAAAACAGCACACAAACTTAAACTTCGAATCCTCATAGCTACTTTTTAGGAAGTTCTGGGCCTGCGCACTACGTAAGTGAAGACAATGAGAATGACCATTTTTTTTTGGATTTTGGTAACTTAAAAGATATACTTATACAAAGTTATACAAAGCCATTTCTTTTATATCGGTATATATAAAGTCATTCCACGAAGACCTCCCAGCAATAACCGTAAAATAATATCTTCATTTGCATTTAAGTTGCTGTTAAAATTAAAACCAAATACGTGTAAACAGTATGTGTTCTCCGCTATAAAGTGCTGATAAGGTCAGTGTAAATAAGCATAAAAAAGGCTAAGTCGACATGCGAGTTATAAACATCGAGGTTGGAGGCAGCGGAGCGGTAAAACTTGCTTCTTGTCGGCTGAGCTCTATTACAAATTAACACTGAAAACGTTAGGTATAAGCTAAAAAAGCACTTCAAAATGCTATGATGTCATATCAGAATAGAATGACATGAGGTATTATTACTAAGAAGTATATTTTTTTTCATCACACTTGCTCGAAAATGGTGTCATTACACGTAGGTTTTGCGGGCCGTAAATGACCTATTACGCCCTAGGGCGTAATGGTTTTCTTTTTAAATTTGAAACGCTGGTTCTGTTTTACTCTTATTTGTCATGTTCAAAGAAAACGCCAACTTACTTTTTTAACTTTTATTACTGAAATATTTATTTAAAGAGAACTGTTATTGCAAATACATGTAAACACATATTTCTGTAACATTAATTAAATGTTTAAATAGTGTATTTCAGTATTTTGCAAATATAAAATCAACCATTTTAAGTCTTTACCGCTATGGTTTCCGAACGTGACTTGTCGTCTCGATATATGTCACTAATGTCACTGTCAGTTTTACAATTTTATTTAGGTAAAGTAAGGTTATTTTAATCAGATTTCCTCACAAGTGCGATGAAAAACATTGTGTGTGCCACGGGCGGTAAGGGAATTACAAACTCGTGTTATTAAAGCCCTCGGCTTCGCCTCGGCCTTGTAACAAACACTCGTTTGTAATTCCTTACTTACCGCCCTTGATACACAATGTACTAAACCGTCACTTTTTCAAGATTCTTAGGTATAATACTTAAACAATGCCCCATAATAACTCATAACAAATCCTGAAGAAAGTCAAAGTAGTACCCATATATAAAGGCAAAGGACAAATTGATGACATCAAAAATTACAGACCCATTAGTATAATACCAGCAATAGGAAAACTATTCGAATACTGCCTATGCCAACGAATCACCTTCTTCCTGGAGCGTTTCCAACTACTTAGCGATAAGCAATACGCCTATAGAAAAAACCGGTCATGTATAAATATAGTTCGTGAGACAGTCCATAAAATTATGACCTCTAAAGAAAACTCATCACATGTAGCTATTTTACTTTGCGATATGACTCGAGCCTTCGATTTATGCGATCACGACGTCTTAGCAAAAAAATTTGAGCACATTGGGATACGCGGCCCTGCTAACAAATTAATGACGGACTTCTTAAAGCAACGGGAACAGGTGATTGCCTTAAATCACGGTCAAACTAAATCTAAATACGGAGGTGTCGACATCGGTGTGCCCCAGGGATCCTCATTAGCTAACCTGTGTTTTTTGATCGAGGTCAATGATCTGCCAACAATTGTTGATGGAGATATGTACCTATTTGCCGATGACGCATGCGACGTAATAACAGCTCCCTCGGTACAGATGTTAGAAGAACTCATAGCCATCGACATTCAACGTATGCAAAACTGGTTTAACAATAATGGTCTCGTTCTAAACCTTGATAAAACGCAAGTTATACATATAAACTTGGGAGGTAAACCTCCAAGGCCTCTAAATGTAAGCGTTGATGGCACACCCATTGGGCAGGTAAGAGACACGAAATTTCTAGGCTTAACCCTGGACAGTGCCCTTAGATGGAACAAGCACATTGACGTTCTCTGTGGCAGGTTATCAGGTGCATGTTTCGCCTTAAGAAGACTGGCTAATATCCTGCCCCGAAAACAGTTACGGTCTAGCTACTTCTCATTGTTCCATTCCATAATGTGCTACGGGTTGGAATTGTGGGGCTCTGCAGCTGAATGGCATCGCGTTTTTGTCTTGCAGAAACGTGCTGTTAGAATAATATCCATGTCTCCGGTAAGGGCGCCAGCTAAACAACTGTTCATAGACCTGGACATCTTAACACTACCGTCACAATACATCTTTGACATTGCAAAATTTGTACACAACAATAAACACACATTTAACACCAGCAAACTAACTCGCACCCGCCTAGGAAGTAAGGAACGCCTCTTGCCCGCCAGCCACCGGCTGACCAAGTCCTCCAAGACAATGAATGTCGTGGGTCCCAAGATTTATAATGCATTACCACCTGACATTAAACTTCTGGAATGCACAAACTCATTCTATAATCAATTAAAGAAATGGCTTAGTAGTCAAGCCTTTTACGAAATAGATGAATTCTTTCATTCTAACTGCTGATGTGACTAATAATATTATTAAATAATCTATCCCTAGGTAAATATCCCTAGGTAATCTAATTTGTTACTCTATAAAATAATAATTGTAATTTATATAATTATAACCACAAAACCCTGACATGTAATATTTTATAATATTATCAATAAATGAGTATGAGTATGAGTATGAGTAACACTTATACAATCTTAACTTGTAAGTTTGCATTAAATCCTATAATCAGTGTTTTTTTTTTTTAAATTTCGTGGTTTTTATAATTTTAATTCATCTTCGTAGAACTAGTAAACATAAACTTCATCGTATCAGCTAACGTGATATGAGATACAATAAAAAAATACTATACAAGACAAGAGAACGCCGTATTCATCTTCTTTCCAAACTACGGCCCGCGGGCTGGATACGGCTCGGGAGCCGGTCCAATCCGGCCCGCGAGAACTCGCTTTCCAGTAAATACACCCCCTCTGTCCCCCAGAACTACAGCGGCCGAGAAAAAAAGATCATTTAAGTCCGTGATCGACTATGTCGTGTCGCCCGCGTTAGATTTTCAAATGTGGCCCTTTGCTAAATAAGTTTGAAGACCCCTGGACTAGGTTCTTCGAAACTCCTGAACCTCTCCATCTCATTTCGCTAGGAGCTAATAACCCGCTGCTATGCCGATAGTACCTAATACCTTCATATTAATCTCAATTAGTTATGCATACAGTGTAATACAGGAGTATAATCAAAGGCAATTAAACGCTAATGCAGAGTAGGCAATAATAGTACCTTACAGCACGTACGGTAGGCACTGTGGTTTCAACACGTCATTTATAAAAGTTATAATGTTATAAAATAATAAAAGGTAAACGACCTGTTGTAAAGATTATGAAGTTAGAGTTATATTGTTATATTAACTATTCTATAGTTTTAGCTGTTTTACTTTCTTCGCGCTGACGCAAAAACTTTAATCTGTTTGTATCTGTCCAATCTGTTTATTTCTAAAGGCACTCAAACGCATGGAACGATTTTAATGTTTTTAAATGCTATTGGTTCCATTCGTTTTTGACAATATTTACCACTTGAATTTGAATTTGAACATATTACTTACTTAAAAAATGTTCTAGAGAAAATTACCTGTCCTAACCAAAATATACCCTTTGCTCAACAGTCGATATTAACTGCAAATCCATACGTGAATACTGCAAAATATAAACGTGAGATCAACTTACCTTATATGCCCGAAATCTATACTATAAACTATGAAACGTTAGAAATCACAGAGACTAACATAAATTCTGACAAGTTTACGTAAACGGACTTAACTAGAGGCCACTTCGAACCATACTACCTCAAAGAGGAAGAAGGTGCTATCGGTACAGGAGCCTGATATACACTTAATGCATTTTGATTTTGGAAGACGGTAGCATGGGAGTTTGCTATGTCAAAACGTTCAATGTTCACTGGTGCCTTATTTGACGACAGCAGCGCTTTGAAAACCACAAATAGAGCGTGAGAACAACCGATCTTGTTCTAATGACCGATAGCATCTCATACTGCATGCCTCCGCCTTAACCGAACAAGCCAATTCACACCTTACTCATATTAGCACTACTCAAGGTGGTGGAGGATGTGAGACTGGGAATGGAATCTTCTCGGCTAACGGTGTTGGTCCTGATAGATTTCTCTAACGCTTTCAACGCTATTAACCATGACCTTCTACTGGCTACACTTAATCAACTAAACGTCTCGTCATCGGTGGCCAAATGGTTTGCTTCATATCTTCAAGGTCGCCGGCAAGTGGTTCGCGCTAATCAAACTCTCTCTGATTGGTGTGATCTCACTTCTGGTGTGCCACAGGGCGGAATTCTCTCCCCACTGCTTTTCTCTGTTTTTATCAATTTGATTGTGCCTCATATAAAGTGCTCTTACCATCTGTATGCTGACGACTTGCAACTGTACGCCCAAGCGAACCAGAGTGACCTGGATCGTGCAGTCGCAGATATCAACGATGACTTAAACCGAATCTCTGCCTGGTCACGTCGTTTTGGGATCGACGTAAATCCGTCTAAGTGCCAGGCAATCGTGCTCGGTAGCCCTCGAACTTTAGCTACAACCAGTATGGGTCAATTGCCTCCCATCATGTTTGAGGATATACCGATTTCGTTGACGTCGCACGTGAGAAACCTGGGTCTGATTTTCGACTCTGGACTCACATGGGAGCCACAGGTGTCTGATGTTTGTCGCAGAGTGAATTACACACTAAGATCACTGTATCGGTTTAAGTACTTCCTGCCTATCAGCACTAAAACTCTCCTTATGCAAGCTCTCGTCTTACCTGTGGTTGACTATGCAGATGTATGCTACTCAAATATTACACAGACGTCATTGACCCGGCTGGATCGACTCCTTAACAACTGCATCAGATTCATTTTTGGACTCCGTAAGTATGACCATGTATCCGCTTTTCGCCGGCAACTTAACTGGCTTCCCATTCGTGAACGTAGGTCATTACGAGTCTTATGTACACTCTACTCCATCTTATTCGATCCAGCTGCGCCCGATTACCTTAGATCCAAATTTCATTTTACAACTCCTCGACCTGGCTGTACTCTCCGGTCATCTCGAACTCTAAAGCTCGATCTTCCTCCTCACCGTACCGGCTTTATGTCAGACTCATTTACTGTTCAAGCAATTAGGCTTTGGAATGATCTCCCACTGTCCATCAGGCAAGCACAAAGTAAATTTACATTCAAGCGCATGTTGCGCAAGCATCTCTACAATACGCTCTAAACTTAACTATCGGCATGAGGTTTTTCACTAGGTACGTAAAGTAGTATGTATATGTAGGTTTATTATATTATATTGTATTTGTGTAAGTATATTTACGTATATATCATAGGCACACTTGTAAACTAATCCTCAGTTTTCTCTCTGACTTTAAAGACCCTGCACCAAATTTATGTTTCTGTTTAGTCCATTGGTTGACTGGTAGAGAATGCCTTAAGGCATTAAGTCCGCCATTTGTACTTTTTTGTATTGTGCAATAAAGTTTAAAATAAATAAATTAGTTATAAGGGCTTTATTTAATTGTAGCGGTGGGCCGTCACGTCTCAATTAATACCAAATGTAAGCGGTTACGCTTAACGCAAAGCTTTCTATGACCTTTGGTTGTTATACGGTATCTAATAACACGGCTTATTGCCCCTTTATACTAATAGCATTAGATATGGATAGTAAAAAGTGCCCCAATGATACGACGCGCGTCGCAATGAATTCTTATCAACATCAATGTTGCTTTGTAATAAACTTTTCTCAAACAAATAACACATTATAAACAATTTCCAATAATTTTAAATTGCAAACTTAACTACAAGAATACACATTTAACATATTTCATCTAAATATTCGCGGTAAAAACGTATACCTACTGAAACAGTTTCTGGAACGGATATTGAAAATTTGGGATCCTGCCGTTTTGCCAAAATTATTTTGGTCAAATCTCATTTCCCAAACAAATATTAGCAACTGTTTTTTTTGCCAATGCAATCTTTGGCATAATTATAATACGCAAATTTTCGTTTGGTCAAATTTTTATTCAGCATAATATTAATACGGAAAATGACATTTCGGCATTTGGTCTTTTAGCAAATGCTTTATTAAGGCAAAAAAATATTAGTCAATAAAAGTTTAGTCAAATGAATTGTTATGTCAAAACATAAAAAGTCAAAAATCGGATTTCCTTAGGTAATAAAATTTGACCAAAATAATATTGGTAAAACGGCACGATCCCACAAAAAAGGTTAAAGTTTAAGTAATAATTTTGAACAACAGCAAGAATTTTGAAGAACTGTAGCCCTCAATAAAAACAAAAACTGACATAAACAGAAGGGTAAAGGGGGTGCGTAACGATGGCTATAAAAATTTTTGGTATAATATTAGTCGCAATAACGCTCATTTGATATAATTATTAAATCTTATAACAACACTTAATATATTTACATATGACATAATTATTATTTCTTATAATGATCATTTGATAGAATAACATTTAATATAGCATTCTTTAAGTATAATGCTTATTTCCTATAATCAACTTATGGTATAACGTTATTTTCATATAAAATACAATTGGCATAACCATTATTGAAATAATGTATCAAAAAGTAGGTTAGGTTAGGTTTGAACTGCGTCTCCCAACAAAAACGAACTGCTATCAAAAAGTAGGTTAGGTTAGCACTGCGTCCCCCTACCAAAACGAATGGCTATCAAAAAGTAGGTTAGGTTTGAACTGCGTCCCCCAACAAAAACGAACTGCTATCAAAAAGTAGGTTAGGTTAGTAAATTATAAGGGCACAGAAGAAAAAGGGGGGACGGGGGGGCGAAGCCCCCCACAAGAGGGGCTCGGGGGGCGAAGCCCCCCGCATTAAAAAAAACTCAAACCATAAGTTCAATTAGGTTAGGTTAGGTTAGGTTAGGGTTCGAACTGCGTCCCCCAACAAAAACGAACTGCTATCAAAAAGTAGGTTAGGTTAGTAAATTATAAGGGCACAGAAGAAAAAGGGGGGACGGGGGGGCGAAGCCCCCCACAAGGGGGGCTCGGGGGGCGAAGCCCCCCGCATTAAAAAAAACTCAAACCATAAGTTCAATTAGGTTAGGTTAGCTTAGGTTAGGGTTCGAACTGCGTCCCCCAACAAAAACGAACTGCTATCAAAAAGTAGGTTAGGTTAGGTTTGAACTTCGTCCCCCTACCAAAACGAACTGCTATCAAAAAGTAGGTTAGGTTAGGTTAGAACTGCGTCCCCCTACCAAACCGAATGGCTATCAAAAAGTAAGTTAGGTTAGAACTGCGTCCCCCAACTAAAACGAACCGCTCCCAGAACAGTAGGTTAGGTTCAAGGGAGTCCCACATAACCATCAGGGTCCGTCCCCGCACCCTGTTGGTATGCGTAACGCATTTTCCCGTCTTAAAAAAAAAAAAGGTTCATTGAATTTTGACGATACAAATAATTTTCGTAATTTTGTTTTGCGTAAAATATGTTATGCCAACTAAAACATTTGACTAAATAAAATTTGGTCAAACTAACATTTGGTGAGCGAGGCATTGCCTAAACATTCATGTGTCAAACATTAGGTTCGCGTAACAATTATTTGTGAAGAGTTAATTTGGCAAACGATTATTTGGGAAATGAAATTTTGCGAAATTTTTTTTGGAAAGTGATAATTTGTCAAACATATTTTGATAAAACATAGGTAACCCTGAAAATTTTCATTCTGTAATTCTATTTTTTGTCTACTTTACTTTTAGCGTCTCTAGAAAATAAAGATTGATTTTTTTGAGTGTTTTTAATTTATTTTATTGCATATTTGAGAAAAGCTAAAAGCACTATACATACCTCGGCGTGAAATGGAGTTGCCAGCCTTGTAACTATCTGGCCTCGCGTTTGCTCGGCCATCTATATGTACTCGGCCGGCAACCCCTCACATCTCGGCCTCTTAGTACATTACGTACTATTGTGCCTGTATACAAGTAGATTTATATATGTATCTCCTTTGTATAGTTATATGAATACCTATGCTTTTTCTCCTATTCTGCTATCATTTAAAAAACATACCATGTAATACCAAATAAATAATAGCCAACGCCAATCGCCATAGTTTTTATTCCCTGCCACGTTAAAATCTTCTCCGTTTCCTATATAAAGCCATTTTCAATAATTGTTTATTTCCTTTGATAGCTTTTACAGGAGATTTTTAAAATGCATAATCTAAAAGGTTTAATCAAGAGATATACGATTGCGTGAAAATCCCAACGTGCTCACCGCTCGTAATTTCATTTGGCGATAGAAATCATTACCTTGAAACGTCTGTCTAGTTTACGGTTTCAGAAAACAATATATTACGATATTACGAGAAAGTGTATTTAAATCATGAAATAATCGATATATTTGTGGGGATGGTAGTCAAAAAACAAGTGAGTATATAAAACTGTATTAAACAATATCCTGATATTCATATACTTATAGGTATATGACCTCAACTGTACACAGTAATCTGCTATTAGGTAAATACGTTCGCGAGCTCTACAATAAGGCTAACTCCAAAGTTCCACCGGTGCAGTCAGGAAAGTTATTCCTAACATGAGAGTTTAAGCAAAGCACTGCCATAGGTTCGTTAATTTCAAATGTAATAATGACTGGTTTTATTTCTACTAGGGGTTTGATTGCGAAATTTGAGTTTTGCGTGTATAATTGTGTAGTTAAAAGAGTATAATTTAAAAATTTGATATAACGTTTTAGTGGTACCTATTATTAAGGCTTCGGCTTTGCCCTACTAAAAAAAAACAAATATTTAAATAACAATCCTCTGTAGTGTTCCCAGCGGTAAATGGTTTAAAATTAGTGAATACACAACAGCAGATATATCCACAGAACTCATTTCTTGCCTATTTTTGGGCCGGTCAACACTGTACCTTGAATAAAATGTAAGCAAACTTCACTTCAGGTACCCACGGTTAAATATGACGCCACGCCACTGCACAACTGTAGCTACAGTATCGCATTTGTTTAAATACAATTTAAGTTTATAGTAATTCTACTATAAACATAACTCTTAGGTATATACCTACGTATTGAGTTTCAGAAGTATAAGTAGGTAGCCAACATTTTGTAACAAGTAAAGAGATCCAAAGGCGGGCTGAATCAGATTTAACACCAGATATATTTTCTGGTATCAAAATCGTATGGTAAATTTTGCATGCGCTACGGCTCGTTTTAATTATACCTCTACCTTCAGTCCAATGACGACGCATCAAAATGCATGCAGCCTCAAATTTTCATGCCCTAATTCCGGTAAATCGTTTGCCGATACTGAAAGCGCGGCTCGAATCGGCAAAACCAATTCCTACGTTAAGGAAGGATGTTTCCGTCCCTCACTAACGCAAACGGAGGAACAGCGACAAAACGTAAACTAGACGGCTACTTGTAGTTAAAATGTTGGTACTGGTAGCATTTGAATGGATAGGACATCGTGATTCGCTGACGTGTTCAGCTGAGATTAACTCTGAAATAACATCGGATTGCACTCGAAATTCTAAAACCGATTACCTGCATATCTGGCGAGCAAATAAATTATTGCCATCGCAAACATGGCGAGCGTTCGACGCTTATTCCCTGGTTTGAACACCTGTGATATTGGTTATCCCTAAAACTTTACGGAACCTATCACGCGTGATGGCGGCCGTCATTTGGTCACCCATTTTATTTCTGCGAGCTATAACAATGTGAATGATTTTTGACCGTGCTTGTTTTCATTTGCGGTTTTCCGTTATGGTTTCATTCAATTTCGCCACATTCTGTTTTGATTTTGTGTTTGCTAGTTGCTGAGTTAGATTGGTAATGCAAAATTGTTTACTCTCAAGAACTGTATTTGTTTTTCTCGTCGCGTTATTTTTCTATTGCTAACTTTGTGTTATTGCTGTTTCGCACACCACATTTTTTCGGTGCCATGCGATTCCAACTTGATGAAATGACTATTTTATTGCAATATGAATATCAATGTTAATTCATTTTGAGTTTTACCGGTACCGAATATAAAGAAACTATCGGATCGTAGTAAATGCATTTCTATCAAGTCTTCATGACTTTACGTCTCTTCTATAAAATCTCAAATGGACGCCGTCTCGATCGAACGCAAGAAAAAAGGTCACGTAGTATCTAATCCCATCAAAAACATTACATGTAAAAAGATGCAAGTCTCGCAACGCAGTTCTCCTACAACAAAAAAGTTTTTAGATGTAATATTAAACCAGAACTCGATTTCCACCGACTTGCCTATTATTTAACCTCGGAGGGTTTCATAGTTCTCAAATAAAGAATCCTCCACGGGTAAATAATAGGCAAGTCGGTGGAAATCGAGTTCTGTTAACAGCCCGCCCGGTACTAACTTACTTATGCAGTTTGTATTTAAATTGCAATATTTTGCAGCTATTTATGTTTAAAATTTGGAGCTTGTGGGTCTGCTAGAAGTACCTTAGAATTATGATGATCAGTAAGTGAGTGAGTGAGTCAGTCAGTCAGTGACAAAACCGAGGAACTTTGACGTGCAATAGTTCTTAAACTACAAATTCAAATTGAATGTTATTGAGATATATTTAAGTCTTATTATGGCCTAAATATCCCCGAAAGGTCAGAGTTCTAGCTTTAGCCAGCTCAAAATTACGGGAGGCTAAAATTGGCCTGAATAGCTTCGAGAAAAGGATGGTACGGCCGTGCCTTTGTTTTGCTCGAATTAGCGGGAGCACTGCCGTGCCCCCAGATTCAAGTAAGACCTATCTTTTTATTTAGAACTTATGTAATTCTCAAAAACTGCCATGAGTAGTTGCAGCTTAATATGTATATTTGCTCGAAAGAGTTCCGTTAGAGTTTGCCAAATCACTTGGATAAGTTTAAGCTGAAGTTGGTGAATGTCGCCGAAGTTATTTGGCCCCCAGCCGGAACTCCGGGCTAACATAACTTCGTTCCTCATTGCCTCCCCGAACTGATTATAACGTGTGATCAAATTTAACTTACCTCGCTGTTGGGTACACAACTATTTACTGAAACTTTACCTCTAGCTTTTATTTGCTTCCGATGCTGCTTTTTGGCAGAGCAGAAGGCAGGAAGTTACTCAAACTATTGGTATGGAAAACCCTGCAAATAGTTACCTATCAAATTATTGAAATTTTACACGCATCGAAAAGGGCCTACTTCTACCTACTCAGTAACTGTTGACATAAAAGACCGAATACATTACAGGCGATGACTTTTACGAAGACATGAAATGGGTAGTCACCAATAAACATCCCTATATCTAACTGTGACTTGATTACATTCAGCGGCGTACTGCAGAAAAGAGTATTACCTACTTGAAGGATTTAAAAAATAGCTACATTCTTACCATATAAATCTGGCACTAAATGTGCTTTAGAAAATATTAAATTTAGAGGAAAATTACTACAAAGGAGAGAAAGGTTAAGTTAAGATGCGTGAATCTATATAGAAATAAGTATCATATGTATAACAATAATGTTAATACAAATTATTGAAAGTTTTACAACTGATGTCGACTATCATTGTATGGAAATGAGGCCCAGCGAAATCTAGGTTCGAAGTAGTCTTGCCCATTCATGTAGATATAGAGAAAGTTTAGTAGGCGTTATGTTAAGATTTTATAAGGTTGCCATTGCGTAGCGGCATCTAGGACGATTAAGATAAACCTACATCCCACACATTGTAGGGGAAGGGGGGGTGAAATCGGATAGCGGGTCAAACCAGATAGGATGCTATTTCACATTTCTTTTATCGTTGACACGCTCACACGCACTAAAAAGCACGAGCCGCGGCCGCTCATTGAGCGTGCAGATGGCGGCCGGTGAAGAGCGTTTCGTTGTGTCGTGTTTAGGAAAAAATATAAATCAAGGCAATTAATGTAATATTCTAACTTGTTTTATCTTGCATCAGATAACTATTAGCTTGATAACAGACATGTTAATATTTTTCTTCAATACAGTAACTATTAGTGTAACGATTAAGGATATCTTTTCTGACTTTGACCGTTAAATTATTGCGTCATATTTTAAGTAGAAAAATCAACGCGTCGGGGTACAAGCAGACGGGGTGAATTCGGGTATCCTTTTTATATATTATTCGGGTATCTTGGTTTGCCTGAAATGGGCCCACGAAGGTTGCACCGGGTGCACTGCCCAAGAATTATTGTTTTTTGTATGCGATGAATGCAAGTAAGTAGTATCCGTTTTCACCCCACAATGATATTTTGCGGTATCTGGTTTTACCCTCATATAAGGGGTGAAATCGGATTGGCTGGACTTAAGGAAATGTCGATTGATCTCTTACATAATAATCTGATCTCTTTGAGTTTGTGCCAAATAGTTGTTGATTAATTGTTGATTTTGATGTTAGATACTATTGAAATATATCTATGTGTAATAATTAATTATTGTTTATTTTCCTTAACTATCCGGTAACACCCCCCTCTCCCCTACATTTTATTTTGCAACTGGTAGTAATACGAAGTATTTGTTTATAGAATTCATTATTTACCGTAAACCCTTACGGTAAATAATGAAAGGTATTTGAAATATTCAAAATTTGACTTTTTTGTAATACCAATAAGTGACAAACAAGCATGGTTTCCACCTGATGGAAAACTTAAACAATGAAAAAACAGACACGGAGAAATTACACAGTGAAACATTTTGACAAAACCGATAATCATGTTGTCTATGAAATCATTTCCTTTGTTACACTATAGACCATAACAAGCGAGTGACAAATGACAAACAGGACAAAGCGAGCAAAAAGGCGACTGAATCATAAACAGCTAATAAGCCGTCAGACGCTGCAATTGATGTGAGAAACGACGTGCAGAGCAAACGCGGGAGCGGTGGCGACAAATCTGTGGGGCTTTGTTTTAAAAATAACTTTAAGCACGGTTCAAATATTTTTGTGTATAGTACGTTTTCTTATTTTAATTATTTTATCATCTAATATTATTGTTTCTGAATGCTTATGAGTTAACGTTTGTGGTTTAAAAAATCAGTGTGAATACCTACCTATGTGCGTTTATAATATTAGATAATACCTTTGACATTTTACTGATGTAAATCTCAATACTTTCAGTACATGGCGTTACCAGTCTCTTTATAAGTTAAACGCGAAGCAGTAATTTCATGCCTGATTATGTATATGTCGCAGCCAACTGGTTTAGTTAGCCAATAGCTATTTGGTTAACTGCCTAGCATTTTCATTAAACTATGACCCGCCAGCAGGTCGACGAAGCCCCGCTGTGCGGGACTTCTATTTCTGCTCTGAGGGATTCAAGCTGACTAACAAACGCAACCTAAACTAAGGAGTGTGTTTAAGGAAAAAGCTAGGCAGCTAACCAAATGGCTAACTAAACCAGTTGGCGGCGACATATACATTGCGTATTAGTTATTCTTTTAATTCTCTCGACAAATAATTTTTTGATGGCATTAAATAATTCGTTTTTCATGTGTTTTTCCAATAGCTACCTTGTAGCTTAAGGCTAACTAACAATGGTTGAATTTATGGCAGAAAGCCCCAAGAAAATACACCATAGTTTTAAAAATGTTCTAGATGATGTTTTATTGAATGTAAACACCATCAGAATAATTTATCATTTCGGTTGTTCACTTAATCCGTAGGAATATGAAATAAAATAATAATGAAATAATGAACTTTATTCTGCAAGTAGGCCGCTTTTACATGTAGAAGTTTTCTGGCTCTTTTTGCCAAAAAAATCTTTATGCAACAAAAAGTACTATGTGTAAGTAAAATTTGATTACACATGATAAACCAGTCAAAAAAGGCCACACATTACGACTGTCATATCATTGTTAATCGATAGCGCAGAGCTAACAAATATTGTAGCTATCGACAGCATAATAGCCGCACTACTAGACAGCTGTGGGCAGATAATGCTATCTTATCACGAGCTTAACACAAAGGCCCGACGGACCTTGCACACGGCTATATAACGACCACTATTGGCACTATATTTATGTTAATAGTATTGTCCTTATATGCATTTTTCCGGTCTATACACCGTGAGCCCGAGTAACCCGAAAAACTTTAACTATAGATAGTATAGATTCTAACAACTATTAGGAGTAAAAAAAATTATGTGATGTATAAGCGAAAAACGGTTACTTTCCGAGATATTCATTATTATTTAAATGAAAACTCCCAAGTGTGTAACAAGCCCTTTAAATAAATGTGACTAAGATACTTTTAACTAAACAGTAATTAACCTTCGCAGTATTTAATGGTAAGCAACTACGAGTCCAAAAAAATGACCTTTTGTTTCCATTTTAGCTTTTTTTCCTTTTTGATATCTTTTCCTCAAATAAGGACATGTTTATATATAAGGACGGGCTGAATTTACAGATTTATTTTGTTCCTTAAGACTATTAATGTAGAATGACAAAATTCGACCTCTCTTGATATAACGTTTTTTACTAATAATACCATCAGAAATATACGTGGTTAAAATGTTTCGGGTTATTAGGGCTCACGATGTATAAAACACTAGCATTTACCCGCGGCTACGCCCACGTTATTCCCGATATTAACCCAAGGAAACCCTTTACTGCTATTTATAACTAAACCTCAAAACATCTTTACAAACTTTCACATTGATAATATTAGTAGGAAGGGTAATATTTTTCCCCTACATGTTTTTATTACTTTGACGAGTTGACATTAATTGCGGGATATTTTTTATTGAGTGTAAATGTATCAACTATAAGTTGTTTCTGTAAATATGTTTTACATGTTTTGTCGTGATATGAAGAGTCCTTCACGATATATATCAGATAAGTGTTATTTCTTGTTGAGTTGCAATGCAATAAGTAAATAAGACTCGTATTTCGTAGTCAAAAGTTAGCATTAGATAGTTAAGTATCGGTAACTTAACCGTCTCTATTTGTCTAAGTTCACACGCTGAGCTACCGTTCTCAAAGTTTCAGAGAGATCATAATTCATAATTCATGATACTCAAGCGAAGTTGCAATCAAGTAAACATGAAACCGGTACGTGTATTAGAAACATTGCAACCGGTGGCAACCGTTGCATGTGGTAGTAAAATGATTGGTACTTGTAATCATGAACAAACCTAAGTAGTTACTGATATTTCATATTACCCGGGGTTGACAACGTGTTTGTAATGTTGAATTAGGTTAGGATACTGTTATATCCCGAACAATATAAATATCTTTCAGTACAACATGGGCTTAGAGCAACACGAAAGGGAGTCGCCAAAACGCATTTTTCTAATACTTTGCCCTGCGCCTCTATTAGCGGGGGGTGATCGATGTATATGGCGTAGGGTATATAGGTTGTGCTTATTTTTTATGGACATAGTCTAAATATTTTTTACTTAAATATAATTTAAGAAGACAAAGTTTTTACAGCGTAGCGGCATAATAACTTTTAAAACTTGACCATTGACATAAGAAAGCCTGCCAATAATTATATGAACGTCACGTCTCAGTCGGCACGGGTCCCTAAGGCTGATAATACACCATAGCTGAGCGAGGAAGCGAAGCGGTGGGCCAAGAAAATACACCAATGCCAGGCTGCGCTGAGCGAGCCTAGGCACGTTGATTGGTGGATCGATCCTCGCGCATAGCTCCGTAACATCGTACAGCTTTTGTGGATACTCAGCCTTGCCCTAAATAAGCAATTATCGACCCTGTAAATACTCGATTTCGCCTTTTTCCTTGGAACGTTTGCTAATTGGACGATAAATTATTCCCTAATTCCTTCTACATCCCAATGCTTTGAGTGTTTGGTTACTTTTTCTCTATCTACGCTTGCGGATGCCCAAGTATTTATTGAAATAAGACTTTTTTATCTTTCGGACGTTGGCAACTTACATTTATTGATTTTTGACAAGCGGTTGGCTTAGTTGGGTAATAAGATCCTGCCTACGATACTAACATCAGATCATAGAATAGATTACTTCTGTACGAGAGTGTGTATGTATGTGCATGCATGAGGATGTTTGAAGTTTTGGCGTACAAAGTTTATTTTGTCATGTCATGTGTTCGAGATCCTCAGTAATGACAATAGGACACGAGGAAAATTAATTTTATCCTGTTATGTATCTTAAAGCGAGTGTGTTTTTTAGGGTTTGCCCGTCGAGGAAAAATGGTGTCCGTCAAGATAGCGTACACCGTAAATATATTCAGAATCTGATGCAGCCAATAAATAGTACCCAAATAGTACCGACGAAATACCTAGGTGAAAAAAATAGTACCCTTGAACTTTCTGAAATATAAGGCCTGTTCACGGTGTACGCTACCGGGCGTCAAGCCGGCGTACACCGTTTGTATCTCTGGAACGGCTTTGTTTTTGGAAACGCTTTATATCTCAAAAAATAGTACCCAAATAGTACCCTAGGGCCCTACAATTTAATTTCTCTAGCTATCGTAGAAGCCGAGATATAGTGAGCTCTTTCTATAAAAAATTCCTGGGTACGCCAGCTTGACGATGTGAAATTTTGTACACCGTTAAGTCATGGAATATTAATTGACGCCCGGTAGCGTACACCGTGAACAGACCTTATATTTCGAAAAGTTTAAGGGTACTATTTTTTTCCCTAGGTATTTCGTTGGTACTATTTGGGTACTATTTATTGGCTGCATCAGATTCTGAATATCTTTACGGTGTACGCTATCTTGACGGACACGAAAAATGCTATTTATGGGCACTGAAAATTTCAAATAAACGTCGTTAGTGTGGACGAAACAGCGATAGTTAACAGCCCGCGTACATTCACTGTTGTATCATAAAGATCTATTAGCAGTAGAGAAGAGATGTGTCTATAAGGATACAGGAAAAAAAAGACTTTAAAAGCCCTGTACTTTGTGATATCCTCAGGAAATACGACAATATGTGCTTGACTATTATATAAACAATTTAATCAATTATAATTATATGTATGTACTTAATTTATAATGCTTTTGACTGTAGCCTTAACCCACTGTCAAAAACAATAGTACCGCCTGTCAGTCCACCTTGCAACAATAACCAACACGCCCTTACAGAGAAAGTGTTCAGATCATCCACTACTTACTTTCGTAACGTCATATTTTCATCTACTTCGTTTTCGAATTTAAACTTTATTTCCTACAAAATAAGGTGGTTATTACATTGTGTGTGTAAGAAAAGAGGTTGAGTGTCGAGATCACGTTAATGCCTCAAGCGAATGCTCCGTAGGTAAGACAATTTATCTGTCTACTCTAATCAACTACATCTCCATGACTCGTATCTTAAGAAAGTGCCGTTGAAAGTTATATTTATTTCAGCTCGGTGGTTCATGTTCTGCATAACAAAAAAAGGTTGAGGCTTACAACTGCTATTTATGAACTATATTTTAAAAAGCTATTAATGTTTGAAATGGCCGTTGTTTAATGGTTCGTTTTTATTTTATACTAGTTTCATCCGGTGGCCTCACCAAATGGCAAATGATTTTTTTGCGAATAAATAGGAGCCAATATCACTTACCGGCGCCCATTCTGTCTATGTAAAAACATGATGCATTTTTTCGTTCTAACTTTTAACAGACAAACCATTACACACGTTAAAAATGGTACCTACTCTCTCCCTCAAAAATTGCTAGACCGTTTAATACTAGGCCACAATAATTAAGTCTTCAGTTACTTTTGAGGCAGGAACCTAAGGATCGCTACACTACAACATATCCAATATAAAGTTAAGTACGCATACTCACTTGCTGTGACAAATAAGTTGATAACAGAAACAGAACTCTTGGCTTCCGCTAACGCTCTAAAGTAGGTGACATCCGTTTGATATTAAGTAGGTACTAATAACCTGTAACATAACATTGCTGCAAACGAAACCAACAAAGATACTCATTTATAAGATTACCCTCATAAGTTTAATTCGTTAATTAAAAACTAAGATTTAGTTAAAATTAACTATGATTAGTGGATCTGTGGCGTGCGCTTGACCTAACCTATTTAGATTTAATAAATAGTATACCTACCTATACCTAAATACCCAAAAGTTAGAAAGCAACGCAAAAACAGATCTAAGTTATAATCGACTATCAGAATCAAAATCAACAAGGAGAATTTAATAAGTGTTTACTCCATCACTTACAATACGTTTTAATAAAAATAAGGACAAAATATCACTAAAAATAATCAAATCTCTTGTGATGAATATTGTTCCCGAAAGATATCCTTGAACAAGCTATCGATCTCCTTATCTAAGAATTAACGGGTCATTAACTACATTAAGTAAAATACTCTGTTTAATTCCTCCCTTTTACGTAAGAAAATATCTATTGTTGTTCAAAAGCGAGCAGTAAAAGTTGTAGCTTTTAATAATACAGAGAAGGCTAAATTAAAAAGCAGCCGCGCGTTGCGATTGCTGCGCAAAGGAACGCGCTCATTTCACCTGATGTCTGTTTGTTTGTTCATCGCTCTTTTATTTTCAACCGGCCGAGCCTGCCAGCAATTGAACACCCATGGCTATAGGTAGAGACCATGGGACAAAAGTTGAGAGCGAAACTACACATTGAAACTAGTAGAGCTTGTAGGTATATTATGTATAAGTGTAGACAATAACCATCGCGCAATGACAATGCGTAATCCAGTCCAGGGTATGGCCTGTGATAATATATTTTGGTGATTCAGCTCAGCAGTATAGAGATTTTAAAACCAAATAAAATTTTGCTCTAATTCTGGCACTCTGAAATTTAATATTGTCTTCGGTTTCCGCGATTATCACTCATAGTAATAAAACAACTTAAACGGATTAAATCGCGTATATTACTACATTTTAAGTCCCGACGTTTCGTAACGCTTTTCAGCGTACCTACGTGGTGAGTCTACCCGCGACCACGAACGCTGAAAAGGGTTACGAAACGTCGGGACTTAAAATGTAGTAATATACGCGATTTAATCCGTTTAAGTTGTTTTATTACTCTGACATTTCTTAAACTTTTTGGTCTTCATGAAGAAAATTTGTCTACTACTGGTGTAATCACTTAAATACTCTATTATGTAGGTATTAACTTCAAATATTTAATACAAATTTGTGTTGTCAATATTTATAAAATATATTTAACTGTAATTCTAAAACTACGCAACTATTCAATAAAGTTCAGGGAAACAACAAGTCAATAAAGTTTAGATAATTGTGAAATGATATAATCATATAATAACAGGTCAAGAGCATGTCGGACCATGCTCAGTGTAGGGTTCCATAGCCGTATCTATAAGGAAATGTGCTACAGATAAAAATAAACAACTGGCAAAAGGTCTTAAATGCCGTGTAAATCAATGGCACTTAAAACCTTTTGGTTGAGAAGTTTTTCGGCAATAACTTCAAAACGGTTTATTCCTTACTATTGAAAATAATTTTCGTTGAATGTATTTATTAAGCGTTACTTTCCTGATTTTTTTCATATTTTTTGGATTTACGCTTTTAAAGTTAAAGGGGGGGGACACAATTTGTGCAACTTTCGGAGCGATTATTTCCGAAAGTATTCACTTAATCAAAAAAAAGTACATAAAAGCCTTATAATGTTTTTAAAAGAACTATCGAATATACGATTATACAGTGTGTAAGTCTAATACGGGCGAATCTCTTAACGGTGGTTAGTATTGGACAAAGTGAAGGTAATTACATAACATTTACTTAAAGTTGCAACAATAATTTTGTCCATACAAAATTATTCAGCGCGCAATGTAATGCAAACACACTCACGTTAAACGCTCGTTGACAGTTACGTTGACATTTCGGTACCGCCGTACCGCAACCATGTTTACAGTACATTGCTGCTGAGAAATTTTAAAAAAGTTAATTATGGGGTCGTAATGAACTGCAACTTAAAAAAACCTTTTACTTCATGATTACATTAATGAATACTATGTCCGATTTAATTTATCACCCGTATTAGACTTACACGCTGTATACCTCACGTTGAAGTTTGCTGAAAAAAAAAATTAAGCTTCTGTTACATGTATGGAGTGCCCCCCCTAGATTTTTTTATTCTTACTATTTAACTACCAAACTTAGTAGCGGCATCTACAAGACATCGATATTCCAAATTTCATCAGTATACGTCTTGTAGTTTTTGAGTAAAATGCCTGTGACATACGGACGGACGGACGGACATGACTAAACTATAAGGATTCCTTTTTAGCCATTTTGGCTACGGAACCCTAAAAAGTATACTCGTATATACCAGAAAACAAGAAATATCCCTAAAATTTAGGGTATGTAAATTGAGTTAAACCCTACACTACCCAGTTTCCTAGTGGCGTTTTAACGGTAGTCATAATGAGATTTAATGGTCCGACACTATGATTAGAAAACTCGTTGAATTAGGGACTCGCGACCACAAAGTAGTGAACTTCCAAACGGTTTCAGAAAACTTTCTAATTAACACAAGCATTGTCTTTATTTTAAGCGGGCTAATAACTTAAATTCGGCTTTATCAATCCAACAGTTCGCTGGTCGGATGAAGATTTAATTAAACGTGTTATTCAAAGAATAACACGACCAAAGACAGTACTTAAATGAGATTTTCCGCTGCGCTCGTTGTCTGTTGGATATAAATGTTTGTTCTTTTCATGAGCTTCTATAAACAATACTCTTAACGAACATGAAACTAAACACACTAAACAACGCCAGCGCATTAAAACCACCTAAATTAGTAACACTTCAGAAGTGGCACTAATTTAGGAGGTTTTCACATACCTATTTATTATAAATTGAACTTTATTGACTTGTTCTTTCTGCATCGCGGCGCAATAACAGTTTTTAATGAAGTCTATAAATACTTATGAAACACAGACTTAGTTACAGAAAAAGAACCAGATTCCCATAAAACACGATGAAATATGTCTAATTTGTTACATTGGTTGAATACAAAATAAAATATACTTAGACAACGAAGAACTACAAATGGATTAATGAATTAAACAAGACCCTTCCAGAAGCTTCAATTATTTTACAAAATTCCATTATAAGCTGTTTTTATAAAAAGACGTATTCAGTTAATTGTTGGAATCGCTTCTTTTCTTGCTAACCGGTAAAAACCAAACGAGAATGCATGCTTGTCTTAGTTTAGTACCAACTCGAATACAAATATTTAACAAAATTACGAGTATTTGTTGTAAAAACTAGTGACAAACTTAATATTTTTACTGTTAGCGATATATTTTTGCTAGCAGATTTTATCCTAAATTTTAATACTTAATAGAAAGTGAAATTTATTTGGTGTGTAATTTAAGCTCAGTATACACACATTATATTAATAACGATTATTATTATTACAATATTTCATTCAGTTTTTTCTCTATTTCAGGTAAGCCCTTGATCTGTATGGTCTATGTTCACTGACACCTTGGATTAGCTGTTGAGGTATTTTCCATCAAATCCCATAATAGTCTCACTGAAACCTGAACTAAAAAGTAAGTACATAGTTTATTTTTAAACAAGCATCAAATAAAACTAGTATTCGAATGAAATGCGACCCATGATGCCCGCAGGCGCAACCACTTGCTTTTCATTTAGCGCTAAAACCTCGCTTAGCTGTTACCAATGAACTGTGAGCTTAGCCGCTGTACATACATGCTCAAGGTTTTAAATTGAACTTTGACGTGTAAATTGACTTTAGGGTAAATTGAAGGAAGGAATAAATGGAAGCAATTGCACAGAAAGAACATGTCTAGTCACCTTTTTTGAAAAATGAGATTTTTATCTCAAAATGTAGAGAGCTCGCAAAGTACTATAACTTACCATTAGATTAAATATATATCGGAATTATTATTTTTTTCACTTAATTTTAAAGGAACGGTTACCATGGTAATTGTTCGTGATGACTAACTTTCAAATTGCTGTAACTCAAAAAGTTACTTAGGTGACTAGGCATGTTCTTTCCGTGTACCTTTCAATTATAGTGTTATTGTATACTAGCATTGTTCCCGTTATATTCCCAAAGGAATTCTTTACCGGGATATAAAGTATCCTATGTTCCAATCCAGGACTTGGTCTACTTACATGCCAATTTTCAGCTTGATCCATCCAGTTGTTAGTTGTTACCCCGTTATTAGGTAACAAACATCGAAACATCTTCACAAACTTTCACATACCTATATAATACTAGCATTTTCCCGCGGGTTCGCCCGCGTTGTTCCCGTTATTGTCCCAAAGGAACTCTTTACCGGGATATAATGTATCCTATGTTTCAATCCAGGACTTGGTCTACTTGCATGCCAAATTTCAGCTTGATCCATCCAGTTGTTACCCCGTTATAAGGTAACAAACATCCAAACATCTTCACAAACTTTCGCATTTATAATATTAGTGGGATTAGTGGGATGGGATGGGATGGGATTATGATAGAAAAAAGTCTTTAGTCTATATTTATATTCATTACCACAGAAATATATCGAGGTATAAAGAAAAAGCGTATGCACCTCGCGTGCTAAAAAGAAGCGGATTCGACCTACTTTTCACGCCGTTAACTTTTGTTTCCGTCAATATTACCTATTATTAGATTTTCAAATCTGATAATAATGGTATACTTAATTAATTGTTCAAATGCCACCAAATGAACTGGAAAATGTATGTTTTTCATCACTAAATTACATTTTTAGCGTCCAACGCCAGGCGAAAAACGTTACACGCTTCGTTCTCATACGAGTACAAATTGACGAAATATTTCCTTCTATCTCGTTCTCGATATATTTCTGTGTTCATTACTGTCTAATATTGTGTCCTCTTTTGACATAATTTGCCAAATGTGGATTAGGGATGTACCTATCAGTAGCGTGGCATCCAAAGAACTCGATTCCTACCGGCTTGCCTAATATCAGGCATTTGAGCACCTTATTTTACAGCTCTTAAGGAAAATGTACGCCAAATTTGCACCGGCTGGCCCAAGGATATCTTCTACGCCACGCCACGGTACCTATACTCTTTCCGTTTAGGTATTTAAATAAAGGCAAACAAGAAAACCACGTGACTCGGCGCGTTCAGCCAATCAAAGTAACGTTTTATATCTGTGGCGCAATACTACTGGCTGAACGACCTGAGACACGTGGTTTTTTTGTTTACCTTTATTTAAATACCTAAACGGACAGACTATAATGTCAGATATCTATTGATGAATATTCGAGAATACGGTTCCATTTACACATCGGGTATATGAGTAAATACGTAGCATTCAATTACGTATCCAAGAATGTTACTTAATTTTAATATTCCGTCAATGTTTAAAGAAACTCTTGTTTATGGTACAACACAGTGCTTTAATTGAATCTATTCAAAATCCAATGACTTTTTTTAATGAGGTAATTTTAAGCTCACCAATGTCGCTTTATTTGAAGGGACTGAACATTTATTTGTCTAGCTAGGAAGTTCAAAAGTTGCAAAATGATCGGTCAAAGTGTTTTGTAATGAATGACAGTCACATTCGCAGTCGCCGCCTTTATGGCAAAAAATCAGCCTCATATCGTTTTATGGATACTAAGGGAATAAAGAATGAAAAGTTCCATCAAGAATAAAATCGATTTACTGCGAACCCTGCAAATATGAAAGCAAATGCGAATATCGAAAAACATACGAATAATTACGAATGCAAATATGTACCTATGCGAACATTCGTTACATCCCTAGTGGGTAGACGAGTTGTGTAAGTGCGGCTTACAGGAATCGAAGGAAACGGAATACATATTTATAATGTTAACTTGATTTGCAACAAATGATTGAAATTAATATTCCATTGAGCTTCCTGATGATTATGACGCAAAATCCAATAGCCAATAGTCTCTTTTATATTTTTCGAACGTGACAGTTGGTAGATACTACTTAAAGGGCACTTAATTAGAAAATATTCGCCAAACATTCGAGTTCGAGTTAGGGTATAGTAAATAATTTTTATGTTTATTCGAATACTAGGATAAAGTCATGAATCTTCAGTAATGTATACACCATGGGCCCGTATAACCCGACCTACTTTAACCATAGATTCTAACAACTATTAGAAGTAAAAAAAAGTTATGTGACGTATAATCGATTAACGCTTACTTTCCGAGATATTCATAATTTTTAAAATAAAAGCTCCCAAGTGTGTAACAAGCCCTAATAAATGTGACTAAGATACCTTTACTGATTTTTTAAAATGCTTTATCTAAACAGCAATTAACCTTCGCAGTATTAGATGGTAAGCGATTACAAAGCCAAAATATTGACCTTTCGTTTCCATTTTAGCTTTTTTTTCCTTTTTAATAACTTTTCCTCCAGTAAGGACAGGTTTATAACGAGGGACTGAATTTATTGATTTGTTTTGTTCCATAAGACTATTAATGTAAAATTCGACCTATGTTGATATAACGTTATTTACTTGTAATACCATCAGGAATACGTGGTTAAAGTTGGTCGGGTTGTACGGGCCCACGGTGTATACTTATTTAAGAAAGAATGTTTGATGCATTGATAAATTTGACAATGCAATATTATGGCACCATCAAGCTGAACCGGTGATGGAGCTGGAATGTAGGGACTAGAACTCCCTGATGGAAAATGCTATTATAATTGAATAAATGCTACTATATTTTGTTATCATAAGCAACCATAAGTGTTTTAAAAAACACATGTTTTTATGACATTATTATGAATTATTTGTAGATAAACAGATTAACTAACGTAGCTGGCGCTGCATTCATAAACTAAGCGGCATGCAATTTTTAGCAGCTCTCCCTAATGCTTGGCTGTGCTTGCTCTACTCATCCCCCTTTTAGAGTACCGTAACTTCTTTTGCAATGTACTACGCTTGTTGGTTTTACTGGCGCATTTATACAACGAAACAATGTGAAACGGTTATTTAGAAGTTTGAAATGCTTATTGGTTTTAGTACATTATACAACTAGGGTGGTAAAACAAAGATAGGCCGAGTTCGCAGATTTTTGCGGCCCGAGCTGCAAGCGGGGGACGTTAATATGCGATCGAGGGCTTTCTTTATTACCTCCCGTGTTGTGTACATCATTTTATGTCTACATTTGGCCAAATTTATTATTTCGATATTTGTATAGTCATTGAGAAGTTTTAGATATTATTTTCTTGTAAATTGGCATCCGTGGCCTAAAAGTAAAAAATCCTTTTAAAGTACATATACATACATAGTATATTTAATTTACACTAAAAGTTTCATAGTGGAATCATAATTAGGTACCTACTTAGGAAAATTAGGTTAATTAATGTCGCGTTAAGACGCTAATGCATAGTGATGTATATCTGCATCAAGCCTTTTTTGGGAAATAATATGTTTTTTTAATTACTATGATTTTTTTCTTTATTTTTCCCTCAATCTATATTTACAACATGACACGTCTATTTCAATTTATTAAAAAGTTACACAAAAAATCATGCATTTAAGGGTTAATCCATCGAAATATAGGTAGTGGGAATGATAACGCCAAACAAAAATTAAGTTGAAATTTGCCCCATAACGCCTATTTTAAAAATCAATACGTGGTTTGTATCCGTGGGGTTCATAATCAACTTAATGTTTACTATGTTTGAGTCTCAAGTCATTTATGACAAATGTTAGTATTAAGTTTCAGAAGACAAAAAGGTTGCATATAGTTTAAGAGGAAACAGGAAGGCAGTTTTTCCATACAAACGTAGTCCCATGTTTCCTCCCTGGTTAATGCCAGTAGAGGAATAATTTTTTGTCCAAAAATCTATGGCTGCTATTGATAGGTTCCTATGTTTTCCATTTTATGATAAATTGATTCTCAAAAGAGATATTAACCTTCAAAAACCTAAAAAAAATGCCAGATTTTCCGCTGTGTTCAGACATCCAGAAAATAAATTTGACTAGATTATTAAAAAAAAGGAAAACATAGGAACACGGCCAAAGCCTTTCTTTAATGTTTAATGAAAAAATTAGTTAAATAGGTTAAGTTTTGGGGAAGATATCAGGGGACTACGAAACGTTGTTTTCATGAAAGTTTAAAAGGTATTTTCGGTCCAAGCTGCAGTTGTCTCTATCGCGCTCTGCGGGGAAGAGGCGGGCAGTGCGGGACAGCGACACATTTTACAAATACCTAACTTTCAATTCTCTCGGCCTTACTGTTTCCTCTGAAAAGACAAAAATCGTGCTTTCTGGCCAGGTGTGGCATAAAGGATATTTTCTCAATTATTCAAGATTAGTCTAGATGTTTTTTCGACATTACCGTTGATTGCATATGACTGTTGTCATTCAACAGTATTCATTTGATATCCGTTTTATTTATTTCTCACTAATAAATGTTCTCACAATTTAAATTGCCAAAATTCAAGGTGAAATCGTATTTATCGCCTTTTTATTCCATTTCACGCAAACAGTCCTACATTTGCCCCCCATAATTTAAAACTCGGATACATAATTATCATGTAGGTATATTGATACGAAAAATCGATTTAGACCTATTAAAGTCTTATTTCATCCTCATCATGGACTATTAAAGGAAAAAACGCCCGATATTTGTTATCATGCTTAAAATTCATAAATTTCCTGAAAAGTATTCACATGACGAATCAAAGTGGGGTTTTACTTTGACTTGCACATAAAAAATAGCTGTTCTCTTTCAATCCTGTTACTTTGTAAAAAAAACTACGGAACCAAAATAGTGCAAAAACGGCTCACCGTTGGCCGTTTTCCCGTTAACAACGAACATAAAAATGCTTTCCAAACATCAACAGCCAGTTTCGCAACAGAAAATGTTGATTCTTTTAACTCGAGGTTTAACGCGCTAAAAGGATAATAGGGTAAAGAGGGAACGGGAAAAATGTGCATTAACCTAGTGCCTCGGATGTGAAATACTATTTTACAAAACTCCTCTTCCTAATTAGAGAGAACTGCAAAACTGCAACAATTGGATAAAACTTATGTTACGTTAGCTAAGCTAGAATCACCCACAGTGTTTTACTTAGCATGTACGAGTATACTAGGTAATTAGTAATTCGCTCTAAATGCAAAAAATGGCATTACGAACAAATATGTATAAAAAAGGAGAATGAGGTTAGGTATTAGCCAATATTAATGCCTGTAATGTTTTGTAATGCCATATGGCATTAAGTTTGCCGTTTTTACTTTCCTGTATTGTGCAATAAAGTCTGAATAAATGAAAATGTGTTATGATAATGGGATCCATGAGGAGTTGACAGAACCCCTCTTCATCCTCGGCACATAAATATACACCGTGGGCCCGTATAACCCGACCAACTTTAACCATAGATTCTAACAACTATTAGAAGTAAAAAAAGTTATGAGACGTATAGTCGATTAACGCTTACCTACTTTCCGAGATATTCATAATTTTTAAAATAAAAGCTCCCAAGTGTGTAACAAGCCCTAATAAATGTGACTAAGATACTTTTACTGATTTTTTAAAATCCTTTAACTAAACAGCAATTAACCTTCGCAGTATTAGATGGTAAGCGATTACAAAGCCAACATACTGACCTTTCGTTTCCATTTTAGCTTTTTTCCTTTTTAGGGTTCCGTACCCAAAATGGCAAAAACGGAACCCTTATAATTTCGTCATGTCCGTCCGTCCGTCCGTCCGTATGTCACAGGCATTTTACTCAAAAACTACATGACGTATAGTGATGAAATTTGGAATGTAAGTGTGTTGTATAAGCCGCTACTTAGTTCAGTAGTTAAATATTAAAAATAAATCTTTCTAGGAGGGGTACTCCATACATGTAACAGAAGGCGAATTTTTTTTTTTTACCAATCATCAACATGTGGTACATAGTTCGACAGGTCTTTTAAAAACACTTTAAGGTTCTTAAGTAATATTTTTGATTAAGTGAATACTTTCAGAAATAATCGCTCCGAAAGTTGCAAAAATGGTGTCCCCCCCCCCCCTCTATCTTTTGAATCAGAAAAGTAACGCTTAATTAATACTTTCAACGAAAATTGTTTTCAACATGATCGAATATACCGTTTTTGAGTTATTGCCGAAAAACCGCGCTTCTCAACAAAAGGACGTAATTACTATGAAGATTTATGCTTTTTCGTTGGTGCACTTTTTCACACCGTATTATTTACTCAAGTATAGCAAAACGAAAAGGAGGATTATGATTTCAGCGCCGTATGTATACATGTATGTATGTTTGTATGTTCGTCTGCTCCTTCATAACTCAAAAACTACCGAACCTATTCAAACATGTGAGGTATTGTTAGATTCTTCGTGATTGGACACAGGTTATAAGCGTACGAAGCGTACGGACGTAAGTACGAAAAAAAGTGATAAATCAGTAACGCAGCCCAGCGGTAAATAGTTTAAAAAATTGTGGAAATTAAGGACTACTAGCGCCATACGATGAAAAGAACAAGTTTATTAAATGGACGTTGATAAAATAGCCATTAAAAGATAGTTTTCAGTCAGGGTGCTTCCGCTACTTGAGGCTGATCTTGTGAAGGAAGTTTCAAGCCGGAAGGTCGAAGGTCCGTCTGCAGGTGCCCTTTATGCCGCACTAATTCAAAGTGAAGCTGAAGGCCCGAAGCGTTCCAGGTCGCCTTACGCAAACCATATATCAATCTCATTCTTGCGAGCCCGTAGGGCGAGCTTCAGGTTGCGAGGCCGAAGGCCGAGCTCCTCTGCAAACGCACTATATCCTTAGTAAGCCCTACGGAGGCCGAAGGCCAAGCACCGCTTTGGACTAAAGGCACATGGTTATCTCATGCAAACCGCATATGAGTCTCATTTTCGGGGGCCCACAGAACGAGCTTCAGGCTGCAAAGCTGAAGGCGTAGTCAGGTTTTAAGTATATTTTCATTTGTAGCGCATTTCCTTTTATTAAAAGGTTACGGAACCCTACACTGAGCATGGTCCGACATGCTCTTGGCCAGTTTTAATAACTTTTCCTCCAGTAAGGACATGTTTATAACGAGGGACTGAATTTATTGATTTGTTTTGTTCCATAAGATTATTAATGTAAAATGACAAAATTCGACCTTTTTGATATAACGTTATTTACTTGTAATACCATCAGGAATACGTGGTTAAAGTTGGTCGGGTTGTACGGGCCCACGGTGTATAGCAATTTCAGTCTTTTTATAGTCTCGTGAACTTGCTAGTGTCGTAGGTTCAATATTTGAAGTCGGTTATTATTTTTGTAAAAAAAATATGTACTCGTGTATTTAAAGGTTTCTTTGATAATAGGAATAGCTTTTTTTTTTACTTTATATTTCAGGATAAATAATATCTACGTTAATTTTCCTCATCATTATCACTATTTCGTATGCTAAAATTAATTGTATGGGTAATAAATAAAACAAATACAATAAGGTGTTATGTTCATTAATGTGATAGTTTTCCGTTAAACGTTATACTCACGCTAAACGAGACAACAGTACAATCACCAGCAATAACGTATGATGAAATAGAGCAGTGTTTTTCAAAGTGCGGGTCGCGACCCCCTGGGGAGTCGCAGAGCCTCTAGCAGGGGGTCGCGAGGGTCGGGAAACCCCAGACAAAAAAGAAAAAAAAGGAAAAAGCTCAAAAGTGTAACGGAATAAAATTCAGGTTAGAAATCGTGGAGGATAGGGGGTCGCAAAATATCTTTGCATACAAGGGTGGTCATGGCATGAAATAGTTTGAAAAACACTGAAATAGAGCATGCAAATTATGGAACACTTGATACCGATAGTTGACTGAGCCAGCGCGAAGCGCGAGCGAAACATCTCCGTTTGGCTTGGGAATAAATGCTTTCGTATGTGTGTCGGGCTGTTCTCCTCTACAGGTCGCATTTCTCAACCGATTCTTGTGAAATTTTGTAAGTAGGTTCGACATAATTATATAAATATGTAATTTTTCTCTATTTGTTATTGTGATTATTGTTTGTGTGTAGACGTATCTTTAATTGTTAGTCTAAGTTTCGTAACGCATTGGGTTCACTGTAATGTTATGTAAACATTTTTATCAATAAAATAAAAAAAAAATAAAATAAATAAAAAGAATTGTCGATACGGTTTTTAGATTTTTCTCAAAATGACGGTGCCGGAGACGGTTGAGAGACTCGCAAAGTCTGTGCAGCTCACAAAGCCCTATACTATCCGCAAAACTAAGTGGCGAGTCAAGTGGGCTATTTAAAGTCAGTTAACGTAGGGGTGGTACCATGTCGATAAAATATTGTATGTAAACGTCGATGTAATTATTATAAGTTTTAATGTAATCTTATATTGTAGTATAGTTTGTTTTTAGTTGTATAATAACGTACCTGTTAAAAAAAAAATAGTAATAAGTGATAGGGTTGTATTAGATATTTCTTCGGACCCAATTTCATCATAAATGCATAATCCTATAATGGGAAAAATACCTTATTTCTATCAATGTTGTAGGATAAAGTAATAATAAAATTTAAAATAACTAAACCTAACAAACGAAATTAACACGTATGTCCCGGTGCCCCAAAAAAGTAATGACGATATATTTTTACTGGTGACTGTACGTAGCGTCAATGCACAACGCGCATCACCATTCACTGGACAGGAGACGGATGGTTGTTTGTCACGTCACGAGGCGACCCCGGGTCACATGACACTTGCGTAAGCTTCCCACGTATACATAGTACGTCCACTTGAAATCAATCATGTGTCCACAACTGGGGCAAACTTTCATTTGTTAGTTACGCTTTTCCTTTACTTAAGGTGATTCGGGTCGGTCGGTTCTACATACAAACGTAAAGGGGGTTAAGAATGGACTTTATGAACATCAAAGATTGAAATATTTTTAATTTCATAACCGACATTTCATCTGCGCGAAACAAAATGAGAAGTGATTAAAGTATGAAAAAACACGCAATCGACCGTTTATAGTCAGCGCCATAATATTAGCATCAGCATAGCTTTGATTACAAATATTGGCTTCAATGAGTTTAGAATTTTTAATGTGGAAGCACCACAATCTTTATTACGATTATAGATACAAAAACCAAATACTAGATAGAAAAATTAAACGTAACCCGTATCTGGCCGAATTGTTCCTGATTCGTCGTATTCCTGTTTCGTCGGATTCCCGTTTCGTCAAATTTAATTAAATCTGTCATGCACTATACACATAATTTAGTTTTAAATATTAAATACGGAAGTGTAGTCACGGTAATTACATAGTTTCATTTGATATTGAAAATCCGACGAATAGGCTACAGTGGGTTAGGGCTCTTAGGTACACATAAACATAAACACGTTACGATGTCGCGTCATGCTACGACGCGGCATCGTTTCACGTTGCAACATCGTGTCGTGGAAAATTATATTTTAATTTTTAATCTTTCTGCACTAACATAAAGTTATTTTTTGATTGAATGATTTCCTCGTGGATTCTTAACCCTTTTACGTTTGTATGGAGAACCGAGTGACTCGATTCATCTTAATACGGCTTAAGGCAGTTCCCAAAGTGTGCGCCGTAGAAAGTAAAGAGGGGCGCCGTGAGTCGATCCTCTATCATTATCAAAAACCACAAATATTCGCCTACACACAAATTTACCTATTTTGAGCGAGCTAGGGTAGGGCGCCGTGACGAAGTACCTACTAAACTTTTAAGTTCGCCACGGGCTGAAAAAGATTAGAAACCCCTGGCTTAAGGTGTTTCGAGTCGCTCGGTTCCATACAAACATAGAGAGGGTCATCGTTTGCTTCCACGGCATCAATTACGTTTAAAATAATTTTATTTTATAGCTGGATACATTTTGTCTGCACGAAATGACACGAGAAGTCTCAAAAAACCAAAATTAACTTGCAATTATTTGAAACTAAACGTTTTATGCTTAAATTAGATATTTTTGGCTTTTTGAGAGTTCTCATGTCATTTCATGTAAATAAAATGTATAACTATAAAATAAAACACATTACAAACATAATTGATGCCGTAGAAGTAAACAATGACCCTCTTTTGATTTAAATGAAAACAGGTGGTTGCGTTCCCATACAAAAGTTGGTGCACCTTCACGGGCTAACGGCAGGGTATATTAAGAAACTAATTTGACAAATATCAATTAATTTACGTTTTATTTTGGGCAAATGCATAAAAAATGGTATATTTTCACGCTAAATACCATATTTCACCGATGAAAAAGTTGGATATTCTATCAATGTGTGCGAATCACCTACAGGTGGGTAACACAATTCACGCAAACACAGGCAAATGGTGTATGGGCGTGTGTGTGACTTATCTATTGATATTTCAAAACGGATCTTAATTTACGCACCTTTTCAGTGTGCATCCGTAGCCGAGTGGTCTAAAGCCTTCACTTATGGATACGTTTGGTTGTGGGTTCTAATCCCGAAATAATTTTATTTTTTCTTTTTTTTTCGTTTTTATCGAATACTACACGCTGTAATTAATTTTGTAATTTAGCCTGTTTATGCCAAATTACTAAATATTTTGACTAAATTTATATTCTGAAATATATATGTACCTACTAAATATTGTTTTGTTTTACTTTTTAAATCAGGATACTTAAATAAAGAGAAATAATAATAATACGGAGGTAAATTTTACAAAAACAATCTAAGCAATCCTTATTAGGGTAAAAAATTACCAGGATTTGAACCCGGGACCTCTAGCTTAGTAGGCGGTGTCACTCCCGCTAAGCCAAAAGTGTCGTCGATCGTTAGGCATTCATAGATGTCTGACAAACGGTGACAGATGGCAACGTCGCATGTCACGGTGGCAACGCAACGTTGCAACTCTGGGCAATTTTTTGATTCGCGCAAACTAAAATACGAGAGTCTAGTAGTCAGGGACGTTCAAATACTTTTCGAGAAAATTTATATTGTACCATCACCTTATAACTTTACCCATCTTATTGTTTCCTAATAAATACAAGTGATGTGAAAACACAAATCTACTATACGAGTACAAAATTAATATTTGACATTCCATATTTAGGATTCCACAAAATGAAGAAGGTTTCAGAACATTACGCTGTCACCAATAATGCTGTCATTCGTTTTGTTTCTAAATTTTCCAATTGGTGAAGGGAAGATGCATTTATCGTAGAGAGGATGCCAGAATTGATTTGTTCTTTAAAAAATATGATTTAGGTACCTGAAATCGTGACGCGAATCGTAGAACAAAATCCTAAGTTCCTAGACCTGAGATGCACACATATAAAAGGTAGTCAGTTAATTTAATATTAGACTGAATTACTAGTGTTTTGCAATGCTAGTTTTATTGACTTATAGTAACATGGTACTTTATTTATTACAGAACGACTGACAGAGTCAACTCGCATCAATCTCTGTATTCGAGAAATTTGGCGTCCCTTGACAAACTTCAAGTAATGTGCTCAATGCCAGTTTACTTGTAAGCCTAGAAAATCATGTTTGGCGGCGTATGTTGCGAATTCCTTGGACCGCACGCCGCACCAACGTGTCCATTCTCAAGGAGCTCGGAATAACAACAAGGCTGTCCACTATCTGCTCCCAGCGGATACTAAACTACTTCGGACATGTTGCTCGCAGGAACCCAGACAACTTGGAGAAGCTGATGGTAGTTGGGCAGGTAGACTTAAAAAGACCACGCGGTCGATCACCTACCCGTTGGTCAGACCTAATCAAGAAGCTCACTGGCCTGCCAATACCTAAAGCCATGAAGACCGCCGAGGACAGAGACGCTTGGAAAAGCTTGGTGCAGCAAATTTCAAACTAGACACGACCTTCAGCAATGAAGACGACGACTAAATCTAGAAAATCAAGAGTTCTCTCAATAACACATTGAGTGAGTCTGAGTCTGCCTGTTCAATGTTTATACAACTTATAATATGTTATTGGTCCGTAAACTTACGGCCCTAAGAATCTGTAAAATATGGAGATCGGCTTCGCCAAATTTGAGAATAAATATATTATGAATAAAACTATTTTACTCAGTTATACGTCTTATTCCATTCAATATATTCCCATACAAAAAAGAGCTGTACATTTATCGTGAAATAAACGGTTGCGTTTGTTCCACAAATTTATTATATTACCCAGTGGGTAATGTAACGAACCTAGGCCTATCCTAAAGTAAAATCTAAAACCCTGACTTAAAACTAAAACTCTAACTACTTGGAATCAAACAAAGTTGTAACTTGTTCAGACATTTATTATATTTATTATTTGGCCAAAGGTGATCGGTCTAGTGGTAGACCCTTATATTGTGAAGATGTAGAGACCCAAGGTCCTTTTCGACAAGTGGAATGCAGATTAAGTTCAGTTTTGAAATTATCTTTGATTTTTAGTTTAATTTGGTTTGGAGTAAGTTTAAAGTGGAAATTCAAGTTTTAGTGTAGCCTGACGGGCCTAATGTGTAAAGACATTCACACACATGCCAGAAGGGCTTACCATCCTAACCTTAGAAACTAGCGGCGCTTCCAAAAGGCTTACTGAATAAGAAAGAAGACGCCAAGAAAACTTATCAGCCACGCCTTGAGCAAAAAGAACATATATTAACCAAAAGACTCTAGGTAAGCTATTTTTAGGAGAATAGATACCGCTTCACGTTCAATGAGAACTTAAGATATAAGCTAAGTCTGGAATTGAATGTATCTGTGACCTAATTCTCTACCTTTTAATCCTGCTATCTCGACTATCCCTAAACCCGCCTTACATAGGTCTAGACACAGCCTAACTCGACTTACGCATTTTGTCTATTGTTCGGATAATGTGGGTTGCCCCTAGCAACGATTCTCTACCAAACTTGTTTAGTCAAACTCAAACTGTCTATCGGATAACACGTAACGTCTCCGCGACCCATAACATTCGCAAATGAATATTTTTCAACTTAAATGGATATTTCAAAAGCTTCGTGAGCCCCCGTGAGTAGCTAGATCTGCCCCCGGACTATTAAAACCCGCGACCTAACGTTACAACTATAAATCCGCATTATAGATGCCTATACGCGACCCCGCGAAGCGTTTTTATGAAAACGTAAAAATGAATTACGACTAACACATAGTGTGGCGGGCTTCGGCGTAGCGTCGCCTAGCAACGTTAACTTTCAAACGTTACAATATCAACAATCTCAACAAATTATCTTCGCGAATAAGATAGCTATTGATTAAACCGTTTCCCTACCTATCTCTATTTAATACGTAAAGTAACACGCGCGAGGACCTGATCCGCGTAATTATCTAAGGCCTGTAACAAATCTACATTTCTACGTTCTATAACGACTCTAATAAATATAACCCCACGCTAATTAAGATCAAGTCAACTCACCACGTTTCCTGACTAATAAATACCCTCTCTTACTCCGGTCTGGTACAAACAACGCTGCCCTGAAAGACAAGCAGTCGAGGCCTCGACACGTAGTGTAGCTCGGTTTCAGGGATCTGTTGAGCAGCGTTCCTCCCTTAGACTATTTCCTGGTTGACTCCGGACACTGGTAGAGTCCCATCCATTTCGGCGGATGGTGACTGAATGAATCCTAGACCCTTGAAAGCCTGCTTTTATACCCCCCTATTCGCTCGTATTCTGTTTATCACAGTCATATTTTCGGTGTCTACTGTTTATCCTCTTCTGTCTCTGGTTCTCTATTCAAACACCTAAATATTTCAAAATCTAGAACGCTTTCCAGCCTGCCCGGCTGTTCATCCTCCCTCGACTCCTATACTTTACCATCAAATTCAAAAATCGAATACCTTTTGCCTACCTAGTAACCATGGTATTAACAACTCACAATTTTGACAGTCACCTCGAGACAACATCTCTCCTATTTCCTTACAAATCCTAATATCCACCTAATTTTCCAGATACCTTAAACCTGTCCTGTTGCAACAGTGAAACCAACTCATACTATTGACGGACGTCTCCAGTCAACATTGAATATCTTAAACCTAGCAAGATTTTCTCCGGAAATGATACAATTGGAAAAGGTGATTTGCAACTGCCCGAGTGCCTAGGATCTCAGAAGCAAACCATCCGACCAATCACAAGACTCCGAAGGCGCCTACCTTGGCTCGGTTAGTTCAGTGCAATAGAATTACAATATATTTATTATAGTGAAATGTTAGGCCAGATCTAAATAGATATGTCAATAGATTTATACAACTATGACGCAAAAATGGATAGGCTAAGCCGGTCCATTACATCCTGCCCTCCGATCACTCGTAGATTGGAGTTTTAACTACGATCGGAAGAGTTATCGCTAAATTAGCTATGTCAATAAATTTATAGAATTATGACTAAATAATAGTTAGGATAGGCCGGTCTATTACATCCTGCCCTCCGATCACTCGTAGATTGGAGTCTTAACTACGATCGGAAGAGTTATCGTCAAACTCGTTTAATTGAATGTATTAATAAAATTTAACAATTAATTGGTACCTTGTTTTATTTATGTTATGTGTATTTAACCAATACTCGCAGTAGCCAGTAAGTGATGCGACTTACAGACCAATAACTCACTTCAATAAACCTTAAAAGTCTCCACCCACGAATCCCCATTTTAAATGGAAATACTCAGGTTGCGAGGCTGATAGGCCCTGTAGCCTGGCTTGGCCCCTTCGCCCCGGTCCTGTAGCTACATTGTACAGCAGGCGGACCTTAAGCTACATTGTCCAGCTTATAAACGAACTGACACAAGCCCCTTCCTTCAAAATGGATAGACGCTTTATATTGGCTTCTGAGACATTTAACTCCTATTAAAATCAAGCCTAGAATGTAAGTCAGCACCATAATGCCGCTTGCTATCTTTCTCGGAGCATGTCCTATACACACTGAAGGTAAACCAAAGGAAATAAATCCAGGTCAACGATATAAACACACCTGTTTAAGTGGCAGAATATCCGAACATTTAATTGGTACGAAGAATATATGAGAAATAAACCAAGTTCATGATATCTCTGACCACCTCAACTATGTGCATACCTTTGACCCTGACTGATTCCCCTTCTAAAGTCATCTTAAACGATTACCATCTAGGCAATAATGTCTCAGAGCAGAGTATCCTTAGATACAGTTCATAAGTAACAACTGGGCAATAATGTCCGTAGAAGGAGCATCCGTAGACACTGCTTATTAATAACAACCAGACAATAATGTCTTTAAAAAGAGCATCCGTAGACACCGAATATATATAACAGCTCGGCAATTATAATGCCTATACGCTGAGTATCCGTAGATACTGTTTATAAGTAACACCCAGGCAATAATGTCTTTTAAAAGAGTACCCGTAGATACTTGATAATAGTGCACCTCAGTCTGGCATTCCGGCACAACGAGTTTCTTATCACTCATAACATTTAAAAGAATAAAAACAAGGACAAAACATGTCTCAATTTACCCTTTCACTTCCTTTAGTTTTGGTTATCCTTCCGAGCAATAGGGTGTGTGGATCTATTTCGTCAGGCCCGGTAGAGTATGGTGTTAACTAAACCAGCCTCATAACGGCAGTACAACTAACCTAACACATATAGAATAGTCAACACGCTTGAATAACCCCATGTATCAACTAGGTACCAATAAATTGCCGACTGCAACCTTAGTCGTGATGTATTGAAGGAAACCCAGACATACTCAGTCTCACCTTACACAAACTATTCAACCTTCCCTACATCAACCTCTTAATCCATCGTTTGAGACCCTCCCAAATTCACGCAGTTCCCGACAAGCAATCAAGGCATCCTAGACTGCAATCTCCTCCATTTGTAAAACAATGGTAAAAAATTATATTTATAATGATTAAAGTCCTTATCGCACAAGAAGGTACAATATATAATTGTATTCTACTCGATATGCCTAGCCCAACATTTCACCGTAACTCTTTAACTCACAAAACACTATTATTACACACCAAGCCGATAGCTGACCAACCTCTTTATTCTTTTAATTTGAATTATTAACCAATCTTATGCTTATAAGTTCTCCTACGGATCCAGTCCTACGCTTCGCTTCAGCACATCAATACCTATAATTACGCCACACGGCCTCACTAACCTTACTACGCATTGCATGAAATTCTTATAACTTAAGATAAAGCGCACAGCAAATAAACTAGTCGCATCGCATAAGAATAACTAACCAACAGTCCGGACAATTTCGCAACATACTCCTAACTACCAAAAGCTACATATACTACTTGTCCTAATTGTATCTAACGACGTTTTTGTTTAGCTAAACGATAGGGTATTTGACAACAATCAAAATAAATTCATTAACTCTAACCAGCAAATTACGCTTCCAAAACAGCCCGGATAAAATCATTTAAACTTATTTCCGTGCCATCAACGATTTTACAACGACGAAAACCAAAAATAAGGCACCATGCTGAGCATGACGTCACAAGCACGTCACAAGATAGTATTTCATACTAAACTGCATACTTTCGGAGTGTTTTGACACTTAGGCCCCCCGTTAGTTTACGTATGGAACAACGCCCTCTATTAAATCATTAGCACACTATTAAGCCCCCTAAATAAATTATAAATTGCTAGTCACGCCATCTAGACCATACACCGAAATTAACCTACATAAATTCAGAACTATTCATGACATCTAGATAATTGAAACTTTGAAAACCCTATTCGTAAAGTACCGAAGGCATCGGTCGACCAATAGGTGTCGCTAAATAAATAATACGTTTTAACAACTTTTAAGTAAGTTCCAGATAGAAAATGTACGCAAACTAAGTAAACAATGTTCGCCTAAAACGCATTGTACGTGTAAAATGTACTCCTAACTATTTATACTAAACGAATCGGAAACTATGTTAGGTAATTTATTGTAAACCCCTTTTTATTTTCTATCATTATTGTCGCACGTTAATCTCACAATTACTATTACTCATTGAATGGAAATCATACAATTTATCCCTCCTAATGTAGAAACGTTATGTTGAAACGAAAATAAACCGAAACGTCATTGTTTCACAACCGTATGTTATGTCAGTTATCACCGGTAGGGTGAGCAAAAAAACAAAGAATATTTTCACATTTAAAATTATAATTGAAATGAGACGGATCTTAAATTCTTTAAAACATCTTTGTTTGTCCGTATAAATTTTACCTTTTCGATCCTATTAAAATATGGAATATTTCCTTTAATTCCAAAATATAATTTGTTTCAACAAATTCCTACGTAATGCTTCTCTCAATCTCAACTGATTAATACGGAACCCTGAAAACACTGACATTTAGATCAAATACAACCTACCCGCGACCTCGAATACTGAAAAGCGTTACATAACGTCGGCAAGCAAAATTCGCTAATTAATCCGTTTAAGTTGTTTTATCTTTTATATATTTGTATAAAAGTGCCTCTCTATTCACGACTGACTGTACTAATGTAGTCGGTCGGAAAATTTCGTAATAGTTGCACTTCAAAAAAATTAATTTTATTTTCACTGATTTATAATTACGATATTAATATAAATTGTTTTGCTAACGGTACTTTGATCCCGCCCTATTCCATTTGAAATTCAATAAATAAGTAAAGAGTTTCAAGACCTCTTTTGAAACCAAACTCTACTGGCTATCTTTTATTTGACGTAAGAGCTGTCTATAATGATTTATCATTTTAAATGTACAAAGATAATTTTAATGAATATTTCCGCAATTTTGCTTGAAAGAAAGTCATATTATTTTTCAGGAATCACGAATTAATCTGGATATTTTAATTAATCGACATGAAACACGAAAAGTACCATATTTCAGGATAGTGCAATGTGTATTGAATTGTCGAAAATCAGATCAAGATTATGAAAAGTGCAAAAATGGAAAGCTAGTCATAAATGAAATATTTACCTTGTAAGCGATCATCGTCGGGAAAAACGTATTCTAAAGGAAAATTTGGTTGCCTAGTGCTGGATGACTTCGTATCATGTCTAAATAGAGCGGAGACCTTCACCTTGGGATGCGGCTAACTAGGACTAGAAGAGTCTAGCCGCTACTCGAATTTTGTGGTGGCCAATTAATTATTGGTGAGGTGAGCCCAAGTCCACCAGCGGAGTATAACAGGCTGAAGATGGTGTCTCAAGGAGTCAAACAAGGATTAGAATTATTTATTTTGTGTAGGTACTTTTCTTGTTTTCCTTGATTGTTGTATGTTTTAATAAAGTATATGACAAGACGAACAAGCTACCACGCACTCGTTCACTTTGTCCAGATCCGAAGATGTTATCTACGTTAGGTTCTGCAAATTTTGAAACATTTAATGTCATACAGCAACTGCAAAATAAAAATGACTCTCCTTCCCGTAATTATATTTTTTTAGGGTTCCTTACATATTTTGAATATATTTTTTTTATGGACCTGCGCTTGAGCTCGGACGCTCCTGATGGTAAGTGAAAACGAGGCTTATGATGGAGCACGCTAACCCAGGAGATTCCTATGCTCTCTGATCTTAAAAGTGTCAGGGTGCTTTTAATTTATTTAGTTTTGGGAAACCTCAAACTACCGAGACTGCCCTCGAAGTTTGAAACTCTTAGCTGCTCAATGTTTTAATAATATACTGCGCCTTTTCCCGTTTCTGCCGATCTATATTTCTAATATCCAAATTTTACCGGTGATTTCTGCCCCCCGTTTTGAAGATTTTAAAACGTTACAATACAATACAAACATATTTTATTGCACACCAAGGATAAATTACAATAGTTCGCATTGTAATTTATCGTTTAATATTATTTTACAAAAACAGTGGTAAACGATAAGCGGTCTTATGACGTTAGCTTAGCCTTTAGACGTAACACTAGCGCTTTTCTCGTTTCTATTCGCCTAAACTTTTTAAACACAAATTTTACTGATGGTAAGGTAAACGTCCGAGTCTCCGATAAGTCAACAGAAAATATTTATTTTTTTCGCAATACTACATTCATTCATACATCTAAGCAAAACATTCACATATGTTTGAGAAAACTGACCTTTATTTTTGATAAATGGAGTCTGTTTTATATGTTGATCATACCGAAATTTCTCAAAAATAATAAAAATGTTGGTTAATCTGACCGAACGAGTAAATGTCAGGTGCTCTTTGTTAGTAGTCCTAATAAGTGTTATCTCACTATATTATATGTATTGAACATTTTCTGAATAAACGGTTGTGACTTAAGAACAGACAGACGGACGACCACACAAGCAGATATGACTAAATTATAAGCGGTCCGCTTTAGCCATTTTGATAATAGGAACCTAAAGGGAGGATGACAAGCATAGTCCCAGTAGATGTCAGCCCTGTCAAATATCTACTTTAATGTAAATTTGACGAGTAAAATATCAAAGCCACAGATATACGTCATCGCTAAAGCGTCGACTACAAATGTCATTTTAATTTTATTTTATCTATCCTAATCAAAATATTGGTGGCGAACACTCAGACATTTACCTTAACTGCCCTCCGCTCGGATGATTTTAATATTTAAATATTGTTATTTTGGCTTTGTCAAATTACCCTATTTATTCCCTATTTTTTTCCTGTTTGTTTTTATTATTTTTAATTTAGACTGCCCTCAATTATGACAATTTTACAACCTCACCTTATCTGCACTCACTGTCTATCCATTACACGACAACAGATGTGATCTGAACGACAGATCATTTTTGGAACAAGTTACAACTTCACTATCTTACTAGCGACTTAAAATCGTAGTTCATGATTTGAGTATATCTATATTCATAGTTTTGTATGTCAAATAATCATAAGATACCCCAAATGGGTGACTGAAACGATAAATAGTAAAACGGATATTTTGGACAACATGGATATTGATGGATATTATGGATATTGTGGATATCCTGGTCACGGCACCAGATGTAACGAACCTAGGCCTATCCTAAAGTAAAATCTAAAACCCTGACTTAAAACTAAAACTCTAACTACTTGGAATCAAACAAAGTTGTAACTTGTTCAGACATTTATTATATTTATTATTTGGCCAAAGGTGATCGGTCTAGTGGTAGACCCTTATATTGTGAAGATGTAGAGACCCAAGGTCCTTTTCGACAAGTGGAATGCAGATTAAGTTCAGTTTTGAAATTATCTTTGATTTTTAGTTTAATTTGGTTTGGAGTAAGTTTAAAGTGGAAATTCAAGTTTTAGTGTAGCCTGACGGGCCTAATGTGTAAAGACATTCACACACATGCCAGAAGGGCTTACCATCCTAACCTTAGAAACTAGCGGCGCTTCCAAAAGGCTTACTGAATAAGAAAGAAGACGCCAAGAAAACTTATCAGCCACGCCTTGAGCAAAAAGAACATATATTAACCAAAAGACTCTAGGTAAGCTATTTTTAGGAGAATAGATACCGCTTCACGTTCAATGAGAACTTAAGATATAAGCTAAGTCTGGAATTGAATGTATCTGTGACCTAATTCTCTACCTTTTAATCCTGCTATCTCGACTATCCCTAAACCCGCCTTACATAGGTCTAGACACAGCCTAACTCGACTTACGCATTTTGTCTATTGTTCGGATAATGTGGGTTGCCCCTAGCAACGATTCTCTACCAAACTTGTTTAGTCAAACTCAAACTGTCTATCGGATAACACGTAACGTCTCCGCGACCCATAACATTCGCAAATGAATATTTTTCAACTTAAATGGATATTTCAAAAGCTTCGTGAGCCCCCGTGAGTAGCTAGATCTGCCCCCGGACTATTAAAACCCGCGACCTAACGTTACAACTATAAATCCGCATTATAGATGCCTATACGCGACCCCGCGAAGCGTTTTTATGAAAACGTAAAAATGAATTACGACTAACACATAGTGTGGCGGGCTTCGGCGTAGCGTCGCCTAGCAACGTTAACTTTCAAACGTTACAATATCAACAATCTCAACAAATTATCTTCGCGAATAAGATAGCTATTGATTAAACCGTTTCCCTACCTATCTCTATTTAATACGTAAAGTAACACGCGCGAGGACCTGATCCGCGTAATTATCTAAGGCCTGTAACAAATCTACATTTCTACGTTCTATAACGACTCTAATAAATATAACCCCACGCTAATTAAGATCAAGTCAACTCACCACGTTTCCTGACTAATAAATACCCTCTCTTACTCCGGTCTGGTACAAACAACGCTGCCCTGAAAGACAAGCAGTCGAGGCCTCGACACGTAGTGTAGCTCGGTTTCAGGGATCTGTTGAGCAGCGTTCCTCCCTTAGACTATTTCCTGGTTGACTCCGGACACTGGTAGAGTCCCATCCATTTCGGCGGATGGTGACTGAATGAATCCTAGACCCTTGAAAGCCTGCTTTTATACCCCCCTATTCGCTCGTATTCTGTTTATCATCATATTTTCGGTGTCTACTGTTTATCCTCTTCTGTCTCTGGTTCTCTATTCAAACACCTAAATATTTCAAAATCTAGAACGCTTTCCAGCCTGCCCGGCTGTTCATCCTCCCTCGACTCCTATACTTTACCATCAAATTCAAAAATCGAATACCTTTTGCCTACCTAGTAACCATGGTATTAACAACTCACAATTTTGACAGTCACCTCGAGACAACATCTCTCCTATTTCCTTACAAATCCTAATATCCACCTAATTTTCCAGATACCTTAAACCTGTCCTGTTGCAACAGTGAAACCAACTCATACTATTGACGGACGTCTCCAGTCAACATTGAATATCTTAAACCTAGCAAGATTTTCTCCGGAAATGATACAATTGGAAAAGGTGATTTGCAACTGCCCGAGTGCCTAGGATCTCAGAAGCAAACCATCCGACCAATCACAAGACTCCGAAGGCGCCTACCTTGGCTCGGTTAGTTCAGTGCAATAGAATTACAATATATTTATTATAGTGAAATGTTAGGCCAGATCTAAATAGATATGTCAATAGATTTATACAACTATGACGCAAAAATGGATAGGCTAAGCCGGTCCATTACAGTAATAATAATAAAAATTGAGTAATACCCATGTGGGTATGAAACTAGGTGGTAATTACAAAGTTATTTTTTGACCTATCAAAAAAAATGTGGGGTAGACAAGGGGGAAAATCGGCGTTCGTTTGTTCGATGGTAACTCGAGAATATTGTTGCTCGAGTACCTACACTTTTCTTTATTTTACCTTCGAATTTTCATGACTATTACCCGAGTTTCTGCTTATACGGGTTTACACAATAGCCGGAGCGCCGGAGCACAATAGGCGAACTTACAAGTTAGAATCTCTGTCAATAGATGTCACTTTTATCAATGATTTTGCTTTAGTGTGCGTGTATATTTACCTGTCAAAGTACTACTCGAGTTTCATACACATTCCTGCGCTTGGTAAGCACGTACATAAATTATTATGAATTAGAAATCATCGAAAGAGACTCAAAATATTGGGCCAATTGATTCTCATGCTGGTAAAATAAGCAGATATCATAATTATAGTCTTGAACATTTGGTCACGTGACCAAGACAGCGCCATCTCTGAGCAATTCTGCCCCGGGTCACCGTGCGATACGCCCTTAAGCCAAAAATAATACCTTAAATCGATTTTATCCTCATTCAACTGTTTACCTATTTGTAGGTAAACAGTTGAATGATAAAGTTTTTGACGTTGAATGATAAAAGTTGAATTTGTAGGTAAAAATAACAAATACGACTTTTTGTATTCATTAATTTCAATATCGCACAAAAGTGGAGCATCATAAGAGGTTTTAAAAGTTAACGCCACGATAATCCTTTTACGAGTGAAAATTCATCATTATTGTTTGAGAGAGGGAAGGAGGCGTATCGGATTTATGTTTCCGGGTTAACCTTTTTCATTGATAGCTGTGGTTTCGACATGATAATACTTTAATTAAACGTTTGCGTAAGGGAAACATATATAGTGGGTTTACATGATAAACTCGCATACTGATTAATTGCTTAACAATACCAAACCATTTTATGGGTCGATTTAATACATTAAAGCCTAAGCAGATGGCATCGTATCAAACAGTATCAATCAGAAAGGAAGATCAGGAATACGGTGCTGGTGAGAGTCGTCTCATCCTACAAGGAATAGGAGAGATTTAGGAAACCATATCGTTGTCGGCTGTTCAATTAGCGTAAGGGACATTGATTTGTTTGTCTCTTGCCCCAATTGAACCCAGGTCGACGATATCTCCAAAATAAGGGATAACCATTTTAAAACTCACCAGAGGCCGCTGTAGTCGAAGGGACTGAACATCTGTATCGTCTATGAAATTTAACCTTGTAAAATGATCTCCAAATATGTTTTTTACGAAAAAGAACCCTATCTATATTTAGTCATAAGTTTGTCGTAAAAAATTGTAGCCCTGATTGTAAACTCAAATATCTTTATATAATAGAATCAATAAACATAACACGGTACCTATAGTACATTACACAACTAGGGTGGTAATACAAAGAAAGGCCGAGATCGCAGAAGTTTGCGGCCCGAGCTGCAAGCGAGGGAAGTAAATATGCGATCGAGGGCTTTCTTAATTACTTCCCGTGTTGTGTACATCATTTTATGTCTACACTTGGCCAGAAAGCGGCTGTTTCCGTACGCGCAGCGTGCGGAAAAAGCCACTTTGTGGCTAGGTGTGGCATAAATGTAATTAAGTTTTAATAATAATTTAAGGACGTTAGATGCACCGCCTACAAGCTACATCTGCTTTGCCCTAAGGTTAACTGGTAGAGAATGCTTTATGGCATTATGTTCGCCTTTTGTACGATAAGTATTCTTTTGTGCAATAAAGTTTAAATAAACATTAAACACGTCCGCTGACGAAAATGCTATAGCATCCGTATTTGTCTAATAGACGTGATTTACTGTCAGCGAAAGTATTAAGGTACATACTGATATTACACGCTCGCTGTTTACTAACTTTACCACCTTTAAAACCAAATATTACTTAACAACACAGTTACAGGGTAAAACATGGGCAAAACCCATACACACCGACGCCAGCCGAGTCTGCGATAAGGCACGCCCCGCCGCGCTGCCGCCGCTTTCTCTCCTTTAAAACACCTTACTAAATTTTACAACTCGTTTTACATCACGAAAATGCTATTATACAAATGTTATTTAATCGTTTTTCGTTAAATCGAAGCTCTGTTAGGAAATTTTACTAGTATATGGGTCAATTGCAGAAAAAATGTACCTTTTACTTTTTTGTCTGATCATGGTGTGTCTTATACCATTTTACTCAGAATCTCGAGCACTTTTCATTTATGAAATAAAAAAACCAGTGCAAAATGTCCCAACTTTTCCGTACAAATTTTGAATTTCTCAGTTTCGTTACGCCCAAACTAAATATAGGGGAAAATCGTCACGAAACTGAGAAAAAATAAAATCTCATGACCCTTATATGGTTGCATTGCATTCAGTTAAAACAAGATAGGTACAATTTCAATGTATTCTCTCCATCGACATACGAGTATAATAAGTATGGAATCGTAACTCAAAATCAGTCCCACGGAATGTGTACTAACGGGGCGGAGCTAATACCTACTTAGTACTGAAAAAAAAACTGTCGCGGCAAATGAAATTCTCACGTCAGTAACTTTGTTACCATATTGTCTTCGGTTTCCGCGATTATCACTCATAGTAATAAAACAACTTAAACGGATTAAATCGCGTATATTACTACATTTTAAGTCCCCTTTCAGCGTGTTCAGCGTGTCCCTTTTCAGCGTTCGTGGTCACGAAACGTCGGGACTTAAAATGTAGTAATATACGCGATTTAATCCGTTTAAGTTGTTTTATTACTATAACTTTGTAACCAATCACAGATTTTTGTCTTTTAAACGATACCTATGCATAATGCAACCTATCCAAAAATGAAGTCTTCTAAAACTTAATATGTAGGTACTAATATTTGTCATGAATGATTTTAGACTCATAGTAAATATTAAGTTGATTATCAATACCACTTGATTGATACATAAGACTAGTATTGATTTTAAAAAGTGGGCGTTGTGGGGCAAATTTCAATGTCAAGTTTGTTAGACCAAGGGTTTCCAAAGTTCTGGTGCGCCGTAGAAAGTAAAGAGGGGCGCCTCTGTCATTATCTGAAACTACAAATATTCGCGGGTATAAAGCAACAATACCTATTTTGAGCGAACTAGGGTAGGGTGCCGTGACGAAGTACTAAACTTGTAAGTGCGCCACGGTCTGAAAAAGATTGGGAACCCCTGTGTTAGACGTTATTGTTCCGTACATTATATTTCAATGATTCTTTCATATGTTTGTTCATATGTGCATATGTGTCACATATTTATCTCCTGTTGGACAGTGGCGTGCAGTCAGTACAAAGGCCGTAGCAGGATAAGGGAAGAAAAAATGCCCTTGAATGATTAAGAACTGTTTATTTTTTCTATAGTTGCTTTCATTTAGTTGTATAATTGTGCAAAGTTTGGTTAAAAAATTCCCAGTGGTTCAGCCGGGAAAAAATAAAAACAAAATTTATAAAATTTGACGTATCTCTAAAACTATAACTCTTTATCATAATATCTTTAATTCATTTTGGTTAATTAAATAGTACGTATGCCTTAAAAGAAAATTGATTCTCTATCTTTACAATTTCTGTAAAAAACACGTAAGTCAAAATTTCCAAAAAAAGTTTTTTTGATTCCTGAAGGAGTGACCACTCTAAGTGACATTTCTAAAAAAGCCTTATTTAACGATCTGTCAGTCATATAAGTTTGACGGTTAAAATCGAAAAGCAACAGTGTCAAAATTAAAAACTATGTTGGTCGGATTCTGTTACATTTTATTCTTATACAATTCTAATACAGCCAAAGAACTTAAACATAAATATTCTGTGTAAAGAACTAAAAATAAAATAAATTTATGGCATTTACTCGAATATGTATCAACTTAAAAATGTCTTTTACTTCTTATTTGAATCACTATCGCTATCTTCATTAACGGTAACACTAATACCGTTTCTCAAAAAAAATCCACTAAGAATTTCGGCAGGCTGCATGATTTTTGATAAATATCTTGCGTGCGATAGGTAGTACACAATAGGGATGATGACTGGGTTAAAAATATGTAATTCTATTTAGTCCGTCAGTTAGATTAAGGAAAAATATGGGACACGTATTTTTTGGTTTATCAAAATATTAAAAATCGACAAAGTTATAGATCTTCAAACTTCTGGAGTGGGGGCTTGTGACGTCACTTCTGAGTGAAAATTGTACTCAAGAGTGACGTCACTCGAAACTTCTAAGCACTTTATCCTCGTCAGTTTTTGTTTGTCAAAAAAAACAAAAAATACGTGTACAATATTTTTTCATAATGTAACAGACGGACTAAACAGTTTTTTTTAGTCATCTAGCCTATTGCGGCAATGTGTGATCAACACCCTACCTACGAATGAATATATCTGGTGAAACGATAAGTAAGGCTTAATTACAAATAATGATGATTACCTATTTGAAAAAAAAGGTTTTATAAGTTAAAAGGCGACAATTAATACAAATACAGGGTGGTTTTCGATAATTTGTACATATTAAAAGGGGTGAAATTCCAGCTGATTTTATCGGTACAAATGACTTTAATTTTTGTTTCTGGGCAAAAAAAATTTTTTACAGATTTTTACAGTTTTCTATGAAATTTTGGGCAGTACATCTGTTTGACGCAGTATAACTTTTGATCTTATTGTTCAAAGCTGTAAGAAAAAATGTTTTTAAGATCACAATTAAGTGCTAAACGAAAATAAGCATGAAAAAATGGTCACAATATTCGCAAACTTTCGAGAAAAACGGTGTTTTCCGTGAAAAAAAACAGCCGTTTTTCACAATTATATATTTTTTTGACGATTTTTTCTTCAAGTCGGTGGTTTATTGTTATTGCTACTAAATAACGTGTCTATTGCCATGACCCTGCAATTTTTTCTTACAATTTTAAGCAATTAGACCAAAAGTTATATCGTGGCAAATAGATGTTGGTACTGCCGAAAATTTCACTGAAAGTTTAAAAATCTGTAAAAAAAAAACGAATGACCACAAACAAAAATTAAAATCACTTTTACCGATAAAATTGGCTGAAATTTCACCCCTTTTCATATGTACAGATTATCGAAAACCACCCTGTATATTTTCAAGCCAATATTAATGGGAATGTCAAAAATTGATTTATTTTTAATTCTTTACAAAGAAGATTTATTTTTAAGTTCTTTGGCTGTATTAGATTAGATTAGTATAAGAATAAAATGTAACAGAATCCGACCAACATAGTTTTTTAATTTTGACACTGTTGCTTTTCGATTTTAACCGTCAAACTTATATGACTGACAGATCGTTAAATAAGGCTTTTTTAGAAATATTATTTAGAGTGGTCACTCTTTCAGGAATCAAAAAAACTTTTTTTTTAAATTTTGACTTACGTGTTTTTTACAGAAATTGTAAAGATAGAGACTCAATTTTCTTTTAAGGCATACATACTATTTAATTAACCAAAATGAATTAAAGATATAATGACAAAGAGTTATAGTTTTAGAGATACGTCAAATTTCATAAATTTTGTTTTTATTTTTTCCCGGCTGAACCACTGGGAATTTTTCAACCAAATTTTGCAAAATTATACAACTAAATGAATGCAACTATAGAAAAAATAAACAGCTCTTAATCATTCAAGGGCATTTTTTCTTCCCTTATCCTGCTACGGCCTTTGGGTAGGCAGTAAGTAGGGTAGGCAGTCCATACAAAATGACCAAAAAAAAATTTTGTCTGTTTCGATTATTCCTTTATATTTCTTTTATATTCCTTTAAAATAACTGTACTAGAACCCGTTCTCATTGTCCACCTTCAATGCACGCCACTGCTGTTGGATATATAACTCATTCATAGATTTCCAATCAGATATCGTGGCTGGGATTCAATTAATTAACAATCTAATCCTATATATTCTTACTATTCGGATGTCATATTGAATTCCTAACTTTTACGAATAATAATGATTCAAACTAGAATTCGCATTAACAAGAAACAAAAGAAAATGGAAACAAACTTTAAACGCTAAAGTATATGTATAGTGAGAAAACAAATCGCCATTCTTACTAAGTTCAAAATACTTCCTACTAATGTTTGGAGTTGATGGTTGGAAGTTGATGTTTAGATGTTTGTTACTAAATAACGTGGTAACTATTGCACACTGCACAATATATTTGGTATTCTATATCTTATATTTGATATTTATCATTCAAGTCTTAGATTAAAACATATTTATTGGATCGCATAATTTTAAAAGGCATAATGCATCATTTGGCATAATTCATCATTCGGCATAACATAATGCATTTTTTTCTTAAACTGTAGAATTTTCAGGACTCTTTAAGGCCTCATCCTGTTAAATAGGTTAGGTTAGGTTAGGTTTGCGTTATAATAATCCTGAAAAGTTAACGGGATCAGAAAAAAAAGCATTATGCCAAATGATGAATTATGCGAAATGATGCATTATGCCTTTTAAATTTATGCGATCCAATAGTAAACCATTTATTACCTACTACTATATACTTTTCACTTCTCATGTTCTTAAAATGTTAATTTAGTCTCTGTATATCGGGACTAAAGTTCCTTATTAATCTCTAGGGATTAAAGTAATTTTTTTTTAATTGACTTTGAAAACCCCTTAACAGCCAATCGGGGTGTTTGTGGTTGGAATATTGTCGCCATTTTTAGTGATTGTGTATAGACAATTTTTGGGTGTGAAAATAACCTAAAAAGACAACTGTGCAAAAATATTTAAAAGAATAACGATTTAATATAGTAATAGTAATAATGATTAATTATTACGAATATAAATCAATTTAACTAGATTAGGGGTAACTTAATTTTATTTTGCATGATCCAATTAGTTTTAAAATAGGTAGTTTTCACGTTTGAACCTGTTGGCTAAAAATGCCAGCATTTAAAGCCTGAGTGACTTCACTAAGTAAAAAAAAAATAAAGAACCGCGGAAAATTTTTTCTTTGCTTTTTGAATGTTCATTAATCGTATTGAGCACAATATTTCAACAATTAATGTGTATAGTGCAACTTTATACCGAAAGTACGGAACAATAAATATTGTAATTTTGTGTAATAGAACGTCGTTTTTTTCCTCGCATTCAAAGTGAAAAGTAGAGTGTTTAATGCGGGACTAAACAACCATAATGACACTCGATCTATAGTTACCCTCGCTACGCTCGGGTGGCTAAACACCTCGTGTCATTATGGCTTGTTTTAGTCCCTAGTTGAACAATCTACTATTATATCCCGGTAAGGAGTTCCGTAGAGAAAATAACGCGGGCATAGCCGCGAGTAACTGTTAGTTCTGAATAACGTGTGCCGTTTTAAGCCACTTACAATGCTATTCAAGAACTACGTCACTTTTTCCACTAGACTAGTCACAAAATCCTTATAAATTGGTTATTTATCCGACCATTTGTCTGCGCAGCTCGCTTCCCGCCGCTTACCGGTGGGTTGAAAAACGGACCTTATTTCCTTTAACGGTGCGGAGGCTACTCTACGTTCCAATTAAAATACCTTTGTGCTTCAGTGGGACCCCACGTCGGATACTGGGGCTATTACTATTTCTTTGTCAAGTTTCGTTTGAATATAAACAGTGGGCAAAGCAGTGTCTATATTCATTGTTCTACTTAATTTTACTTTAAGCGGATGACCGTATCTGATAGGAAAAAATGGCCATAACTTCTAATAAAATAACAAAAAAGCCTCAAATCAATCAATAACTTTTAAAATTAATTACTATGAATAGTATTTTTATGGGTGATGGACCAAGAAGTGACCTCAAAATAGCTTTAAAGGCTCTTGAAATAGAGCTGTGTTAAATATTTCTGGGCGCTTCGTCCGATCAAATAGAATTACAGAATACACAGACTATCAGTCAGTTTAATTCAAAGTCAAACATAATTTATTAGTACCTACCTACCTAGGCAGTGACTAAGAAATGTATGTGGGGTGTAGGTACGAAGCAGTTTGAATATGCTTTAGCTTTAACGTTCAACCAAGTTTGTTTTTAATTCTACAGCAGAAATCTACGGCAAGCAAGTCTCAAGGAAACCTTTACAAACTGAAGTAAACCAATCTACAAACGTTTCATCGCTCGGAACCTCGGCTCCTCGAGTCTTAATAAAAGAGAAACAGTTTACGAGCTGACAGTCAGCTCTTAAATACACTTCTAGTAGTCCTTGAGGTAGTCCTGTGTTCGACGGATGACGCAAAAGGATTTTTATGACCGATGGATCACTCTGACACATTTGATAAGTGACGTAATGCTGCCGAGCGTGAAATGTTTGTTTCTGAATCCGTTGTTTTATTTTTCTGTTTTTACTGTGCCTTTATTCGTCTTTTATTATTTTAGAACCGTGCGTTTAAAGAATTCTACTTTGTTTAGACATTAGTATTCCGCATTTGGATCTAAATACATATCTCTATCTCTGGTAATTTATAGATGTAGCAGATATGAATATAAGTTTTTGAAACATTCACCAACAGGTACGACCGCGAATACGAATGCGAACAAACTTGTTAAAGCGTTAATGCATAAAGCAGTTTTATTACTTTTTCATCACACTTGCTCGAAAATGGTGTCATTCACACGTAGGTTCTGCGGGCCGTAAATGGCTTATTACGCCCTAGGGCGTAATGGTTTTCTTTTTAAATTTGAAACGCTGGTTCTGTTTTACTCTTATTTGTCATGTTCAAAGGAAACGCCAACTTACTTTTTTAACTTTTATCAGTGAAATATTCATTTAAAGATAACTGTAATTGCAAATACATATAAACACATATTTCGGTAACATTAATTAAATGTTTAAATAATGTATTTCTTTATTTTGCAAATATAAAATCAACTAAAATGGCCGTTACCGCTATGGTTTCCGAACGTGACTTGACGTTTGCATTGTCTATGGACATATGTGACAAATGTCACTGTCTGTTTTAATATTTTCTTGTCATACTGGGTCGAAAAGTAAGGTTATTTTATTAAGATTTCCTCACAAGTGTGATGAAAAACATTGTGTGTGCCACGGGCGGTAAAGGAATTACAAACTCGTGTTATTAAAGCCCTCGGGCTTATAACAAACACTCGTTTGTAATTCCTTACTTACCGCCCTAGATACACAATGTACTATTCTTTAAAGCTGTTGTAGATATGTTTGCGATTTGTTTGCGACAGGTATAGCGAGACTGATGATAGAATGGAAGAGAGTGCTAGAGAGAGAGCAAGATAGATATCTTGTAGCTGTAAGTTAGTTAGTAAGTTTCTGAGTCTGTGTAACGCTTTGGTTAGTGTCAACTGTAATGTTACATGTTTTTATGATTCAATAAATAATAATAATAATGTTACAAAAAAAAATGTTTTTATCATCTACAAACTCATCGTTGGGTTCATCATGATCCATTCGCGAAGAAAAATACAAATATAGTCGCGCGCGACCCGTAACTTTAACTAATTATGAAAACTTGGTTTTCCAAAATTAAGAAATAATATCAAGTAAGAAAATGTCTAAAATTACCCTCCAAGGTAATCAGGGCTTTAAACGAAAGTAAAATAGTATATATTTATCATAACACACATGACCTAGTGGAAGATAGTAGACTGCGGCGACCCAACAGCGGCATGAATCACGAGATGCACTGCGCTGCGGTAAATTGCCCATTGTTCCCGTAACAAGATAATGCGTGTAAGCGTAACTGTAAGTAATGTAAGCCACGCTCAGTGTCACTGATAAGTAAACACTTAGAATCCATAGTCGTTTATTCCTGCGGTACTAGGACCCATAGCAGAGACATGACAGTCAGCCAATACGTTTCACTTTACTGCACGTTGCACAGGCCTTCTCTCACAGATGAACCCGGTTATGCAATAGTGTGTTAAGTAGGTACATAGGATTTCCATAGCACTTAACACATGCGTAACACGGTCCAGATGAGAGTAAGTAGACCATTTTTAACATTTTATGTAATTTTTATTGACTACTGATAAAAGCTTGTCAAAAAAAGCATTTTTTAACAAGCTTTCAACAAGCAAGCCACTAATAAAAGCTTGTTAAAAAAAGCATTTTTCTCTATTCAAGATGTTTTTCCTGGCTACACTCTTCAAAATTGTACTCGAAACAGCACTTTCATTCCGATCTTTGCCTACTATGCGGTGTGCTTGGATATAGTTTTGTCATTTCATTCAACTAGCCTGTCCATCTTAACCTTTATGCCTTATCTGATAATATAACACAAGTGAAACCGCGGATAAATGCTTTTTTTTTATATACACCTAGGGTGGCAAACAAGCGTACAGCCTGCCTGATGGTAAGCAGTCACCGCAGCCTATGGACGCTTGCAACACCGGGGGCATTACCGCGTTGCCGACCCTTTAAGAACCTATTCACTCCCCTCTTGAAGAACTCCATACTGTAGCCTTCCGGGAAAACCGCGGCAGGGAGCTCATTGTACCTATTTGTATTTAGAGTATAAAATATCATCGAATTAAAAACCTTTTCATGATTTAGGTTGTTTGTTAAGTTTTGCTTATGGCAATACCTAATCCTGCCTGAATTTATAATGAATGCCTACGAAACCGACACAAATTTTCGGAAACAACTGGAATTTATCACAACAGTAGGTAGTGTACGTATCAATATCTACTTCAACAGTACGTCAGACGAACGGAGCGACTTCTATACCTACAATAATCGCAATTTCATTTGTGAATCATAATAGTGTGCCAGTTAGGAAGCCGATGCGGTCGGGATCTGACTACACCAAAACACTTGCGGTAGTTAAAAACAAAATGTTGATTACATTTCATTTCCATTTATTATTTAGTTTGAAAGGTTTGATTTTTTATAACAGGAAGAAACTAGCGGAACACCATTTCTATGAATTTGTTTTCGAATACTGGATTTGTTGGTGAGTACCTATTAATTTAGATAGTGTTTTAATTTGGTACTCGAATGGTTCTACCAGTAATCGGCGGCCGGTAGCATTTTATGTCACTTTAACGTCAAACGTAATGATTTATACATTAAAAATGTACGCATTTTTATTTCTAACAACACAGACTTATCCATATCAAGGTCTATGTTGTTAGAAATAAAACTGCATACATTGTTAATATTATAAATCATTACGTTTGACGTTAAAGTGAAATAAAATGGTACCGGTCGCCAATCACTAAATAATGAACCATCACTTTTTTGCCGTTAATAACGTTGTTAATTATTTGTCAAAAGAATTTAAAAAAGTTTACGTAATTTCTCAGTTTTTAGGAACTGTTGGTTTTAACTGCTACGCATTAAAAATACTTCGTACCTATTTATTTTCTTTTACTTTACATTGTTGACCGAACTATTCCATTTGTTTACGTTGACAAAAATAGCATATATATTTGTCAAATATGGCTAGACCTTGGGTATCTTTCCGAGAGTATTGTTGTTTTCTATTTACGTTACAATGAAAATGACGCATAAGTGCTGTTTTGCACGGCGTTCTATAAAATCCCCCATAGATAAACACAATTATTGTGTCATATACTTACAAGCAAAATATTTACAGGAAATTATCAAAATTAAACGTACTACTAACAATGAGGGGGTTCTATTCTAGCACTGCTAGCACAACTGACCGCAACTTTTATCTCGCTACAGAGTATGATCTGTCACTTTCTCACTATATGGAATGAAAAAGGTGAGCTAGTATTTGTCGCGCGACAAACAGTCGCGTCACAGTTGCGCCTAAAGTACTGGCTGAATTAGGGTTGCCAGATGGCCAGGAAATCCGGGATTGTCCCGGAATTACTGTTTTTCTCCCGTGTCCAGGTATTTACACTTTATAGTCCCGGATTTCGAAACCCTACTACTAGTTTCTTTTTCATGTTACTAGTAACTACAATACACCCGCGTTTTTGTTTACTCGTGTTTTGTATCGTAGCTAAGGGTCCTAAGGGTTAGCCCTTAGGAAAACAAGCTGCATTAGTTCAGCTTTCAAGATTTGTGTAATTACTAATCAAAGTCGGTCGTGCCGTTGAGTAGTTACGAGCGGACATAGGAACGGACATACATACATACAGGTCAAACACATAACCCTCCTCTGGGCTTTGCCGCAGTCGGGTAAAAATAGAAAAGCCAAGTACATAGTTTTTGCTAGGAGTGGCTTACTCCGCGATTTCGCCGCGCTGATACTAGTACCAAATGTTGCTCCTGCGGAGTGGCTTTGACCAGAAAGAGCACATGTTATGCTATAGAGAGAGACGGTCGGATCTGGTCCGTTCCGTCCGGTGGTCGGACCCGAACGTCAGTTTTATTAGAAAGAGAACTACCTACCGAATTCGTAACCCTCGGATTTTCCCGGAAATGAAATGCTTCAATCTGGCAACCCTAGACTGAATTTTTGTTTGTACCTATATAGGACATCTCACAGAAAGTTTGCAAAATGCCTACCTACCTTTGCCATATTTTACATCACTGCCAATACCCTAACAAAACTAGCCTCCTATTTTGTTATATCCAGTGGAAATAAAACCTAATAAATCTGTTAACCTACATCGAAACAAAATGTTTTTCTTGAAGCTCCCACAGTATACAAACGTCAAATAAAGGAATTTCCCCGCAATGTTGGTCGACTGCGTCGTTTTCTTATTACACGGCCCGGGTAAGAAGCACGTTTACAAGTCGTGTTATCTGGGGATCTAGGTTCAATCGCATTCGGCCGGGTTGCTTTGACAGGTATCCCCGGTGTTCCGGCATCTGAAGCGCTTCGAGAAATCACAATAAATATTTTTATACAGGTGACTGCTTAGCGGGGCTTGGGCGTTCTTTTTCTGGTTGGGTTTTTACTGGAATCCAAATGTTTGTTTGTTGTATTTAAGTGTTGCGGTTTTGAGTTTCTTTTTTCACAAATTAAGGATATCACACACGATGTCCGCCCATGCATGAACGACGCCCTAAGTCCATTCCACCGCAGACGAGATGCAATCAATCATTCTCTTAGGATCCATTCATTAGATCCATGATGTATCTAATGATATTTTTTTTTCTAACTAGATCCATTACTCAAAAGTATGGATCTAACGATTTTTTTTTCTCTTCTGATACATTTTGGTACCCTGTCGCAAGAAATGGATCTATGGACAATGTTTTTCTCAGTAGATACATTGCCTATCTTCGGAATAGATCTAGGGAGTGTAGTTTCTCCATAGATCCATTTATTCATTTGTTCATGTATCTAATGAGATCACTTTTCTCGCTAGATACATTTTATAAGATCCATTATGGACCTGGTGAGACTTTTTTCTCATTAGATCCATTGATGCTCTCGATAGTGGATCTACTAAGAACATAATCTCGATAGATCCATTTGCTCTGACCGCATATGGATCTGGTGAGACTTTTTTCTTACTAGATCTATTAGTTATGGCATATACAATTATTAACATTTAAAATAAAACAATGCTATGAGAGATACCAATTATAATCCAGCTTCCATATTTCACAATATTCTCCGTTTTTCTTAATTAAATCCATACAATTCCATTTTTACCATCCACGATCCCGCGTACGCCTCTGTCAATCTGACGTCTCTCGTTCGTTCCGAAATGGTATACCCAAACACCTTCCAGTCCGTATCGCACTTTCGGTGTGAAAAGACGAATATAATATTAAACAAAGTAAGTTATTTTGGAACGAACATAGTGAAAGTTGCAAATGCTAACAGACGGCCGTCCTGATAGACGGAATGACCCTATTCCGGTTCGGCCATTCGCATGTATGTATGTCTCTATACTCTAGGTATCTATATTATGTTGCAATAATATAACAATACAATTATTAGTTACCCATTAAGTATGTAATTATTCAATAAATACAATCAATATCGTAACCGACATTTGTGACCACACTGCAAATCCTTCATGTAACTGATCTAATTGGCTACTTGACAACTTTTTCTATGATATCAAACTCAAAACTTGAACAGATTTCCTTATTATGCTTATTTTAACAGGATCTTATATAATTTTTACAAATTTCAGTTACAGTCAAGTAGGTACCCAATTGATTGAGTGTTGACTGCTGTTTTATTTCTCATCACATACTGCTTTAGGATTAGGTAATATTCACGTGAGGTTAGATTAATCAGAACTATAATTAATTATTAACATTGAATACCTACAACACTACTAAGCAAGCATACTATTACATTAGTGCCTCCAAATAATTTGTAGGTATGTATTTGAAGTATGTAATTACAGTGCACTTCCTATCATACAGGCAAATTAGTAATAACTTCACAAATATGTTAAAAGTTTGATTAATTTATCACACGACTGTCTCTGCATACATGCATTTTATTATATTCTAAATATTCTATTGTACTTAGTAAACTATTGGCTAACTATATATAGATTAACATTCTATTCAACAATTTTTATTTTGTTTAGTATATACATAAAGGAATGTACTTATATAAACGTGTGAAACTATCACAATCATAATTTATTGCATTATCATGTACCCACTGAACTTTACAAGTGAAGGGTTCATGACACACCCTGTGATGGTACATAGTATAGAAACAAATCTCTTAACCTAGTTTACAAGTACTTATACCAATTATGTACATATTGTGTATATATTCATTAATATGTAAATATAGTACAAATAGAACTTACATTTTAGCGGTGTTAAATCACCAGTAAATCAATTTTGAATATATGTAATAATTATTATATTTATTTTCTTTACACCCAACAAACAGTTTTAGCAAAAATATTTCATCACGCCAATTTTTTATTCTACTTCAAAATATCCTGATAACTGGCAGTTCAAAGGTCGTCACAAAACTGTCGATTAGTGTCAATCCAACCATGTGACAAGTTAGACGCCATTTAAACATAGCATAAGTTTCGCTTAACCGTACAATTCAGAATAAATGTCCATATATTAATTTCAATTTTATGTTCATTTATTAAAGTCGTAAACCAAATGAGGTGTTTCAAACCAAATCAACCCAATTATCTTGAAACAAGAGGTGACTCATTGTAGAGTCTTTGAGATGTGCATAATCTTAATTATTTTGGATACCCTGCTGAAAAATTTGTTAAAAAAATTGAATGTCTCCTACTTACGTGTTCTATGAAGCTAAAGAACATTTTTACTTCAGTGGTCATCAAGAGTTAACGTATAACTTAATTTCCTTCAGCAACGTTATGCAGAAACCGTAATGATGATAACAAATAACGATTCCTAAGACCCGACATGTCATTTAATTTCTGGACAACTCTTACCTCAATAAACAGATCTAATTAATAACTTTCAGCTAAGATTAGAACTAAATAATAGTTAACTACCGTTACAATTATGTTATAAATAGAATAGAATAGGTAGACTCCATTCGTAAAACATATGTACCTATGTATATTGGTCTAATTATCAGTTATTTGAACCACTATGCTTAAGGCATACAAACAGCTACAGCTATCACTAGCATTCACAGAAAGCAGATTTGTGAGCTTAACATAAATTAAATGAGGTCGGATACATTACTGCTTATTGCTAGATTTTGTTTAATTATTGTAAAATATTCCGATACCTATGGATAATACACCTCGTTAGCTAAAACTTTAAACGGCGCCCCTTTGTAGAGCGCATGTCATACAATTCAAGGATGGCACTTGGAAACTTATTGTATGTTCCAGGCGCAATCCCAAATATGCTTTTCCCTAGTAGGGTTGTCTTTTGTACTCTATTATTTATTTTACTTTGCATACAAACTACTTTACTCGTGAACATTAACACGTTGCAATAAAGTTTACATTCGTTTCATATTATGTATATATTATTTTTTTTTGTTACCATACCAAGAATTCAGTCAGTGACATAATTTATTTTGAATCCTGGGCGGAGTCAACAAGAGATTTTGTTACACATTAGGTATATCTTGTTATACATAGTAGGTACATAACATGTATTCATAAACCTATTGACATTTCGTATTCAATAGATACAATAAATCATTAACTGTCGATATTTATTAAACTAGCTAATTTCTTCTTGAGATTATAGGCCAGAAATCGCAAATTCCTACTGTAAGTTTTTTACAAGTATTTTGTATGCCGAACGATATTCGAATGTATATAAGGTAAAGTACGTATAAAATGCAGATACAAAATATAAACACATAAAAATAAACCCAACCTAGGGTAGCCACGGTGGTAGGGCGGGCCCAAGCCACCGATGGTTAGGGCTTCAGAATGAGGAATCTCCTGGCTATGCGCGCCATTTCCAGAAGTACAGTACCTACCGTATTTGTATCTGACCCTTGATCCGCCGATTGAGACTCTTCGCTATTAGCCCGTTCGCCGAAACGACTATCAGAACAATGATCGTCGAATTGACATTCCACATGACGGTAAACTCATGAGCACTTACTGCGTTATTATTTATAATATTACTTTAATACTCGCCCTAAACCCTATTGGGCATTTCTGATTTACAAGCACAACATCCGATTTCATGAATCCGTCTTTGATCAGTTATGATGCTCTTGGAAAACTATTTCAACAATGTCTATCTAAAGTAGTACTTAAGTATGTAGTTTACAATTTGACTCTGTTGATATGTTTGATTGTTTAGATCATTTCCAGTTTTATTCACATTTTGTTTATTTATTTATTTTTTTGAAATAAAATAATTTAATTGGACTAGGTTTGGCCCCGGACTGAATTTCGTTGAGCATACCAAAGGAGCATGGAGAAATTATTTTTTCTTTTTAAATAATCAAGGAGCACTACAGAGTAAGGCCAGAAGGCCTTTTTCTCTCTCCCAGGAGGGAGAGAAACGCCACAGGAAAACTCCCATATTATTATTTTTTTAAAACCCTTAACACTAGAAAAAAGATCTCAAGTACTTTACTTTTAATTATATATTATGTATGAGCTCCTTGTGTGACCTTTGCCACGTGACAACCCAGGGGTCGGGCAACAGCGGACGCTATGTACCGCATCTCGTCTTCGATAGCCAGCACCCGTCAAACGTAGCAAAACCGGTATATCGCTCTATCATGTCGTATGGCACAACTATTTGGGACCTTCACACATCACATTTAAGATTTTGCTATACCCTCACAGGGTTCATGAGAGTCTGGTATATAAGTACAATTTGGTAACATCTGCCATGTGTAGTTAAATCGTTTACGATAAGAAATTGATATTTTAACTTATTTTATTTATTCTCTTTAATTCTTTATAATATGTGATTTTAAATAATCTAATAAATTATCTGATCCACCCCATCAACAAAACGTTTCCAAGGAAGAGGCCTATGTCCGCAGTGGATGTCTTGAATGATAATTATAATGATGCCCTTGAATTTGGTTTTGCTAGGTTCTATTTTAATCCTGCTGGCTTGTTCATTTTGGAACTTTCTTAATTTCATTTGAGTTCCATTAGTCCGTCTCTACAGTAACCAGACTTGTCCCCAACTTCGGCCAAAAATTCTAAAGAGATAAATTTTGAACTCTTTCCAATCATGCTTGTCGGTAAGTATCGGAACTGACGAAAACTAATTACCTACACTAAAGCAGGAATAACCAAATGGCGGACCGCGGTCCGGATCTGGGCCGTCGACCTACCTGTACATTAAGTAAACAGTAGACTTGTATTATTTACTGAATGCGTAATACAATAAATGTTTTAATAAACTCAAGTAGAAACGGACCACGATGGTCGTTTTACAATCAAACTGTTGTCATAGTTCCTTTTTAGTTAATTTGTATCTAAGTTATTATTTTTGTAATTATTATTTATTTTTATCTTATCCTTTTTGATCTCACTGCATTAAATTAAGACTGTAAATGTTATGTACACCGTAATAGGGATGATGACTGGGTTAAAAAATATGTAATTCTATTTAGTCATCTAGCCTATTGTCGTGTGTATCAGACGTCAATACCGTAGCATGTCTAAGTCAAAGATGTAATATATACGATGTGATAGTACTTGAATAAACAAATAACCAAAAAAAACTGGACTGCTGAAGAAACTAAATGAGTCCTTGTTATGAAATTTCGATTACGTGTATTTTTCTTGCAAAGAAAATAATAGAGTCTATTACTGGTTTAGATCTTCTTTGATCTGCAACTGATATCTCGTATTATATTATCATCTACATTTATTAAATTGTTTTCTTTTTAATCGGTCAAGGAAACCTTTCTCTAACGTGGAACCGAAACAAACCTTTTGCATTTACACTTAGAATTGACCCCTGACCTGATACAATCGACAATTGTGTACACCTGATGACATTGATATTTAGGTACGATCCTCTATCATTAACTCAAAAGTTAGCTGGTAGAGAAGGGTTTCTAGTGATTAGTTTTCCTTTGTACATCTCGACTGCTGTGTTAACTTTATTTTTAGGTATTGGTGACTATTCATATGGTTCATATTCAACTAGGCCAGTATAGAATCATTGCCAATTAGGTGTTAATGAAATGTATGTATCATATGTATGCATGTATGTAAACTCTTTATTGCATAAAATAAGACAAGGTACAGGGTTACAAAATAAAGTTATACCTATGTACAAAGGCGAACTTATCCCTTTAAGGAAATGTAAATCTTAGTGTACATTGATTCTTGAAAAAGTAGAATGAAAGCATAAATTATTATTTATATTATATGTAAACCAGAATTAGCCTAAAAGCTCTCCAACTGTTCTTTAGCTAAAATTTTAACTTAGTAGTTGTGGTGTAATTGTGTTATACTAGCTGACACTAACACTAGCCAACATCCAGTGTAAGTTCATTACTTACATCAATTTGTAATTGTTAGCACGAACCAGCAGTGCCCGTGTACTAGACATACAATTTTATATTTATGAGTATAAACCGCAGGAATATAATATAATATACACGGTGTAACATGAGGAAACCGAATAATTTTAACAGCGTATTCCTGAGGTCGTAAGAAGCAAAAAATGTTATATGAACCCAGATCGAAATATGATTTTAATTAGAATCTGTCTGTGTCATTAATTTTGTTTTAATTAGAAGATGCAATCCAATAACATTATGCAGTTCACTACTTTTAATTTTAATATCCGTCTTTAGATAAACTTACGACTTGAGTCATTTAGTCATTATCTCTTCACACTATGCAGTGTTTGATGATACAATAATAAAGTCGGATGCGTACAAACCATATGTAATTGAACGTGTCTAGAGGTCTCAATATTACTCTGCAAAGTAAGTGCTCACTAGTATTTACTACTTACTTTACTTTTCAAAATAGATAAATGGATCATAATTATTCATTGTTTTTTTTTTTTTTTTTTTTTTTTAATACTGGTATTTCAATATGGAAACATATTGTTATACTTAACATCCTCTGTTTACATGTAGGCTATTAGGAAGACAGTAAACAAAATCTTTATAAATGTAATAGATATTTCTAGTATTTATATTATAGATGTTTGATGCTCATTCCTATGAAACGAATTACCATGGTTAATGAGTACGAATAAACTTACATTTACTGATCATCTCAGTACATGGTATATTCCTGTTGAATAATTTTTCACTTACTGGTCACCTCCATCCATATTAAGAGAGCTCAACATCATTACGCGGCTCTCCAGGACAGACAGTCATTCAACGGTCAGTCTCTTCGAACACATTATGCGATCTCCAAAGCACAATCTGAAGAAACAAATAATTATAAGCCAAATAAATGGGAGGCATCAGGGAAGAGCAAGATGGTCTGACTACATTAAGGAGTTAATTGGTGGCAGCAGGCAGAACGCTGTTCATTGGCCTATAACTGCACGCTTTGGAGACTAAAAATATGTGGTTGTGAACCTCAGTAATGAAGAAGAAAAGACTTGTCACCACAGTACGCAGCATATTTTAGTTTTGATCATTTGTTTACTTACTGATCACTGCAGTACATAGCATATTTCAGTTTAATAATTTGTTTACTTACCAATCACTGTAGTACATAGCATATTTTAGTTTAATAGTTTGTTCACTTACTGATGACCGCATTGCACAACATATTTCAGTTTAATAATTACCGATCACCACAATTCAGTGGCATATTTCCTTTTAATAATTACTGATCACCACAATTCAGTGGCATATTTCTTTTTAATAATTACTGATCACCACAATTCAGTGGCATATTTCTTTTTGATAATTAGTGATCACCACAATTCAGTGGCATATTTCTTTTTAATAATTTTAATTACTGATCACCACAATTCAGTGGCATATTTCAGTTTAATAATTACTGATCACCACAATTCAGTGGCATATTTCAGTTGCACCATCTGTAAGTTTACTGAGCACCACAATTTAGTGGCATATTTCAGTGTCAACATAAAAGAAAAGTATAATTATAAGTATGAACCAGGCTAGTAATAATATATTTGGTGGTAATACATTTAATGGTCGGAAGTAAATATCAGATGAAAACACCTTTACTTAGCCTTTTAAATTCTAATATTCGGGGTGCAAAACAATAAATAAATTTCATTGACCTTCTTTGACAAAAGCATGGTCTAAACTAAAAATATACACATATTTTACATCTTACGTCCCGAATATAAGTTTGGACACAAAACAAATATATCTTTAGGGGTTCATAAGGTACTACACTCTAAAAAATCAGAGCCTACCAAGAGAGATTTTCTCTTTGTTGGCGTTAACTTGAATAAAACAAACAAGATATTAAACATATCAACGAAAGCCGATTAATTAAAACAGCAAGTTCATTGGTGATTAAAACAACAATCTAGAATCTTGATAATTTTAACAAACATATTCCTTGTTTCTATCATTATTTTCTTCTTTGTATGATTCAATCATGTTTAATTAGTTACCTTATACACCAATGTTTGTTGAATCAAATCAGAACATGGTTAATTGAACTATGATAAACAATCAATATCATCTTAGTTGATGCATCTAACGTCTTGTTAGGCTCGTATGGAATCAAGATGCTTGATTATAACTATCACAATCTTGTTAGGAGCAACCAATTTTTTTTTTTTTAGAGTGTAGGCCTTATGCAACCTTAACAAAACATAATTACGATGTTCGTAAATAAACACCCGCTTGTATCGAAACAGTACTACAATTATACTTCAATTGCATTAAATTAGTAGTATTACAACATCCGTTATGGTGTTTTCATTAATTCATTAAGTGGAGAATATAGAATTCATTCAAATTCTTAGAATATAAGTAATTTGAACATGAAAATAATAGTAAAACGCGATATATACATACCAAAGTGAGCGCAACTCATATCCAGCACTTCTGATATTAACATTTAAAATAAAACAATGCTATGAGAGATACCAATTATAATCCAGCTTCCATATTTCACAATATTCTCCGTTTTTCTTAATTAAATCCATACAATTCCATTTTTACCATCCACGATCCCGCGTACGCCTCTGTCAATCTGACGTCTCTCGTTCGTTCCGAAATGGTATACCCAAACACCTTCCAGTCCGTATCGCACTTTCGGTGTGAAAAGACGAATATAATATTAAACAAAGTAAGTTATTTTGGAACGAACATAGTGAAAGTTGCAAATGCTAACACAATCTAATCTAAACCTAGGTATCTCTAGGTGAGGTGAGGTGTCAATCGATTGTCTAACAGTCGTGAAGGTTATTAGTAGTAATAATGGTTACAGAATGCAGGCAGATCTATCATCATCCATAATGGTCGTGATTCATGCGAAGGATACCTATAAAGTGGCTGAACAGTGATTTGTATTCCTTGCTATGCAAATACTCAATTTTCTACCCGAATACGCCAAAGCCAAATGTAAAAGACTTGATATTAGCAGTATAAGGAGCTGTGTTTTATACATTGTTTCTTGGCTAATGTTGAATATCAGTTCGAGTTGGTTCTTCTTTTCCTTAATAGTATATTTTGTTTATATATATAGGAAATTTATCGGTATAAGTTTTTAATCCTCCTGTTCTGAGGTCCTCCTTCTGATTAAATTTCCCTTTATTTTTAAGCTTGACTAGCAGCTTGGTCAGCGTTTGCGACCAGTTGCTGCGCGTTGAAAAATCCCATGAACGCGAAAATGCCTTTATCTGCGTAAAAATAGAATCCTTTTGATTTTCACCACACCATAATATAAAAAAATATAATTAATATGCATCAGAACATAAATAATACCTCTAGGATCGATTTCATGTCATGAATATCTTTAATACACCGTCATGAAATGAGATCATTAATAGTGTTAAAGTGTCATGTCATAGTTCTGAAACATGCAGATATTTATGTTGCTGACAGTATGTGTGGCATTGGTATTTACTAGGGCCGATACAGACGGACTGCAACCCAACTGCAACTCCCTACGATTTGTATGGGAACTGCATCACAACTGCACGCCGACTGCGCAGTTGTGATGCAGTTCCCATACAAATCGTAGGGAGTTGCAGTCTGTATCAGCCCCTAGACATGGGCCGACCACGGACTGGTGTCGGGGGTCAAATAACCCACTAGTGCTCAAATAGCCAACTAGTCAACGACTATAAATGAGGCCAGATAGTCGGTTTTTCCGACCAGTCGGTAATAAAAGAAGCACAATTCAAATATGTAAAATATCTAAAAGAAAATCGACATTTTTTAAGGTTTTAAAGGGGACTCAAATAAAGTGAGACTCAATTTTCCTATAAGTAGCGCATATAAAGTGCCGACTATCGGTACTATAAACGGGGTCGAATAGTCGACTGTATAGAATAGTCGGCGATTCGTCGGTACATCTCAACTGTATACCAATTATAGTTTCATATATTTTTAGTCTAGGCGTTACAGCAGTACGGGATTCCCGGATGGATATTTTTACTTACTGATTTTTAAGCACTTATGATTCGGGACTGGCTTTTTCAGGAAAACCAAAGGAAATACCTACATTAGTTATATTGGAGTATACATTTTTAAGTTAAAATGATAACTGATAATTGGGTTTTTTTTTTCGTGGGATTCCCTAAAGAGCGCGGCGGTTTTTAATGCCTCGACCTATTTATTTATTTAAACTTTATTGCACAAAAGAAAACTTATCGTACAAAAGGCGAACTTAATGCCATAGATAGGGCATTGCCTACCTATGTGATAAATTAATGGTACTTAAAAACGGCTATCTTAAGTGCCTACGGGTAACTCAAAAATGCGACATCGGTGATTTTAAATCGTGACCAGCCAATCTTTCTTTGTATTTATAACATCCTATAAAGATAATTAATTCCGAATTAGGGAATATTGTATTATAAAATAAAATATATTCCGTAAATTAGCGATGAATAATGCAATATGCCTCCACTGCACAATAGTGTGGACTGTATTTAAATTAGCTCATTTTGTGAACTCGACTAAGCTTTTCCCCGTAAAGCAAGAGGATTTCGTTTTTCCGACTGGAATTTACCTATCCATTATTAGGTAAATGCAGTTCTATTTTACTTCATTCATAATCATAATCAACAAAAATAAATGATCACATCATATACGAATAAAACGGACATAAAGTTCCCTTAAGATATCATCATGGCAAATACATATAAGTTGGTTACACATTATACATAGTAGGTACCTATATCACGTATTGCACTAAAATTATATCACTATCTGATCTGTACTAACTTTTCCGTAGTCTACTTAATTGTCTACTGACAATATTTCGCAATCGCAACTAAAACTCTAGACTTCTGTACAAAAGTGTCCACTTAAACTATTTAGGCGCATGTGCTCCAGGGTTAAGTAGTACTTTCGTCGTCCGAGCCAGCTAGTTAAGAGGAAGTTGGCTAGTTTAAGGGTCACGGAAGTCATTTGGGAAAATTCAAAAGTTTTTAGAGTATTGCATCATTAATTCAGACGTACTTAGTGCCAGGGGTAAAACAAATTTAAGTGACCATGAAAAACTCAAAGAAAAAGAAGAAACTCTCTCGGAGAAACTTTGTGCAACAACTCAAAGAAAAGGTCAATGTCGTGTCGTACCAGGACCTAAAATGCATGGCCGAGGACCGCACAAAATGGTGTCTACTCCACCGACAAGAGCAACGCTCTTAAATTATGATGATGGTGAAAAACTCACAACACGATTATAATATATAAGTATTGGGTACACAAAGACTTTGTTTTGTAGTTGAGAGCAAATATTTTGGGTCACTAACTTATAATGTACATGTAATTTAGTGACATTAGTGACCCGGTCCATTTGCTCTCGAGTTTATTAAGAGGATGCTCAAATAATTGACCGTTTGTGGTGAAAAGGTACTCCTCCATTTAAAGGCATTTTAACCGGCTTCCAGAAAAATAATGGTTATTAATTCGTCATGTATTTTAATTTTAACTAAATCGGCTTCGTGACCTTCTCTGCTCTTCCAAAGGCCGCCAACGGTTACTGTGTGTTTAAGAACAATCCAATGCTACTGATTTCTATTCGAAGTGTACCAAGATCACGGACAATGCTTTGAAGTATAGTCAGACTTTAATTAAACTTTATTTTGTTTCAGGTAAGAATATTGACAAATCAAGCAACAGGAAATTTACGCAGGTTCTAAAGTATAACATTTGCGTAAATATCGTAAGTAAATATAGGTACCTATTTGTTTTTATAGTTACACACTGTAGCTGTAACCGACTATACAAGGTGTAATCGTTAAGTGTAGCCAGGCGATAATTCCGTAAATATAGCAGATATCAGAAAACTTCAAATTGATATCGAAAGTGCGTTACCCAATGAGTAAAGGCCGATATCGCAGAGGTTTACACTACGCGTACGGAAAAAGCCGTTTTCTGGCCAAAGTGTAGACATAAAATGATGTACACAACACGGGAGGTACCTAATAAAGAAAGCCCTCGATCGCGTATTTGCGTCCCTCGCCTGCAGCTCGGGCCGCAAACCTCTGCGATCTCGGCCTTTCTTTGTTTTACCACCCTAGTTGTGTAATGTACTATTATTACAGTTTATTCGTGCAAATAATGAATCTCAAGCAGTTTTATCTCTTACGACGCCGAAGTTCTTGGAGGCTGTAAGTCGTCGTAGGTACTAAATGTATGGGAGGGTTTGAAGTAAATATTTGGGATATTTCTGATTTTATTTCAAAAAAGTTATTAATGTAATTTTACTCATTGGGTAACGCACTTTCGATATCAATTTGAAGTTTTCTGATATCTGCTATATTTACGGAATTATCGCCTGGCTACACTTAACGAATAGGTACACCCTGTATAGATAGATAATAGTTTAGACAACACAGGTTTCAACTAGATTATATATCTCCAGCACTTAACCGGTAGTGTTATGGTTATAGGGCCTTTCTATTTTTTATTGTAGGTATTTAATTTTAAGCACTGAAAAAGTGCGCACTATAAGGACAAAATTTAACTCCGTGCTAACAATTTCTTAATTGCGTACAAGGAAAAATAGAAATGCCCTGCAACAAATCCCGCAAACAATAGATAAAGAAATTAGATGAGAGATGTGTCATTTTGAAAGCTGTCACGTGATATTTGAAAACTGAACTCAAACATTTTCCAGCGCGGCATATAATCTATATCACTGTGCTCGAGATATGCTAAACCTACCGCCGGCTAGCGATCTGGTTCGACCCCAGGGAACGCCACGGCCGACCACCCGGTCCGACAATCGCTACGCCCGTGTATTGGTTGCGAGTTTGTCAGTTTAAAAAAAAAAAGCTAAACCTACAAGTAGTTACTCCTGCAATGTATAAATCAACGGCGTAAGAATGCCAATATAATTAACAATAACTGATAATGAGATTAATGCTAATACAAAAGAGCTGCTTAAACAAAATAACAGAGTTATAATCAACAGATTAATAACTTTGTCGGCAAGAGTATTCAATCTTAATTAGTCTTATGACGCTCGTGGCACCGCCACCGCTTGTTATCGCGGGATCCGAGAAATCTTACCAATTACAAAGCTGGAATGTAGACAAATAAACCTTTCAACAGGAATTGTTGGTTTGAGTAATTATTTATCTTATAATTCCGGGTTAAAATTTCAAGTTTGCTCGGAACGCACCGCAAAATATCTCCAGGGCTTTTCGAGGAACCTGTTTTGTTTCGCAACAAAATCTCGAATATCTCATTTTATGGCACAAATTAGTAAATTGTGCTCAGCTATCTTAATTTAGTTTAATCTGACGTTTAACGTTCAATAAAATATCAATTAAGCACAGATACACTCGTGTGCTTGAGATAAGATCTGCGATTGTTTTAATCATGTGGAGCGTAAAATTAAAAGCGTACCGTGCTAAAAACTGTAATTTGATTATCAGCATGGGAGGTCCCGTTTAACTGTGTGCCTTCAATATAAATACGATTCATATAGTCGAAAATACACGCTTTACGCCCTAGACAATAAAGTCGCGTTCAAATACTTCTGACACCCTATCCGCTCTCATGTTTGACAGTGGGGTGGATTTCACAGCGTTTCAAACGCCGTCATAACCAATCCCGAAAATTCGACGATTCACTTTAAGAATGTATACCATTATTTTGATAAAATCCGAAAATAGTACCTACTATTTTCATGATTTGATCAAAAATTATGTAATTTTTAAAAAGATGTCATCATAATATCGGGATTGGTCATGGCGGCGGTTGAAACGCTCTGAAATCCACCCAGTGACACTGTATACCTGTTTGCCAACATCAGTATATTAAAATACTGGCACATTACGGCGAGGTCCTTTCGTTTCTTAACCTGATATGTCTTTTTACCGTTATATCCAAATATGACATAATTTCGCCAAAGTAAGGTTGCTATTACAATTGCACTTTTGAGTAATCAGGGAGGTTGAAACATTAAGTATTTACTTAATATGAAACTTGCGAATATGTCGAGCCGACTCAACATTGTACCATGCTCAATATGCCGATGCCGTGTTGAGCAGTAAGGTAAATCGCTAACCGGCAACAATTATTTAAACACGAAACGATATTTACATTCATATTCACGCTTTTTTATCCGCAATATTGCTAACATAGCGTACGTAGCACATTCTGGTTTCAATATTACTTTTTCAACATATTTCTAAATTTCTTGTTTACTTTACATCTAGGAGAGATATTTTGGAATCGATACCTAAATAAATTTTAACGCAATTTCTATGGTCAATCGACTTAAAATCTGCCATACAAACAAATACCAATTCTAAGCCCATTGAATACCTACTCGTACTATAAATATACAATTAAATGCAAATTTATTTGAGATAATCTCTAATTTAAAGTTCACGTACCTCATATAAAGAGCTCCTCTGTCAAACGTCATGATTTTTACTAATTCAGATTAGACGATTTCAAACGTTTACTATTAAAAAAATTTTTTTTCAAGGTACAGCAGTGAAAAACGATTTCAATAATTAAGCTTGCAAACCGTATAAGAAACATAATTCTAAATGAGCTCACCTACAGGTACCTAATTCTATTTCTCAAACGCTCAAAAGCTAAATGATAGCTCAGTATTCATCAGCTTAACATAAATCGACTTTAATTAATGGTTCCCAACCGATTAATGTTCCACACGGAGCAGCCCACATAAAATGAACATTACTAATCTGCGCCTAAAACAACAAGGCTAAGGAAAGGAGACCGGTTTGAAATTTAATCATTTCCCTGCTTATTGACGCTTATTCCCTGGGTAACCTGGAATTAGCTACATTACATTACGTATATTACTGTCACCTGTACTGCTACATGATGGTGATGGCTAATAGAAAACACATTTTCAGCTACTTCGTCGTATATTTACGATAAACAATTAAAAGTTCTAATTAAAATTACTTTCCGCAAATTAAGTTAATGTCGCATTGACAACTTTATTTTTCTTCTATTATATCTTAAACTCTTTATCGGTCACCAGCCAGACACATCACTTGGGATCGGAAGGTAGAATGCAAATGACATAATGAACAGGACTGGAGTAAAATTCTACTCCAGTCCTGTTCTTTATGTCATTTGCATTTGATCGTCCGATCCCTAGTCCTACTACATACCTACCAGTGGCGTGGCGTAAAATATATCCTTGGACAAGCCGGTGCAGATTTGGCGTACATTTTCCGTAAGAGTTGTAGAATAAGGTGGTCAAATGCCTGATATTAGGCAAGCCGGTATGAATCGAGTTCTTTGGACGCCACGCCACTGATACCAACACATGTGCTTCTTGTGAAGCTCGACGTCGTTTGAACGTGTTTCTCTTCTTGGTCGGTCTTCAATTCAGAAGATCGTATCCCTGAAAGTTTCTCGCGAACTTGATTACGATACAGCATATTGAAACTCATTTACATTCGCAACATTCTCATGACGTAGGCAGACAAGTTCATTCTCGCGAAGAACATGCCTAGAGAACCTCAGCACTTTAATCTTCAATCATTTAACGTTGATCGTGTTTCTTCTTTTACAAATAACAGTGTAGTGTAGTGTAGTGCGGGGCTAACACAACAGGTCGCGACTTCGCCTGTTTGCACGACATAGCTTGACCTGTCGCTGTCCCACTATATTGAAAGAAAAGAGATAGTATGGTTTATACCATGCAAGATAGCCAGCCTATGTAACTCCACAAAATCGACTAGCCACCTGATTGAGGTCGCTGAAAACTGAATACCGATAGAACCCTGCAACGATGAATTATTGAAGCCATATATCAATATTTAGAATTCGTTCGGTGAACATAGGATATTGCATAGGAGTTAGGACTTTGTTATAAAATGACACGATTACGCAAAATGTTTAAGCAAAACATACAGATAACAGACAAAGAGTTGCGGAAAACTAACCCGCGCATGCCTATATTCAGGTTATGAAATAATGATGATATTTTCAGATATGCTCCAAGACTTACGCAAATCGTTCCATTTTAATAACACCGAGCCTATCCGTTATCGGTCGTCGCATCGAGCGATTTTTCTTTATCTCCATAGTGGTCTGAGAGCGTTAGGATATCCGGCCGGCTTTGTAACTACCGATGTGCTCTACTGTCGGCTATAGAAATGTAGAGTCGCTATAGGGCTGCAACTAAGATATTTAACGATCTAACACAACCGTTTGGAGAAAGTAGGCATCGCTTAAAACGCTATAGAATACGTTTTACATCGTCGGTAGTTGCTTTTTAAATCAAAAATGGTCGTCAACAGTAATACATATGACTGCATAGAATACTCAAAGACATTCAGATCACTTTTTGTACAATAAGTACGTTTTCTCTCTAAATGTGTGTTTGTCAAGTCACAACCTACCCTGGGCACTTTTTTTAGATACACAGACGAAATAAACGAAACTCCTTGTGACAACCCTAGCATAAGCCATAGTGAGTGAATGCTCGATTGTTGCCTCTTTGTGCGCCACAATGAGGAATAAAAACATCCCTCCGTCCCTCGCTGAGTCACGCAGACTAACCGAGCCAGATGTTTCAAACTGCGCTTCTAATTAATTATTAACTTTCCTACATTTTGAACTATACTAGTGAAGATAATTAAACGGTATTAATTGGGTTTAACACCATTTTATACCAATTATTCTTTGATATCTCATTAGAATGCCTAACATTTGTATACGAAATTATACAGCGTGTAAATTTTATACGGGCGTATATTTTAATGACAATTAGTTTCGGGTCTAAGGAACCTATCTACATTTCGTTAGAAAAGTCCTTAATTTTTTTTTCATACATAATATGTGTATGATAATTGAGCACGCAATGTATTACATCCATATTAATTTACGTACCCAAACGTCATATCATGCTGGTATGAATTTATCTTTTAACTGCTCCACTGTTGTTCGAAGTTGTGAATAAACTTTGCTTTTCACATGGTAAAAAGTCCAATGGTGACACGTGAGGGGAGCGAGCAGGCCACCTACGACGGCTAAACCGTCCACTGTAATCCTCTGGTTACGCGAATATGCTGAAAAGCACTAACGATACTCGTGCGTTTCGCGGAGTTCGCCTGTTCGAAAAACGCTCTCTGTACATCTCAAAAGCTCCTCGGCCGCTTTTTTGACCTTCGCCGTAAATCAAAATAATATTCGCAGGTTCATTAGGAGGAAAATTCGGCGGTCGCGGCATTTTCAAAAATGATTTTGATCGTTGACGGCAACATGATAAATTATGTCAGGAAAACCACAGGAAAATAGAAACCAAAGACTAAAAATTTGTATCGGTTAAAAATCAAAAAGTTCTTATTTCTATAATTAGTGATATTAAAGTCGCAAAGTCAATTACTGAACTCCTTTGATAAGTTGTTCGTTTATGCTCTCGTTTTATTGTAATTCAACCTTTTTGTTCGCTCAAAGTTGTAGAGTAATAATGTTAAAAAAATAGTCAATGAACGAAGTGTCCGACAAGCAACGTCAGTCGTTTATTGATAAATGTGGTGTTCAATGTAAATGAAGTTAAATAGGTACGGGAATAAATCAGAAACCTACTTTAGGTACTATCACCACTTTTTTTGTGAAGTTTAACTATGGGTAAACTGGTAAGTAGTTTGATAGCGAAATTAAGATTCAAGAGTCGTAATGGCTCGTATATTCAGTTCATTCAGTGAGTATCTTAGTTATTAAGTACTGCATAATAATAATTTACTTGAACAATCTTTCCAGGATCGAGGTACAAAAACCCTGATTCAATTTGATCAAACGATTTCAAAAATTATTAAGGAATTATCACAAAAAGACATTAAAAATAAAGTAAACAAACAGTTAATCACTTGTTATGTCAAACTAAGTCAGATGGCATCCATTGCTGCTCGGTCGGACTTTAAAAAAATCATTACGCCTAATTAATAACACTAATTAACAAAAGTATTATGCCATATGCGTCGTATGATCGGATACTATAGCTGGGTAAAATATACGCCCGTATAAAATTTACACGCTGTATAATACTATAAATACAATAAGTATTATAAGTACCTAACTGTCTTTAGATCAGTAAAAAGCTGTCATACTTCCTATATAAAATTGTGAAATGAGTTGCGAATACAGGACGGATGAAAACATGCATTAGAAATGATATAAAGCTTTGCCTAGATATACCATTATAGGTAGTTATATGGCTTCAGTTTCTTTTATCTAAGGACTGAGTGGCTCAGGTACTGACAGACAACGTACAGCTTGAAACACTGCACATAACGGGATAAATAAATATAAATAATAATAAATATAAATATTAGGGGACAATCTTACACAAATCGAACTAGCCCAATAAGGCTTGTGTTATGGATACTAGACGACGATATATTTAATAGATACAAATACTTAAATACATAGAAAACATCCATGACTCAGGAACAAATATTCGTGCTCATCACACAAATAAATGCCCTTATACCGGGATTCGAACCCAGGACCTCTTGCTTCGCAGGCAGGGTCACTACCAACTAAGCTAAAGCGGTCATCAATAACATAAAAAACATGAATAACATGAATATAAAAAACATTTTCCTTAGCGGGTGTAGAGAGTGCAATAAGAAAGGTTCAATCCCGGAAGGGTTGAAACTGGGAATGAAAAATTGCGGACAATGTCGCGGGGCAGTATCTACATAATCCGACATAAAAAATCAGAGCTCAACTGCATTTATTTCTCACATGAAACGAAATTAATTGGCTCTTATACCGTTACGTTATCGAGTTATATTTCTTCGCGAAAGTACACTTTTATTAATTTTGAACTGATGCTTATCAGAAATTAATGTACTTATACTTACATGAAAATGTACACCTTCCGAGTAATAATTTTTTGTAAAGTCTTATGGTAAATGTTTTTATCGTATTTTTAATTTAAATGACTGATAAGAAGTTTTTTTTTTATGTTCTACAATTTTAAATTTTAAATGAAATTTACAAAGTATCTTCATAATCAGATTGTTATTAACATGATATAGATATATATGTGCCTACTACAAAGGCATTTGCATCTATAAATTTTTTTACAGGCACCCGAAATAAAAGAATAATACCTACTGGTATTATTTTCTTAGAACTGTTAGTGCATATGAAATATGTTGGAAGTGGAACACTTACGCTATTGAGGTATCTCTGTATAAACTGGTGTGAAAGATTGTAGACATTTTATCAGCCCCTTCAGTATATACTACATTAATTCCAAGATAAAGGAGATCTCCGGGTAAAAATTATGTTACTTAGTGCAGGATCCTTTATCAAAAGTGATAAAATCTGTCCTCATTCGTGCCATATTGTAATTTTTGCTTAAGCCGTATAGAGCTCCTTCTATATATTACTCCGTAACACTTCTTTGAACACTTTGCAGCCAATAGTAACGCATTTTTGATCTCGTAATTACGGATTATACGGGAAAAGGCCATAGATCATTTATTTATATATCAATTGGGCATAAACGTTGATTTAAAAAATGGAAGGAAGACCTCGAGAGAACTCAACTTCGCAATTTCAGATCGTTCATCTCCCAAAATAAACATTTCAACAGAAAACTTGTATAAAATCCATAAGTAGTTTTGGGAGATTAGGTTTTCATTACCTATCGCAATATCGAATGGCGTCCAACATTCCGATTTCCGCTAAAAGTACCCACAATTTTACTTTTTAGTTATCGCAGCACACAATTTATAGCTGTTTACACATAACAATTTAGATAGGGTTAGGGCTTTCTATTTGGCATAATTTTAGTCACAATATATTTTTTGTCCTAATTTTTAATTCGCATAATTTTCCTCCAGCTTAAACGAAAAACATTATGTAAAATCTTTTACATAAATGACATACAATAAGTTAAGTCGAGTTATTATCATTATTAATTATGAGCCTGATGTGTCCCACTGCTGGGCAAAGGCCTCCCCCCTCTTCTTCCATTGCTCTCGGTCTTGAATTTCGTCTCGCCAGTCCTTCCGAAATTAGTCCAAGTCATCTATCTCGCATCACCGATGAAGTCTGCTGCGTCTCCGTTTTGAGTTGTGGGACTGCCACTCCGTGGTCATCTTGGCTCACAACTTGCTCGGCATGCGGCAGACGTGACCGGCCGGATCCCACTGCTAGGTTAAGTCTTTATTATATTTCTGACAGGTCTCTGTAAACTAACTATTATGGAAAATAAGTATTCAGACGAACAACTACATTCGTTCAAATAACATTATGCCAAAACAAGGGAACCGCCTGTGACATACGACGGAATGTGACGGACATGACGAAAGTAATTAGGCTGCACTGATTGTCATTTTGGCTACGAAACCTTAAAAGTCTTAACTTATTTCCGCGATATCCAGCAACTATAGCTCCTTGTGACCGAACGATTTCGCAGTTAACGGTCCGTACCGCGACCGTTAAACTGGTTCCGTACATATCGCGGCATAAAACCATTTGTACCGAGATACCGGGACCGCGCGGCTTCCTGCTTTAAAGATGCTTTTTGAATCTTATTTGTCGTGCTATATTTTTATTACGAGCTTTTATTTCGATTTTGATTTTGGGTGTCAGGATCGACGGTAGACCGACTGTCTCTCGTTACTAAAAATATGATTCAAAGTTACAGTTGTATTGTTTGCTTATATTGTTACATTTTTTTACAGTTTCATTACATTCTAGAGGTTTTTTCCTGTATTATGTAGGTAAAGTTATAACAGGAGTTGGGAATAGAATAGTACATTTTAATACACTTGCCCAAAAAGTGGTACTTTTTGTAGCTTTAAATCGTGCGCAAAGCAAAACTTTTAAAGTGTATTTTACTACATATGACATCTACATTTCACTTTTACTTATAACCGACAACTAGGGTTGCCAGATAGTTGGGATTTGGCGGGATTCTCCCGAATTTTTGTATGTCCTCCCGACTCAAAGAACTCCCAAAAACAACTTTATTTTATAAAATACATATTATGTTCCGAATTTCCGTCAAGCTCAAGCTGAACGTTGCCTCTCCGACGCAACGTTTCTACGCTCCGGTCGAGCGCGCTGAATAATGAAAACCAAAATTATGTTTTTTCTCCCGTTAATAGAGTCATTCGATCTGGCAATCATACCGTCAACACACACATAAATCTCTATATTACCGATTATGATCCAATAGGACCGGAACCATAATCAATGTCCATAAGTTATTACCCGCTTGATCTTCGTAGAACAAGCCTTGGTCGGCTTCCGGTTATGCGCCGTTCCGGAATCGGTTCACAGTCGGATTCCTCCGACGATATGTCATGATATAATTCAGAAATTCGCTGCCTATCTCGTCACTAATATAATTTGATCCTTGAACTAGTTCAAGGATTACTACTAGTAGTAATAGTTCGTAATCGGAGGTTATGCTGCTGTGGTTCGTCAAGGTCAAAACTCAAAACGACAATCGAACCGACATTTTTCCATCCTAATCGCACACGTATACGATACAGGTCAAGTTATGTTCGAGACGAGATTGACGGTGATTTCTGAATGACGGTGATCTGAATTACATTACTGATAACGACGACTGACCTTAACCGCTTCACACTTCGGTATATCGGTTATATCTATAGCTTAGTTATGCTGCTGATAGTGGGACAGTGCTGACAGAATGAAACGGCTCGTCAGAGATAATTTGAACGCGTAAACTAGATTGGATATCTGGGCCACGTTACAGGGGAGAGTAAATACGCATTACTACGATTAGTAGATACAGGAGAAAATATTAAACGTGTAATATGAAGACGCTGAAGTTCAGACAGACTTATTTCTCGGCAGAAAAAACTTTGTGATTTCTTTGTCATCAATAAGCGAACTCAATTTAAAGTACTTAGGCAGCTATTGACAATTTCGGAAGTAGGCACGAAGATGGCATCGAAAGAAAGTTGCTTAATAACTGCATAAAAAATATATCTTACATATAAAAATGTAACATAATATGTTAAAAAAATGACTCGCATTTGAGAAAGACTAAATTTTGTACCTAGTATTTGTATGACAAACATAATTTCAGAGATCTTTAAGATTCCGATCTTTACCTAGCGGCTTTTTATACTATTGTAGTTTGTAGTAAAGCTAATTGCGTATGCAATGCACGCGTTGAATGTACCAGTGTATTCTGTAGGCGTATGATGCTACGTTTTGTCGCGTGATAAATAAATGATAAAGCATCCGTCACGTTCTAACAAATAGTGTGTGAGAGTGACGGATGTTTTATCACTTATTTATCGCGTGACAAAACGAGGTATCATAAGCTTACTGGATGGTTCTCCGTAAGGCCGTAAGGTTCGTTACCGTTCGGGAATCCCAAGCGTTAAGTTATTGTGTCACAACAATGACAATTTATCGACAATCGGCCGCCCTTTCATCTCGGGCTCCCGGCGCCCGAGACCCGTTCATACCTACAAGTAAAAATCAACAAGCTCGTCCTTACTACAAAACACATTATCAAAGAACACGGCGCTTTGCGGAAGACTGCCGCACTTAACCACTATTATGAATATTATCACGGAGCCATGCCATAACAACTTGTTTACTGTCATCTCTTTCACCCGCGGGAATCCCGCGGCCGATGATAAGGGATAGCCGTATGTCGCCGTGATCAATGGATGCAAAAAGGTGTAGTGACGTTGACAGGATGCTCGGGCGCAGCTGGCTGTGGAACTTTTGTGTTTTTGTTCTTTTTCTCAGACAAAAAGAAGTTCGTTTCGAGCGGTTTCACTTGGAACCGCCCGTACCTCTTGCCGTAAAGGGAACGGAAAATGTTAATGAAGCAAACGCGTCGATTTATAATGTCGTTAAATTACATGCGTCTGCCACTGTTGGCCATGTAATTTGTAGTAATAACGTTTGGAAATAACGATTAATTGGTTCAAAAATACTCGATGTAGGTATTCATTCATTGTCTAATTGCTGTAAGTATCGTAAAGTTAAACACGGCTGGGTGGTGGAAAAACTGTTTTAATACCGATTACTAATGGTAACATACAAGTTATCTCCCGGAAGTTAAATTGGTGGTACGAACGATTCACCTTTAACAATTTTACGACCCTCGCTATAACCAATTAAAATCAATACCTAAGCTGTAATCATCCCTCAAATTATCGGATCACTCTCTATAGATCCAGTCGATAGATCCACGGTAGATCCAGTGAGACATTTTTTTCTCATTGGATCTATTTTTTATATTGGCAGTTAGAAATGGATCTAGAGGGAACGATTTATCTCATTAGATCTATCGTGTATTTGATTGTGTTAAAAGTAGATCTACTGGGAATTTATTATTCTATTAGATCGATCTTGTCAAACATAAATATTTTATGGATCTACGGAGAACCTTATTTTAATAAATTCTTATATTTTCGCGACTAGGTAAGAGTGACATGTCCAATAGATAATTGTCAAAATATTCATGATATGACATATTAATTTTGTCTCCAGTGGTAAATTGTGAATTCAGACTCTAGAATGGATAATTTTAATTGGGATAATGCTTTTGATATTAATACAGGTAAATATATGGAAATAACTATCTTATTTTTGAACACATTATTTCTCTTGATTGTTAATTCATATTTTACTATAATATATAACTATAACCGTGTTATCACCCCTTCGGCCGCCGACGAAACCATGCTACGTAACCGGTTACGTAGCATGGTTTCGTCGGCGGCCGAAGGGGTTATCACACTGCAGGTTTGCGAACCATTCAAGCGAGTATGTATTTTCCAGTATTTGAGTCAAAGTCGGAAGCAGAGGTCCCAACCGAGGCTGACGAATGTAAAGCTTTAGTGGCAGACGGATTTTGTGATGGCGAAGCATATGAAGAAAGTATGTGCAAGGAATGGGACGTAGAAGCCAGTAGCACTTCGGGAGAAGACACTATTAATTATTGGTCAGATGGCAATGATGCTGAACTTTCTGACGATGATTCCGAAGCAACCGTCATTTACGATTATGTAGATAATGTTGCTCCGGATCCGCTAAACCAAACTGAAGAAATATTTTGCACACAGTGTAATACAAAACCGGATCTGCCACCGATGGCACAAAGCGGAAAATAGTACATTATGATACGAGTGGGCGAAGTTGGTCATTACAGTCGAGGCTGTGTTGCATAGCCCGAGCCCTCAGGCGAGGGCTGCATAGCCGAGACTGTAATGACCAATGCCCACGAGTGTTATACGACGTTTTTCAACACACTTGCGAATAAAAAATAATACTTATCATTTAGAATTTCTGTGTTGTAGGTATTTATTTAGTGGTTTAATGTAACAGAAATATAATAAAAATTATGTATGACTGAGGTATGGAACCCTAATGAAGCATAAAATAAATGTGCCCATTGTCGTAAATAAACTCTCATAAATTCGTTCAATTATTTATTAAATTTATAATACTCATGTTACCGGCGACACCCGGTATATACTTCTTTATTTTAATCTAATGCAGATGTAACAGTCAGTTGAATGCACTGCAAAACGCTTTTGAAGATTTCCACAATGTCTTTCGTATGCTCCATTTCAAAGTTGTCAGCGGTCGTAATTCCTTCGGTAATAAGATTAGTCCAGTCTTCAGAGTCCAAGTGATGCGAACACAGTCGCGTGTTTCGTTGTAAATATAGATCATGTTTAGTCAGCAACATTGCCCTGTGGAAATCGGAAGGGCAGAAAAGTCTCAATTCGGAGCACCCGTTAATAAGGCATTGATCTTCATCTGCCGCAACCGCTCGTCTTAATTGATTTGTCGTAGAAACTTCCATTTTTCTTCAAAGCCCACACCAAGCCCGCACGATATTGACTGTATGAATGTCACGCTACCTGTCAGACAAATAATTCTTCACGAAAACAAAACTAAAATCCATAGATACATTATAACCGACACTATTATTTTCAGAGGTGGACAGTTTATGCTTTAAGTCAATTTGACCATTACATGTTAGGTCCATTGCACATTTTGGCATTGTAGTGTTATTTTAATTTCCGTTAACTTGCTTAGGTAGGCTAAAATTTAGATAATCTCAATTTCTCTAAAAAGTGACCGACGCTTATTTCACCATTTGTAAGTTGTGTTTGTGCAAATAAAATTCGTTGGTCGTTTGCAATAGTCATTTTGCGGCGTTTTGGTGCTGTTTTTTTTTCAAATCTTTCCGAGCGATCACATTTCAGCGAAGCGAGAGCCGCCTCTTGGTGAAGAATATGCAAAATCTGCATCAATTGTACTTCATTTTTGTTGATGTTCGTATTTATATTGTGATTCCAACCTTCAACAATGTTATTGGTGCGATGACGCAACCCATATACACACCAAATTTTATAATAGTCCCCTTTCATCCAATTATTTTCAAAATATTTTATAAATTTACCCAAGCCATCCTCGGGTAAAACTTCATTTTTGATATATTTCCAGCCTTCGGTAATTTCAGCTTCGGGAAGTAAAGCTAGTTTACAACAGAGAGAAATTACTCGTCTGTTGTTGGGGCTTTTTTTTATACCCAGAGCCTTCGCTTTACGGCATAGGGAATTGCAAAAATGATAGTAACAGCCATGAATTTCTACATTCATTTTTGACAATGCGTGCATTACTGCTCTCTCAAAATCTATGATAACTCTCTTGGGCTGCCACTCTGGTACTTGAGCTCGTATTAAATTGAATAAGATCATATATGCGTCTTTTGTTTGGTGAGTCATGAGGGCAAACACCAAGGGGACTGTGTCAGTACTAGTGGTGCCACTGTTCATATCTGCATGAATGACATAGATTTGGCGAAACGGTGCTGGACAAGCTTGGAACGTCCCATCCATGAAGTAGTCGGTAAATCTCGCTAGATGAGCTCGAGCGTCTAACGAACTAAATACTATAATTCGTATTCCATCATGGAAGTAGTCTGCCAGAAGGAAATCTTTATATTGAACAGGGACCTCTACCATTTCTGGTATAGTTGTCTTAGTGGTTTGTACACCCGCCATTATTTTTTTTTGTCTATAGATCCCTGATTTTTTTTCCTCAAAAGTGGGAACTGGCTTCTTAGTAGCTAAATGCCAGCCTTGGCTTTGTATGAAAGCAAGTCCCTTTTTATACACACGAGGAGCAGGTTCTTTTCCTTGTATTGCTTCATCACAATGTTTACTTATCGTTTCCTCGATAAGATTATGAGCAAAATCGGGACAACAAGTATCACAGTGGGGCTTCCGTTTGAAAATTTTTCCATCCTAAAATAAACATTGTAGTTATAAAATAAAGTAAAACACACTGAACTCTACTATGCGTTTCATGCGATAGATGTACAAAAGCACTCACCAAAGATACACTAACAGATCCAGTACATTTCAATTTGTTACTCTTATATTGGTCGCAACGCCAAAGACTTGTGCCATTCAGATTAAGTACATGCCTGTGGTAACGATGACCCTCGGCTAATAGCACCTTTCCTCCCTTGCTGGTTATATATGTCAGCGAAACTTGCTCTTCGCCTTGCATTTTCACAAGATACAATAATATTAAAATTGTCGTAATTGCGTAAATTCCGATGTCAATATGACATTTTATTACTCATACTGAATTAATCATACCCGTAGAGGTCAGATGAAAAGAGATTAGCATCATCTAGATTAGGATACCTACCTACTATAAGCTGTGGCATCAATGTCATGTCATCTGGATAATTTTGTTCTCGATACGAAATTGGATCTGAAGAAAATTATTTTTATTGTAATTAGATCAAGTAAGAAAAAATATTCCTGATGGATACATCACTCCAAAAATGTATCTTGTAAGACTTGGTTTTTCTTACTAGATCCATTTATTATTCTAATGGATCTACTGGTAAAAAAAGGTATCATTAGATACATCGCCCCGAAATTGGATCTAAAGAGAAAAAAATGTCTCACTAGATCTACCGTGGATCTATCGACTGGATCTATAGAGAGTGATCCCGTCTCATAGCCTGGGGGTGATAAATTCCTCGCACGATGTGTCGCTGAGAAAAAGAGCTGTCGGCAACTAGGCGTTGTCACTGTCAGCTTGCCACCTTACTTAAGCAAATTCCTTTTTTATAAACATAAATTACATTTGCTACGACATTAGTCTTCATTTGAATAGTAATATTGCTACAAAGTAGACACAATACTAGAAAGCAGAACATAAAATTAATCCAACTGAGCAACGAGTTCTACGAAACGTAGCACGGAAATAAGTACCCAATAGAAAAAGTTGTTTGTATTAGGGTAAAACCCGGGCGCTCTCTCAAATAATACGAAGGGCACATGACCCAACCAATGCAAGCAATGTCAAACAAAAGTGATGATAGGTCACGAAGTTATTGTGTACCTTCTTTGTACCTTATTCACATCTTTGGAAATTTGTGGACAACTGATTTAAGAATCAAAAGGATCAAAACATCGCCAATTGAAGGCTCAACTTTACAATAACTGACATCGAGTTCGGGGTTCATATTTTTTTTACTGATAGAGCTCACAATAAGAAGTCTTTTCACCAAATCTGAAGTTGCGGAAACCCATAGTTTTCGAGAAAAAAAATATCAAAGTTTCCATACAAACTCGCAATTTTTGGCGTTGATAGGCGTAATTAGCCGATTTTTTGACAGATTTGAGAGCGTTCCGTTACACGCGTAAATTTAAGCTGTCACATGGTGACAAATTATAGCTTATGTTTTGTTATTATGAATTCATAATTTATAAGGATACTTGTGTATGCAATGAATTTAGTTTTTTTTGTTAATTTTTAAGTGTCATTTGTTGTTAATATGTTAACATTTGCTAAATATTAATGGTTGCAATATACTACAATGTGACGAACGGAACGCAATAGGGGCGAGGGGAGAGAGGGGAATGACGCCATTAGACGCTGCCGTATCGGGAACCACGTCTGTTTTGTTTGTCTTGTCAGTTGTTATCTATCTTAGACCTCACAAGGGGGGACGGGGGGGCGGAGCCCCCCAACAAGGGGGGCTCGGGGGGCGAAGCCCCCCGCATGGAAAAAGATAAACAAAACTAACCCCTTTTTCGGTTAGGTTCGTTAGTCAGCTTACGTCCCTTAGAGCAGAAATAGAAGCCCCGCGAAGCGGGGATTCGTCGACCTGCTGTCGGGTCTTAGTTGTTTACAAAGAAATCCCTAATCAAAGCCCATTTTCAGTCCATCGCGTCGGTCAGACTCCAAAATAACCTCAAAAAATGCTCATTTTCGGTTTTTTTTTCAAATTTTTAACTTTTTTCCTATGATTTTCCGCAACTTCTCGATTTCAAAAATACACTTGGGATACCTTAATCTACTCCCAAAAAAAAATTGGCATGTTTTGGCCATGTCAGACATTGTAAATTTCTTCCCAATTGAATTTTGACTAAATTTTCTCCACCATGGCTCACATTTTATTCGTCGTTGATATGTCGTTTTTGAGAATTAAGAACGTTTCTTTCATTATTCATGGTCAAGGGTATATCTATAGTTACCTATATGTAGTTGCAAAATGATCAGAGTTCATTCCATCCAAAGTACTCGTTATTCCTTTTTGGTAATAGACGCTGCACGCTGATGAAGAGTTCGTGGACTACCCCGTCGAAACAGTCCGAAATTAACCTCAATTGTCCCCAAAAACTCGATAAAACTGTAATAACAAGAAACGATATCTACTAAAGACAACAAAATAACATAACAGTAGTCACAATTCGTCATTCCTTTTCAGTAATATACGATGATGCCGAGTGTATTATCCAAGCGGTAAGAACAGTCCGAAATCTTCCTCAAATTTTCCCTAAAACTCTATAAAACTGTAATAACAAGATACAATATCTACCAAAGACAACCAAAAAAAATCACCATAATAGTCGCAACTCGTTATTCCTTTAGTTGTAATTTATGCTGATGACGAGAATGTTATCCAAGGACGCGGACGAAGAAAAATACGTAACTCCAGCCAAGTCAAGTGGTCGACCATGTCGTGTGGCCCGCGCGACATTTTCAAAGGTGCTGTATGGCCCTCTGAAAAAAACTGACCCCTGATCCAAACGGTCAAAAGACTTCGAAATCTGCCTCAATGTCCCCTTAAACTGTATAAAACAAGACAAATAGTATATAATAACACAACTAAAGGCAACAAAGAATCACAATATCCAATTTTAAATCTGATATCAATGTAAAAGTTAAACGTCGGATGATGTATCCGTGGTGCCAAACGTATTGAACTGTTGACCCAGTTTGGCGATCCTCCAGTATTACCGCTGGCTATGCAACTTCTCAAGATATTTGCTGGGATATTCCCAGTTCTCACGTCCCGATCTAGTTGAATAAGTTACCGAGTCTTTATTGCACTTCGACGTCACACCTAGTTTAATATTACGAGGTGACACGTATGTTCAGCGTGTTAGATTATGACTTCATAGGACTTCCTAAACTTGTATTCACTTAGAATAGGTCAAACAAGTTCTCTATTACTTAGTTTCGTGTACTCATTTCTTCACTTTTTCAATTTATTTATAAAACAGTTCCGTGACAAAAGGCACTGACAGACAACGTTCAGTCTTTAGAGAAATTAAAGGTTCACTAAGAAAAAAATATTTCTAAATTCAATCTAAAATCAAACGGCGGATGAAATTCATGCAAAGTCGCGGGGCAGGATCTATTTAGTAAAGTATGTAGTAAAAGGGGTACTCTATATAAAATAAACAATTTATGGTTTAAGTATTTAGTACTTTTTTTTTCACCCGGAGAAATGCATAAAACTGCATACCACTACGTAACCTAAGGCCATCGGGGGTGACAGCCAGATGTTACGCATTGGTTATGTAGGGCTCTCCGCTCCAGAAGGGATGGCCTACCCACTAAAACTCTGGGTATTCGGCGCCAGTCTCACCCTCACCGCCACGGGAGGACAAACGCCCCTGCTCCGCAGCCGTCCACGGAAGCACACACGCCGGATCAAGAGGAGTGAGAAGAATCCAGACACTCTGGGAGGTTTCCTGTCTAGCACTCCAGTAGGTATTTAGCACCTACGAAATAAAAGAAAAACTCGAAAAAATAGAGTAATCATAACATGCATTACGGATTTTCCTATAGAAAGAACTCCCGCAAATCCAAGCAATTTTTTCATTTGAAGACCCGTTTCCTTAACAAGTGAAAATGTCATGGAAATAACGGTATAAGCTCATTACTCTAGTGGATGAATGTTTGTAGCTGTTGCTACTTACGTTTCCTTCACTCAAGTATATAAATTGGCGACATTAATATGTTTCTTCAAATATCCTGAATGGATACTTACATCGAATCAAGAGATTAAGGTTGAGCACGTTACTAAGGCAAGAGTGCCTACTATGTGATACTATGTATATGTTTTATTAATCGCTGTCAAAACATAATTCTTAATTTTTCTTTTGGTTGTTACATTACTAGTTCTTAGCAGTACTTTTGAATAATATTAACTAAAATTTTAATATTAACCTCTTCCAACTGAAATAAATCAGGTCTACTGGCTTTTCTCACCGTAGCAGCTACATCGTTAAATTTGACCGAGACATAGATATGGAACTGAGTTGAAGTACTTTGGAGTCCACGAAAACTGCTTACAGTCCTTGTATCTGAGAGTTTTCTCGTATTTTCACGACACATTCTTCTTAGAAATTGTACTCGTCGCCTCGAGGCCAGACATACACGACACATTCTTCTTAAAAATTGTACTCGTCGCCTCGTTGGTAAGGACCATTAGTTCTCACTAGTCTGTCTTATTTCGGAAATAGTTTTGTAACCTCAAACACATTAGAACACATTTCATTATATCTTTAGGGAGTTTAGGGTGCTAGTATGGTCATGTAATTACTAACTGTGTACGTCAAAGTTCCACATCAGCTACGTTCATGTAGATTTAGTTCGTTTATTTTCGTGAATTACTCTTAATCAACGTAATCATAATAAATGCGTTTAATTAATTGTGTGCAAATCGCGAGAATGCTAATTCATCATATTCTATTTACACTGCCACTGTCGCCAAAAGATTAAAAATAACTGGTGATACATAATGAAATGCCAACGCTCTGCGTTTCCCTGCCTTATGTGATACACTGGGATTCCTAGAAAACTCCTCCAAAACGATAAAGAACGAATGCAATTAGCTTTACATTTTATTTCCCCAAGTGGGAAAACCTCGTTACCAGAGAACGGCGACCATATCGTACGAGTTATTGCCTATCTCCCTCACTCCTGCTCTAATCTGTTTGGTGTGAAGGGGACAAAAGGCCGGGCTTAGCGGGTCACATGATAATGAGTAGAGGTCGCTCCCTGACCTGCTACTATAAAAAATTAACGGCACGTTAAAGTTAACTAAGTACTTCTAGTTAGCATTTATCGCTGGGTGTTTTCCATATAAAAAACATACCTACAGGCTAGTTAGGTCTCCTATACATGAGATTTTGTTACTAATTCACATTGTGTGAAAATGTAAAGATTATTTGAAGAAAAGACGATAAAGGATCTTAGCCTCGCAATTATCGAAAATGCTTAATCACATCATTGTTTAGTTTAACCATGCAAAAGCCGAATTATAGTCTAAGCTCGAATCATAGTTAGACTATCAAAAACTGTATTATAGTTTAAAGTCCGCAAAAGCAGAATCTCATTTACATAGACTACACTAAGGCTAAATCACAGACTTGTTAAAAGCCGTATCACAATTGGATTACGATAAGGCTATTGCGTAGTTTAATTATAAATCGACTTGGATTTACAATTAATCACACAAAAGTCTTATCAGAATTAGACTACGAAACCATAGTCTAGAGTCATAGTTAAAATTAGTTGAGAAGTATCCTCTAAGACTGTTTACAGTCTATACAAACGTTTATAGGAGGATCATAATAACTTCATGATGGCATATTGGCCGATAAGGCCGGATTATACGCCTGCGTCAATCGGCCGCTTGCCCTAACCGTCATTTATGTTGCGGGTTTAACAATAGATTTTACTCGCATGTTCTCGATGCGGTACTTGTTAACATGTAATAAATACATATACAATATGATTGCTACAGAAGGTCCGCTCAACGCGATACATATTATCGATAATAATATGGTCGGATTAAGCTTTCATTAAATATATCGACGACCGCTATAGCTTAGTTGGTAGTGACCTTGCCTACAAAGCAAGAGGTCCTGGGTTCGAATCCCGGTAAGGGCATTTATTTGTGTGATGAGCACGAATATTTGTTCCTGAGTCATGGATGTTTTCTATGTATTTAAGTATTTGTATCTATTAGATATATCGTCGTCTAGTATCCATAACACAAGCCTTATTGAGCTTACTATGGGGCTAGTTCGATTTGTGTAAGATTGTCCCCTAATATTTATTTATTTATTTTATTTATATAAATGAAGTAGTGTTATAATATAATTCGATAGAATTGTATCGCCTTCATAAGATGGCATAGCCAGATAAATACCAGCATAGTTACAGTTCGGAGGGGTAGGCCCAAAAAATGTTGCCTTGATGTCGTCAGGGATGGCATGTGTGCCAACGGTCTCACAATAAAGGATGCCAAGGACCGTGCGAAGTGGAGGAGAAAAAACTGGCAAGCGGACCCCGGGCTCCGAAGCAGTAGCTGACGACGCAACCGGGAAAACGCTCGGATGAGTGATGCTGATGAATGAGTGATTTTACCTTAGTTACGCGGAATTACAGGTTCGAAATGGCCTACTAAAACCTTATTACTTGAGGTGTTTGCAAGTAATTTTTTTCAGTACTTCGCTTGCGTAGCATCGACTCTGTTGCTGCTGCTTGCCAATTAGGACAGTTTATTAGGACCCTATTGATAACTAGATTAGTCGTAAGTAGTAGGTACTTATAGCCAGAGAACGAACAATTATATATAATGATCGAATCTGCTCAATACATTTCACGAGAATTGATTGATAAATGCGACCTATAGGGGACAACATCCGAATGCATACGAAAGCATTTTTGCCCAAGCTGAAACAGACTCGCTTCGCTCGCTCGGTTAAGCCAAATGAATTGCAGGCACTACCATTGGGATTTATCATTCCGTTTATCGAAATGGTGGAACAAGTCATAGTGTAGATGCGGTGAGGGGTAATCACACAAAAGATGCCGTTGGGTCCAAGCGTATCAGAAAGGACCCCCTACTACAATGATGATAAGATAAGGTTGGACTTAGATAATGTTGATATTATTGTACGTGTCGACACATATAAACGCTAATCGCCATGTATGTAGTGGGTATACTGTGGTAGGCTAGGTAATTACGAGGGAGATGGTCATTCGGGAGAGATGGCCAATGGAAAAATTATTAACTGTAATAAACAAATAGTAGCTCTGTCAATTTTAGTTTGCTTCGTTTACACGCATACAACAAAGGTTTATCATGATCATGATAATAGTATTTTTCATCACACTTGCTCGTAAAGGGTGTTATAACACGCGGGCTTATAGACCATCTCGAGCCGATTTACCTCCCGTGGGTTATAAAAATCTCTAACTCCCACGGGAGGAAAAACTGTATGAAAATCTATAACTCCCGTGGGAGTTATGAGTTTAGTTTTAAAATATAGGACTTACCCGTACGTCATTTCAGACTAAGGAGGTTTCAAATCAGCCAAGGCTTATTTCACATTTTCAAAACTTGGCTAAAAAACCAATTTTAGTGTATATAAAAATTATGTGGTATATTTTACTATTATTTCAGTAATTTATGCAATTATTTTAATGCAATTAAATTAATTCACTTTAAAATTTTACTATGAAAATCGATACAATCTGGCGGCATTGCCTGTCAAGTTTAAAAACTAAACGCAGTTCTTAGCCTTATCTGTGGAAGACTACATATATTGAAAAAGTTGACAGTTCCAGTTGTCTCTTAGCGGGTGCGTTTAGTTTATTTGATTTTTATGATTTATTTTTTTTCCTCGCAAATGTGATGAAAAACATTGAAAAACATATCACGGGCAGTAAGGGGATTACCAACTCGAGTCATTAAAAGCCCTCCGACTACGGCGTCGGGCTCCTAACAGACTCTCGTTAGTAATTCCCTTCTTACTACCCTCGGTGCACAATGTACTATTATGCAACAGTTGTATAAGTATGGCTCAAAAAATGCGAATGGCGCGAGTTGCGATACGAGCCGCCGCGGCGGCGAGTATCGCAAATAGAGACGCCATGAGCGTTTTTTGACTTAATTATACAACGTTGCATACAAGACTTTTTCTACGCCTAGGTTTTAAAATGTAAAATACAAAATTAAACATAGGTCGCAAACAAGGCAAATATGACATATATGACTGACAGTATGTGTATAACCTATGGTAAACTTTTTTAATTTGACGTATACTCGCTAGTGACACGCAGTGACGATATTAAAAATACTTTTTTTACGTTGGCATCAATTAATTTAGTTCGGAAAGTTTTGTTTTTCTTCAAAACCGTAGGAATTTAATTGTTTGTTAAGTTGGTAGTTGTGCATTTTTATCGTAAAGTTAGAATTGAGAGCTTAATCCTTGACCTAAGTTTAACCTAGATTTAGAAGTCTGTGGCTGCTAGCAGTATCTTTTTGCGACTATAACGACACTAGTGCTGTTATGGGGAATAAGAGTATAGACTTCTCTGAACTCATATTATGTATGTTCTTATATTAGTGTTCGTGACCAAGTAAAAGACAGATAAAAGTACAGGAGTAGAAAAAATGTTTAAACGAAACAAACTAAATTGAAAGTAGCTAGTGCCAATGGTTTATTATTAGTAATCTCTTTTTCAATTGGCCATCTCTCCCATCCCCCCAGGAATTATCCTGTATAGTTACATAATATTATAATACGAGTATAAAGTATTAGTGTGCTACGGCTAGGTACACACATCGCGATAACGCGAAGATTCGTGTTGATGTCTCGTTCTTTGTCTATGTCAGAAAAAGAGACGCTACGCGATGTGTGTAGCATGTAGGTATGTAGTAGACATACTGCGGTGTAGTGGTATACGGGTGAGTGTGGACTGCACGCGTGCATCGCACCACGTGTCGGCGCACGTGCCGCGCGCAGTGTCGTTTACGACTGTTTCCATAATTTCCACTCCGCCTTAATATAATTGACGCTACGGTAGTAAATGGAAACTTCATAGCAGTTTGATGACAATGATAACGCATCCCAAGTAGGTAGTATTTTTTTTTTGTTTAAAAAAACGGAACCCTTAATACCCGGGTGCGTTCACTACAAATTTCCGAAGAGCAAAGCATAATTTTTCCGATATCAATGTTACATGTTAAAAAAATATATATTTTTCGGGATATAACGGTAACCAAACCTAACTTAATTTTATTTCCTATTATACCGTCTAGGTTTGGTCTAGGGCAAAATCAACTTTCTAGAAAAAAAATCTTTCGCGATAATATTTCGGAATAGTGTTGAATTGTGACTCTTCGAATATTTTGAGTGTTATGTATGTATGTAAACACTTTATTGCACACAAAATTATACAAAAGCAATACAGAAATCAATGGTTATGTACAAAGGCGAACTTATCCCTGTGCCAGTGTTACTAGTGGGCCACAAAGTAATCCTTTATTTATTTATTTAAACTTAAGAAAACGAACTGAATACCATAAGGCATTCTCTACCAGTTAACCTTAAGGCAAAGCAGATAGCTTGTGGGCGGTGCAACTAACATCCTTAAATTATAATTAAAACTTAATTAAAACTTGGTTTCAGAATGGGCACAGTGCAGCTTACCATGTAAAAATCGCTAATCGGATTATACCTAACCATTTTATCATCGCAGGTCAAGGTCGACAAGACAATGTTGTATATCTGCAAAGAATATCCATTGCATTGATGATCGTCCGAAATGTAGTATTTTGCGGTGTATTATCAATTTATCAGTATTATCGGATGGATTTCACAGCGTTTCAAACGCCGTCATCACCAATCCCGGAATTTCGACGATTCACGTTAAGACTGTATCCCATTATTTTGATAAAATCCGAAAATAGTACCTACTATTTCCACGTTTTGATTAAAAAATTATGTAATTTTTAAAAATATGTCATCATAATGTCGGGATTGGTGATGACGGAGGTTGAAACGCTCTGAAATCCACCCTATCACGATCATGGATAACATTTGCAAGCGAATATGGGTACGCTCATCAAAGTCAAACCAAGATTGTAGATTGAATGAGTATCAGTATACTATATATTGAATCCTTGCATTGCATAGCCAATGGATACGCCTTTTACGTAAATGTGTTTGCAATAAATAATGCATAATCTATGCTCGTTTACTTGTATAACGAGTTTATACGAGGTACTGATAAATTGTGATGTAAATGGTTATATTATTTATTATTTACAATTATGTTATGCGTAGTAAATCTTTTCTAATGCAAACTTTGAGGTGAAAGGAATTGATTAGCCTCGGATTTAGCATTGGGCACAGCATGGAAATTATTGGGAAAGGTTAAGGTGATTCGAGTCGCTCGGTTCCGGTTCTCTATACAAATTAAAAGAGTGCTAACGTCATCAAATTTGGTTCATATGTATATCATTTTATAGCTTAAGGAATCAGATTTTTTTTATTGCACTTTGTTACTAAGTTTTACTGTGGTTTTACTATAGCTTGGCAACTTCGTTGGTGAATGTGAACGTGAAAGTGAAAATGAACGGCGACCGACAGAGGCAGCCTCCGTCGGTCGCCGTTCATGTTGGCGGTAACTTGTGTAAGTAGTTACGGCTGCACATAACAAAAAGCACACAGGTGAGTGTCACCAACGAAGTTGCCAAGCTATAGAATAGAGGCATTATATCTTAGCTCGCGGGGTTCTCAACGCATTTGTAATATTAAGATGACTAATGTCCATGGGCCTCAGAAGTCACTTACCATCAGGTGGCCTGTGTGCTCATTTGCCTTTCAAATGACATAAAAAACACAAATTGCAAAATACGGCGGCAATTCAAGTATAGTCGAAATGAAAAGGTTAGCGTTACTTTTCGACTCTATGTATAGGTTCAGAGAAGAATGGCGCCGTATGGTTAAGCTTGCCACTCAAAACATGACAGCCACGGCCACTCTGCCAAGAGTGTAACGACAAAGAACAAGTCGCATTGGGGTAAATTCGGACAAAACCCTCTGTTCTGTTCCAAAATTTAAGAATTTCTCGTAATCCACGGAACAGAATGTTTACTGTAACATACTTTAACACTATCTACACTACGTATCTAGGCGTCAATAGTGCTTCAATTAATGGTGCACCGTAAAAAACTTGCATGGATTAGCGAAAATTCCTAATTTTCAAAATTACCCCACGTTCGAAATTAGGTACTCCAATGCATCTTATACCGGGTGTGGCCTGTAATACGAGCAAAAAATTAAACCGTAGATTCTATTCCTCAAATAATAAAACTTTTGTTCAACCACTTTTTAAAAATATGTAGTCCTTAGATTGTCTCTTTTCCATACAAAGTAATTAGTATTTTCAATGTACATCAAAATCCGTCTAATTGACATAGCTTGTCAATCTTGTCACCCTACAGACGTAATCAATTTCACAATACATTGCGTGTTCGGATAAACTTTAAAGTGTGCTAAAAATCAAACCACAAGTTATTTTTAAAAGTCGCTGAATAAAAGTTGTCTAGTTTGAGGAGTAGAACCTACGGTTTAATTTTTTGCTCGTATTACAGGCCACACCCGGTACCGAATAGCGACGTACTTTTACATTCCGTACTGTACTGTACATGCAAATCTCATTTAAAAACTACAACTTGTCGGTGTGCAAAATTGGCATTAAAGTCACCGTATATAACCTTTAACAGTATCAAAGTCATAATAAATTTTAACATTAACCCAACCGACCGCAGATGCGTAAAAATAAATGGCATGAAAAGTTTACAATTACGAAAACTTTCGTGAAAAATGCGCTTAATGGGCTTTTAAACAAAATAAAAAATTGAACTTTGTACTTAGCTACATCATTTAAACCAATGAATACCAAGTTTGGATATCATGATTTTAGAAGGCTTTTTATTTGAAAATTGTAAGTGCTATTCAGATTGTTTTTGTTGTGTTTGATTGATGCGAGTCAGGGTTTATGGATTTTCAAAAAATCCAAAAAATCAGTGTCACATCAAAACATTTTTGTATACGTTGTTGTTGTTGTTGTTGTTTTTTTTTTGTAATTATTTAAGTATTTAAAGAATATTTTGTAACTTTTATATTAAATGTAACAAAAACAATTATTTTTCTTTTCCAAAAAAACATATACGACAAGATTTCGTGGTAGAGTCTGTGCGGAAAGAGAATAGGATTAAAATTGGGGAGCGCTGTAATGCTTTTCTATTTCTACCGAAGAAAAAAATATTTCCCGTATTTGCCATACTGGGTAGGTTCCGTTTTTCGCCACGCCTATTCTCTTTCCGCACAGACTCTACAATTATGTATGTCTTGTTGTAATGTCTAATCAACACAGTTATATCAAAAAATCTGTGCCCTTCATAAAAAGACCACATCGTCACATTATGGTGGCATAACTATGGCCATGCTACGAAAATAATTTAACCCAGTGTCGAGTACTAACTCTAAGCTAGACCGAGTAAAACTGTAACTACTTTCGTTTCACTCCTTTAGCCAATTTATCTAGCCTCCAGGGTAATGTAACGAGCTCTGATCAGAATACTTCAACTGGAAATCGACGTGCAATCGCTTTCCTAGAGGTCACAAGTTCACTCATGTCTTGTAAAATAGTTGCATATTAGATAAGGATTGATGGCTGTTCAATTTGATTTATAGGCCGCTATACATTGACGTATAATAACATAGACACACAGTTTCAAAGAAAAATGTCTATGAATCTGGCGCAAAATGACATTTGTAGTTACACTCAAATATACGCTACTAACGTTAATTTATAAGTTCTATCTAAATGAAACTGTCATTCAAAAGATAACTTAGTTCCATGACACCTATGTGTCAAATTTGCAAACGAACATTTGAAAACTTTAGTTTATTGGCACCTATCAAAAAGTGACTACATTGTTTACGTCAAAAGTGAGCAGCAAATAAATGGAGTCGCTTTTTGTTAAAAGATTTTAATATTTTTTTGTTATACAGAAAGACCGAAATTATATTTTCTTACAAAATTGCAGCGCCCGTTTCTACTCTTAATTTGGCTCACATAGTAAAGTTAGCTACTCAATTATTTTGCAAAAAACAACTGGGTTTTCTCAAATTGAGACTCAAACATATTGAATCACTCACGGATTCATCAAAACGGATCACTCACGTTGTAAAAAGATGAGACTTCCACTCTACATATTTTGGGAGCACCGGTCTCTCCTATAGGGAACGTGCACGAACTATAGGTGGCAGCACTAAACGACAAAAGAGACACGGGCGGACAATAAAGGAAACTATCGCCCCTGTCAAATCAAGCTGTCAATGATAATATGTAAGTGTCAATGCCAAATATAGTAAGTCGTAGCTACACTGACGTTAATCGTCCTTCAACGCAATAAATTAACGTTATTAACGGCGTTTTCGTCAATGTGGCCCCAGCATGAGAGGATATGTGATTTAGATTAGCGGCACCAGTTGGCATCACCTTCTTCGTGTACGTTCCCTATACAGGGTGGAAAACAATCTATGGGCCCTGGAGGGGAACTACCTTAAATCCTTTAGTTAGCAAATCCTAAAATTCTAAAAAAGGAATAAAACTGCATTAAAAGATTTCCTAAAATTCGCTTGTCTCACCTGGGAATCCAACCACCTACAAATAAAAAAATAAGCATTCACTATTTTATTCCACTAACTGATATGACTATTATTCAGGATAAAATCTCTCTAATAAACATTTGATCTTACAAGTAAAAAAGATCGTGAAATCTATCATTAATTTTATTTTATTTTATTACAAAGGCGAAGAGAATTTCAAAAAATCTTTGAATGCATGTTTCTCTTTAAAAATTAAAGACCTCTCGTCTAGCCGCGCCCGAAACGCGCGCGTTCATCACGCCTATCTTGTGTTATAATAGCGGCCCATTGTACTCGTCGCTACGGATTTTGTGGGAATCTTGAATTAAAAAAAATTAAAAATTACTTCTAAAAATTAATAATTCTATAAAAAAAAGAAAATAATCGAATGCTGACTCCATAGATTTTTGTTCTGTGACATCCATACATTTGTACTAACAAAAATAATATTAAAAAACTATGAAATCACGATGAGATCACTTGTAATTCGGTTCAATATTAATTGGCCCTTAATTAAAGAAGTATATCCCATCTTTCCTTCTTGTTTTTTTGCTGCTATTAACGCATTTTTTTATGCAACATTTCGTCATTGTTGACAACTGTCGCCGTCTATGGTTGAAACCAGACTAAGTCAAAATGAGCTAGCCAAGCCGATCGGCTAGCACTTTTGTGGGGCCATTTTTTCCGGCTGATTGTGTATCTAGGTATATCATACATCTATGCCGCTATATAGAACCTCGTCACATTACAAATGTCTCTTTATTGCACGCCTCGAAATATACTTAGAACATAAAACTAAGAAAATTATGAGCGAAAAGATGCCTAAACCAGAACCGCATTTAAAGGTAAAGAGCGATCTCTGCCAGAAAACTTGTGTAGCGACGAATGAAAAAGAAACATTTTTAAACAAGTAGGTACTACAGCGACTTCAATTCAAATTGGATTTACTTTATAAGTACTATGTACAATTATATTAGAAGAATTAACAAATAAATGTTTTAGAACGGCCTTTGTACTTACTGGAAGTTTAATATAACTTTCGTCTCGTTTCTACACGTAGATACCGGAACAAATACACAAAAACACAATAAATGTTATCAAATTGCGACTGCGGCAATAGAAAATAACAAACCACATGCAAGGAATTAGGTATAACTTATAATATATATATATAACACGAAATATATATCGTGTTAGATATAACCTTATCCTATACCTAACGTGCAACTTACATATCAAATTACATGCAACGAGGGAGCACCCGACCACCCGTTTGTGAATGAAATTTTCCACAGGAGTACATACGCGAGCGAAGAGGATCGCTGCTTAGTCACCAGACACGCACACGAAAAAGGACGTATAAACAACCAAAACGTGTATGAAGATAGATCTATTTAAGTATAAAAGGTAGTTTGTAATCAAATGGCGGATACTTCCTTTTGCATGCGAGGAGGTCGTATGAGGATTACTTTTCATTGTGCAATAGATATGATTGCATTTTATGGGGTTTTTATTACATTGTGTTACCCTGTTGAAAGCGTTATTTTACATCGTCGTTATTCTTTGTTAGGGTTTTTAGAATCTATTTAGGAACTGAAACGTTTGTTACTACTGTAGTTGTACTTACTTTGATTCTGATGGTGGGAATTCAGTTGGTGTTTGCTTAAAATGGGGTAAGCATGCACAATTATGACTGCTGTGTTACCTATTATTTAATGTGTTTATGCCACTCCTGGCCATAAAGTGGCTTTTTCCGCACGCTGCGCGTACGGAAAGAGCCGCTTTCTGGCCAAGTGTCCACATAAAATGATGTACACAACGGGAGGTAATAAAGAAAGGCCGAGATCGCAGTTTGCGGCCCGAGCTGCAAGCGAGGGACGTAAATATGCGATCGAGGATTTACCCACCCTAGTTGTGTGTAATATTTTAGGGTTCCGTACTCAAATGGTGCCAACGGAACCGTACTACTAGGCCTCCGCTGTCTGTCCGTCTGTCCGTGAGTCACAGGGTTCTAGCTTTTGAACCGTAATAGGTAGAGATTTGAAATATTCATAGAATATGTATTTCTATTGCCACTATAACAATAAATATTAAATACAAAATAAAATCAAAAAGAAAAGGGGGTCCCCATACAAAAAACGTATTTGTGTCGATCACTCACAGGACTATCTTTTCAACCGTAATAGAAAGGGACTTGAAATTTTCACAGATTCTCAAATATTAAAAAGAAAATTATATCAAGAATTTAAGGGGGTCCTTATACAAGAAACGTGATTTTTTTTAACTTTTTGCTCGATTTTAATAATGGTACCTAATTAGGGGTAGAAGCTAGAAGCGGTACAGAATATGTATGTATTTCTATTGCCAATATATATAGATATATACATATATAATAAAATAAATTAAACGGATAATCCCTATACAAGAAACGTGTTTTTTTGGGTTGTTTTTGCTTGATTTTAATATGGTAATAATAAATACATATTACGTGAATTGAATATATCAAGTTATCTACAACTTGATATATTCACGTAATGTGTATTTCTTTTGCCGCTAGGTATAACAACAAATAATAAAAACAAAATAAAAAGGGGTCCCCATACAATAAACGTGTTTTTGGAGTCTTTTTACTCGACGGTGGTACGGAACCCGTGTGCGAATCCGACTCGCACTTGACCGACTTTATTTTGTATTTGTTTATGTAACATTATTTTTTTTATTTGTTTTAATTTTAGGCATTTTAGTAGTTTTTCAAAACACAACATTTCTTAACCTCTATAATTTGTCCAATATTATACTTGTACAAAAGATCTCAGACATTTACAAAATTAGCGTGGGAACGAAATAATTCGCGCAATAAAAATAAAGCACTTAGGCACCTTGCGTGTACGCAACTTCGTGTAACTTGCGTACGCGCAGTTTTCTTGGTATTCGGTTAAGCTAATTTTGCACCTCATTAGTATGCGGCGCTATATACGCCAGGTGCAAACTTAGCTCAACCGAATACCAACAAAACTCACGCGAAAGCTCTCGATACATGCATGTCGCAGTGCGTTGCGCTTAAACATTCAAGAACGAGCTTACAGTCGCACGGTTAGGCGCGCCTAATGAGAAAGTTTATCGAGCGTTTATTGCGTAGCCGAAGGAAGCTCGGGGTTGCCACGCGAAGCGCTTTCGCAATTCGCGGGTTGTCTGTGGTTTCTGATTTAAAAATATTTTTATCTAAGCATTGATTTTATTGATTTCTTTATCAATCAGTCCAATATGCATTAAAATGCATTCAATTCATTTATTCATAAAATTAAATTTACGTCAACAAACACGGTTAAGTAATTCATACATTGATATTAATTAAACATTCATTTCTAATTTATTGATTTATCGTAATTAATATTGGCATGTGTTTTATTTTACTTAATATAGCTACTTTTGCATGTACATAATATGAATTCAGTCAGTAAATAATAAATATGTTTGCGCGATTAAGGCGCCTAACCCCAGTCCCACACATATATGTTATACAAAAGCCAATGCCAAACCTTATACTAAAATTAGGGCATATGCCTTAATGTGTTGGATTGGCGCAAATGCTTAAGATTCGGCATAAGCTGTTCCATTATCGTTATGTAAGTCTATAAAGAAAGTTTATTGCATCGCAAAGCTTGAACTTACCATTCGAAAGGTTTTCGCAAGTAACGGATAGTCTCTTTTTGCCTATAGTAAATATTCCATTAATTATCTTTATTTTTCATCTATGGGATACATGAGAATGTAGTATGGATTCAGTGTATATGAGAATGTTTATCAAGAGTTTGGTAGTAGAAGCAGGAATGGCTCACACCGCGATTTCGCCACGCGGCTACTAGTACCAAATTTTGCCCCTACGGAGTGGCTTAGTCAACGGTCAAAAGAATGCTCGGGACCCGGACTTCAGTTTTGTTCAAAAGAGAGACTTCTGTACGTTAGTACTATTAATTGTTCTGTGGCTGAAGGCTGAAGGAAGCTCGAGGTCGCAATGCGAAGAGCTTTCACACAGTGCCGTAAATAGGGCGGTGCCACCGGTGCCCAGGCACAGGGCGTAGACTCTGGGGGGCGCAATAATGGCCAGTCCAGGCAGGACTACCTATAATATCTAAAAAAAAACAAGGGTGCATTTATATGTAGAAGCTCGCACAGGGCGCAGAAAAGGCTATTTACGGTACTGCTTTCACAATAGAGTAGGCTCTAGTTTTACATTAAAAAATCGTTTTAAACTACTTGGTATTTCATAACACCTACGCTATGTGCACCGTGGAAAAAGTATATTGACTCTACATTTTTTTATTAGACATTTCATATTCATTTATTTAGTAATATTCATAGTTCATACATACATCGTCAAAAAATACATGTGGTATGCTACTATAGGTTAATAGAGTTACACGGCAGAATACAACTAATTAGTCAAACAGGTATAATATTTTTATTATAATTACAATACAGTTTTCAATAATGTTAATAAATTACTAGTAGGTAATAATATAATTAAAATTTCACATTTATTGAGTAATAGGCCTTTTGAAGCAGCAGTTTTTTAAGTCGCAAGTTGAAACTAGGAATCGTTTTAGTGGTTTTAATTTCACATTGATAGTCTGTCTACACTACATTGTAGAGCGTTTATTGAATAAGTAGCTGTAGCAAGGCAAGGAAGCTATGGGTTACCGCGCGAAGCGCTTTTGGTTGGCGAATCTGAGACAGTGGATGTAGGTAACTGTAACATTTGAACTTATTTATTACGTAAGTATTCATAGGGAACTTGATAGGTTTTTTTCTAATATTTGTGGACCTAATGAGGAAATCTATTGAGCGTTTATTGCGTAGCGGAAGCAGAAAGTGGTGAGGGTTGCCATACCGAAGCATTTCCGCAAGTTTATTAGGTGTATTTACACGCTGGCTTCTAATTGTTGTGTCTTTATTGCATATACATAGTTTGTTTGCTTGATTCTGTGTTACCTAGTAGAGTAAGAAAATAAAATGCATGAGCATGAAATAAAAATTAAAATCGGTTGATTTTTTGTTAGTAATTAATTATGAGTTGAGAATCTTTTCAAGCATATTTCAATACCAAGTGCAAAAAATATGTATTACTTATATTATATTTAAAGTAAAAAAAATATAATTACATAGGTACTTATTTACCTAATGCATGCAAATGATAGAAAATGGGCAATGTGTTTTCAAACAGCACGCCACTGTACTATTTATGTAACTTCCTCTTCATAATAGGTACCTACTTATGACATAAACGGTCATAAAATCTAGCCTAATGAACTCCCTCCACAAATTAAATCTGTTCTGATTGTCAATATGCGGTATTTTGAGACAAACAAATGGCATCCCTACATGAGAGGCTCCCGCGTCCCGCCGCAGGTGCTCCCCCCTCCCGACTTCCCCTCGCCGGCTACGACGCAGCTTTCGTTCGCCGCTTCGCCAGTCGACTGTCAACCATAAACGCGAATGGACGTCTTGCATGCTCGCTCAAAAGCGCCGCGCCAACTGTAAACACGACGCGCTTCCGTTCGCGACATAACCTGAATTCAGCCGCGCTCAGTGTCGTGTTGTGCCATCTAACACGTGTGGATTGTGAACTGCAGAACTTGCTATACATGTAAATAAATATCACTAGTGTCACGTATGTACCGGTGTGGTGTCCGCGCTGATCAGATCGCGCAAAGAAATTGTGGTATTGTGCGAAACGGGTTCCGTCCGGCTACCGAGGTCGCAGCAGCTACCGAATCTACATACCCAGCTACTGGCGACCGACCGGCTTTCTATGCGATGCTCACGATCGCGATCTCTGGGATTATCAACCTATGACGACGTAAATGGAAACAACCTACGGGTGTCGCATTACCATTTTCACGTAACATCAAACGTTTAAATATCGGTTTGGTCAGTACTATTATAACTTATAAGCTCCGTAATTATTAAAAACCGGTGAGATAACCATAGTATATAGATTTCGCCGCCATAAATAAGGCTTCTAGTTTACGAGCGAGTTAAAATGCGCAGCTGCTGGTCATGCTCTTTGGATATCTATTTTTCACGCGATGTACTATCGTATCTTCAGTATACCACAAAATGATCAAGAGAAAATAAATTTAATTCGATATTACCACTTCATTGACAGGAAACAATTTATAGAAATGAGCATTTTGATCGTGTTTGACAACATAAAAAAGCTTAATGATTGATTTGTCAAAAAACTATACCTACATACATTGTTTACATTTTTGCTTATGGCAACTTGAATTTATTAAGCGGGTTTCCACAGGAGTAATTGTGGGATACCAGTATTTTTGGCATCAGTATTAAGGTGGGTTTAGACCAAATGAGCGAATGCACATTCTAACCCCACTCTACCAAATTCTTTGCATTCGCTCGTTTGGTCTAAACCCACCTTTAGGGTATTAAAAAAGACACATTTGCAATGTAAATTTCACAGACGAAGTTGATATCCAGCCCCATTAACTAAAGCGGCATCTGGTGAGCTAACAATTGCTAGCCCTCATTTGTACTACGCGCGTATTGGCGTTGACCGATAGACTTGATCGAATTGTCTATGGTCCACCAAGTAGGCTTGGTAGAATCGTCTATGGTCGGCCAATGAAATCAGTCCAACCAAATGTGTTTTCGCGTGAAAAATAGAAACTACGGATTTGCCCCTACGAAATTCATAACTATGTGCTACCTATTCCGGAGTGCTAGCAAATAAAATGTATGCGTTCTTAAATAAATACATAAACAAATCCTCGCGAAATGCCATCAATGTCATCAATCTAGTGCCCTAGTTCGAGAGGCGGAAAACGCCCCCATACCTCAACTTAACTTCAATAAAACCGGTCAAGTGCAAGTCGTACTCGCGCACCGAGGGTTCCGTGCAGACTCATAAGTAGTTACGTGAATAGTTCGAGAAAAACTGTATGGCGGTTAGCTTAGTAGGAGCAAATAAGTAATATTACGATATTTGTAAATTTCTAAAAAACGGGGTAATTTTGGAAAACGGTTATATTTTTCCTGTAATATTTAGGATGATATTAATAATCGGTAATTATTACAGATTTTTCAATTCAGTAACTTCGGAGATAATAGGGGGGGAATGGATTTTTTTAACGTTTTTTTGTATTAAATCAAAAACTACATGTCTAAGAAAAAAAATAAAAATAGTTTTGGAATCTACACATTAAGCCCTTTCATTTGATATACCACTCGATATAATAGCTCTACTTTTGATTTTCGACATCTCATTTCGGTCCACTTTAAAAAAAACTAAAAAAAGGTATAAGATTTTTTTTCTGTCCAATAGGTTTGGGTTAGCGATTTTTAACACTATTCCAAATTCCAAGTCGAGAACATCAGTAGATCCTGAGATATCTTGCTGTGACAGACGGACAGACAGAGTCGCACCATAAGGGTTCCTTTTTTAGCATTTTGGTACGGAAAGTAGGACATCCACTTACGAGGATTATTACTGCTAGTTATAAAACAGAAACATGGAGAAAATTAGGTGATTAAAATCAAATTACTTTTGCATCTTGTACCTATTTTATGAGCACTGAAAAGTCACACTACTCCATGAAGGGGTTAATTAGGTGTTGCTCATAAAATGAAGATTATTCTAGAAATAGGAATGTCTGTTGGGTTCTTAGATTTATATCCGAAGACGTTAGGTTGTGAATATTTCAGACAGACTCTTTTTCGACGCTTTTTTTCCAAATAGGTATTTATTAGAGTTTTGTTCCTGTGTTAATGTAGAAAGCAGGAGATTCAGCCTGATTTTGTGCAAAATTGAATAATGAACCAGTCTCGTAGATACCGACCAATTTTATTTGTTTTACCTAGGTATATTGTTTCAATACTGGCCCTACGGGTCCTATCCCACATTGCATTTTAATTGCAAAGTTTTACTCGCCTATTGTCTCTTCAGTGAAGTTGTAGCCGTTGTAGGCTCTAATTTTATTATACCTACTTGGTTCATTATTAAACCTTTGTGCTCTGAGCGGCACCCTCTTGCGGCTTGCACCCGAACTTCACCTTTGTAGTCTTATAACTTTGCCTCACACACAATCCAAACTTGCGACTGTTAGTTAATCTTCCGCTAAGCTCGCTTTAACGACGAAAGCAACAAGTCCAAACTTCATTTTGTAAACGTTACATTATGTTATCACTTAACCATTTCAATTTGCATAATCGATCCGTAATACCGCTCTTGGATAACTAAGTGCGTCGTTAATAACAAGAAAACATTGATTGCATTGGCTTAAGCCATTAAATCCTTATATTGACGATACCTATGCATCAGCCTTGCTTGTCTGATTAGATTTAGTGTGGGCGATAAGCATAACTTTTTACATCTAGGCTATTCAATACTTTTTATTATCGCTACAATAGAAGCTTGGTTATGTATTTGCGAAGTTTGAGCGAGTTATGGTCTGTTGATTGCCCTGAAAGCATCATTGTTTCCTACGGAGCTGGTCTGATGGTTAATAGGGCAACAATGGAACACGGCTTACGTATGATTGTTGAAATTAGCCGCGAAGCCTTGTAACCAGAGTGAAAGGCTTACTTTCCCCGGCCCTGCGGCCCTCTTATAAACGATATTACCTACTTAATGCTAAATTTCACACTATTGGCAGTAATATTTTCTATTCTTATACGCTTTTTAATGTAGCTATCATTAAACATACGTACATAATTCAATTTGACACAAACCCACATCTATATTTCTCTTTGGAGAGGCAGTTATCGTAGGTAATGGAAAGTTTGGCATAAATATGAGCGTACTTTTGACGTGTTCGATAAAGTTTTAATAAATAGGTAATAGTAAAACTACGTTCATAAGCTCCCTATCTGCGTACACTGAAATGTCAATATCGGAACATCGCGTGCGTTCTTAAGTAAACAATGAATAGATAACCTTCACCTAATATAAGTAAAATAGTAGGTGATTCGTGGTAGTGGTATGTTTATAAACAAGTATCTAATCGAATTTGGCCTTCCGATGTAGACTTATTTATAGCACCATTAACTTCTGAACTATTTGTGCCACAGCATAACCAAGCAAAGAGCAATTTAAATGGTTATCATACTTAATATACCCATCACTTGACATTATAACGGAGTTTATATGGCGCTGCTATGGAGTTACGATATTCGTTGTTGCAAATAGCAAATTATTTACTCTGATTTAGCACATTAAGAACAGCTAACAAAGTGACTCGCAAGAGTCCCGTCCGGTTTGTTTGATTTGAAATATGGCTGGTCTCATCATCAGCACGAATTAGCCGAGGCCCGTTACTCGTCCAACATCCGAGCTTTTTTCATGGCTCCTCCACTCGACGTATGTGGGTCGACACGAATTGCTTTGTTCGTCTTCAATTTATTCCATTGCCTAGTAATTTGCTGCGATAATCTCGCCGCTTTCTAATACAACGTTAAATAAGACCGCATTTTGTCTAAGTGATCGACTTGGATAAACAATTGATTTGTTATTTCGCACGGTAAACTTAAAGCTAACTTACAAGCGGACTCACCTAAGTGGGGTTTGCGCAAGCGCTTATGTAAGCAGTTAGTTCTTGCGAAACCTCTGTGTGCTTTCGTTGCTCGTATTACATAGACTCGGCATCGACAAATTTGTAATAATGAGTGCGTGATGCTGTTTCGACAGAAAACTAGGGGTTAATCGACTGTAGTAGAGACGGGGGAAACTGTAGTTCGTTAACATTGTAAATAGTTAACGTTTTTATTCGAGCAAAATTCTTGGAAGAACCGTGAAGCCTTTAAAAATAAATGTTGCCTTAACTAAATGGAGAACTAAGTTATGAAGTGCTTTAGAGACATCTACAAAAGCTTTCAGAGAATCACGGAGCACTATACGGTTTCAAAATGAAATTTCAATGGTCCCTCGCTCGACCAATGTTTATCAGACATTTCGCAGCGTCGCCGCAAACACGGTTTTAACGTAGTGAATTCTAAATGGCCACTATCATTGTCGACGGGCGAGGTTTCACACCATATCTACGAGACTCGAAATTCTCACTAGCCTCCGAACTTTATCTGGTGTAAACCTGTTTTCGTCTCACGAATAAAACTCCTAATTTTCACTGGTAGTGAAAACTATCTGAAATTGAAATGTGAAGGAAAGTAAAAATGGAAAAGACGAGATTAAAATACCTGAAACCTATCAAGATATAAGATAGCTATGGCTCTGTCGCGATATGTTAATCGATGTCGATACTTATAATCCGAGATAAGGTAACTCTCACGGAATAAAAGTATCTTCAATGTTATCGATACTTTTAGTTTTCGGGTTTGTAATTCACGTACACAACACTGATAAGATTGAGGGGCCTTATTGTAAACAAAGAGCTTTAGACTCGCGTGACTACGAACATATTAAGTTTCCATTAGAAGTGTTCAAACTGCTTCAACAATCCATCATAATATTATCTATTAGGTCGATGTTAGTCTAGTCGGGCCGGAGTTGGCACAAATTGGGCTGATGCCAGCTCTGCTTGCCAAGTGCATCGAAGGGAGCAGCCCTTACAACCGATTGATATTATCAGTTTAACCGTATTTGACTTCGAGATTATTAAATGCTAATCAGAATAGTTCTTGCACGAAGGCGAATTATAAAACTGCACTCATTGCGAATGCATGGTGAGTAACGCGAGTGGCCGCTAGAGCGCTTGCCAAGCCTTCGGGAGTCATTGTGCACTAGTTGGTTCTAACCAAATCAAATATTTTATAAGAGCAAACTCGCCCGGCCAGTATGCGCTTAACTTACTGTATTCAAACTCCACTTGATATTTATTTCAATAGTATTATGCACTGGCTGTGCAGCTGGGTATACGCCAGAAAACATTGCCAAATATTTGCCGCGTTTTCTCCATACTCATACGTTACGAACCGAACTTCCGAATTGGAGTTTAAGTATTCCTCGCTGTTGACATTCCGCCCAATAATTTAACGCTAATAAGCGATAACATCTCAGCTTGAAACGAACTTAAGGCAACGTTAATTACATAGTATTACTTATAATTAATTGATCGTGTGTGTTTATATGTTATATGTGTTACTGTCTTAATTTAGTGTCATGACCCGTAATTACAGCGGTTAACAGTTTTAGCAATTAAAGAGGTGATATTTATGTGAATAGCTCGAATACTGAGCAGTTAAGTAGTGCCCTGGTTTGTGTGTCAGGTAGCGGGGCAGGTACGAGGGGTTAATCAGGCTGGCGGGGGGAGGGAGGGTCTTCCGTCGACAACAGCTGTCACGACAGCTGCCCGCGCAAGCGCACGTGCGGCTGCCTATTATTAAAGAACCATTTTTTTCATTAAAGAAGTAACGTATTTTGGAGGACGACGAAAAGGATTCATCACGTCATCGGGCTCTTTTACATAATCTTTCAATATTTTTAATGAGCTCTCCTTGAACAATTTCCGTGCTATTGTGTAGGTATATCTTAAAGTCAACGGTTTATCTAGATTGTGATCAGGGATTGATCAGAGATCTCCGTTTAATCTGTAAGGAAACACTACACATTCAATGTTAACAACAATTAGGGTGGGTGTGCCGGTTGGCGGACAGTTAACGGAGTTGCTGACTTCAACCTCTTTAAAATATATGTTTTATACGAAAAATAATGGTGATAAGTATTTAAATATGTCAAGAATATAGTCTTTTTGTGAAAAAGTAATGGTACTATCCTATTCAGCATGTGAATACGAATAAAATGGGAAAACATTGAAAAATAGCCGAAATTTCAGTTGGCGTACACTTTTTTCAGTGTGCGGACAATGGTTGCCAGTTAGCGGACACTGAGTTTTATGCAAATAAAATCGCAAATAATACAACATAGAACATAATATATATTTTTATATTGTATATATATATTATCCCACTAATATCATAAGTACTTAGGAGCACTTAGATAATAAAAAATAGGCAAATTTGAATGATTCCTTAAATAACTTGCAAGTTTGTTTTGGTCACACATGAGTTTAAGTTTTCGGGCTTGGACAGCATTTTTCTCACAATTGTCTTCCAATACGAGTTTAGTGGACCAAAGACACGAGCTCAGCCGGTCCAGCCTCACCAGAGGTCGCTTCACTCGGCGCCCTAGGAGCTTCCTCACTGACCCGGACGACGACATCTCAGCAGGATTCGAAAGACTCATCGCTGCGATGTCGTCGACGGAGTCCGACGCACGCAGCATCGTCCCCGTCGGCGGGGTCAACCTCCTCGCGACAACAGCACACAACACTAGGGCCGCGTCCCGACTTGCCCCAGAACCAGAATGTCCTGGATTAACTTCACTCCGAGTCGGAACCGGAAAGCCCCGCCAAAAGCCGCAATGCCGCGCCGCCAGGTCGGAGTCTCCGACCTTGCTCGGGCGTCGGGCCCAGCTAAGTTTCTTGGCGGAGTCTTCTTAGCTGGGCTAGGTTTAGCTAAGCGGCAACTAAAACTCCTATTCGTTCGATTCACACACTCACATAAGAACAGGTTGATCCGCTTCAACCTTCCCGCTGGTCCGCTGCTCACTTTGAGCAATCAGCGTAACTTCAAGGTGGACCGGGATTAGCAACCTGGTTCAACCCCAGGCACTCCCGGCTCCCACCTAGTCTGATCCACTCAAGGTAGCACGGCCAGCGACCTGGTTCGACCTCAGGGAAAGCCACGGCCCCCACTGGGTCCTATTCTTGCAACAGCCAGTAAGGCTTGCAAGTTTGTCAGGCTTAAAAAAAAGGACCGAAGACACTGACATCTGGCGACTGACTGCCGGCTGCAACAGAAGTTGCAGCCGGCAGTCAGTTCTCTTCTTTGTCGTTACAGTCTTGGTACAGTGGTCGTGTTTTTCATGGCTTGAGTGGCAAGCTTAACCACACGGTGCCATTCTTCTCTGACAGATGCGCGCCTGGTGCTCTCGTGCAGAGGGCAGTTTGTGGCAGACTTGATTTGGTCGGTCCACCTCATGGGAGACCTACCGTACGGTTAGCACCGTCTACTTTGCCATGAGCAAAGCTTCAGGCCTTGACGCGTGTCCGAAGAAAGTGAGGACTTTACTATGGAGGATAGGGGCTGTCTTGTTCTGTCTGTTTAGCTCTTGAAGAATGGACTGGTTAGTGCGAAATTCTGTCCGGGATATGCCAAGCATGCTTCTCCAGTGCCACATTTCAAGCGTATCTATCTTGCGTTTCTCGCACTCTCTTAGAGTCCATTCTCCATCTGACTTCATTTCAGCTCCCATATAGGTTCTGGTTCTTTTGGCTGCAGAGTATCATGACGCTTTCCAGTAAGACTGCCGTGGAGCGTTGAATGAGGGATGCTAAATGCTTTAACGATTTCGCTTAAAGTTTAAGGGAAACATGTTTAAGGCTTAAACCTTTGCCGTGTGTCTAAATTGCATTAAGTGCCTTCTTTAAATCTTTATCAGAATATTTTACTTTTGTTTTAGTTTTATCTCTATATTTTGGAGGTGGCATCTAAAATATAAATCAATAGTATTAAAAAACACCCCGACTTAAAAACTTCGACCTTTTCATTTCAAATTCGGATCTCATGAACGGCTAAAGCCCTTTTGATGACACATGTTTTTTCAAGAACCATCACTAGAAAACCTGCTTTCAAATAAAAAAAACACATCTTAATCGGTTCACCCGTTTAAGAGCTACGGCGCCATAGATAAACACACAGGTAGACAGACACACACACATAGCGTTCTAACTTATAATACCCCTCTTTTTGTGTCGGGGGTTATAAATGGCTATAATAATCACGGCTGTTCGCATACTGAAAGCATATTTACGTTGTTTCGGTCCACCGGTCACCAGTTTTTTTTTCAAATTTTTCAGTTAATTGTACCAAATATCAACATAGGCCACATAGTTAAAAGGTTTTACCTACAAAGCGTTTTTTTTTAAACCAAATTAATATATTTTGTGTCCCAATAATCACATGTGTCCGCATACTGAAAGCATATTTTCGTTGTTTTGGTTCACCGGACACCTGTTTAGTGATTAATTTCAAGTCAATTTTAATATGATTCTTAAAATAAAAAAATTGGTCGCAATCTAAATAATAACTTGTAAATCCATTAATCTTAACATATCTTGAATGTTGAGAGAGTTTTTAGCATTACTTTTAACACAAAGTGAAAATCAAAATTCGATAAGGTATCTCGGTTGGCGACCACGTGTCCGCCAACCGGTGTACCTAACAAATCCGCATACCGGTTCTGCGGACACTTAATTTTTATTAAATTGAGTCAATATATTACAAAAATTCCATAACATCAAGTTAAAAGTTTCATAATTAACCTAACTAAACATCTAATAGCAATGCAACATTAATACTAATTGATAAACTTACAGTCAAGCCCCGAGCGCCGCGGCAATTTTTCTTGTAACTTACCGTACGTCCACTCATCACACGGTAATAGCATAAATTGACCGGCCAATCCCTGCATTAGGGTTGCATCCCTTGTTTTAAATACAATGCAGTCTTATTGCCCCACTACCTAAGATCCGCGTAAGGCGTATTTTTATTCAACTAATCAGTTGGGAATCCTATTTTCTTGATTTTAAGAAATGTTGCCGGCCATTTGTCCGCGAACTGGCACTGTCCGCGCTACCGGCACAATGACCCTATCCTCTGTGACAAAAATCGTAGATTCCAATTAGCCTTGAATCTTCTACAAAAGCTATCTGTAAAATAATCTGTATGCACAGTTGCACGTTACACTTTTATCTCAAACTTATACCTAAGAATCGCTGAAAACTTCGCAAAGTGCTTAGTAAAATAAAATATAAACACTAGCCTTGTGGTCGGTGGAACAGCCATTTTTACTAGCATTTTATTCATCTTGTGGGGGTGTGAATTCAAGTAACGTATCTTATTTTAGGGACTCCTGCACAAAAATTCAAGCATTTAGACCTATGTATCTGTTTACTCTACGCGGTATTTGCGATTCATTGTTAGATTTATTATGTAACTCGAAACTCTCACTGACAATCCATTATTACGTTGTTGATCATTTGTATATTCTATGGTACATGTATTACTAATCGTAGTCGTCCTTTCAAAGATGTCCGAAATCTATAACCACGGAGCTCCAGATGACCATAGAGAATATATTCTAGAGGAGTTTTTTTCACGATTATTTTTATGGGTCTCCGTTCCTGGCATTGTTCGGTAACGTCGCAGTACGGCGGCCTTGAGCGCGGGTAAACACACGTCACGTGTGCAACTGCGGTGCAGCTGAGCCGTAGCCGGGATCCGATGGCCGATACCAATTTTTCCTCTACGTAAATACTAGTACGGTCAGCATCAAATAGTCTATCTATAGCATACAAAGCCATAAAATAATATATTGTCACACACTTTGTCTCTATATTAATTAAAATGTGTTGCGATTACTTTTGATATCTATGACTATTTAATGCTGACTGTACGACAGCTATGCAACAGAATTATGAAGTTTGTGAAATAATAAAGACGCATTTATGACTCTTCTCGGAAATCAGTGAGCACGTGTACATTTTATGGGATCGGATATGTTGTTATCAGAGAATCGATTCTTTAACTAAAGAGGTACGGGTAATAGTTGACGCGCCAGTAGAAGCAAAATAAGTAAAATATTGCTTGCCTATTTCTAGGAACAACTATTATATTTATTGTTGTCTTTAAGAAAAAAACACACCCAAAAACAGAATGCGAACATTTATCTATAATCACAATCTCATCTACTGCATCCGCCGAAAAAAAACTTGTTTTCCGAGACCCATAAAATCTAATTTACAGAATGATGTCATTACTGATGTCAACGGTTAATCTGCAGTCATGTAACAAGATTTTTTTATTCCGTAGCTGAAACCAAACAAGTGTGAGATAACAAAACGAAACGTTCGGTTAGAAATAGTCACTCCGAAGTTTGTTTTGATGTAAACAAATCAGAACAGATCATCGTTTATCTTGGAAATTAAGAATGTGGCTCAAGTTTCCCAATCCGAATTCCGAACTCCTAATGTAAATATCTAATTAAACGAAACATTTATTGTGATAACTGATGAACTCTTCGCAGATTTGGAACAAATCGATTACAACCTGTATTAAACTTGAGCGTCGAAACAGACTTGTGCAAAATGTTGTCATATCAATGAGTCGGATTGTCAACTAGGTACTTGTTTGTGCGTTTGACGTCATTCACCGCATTGATATGTTACCATCTTTGTAAAGATTTATTGAATGAACATAGATAAATTATTTAAAGCAGATTCGCAGCTTACTAAAGATCCCTTCTGTAAAGCAGAGACGGCCAAGGATTTTGATTTAGCCGACTAGCTGTCTTGCGATGTTCGGACAAATAATACCCATACTCTTCCTTATTGTTAGAGGAAATAGTTTCTTGTCTGTTAAGGACAACAATAGCGCATCGCTAGGATTTAAAATCGCACGACGGCAGTGCACCTTTGACCCCCACAGCCGCATTGCAGCGCTGACACCACGCCGAGCGACCACCACATGCATAATTGCCGGTTATCTCTTAACCCGCTCACGCCAACATTCGCTACAATAACTTTAGCCTTTGTTTAACATTCACTGAATATTAAAGGGTCATTCTTCGAGGGCCGGATTCCTGTCCACAAATTGTATTAGCAAATTCAATGTAGATTCCGCTTCACTAGCATATCGTTTTTTGTAACTGTCTAACTGTTAGACAGTAACACGCGCCATGGTCTATCCAACAACCAGAAATGCCATGCTACTGAGGCGGAATCTACAGGTAATTCGCCTATATTTAAGAACAGAGGAATCAGTTTCTCGTAGAAGCCACTTATCCGAAATACAGTTCTTTTCAAAGCTTAAGAGGCCTTAGACGTTAGAGACGCTCATTAATTTTGTCTATTTTCGCTAAGATCCAATACTCGTCTTGATCTTTTTTGACGTTACCGTTGAGTTTATGCCTGTTGTTGTTTAATAGCATCCAAATGTTGTGTCAAACATCACCAGAATACAAGCTTAAATCGAGTTTTTTATACTCTTGTATTCCACTACACACAATACAACAAATATTCCTTCTAATTTTCTAAGGCCTCACAATAAAAAGTTCACAAATGCTCAGAACTGAATATTCTAATCTGACCCTTTGTTAATTTACAACATATGATGCAACGTATTGCAATATTAATTTATGATTTCAGTACACCTCTCAAGCTGACCTTTCAATGCAATAGGTCGACATTACGTGCCAAATTGATCAATAGGCGTCCTAGAAACAATTCGCCAAAAACAGATAACGAGATAATATATTCACACGTGAGTGTTTTGTTAAGATACCGGCGATTACGGCGTGTGAGAGATAAGTGATACAATTTTGGATTGTTTTGAAACAACTGAATTTACAGGCAGACGCCGAACACCGCTGTGATATCTCTTGTGATGTGAGTGAGGATATTTTTATATGTGATTTACTAGTGCCCAGTACAAACCGAGTACAAAAAAAACGGATAGATTATACGGATATTTATTAGTGTTTAATGATGAAGGAGGAGTGTAAGTTGTGTAGTGTGAGCGGGTGGGTAGCGCCTGCGACGCCTACGGACTTTTCTATATCGAGCCTGATGCGGCCGGGACAGACGCGCGCGCCGGCGCCCCCGCGGGATCGGCTGGAGCCCCGCCACGACGCGGTCCTGCTGTCAGCCTACCTGCTCAAACTAGGTGACTATTCCTTGAATACGCTTCACGAACGCGCGGTCGGTGAGTATCGTGCACGATGCCCTGCCTGCACCCTCAACCTAACTACTCATCTTAACGTAACGCCTGTTGGTGTTTGGGTTCATTGGTTTTACTAATGAGACTGGTTGTTTGTTAAGCTCGAGTATAATATAAATTCAAAGGTTAGTTGATTTCTTCTTATTATTTACTAGCGACCCGCCCCGGCTTCGCACGGGTGCAATGCTGATACTAAATGCATGTATTATACATATAAACCTTCCTCTTGAATCACTCTATACAAAAAACCGCATCGAAATCCGTTGCGTAGTTTTAAAGATCTAAGCATACCTACATAGGGACAGACAGACAGCGGGAAGCGACTTTGTTTTATACAATGTAGTGATTTGTGGTATGTAGTGATTGCATGATATGCATACGAATCCTCTTCCTATTTATTGCTATTGACTCTGATAAGTCTTGTCTGTCACTTAGATAATAGTTGTTTAATTATTTGACGATTAACAAGATGTTTGATTGTTTGTATTTCCTGAAAAATCTTCCAAAACTTGTGAATTGTCACGTTATTTCTTATTTAAATGTTGACGAAAGATATGAAAAACAATGTAAACGATTAGGTACCTACATAAAAGCGCAGACCACAGGAGCAGTGACAAATCGCGGCATTTGCGTCATCGGACTAACTCGTTATACGTTCATTAACAAAACACTGCAGGTACAATTCTATTACATTCTTGTTCAAGTGCCATAAAAGTACTGTTGTTAATCAGCAAGAAAGTCACGTGTAACGCACATGTTTGAAGACTTTACAAGTACATATTTAGTTTAATTGTCGCTATTAATAACTCCCCCTGACGTCCTGGGCATTATTATAGGTATTTTTTCTAATAATGTGACGTCGCGCAGAGGATAAGTTAGCGCAGTTGGGTCATTATTTGAGAGTTTCACCCGCCTCACTTTCGTGGACACATTATTGTCAAAGTTCCCTCAGATTTTAGTCTCATATCGAGGAATTTGATACATATCCTATCCGGGACTACTAACAAATACCTTAAGATTACATTAAAATCTGCGAGAATCTCAACAATAATGTGTGCCACGAAAGTGAGGCGGATGAAACGCTCAAATAATGACCCAGTTCAGGGTTCAGGTGGTCAGATAAATAAATATTAAGGGACAATCTTACACTAATCGAACTAGCCCCATAGTAAGCTCAATAAGGCTTGTGTTATGGATACTAGACGACGATATATTTAATAGATACAAATACTTAAATACATAGAAAACATCCATTACTCAGGAACAAATATTCGTGCTCATCACACAAATAAATGCCCTTACCGGGATTCGAACCCAGGACCTCCTGCTTGGTAGGCAGGGTCACTACCAACTAAGCTAAAGCGGTCGTCAAACAATGAAACGGAAAACTTCCTTTTTTGTGTCCCACTCTCCGTTAATAACTATTGCAATGCTGTATTACATGATCAGTACTTCTGAATGCATTCTGTGTGTGTGTTACATGATAAGTAATTTTAAATTTTGACAGCCATATCTTAAGTCTTATCTCTTAAAAAAACACTAGTTTTTTTTATTAAAGGATTTCGAAGTATGTATAAACAAACTGCTCTTCCCACGATTCAGAAGCGAAATACCCGTTAATTCATTGTACTGGCTATAAATTGAAATGAAATGTTATGCTTTTATTACAGATCGAAATACAATTAATTACCGCGCGTTGAAATAAAACAAATTTTATGCGCGATGAAATTTTGGCCTCGGAAAATTCGGATGTGAAAAATATACACAGCAGTATAAAGTATAATTTACTGTGCGAGTGTTTGTTTTTCTCTGTTTTATAAAAGAACAAGACAAACAAGACAAAAACCAAATTGTCAATACTTTTTTTAACTCTATAACTTACCTGCGATGGACCTTGGTCACCTGATACATATCACCACACCTCGTAAAGAAAAAATACAGAACACCAAAATTATCTCTCTTTTCTCCCCAAATATCGCTTCTATGGACCTCGTTCGTTTTAAACATTGCCATTTTTATAATGATATAAACAGTGCTGTGTTCATAAACAATGCAATCACTATAAAAACGTTACGATTGCAAATTTAGGTTTATTCGGTTTTATATAAATTTTATGCAGCACAAATGACAAGTCGGGCCGACCTCGAGCGGATCCGTGATTCAATCCGGATCCTTATTGTCTCTGTCTAGATTTATGTAGCCCTGATTTAGGCTGCCTTTGTACCTAATACTATACAATACACCTTCACATAATATATCTGAAATTCATAGTGTATATAATATTATGTTCCTATATGACGTCTGATATTCTGCAAGATTTATTTTCGATCATTTCCTTAGGATTCTTATACCGGGGCCATTTTACTTACGTAACGTTTTTCATTCATATCCTGATCTGTTTTTTTTTATTGAAATCTTCCAAGTCGGTTGTAAACTACTTACTTAAACTTTATATACTTACCTAAACTTTAATCTCCCCGGTGACGGCATACCTATCTTACGTTTTACCTATGTTCGTAATGATCTTTAATCATTATAATCTTCTACTTTGCGATTATCGGATAGGTAAACCGTTATTGCATCAAACCAATGAAACAAATTATCACCAGTTCGTTTTTATTTAACCCAGCAGTGTCAAGCATTTCCTCTTTGAAAATCTTCTTCTGGAAGTTTTTAACTGACTGAACGTTCTTCATTCATCACCAAGCTGATAAATAATCAGTATTTAGCTAAGCTGTCTTATTTAATTCTGCTGTAGATATAAGACAATGTCTGCTCCCAGAAAGCAAAGTAAACATTCCTAATAGTTCCTAGAAAGTAATTGTATCACTTGTAAAGACACAATAAAGTGTCAGCGTTATACGACCTCAGCCGGTCCGTTGATTATAACAATATGGGGTCCACAATAAAGCTCTTTGTCCTCCAGTGAGTGAGTGACGTCACGGGTTCTCCCGGTGACTCATGAAATCTCCGATACCGCTTAGTCGGATTGTCGAGGGGAGCTTGGTGAATCAATTAGGGAAGTGTGAATTGTCTCAACTTTCATGTGGGTATGATAGGGTATGATATAGGTTTGATCCGACATCTTTTATTTTGAAGTTTACCTATGTGATCATCGGTTCACTTGTTGAAACGATTATGTCAACATTGAAGCATCATCCTAAAATAAGCTTGTCGATCTGCCTAACTTAAACCACGAAGTTGCGGATAGCGAATCGCTTGCTGCGACGCAGTGAGTCCAAACTAGTGCCGCCTCTGTGGTCGAGCGCGCTAGCACGTACGCACTTCTCGAACCTACTGCCGATGCCGACTGGTTCCATCCGAACGGGAATTCTGACGAATAGAATAGACCGGGAAGGCTCGAGAACGTTCGTATTGTTATCTCTACATCAATGAGCTTTGTCCGATTCTTCGTTCGTTGATAGACTCGATTGTCGTAAACGTTGCTTTTAATGAGATGAAGTTTTATTGCTTTTTAATTTACTTCTTAGTTGACTGATTAAATATATCCTCGCGTAGGTGGTAAGAAAATGTAACATTAACTGAACATTTGTTGAACTGTTGTTCAACAAATTCTCTAAGGGTCTTACTTATCACACTTGCGATTTGCGGGCGAGTTTCCATACAAAACTAGCGACCGAGCGACATTTGTATGCAACTTCGCGTGTAACTCGCCCGCAGTTCGCTCGCAAATCGCAAGTATGATAAGACTAAGGGATTTTTTGCCCGAAAGAGATTTCTAGGTCTTCGCGAAGATTGTCCCGCGTCTATGATTAACATTTAGCTAAGAATATTTACCGACGACAAATTTACAGTTGCGCATTTATCTAAAAACATAATGTTTGTCAGTAAATGCTCGTATCTTCTTCTTCATCGTTCCCTCATTACTGAGGATCGCGACCACACATTGTTGATCTCCAAAGAGTGCGGTCATAGGCCGTATGGACCGCGTTCTGCATGCTGCCGCCTGCCAACTTCTTAATGGAGTCAGACCATCTTGCTGGTGCTCTTCCTTGAGCTCGCCTCCCATTTATTTGGCCTAAAATAATTTGTTTCCCCAGATCATGCATTGGGGACCGCATTATGTGTCCGAAGAAACTAAGGGCTCTATTATGACATGTTGTGGAGAGCCGTGTAATGATATTGAGCTCTTTTAATATGGATTGGTTTGTTCTTCTGGCCGTCCAAGGTATACGCAGCAATCTTCGCCAACACCACATCTCAAAAGCGTCATTCTTCGCTACATCGCGATCGCGACTTCTCAGGCTACATGTTTCGGCACCGTACAGAAATATTGAGAAAACGAGAGCTCTCACTAGACGAACCTTAGCTAGTTGTACGACGAATACCTATGTTTTTCCAGATCTTATCGAGATTAGCCATAGCACTTGCTCGTATAACATGATCTAATTACTGATTAGCAATCTAAAAACTATAATGTGCAAAAAGTTAACTTTGTACGAGATAATAAACATCGGAACGTTGTGTCGTAATCGTTACTAATACAAGCCCTTCGGAAGAGCGTCGGTTAAGAGCTATAAAAAGTTAAGTAAAACAATAATCAGTGGAGCGCGGCTCTTATAGTTCTATCCTAATACTCTAAAAGTCGTAAGCAACAGTTTAACCGATATGTCGTGATATGCCGTATAGACATACGGCGTTTCAAAATAAACGAGTAGTAGCTCCCCTCATTTGAAACGTAAATAAATGCACCGCACGTTTATATGACTGTAAAAATATATTTATGGGGCTAGAGCTTCTTCTGAGGTAACGTTCGGGTTTAGTATTTGGTATAATTAACAATTTCAAGTTTGTTTCCAGGATATCATTATTTAATGCAACATTCCCTAATGAAATGAGTAACAGCATGTGAGCGGTAAAATCGTTTTTATGTTACTTTTTTACTTGGTTATTCTACACAGAATTGGTTTAACCCTTAGAACAAACTTTCTTTAAACATACTTTCTTTAACCGCTAGGAAACTTGCGATATGACCTATAACCTACCTGCACACCGTAACGGTAGCTGAACTACCTATAAAATGTGGAATTCACAAAAGCCAAACAAAGGTCACGGGTGGGCTTACCAAGTATAAAACATTAGATAAATGCTGCAAGACAAGCTCTTAATTGTATAAGCGAAAATACCAAATGTTTAACTTGGCTAACTTATTCTACCTCTACCATTTTAGTTTGTATGAAGGAATGGGTGTAGAGGAAAGTTATTGAACGTGTCTTCAATAACAACAATTTAAATATGTGTAAGATTTGTAAAATATTATACTTATTAATGTTTTAATCGAAGAGTTGAACAATTGTTTTTGCTACATATATTTGATCTAAATTCTAAACACAAACAAAAAATAATCGCCCTCAATTTCGTTTTCTTGTTGATTACATTCACATGATTTACATTACATCTCATAGGACTATTTCACACATTTGAATAACGAACAGAAGGATTAGGCACTTGATTGTAGTCAATACAAATTATTTCTCGCTAATTGTTATATGTGGTTTTCGAAAATTTGCATAAATAAGCTCTATTTCACTTATATAGTGCTACATCGATTTTAAATGTTAAAAACTAAAAATAAGGAGACGATTTGACCACCGAGGACAATCACGCCATATTTCATAGAAACTTCATTCCATAAGAGTTTGACACTTCATGAAAGTGCAGATCATGCAAACTATTCAATCGGGTGCTTTCCTGGTAGATCAAATTAGTTATGATCTGCCAGGAAAGCACCCAATTGAATAGTATGCATGATCGTGGCCCGTTTTCCTCCCCCTCATTTTGACAATTTGTCAACGCAAGTACCTAACCGAAGCCGCGCTCCATGTTTGTGAAGCGTAACCGTTGAGGTCACTGCGCCTTTTTGTTTGACTCGTCTGGCTTCGTCTACGTGGATGACTTCATTCTACTTGGTCGGCTCGGATCGCATCGGCTGGATATCCTTAGTTATGTGTAATACGCGACCGAATGCTTAGAAATACAGCTCACCAAGGCAACGATGTATAAACCTCTGTTACTAGCCCATGTACCTTCAAATAATTAGCCGGCTAGTAAGCCGGTCGCTTAGCGCTTGTTGATGTGTGCGTGCTGCTCGTAATAGGCTACTACGATCCTTGTGCCCGCCAAAGGCATTTGCTTTTTGAAAGTTTGCTTCATTGCAAAGCTGGCGCACTTCCCACTCTACGCTATGAGTAGGCTTGTCAAGCCCATTCCATCTGGGTTGTTACACATCTTCACGCGCAACTGTGTTGAATGTTCGCGTAATGTTATTATGGTCTATTGTAGTCAACTTCATCTATATAGCTGATCACACCACATAGCCTGAGAGCGTAATACACTACGTTTACCGATCCTCTATTCTATTCACACCCACCTAGTTCGACCCTCTTAAGGGGACCGGGACTAGCGACCTGGTTCAACCCCAGGCGCCCACGGCCCCCATCTTGTCCGATCCACTCACGGTGGTCCGGCCAGCGAACCTGGTTCGACCCCAGGGAACGCCAAGGCCCCTACCGGGTCCGATTTTGCTACATCCAAGTTAGAAAGGCTTCGAAAAAAACCCGATCCTCGGCCTCCATTCAAACACACGTTTACGCGAATTGTTAGTAACAGTTGTAGGTGTCTGATAATCCAGTTCAAAAGAACATCCTGTTGGTAGTTCTAAAATCTCTAAATAATATTATCTACTTTGTGGTTGTGGGTAGTCATTACAAAAAGCATACTAAGAAACCCTGCCACCAACAGAGTTACCGCCGCCTTTGTGGTCGCTGCTTTATTCGCTTCGTTCCTGACTGTTTCATAAACGTAGGTAGGCTTTAACGCTTATTTATTATATTTGCTATCCTCTTTTATAATTAATGCGATATACAGCGTTTAGCAGCTCAGCTTACATTAGAATTTGTGTCCTAAACGTAAGGATTTGAGTATTTAGTTGTATTTGTTTTAGCTAGCAAATAATAATGTATATTGTAGAAACTGAAACACAATACTATATTAAAAACCTGACCTCACACACAGAAATGGCCCAGATCGCAGGTATTTGTGGCCTGAGCCACATGCGAGGGCCATAAATATGCGATCTGGGGCTTTACTAATTACCGCCCGTGGTGTGTCCACAATTTTACGTCTTCCCTTGGCCAGGAAACGGTATTTTCTTCCCGCGCAATGGGTAAAAAATGCCAGTTTTGGCCTAGGGTGACGTAAAGTAATTTAATTTATAAAAAAAGGTTAACAAGTTATATTACTATAATAAAACAGAACTTATTGTACTGGCACTGGTACTTATATGTGAACCTAATGTATACTAATGAGGAATAGAAAAATATATACAGTAGCCACAGACAGGGCCGTACTTATTTAGAGATCCAGGGCCCCTAGGCACTCGGTATTGAGAAGACAAGCCGTGCTTTTGGCTTATATGAAGAGTCCACCGCTGGGGCCTGGGGATATATGACTTACTCGTAGTTCGAAATACAAATTACAAGTTGTTTATACTAGTACTACATTTTACAGCGCGCGGCGCGTTAATCATAAAAAACATAGACAGTAGACATAAAAAGCACGTAACAATAAAGAGTAGTTCGCAATTGTTTTATCAGTTAAAGAATCGCCGAGTAGTCTAAGAGAGCCTATGCTGAAACTTTGTGTTGTGATAGATTTATTGATAAAATTTATAAAGGCTTGTTCGTAGTGTTGAATAATTTATCGTATTGTCATCGGTCGCGGCCGTAGTCGTATTATTGACATCATAACTCGCGGAGTGTTCCGCCGACATTTCACATTAACCGACTGTGATTTTATTTTTACGACTGTATTGTTACGGTTATTATGGATTTTAATCACAGTTAATCAGCTCATTTTCACGTTTAACGAATGTGTGTCGCTTGTTTCAGGTAAGCCGCCCTGCCCGTGCAATATCTGCGACGCCATGCCTTATATCCCGCCGTATGGTAAGCCTCGTCAAAACGTATTCATTTAACCCCGGCTATTTCGAGCTTTATATTACAAAGCTGCTAGAATTGTAAATTGAGTAGAGCGAAGCAAATTTCACATTCATCGTCGGACACATTTCTCTCGGCGGCCGCGGTCTGCGGCTTGAATACAAGTATAATCGCATTAACCGTGTTTTCAGTATTTGTCCAATTGAATCCTCGGTGCAGTAATCAAGTAGACCTGGAGAGTGGGTCACCGGGTCGTTCGTCCCGGCTCGGAGCCCGCATGCTCCCGCCCGCCGCGTTCCCATGCTATATTATTCACAACAAAACATTTTAACCTCTATTTTACAAGATACGGCCGTCGTAACCAATTTCTATTGAATACAGAATAAACTGGGCTACGACGGCATCGTTTGAATAACGCTATTCAGCGCCTCAGATTTGAAATTCGTTTTCGCTAATCAAAACGTCGTTGGGCAAAACTGTTTTTTGAAACATCAGGAAGCCTAATCGAACATATTTTATAACTTGAAATAGCGCATGGTCTGCTATTTACAAATTGTAAAACTATCTTGCTAGCTAGACGGTTGAATCGACCTCCATTATCGTCTAAAACTATTGCATCGACTATACTCAGTCGCCTTTGCAATTAAACAATCAATTATATCCTTTCACGTCGCACTGCAAGCGCAGTGGGCTCGACGCGACCTTCAGACGCAATACGTGTCATGTTTCCCCACATCTCAATCTGTCGGGCTCGGTATTAATTTACCGGCCAGTCTAGCCCAATAATCCCGCTTCCTAATTGCCGTGGTCGTCGGCAATTAAATTTCGTCACTTAATAAGTCTGAGCCAGCTTTCAACTCGTCGCAGGAACCACGCGGCGTTTGCCTCCCTCCGTAAACTGTCGCCCTAAAGTGGGCTGTTTGTCATTTGGTTTCATCAAATAATTAATAAGCGATACTGCGAATGCGTGGCGTCCCGCCCGCATGCGTGCATTAATAATATTAACAGGCGCGTCTGGGCCGCGACGCGACGATCTCGCACCGTGTATTACGTACTATCATTTTAACCACTACAACACGGTTCTATTCGTGTCTCGCGCGACACTTTCTCGATTGATTGTGGATATAATTAGACATAGGTGAGTTTCTAAATCGCGCTTGAGATGAGACGCACCACCCACGGTTCCGACCCTTGTGTTTAGGTTTGAATCTGTACGTGAGAGTAATCGTTCGATTTTTATTACTCGACTGCCAGTATAAAAAGTCTATTACAATTTTTATTACATCGGCTATATGTAGATAATAAAACGGAGCTGCGTCATTGCGAGCTTATCACCAAATCTGAAAACTCAACTGATGAAACTTAAACATTTGGTGTTGCAAGGCCAAATTTTATGTGGCTATTAAACTTATTCGCTTCCTGATGACGGGTTTCGCTAGGAGTGATCTCAGCTACGTTATCGCTAGCCATCTTATCAATATCCGCGCTCCTCAAGATAATGTAAATAAGGTTTACAATATGTAAATCGTGCTAATTTTTGCGAAGGTCGTGCCGAGACCTCGCGAAAACCAAGTTGACCTCGCATTTATCATTGCGATATGATGATATGCACAGTAACTGCTTCATGATTTTATTGCTATTCGGTCTTCTGTCCTGGTAGGATCCATGGGTACCTACTTAGAGCGATTATTAGTATTCTTCAGTGTAGCGAAATATGTGGAAAAAACAATTAGCCAGTAAGTGACTATCGATTTTTAAACGGTTTTTGTTATGACGCTTGTGTTGCGGAATCGGAAGGAAAAATATTACTAAAAACGATTTTGCTATACCTAAGTAGTTACTCGTTCAAAGTAAATCTTTGTCATTATGTTTTATCATTTATTTATGTTATGAGGCTTACTCGTTATGTTATTTTGTTTATCTGGTAATACTTCCAATAACCACAACACTATTGGCATATAAACACTGTATGTACTGATATACATACCTCCTATAATTTTTGATACCCATTCGAATATTAAAACGAAGGCTTATTTGTGACTTTTCTTTAACTGAAGAATGAGTGGGTTTTGCAACAATTTCTGTGTATTTCTCGTATTATAAACTTCCAGTTCTTCAGTTTCTGCGTCAACCTTCATGGCTTCTTTCACAATTCTTTCACTTTTCAGACTGTTCGGCCCTGAATCGAGTTTCAATTAAGTATTTAAATGTAGCTTTTAGAAAACTTGAAGGCCTTTTGCTCCATTTAGGTATGTTAATCAATGGAAGTCATTACTTTAGCCATCCGCACAAAATATCAGGGTCATGTTTTCACGTAGGAATATTATGTTTTAGTTTGTATTATTTTTGTTCTTTCATAGTATCAAGCTTAATGAGAAAATAGATCAGCTAAAAGTAGAATATCCTATTGCTTATCTTTACGTTATTCGGAATTCAGTTTTTAGGTTAACGTAATTTCATTTATTAAATGTACCGATACCTACATCAATTTGATTGATAAACAATGAGGTTGATTAGCATTTGTTATTCAACGAATAGTTCGGTACAAAATAGTCGGAAATGAAAATTTAAATGAGATTTCTGTGAACGAGTCCCTGGAATGACGATGCAAAGTCGTAATTACCGAGAACAGAGTTAACGTAAATAATCAACGTGAGTGCTAAGTTAATCGATATTCAATTCCATCCAGTTTATTAGCCCTGATGGTAACCTTCAACTCCCATCGATCAACAGCGGTAAGGAATGAGTGCATTCCAATTCCTAATAAAAAGTTAAAAACTCTTCGGTATGTAGCTGGCAATCAGAATCCGTATTCGGTGAGCGTCCCAGTCCCAAGACATGCTGTCTTTGTTTGTAAATTTAGTGGCTCAAGCACCCTAACTAAATATCGGGGCAATAAATATTATTATTAATTTTATAAATGAAAGGGGTGCCAAGTTTACAGCGTGTTAAGCGCCGCGGTGTGTTGTAAACTTCACAAACGCGCGATGTTTTATTGTTCGCACTGCGCTTCGTAAACGCCGCCTACGCGCGGTGGTTGACATTCCTTTTTAGTTGATGTTTTGAATCGAAAAACGCTTCAAACTGTGACGTCACTCGTTTACACAGCTGTGCTCGATAATGTGAAAATTTTGATCTCTCTAGATAAATATTAACCTTCAAAAACATATACACTCTGTACTCCTGTTTAATTACCATAAATGAATTAAATAATACTATTTGAATGTACGTCTTTGTTTTTACGAATAACTGATTTCTATTCTGAATCCAGCGTCTTTAACCAAATGTCGAATAAAATACGACACGTAGCGAACTATCAATAACCCGATGTTATTTAAAATTCGCGGCCCGTCAGGGATTTGGCACTTCGGCGCGAGCTCGGAATTTATAATGGTTTTATAGCCTCCGTCTTGTTTTCGATAAGTTTGATATATTGCTTCTGATTTTTCTGAGTTTGGAGAGATCTTGCTAAATTAAAATGATGAGATATAGGTTTTTACAATAAAGAAAAATCTTGCATGGTAGTTGAGATGAATGTTTTGGCGACGAGGATTAAATAGGCCCACACATAATGTTTTACGGCTATTGTGTTCATTTGCAGATATTTTACTTCTAAAATACCGGCCAAAACATTTCTTACTTAATCAACAAACGTCCATTGCTTAGATATCCTATAGAAACTTAATAATTATATCGACTGCATAGATAACCAGTACGGTTTAAGATGTACCAAATGTTTTGTTTAATCACGTCAAAATTATTATATCAACACATCCTCAGTATAGAAATGGGACTTGTACCATCCCAATGAAAGGTCAAGTGCTCCGAGTGTAGTGTAGGCGTCCGGGAACATCTTATTTATTTAAGATAAATAGGTAAACCTTTCAACCTCTTGTCTGATAATGTCAAAATGTACACAACTAAGATTCGCACTGCGATAGAATTCCGTACTGAAAGGTCAAAATACAAGCCCTCGAGAGTAATGTAGGAGTCCGGAACACTTTGTTATTGCGCAAACCCATAATAACCCGGGCAACGCCCTCACCCGGATTTTGGGCACGGTTTTTCTGGAAACTGTGTTCTTATTTTTCCCGTGCGTGACTAGATTTTGTGGACGTAGCGTGCCAACACAAATGAAAGACTCCCAATCGTGTGCGGTACGTGAAAATAACATGTTTATAGCATAATCTGTCGCCGTTGTAAAGGGAAACGGAACTAGTGAACTTGCTGTTACACTTCTGTAAATATTCATTGGTGTTTGTAATAAATAGGTCTTCATTATTATACTTTTAACTCGTTACGATACTAGGTAATCGTATTGCGAAATGTTTTGTATTTGCCCTACTCTACGTTTACCGAAAACTCTGTAAAAACGTGTCATTCAGTTAGCACTAGGCAGATTCAAATACCTCTTTGCATTATATTATATTATAGAATAGTCGTAGTTAAAACTATGACATGGCAGTTAAACAACTGAAGTCTCAAAGTTGAAATTAAACAGTCGATCTCAGAAATTTCTGGACATTTGTGTCCTTTGCCTTATAATACATATGCAATATTTCAACAATATGAATGTACCAAATCATGGATTTGATGGTTAGAGTCCGACCGAAATTTCGTTTTCCTAGTTTCGGCAAAAAAACGGGTTTCGGCATTGTTAATATTAGCTAGGTAGTTCATAAGTATAGCTAGGTAGTATGTAAGTTTATCAGTTCCTATTGAGAAAGAGACTCCTTTAATTTTGTTTTGTTTAATATTTTGTTTAATACGTTAAAAGTTAATTTTTGTTCATTTTATTGTTTAATTACTCAATTTTCACTATCTATTGTTTGCTATTAAATTACGTGTGTTTTCTGTGTTTAACTTTAATTTTTACAACTTTTACAATTTTACCAAATATATTATAAGATTTAAAATGCCAAATGAATGTAAATAACTATTCGGTATCGGCCGTGAAAACTAGTTTCGGTCGGACACTATTGATGGTAAACTTTAAAATCAGATGAATAAATGACAATACACTAAAATGAGCGTGTTTCGAGGCTGACCATAGTTTGTGGCTTCATAAACGGGGTCTGGGTGGGTTCCATTTCGACAGCGCCTCCCCGGCATCGGCCCGCTAACACCAATACAAGTGGAGCGACGCCCTCCCTCAACCGCCGGTCAAGTGTTCGGCGGGGCCTTTTTACTATCATACACTTTCAGGCCGTTTCATATATTATAATTTTTTAGGTAGTGTTCTTGTAAAAAAAAGACTGGTTATTTAGATCATTTATAACGGCAGGACTAATATTTTATGATCGTTTATTAGTTGGCTGTGTCCCCCCAAATATCAGAATAAATGTTAAATATAATCAAACAATAAATGATTTCTGATTTCTGATAAAATATAAAAAAATAAAGAAAAGAAAAATTCTGAGGCGGTGCGAAGTTCGCCATAGACAACCTGGATGAATATAAAGTAAAGAAAGATTCTAGGTAGCATGAACTGCACTAATATCCATAATACTAATAACGACATGATCTATTTTAGTTCAAATGGATATACAACGTGTGTTTTCTTATACAAAAACCAATAACAAAGTCGAAATAAAACTAAAATATATGTTCAACTGAAACAGTAAACGAGAAAGCGTGTTAGCGTAAGTATATTTCATTATCATAGGGATTAATTATCCATTGATACAGTTAAAATATACCGCGATAAATAAACACGAGATAAAACCGCTTTCCGATCAGCTTCGTGTCCAAGATTGGCGTTTAAATATTGTCATCACGGATCGGAACGGTGAAAGGCATTATTATTTGTACAGAATACGGAACTCTAATTACTAACACTTCCCATGCAAGGTTATTAATGCTACCGCTATTACGCCTTCTTGACTGACACAGTCAGTTCATATGATCAGTTATTTAACTACATAGAAATAGTACATTACACAGCAAGGGCGGTAAAACAAAGAAAAGCCGAGATCGCTGATGTTTGCGGCCCGAGCTGCAAGCGAGGGACGTAAATATGCGATCGAGGGCTTTCTTTATTACCTCCCGTGTTGTGTACATAATTTTATGTGTACGCTTGGCCAGAAAGCGCACTTTATGGCCAGGTGTGGCATAAAACATTTAAAATTCCACCGTAAACTTTCGGACAAACTGTAACGAGTCAAGACAACAATTTCGTGTAGGAAACTATATTTCTAATGCCGTAATTCCTATCTATCTATAGAGCTATCATCCGATTGTGGTACGATGTAAATACGATTACATTTTAATAAATTCTAAAATATTAATGGTATATAAATACAAAACATTGTACTACATAATTATACAATTCTAAAACGTTATTACATTTTTGTCCACTCAATACCAAGGATCCTACAAAAGTGTCAAAAACAGCGCACGCCACACCTTTTGAAACACCATCTATCGGAATAGCACTGCGGCGTCCCACGCCACACTTCCAAACTCTTTTTATTACCCTGGAAAACAATCGTTTGTGCGTATGCGAACAGTCATGATACGGTTCACGATATTTTTACTGTTCGCTACGTAAACAGATTTGATTTTATCTGAAACAGTAGGTGTAATGTTCGCTAATGCTCCTTTAACATAACGGGCTACACGGCTAATGGTTCCAAATGTTTTGTGAAACAGAAACACATATTATTGGGCTAATAGCCGGTGGAACAATTAAAAATGGCGGCACTAAATAACCCTAAACGTTTTGGGGTAAGTTTTAATTTATTTGACTGTTTTTGGATACAGATACATTAGTAAAAGTACATGTACTGGTGGTAATATTTTATTCTTACAGTCGACAACAATGAGCATAGAATAAAAATATTAGTCGAATCCGACCGTAGAAAAATAAAAACTGTTCTCATTTATCTGATTACAATATTTACGAGTATTTATGCAAAATAGGCGCATCTGGATGGAACTTTTACTTGATATAAACTGAAATTCCTCCTCAGTAAAAGATATCTTCAGTCAGGTGCTTTGAATATCAGGAATTATATCATATTTGATAAGATAATTGTTTTCATTTGCGCGTTTAATCATCTTTTAAATTTTCCCTGAAGGTCGTCGCTTCGAAATCATTTGGCATTCGTATTCGCGGTTTGGTTGCGATTCGTTGCAATGTTTGCGCAGGTGTATTTAATTTTTTAGTGTCGGTGGCCTTGGTATCAACAATTTGTACATTTTGACAATCAAACAATGGTCAGAACTCGGAAGAGCTGATGTTATTCACTTATTTGTCGTCGACCCTGCGCCGGGTCGCCCATTACTTTTAACCTCTGCTGTTTGAAATCGGAGGTCAAATATTGCTAACATAATATATGCGGTTGACAACTTCGAAATCTGTTTTTAGGGTTCCGTACCAATATGGTAAAAAAGGAACCCTTATGGTGCGACTCTGTCTGTCTGTCTGTCTGTCTGTCTGTCTGTCTGTCTGTCTGTCTGTCTGTCTGTCTGTCTGTCTGTCCGTCTGTCACAGCAAGATATCTCAGGATCTACTGATGCTATCGACTTGAAACTTGGAATAGTGTTAAAAGTCGCTGACTCGAGCCTATTGAGTAGAAAAAAAATCTTGTACCTTTTTTACTTTTTTTTTAAAGGGGTCCGAAATGGGATGTGGAAAAACAAAAGTAGAGCTGTTATATCGAGTGGGATATCAAATGAAAGGGCTTAATTTGTAGATTCCAAAAACATTTTTGTTTTTTTTCTTAATTTTGTACTTTTTGATTTATGACCAAAAACGTTCAAAAAAATACCATTCCCCCCCTATTATCTTTGAAGTTACTGAACAGAAAAATCTGTAATAATTACCAATTATTAATATCATCCTAAATATTACAGGAAAAATAAAACGGTTTTCCTAAACTGCATCGTTTTTTAGAAATTTTCAAAAATCGTACACATACTTATTTGCTCCTACTAAGCTAACGGCCACACAGTTTTTGTTGAACATTCACGTATCTACTTACGAGTTTGTACGGAACCCTCGGTGAGTGAGTCCGACTCGCACTTGACCGGTTTTTTTTTTATCTTTACGTATGTCGAGTTGTCATTCGTTACAAGTTTAGGGGTCAACTTTGCTCCTGCCACAGCTACGAAGCCAATTAAGGAAAATAAACTCCTCTGCGTAGAGTCAGATCAATCTTCATCTTGGCTGTTGATCGGCCGAGAACGAGATAAAGTTGCTTAAGTAATAGCGTGTTTACTGTTTACACAAAGTTGAGCGCCGAAGTCTACAGTCGACAACAGTTTGTTTTTAATTCGAATTTCGATTTCAGCAGTCATTCTGCAGACTTTCCCTAGTCGGTTATCCACCGCAGCGTATTTTGTCATTACTATACAAGCAAAAAACTTCCCAAGGAATGGTCAACTGATCACAGTTGAATTTTCAAAGGAACGAAGGCGGTACCGAGGCAGAGAGTGATTTTATCAATAGCGACTACATCGCTCGAAAATTCTCTCACGACCATCTTACAAGCACCATCAGGACATTTCTGTGAACCTTTGGAAATAAGTAGTACCTAACTGAGATCGACAATTTTATGTCGTTCTCAGTGATCCTACAAAGGTGGACAAACGGCCTTAACATCGGATAATGTAATTAATTAATTTCAAATGTATTCATGACTGGTATTGTTGCGTTCACGCACTGGGCGTATGATCGCTTTCAATTCCAAAAACACTGGCTTAGCACCTACATAAACAGTTTCATGAATGCGAAATTGTATAAATATTCCGTGTGATGAAAGTTTCAAAGAATCATGTATATGGTAGACTAGCGGTGTCAGTAGGAATACTAGGAACACCACCTACTCAAAAGTTGTAACTATTCGTTAATTTTATAGAACCTTTAGCTCTCAAAGATATGTATCACTCTTTTAGTTCAGTAGCACGCGGTGTGTCAGCAGCTCATTAGCTCTTATAAGCTCAGTTGCTCCGTGGTGTGTCAGTAGCTCCAAATCCGAATATTTCCGAGAGAGCATTTAGGTATACGGTGCCAAGACAGGGACGAAGTTCGTGTACATATCGTGTCTTTTCTTGCAGCTTCACTCACTCTTAAGTAGCTCTATTAAGCCGTGACTTAATAGAGCTACATGAGAGTGAGTGAGCGAGTGAGTTGAAGGATATACTGAGTTGTTTGAATCGGAACTGTACTAGTGAGGTGAGCTAGACTAACTGATATAGCTCTTCGAGCTACACATGTCTAGTAGATATAAGCCGACCAACTAAAAATGTCCATCCAATATTCTAAACAACTTGTGCTCGATTCTGTAGGTATTGGCAGAGTTTTTCACAAAGTGGAACGACTTAGCAATCTATTAGTGCGTATCCAGATCCAGACGAGTGACCAGTCGGCAGTTAGTAGGGCAGCGCCGGTGCGGCGGGACCGCCTCAGTCGCGACTCTGCGTCGGCTCTTCGAGCCTTCAAATAATAAAGAACCGAATAGACTTATATATCCTAGAAACAGGACGAAACATAAGCCCTTTTTTTTAATTAAATTCTCTTTTCAGCCGATATGCTGCTTAACGATACGATAGATATGCCATATGCGTACGCTCTCAATAGCCGATCTATTGCAATATAGGTATATGCTATATTTCGTATTGTAATGAGACTAGCACAGCGTTCAAAGATCATGTGAGCTAAAACGATACATTCGTAGAATTAATTTCACATGTTATCATATCTCAAAATAGCCCTACGATGGTTTCAACCTTAGATGAACGCGGACTTAGGGAGTAAGTAGCCTTAACTAGACGTTCTTCTCTGCCAGGTAACTGACAACAACCTGACCAACTTGGTCAGGTATTTATCTTTGTGGTCGTGAAATTGCCAGTGTGATGTCCCATTCGTTTTATATTAATATTATAGTGACAGACGATGATTTATGTACGCTTGTGAGAGTAAGTGCACGTTACGCAGTGGGGTTTAAGGGAGGGCTCCCGCAAAAATGGCAGACAATTTTGTAACGGAAACTTGTACTGGCATCTCCCTTCCGTGTTGTTCCGTGTTGTTTTCGTGTTGGGCAAAGTGCGGCCCGTGGGCCATCTCCGGCCCGGGGGAGGGTTCAATCGGGCCCGCCGATAGTCCTTCGAAATAAGTAGTATACGAATGACCACGATAATATACCTTTTTTCTCAAACATGGCATGAAATGTTGACATTATGTGCCTAAAAAATAGGCCGCAAAGTACCTCGTTTCCGGTGCGGCTTGACACTTGGCACGTAATGGAATTTCATACTTACATTGCCGGCATGTTACAATTTCCACTCCACATTTATTTGGGCCACAGCATCACGGCATTCAGCCATTAAAAAAACAAAAAACGATGTTTGCTATATTTTGCAGTTTTATTTATTTCAAATTGACATGAACATAACAAAGAACACATTATAAACAATTTTAAATTGCAATTTTAACTACACGAATACACATTTAAAATATTTCATCTAAATATTGGCGGTAAAAATGTGAACTGAAAGAGCTTTTGCATTGTCTATGGATATAATGTCACTAATGTCACTTTCTGACACAAAGTTTGTGTTATAAAATATTAAGTAAGGTTATTATAGTAAGTTTATTTATTTCATTGCATATTTGAGAAAAGCACTATACATACCTCGGCGGGAAATGGGGTTGCCAGCCTCGTAACTATCTGGCCTCGCTTCGCTCGGCCAGCTATATGTACTCGGCCGGCAACCCCTCACTTCCCGGCCTCTGCAGTAATGTACTATTTACGGTCGGGTCGGACTAGCCTAATTTTTGCTATAATTCTGGCCGTCCTCTGAAATTTCTTGAATTTTCTGGCCCCCATAAAAAAAGTTTGCCCAGCTAAGCTCTAATCTTTCCACGAACACCACGCTTGCTCCGAACGTTTCTGCATTTTTGCCACTTAAGCCCGTCCGTAGGTCAATCCAGATAGCGGGACTGTAATCTTTACAGTTAAATGCGTATTCACTTCTATTTATATGTGTTAGTGTCCTAGTGAACCATTATCACGCTGAAGTGCGATGTGTTAGTCGATCGGCGCTCGGATAAATGGATTTTCCGCTTACGGGTCGGAAAAACTACTTTAGATATTAATAGTGCCGAGTAGTCGTACGGAACGCTAGGGCGGTAGTTCCTAAATTTTTATTGATATATCCGTACTGGTACAGCTGCGATATTATACTTACTAATACTATTCGTGTGTTCATCATTTGTTAAACCCACTTAACAGTGAAGAATTTTCGGAAATACCTACTGTGTTAGAACGTATTATGAGCAAAATTATCATACAGGTACGCTAAGTTATCATTCAGGCAGGCTGTAAATTTTTCATATACCATTTGAGATTGAGAGGCTTGCCTATTTGAGGCATGAAAAAACGAATATAACCAACAGATTACGCCCCAAACGAGACTACGCCGAGCAAACCTTTACATTTCTGATCATAGAACGTTGTCCTAATTCTCCTTTTTCCGTCGCCTATTCATCTTTTGTATCACTGTACCCATTTCTCTCGCTAGTAGGTATAACTTTTATGTGCCCAATTCGCTTATTGTGTTTTATCTGTGCCTACTTCAATATACGATGAGTCACTAAACTGCGACTGTGCTGATTTAAATAACGTTATCTCTTGATAAATAATGTTGTTTAAAGCGTTGTTACGGCGGTATTTTGTACGAGTTTTTATAATTTCGGCATGGTCAACACAAATTGCTTCCATTTATCCGTTTAAATTAAACTGTTTTATCTACCGTTGTATTAGCATTTAGCAATATAAACCAATATTGCTGGGTAGGCCTACTAAGAATCTAAAGCAATAAGAAACTAGCTGACTGAATCGTTGGCGAAATACTAGTAACTTTTGACATTGCTAGACACTAGGAGTCGGCGGTTGGTATTCGTCCTTGTATCATTAGATTAGCATTTCTTATGAGCCCACAATATGCAGTTATCAAAGAAGTTAAAGTTTTAGTTAAGGAATTAAACTCCACAGATGACTGAGACGTTTATGACTTGTTTTTGGACAGCATTTCAGCGAAGACTAATAAGATTTATCTCGAAGGGCTCTGTATTAGCTTACTAAAAAACGAGCGATTTAATCAAATTTGATAAACAGGCACCTATCTGATGCGAAACTGCAATATCCTTCAATTAGGACAACTTCACAACATTACGGCCCCTATATGCACCTATACAGTGCACTAGAGCCGAACGGAGGGGCGAACCCCACCGTTCAAGGTCGAAGGGTGAGACTATCCGATTTGTGTTTTATTTATGCGCCTTGGCTATTTTAACCCGCACCTATACTATGCGTACGGGTACTACTGGTATAAATAGGACAGCAATTTATCTATTCTAATTGTGTATTAGCTCACATAGAATGTCTTTGTGTGTGTTGGATTTAGCACGTGGTCTTGTCTGCATTTATTTGATAGTAATTGAGTTCTTGGCTCTATTAAATTGACCTTTAGCGACATACTGCAGGTAAAAGTGCGAGTTGTAATCAGATTGAGCATTTCGTAGTTTAGTAAATGTTATGATTTTGTCGAAACTTAAAAGGATCATCCCTTGAATTTCGAAATGAAAAATTACTCTAGTCTAGATTTTCCACTGTCCTTAGTATCTACTTTTCCTTTGAAATACAAACGCAAAGTTTTCACTATAGGCAAGATATCTCTTTATATCCAATTCAGCTTTTCCTTTTCTTGTGAACGATCGATTACGTATCGTCCACAATGTTGACCGATTTCATAGTTCACTTGCCTCGTGGTTTGTGGTAAAAACTCGCTTAGCGACCACGGGCACTAAGCGAAGTTTGCAAAAAGCAAGGTTTCGCCTGTGCTTCGCCGCCGGGACTCCGTGCCACCTTGTTTTTTACCATTTTTTAATCTTTTTTACGTTTTTCGCGGAAGCTCTTGTGCCGAAACAATGAATTTGTGCGGCGTGTTTATATTCAGGCCGTATTTCAGTGAGCTTTTGTGTTTCCTTTTTCTCTTTCCATGTTCTCTTTTAGTGTTACCTATTAGGGAAGCTAGATTAGAATTTTGAAGTATTTATGAATTCTTTTCGTGTTGTTTTTTCATTTCCTTTTAACACTTTTCTGTTTAACTTTATACCTACATTTATTTTATTCGTATGTGTGGATATCGGGCTGTAAAATCATACTACAACATTGAAATTCGTTTCGTTTCCTCTCTTCAAACGTCATGTTTTCCAAAGCGTTTTTGAACGCAATCTTTGGATTGAGAGAGAATAGTACAGGGCCCGTGTAAGCAGCGTATTGACAAAATAATACTTGTATTTTGATTAATTTCAGTTTTTTTGCCATAAACCCGTTTATGCATAAGTTACCCTTGTTGTGATTCGCTAACTAGGTAATAGGTTTAAGAATAATACCTGATATATTTCTTCCCTCTTTAATCTCTATTCATCATTGCGGAAACTTAAAGTAACACACATACGTTCGAAATATGTAGGTTAATTATTTATTTACTTTCAAAAGTCACAGTCACAGTATTTCAAACAAGCTAAAACCCAAATTTAAACTCTACTTAATGAGCAAACTTGTCTCAAACAATCCTATACATTTAGTTTGGAACCAGAAATATAAACCCTGTTAATCACCTTGTCATAATTTCAACGCTTCAGTCTGACGGAGTTTCGCGGCAGTCCAAACTAATGCCGCCTCTAGCGCAGCGCCAACGTGAGTGGCTAACGCTCCACGTGTAACCAGTATACGCTCCACAAGCCAATAAAGACATATGTGCGGTTGCTAATCTAACCCACTTACACCCTTTTAGAACGCCAACGGGGCAATTCCATACTTTCACAAGCGTATAACATATAACCGCGCGCTTGCAAAATCAACTTTACCCCGTTCCCGTAAAGCTCAATTTTGAATCGATCAAAGAAGAGTCTATGACGTTATAGAATGCGGTTATTCTTAAAACTCCGATTCAGTATCACTCGATAATTTATATCGCGCATCATCCGCTCGTATATTTAATAGGTACGTTATGTTAAAGAGTCGCGTTACGATACTGAATCTAAGCGGATAAGGAAAACGAAACAAATGTGAAATAAAATGAACGTCCTATTTCAGAGGCGTAAAAAGGTGGATTCTTATTAACATTTTCCTCGTAATATGAGGATAGGAATTTCGCAATCTATTCGATTTATTATTTCAATGGCATTGAAAAAGCTTAAAAGGAGCAAATAAATATTAATATTTATATTACGTTATGATACCTATTCATAATCACAAGTTCAGCAAAAATGTATTCAATAATAAACTGGTAGATATCTACCAGTTACTATATAGCTACCAGTAGCTATATAGCTATAGGCACTAATGATATTGCGACAAGTGCGAAATGCCAGACTATTATATTACGTCATAATTTGACAAATCGCAGACATATGAACTTATCAAACACTCGACGCGACGCGGAACCGTATAAAAGATTTACCGAACACCGTTCGTATAGAGAGGGTAACGCACGCGCGAGCGACAAAAAGCCGAGATAAAAACGAGGAGAACGCGAATCGCCGTGTCTAACTAATCTCGGTACAGTGACCCGCGGATCCGCGTTTCACCGGCTTGAGAATAGGCTTCCGTTGACCTTTGCCCTTTCAGCGCCCTTTGCCTTGATTACTATTCCGTGTGCCAATTCTAAAGGCATCAAGTTTATTGAATCTCGAGTACACTTAGACCTTTTTAGACTGTGTGTGAAGAGCTTGCCCTAATTGTCTTAGGACTTTATTATCTTAACCTGTACGGCTTTTCTAATCTTCTAACATTTTATTCTCAGGTTTGGATTTTTCTGGAGTAAAGTATAGTACGATATGTGCACTTGTGGAGTAAAATTTAGGTTATGAGAGGGAATCATCAGGGTGAATTTCTAATAGCCAGTTTAAGGGAAATTGACTTACCTATTATTTAAAAGTAACAATCAAAATATCTTACACTTAATATTGTCTTCCGTTTCCGCGATATCATTCTTTGTAATAAAACAGACTGATTAAATCGCATATATTAGGTACTTCAACGTCCCGTACCTTTGCACTTATAAACGTGGGATTCATTCCTATTTAGAGCCTTATCACACATTGCGATTTGCGAGCGAGCTGCGGGCGAGTTAGAAGCGAAGTTCCATACAAATGTCGCTCGCGGCGAACTCGCTGCGACTGGTTTTGTATGGAGACTCGCCCGCAAATCGCAAGTGTGATAAGGCCCTTAAGCAAAGCCGTATCAACATATTTTTTATCTCGCATTAATTAATTTTGACATAATCTCCACAATCTTATTACTCTTCTAGGAACTTCGCACTGTTAGCACTGCGATAGCTACGTAATGAAACTGGTAAGGGATTCGTGTTATAAGAAATATTACCTAGATTAATTGTTTTATTTTCTTTTTATAGCTCCTGTCTAATAATTAATTACCATTGCTAATTGTACCTATGGGGACAACAGTTTTCCAATAGCAAAGTTAAGTTGTCTGTGTGTCTCTCAATATAGTTTATCTTGAACTATTTCCGTAGATACTACCAGTTTGTACGGAACACTCGGTGGGCGAGTCCGATTCGCACTTGACCGACTTTTTTTTAGATTTTCTAATTTGGAGACTGATATTAAGACGTCTTAAGTTAATATCGCACCACTTTTCTATTAGGTAAGGTAAGGCTCTAATTTTAAGTTACAGATCGCTCGATATTTTTAAATTTCATTATATTCCTATTGAAAGAACAACCGCAACTTATATCAGTGTATTCTCGATATTATCGCCACTGGAAGACATTTCTAAAAATACTCTAATATCTCATTAGCGGTGAAATACTTCGCTATTCGTTTACCCCCTTCCCATGAATCTTCTGATTTACTAAGTAAAGTGAGTTCTTTTGGGTATACCCGAAAGAACTACTTACTTTATTGTATACGATAAACCGCCCGAAAGTCATAAAAGGCCCGATATCAAAAGCTTACTTTTCTCATAGATATCCTGTTTTGTGTTGGTAAATTATTCGCACTAGTATCATTATGCCGTGCCGTTGCCCCGAGTAGGCAGGGTCGTCGACCGCCGCTTGCCCCAAAAGAGAAATACCGAATCTACAGTGTGTTACCGGTATGCGGGCTTTTATTAAAACTGATAATAATATGCTTCATTAACAATCGTTTGCAAGTATTAGCAAATCCTAATTATGCGAATTAACTGCACAATTCAATTTCCTAAATCCGCACTTTAAATGAAGTAGGTGTACTACGTAATTATCGTTATTCATATCGCTGATGCACTTCGTACAAGGCATGTCGTGGTACGGAGGTGAAAAGTTGAGAAAAACAATCCCACAATTAATGCCGTCCTTATCATTACGTTTATGTATGGAGTTTTTTACACAGCTTAAAGAGTTTTTTCTAAAATTTGACATGACAATTACAAAAGTATTGACATTGGCTTGTCAAATTACAAAACAAACATTTATTTGCAAAACTGATATTTTTTGCGTTAAAATGGCTAAAGACACATGTGAATTATCTGACATGATTTGTGCGACACGTGGAAATGTTCCTCAAGCCTTGAGACTTTATCGAGAGTGGTTTCGAAATCAGCGGCATCCACATAATCTTCGTTTTATAACAATGGCTGTCCAGCGAGGTCCAGAGAATGCATGGTCCTATCTGGTTAGTCTGAAAGGCCTATAAACGGCATTGTGCACGTACAACTTGAAGAAAGGATTCTCGATCACTTCAAACAGGTCCAAATGTCTAGTACTCGTATTGCTTTTTAAGTTTTATTTTATTAGTGTTGTTTTTCCGTAGTTTTCTTAAGTGTAGCAATCCTGTATCTCTAATTGTTGAAATAGGTAGATGCAGGCATTTATCTTGATGTCTTCGTTATAAACATAGAATGAAGGGCTGGCATTTACATCTAATTGTCAATTTAGTACTTTGCTGTACATTGCTTGCAATTAAAATTTTGTTAGAAAATTTATGAAATCGGAATTTTAGTCGATGAATTAAATGAAGGTCATGGTTAGGTTAAGAAACAACGTTACTTTACCCTACTTTAAAAAAAGCCTGCTTGCTAGTAACGCACTGTATATACTTTGCGTCATTATTCAATGAAGTTTACTCGTGAAACTGATTTTATGAGCGTTCTATTAGATTAGTTTTGTTATTACAAGGTTTTATTTAACTTGTCTTACTTATTGGTTTCTGCGTTTGTTGGTTAGTATTTTGGGTCAAATTTTGCTACATTTAACACAACTTTTGGTGGTTGGATTTAAAATAGTACATTACACAGCTAGGGTGGTAATACAAAGAAAGGCCGAGATCACAAATGTTTGCGGCCCGAGCTGCAAGCGTATAATTTTATGTCTACACTTGGCCAGAAAGCGGCTTTTTCCGTACGCGTAGCGTCATTCTAAAATATGTTACACGTATAAGTCCCCCACTTCGATTTTAATCAAACATAAGTTCGAGAACGGTAAAAGTTTTAATATAAAAACTAAGACACGTGAAAACAAATCATTCCAGACCAGACAATAAACCCCGCTCACACGAGTAAATAGAGCAATTCTACCAACTTTTACAAATTTAACATGCATTGTAATGTTATTGGGTAAAGGTTTCGGTCACGCTCCGGAGCCCGTGGGAACTCTCCAACACCGTTACAAAAAAACACTTACAACTTGGTGTAACAAAAGCCACCTGTACCTACTATAATGTAACTTTCTGAAACTCTTATCTAGGTTAATTGTATAAACATAATCTTAACCTTAAATCTATGCGTATAAATTTGATATTCCAACTTACCTAAAGGCATTGTAATGAGCTATCGTGGTTTATCCTTTTATGTATATTAAGGAATCAAGAGATGCTTATTGGTGTTTAATTGACATAATAAGACATGCATAATGAGATAATAATGTAAGTTATTAAGACTATCTATCTAAAAAAAAACAATTTTAATACAAATCTCGAGACCTTCCGAGATTTGTATCAAAATTTTTTTTTAGATAGATAATATCACAATTTTCAAGGTATTATTGTTATATGCATGAAATGTAACAAATAAATATAGTGTTAGTGAGCGAGCGGTTTAATCTAAGAAACAAAATATGTTGTTGAAATTAAATATACTAAAATATACTGTATGTAATTATGTGCACTTAGTATAGACGTATCTGACAAAGTCATGTGTTTTTGATATATTAGCTAGTAACTTGCAATCATCTATTGAAACTGCATCTATTAGATTAATTGTCACGCTTCACGCTTAATAATAACCCAGTGTTAGACTCTGAGCAATTTTATTTAAAAATTTATGGACTATATTTATTGGTAGAATCGTAAGGATATTTACTTTGTACAGTTGCACCGTAACAGACGTAAATGCAAAATGTTTTGAACTTTACGGGCCGGTGTCAATAAATTTTATTATTACAAGACATCTTGAGACTATTTTATATTTATGCAATCGTCTGTCCATGTAAGGTCCAAGACGAATTGTACATATTTTAATTTAACACTCAATGAAATACGTTATCTAAAAAACAAATTATTCATTTGCTCTCCATGACAGTGACAGCAATTCGCTTCTGATTAACCAACTTACATTCATCACACGTAATAAAATTGGCAATCGATCAATTCGTTTATTACAAATGATATTGATTTATGCAATATCAAATGGTCTGATCTGCGGTGTCCACTAATGCTCTGAATAAAGAACTGGCCCTAAGGCAAGCCCGCGGTGGTCTGTTGCCACCGACTGACCATTCTTGACCTGCTGGTAAAACAGGTTATAACAGCAATTAATTAAAAGTAATATCTACTATATGACAAATCTCATAAGACTGAATTTAATACTACGTAAATATGTTAAATAGGACGTTTTTATTCCACGACACGCATTATTTAGTTTCGAAACTGGGCCGATATTCAACTGTCAAAACTGAAAGGCATTTCGATTGAAGATCGCTGACAGTCATCAATAAACACTGCGTCGGGTTCAAAATAAAACCTAAATTTGTTCAATTAACGATTGTTTTGCTACCACGAGATACAGATCTTAAACGGGCCACTTTAGGATCTTATTGAAATACCGTGAATCAATATTCCCGCCGCGACTCACTTAAATAGCTTAGATGTCGAGATATGGCTGCAATTCCGATAGCCGAGGCGATCCTGTTTTTGCCGAAGCCGTGTTAATTTAAAAAAGTTGACGACATCGGGGTTTAATTAACGTTTTATTAATATTCTTAAAACGGATCGGTCAAATTACCCCGCTAGATGGAGCGCGGCGCTTTTTGCGGCGAACCTAATTGCGCTCTCGGTGTCGCTAATTGAACGGTTAGCTATACAACTCGAGTGCTTTAAAAGAGCTTATACCTCTAGTAACTTGTATAGAGATACGTCCTTCTACTGTGTACCTGATACCCTGCTAGTGCCAAAAGATCATATGTTCGTACTATTTTTTGAGAATGTTTGACTTTTTAGTATGGCGTAACGCAAACTGGTAGGCCGCCGTGTTTGCTGAGCGATTATGTGGTTATTATGCGTCTGTTTCGTTTTTCTAACGCATACAGAATAATGATTTGTCCTTGAAGGAGTGAAATCTGTTGCAGGAATTATGCCCTGAAAGGTTTAATGTCGAGTATTCTACAATAAGTACAATGAATATTGCGTACCTAGTAATTTTTATAAAATATGTATTTATGTGTGGAGGATTCTTTATTTGAGAACTATAAAATGTGTGGCTCCCTGTTTAAATAATAGGCAAGTCGGTGGAAATCGAGACATTATATCTCAAAACTTTTTTGTAGTAGAAGAACTGCGTTGCGAGACTTGCATCTTTTTACGTGTAATGTTTTTGATGAGATCTCATTTCTTTTTGTAATTGTTCTTTATTTATTTCATTCCAATCCATTCTATTTCCAATTTGAACTACAAAACTAACTTTGTAATCGCATGTATTTGTATAGGATTACAGTACATAGTAAATTGCAATATTTTTATGTTTTGGAGGACTTGATAGGCTAAAAACAAACTATGTTTAAAATTTGGAGCTTGTGGGTCTGCTAAAAGTACCTTAGAATTATGATGATCATCAATCAGTGAGTCAGTGACAAAACTAAGGAACTTTGACATGCAATAGTTCTTAAACTACACGTTAAAATTGAATGTTGTTGAGAACATACTTAAGTCTTATTGTGCCCTATATATCCCTGAAACTTCAGGGTTCTAACTTTAGCCAGCACAAAATTACAGGAGGTTGAAAATGGCCTGAATGGCGTGCCTTTGTTTTGCTCGACTTGGTGGGGGCACTGCCGTGCCCCCAGATGATAATCTACAGTATCTACACCAAAAGGTTAATGGTAAACATAAGAATAATGCTTAAAATAGTGTAGCTGGGGCGCGAATAAACGCGAGGAATTGTTAATAAAGACTCATTTCGAGTGTACGCTCAGTATTCATGTATTATGTATACAATTAGTTCGTACTTATTTTTAATTAAAAACACAAGCCGTAGAGTAGTACGCAGTAAATGGCCCTCGCCGGCAGTTCGCTGTTTACCGCCGCGGCCGCGAAAACGCAAACGTATTACATGTTTACGAGTTTATGACTGGAAAACGCAATAAAAACTCCATTATTGTCTATAATGTGTTGGCACTATTGCGCGGGATATATTCCTAGAACCGTTCTTTACTATGGTGCTCGTCCTAATTATTACTACTTAGGTATAGAAATAATCCAATTCACCCACATGCTAAATATTTTCGTGAAACAGTAATATTAGTAGGTACTTTGACTAATTTAACGTTTCAAATTGGATATTTTCCTCGATTTTAAATCAGTTTCAAGCTTGGTACCTAAATACATTTTGAACAGCTCTAAATGTGACAAAAGTTATTTGGAGACTAAATCTTGAAATAAACTAAACGAAATATTTAATAAATTATATACCAACATTCTTGCCATTCAATACTAAAGCGAAATTGTAGCCGAAATTTAATATGCCGAGGTCATCGCGCTAGCTTTGGCGAGATTAAAAGATTCGCAGACAGAAAACAACGAACCTCACCTATGTCAGTTTGTCACTTGCAACCAAACGGACAAAACCTATAATACAATCCGTCCCGTACTGTCCGTAGTTACAATGGAACCGGTAAATAAATAAATAAGTGCAAAAAGCTGTTTCAGAAATAGCCCCCGTATGTAGGATAGCAGCTGCGTTCTCAAGGCAAACTGCCCGCTTCTTTAGGCCACGTTTTGCAACGCAAATTGAGATTTTTTTTATTTTTTCCTACTAAAAGTGACTCGAGCTCGGCCTAGTGTAAAGTTTCAACCGTTCGAGTGCCGGCAATGAAGGCTCGATTCGAATTTCGAAGCCTTCATTTGTCTTTGCAAGGAAAGTCAGCTGAAAAACACTGACCATTGTGGAAATTAATTTGAACTCCTTTGGAAGCTTATTTTACTCTTCTATTGCTTCATAACTGAATTATGTTAGTACAGTACATTACACAACTAGGGTGGTAAAACAAAGTAAGGCCGAGATCGCAGATGTTTGCAGCCCGAGCTACCAGCGAGGGACGTAAATATGCGATCGAGGGCTCCCGTGTTGTGTACATATTTTTTCTCAAACATGGTACGAAATGTTGACATTACGTGTCTAATAATAGGCCACAAAGTACCTCGTTTCCGGTGCGGCTTGACACTTGGCACATAATGGAATTTCATACTTAAGGCCGGCAATGTATTTTTTTTTAATTTCCATTCCACATTTATTTGGGCCACAGCATCACGGCATTCAGCCATTAAAAAAACAAAAAACGATGTTTGCTATATTTTGCAGTTTTATTTATTTAAAATTGACATGATCATAACAAATAACACATTATAAACAATTTTAAATTGCAATTTTAACTACACGAATACACATTTAAAATATTTAATCTGAATATTCGCGGTAAAAATGTAAACTGAAACGGCTTTTGGACCGAACGTAACTTGACATTTGCATTGTCTATGGATATAATATGTCACTAATGTCACTTTCTGACAGCAAGTTTCTGTTATAAAATATTATTCAGGTTAAGTGAGTACTAATAAGTAAGTTTATTTATTTCATTGCATATTTGAGAAAAGCACTATACATCGGCGGGAAATAAGGGGTTGCCGGCCGAGTATATATAGCTGGCCGAGCGAAGCGAGGCCAGATAGTTACGAGGCCGGCAACCCCATTTCCCGCCGAGGTATGTATAGTGTTTTTCTCAAATATGCAATAAAATAAATAAACTTACTAATATCCTTACTTAAACTTTCTATCTGAAAGTGACGTTAGTGACACTGACATATTATATCCAAATGCAAATGTCACGTTCGGAAACCATATTCAAGCAAAAGCTGTTTCAGTTTACATTTTTACCGCGAATATTTAGATGTTATATTTTAAATGTGTATTCTTGTGGTTTAGTATGCAATTCATAATAATTGGAAATTGTTTATAATGTGTTATTTGTTATGTTCATGTCAATTTTAAATAAATAAAACTGCAAAATATAGCAAAAATCGTTTTTTGTTTTTTTTAATGCCGTGATGCTGTGGCCCAAATTAATGTGGAATGGAAATAAAAAAAAAATGCCGACAATGTAAGTATGAAATTCCATTACGTGCCAAGTGTCAAGCCGCACCGGAAACGAGGTACTTTGCGGCCTATTTTTAGACATGTAATGTCAACATTTCATGCCATGTTTGAGAAAAATATATTTTCGAAGAGCAACTGATATTTCGAAATAACCAAAGAACACGTCAATAAATTCGACATAACTCCGCCTATGTGACATTTGTGTGGACTGTGGAGCAAGTGAATGGTCGAGGCGTAACTAAATTATTAGGCCAACATTCATGATAATTACGTGAGTGCGTAATTAATGAGGTGCCCTTAAAATTCAAACAACGGCCGCTTTTAACTGTGGTCCTTTGCCTTATTTCACCTGCTTGGTTTTTTAACCTCGTATCTCGCTCAGTAATCTAATTGCAAAAGGAAATTTAATGGAAACAAAATTAAGTTCACATTTCGATAACGACTAATAAAAGCAGTCGATTTGTATAATTGCAAATGCACCTGTGTCCGCTATCACTGTCTATAACGTTCATCTCGACGTAAAGCTATCTCCTTTCTCACGTATCGCGTATTTTATAGCTTACCTTACTGATTTTTATCGAAACTATCAAGTGCGGCAAAGATCATTTAATGCGAATTTATAAATATGCGTATATTTTATCGTGATTGATTTTAATGATGTAACAGATAAGTTTAGAAATAATGCGAATGTAAAATATATGGTCTCACTGTCATTATGTTTATATCCGATAAAATATATCTACTGTATTGCAGTAGCAATGACATACATCACTTTTTATCGTTAAATGTCACACGAAATCTATACAGGAGCCTAAGAATTATGAAGCGTGCCACTAGATTTATTGTACCAAGTTTAATTCGAAGAAGGAAAACGGATAAAATAATTGTAAGAGAACGTGGGACCGGGCGACCAATTACCCGTGCCCTTTAAACAATTTAAACTCGAGATTAAGATGGTATTTCACGATATACAACGATACGATATATTGTTCGCAATCGATATCGTTTATTAATATGCAAATGCCGATAAATAACGAGTAAGTGATTGCCAATTTGTTATTTATGGCGCGCGGATATGTGAATGGAATATAAATCCTAAAGTCTTTGATATTGTTACGATTGTTATGCTTAGTCGAGTTTGTTTTAGGGTAACCTTTACAAACAACTTTCATGGCGTAGATAACATACGTTGATAATCGACATATGACGTATATCGGGAGATCGCCTTTGTACATATAGGTACCTTTATTTTGTAACCCTGTGCTTGTATTATTTTGTGCAATAAAGAGTTTACATACTACATACATACATATAGAAACTGGGATGGCGTTTGTGTATTTAGGAACACAGAAAAATATTAACAGAAAACCTACTAATTAGGTATATTGCATTTGTAGAAATTATATACAGGGTGGGAGGGACTATACCGACATACTTTAGCCATGAATTCCTGGTGGTGTGACGAGTAAATAATGTTATATCAACATGGGTCGAATATTGTCAATTTACATTAACAGTCTTATGGAATAAAAAAAAAATCAGTAAATTCAGCCCCTCGTTATAAACATGTCCTTACTGGAGGAAAAGTTATCAAAAAGAAAAAAAAGCTAAAATGGAAACGAAAGGTCAATTTTTTGGCCTCGTAGTCGCTTACCATCAAATACTGCGAAGGTTAATTGCTGTTTAGTTAAAGGATTTAAAAAAATTAGTAAAACTATCTTAGTCACATTTATTAGGGCTTGTTACACACTTGGGAGTTTTCATTTAAAAAATAATGAATATCTCTGAAAGTAAGCGTTTTTCGACTATACATCACATAACTTTTTTTACTCCTAATAGTTGTTAGAATCTATAGTTAAAGTTTGTCGGTATAGTCCCTCCCACCCTGTATATGCCCCAATCAAATTAAACTGTAGACATACATAGATACATGTATACATACATACATAACGTGACGTTATGGACGCATTCGTATCTCTGAAGATTGTATGATTTTTGCCTTTTTCAAATCGGAAGTCCTGACACAAAAATAGAAATGCTATAAATTTTCCTTTGACTATCTTTGAATGGAATCGTAATACCTCAATAAATGAAACTTATTTCAATGCGGTTCTATTTGTTTGAAAGCAGGTTTATTTACGGTAGTTTTCAGCAATATTTTCCAAAAAATCTGCTTATTAACAATAAGTTATTTTTTCGGTTTACGAATTAAAGCGGTTCTTTTCGCGATTACGAATTAAAACTAATTGTACTTGACAATTATATTAACACGATCTAAATTTAAAATTCAAATAGGCTATAAAAAAGGCATTTTAACATTTTTAACAAATAATTACGAATTGTCAGGAAAATAAACACAATGCTGCGGGAAAAAACTGACAAGATAGATAACGAACAGAGGCGGCAAGTGGGAGACCAACTGTGCCGCCCCCGCCCCGTAACGGTACTTTAATCATAATCAACGTACACTATGTACAGTACTTAGGTACTTTCGTTATTTGTTACTTTACTGCTGTGGTTACGGTACTGCTTTAGTTAATCTATACTGGGATAAAAACCTTAACTGGTATAACTTTGTAAACAATAAAACGAAAAAGATTTATAAGAATGCTTAGGAAAGTTCATATCGAGTGCTTTCCTATTACCCCACGAAATCTGATAAAACTATTGAAAGTTAAAAATAATTATTTTATCAGATCATGCGGGGCTTAAACATTAAACTACATTGTTTTGAGCCATTAATATTATATAGGAATATAATGTAACTTATTTTATTCTTATTCTTCTACTGTCTATGCCACTATCTATTACAGTATCGGCAATATTGTAAAACAAAATTTCCACCACTCTCATAAAAACCGGGTCAAACAACCGAAAACGGGCTACGAGCTCGTTGCGACCGGAAGTGGTTCTGACCGCAAACTTTTATCTACGAGTGCTGGGGGACTATTATTAAAACACACGAAACCGTATCGCCACCGCATCCGCGCTCAACAGTTGGATCGTGACGTTTGAAACTAGAGAACTAAACTAAACTATTGAAGTTTCGGCGAGATAATACGCGCGGCGGCTTTTTGTGCAAACGAAACTCTTTCAACTCTACACTATATTGTGACATACGAGTAGAGTGCAAATGTTGATGCGAGTCAAGTGGCCCGGGAGACTATTACTAAACCACGTGAGCCGTGAAACCATAAACCTACCACATCCTTAGTCAAAGGGTGGAAAGTTTGTAACACGAGAAACAAATATCTTTGTTAAACTTTCAGCAAGACATTTTATGCAACAATATTGTATGTATTATCAATACTACATAAATCTATATCAAAGTGCGGTTATGCTTATAATACTTTAAATTTATAAGGAAATACGGTTAATACTGAGGCCCGAAGCAGAGTTTCTGAAATTTGTTGACATACTCTGGAGAGCTTCTGTATATTTATTTTATTTTATTTTGAAGCCCACCATTAACCAAGTGCATTTACAAACGCTGTGCGTTACTTACTATAAATATGTAAAAATGTATGTTTGTGATATTCAATTAGTTAATTGTTGCGTATTTTTGTCCCCAGGATACTACCAGCCTGCGGGCCCACTGATCAAGGAGTCTGGAGGCGAGACAGAGCGCGCGCTCACGAGGTACCACCCGCCGCCACACTACCACGCCCCACACCCACCGGTGAGTTACACTTCCAAATTACCACAGATTAGTTTTCAACCGAAACTAGAGGTCCTAGTCTCGGCCGAAACCGAAACGAAACTTCCATATAAAGTAATGTTTTCGTGGGAAGAAATGATAATCATTCAGTATCTGATATTTGAAGATTTTGAAGTAATAAGTTATAATGGATATAACATGTGATCACTTCTTATTTCAAATAAATGATTTGTGATTTTTGAAATAAAGACTGTCCGATCGCAGCGCCATACCTCTCCAATTCAGTTTTGGTTACGGCCGTCGTTTCGGCTCGATGGCAGCCGAACCGAAACCGAAACCCGTCTTTTAGCCGAAACTACGACGCTACAACAGATATGATAGCGGATACTAGAGAGCACACAGCGTTCACGCGCTCTATCTATAGAGAAGCTCTTGAAGGCAAAATACATATCGCGTCTATATTTATAGATTTGTAAAGCCTCTGGCTCGACCGTCCTGCCGGTGGAGAGTATACCTGTACCTCTAGCTAGCATAACGAGGCGCGACTTCGCTTGTCGCGCGACAGAGCATGCCCTGTCGCTGTCACACTGTATTGAGTGGAAATGGAAAGGTAGTACTTGTCGGACGACAAAGCGTCGCGTGTCACAGTTCTGCTAGAGGTACTGATCTGTGCCAGATAAGCTAGAAGCCAGAAAAAATAAGCTAGATGATGACGTAATGGCGACTTCTTATGATCAAATATGTGTTATACTGCGATATAGTATGTTTACAGGCAGTGAAAAATGTAAAGTACCATTTGCTTTCGGTGGAACGCTAATAAACACGTCTAACCCTCACTTATGTTTCAATGAAGGACCTTGACGAATATAGACAATCATCTCATCATCATCATTTCAACCTTGAGACGTTAACTGCTGACAATAGGTCTCCCCCAAATTTCTGTTTCTGTGATTACCCTTCACTAAAAGCAGTATGCAGCGGTATCTAAGTTAGGAAATTTGTACACTCATGGACTTTAACTGTTGAGCCATTTATGTTCCGTTGTGTCATAGATTGTGTATTACACGACAAAGTTAGACTGAACCCTAAATGGCTTAACAATTAAAGTCCGTGACCGTACGGTACCATAGAGACGCTTGCACTATTTTTGTAAGTAAATTCTCTTAGGGCTTGCAGGGTCTCATATTGTAATTAATAGGGTAACTAAGTATAATATGTATCTACCATTTGTGATTTTGATTTGCATTAAAAGTTATCTGAATCTTAATCTAATCGAAGTTGTATAAAAAATCCTAAGCTTCAATACCACAATATATGCTATTCATTCGCTGTACATACCACCCAAAAATTATCACCGAACTATTCTGGAAGGCTTTTCAAGGAAGCACTCCCACTGCACATCCGATAGCTGTCAGTGGTTAGTGACTCCGAAATCAGTGGAAAAAAAAACCAAAGCGACTCAAAACTCGTATCAGCAAAGCATAGCCCGCGTCGCCGGCGAGCGGCGAGTGTCGCTTTATCTATTCTGTGGTGTCGCGCGCTTTGAGAATAATCCCCTGATAAGTTAAATGCGTTTTAAGTGCCGTTTTGTCGCATTTGGTTGCCTGTGCCCAGTTTACAATGTTTATGTTTTAGCCGAGAACAAGTTACAAGTTTTACGCAATAATTTGCTTCCCAGCCCTTATTTAGATTTTTTCTGGTAAAAGAAGAACGGAAGAGTCGAATGCAGACATTAATTAAAATAGTTATGACTGTCTGTTGTCGATCGTGAACGGAATCCTGCTATATCACCTTCGATTATCTTTATATTTAAACGATATAACAGTATCTGCATACACAAGTAATAATGCCCAGTCATTTCTTACAATAAGTTTAATTTGGACGTCACTCAAATAATAATAATAAATGATATCCATAGAACATCCAGACGACTTCGAGAGAGAGATCATCGTCTGGGACAAGCTCGATTTGTGTAAGATTGTCGCCCGATATTTATTATTTATTTTTTTACGATATACAATATATTAAAACCCAGTTTTATCTAAATTACTTATTATCGTCAACGGAACTCTGTGACTTCAAGATCGATAATAGGTCATAGGTTCATACGTCACAAAACGGCTGTGACGTTGTTAACACCGTAGACCTACACACTCCGCGCCTCGGGATGACGTGTGGAACTGACATACTGGAAAGTACGTCATATCATAAAGCAGCAATTTATTTTGGCAAGCTTTTTAGCTGACGTTAGTCGTTTATAAAGTCAAGTCATATCAAGTTCCCTCGGTTTCAGTTTAGAACAAAGACGGCTGACGGAAAATATAAAATAAAATGTATTATAGTTCACACCGGATAACAATAGACTTTAAGAGGGACACAGAAGCAGGGATTCTAAACATTTTCTGTAAAGTTACAATACTTAATAGTATTTAATTTAAAATTTTAACACTATTTGTTTTGTTAAAACATGTCACCTTTTGCACAGCCCCACAGAATCAGTCATATCGAACGTTACAAGTGACTATTCACCAATTACTTAAGAATAATAATAAATAAACTATAACAGTGATACTAAATAATTAAAAGAACTTACGAATTCGACATCATTATTTGTACAAGCGACCCGCCCCGGCTTTTCGCGGGTGCAATGCTGATACTAAATGCATGTATTATACATATAAACCTTCCTCTTGAATCGCTCTATCTATTAAAATAAACCGCATCAAAATCCCGGCAAATGGGACTATTTTTTTTATTATTTACAAATTCTGAGGTAAAAAGTAGCAAAAAGCATGGATGAATAAATTAGACGAAAGTATTGATGTCATCAATATTTTATTTTTGAGCATCTATTTTAGAGATGTAATTTATTGGACGTCAGCATAAAACTGGCACTATAAATAACCTTTTTTTTCTTCTGTCTATTCTTACCCGGAAAAGACTGGATACATTTAACAATAAAATATATAGAACAGTAATAATTGAAGTTTTTATTTCAAAAAAAGGTTTCGCTTCACAATATTTTTGTTTATATGTAGGAAGGTATCCTAATTATTGCATATCGTTCTTAGACGCATTATGAAGAATCGGAGATAACTTAAATATACGTAGTTGAACATTACGTAATTTAAATTAAATATATTTTCTTCCTCTCATAGTCACAGACAAGATTTGTCGAAAGTAATAAAAAAATATTATTGTATCTATTATGCGTGTAAAGGCGCCCATTAATATACACAAACACTCTGACGATAATATGTAAGCGATATGCTCAACAGCGGGTCAAATCGTTTTCCGGCACCAAAACACCATAACCATTTATCGAAATCGTTAAAACCATTTCTGATAAAACCATTACACAAACAAGAACTTTATAAGTATACTAACTCTTTATGATCATTGTTATTAAGATTCTAACTCGAAAATGAATGATATTGTTTTATTTTTATAAATAAAATGAACTTTAACTTGCAAAGGCATTTTAAAAGCAGAACGGACTACATAGAAAAATATTTTTTAGGCCAACACCACACTCAAAAAGTTTTTACGTACCGAATACCCATAATAGAACGGAAAAAAATATCTTATACCTCAACCTTATTAAATGTCACTTCGACTGTACCCAGTTACAATATTTTTAAAGACTGTAGTTTTTATACATATAAACTTAAAAAAAACTGATTTGAAAATGCCTGAATAGCAGCACTAGTGACGACAGTGCGATTTTAAAAGTCGATGTCACATCAACCTATCCACGCATTTATCATTTGTAATGTGCTACTTAAATTAACCTTTTTCTCGTTGTCTGGTATCCGAACAAATCGAGAAAAAGAGCATTATTTAAGTATTAAGAAATAATGAAAGCTTAAAACGAGAGTTGCATCATTGCATTCCTCGTCGATTTAGCGAAACCTTACAAATGGAACCAAACCCCAGCGCCACCTGTTAACAAAGCGCGCTATTAATTACGAAAATTAACATTACACACAAAGTCAATTAACGTCCGAAAAGCCCAGGCCTCCCCGAGGAGCCGCATCTCCGAACAAATAGAGCCGACGGGCAGGTTTACGGATTAAAACCTACGGATTAAATTGTCGACGGCCCACTGCGTGCACCACATGTAATATAATCAGTACCTTGGATTCATATAAACGTCAATTACGTATCCAATAAGCGAAAGCGAAGGTAATTAGGTACTTACTGAGCTTTTGTCTTAACAGCAAGAAGAGTTTCCTTGGAACTAGGACCCAATTATCATTATCTTGAAATCCATTACTAGATTCCATCATGTTTCAGTCAAGTTGGTTACATTTCTTTACCGTTAAGTATCGCGGGTCTGCAATCTGTATGCGATGCGTTGGTAATAGTGGCCGACCGAAACTAGTTTTCACAGCCGAAATCGAATTTCGGCTTTGATCTCAGTTTCGGCCGAGACCAGAACCGAAACTGCCATATAAGGTCATGTTTTCGTGGAAAGATAAAAAATGTCAATCATAATTTGTTTTCTTCGTTTTTAAATAACATATTAATCACTTAGTCTCTGATATTTAGAGTAATCATTAATATAACATATTGTATCTTCTTATTTCAAATAAATTATCTGTGTTTTTTGAAATAAAGATTGTCCGATCGTAGTACGAACCACTCAAATTAAGATTCTTACCTTTAAGAACTTTACCGAAACTAGGCCAAAACCGAAACCGAAATTTCGGTCGGACTCTACTTAGACTTAATTTTGAAGCGAAACCGTGCTAACGGTTGCATGAGTCGAGATGCTGTTTATGTTCACTGTGACGTGGCTTTCAACAGTTTCAATGTAATAAGGCTTATGTTATCGTTTCCAATTAATGGCCGATATCTAATTAAATTTAACACGTTTATTCGTAAATGGCATGGTGGAGAGGTAATTCCGATATGTGTATTAATTTGTGCATCAATATTTAAATGCGAATTTACTGTGCTAATTAATATTGGTATGGGTTTCAGTATTTTCATTATGCGCTTTCAAGAATTTTGATCATCTATAGTTGAACCCAAGAAAGCTCTCCACACTATTTGCGTATTTGGTATCGGTTTCAGTGTTTTTATTATGCGCTTTCAAGAATTTTGATCAACTATACCCCACCCACCTGAACCCACGAAAGCTCTCCACACTATTTGCATTTGTATTTGTAATGAAGCTTTTAAATAACTTAAGCTGACCTGGCCAGTTGGTGAGAACAAAGCAAGTAGTATATGCCAAAATAATTGGTCCAATATCTGGCTCTTTTCTTGGTCTTTTTTTGAACTTATCTGGCTGATTTTTGGCGCCTACCCATTAACCGTTTCGGCCATTTGTCACTTTTCAAACAGATGGTATCTCTCATTTTTTCTCGAAGAGCTTTAGGTTGAATTTGTCATTATGATACATACGTATATATGAGGAATATAATAATGGATATATATGATAATGCTTCATTAATGTCATTATTGTTAAAACTAGAGTACCTACCTAGCAGTGGCGTGGCGTCAAATATATTCTTTGTAAAGCCGGAGCTGATTTGGATTACTTTTTCTTCAGGAGTAATAGATACTCCGGTCATATGCTTTAAAATGGGCAAGCCGGTGGGAATCGGGTTCTATGGACGCCACGCCAGAGCTACCTAGTCATAATCAGTGGCGTGCACTCCATAAAGCCAAAAAGATACTGCCTACCCTATACAATTTTCCCTAGTAAGGGTAGGAGGGTAGAAGTTATAGTCGAACTACGCTAAGTTTTCAGAGGTCGAAAAAAAGTTTTATTAAAAATATAAATATATGGCAACATGGGGAAACTATAGCAAGCCCTTGGTTATAATTGTCATAATAATTAAAATATGCTTATGTTTGTCACTAGGTATTGCAGCAATATGGGCCGTACTACCCGTCGGCCGACCTGTGCTACCAGTACTACAGACCGCCGGGGCGCTACCATTTACCGCCGCCGCAGCCTGACGCACCGGTACGTATACAAATCTATCTAATGTCTTCGTGAACCGGTAGGGATCACTCCGCACACACAAGATAACCGCTGATGAAGGACGACCTGGCTGGTATAAGACGACCGCGATTTCGTTTCTCGCGCGACAGAGCATCACCTGCCACTGTCACACCATATTGAGTGAAAAGAGATAGGTAGCATTTGTCGCGCGTCACAGTTGTGCTAGAAGTAGGCTAGTATAAGATGACCGCGACACAGTATTAAACCGGCAATGGGAACGCGCTCCTGTCATCACTGTGTCACAGCCACAGTATAATAGAAGTAATTTTTCTTCATACAAAATGTACATCGCGCGGCTTGTATGTGTGCGTGCCCTAAACCAGCGGTCGGCAACCTGCGGCCCGCGGGCCGCATGCGGTGCGTGAACCACTCACTTGCAGCCCTATATTCCGGTCTGTATTGTGGTCGCTATATTCCGAATAGTATAATATCACAAATTATTAACAAAATGCGGCCCGCGTCAGTTTCCTTAGCCTTATGTGGCCCTTGGCTTGTAAGCGGTTGCCGACCGCTGCCCTAAACGAACGCACTACAAGCAAAGTTTTAAGGATGCGTATGAATGCTGCAGTATGGATCGCATTTTATGCGCCTCGATCTTGAATAGGTATCACGCGCTCCTAAACGGCCGAAGATAAACTACTTGTAAGTCTATGTACTTGGGCTATGTACAGCGTTCTCACTGGCTGTTTCACGCGCGAGATCTATCGCGGCAGTCTTGTGCTAGCCATGCTGACGTGGCGACACCGCCCCCTAGTGACATACGCTGGAAGCAGTGGACGGACATCTACATCGACAATGGATAGTTGGCGCTTACATCAACGTCCATACAAATAGTGCCATCTCCATACTGTTCTACATCGCGCTATCGAAGTGTTGTAACACACTTTCAATATAAGTATAACACTTCCAACCATCTTCCTTCGGACTTCGGTCGGCACAACACCCGTGTGGAGAGAGATCTCTCTATTGTCCTCTCTTCCACACTGATATGACTCGTGATATTCTACTTTCTTCGTCAAAACAGAATACAAGGCGTATCTCGGCTGCGCGATTCTGGTTCGTTCATCAGACGTTTTAATACGCTATAGTTTATTGTGGTTGGTCAATTTAATAAAACCGAAGATCTTGTTTTCGACAGCAATATTCTTTACCGATACCGAGCTGCTTTTGCAGCCTTCGCAGTCAAGGATTTAACTCGGGGAAATAAACTTCTGTCACGCCACAAACGTGGCGCGAGGAAAATCTCTTCACGAAAAAAAATTCTTTTGTCAATTAGCCTATACTTCGTCAGTAACGAGATATGAGCCCCAACAAAGGTTTTTGATAGCTAATAACTTTACTATGATTATATTACAGATGGTGGGAGTTGGCAGCGATTCGTATCCTCCACCACAGTACTACGGCCAGCCACCGTGCTACCAACACTCGCCGCAGAGGATACCATATGTCGGTCAGTACCATAAACAAGATCCACTCATTGTTTCAAACACTATGATAGTTATATACGGCAAGTGTCAGAGCAAAGTTTACTCTGCTATACAATCTGTATCACGGAATCAACATGTAGACACCTTTCGTCAGTTACGGTAAGTTAAAATTGGTTAGAATGGGCAACTTAACCTTTTATATTGTAACCTTATTTTGTTTAATAAATGTCGACAGTTGCTGCAACTTAAAATTGGTAATCTATAAAGCGGTCTGTTACCTCCTACAAGCAGTTTTAAGCTTAAATTAGCCTATAATTTCCTCGTATATATATTATTTACGGCGTCTGATCATCAGGATTTTCCCCCTGGGGCCATTTTCATTTATGAGATAAGACCAAATTTTGTTTTGCACGTAAGACACGTGGCTTAAAAATGAAAAAAGTTCAAATTGTAAAGATAAACTAAAAACATGTAACACTATTGTATAAACTACCAAATTGCGCTATGTATGATATTTTTTAAAATACCCATTGAATTTCGAACCACGACCTGCTACGTGTATATAAATGTAATTTTATTTTAATTATTGTGGCAAGTAGGTACCTATATTGTTATTTTATGTTCTGTCTCGTGACAAGAAATCTGGTCACTAACTTGTCGCTGCAAGCGATTATCAGAATGCAATTCAGAGGATGACTCATGTCTAATTCACCGACTCTTAACCGTGATTCATCGAGGCATTCCTTATCTAAGTCCGGACTCGGTCAAACTCATGTATATACAAGTGGCATTTAGATTATTGCTCATTTTGTATATTTTTTGTTGACACTTCACTGTCTCAGGTCACTCTTCGATAATACAAGGAACAACTTGGTTTTTTAGTTCGCACATCCCGCGTGTGATGTTTTATGAAGCGGGGTGTTTGAGCAACAAGCATTTGTGTGAACGAATGCTATCATAAAATTGGCTAATTGAAGATAGAAAATTAAATTACATTAAAATGTTATTATTTCAAGCCTAGGCAATATTTTTACAGTTTTTCCCGCAGATATTTGGCATATTGAAAGCTGTATATCAAAAGATTTCCGCTTCACACACTTTCAAGCAACTCATAAACTCGATTCCACTGAAAAACTGATTCAGTTTCCACGTGTTAATAACTAAAAGAAAATGCACTGGTTCTTTTGCGAAACAAAAGTGTATTGACTTTTTGCTTGCCGTAGTTGGCTAAATAAATCCGCAGTGCAACCTTGCACACCACATGTAACCAACCAAGTGTAATTAAAGTCCTAAGTATTTTAGGAAAGAAAAGACGGACTCCATAGCTCAATTTTAATGTTCTTTTCCAGAATACCGCGGATGCCCGTGCCCAATCAACGCGTGTCCAAAAAACGTCCTTATTGGGCCCGCTACTGGTAAACCCCCGACTGGTGGCGGCCCGGCTGACGTCCCCCCTGCCCTCGCGCCGCCCGGGGGCGCCTTCCGAGCGAAGGTGCGGGCGTGCGCCCTGGACGCTGTCCCGGACACCCATGGCAGCGGCAAGGTAAATTATTCCACGACAGATGGTGCATTTTATCTCTAAAATCGACATAGATTCATTTGAACAGTTTGCTCTATTTTAGCTGCTTCGTATATAATTCGGCCATTGCAGAAATAAAAATTATCGTTACAGGATCCACCTTTAGAGCCAGAACCGCCGGCAGCGGCTGATGCGCCCCACCCGTGTCCCGTGCCGGCCATAGGAGGCGCCTCGCCCAAGCGGGAGTTCGAAGCGCGCGACTCTCTGCGGCCGCCGCGCGAGCTGCCCGGCCCGGAGCTCGGCCCGCCCTCACCGGCGCGGGGCTCGGCCGGGGCTTGCGCGCCGCAGCCGCCGCCGTCCGCCCCGCGCAGGGCTCGCCTCGGCAAGGCCATGGCGCGGCGCTCCCTCGTCGGCGACGACACCGGCCTGCTACTCCAGCCCCAACCGCCCACCCACAGCGACGCCGACGACGACGTCCTCGCCATCTCCCCACCCCTCTGCGCCCCGATCGATCTCTCCTCCTCTGACGAGCGCTCGACCCCCCTCGTCGACGTGAAGAAGGAAAACGAGGGCCCGACATACTCCCCGCCGAGAAAAATGGACATTCACGCGCTGAGAGAACACAACTGCCCAGTCGAGGCGGCCGCGGCGGCCGACGCCGCCAAGGCGGTCAAGCGGAGGCACTCCCGGCCGAAGCTGGAGATCGAAATGAAGGACGTCGAGCTCGAGGACGCGTGCCTCACCAACGGCATCGGCGAACACGTGAAGCTTCAGAAGCGCAGGAAGGTGTCGAGCGAGCAGGAGACCGCGCGGGTCGAGACCGTCACGAGGGAACCGAAGAAGAAGGCCCAGAAGCCGAGGCGGACGCCCAAAACGCCGGCCACGGAGAGGAAATCTCTAAAGAGGAAGACCGCGAAATCCGCCGAGGAACCGGAATCCAAGAAGCCCGTCGTGGAACAATCCACCGTCGGCGACGATCCGCGCCTCAAGAACGTCGCCGCTCTGCCCGAAGACACCCTCGTCGTCAAGCCCAAAACTAAAAGTGCCGTGTTGCTCGATAATTTGTTAAGGAAAAATAGTATCGATAGGTTGGACGCTAAGGGATACGGATCGGACAAGGAGATAAATCCCGCCGAATTATTCTTTTCCCCGAGCGAAAATATTGTACAAACAAAAAAGACACTCAACATCAACAATAACATAGTAGACCCCAATGGCGTGCGGACCAGCGCGGGGCCCGTGAGTCAAATAATAGGGAAAAAATTAGCAAACAAGAACGCGTGTAAAATAGAGAAAATCGACTCGAAAATAACGCACAATTTAAAAACAGTATTAAAATCACCCACCGAGAAAATGGATTACGAGGAGGAAGCGAAAGTGCCAACGAAGTGCGAATCGAACGAGAAGAACAGCACGGTAGTCTCCGGCGACGCCGAGACGTTAATAGACGTCGTAAAAGATAAAAGCGAACCCGCCAAAGACGGGTCGGACAGTGTCAGCGTCAGTAATAAAAACATCACCGAGAGCGCGATTAAAAAAGTTTCAAAACAATCGAAACCGAAGCCGGATCCGAAGGAGGCCGGTAAACCCGAGGAGGCTCCGAAAGACTCCACAGAGGCGAAAGAGGCCGAACCTCAGGAGACGGAGGAAAAAGCCAAGCCGGTGAAGCGGTGCAAGCTGGTCGATAAAGCCGGCGGGGAGAAAGTGAAGTTATTCGCGAAGAAACCGGTGATAAAGACAGACGAAGCCGCGTTGTTGGTGGAGGACGCGTGCGCGTCGCCGACGCCTAGTGTGGGTCGCGTGGGGCGCCGGACGCGGCGGCGCCGCAGCGGCCCGCCGGGGCGCCGCCGCCGCGCGCCCGCGCCGCTGCCGCAGCCCGAGCTGCCGCGCGCGCCGCCACGGTGGAGCAACGGCTGGACCTGGGACGGCGAGGACCACATCTCTAAAGTCTACCTCAATGTGAGTTGCCCTCCCGTGACACATTACACCCCTAACCTTAGATGAGCTCGACGAGCGACGACGAGACTCAGGGACTCAGCGTTTTATTTAAATTTTACTTTTAAAAAATCTTATAGATCTAGAAAATCAGTGATAATTCAGAGCCTGAATTAAACGTACTCGAAAGAACTTTATAGGGAGTAAAATTAACGGCCCGGTCAACTGTACCTAATTGTAATACTTACCTTACCTAATAATCAGCGGCGAGCGGAAGTGGCGAACGGCTGCCATAGGTGGGAGCGGCAGGTCGGAGCGCGGCCTCTCACTCCCACCTACGGGTGCCATTCGCCGACAATATCACGAATAGGTTTCTGAATCTGATTTTAGTCACTTAAATTATCCTAGGCGTTGAGCTCGAACGACAATAGGGAATTAGCATGATTTTTTTTTATTGCATTTCTTAATAAAATATGAAAATACTGTAAAAAAATATGTCAAAAAATGAAAATAAAATTAAAATCGACCAAGAAATACAGAAGATATAAACATTTTAAAGCACTAATTTGACAGCGATTAGACAGAGAGATCCGATATAGAATATGACGTCATATAGGTACGCGGCCGCCTTGCAATCTCCATTCTAAGAAACAGATAGAGATAAATCTTTGTTGTCTTATATCTTGTTCTTGGATATCTTTATGCTTATTTGAAAAATATTTTTATGCCACACCTGGCCATAAAGTATCTAGCCAAGTGTAGACGTCCCTCGTTTACGTCCTTCGCTTGCAGCTCGGGCCGCAAACATCTGCGATCTCGGCCTTTCTTTGTTTTACCACCCTAGTTGTGTAATGTACTATTTTCCTACTGTTTCTTATATCGATACCTTTAGACTCGGGACGTAAACGCCGTAGGTTCTAATGGAGCTTACGCCCTTTGAGTCTAAAGGGATCGATATAAGTGAGCTTTTATTAAAGTGAAAAAAAAAAATGTCATGCATATTCCCTTTTCTCAATGAGTAATGTGTGTTGTGTTGTGCTTGTGATACAGAACGACAGCCGGCTGGACCGCACGGCGCGCTGCTGGTCGCGCATGACGCACTCGAGCGGCGACCGCGTGGCGCGCGGCGACTGCGTGCTGCTGCGCGCCTCGCCGCAGCGCGCGCAGCCCTTCGTCGCGCGCGTCGCCCGCCTCTGGGAGAACCCCGACGACGGTCAGTCTACATAATAATATTATACTCTCTTTAGGTACTTCAAAAAAGGTAAACTGAAACACGTGACGAGTCGGTCGTTCAGCCAGTATTGTGCCACAGATACAAAACATTACTTTGATTGGCTGAACGACAGGAGTCGCGTGGTTTTTTTGTTTACCTTTTTTTTAATACCTAAAAGAACAGAGTTTAGTCGTACTTAGCCTAATTGTAAGGCCTGAGTGGCGAGTGTCCGGCCTGTGCCTAGCAGTGAGGGACGTATTTACTGCCGTCCTAATTCAAAAGGACGCATCTCAGTTGCATTGGTTTTGAGAAACTAAGATTTCTCTTTTGGAAATGGCATATGTTCTTTGATTGTCTATGCAAAGATGTTAAAAGCCGAAATTCGATTTTTTGAGATGCGTCCTTTTGAATTAGAGCGGCAGTATAGGCTAATGATGTATAGTCCTTATAAACTCTTAAGACCAAAATAAATAATATAATAATGCTGTCAAACGAACGCAAGCCAAAAACTACCTTATGCTCTGATTATAAGGTAATTTTTGGCTTGCGTTCGTTTGACAGCATTTGATCTTAAAGTTTGTACGGACTATACAATGTATGCTTAATTGGGTGTTTGTTTCCAGGTGAAATGATGGTGTCCCTGGTGTGGTACTACCGGCCGGAGCACACGCACGGCGGGCGGCAGCCGGACGACGCGCCGGACGAGGTGTTCGCGTCGCGCCACCGCGACGCCAACTCCGTCGCCTGCATCGAGGACAAGTGCTACGTGCTCACCTTCAACGAGTACTGCCGGTGAGTACTCCCTAGTAATAATAGTACATTACATAACTAGAGTGGTAATACAAAGAAAGGCCGAGATCGCAGAAGTTTGCGGCCCGAGCTGCAAGCGAGGGACGTAAATATGCGATCGAGGGCTTTCTTTATTACCTCCCGTGTTGTGTACATCATTTTATGTCTACACTTGGCCAGAAAGCGGCTTACGGTACGCTGCGCGTACGGAAAAAGCCACTTTATGGCCAGGTGTGGCATAAAAATATTTTTAGAATTCACATTTTATTAATCACATGCCCAAACAGTGTGAACACAATTACTTATATATTTTTTAGGTTTCATACAACATTAATAATTTCAAATTCATTGAGCACCGCTTTATAGTTGAGATAAAATTACAAAACTTGGTGTATTTTACCAACATAATATTATGTGTAACAAAATAAGGGGGTGGCCTATCAAAAAATATAAAAAAGTGTTTTTTGGATCACCCAAGCACGCACTCATTGACCTGACCAACCAGCGTCAAGCGACCGCCTCACTAGAGGTGCTTCAATTATCTGTTAGCGAGGTTACTTCCGGCTATTAAACCTATTTACCTGAATCAAATATTTTTATACAACGAGAAAAACGTGTGGTTATACACTCACGGACAATGCATTCGGGTAATTTTCTATGAACAATTACATAGAAAATGACCCAAATTCATTGTCCGTGAGTGTATTTTATAAAACGTATTACCAATAAGTATTCGGCAACGGTTTGCTAACAGAATTATGAAAAACCAATTACAGTAGCATCCGCATTCCATATCTAAAATACAAAATGTTCCGGAACTAGTGCCTGACTTCTGCCTAAAAATTTACACAAGTCACCATCCCTTTCTCCTTGAGTCAGCGAATAGTCACCTAAAGCTTAAAACGTTCGAATTGTCTAAAGTCACAAACCATGTATTATAGTAGACCCAACAAATGCTTTTACTTCGCGTGCCATGAGTTTGCGCTTTGCTCAAATTACCTCTCAGTTGCACTCGGGCCGTTCAAACTGTCAAACGCGAAAATCGGACACGCAACGTTCACATACAAATCGGAGAACTTTCTCCTTCTACCTCGATATATTTCTGTGTCTAAAGTGCTTTTGACTGACGTTATTTCCGTTTACAGTTACAGGAAGCGGCTAAAAGCGCTAGAGGAGGGGGTGACCGTGGCCCCGTCCATAGTGCCACCCATGCCCGCGGCAGAGATCTCCCCCGCAGTCGCCACGAACGACTCCAAGCTCCCCGCCACCGTGTCACCCGAGCTCGTGCTCTTCTGCCGCAAGATCTACGATTTCAGGTCCAAGAAAATCCAGGTCCCCAATAAGTGAACGGCCGCGGGCCGCGAAGGTATAAACACCAAAGTTAATTTAGGAACCCGCGTACGGTTCTCGTAGTCGATCCGACCCCTAATGCTAGTACAAACGTTCCCCGGTGCAAATATAGTGTATCGCCATTTTGTATGAAACTTCATATACGCCGCAGATTGTCCTTGTGTTGCTATGTGACTCGTGATTTGGCGTAGATTCCTTGTTATTTTTAATTGCTACGTGTTTTCGTTGAACAGAAGTATCAAATGATGCCTTTTATAAAGTGTAAGTAGGTTGTAAGTGATCATGATCGACGGTTTAATTATGTAGTGGTAGCGACGTATTTTCTTTTACTTTGCTTGAGTGACCCGCGTCCTATTTGTATAATTTCTGTAGAGCTGAGTGTAAAATTTTAACTATTTTCTCGTAGAAATGATTGGTACGATTACGGCTAACAATAAGTTTCGATTAGGCTGCGTGTAAAAGGAAAGGCATTTATAATTACTTTTAATTACCTTATTGTTACATTGTTATCAATGTAGAGTCTATATTAAATTATTATTTTTAGTTAAGCATATTATTTTAAATCAGCATGGCGGTTGGTCTGCCCGCGACCACGGATCTCCCAGTTCTCTATTTACGTTCCTTTTTGTTGAGAATCAATCTGATCTGATTTCCATTTTTAACCACATCTTAATGAATAAAGTTTACATGAATATTGTGTGATTACGAATTTAATTGATTGTTTGTATCGTATATAAAAAAATCATGATCGATTTATGTATGTTAATACAGTGCATTGCAGACAAATCAAGCTTGTAGTGGTATCACTTTCTGTGAGGGTACATCGCAGACTAAAATTTTGCTAGGAATGCATCGATTGGATGTGTGACACTATTGTGAACCTTAATGCTGTGCGGTAAGGTCAATTTTAAAAATCATGTTGGTCTATTTTATAACTGATTGTTCCATATTCTCTTACCCTATGACCACATTATCGGCGATTCGACGAAGATTCGTGTTGGCGTCTCTTTCTCTGACGTACAAAACGAATATTGGACGAATCCCGATAATGTGGCCGTAGCATGACCAACAGCGTTATTGTAAGGATCTTGATGTGCAGTCAGTGTGCGAAGTACCCATTGCGTGGATGTATCTTCACCTGTGTATACAATAATTATATCAGCCGTAGTTTTGAACATATACATGTATTGAGTAGATATTTCTATTAAATATATATGTGGAGTACCCTGCCTTTGAAGGAATTGATTTATAATGCATTTGGCTCTCTGTACCATTAACTTCGGTTGTCCCATTTCTTTACAAAGACTGAGCGAGGCGAGGCGACTCACACGCGTCAATTGAATCGAAATTCAAAAACATTACATTTTCGTTTCGCGCAATTATTTCATCCAGTAATAAACATTAAATGAAAAATAACAAATGGGAACATTGTAACATATTTTAAATGTAATATTAGAGCGTTAGAATAACGGTCGCTGAGTGGCAAGAGATATATTGTGCGACTGTTATAGTGAAATCTCTTTATCATTAGAGACATAATTTTTAAGTAGCGCAGTACATAAAGTAAAAAAGTATATTTAACGTTATAACTCCCGAGTGGAAGTTCGTCAAAGGGCATTTATACGTTTGCAACTTCTGTAGGTACTTACTTCCTTCGCTGTCTTCGTTTTAGTTGATGTTATTTTTGTAAATACGTCTTTGTTGTAACTCCTCGCAAAATTTATTTGTTCCCGGCGGGGTGGCTAGTAGAGAATCTAATTCGATGTAAGATGTTTCCATGACGTCATTACCTCCCGCCGGGTGTCGTTTCCAAAGCATTAGTTCTATATCTATTTTCTTTTTTTTTTCATTGCTTCATGCCAAAAAATTAGCTGCAAACATAATTGTTCAGTAATATAATACCAATCTCCTCTACTTAGGTTACAAGAATGTTAACAGAGGCTGAGTCGATCCAATTATTGAATTTTTCTTTGGCGTGATTTTACCAATACCTTGGACATGGCGTTAATAAAAAATACACTAGAATTGGTGCGCTATTTCTGAATACGCCTTAATAAACCAAGAGGATTACGCCTTAATAATACGGACGAATAAAAAATATGCCTTAGTTCGTCGACATAAGGTTCAAAATTGATTAACCGCCATGTCCATGTTACCATAGCGACTATAAGAAAGTGTCACATTCTTCTATTACTTTATCGATTGAGTTGAGCCTAAGTAATATAGGATTTACTAAAGCACGAAGCTAGCGTATGTAACGCGTGAAGTGCCAAGTACTGATAAATAGGCTGATTATTATTTTTGACATCTTGGAACATCCCCAGTTTTTGTAAGCAGACTCTGATAACGTTATTGTCTTCTCATTATTAATTAATTAGAGTAAATAAGTAAATTCCATAATAATTAACTACTATAAGTGAGAGCTCTCCCTTGCTTGTAGACAATTGTTTTGAAGAATGTTACCTGGTTCTCAGAGTTGCATAGTCAATGATTTTTTTAGAATTAGTTTTACTAATAAGAAAAAAATACCTTGTTTTTATTATTTAATTTATTTGTTTCAATGAAAATTATATAGGTATATTTTTATTATTGTAATCTACATAGTTATGTTGGCTGTAATTTAATATTGATGTAATTAATATATGTATTTTTATTTCAAACTGTGTTTTATTGACATCTTGAACTTAAGGCATTTTAGACTGGCTGCTATCGGTAAAGGGTATCTCAAAAAATATTACATTTAAAAAATAGCCCAAGTCTCGAAATTCTTCTATATAAATTAGCGAGATCCTATAGAGCCAAGTTATGCATCTTATTAAACCCTTAATATTTACTTAAAAGTGCCCTGAGTTGCATTGAGAAGAGGATGGTACAACTCTGCCCGTTGTTTGTTGAACTTGGCCCCAGATCGGCTACGTAACTCCATCTCTTGGCGATTTTAGGCAGCTACTAGTTCAACCACCGCGTTAATCCCACACCAACTCCCATCGACATAATAATAATGTCAGATTGGACCACATACAAGATGATATAATGTGCATGGGGGTAACCTGGGGTACTTTTGAAAACTAGGAATTTCTGCTAAACCATGCAAGATTTTAAGGTGTGCAATTAGTCGAAACACTATTGGCGTGTCTAGTATAGTATAGTATACGGTAATTATATGCTGTGTGGATTATAGTATATTACACAACTAGGGTGGTAATAGGTATAAAGAAAGGCCGACATCGCAGATGTTTGCGGCCCGAGTTGTAGGCGACGCACCAATCGAAATACATAAAATCAGTAAAAAAAATGTTTCATTATCACACAACACTTTGACCAGAAAATGTTGCAATTCAGCATACCTAGATAATTAGATCGATTTTCTGAGAACTTGATTTTTACAACCCTCCGTAAAGTTTAGTTTAGTTTAGTTTATTTATTCACAAATTACAAGTTTCATATAAATCACATTAAATTTACATTACTAATTCGTAAAGTGATCGTTCATTAAATATCTATACAATAATGATCATGATTAAAAATAAATAAATTGAAATTCATGGAGGGTATACGTATACAATAGTATACGTATACCTACAAAAAGAAATAAATTAACAAATAAACAATTTTGTACCATAAAGAGTACACATCAAATAATTACAATACAATAAATAATAAAATGTCAATGTAAATTCTTACTAGCTAATTCAAAGTAATTACAAAATAGATTCTAGTACTAGGAAGTACATATCAATATCCAAATATTTAAATCGGCAATGTCAAAATCAATACACATACATTACAATTTTAAAATAATTATGTCAAAACAAGAAAATAAAATAAAATACCAATAAAATAACCTATTTAATTAATTCAATATATTCTTTAACCGAGTAAAGGGACTTTTCCAATAAATGGTTCTTCAGTCGGCGCCTAAACGTTTCTTCACTTTGTTCATTTTTTGTGGTCTTACTTTACTCCAAAATTATAAAATTCGAAATAATTCTGACAATTTTTAATTTTAAGACGTACCTACATGTTTTATATATAATAAGAAATAAATTAAATACTACGCCACTATTATTTTATTTTGTCAAATAGAAACAATAAATTTGGAGCAAAGCTACCTACTAGTGATGTAACGAATATTCGTATTCGCATTCGTATTCGCGAATATTCGCAAGATTTTCAATATTCGCATTCGTATTCGCAAAAATCGATGCGAATATATTGCGAATATTTTTGGTGCATTTTAGATCCTAAAATTCATGGAAAAGAAAAAAATACGGCCAAGTCCGAGTCGGATTTTGAAACTATCAATGAGTAATTAAAAACTGTTAGATAAGTACCGAAATAAAATGAAAATAAGATATTTTTAACTTCCACCGGTTCCAATTTTTGTACGACATGCATAATCATTATATTTAGCTGACGAATTATTCCAACTTAAACTTCAATTACTACTTATTTGATTGTATAACTGAATTAAATTTAAGTTAATCGTAATTGAAAACGAAGTATTGAATTGTCATAGTTATTAATTTTATTTATTTCTAGTATTATAAAATTTTATAACCAATATTCGTATTCGCATTCGCGAATATCAACGTTGATTATTCGTATTCGCATTCGCATTCGCGAATGTTCAAAAACCGATATTCGTTACATCCCTACTACCTACCCATTGACGCGGCAAAACTTTGCTCCTAAATACTAAATGTTTCTGGAGCAAAGTTAGACCAAATTTGCTCATCAAATGTACCGTAATAGAAACAAATAACAGAGCTATAATAAAAGTGGTGGGATGGTCTGTCGTTTTTGTTTCGGATGCGTTATTTATTTTATACCTAGGTACATTCATAGATATCAAGGAACAACCCGTTATAGTAGGTACATTACACAACTAGGGTGGTAATACTAAGAAAGGCCGAGATCGCAGAAGTTTGCGGCCCGAGCTGCAAGCGAGGGACGTAAATATGCGATCGAGGGCTTTCTTTATTACCTCCCGTGTTGTGTACATCATTTTATGTCTACACTTGGCGAGAAAGCGGCTTTCTCTGTACGCGCAGCGTGCGGAAAAAGCCACTTTATGGCCAGGTGTGGCATAAAATATATTTTCGGGATTGGAGCATAGTTATCCCTGAAGGAGCAAAGTAGGACCAGTTTACGGTATTCTCTATTAGTATGGATATAGGTAAAGAAAATACTTAGAACAGTAAATATCGATTATTTATTGAATAACGTCTAGCATATACATAGGAACAGCGGTATAATTGCTATTCGAGTTATAAATGTATACATTTTCCTAAAATGTCCGTCGAACCTCCTAAGAATAGTCCTATCGCACAACTGTCGAAAAGGAAAGCAATCCTGAACCTCTGACCTATGATGATCTCCTATAAAATGTACTTATTCAACAAATCATACACCTAAACTAAAACAAATACTCATTCATTTGGTATTAAGGGTAGTGGAGACCTTTAAATACTCGGGCCACATAATCTCGAGTGACCTATGCGACGACGGTGACTTAGAAAGGAAGCGGAGGGCGTTTATCAGTGAGGAGTAATAAGTTGGCCCGCAGGTTCGCGAGATGTTCAGCTGAAGTGAAAGTGACGCTTTTCAAAGCATACTGCCAGTCATTTTACTCAAGCGGCCTGTGGTTTCGATATACGAAACGAGCTTATAACGCCCTTCGCATCCAATAACTCTTTCAGAATGCTGTTGAGACTACCCAGATGTGGTGTAGTGCCTCGGGAATGTTCGCGGACGCTCACACGGACAGGTTCCACGCGATCATAAGAAAAAAAAATTGTATCTTTGATGGACCGTGTCAGAGTCGAAACAGCATTCTGATGGTGTTAGCGGATAGGTAGTGTTTTAGTCGGACATTTGTACGATCTACTTAAAGGAAACAATACTGTTGTGTGGTTTTGTACCTCATTATCGTCTGTCATAAAAGAGAAGCGTGCTTCATAGATAAAGACTTCGTGCATTTTAGTGGATTATCAACTCTAAGGTCAAGAGTTAAAATTGCTTTAATAGAAATGTGACTTTAGACGTATCATGCACTTCATTGCCGCCAGGCCCTGGCGTTTACCTATCTGAGAATTGAACAAAGCGAAGGCAGCTGGAACGCCATTATTCTATTAATGCACTTGTAAACTATGGTTCATGGACATAGAGTTGATAATCAATTGAACTTTAAAGGTGGTTACAACGACTTTTTACAATATGGTCATCTTGGTGTTTTTGAGGTTTACTAACAATCGCTTTGTTTCCTTTAAGTAGATCGTACAAATGTCCAACGGAAACACTATACAACTGTCCCATCCTTTGTCACTGGGACTTGTCACACAGATCAGGACATTGCTAAGATATATTAAATAATCCTGATTTGTTGTTTAAAGTGTATAGATAAATAACTATGTAACTATGTTCCTACTAACATCTTTATCCGAAATAAAGTATTTTGAATTTGAACCAGTTGTATACAATATTTGACAATAATTAGAAAGTTTTACGGTATCCTTCCTACTCACTATGCTGTGATTTGCTAACTAGTGTATTTTGTCAGTAAAATACGTGAGTCCATTAGAGTTCATGTCGATTGACCTTTCTTACCACGATTACATAATTTTTTTACATTCATTCATTCGATATTTACTCCTCTGTGTATAAATAGTTCAGAGTATAAGGGTGCGTTTCCTCTGACACGCAGTGGAGACGTCGAGGACTGTGATTAATCAACTGACGCTCCACTCCGCTCCGGTACTATACTACCGGCAGTTTAGGACCAGATGCATCATTTAGAATACTAGGTAAGGTACCACCGAGAACACCACCGAAACCACGACAAAGATATCAAAAATTTAGACTTTCATAACACCAATCTTTAAACTGCACTTATGAATTCGTTACAAAGCCTATCCCAGTATAATTCACTTTCAAATTTAAAACTTACAAATATGAAAACTAGGACTAACTTCTCTGGAACCGGTCCTTGTTGTAATCAGTTATGTTCCACCGACATTGCTAGCACAATACAGCCGCGACATATCTCGCGCGCAACACAGCATGTAACAGCCAATGGGATAGCACAATATAAGCAGGATGCACCGAGTAATGTTTCTATCTGTAAACATCTTTACTTGTATTTACTATAACCTGTACCTTTGTTCGGAGTGAACTTACTCGGTGTCCTCCGATATAAGCGCATTCCCATTGAATGTTACGTACGTGTGCGCTAGATGTTTCTAGTGTTTATATGTGGCTGTCCATCAGAAAAGGGTCCTTATGGCGTTGACGTAAGGACCCTTTTCTAATGGAATGCCACATATGGCGTCGCATACAAAGGAGATGAACTTGCAGTCGGTATCTATAGTATTGTGACTGATATATGATCTAATTATTATTTCAATGGTTTTCTGATAGTTATCAATTAAAAGATCTGTACACATACAAAATAGCAAAACCAGTTCAGGATTTTACCCTTTTGACTGCCATACCGTGAAACGAAATGCTGCCTTCCTGACGCCAGGAAAAAAAAACATAATTTGAAAAGAAAGAAATTTAAATTATTAAGGTATTCATTTTTAGTAATTTGATCCGGCTTACTTGTATCGACAGTAGCCGACCTGGCGTCGTAGTCTCGACATTCCGATATCGTATATAGCCGACTAGGGCGGTCAAAAGGTTAATAAGTTGTTGCCAATAAATATTTATGTCCATGGTCCTTTGTCAACTACAATTCAATTCTGGTACCATGGCCATCCATAGTACAAAACAATACTAATAAAACTATCGTTCAACGAGATGGTGGACCTATAAACATTTTGGTGGGTAATGTATATAACGATACTTTTAGACTCAAAGGGCGTAAACGCCATTAGAATCTACGGCGTTAACGCCCTTTGTGTCTAAAGTTATCGATAATGTAACTTATATAGATTATTTAATCTCAATATAATTATAATGCAAGGCCAAGGAATGTAAATGAAAGTTTATAGGATATATAAATGAGATATTCAGACATTCTTAATATATAACTTCTGATAAATCTGAAGACAAACGTCAACATTCTATTTTTTTTAAATGAGTGACTCACCAATAATTCCACAAATTAAATATCTGACCTCTAGAATTAGCTGATAGTGTAAAGTGTAATAACATAATTGTTCGTTTTTAACCCCATTGTTAGTTTTATATACAGTTCATACATATATTGGTGGGCATGTAAATTAGAAAAATTATTACTTTACCGTATGTATGACACAAACAAACACAGTAATAACTGTTAAATCATGTTTTCTACACTTCATTTTAAAATTGTCTCACCCAGTTCATACAATACGTGGATTACATATATGTGAGTAAGATTATTTTCAGTCACACAGTTTTACCACTAAATAGGCCTCTGTTTAAATATATAAGTATAAATAAAAACCCATTATTTATACCGGCAGCAGTTGTATCCATACTACAGAGGGCTAAATTCCTAAAATATAACATAGAAATTATCTAGACAAGCTCTGCTTTGGCCCTGTGGTATTTGTCCCACCGCTACAGAGTAAAATTGGGCACGTAACAGTTCATTGCGTACTGACGAGGTATAGTGTACAATTTTACTTGCTTACTTACCAACCCGCCAGCTTGCTTGCTTGCCAGCAGTGCGACCAGTGCCTGTTTCAATTTGGCCCTGTACTCAAAAATTTAAGCAATTTCAGGGCTCCATTCATGTTATAAAAAGGCTACACAAGTTTCTGAGCTGCTGATCTACACAGGAAGAACTTATAGTTGTGTTACTGAACTCTCTGTGTGTGTAAATATTTCCAATATTAACTGTAAAATTAAGTGAATGTGAAGATGTCACTCATTTAGTAGAAATTAGTGATTCTAAGAAATATATTGAGAAAACTAAACAAGTAAATATATTGTTACACATATTACAAAACTGAATTATAAAAAAATTGTGCAATAATATCTACAAGTACTAAACTTACTTCCATTATTGACAGCTTTCCTTAGCATTGCAGCTAAACTAGCAAATACTACTGGACATAGCCTTATTATTGTACAACCTTAACAATAGCAAAAGGTCAGAACAGTTAATGAACATGGGTAGTATTTTGGCATCACTAAGTCAAATCACACCATAAATAAAACTAAAGATTACACTGGATTACAAAAAGTGCCTCAATAATACCCCAAAATAATCAAAATTAACTAAAAACCACTAGAGAATGTTTATAAGTTTCCCAGTTTTAAGCAAAAGCTTCTATCAATATCACACACAATACACATTTAATACATTGAACAATGTTTATGTAAGGTATAACATCAATACTTTGCTCTAAAACAACTATGGCCCTTATGACACGTAAATTACTTCAAAAGTTACAGCAACTGTTGGTCTTTCGTGCAGTCTTGTAAAATGCTTTACTATGGTAAGACAGGCTGTCCGACTTCGCAACAAGGTCATCTAGCTTTTCTCCCCTTTCTAAAACCGCCTTTATTGTGTCATGTAATATAATCTTTGTCTCATCTAGATCCTCCTGGATCTTGGTAAGAGCATCAGCCTCTCTAGGGTTCTGGTATTTGACTAAGTATTGCGGCAAGACAGGGAAGTCTACTGTGGTATTATTAGCTGTAGGCCATGTGTTGGCCGGTACTCTTGCTGTGAACTCATCCAGTATTTTAGTGATCAATGTGTGTGCAACTCTACTGGGGTATTCGTGATCTGAAATGAGAACGCCCCCTAGGTTGTCTGCTCTGACATATACTTGCAGCATATACTCGCCTTCCTTGACTGACTGCCTGGCAGCCTGCTGTGTTCTCTCCACCATAGTTTTACTGACAAACGTCATGAACTCTTGAACTGAGCCTTTTTGGAAGTAACTGAAACTTGACAGATCGTATGCGTCCTTTAGAATCGTCGCACTATTCACTCCCTTGTACAGAACTAGAAGCCCGTACACTTTCACCATTTTGATACGAGTTTTACTAAACTTTGTTCAATGGTATCAATTGACGAATCAGGTGACAACTCTGAAACAACAAAGACAGAACTTTAAAGGTCGTAAATTAACTTAATGAAGCCTTGATTTTATCCAGGACAAATGATGAAATACAAAGCATCCTGATGAATGCTGTAAACATAATACTACTTACATCAAAAATATTATGTTTTTTCACCATATACAATCGACTTTTCCCACGAGAGTATAGCAATTATTTAATTCAAATTATTTAGTAATTCCACTCAAAATCACAGTACAAGCAGACCAGACAAGACGCTTACGTCACTTAATTTACGTCAATCAAACGAATGTCAACAAGACAATTCGCTTATTTTTGACGTTAAATTTTGCGTGTTAAACAGTATCTCAAATAGTAGAGGTAAGGTTACGTTTTATCTATTCACTGTCAAGCATATCTGCGCACCTATCCATTAACGCGCGTAAAAGTGTTGGCAATGGCAACCCTAGAAAAAACGTCAACGTCAACTTGCGTTGGGCAATGGGCATTATAATCAAAATTATAATGATTAATGAACTATTGTTTATGTTCAGATAATTTGTTTAATTTAACCCAATTAATTTATTAGTTAGCTATTTATTATATTGTTTATCACAGTTACGCAACGGTCAATAATTGATTTATAATGGCAGAGCCTACAGAAAAAGTAGAAAGCAATTCTGATGCTCGGAGAAGAATACTGAACATTGCAGTTTCCACGGTACTTTTAGAATCGGGCTTCGATGCGGCAGATAAACAGTCTTTAGAGACCCTTACTGAGATGCTGCAATGTTGTAAGTGAAATTGGCTACAACAAATTATAAGCCACAAAACAGACATATTTCTTATTTCATGCATTTTTATGTGTTTCAGTCCTTACTGAGGTTGGAAACTCAGCCAAAGGATACTGTGAACTTTCAGGACGAGTTGAACCGGTCCTTGGAGATGTGTTCATGGCTCTTATCAACATGGGTATGTAGTCCCAGTCCCTATACTTTCCAATATTTGTGTATTCAAGACCTTTATTGTTATAGTTTGTACATGAATCATTGTCATTGAAAATTAATCACTAATAAATAAAGGAGAAGTCTAAGTCAAGTACTTGCCTATTATGCATAAAAAAAATTAAAATAGGACAAAGTCCTACAATGTTATAGTAGATTTCGAAAAGATGCTAAGATTGATTGTTTCACTTCACTGTCCATTCTTTTCTGATGTCAAAACATATGTGTCAAAGTATATTATTTCTTATATACAATGTGTAGAAATAATGTGTATAATTTCAGGAATATGCTTGCAAGGCTTAGAGCAATATGCCGCCAGACCAAATCGGCATGTGATCCAGCCCCCGCAGCAAGCTCCTGCACCAAGGACCCCAGCAATGTTGTCTGCAGGCTCCAAGGCCAAACCTGCCCCACACATACCGTTCCATCTGCCACCGTTGCCTGACCCACATGCATATATAAGGACCCCGGTAAGTACTATTATGTACTGTTAATTTTACAGTTCATGTGGTAAGACTAAAATGTCAATGAAGGAAGCTACTTTTTTCGAAATAAAATGGGATAGCATGTAGAATAATGGCAATTATGACATTTTACAACATTCCAGGCCACAACTGGGCTTTTGGCTGCCCATTCCTCCTCATTTCCTGAAGCCATAAGTTATCTACACATGGCTCGAACCTAAATGTATGATCCAAGGTGACCTGGCCAGGGGAAGGCATAAAATTGCACACACCATGGCAATAATAAAGTGAGCCTCAGATTGGTATACATTATTTTACCACCATTGCCAATCTAATATATTTAGATATCAGACGGCAGTACTATTAATAGTACTGATATCTAAAACTGGACTAACCCCTATACAACTCCATAGAGGTTAGTCCAGTTTTAGACATAGGACGGCAGAGGTGTTTAATATGTTATTAGATTAGCAATCATGTTTAGAAATATAGTATAAATATTAATATTTTATTATTATTTCAGACCCACAAACAACCAGTCACTGAATATGAAGCTATCAGAGAAAAGGCAGCAAGTCAGAAGAGGGACATTGAGAGAGCTCTCACTAAATTCTTGGCAAAAACAAGTGAAACACACAACTTGTTCAATACAGAGGACAACACAGTTTTCCCATGTAGGTGACCCTGGCCCCTAAATTATTGTCTCTTCATATCCTAACCTGTATATACCCTATATATACCTATAACCTGTATAGGTTTAGGTCTAAAATCCAAGTTCACAAAAATTACAGATATGTAAGTTTAGCATGGTGGCGACGATATTATGTATTAAATGATTTGTGTTGACAAATTTGCTGTTATAGACTATACATTCATGCACCAATATAAGTTTGGCCCAGCAGTTAACTGGTGGAGAATGCCTTATGGCATTAAGTTCACTGTTTGTACTTCCCTGTATTGTGCAATAAAGTCCAGTTTCAAAACCTAAGGCTAATTCAATCAATCGTCACTTAACTATGACAAAGCAAAATGGTTTATAACTTTACTGGTGTACCTATTGTATGTCAGAATTGAAGGCTTCATTAAAAATCATATTTTAATTTCAGCAATATTGATAGAAATTTTAACAAATTCAGTCTAAAGTAGGTAGGGTAGGTATCTTTAAAGATTTTTTTCTTTTCAGTAATAGCATGCAAGCCTACATTCCCGTCATATTTGGCGTGTCTACTGCCTACCGACCAGGTGTTCGACTTCGATGAGCTGGAGTACCATTTCCAAGTGGCTAACAGGACTGAAGATATGCCTGCTGAAAAGAAAGGTATAGCATCCTCTACGAACCAAATTATACATTTACAGCTAAACCATTAGTTATAACCTCCCTAATAGTAATATTGCAGGTGATTCAATTTTTGTTTCCAGAGCATAGTTGGTGCAATATAACATTAACTTTTAAATTTTTGTACCTACATCGGAATTATTATTCTGTGAAAAGTTTCTTTTGGAAAATTATAAAAGTCAATAACCTATTTTTACCACTTACTATACTTTTTATAGATCAATCAGACAATGAAGGCGAAAATGGAGGCGATGATCCTAACAATTCCCAGTCAGAAACTCAGGACAACCCACAGCCTTCCAGCCCAGAGAGAAGTAAAACATGAAGATAGATATTTTTTTTAATGTAATGTAATTGTAACAATAAAGTTTAATTACTATAGACTGCAAGCTTCTATATATCTTTATAATTGGCCTATTTATTTCAAGCAACATAACCCATATTGATTGTTTTCCTTACTGTATGACAGAGAATAGGATATAATAGGTGTAGTTGGGATTTGGTTAGTCTTGTTGCGATTTAAATAGTTGTAGCATTCCCAGTTAGGTATCTGGGTTGCGAGCAAAAATTTGTGGTTAGGCAAAAGGGGACAAAACGTACAGAGAAACAAAAATTGGAAAAAAATCTTTATTACAATACATAAAATTACTTCATCGAGGCAGAGTTAATAACTGGCAGAACCTTGATACCATCCCTGTTGACCACCGTCACCTGGAAGTTGGGCAGGCTCACAAACAACCTCTTGTGAACCTCTTGGACGCACTTCTTCAGGATATCATATGCTTCCTCTTCAGTTAGATCTAAAACATTATGGATTATTAAGGCAACCAAATTAATACATCTGAAAATTGTTTCCATTTCTAATTAGAAAACAAATAATGATTTACATTTGGATGGACAGCAGAATATTTTATTTATAGAATAATAGTATACACTATTATCAGATATTTGCACTGCATAATAATGACATGAAGGGGCACATTTACCCTGGGGCATCAGCCCGCCAAGAGTGGCCAGTGCGGTTGTTGAGGGGTGCCATAAGCCACCCCTCACAGCCAATTTAACACTTCCACAACCAAGTGCCAAGTGCGGGCGCTTGTAACTTTCGCTCAGATGGCATCTGGCCGTTTTTTTCGCACCACATTATTGTTCTCACAAACCCGCCTAGCGGGTTATCAGTATCTGGGGTAGTTTTCAATTTTTTGACTGGTCATGAAAGTGTTAAAGCATGAGGCACCTCTGGGCTGGGCTTTACTTAACTGGCCTGGGGTGAAAAATGTCAAAATATGCTACTGCTCTGTACTCCTCTTATGATGTTTAACACATTGGGCGCCATTAGACACAGACATTTATGTTCCGAGTCTGTCTGATGGCATTCAATGTGTTAAATACTAGGAGCATCTATCTGCTTACAGTTCCAAAGATATATATTTTTTAAAACATACCTGGTTTATGGTAACGGTCCATAATGCTCACACTGAGAAAGCCTCCATAGCCGTGAGCAGCAAATGGCACTTTCACACTGGATGCCAAGTAGTCCATGAAGTACAGCTCAGGCCCATTCTCCTTATCATACCCCCCCATCAGCAGATTTACAAAATATGGGGTCTGAAATAGTTAAACATGATTATACATACGCAACCGAACATAACATACTGGTTATAAGCTTGCCATGAGAGTAAATAGTAAGCATGTTTCTGGTACTGAATTACTCAGAGTAATTTACAAACCAGGAATCAACTTTATCTCACCCTGCTTCTGAGGTACTCAGCCAAATTCCGGCGAGTAAAGTTCGCCGCGGCGGTAGGCCCAAGCTCGTAGCCGTTGCGCATCTTATACAGTTGGATATTTTTCGCGATGTATTCGGCGAACTGAGTGGTGTCTCCAGAATCACCGATTACGCCCATTACTAGCTTATCCGATATTCTGTGAATCTTGTCTTCGTCTGAAATGAACAAAATAAGTTTACAGTACTCTTAAACACCAAATTTTAGAGCAAAAACATTGCAACCAAAACCGCTAACTCACCATCTTTCATGACCATAATACTGTGACTATTCGATTGGTCCGCTGCTATCATAACGAAATCATTGCATTGCATGCCCATCAAACATTGTAAGTTAATATTCGACATTTTTAAGTGTAAATTAAAAGAAAATGTATCGAATTCGACCTCTTGACAATAACCTATGCTATGGTATGCTGAAAGTGTCAAATCATTTTAGCTTGCTCACTTCGCAAGTGTAGCCAGTGAATATATAAAAATAAAATGAAGCGTGTTTTTCAAGTACTCAAACAACCCGCCAGCGCTTGCCACAGGAAATAGTACATTGTGTATCAAGGGCGGTAAGTAAGGAATTACAAACGAGTGTTTGTTACAAGCCCGAGGCGAAGCCAAGGGCTTTAACAACACGAGTTTGTAATTCCTTTACCGCCCGTGGCACACACAATGTTTTTCATCACACTTGTGAGGAAATCAGATTAAAATAACCTTAGGGGCAAGTGCTCAACCTGTGGACACTTTCCAGAATTTGACTTTTAATCAGTTGTTAGACAAAAACTACGCGTATTATAAATGAATTCTTTATTTTGTTTTAATCACAATTAAACAATCTTCAAAGTCCACATATGTTTTCTACGCTAGCTATCCGCAGATGGCGGATAGAAGCATTTTAAAAAAAACACTCATTTTGTCCATAGGTACATCTACTGTCTGTACCTATGGACTCCAAAAACGTACCTATGGACGGTAACGTACCTACGGACATTAATCAACAACATACTTTTAAACAGAATAAACTTCTAGAATAACGTAATTAACAACATACAATTAAACAACATGTAATTATATGTTGCTCTGCATATCACAGTTACTTTTTTTCTTCTTGAAATCTAATATTCTTAGCAAAATCTCAAGTATAATTATGGGATTTTAAAATGCCTCCATTGTCAGCAGAAGAATATGCTGTGTGTAGTAATGCTGCTTTTTTAAGTAATCATATATCTGTTGCTCCTCAGTATCGCTAAATATCCTCCTGACATCATTTTTTAGGAGTTCTAAGCCTTCTTCACCAATATTTTGACAGTGATTTAATTTTATGTTTTTAAAGATTGTCGATTTTGGGATTTTAAACTTCTCTGCGGCTTTCCTTACTGAACTTCCATTTTCTACTTCCCAAACAGCTGCAGTCAGAGTGTCTAGGCATATCTTGTCTCTATTTTTCCCAGCTTTACTACGAGGCACTAAAACAAACAAAAATATTGTATATTAATTTTACTGTCCACAGGAACATTCAGTATAACTGTACCTATGGACAGTCCACAGGTACATTCACGGAGGTATCCACAGGTACAATTTCGGCGGTTTTTATTTTGAATTCATACCGGTCACTATAAATGCTACCTACGATTAACGAAATCTTGTAGAAATAACGTTTACATCATATAAATTAATATGCCATTGCAAAGACACCCGCAACATTTAGAGATTTTACATAAAACATGCTTTAAAAGAAGGTAAAAAATTACTTTTTGTCACAAAAACTTTCGGCAGCCTCAAAACACACAGTTTCTGTAATCAGTAAAGATGGCGATTAGCTAGTGTTGCCATATGAAAAAAATACTTTTCAAATAAGTGATTGGTATTTGACTATGGTTATTCGTTTTCTCTGTATGAGTAGTGTCCACAGGTAAAACCGTCCACACGTACAGCACTTGCCCCTACTTAACCTAAATAAAATTGTAAAACTGACAGTGACATTAGTGACATTATCCATAGACAATGCGACTTCACGTCACGTTCGGAAACCATAGCGGTAAAGACTTAAAATGGTTGATTTTATTTTTGCAAAATACTGAAATGCACTATTTAAACATTTAATTAATGTTACAGAAATATGTGTTTACATGTATTTGCAATAACAGTTCTCTTTAAATAAATATTTCAGTAATAAAAGTTAAAAAAGTACGATGGCGTTTCCTTTGAACATGACAAATAAGAGTAAAACAGAACCAGCGTTTCAAATTTAAAAAGAAAACCATTACGCCCTAGGGCGTAATAGGTCATTTACGGCCCGCAAAACCTACGTGTAATGACACCATTTTCGAGCAAGTGTGATGAAAAACATATTTTCATCACACTTGCTCGAAAATGGTGTCATTACACGCAGGTTTTGCGGGCCGTAAATGACCTATTACGCCCTAGGGCGTAATGGTTTTCTTTTTAAATTTGAAACGCTGGTTCTATTTTACTCTTATTTGTCATGTTCAAAGGAAACGCCAACGTACTTTTTTAACTTTTATTACTGAAATATTTATTTAAAGAGAACTGTTATTGCAAATACATGTAAACACATATTTCTGTAACATTAATTAAATGTTTATAGTGCATTTCAGTATTTTGCAAGAATAAAAACACACATTTTAAGTTTTTACCGCTATGGTTTCCGAACGTGAGTTGACATTCGCATTGTCTATGGATAATGTCACTGTCAGTTTTACAATTTTATTTAGGTTAAGTAAGGTTATTTTAATCAGATTTCCTCACAAGTGTGATGAAAAACATTGTGTGTGCCACGGGCGGTAAAGGAATTACAAACTCGTGTTATTAAAGCCCTCGGCTTTGCCTCGGCCTTGTAACAAACACTCGTTTGTAATTCCTTACTTACCGCCCTTGATACACAATGTACTATTGGAGTCTGTAACGGTGGCATTACTGATTTACTACTCTTTTCCATTTTGGTTGACTCATGTCATTAGTGCAGTGTTGCCAATTTAGCAGTTTCAGTGCTAAATTTAGCATAATTTGGACTGGTTTAGCAGATTTTTTTTACATTTAGCAGTTGGCCGAATTTTGTAAATAATAGAAATGTTACCTGTTAGTGGTAAATTTAGAAACATACAAGTTGGTGATGACATAAGTTTGTAAAATGACCTTCGATTGCATGGTTGACAATAATATAACTAACAAGTTTATTATTTATCTTTTGGTGTGCAATGAAGTTGTATTGTAAGTCGTAAAAAAAGCGTAAATTTTTTGCCACTTTCATGTTTAACATATTTTACTATGATTGTTTGCATGCTGTAGTAAAAAAGTTAATTTAGTTTAATATAAAAAAAATGTCGATTAACACATTGACATTCGTAATTTACTTATCTTTAGCAATTTTTTTCCTGAAAGTTTAGCATGGACCACAAAAAGAATTATTGTAAAGCTGTAATAATCACAATACATTATTTTTTTATTTAGCACATTTTTTAACAGAATTCATCAAGTTTTAGCATAATTTTAGCAGATTTTCAACAAAATTTTAGCATTGAATTAAATTCTGAGTTGGCAACACTACATTAGTGTCATAATCATATGGTATTTGATTGAATATGCGGCAAAGATATGCGGAGCGATTAAAAAATATTAAAGAAAATATTTACTAGTCAAAAAAATACGACAATGTTTCGAAAAGTTGCACTAGGAATGTCAGGCGGCGTAGATAGTGCAGTGGCTGCACTACTCCTCAAACGAGCTGGTAAGAAAACATTATTCATATAGTGGGCACATCAGTACCACCGCCAAATATAAAGGTTATGGCAAATTATGTCATTATTTTCGCTGAAATTCAATTTAAACCTGTAATTTGGATTATTTTCAGGCTATCAAATCGAAGGTGTTTTTATGCGTAACTGGGATAACAATTACGAAGCTGGTTTCTGCTCAGACGAAAGAGATTTTGAAGATGCGACATTTGTATGCCGTAAGCTAGAAATCCCGTTGCATAGAGTGTATTTCATTAAGGAGTACTGGAACGAAGTATTCACTGTACTACTACAGGAATACGAGACGGGTCTGACCCCTAATCCAGATATTCTGTGCAACAGATTCATTAAATTTGACAGCTTTTTTGAACATTGCAGGAAAAATTTAGGTGTTGATGCAATAGCTACTGGTCACTATGCGAATACTTCTTTTGGGTCATTCTTGGAAAAATATAATGAAAATGAAGGTAAAACTCTGTTATAACTGAATATAAACAGCTTTAATAAATCTCAGTATATAAAATGGATTTTTTCAAAATAATACAGGGTAAAAAAAAGTGATTTAATCAAGTTAATAGTTATGTAGAAAATATTTAAGTGTTCCACTTTCCCTGGTATTTCACTTGCCCAACCTGACCTTTTTAAAATAATCCAAAGTAATCCATACAATTCTACTTTTTCTGCTATTAATTTTTGTTTTAGGTGTCAGGTTATTACAACCAGCAGACAAGTTTAAGGACCAGACCTTCTTTTTGTCACAAGTAAAGCAATTTTCTTTACGGAAATGCATGTTTCCATTAGCTCCCCTGCTTAAAAGCAAAGTAAGAGATATAGCCAAAGCAGAGGGACTGCTGAATGTGGCGAATAAAAAGGATAGTACAGGAATTTGCTTCATTGGAAAAAGGAGATTTCAGGATTTCATTGAAGAAGTGAGTGTACATCCTAATAACTACTAAACAACTAATGTTAAGCAAGTAACTTAGAGTACTTCAATAACAAACATAGTTTAAAAATAAAAAAGAAAACAGAGAATGCACGGCAAAGATATCTTGTAGCAAACATATAAAAATATATATTTCAGATTCTCCTTTTCTTTGAAGTCATGAAATTTTTTGTTTATTTTCTTTCAGTATATTCAAAAAAGGGAAGGTCTCTTCATAGACATAGATACAGGGCAAACAGTAGGAGAACATGGTGGTCTTCACAAATGGACCGTTGGTCAGAGATGCTGTCTAGCCAATTGGAAAGATGCCTATTTCATATTTAAGAAGGATTTACAAACAAATAACATTTACGTTGTAAGTGCTTTTCATACACTTAAAAATTGCTTTGTAGGATTTATTTTCTATAAATATTTGGATAATTCTACTAGAATTCAATCACTCTCACTTTCCTGGTCGCAATTTTTACTATTTCTTCTTAGGCTCGAAATTTTCTGTTATTTAAGTTTTTTTTTAGAGCAGCGGTCGGCAACCCGCGGCCCGCAAACAGCTCAATTGCGGCCCGCGTGCCTCCCTGCTATGTGGCCCTTGGCTGCAAAAAGGTTGCCGACCGCTGTTCTAGAGGTACTTGTATTCTGCAAAATAACCAATAATGGTTATCTGAGCCTACAGAAAAATACTAGTAAAAAATGCGACCATTTTTTACAGCCCATGAAGTACGTAGCGACTGCATTGCACTATGTCCAAACTGCCACGAAAATCCTAACCCTATGTGATGTCAGTCCATTTTACTATTTTCTTTTACAGGTCCCTGGTACTAAGCACCCAGCTCTTTGGAATCATATATGTGTTACTGGAACACCACATTGGATACACAGCGAGCCAGCAGAATTAACAAATAACAATGTTCTAAAATGTTACTTTAGGTTTCAACATACTAAACCTTTGGTTAGTTGTAAAGTAATAAAGAATTCCGAGGGTCTGACAATTTTACTTGATCACAAGTTGCGTGCACTCACAGAGGGCCAATTTGGTGTTCTGTATAAGGATGATGAATGTCTTGGAAGTGCAAAAATTAGAGATGTATGCCACAATTTAATTTATTGATATCAAAGCTTGTTATAATATATAGTTTTTGTATAGTCATTTGTTGTTTTCTTTTGACACCTAGGACAAAAAGCGTAAATCCCTGGATTTTGGAGCTTTAAAAAAACTGCATTGCCGTTGAGATGTCCGGGACATCTCAACGGCAATGCAGTTTTTTGCAAACCCGGACAACAAATGAAACATTCCCCGGATGTTCCCCGGATACTCTCCAAACTAGGACAAATCCGGGGAAACCCGGACGGATGGCAGCCCTACACACACTGTCATACATTTATTAGATGCAGGAGTAAAAGTGGGTGCTCAGTAGGCAGTGATAGTGCAGAGACATGACTACTTGTGTGTCACTTTTGAATCGACAAAAACAGGATATTGAATCGACTTTAAAAAAAAAGTTATGTAGTACTCTGTATGTAATATTGAAAGAATTGCAGTTTTCATTATTATTATTATATATGGTATGTTACTCTATACCAACTTCTAAACGTGTGTGCTAAATTTCGTAAGTGTATGTATGTATGTTTGTCCGCGGATATCTCAAAAACTATCTCGGCTGGCCTAAAAAAAATTGTTGGACAAGCTATAGTCCAACTTCAAGTTTCATCAAAATCGGTTCAGTAGTTTTTGAGATAGAGATTTACTTATGTGTGTATCAGTCAATAGGAAAAGGTGTACTTAAGAGCGTTTAAAATTAAAAATATGAAGAAATAAAAAAGTTATTAAAAAGGCTTCAAAAGGGGAAGAAATAATAGTACCTGTATTACACAACTAAGGTGGAAATATAAAGAAAGACCGAGAACGCAGATGTTTGCGGCCCGAGCCGCAGGCGAGGGACGTAAATATGCGATCGAGGGCTTTATTACCTCCCGTGTTGTGTACATCATTTTATGTCTGCACTTGGCCAGAAAGCGACTTTTTCCGAACGCGTAGCGTCTTTTATAACATGTAAGTTAAATACCTAGGGCACATTGTTAATGAGCAACTGAAAGATGACTGTGACATAGAGAGGGAACGCAGGTCATTATCTGTGAGAGGGAATATGCTGGCTCGTAGGTTCGCTGGGTGTACTCTTGATGTGAAGATCACTCTCTTTAAGGCATACTGCCAAACTTTCTACACCAGTAGCCTGTGGGCCAGTTATACCCAAAAGTCATACAGCACCCTGCGCATACTGTATAACAACCTGTTCCGGGCGATGGCGGGGCTTCCTCGATATTGTAGCGCATCTGGCATGTTCGCTGATGCGCACATTGACGACTTCTATGCGCTCATGCGCAAAAAAGTAACATCCCTGATAAGCAGGCTAAGAGGAAGCCCCAATAGTCTGCTGCAGGTGGTCGCAGGAAGGCTGGACAGCGCCGTGCTCGGCAGGTTCAACGAGCTGCACGCCGCGCGCGCAGCTCGCTGAACCGGTCGACGGGCGCATGTGTTAGATTATATTTGTATTATTATTATTTTACTAACATAGTCAATAGGATCTCTTGTCTACTAACAATCTATGGACCATACTTAGTTGTCTGAAAATAAAGATATTTTATTTTATTTTTATTTATTTATTTATATAGAAATTATCCAAGACCCTGGAACAAATCACTTAGTTTGGTTGGAACTAGATGGATGTGTGCAAGACAGACCCAGATATCTATTTCAGTATATATGTAGACACATTTTGTAATAAAGGGAAAAATATTACCAAGTACCAAGATTAAATAATCCTTTTGCTGTAGTTTTTTCATGTTGCCGAATATTAAAAATTGGGCCAATATTCAGCGTTTTTACGGCGTTTTATTTTCGTCATTATTGTCTCAGTGAATATTGTTAAAAAAAAACGATGTCTAGGGTTAACTTTTTATGAAACCGAAAAACAGTCCCGAGCCCAACCCGAGCCTAGTTTAGTTTTATCAAAATTGTCACGATTTGTCCTTTCGTTAAGTAAATAATCGTCGGAGAATAATGATTGTCAAACCGCGCGGTTAAAACGCTCGGAGAATCGCCTGTTAATAAAACCTTTTTTCGACCGCTGCAAACTTAGCGTGGTTGATGGCAGAATGTGCCTCTATAGAATAGTCTGGCAACACTCTGACCTAGATGTCAATGTCACGCTTCACATCTGAAAATTCTTAAATGTCAAAATAAATGCAGCAAATAGCAAATGTGATAATTTGTAGAACAGAAGAAGTTTAAAAAATAATAAGCTCATGGATTTATAGGGAGTTAATGTGCTGCTTATAAAAATGCGTTTAAAACTGTAAAAATGTCTATACCGCCCGTGAATTACAGCGTGCCGCCGCCGCGGCTGAACATGCCTCCGCCGGCGGCGCCGCCGTTGGGGCCGCCGCTGGGGCCGCTGTCCGTGCCGCCGCCACAGCTCTTCCATCATCCACCACCCTATCCCGTGCGTCCCTTGCCATCCATCGACAAACCTCCACTTTTACCAATCACTGCTTTACCACCTCTAAATATACCCCCACCGTCAGTGACCGCCTATCCTCCCCCGGTATTAGCACCCCCGTTTCCACCGCCAACAGTGAAACCTGATCACGCATTCCATGCCCCAAATTTCTCCAATCCACCACCACCAAGACCAAAAGATAAGTATGTAAATACGAAAATTAATGAACCTAACTCATACCAAACAAGACTAGACACTCCAACAACATCTAAAGATGGTAACAAAACCCATTGTGATCCCAAGAGTGATTCATCATCTAGAGAAAGATATTCACCCCCAAGACATAGAGATAGGAGTAATGAAAAAGAAAGAGCTAAATACCGATCCAGTCCTACTCATAGTACAAGCTCAAGCTATAGCCGCAGGCATAGCCGAAGTCCTTCTAGACACAGTTATAGAGATGACCACAGAGAAAGGGACCAATATAGAGAAAGGATAAGCAGTCAAAGGGAAAGGGAATTAGAAAAAGAAAGATATTACAGAGATAAATATGAACGGGAAAGGATGAGGTATGAGTATGAAAGACACCACAGTCCTTCTCGCCATCGAGATACAAGAAGCTACAGTAGTAATGATCCTAGAGTGGATAAATATAGATCACCTAGTCGACACAGCCACAGGTCACCAAGCAGGCATAGCTATCGGTCACCAAGCAGAAGCAGTCATCGGTCACCTAGCAGACATAGTCATTGGTCACCCAGCAGACATGGTCACCGTTCACCCAGCAGACACAGCCACCGGTCTCCCAGTAGACACAGCCACCGGTCACCCAGTAGACACAGCCACCGGTCACCCACTAGGGAGTTACATTATCGCAGCCACGCCAGGGATCCATCACCTCGCTCCCGGCATGAGTCTTTGCCAAAGAAACCTCTAACTGACAGGGAAAAGATTTTGGAAGAATACAGGTATCTTAATGACTTGATGAAGTGAGCCCAGTGTAGGTGAATATCCTTTTCTATAAATGCTTTATTTTTTCAGGAAAAACTACTGTCAAACATCAGAAGACTTGATTGAGAAAATTGAAAAATGGTCTAAAGAAAATAAACAGGAAGAAGAGGAGGTAGGTTTCAACTAAGTTGCAGGTTTTCATAGTAGAAAAACTACTATTTTAGTGGAACACATGAGTGGATTTTTTTTCTAAAATTCTAAGTACTTTTTGTTAAATAGGCTGCAAGTCGGTCCCACTGCTGGGCAAATGCCTCTACATCATTGGTTTGCTATATCGTGTATATTATGTATCTTACAACTTTTACAGACCCCTAAAATGTGGTACAGAAGTTCACCAGCCGAATTATATTACATGCCTTCTGAAAACGGTGGTGGAATGAAACAAACACCTAAGTTACAAAAAATATGTGATGCATTCTTTACTAAAGTGGTTGAGAGGGGAAGAAAGGCCAGGCCTGAAGTGGATGAGCTGCCACCCCTGAAAGCACCAAAGGCTAAAATGTGCAAACATAGATGTGAGTATTTTTAACAAAAACATTTCATTTGTCTTACTCAAAATTATTTAAAATCTGTAAAATACTCCTGGTTAGCTTAAAACATAAATACCTTTTAGCAGTAAATAATCATGGCAATCAAGAGCATAACCCAATAAGAACAACATAAGTACAGAACAAGGTAGGCGTCCGCGGGCAAATTTGAAGTACCAAGAGTTTACAACTACTTTGGTATAAGAACACTGCATAAAATACTCCCTTATTTACTAAATAATGCCCGAGAATGTCTGCGATGAACCTAACAAAAATAAATTTAAAAAGTCGCTAAAAAAAATTTACTGCAGACACTCGAGTGACATTCTATGTTAATCAAGCAATTTATCATTTTCATAAATATAGAAAAAATCCTGCGGTCAAACTGTTAATACAGTTTAGTAGGAAACTGCTGTAGAATTAAGACTATGTATGTGTTTAATAACTAAATAGATAATAAAATAGAAACAAACAGACTTGGTCTTTAACGTGTGACCCATTAAACATTTCTGGGTAATGGGCCATTACCCAGATGTTCAAACACTCTATTTATAATGCATTAAGGTCCCTTAGTAACCTGTAAACAATTCACAATTGACACTAAAGGTCTCTGCCCACTACACCGTATCATACCATGACAGTACTATGAACGTACCTGGCACAGTATGACAAATGCTGATCGGTGATGGAACATGCTAGTGGGCATAGTCTCATACTTTTTAATACAAATAATTTTTATTTTGCCTGGCACATTCATAGTATGGATGGTCATGGTATGCATGGTATGATAGGGCCGATACAGACGTACTGCAACCCAACTGCAACTACCTACGATTTGTATGGGAACTGCATCACAACTGCGCAGTCGGCGTGCAGTTGGGTTGCAGTCCGTCTGTATCGGCCCATACAGTAAAATAAAAATAAAATAAAATAAAATAATTTATTTCTGTAAGTAGGCCCTCAAGGGCTCTTTTACATGTCTTACATTCTTTGTCTTCTTTTCTTTTTGGCGCTTCGGGTAATGACCTTCTGGTGAGAAGAAGCGCCGGAAGAAACTCACCAGTTTCTCTTTTAATAATTTAATATACATTACATTACCTTAAAAACTACATTTATAGAGATGTAAAGGGTCTCTCTATGCGTCCAAACAATACAAATAAAAAAATAGAAAATAAATTGATACTAGAATTAATGGAGATGTAAAGAGTCTCCGTTGTCAAAATATTATGTTTTGGAGGTGTAAAGGATCTCCAAACGTCAAAATACAAATTGAAAATACTTATTTACTAAATTAAGTCCATTTTTTCTTAGAGATGTAAATGGTCTCTAAGTGTCAAAACAATTGGCAAGTACAAAAACAGAAAAAGACAACTAATCAAACATTGTTTTTAAAATATATCTATTTCCAGTCGCAGTTAATCCCACGGTGTTTCATCATTCATGTAGTCTTGTGTGCTGTAATAAGCCTTAGAAATGAGTTTACGCTTTACACAATTCTTAAATTTGTTAATAGATAATTCAGTTATATTCCTTGGCAGCTTATTATAAAACCTTACACAATTACCCATGAATGATGTTTTTCCCCATGAAAGATGTTTTTATTTAGTGTAGTGGGCAGAGACCTTTAAGATTTCTTTTACAAGCTTTTATTTACTTTCACCTGTCCCGGTGTCTGTCTGTGTGTCTGTAATCAAATCTTGCGAGTTAAATTTTAACCCACTTTCCGGTTTCCAATTGAGATGAAACTTTGCAAGGATGTGTAAATCAGATGACAATGCAATATTATTATGACATGAAGGTGATCTGATGATGGAGTCAGATGGTAGCCATGTGATCATCTGAATTACACTAGATAAATTCATGGTGTTTGGTCTTATTTCATTAGTTTTGATGTGTAGTTTGTCATTATACAAAAAATACAAAAAAACATTGTTTGACAGAAACTTATTGTTGTAAGAGAGATTAAACATTAGGTGGGTCACATGTTAAAGTGCGTGACTGTACATTTAATCACTCTGTATTTTTTTTCTCTATACTGACTTTATAGATATGATAGAATCATTAATTTAAAAACTTGTTTCTTTCATAAAAAATAAAATATTGATTAATCTAATAACAGAATCCTGATTGGCAAAAAAGTACCGAGGCTGTTTTTAGTACATTAGACAACTAGGGTGGTAAAATAAAGAAAGGCCGAGATCGCAGATGTTTGCGGCCCGAGCTGTAAGCGAGGGACGTAAAAGACGCCAGAATGCGGCTTTTTCCGTACACGTAGCGTGCGGTAAAAGCCACTTCATGGCCAGGTGTGGCATAAAATGATTTTAAGCACACTTAATTAATTTTCCTTTAGGCGAAACAGAAAAAAAATGTGAAGGTCACTTAACATACTAATAATTTTTTATGTTTAGTGGACGAAAAAAGTTCGTCCTCATCATCATCAGAGAGTGAGGAGAGTCTAGACGAAGACGGGCTGCAGGGCTACACGGATAGGATAATGGTGGAGCTGCAGAGGAAACAGAGTCATCCTAGGAGACTCCACCCTGAAATGTGGTATGATATTGTACATTACACACCTAATAATAAAATATATTCGTAATAGTGTGGAAGTGCTGACATAGTGCTGTACTGGTGACAGTGAAGTTCCTTCGTCGTCGTGGTCACCACTGATTTGCATCTGAATGCATGTTATGAGCAAATTATTTCTCTCCATCTGTTCCTGTCCATCATGACTTTAAAAACTGAGTAGAACTTAGACTCTTAAGTTCTACTCATCTTCTAAGTCTTAGAAGTTCAGTTAGAGGTCATCCATACACCGTGGGCCCGTACAACCCGACCAACGTTAACCACGTATTCCTGATGGTATTACAAGTAAATAACGTTATATCAACATAGGTCGAATTTTGTCATTTTACATTAATAGTCTTATGGAACAAAACAAATCAGTAAATTCAGTCCCTCGTTATAAACATGTCCTTACTGAAGGAAAAGTTATTAAAAAGGAAAAAAAAACTAAAATGGAAACGAAAGGTCAATATTTTGGCTTTGTAATCGCTTACCATCTAATACTGCGAAGGTTAATTGCTGTTTAGTTAATGGATTTTAAAAATCAGTAAAAGTATCTTAGTCACATTTATTAGGGCTTGTTACACACTTGGGAGTTTTTATTTTAAAACTTATGAATATCTCGGAAAGTAAGCGTTAATCGACTATACGTCACATAACTTTTTTTACTTCTAATAGTTGTTAGAATCTATGGTTAAAGTTGGTCGGGATATACGGGCCCACGGTGTATAGTATGTCACACCGATGTTTCTAGCCAAATGACTAGCCAAATGTGTAAATGTGTTCTAGCCTATATTAAAAAGATGAAATATGTTAGGAAAAAGTGTGACGTACTTTGTGGATAACGGCCTAGTCTCAGTAGTTCGGTGATTTTAGTCCGGTTATTACTTCGGTAAATATATGAACCGGACTAAAATCACCGAACTACTGAGACTAGGCCTGGATAACCCCTTACATATCGAAGGTTCAACAACACCGGCGAGATGAACGGCGGGCCGCTGTGCCGCTGCAGCGCGCGCGCGCGCCGCCACGGCATGCGCCACGGCGTGTACGCGGCCGAACAGAGCTTCCCCAAGTGCCGCCCCGACCACAGCAACCTTGACAGGCTCTTTCATTATAGGTGAGTACTGCCAAAGCATAAAGGTTGGCCCATTTCGAACGGTCAGTATGGGAAAGTCCGAAAGTATAAGACATACGAAGATCTATTCTTAGGAACTAAGTATGTCATCGATTTTAGGGACAAGAAAAACTGCATACATAGTTTTGAAAAAAAAACTACTTTCATGCCACACCTGGCCATAAAGTGGCTTTTGCCGCACGCTCCGCGTACGGAAAAAGTCGCTTTCTGGCCAAGTGTAGACATAAAATTATGTACACAACACGGGAGGTAATAAAGAAAGACCTCGATCGCATATTTACGTCCCTCGTTTGCAGCTCGGGCCGCAAACATCTGCGATCTCGGCCTTTCTTTGTATTACCATCCTAGTTGTGTAATGTACTATAACACTTACACGCGCATCGTGCGGAAAAAGCCACTTTATGGCCAGGTGTGGCATAAACATCCAAATATCTTCACAAATTTTCGCATTTATAATATTAGTAGGATTTTATGTGGTAATATGTATATTTGATCACAGGATAACAGTATCTCCTCCGACCAACTTCCTTATAAAGGCTCCCACCATAATCGGCCACGATGAGCACGAGTTCCTATTTTCTGGGTTCTCCATGTTCTCTCACTACAAGCTGGCGAAGCTACCGACGTGCAAGGTCATAAGGTTCAATATCGAGTACACGATATTGTACGTGGAGGAACCCGCGCCGCAGAACTTCACTGTGAGAGAGCTGGATTTGTTCGGTAAGTTCATGCAGTTATGAACCTTATTGGTTGCTTTTTGTGACACAGAAGGTCATTTTCCGAAGTGCTAGTAGAATCATGTAAAAGTGCCTTTGGAAAAATAAATGATTTGATTTGACAAAAACGGATTATGCATTCTGTATATCTCCAGACAAATGGCCAAAGAATAATATTCTTTGCCCATTTATCCGCGCTTGGCTAGGTTTGAGTGGAGTTCAGGAAATTAATTATACACAGGTCCATGGTGCTTTGGAGATATACAGAATGCAATTATTCGATATAACAATTTATGTTACATATTTCGTTACTCACTGACTCATGTCGAAACCCATACGACAAGAAGCAAGAGCTCACTGCACAAATAAAGGAATTATTCTGAAAATTACTAAATTGCTCAACATAACCATTTGCATATGTAAATGATCTCGTCGTTTCGGAGCTGTGAAACATTTTCGTATTTGCATTCGTGCTATTTAGGAAGGTGTTAAGAATACATTGTATTTTTCAGAGGACTTCCTATTCACTGAATTGTTGGAGCTAGTGGATTTGGATTTAGGAAAAGGGACGGAAAATTCGTGCTCGCAATTTCACTTCATGCCGCGCTTCGTACGGTTCCTACCCGAGGGCGGGTGCGAGGTTGGTGCTAGGCAATACTACACATTTTACTGTTTCTGAAACATACAGGGAACAACTTTTGAAGATAATGCGCTATATTTTGGAAGCGTCAAATCACCCGATGATCATGATCTACCCAATGGTGATAGCAGTCAAGGGCATTTCTCCAGAAATATGTCTGCGACTCGTTCATCTGTCTCCATACATTTAGTATGAAAAAGGGCCAGATGAATGAGGTGACCGCAGACATATTTCTGGAGAAATGCCCTCAAATCTGTTCACTTTTTACAAGCTTTTATTTAGTTTTTTTGCGATATGGAATATGACAAATTCAAAACAATGTTGCTATTGCATATGAGTTTTAAGATACTTAGCTTTCATAGGAGGGACATCCCTTTTTTATTGTACCATGATATTGAATTGTCTTTCCAGGCCGTTTTCTTTACGTTCAATAATTTCAGGTGTTGTCGATGTGCGAAGTGTTGAAGTACCTTCTAGACCAAAGTGGATTGCTGATTCCGCCAGATGACTTGGAGAACTTTCACCGTATTGACCATTACACGTGGCAGAAGTTTGTGGACAGGATCAAAGGTTGGTGTTTAGGCCACAACAAACATTTTATTTCGGGATACTTACTATAAGATTTAGACAAAAGCAAATTGAGCTATAGTGAATTCTACTCAAAAAATAAGTATGTTAGGTAATGTTTGGTAAATGGGAACCAGAAAGTAACAGGGGAAATAAGGAATGGGGAGAGGGCATAGAACGTGGAAACAGTGTGAATTACATGGACCTTAAGTAGGGGATCAGAAAGAGGAAATAGGGGATATGGAACAATAGAGGAGAGCAAAGCTAGTAAGGGAAAGTGTTAAAAAAAGGATTATTTGATTGGAATTAATAGAGAGGGTGAAACAGTGGGCGCTAGAAGCGAGTGACATAGAAGGGACTAGAGGAGAATCTCGCGACATTGGCAGCAACAAAGCAGTAGTGATAAAAAAGGAAGATAAGCGAGAGTATTTTCATAAATCTTTCCATTTTCCACAGGAATGATAGTGACGTACCCAGGCAAGAAACCGTGCTCTGTGCGAGTGGACCAACTGGACCGAAGTCCCCCCGTCAACGCCAAAGACGCCAAAAACCCCAAGGAGCTCAAGACTTTCTTCCCAGAGATCGTGCACTTCGGGATTCGGCCGCCGCAGCTTAGTTATGCAGGCAATCCTGAGTAAGTACCGAATGGGATCACCATATAAGGTAAGGTGATTCATATTTTGTCGAGTTTTTTACGGCAAAGAAGCCAAAATCTCCAAGGAGCTCAAGACTTTCTTCCCAGAGATCGTGCACTTCGGGATTCGGCCGCCGCAGCTTAGTTATGCAGGCAATCCTGAGTAAGTACCGAATGGGATCACCATATAAGGTAAGGTGATTCATATTTTGTCGAGTTTTTTACGGCAAAGAAGCCAAAATCTCCAAGGAGCTCAAGACTTTCTTCCCAGAGATCGTGCACTTCGGGATTCGGCCGCCGCAGCTTAGTTATGCAGGCAATCCTGAGTAAGTACCGAATGGGATCACCATATAAGGTAAGGTGATTCATATTTTGTCGAGTTTTTTACGGCAAAGAAGCCAAAATCTCCAAGGAGCTCAAGACTTTCTTCCCAGAGATCGTGCACTTCGGGATTCGGCCGCCGCAGCTTAGTTATGCAGGCAATCCTGAGTAAGTACCAAATAGAAGTATCACCATATACTGTAGGGTGATTCATATTTTGTCGATTTTTTTACGCCAAAGACGCCAAAAACCCCAAGGAGCTCAAGACGTTCTTCCAAGCGATCGTGCACTTCGGGATTCGGCCGCCGCAGCTTAGTTATGCAGGCAATCCTGAGTAAGTACCGAATGGGATCACCATATAAGGTAAGGTGATTCATATTTTGTCGAGTTTTTTACGCCAAAGACGCCAAAAACCCCAAGGAGCTCAAGACGTTCTTCCCAGAGATCGTGCACTTCGGGATTCGGCCGCCGCAGCTTAGTTGTGCAGGCAATCCTGAGTAAGTAGCGTATAGGATCATCGTATACGGTAGGGTGATTCATATTTTGTCGATTTTTTTACGCCAAAGACGCCAAAAACCCTAAGGAGCTCAAGACGTTCTTCCCAGAGATCGTACACTTCGGGATTCGGCCGCTGCAACTTAGTTATGCAGGCAATCCTGAGTAAGTACCGAATAGGATCACCATATACGGTAGGGTGATTCATATTTTGTCGATTTTTTTACGCCAAAGACGCCAAAAACCCCAAGGAGCTCAAGACTTTCTTCCCCGAGATCGTGCATTTCGGTATTCGACCGCCGCAGCTGAGCTACGCCGGCAATCCTGAGTAAGTACAGAATAGAAGGATCATCATATTCGGACGCTTTTTATAACTGACTAGCATTTACCCACGGCTTCGCCCGCATTGCTCTCGTTGCTATCCCAAAGGAACTCTTTACCGGGATATAAAGTATCCTATGTTTTAATCCAGGACTTGGTCTACTTGCATGCCAAATTTCAGCTCAATCCAGCCAGTTGTTACCCCGTTATTTAGTAGTAACACACATCCAAATATCCAATCATCCAAACATCTTCACAAACTTTCACATTTATAATATTAGTAGGATTGCGCTAATGACTGACAGATAACGCACAGTACAGAAACATGAAGTAAGTTTATGCCATCTTAAAACTAAATACGGTTACCATTTTGCGCGTTTGGTACAGATTCGTTCCCACTTTTATAATTTACTGAAAGATGTTTTAAACCATCGCAAGCACGCTTTAAAGGCATATACGATAAATGCGCAGAATACGAATGTAAATTTAACTGTCATATATAATTATTCGCCAATTCCACATGAATCTGTTTGTATTTTAAGTTGAAGTGGAGACAATATATTGATGAAAATTTCAGGTACCAAAAAGCCTGGCGCTACTACGTGAAGTATCGCCATCTTATCGCCAACATGGCCAAGCCATCGTTCAAGGAGCGCCAAAAGTTAGCCGCCAAGGAGGCCAAACTACAGGAGATGAGGACCCAGAGCAAGATGAAGCGGGATGTCACTGTTGCTATCTCTTCTGAGGGGTTCCATACCACTGGGCTAATGTGTGACGTTGTGCAGGTAAAGTACCGCTGCTACGGTTAAGCTATCGTTCAAGGCAGTGGTTCCCAAAACTGACTGCATCGCAATCCACTTAACAAAAACTTCCTTTTTCGGGACTCGCCTTTTGGCAGCAGCGCGGTGGGCACCCCTAGCGGGTGTTTAGGCGGCGGCAATAGTACATTACATAACTAGGGTGGTAATAAAAAGAAAGGCCGAGATCGCAGAAGTTTACGGCCCGAGCTAAAAGCGAGGGACGTAAATATGCGATCGAGGACTTTCTTTATTACCTCCCGTGTTGTGTACATAATTTTATGTCTACATTTGGCCAGAAAGCGGCTTACAGAAATATCTAGATCTTTCCGAGCATTTACATACGGTTATCACGCTTATCTTAATCTTACAGAAGCTTTTGAAATATATCTGGGGGCACGACAGTGCCCCCGCCAAGTCGAGCAAAACAAAGGCACGGCCGTACCATCCTACCACCCTTTTCTCGAAGCCATTCAGGCCATTTTCAGCCTCCCGTAATTTTGCACTGGCTAAAGCTAGAACCCTGAAATTTCAGGGATATAAAGGGCTCAATAAAACTTATATATATTCTCAATATCATTCCATTTGAACGTATAGTTTAAGAATTATTGCATGTCAAAGTTCCTTAGTTTTGTCACTGACTCACTGACTGACTCACTCACTGATCATCATAATTCTAAGGTACTTCTAGCAGACCTACAAGCTCCAAATTTAAACATAGTTAGTTTTTAGCCTAAATATGTTGTAATTTCAGTCACAACTGCACACATAAGTTTATTTAACCGTGGAGCAACACATTTTATAGATCTAATAATAGGCAAATCGGTGGAAATCGAGTTCTGTTGATACCCCCCCCGCCCCGGTACTGACTTGGTTTAACTTTACGTCTCAAAACTTTTTTGTTGTAGGAGAACTGCGTTGCGAGACTTGCATCTTTTTACATGTAATGTTTTTGATGGGATTGTTTTTTAGCACGCCATGTTAATCCCAGTGTTGGTCCGCCATCTCCGCTTCCACAAGTCTTTAGACAGCCTTGAAGAAAAGATGGGCTACGTATTCAAACAACGAGCGTTGCTTCAAACTGCCCTGACACACCCCTCGTACAGAGAGAACTTCGGTACCAACCCTGACCATGCGCGAAACAGCTTGACTAACTGCGGTATACGGCAGCCGGAGTATGGAGATAGGAGGATACATTATACTAGAAAGAAGGGTGAGTGTTCAAGGAACTAGCAATTCTCTAAAGTTGATCCATGCCCATACAGTTCTTGCTGCGGTACCAACATACATAGGCGAAGCAGCAGTGGCGTGGCGTCAAATATATTCTTAGTAAAGCCGGAGCAGATATGGATTACTTTTTTTTCAGGAGTTGTAGATACTCCGGCCATATCGTCGACCGTAGTCTGAATTACGGTAAGGGACAGGCAAAACAATGTCCCTTACTGTAATTCAGCCTACGGTCGACGATATGCTTTAAAATAGGCAAGCCGGTGGGAATGGAAATCGTTCTATGGACGCTACGTCACTGCGAAGCATTTATAAAACGATATCACGAAAATGTTTACCTATTTTAGAATTTCTTTTACCAGATTAGGTACGATTAGTTTCAACTAAGCTAATCTTGTTGTCTTTAAAATAATAATACATTACAAAACTAGGGTGGTAAAACAAAGAAAGGCCGAGATCGCAGATGTTTGCGGCCCGAGCTGCAAGCGTGGGACGTAAATATGCGATCGAGGGCTTTCTTTATTACCTCCCGTGTTGTGTACAGCCAGCTGCAGAGATAAGTAGCCCCCCTGTCATACATTCGTAGTATGGCAGGGGGTATACTTATCTCTGCAGTTGACTGTATCATTTTATATCTACATTTGGCTAGAAAGCTTTACTAAACTTTATGGTCAGGTGTGGAATTAAAATAAATAAATATCAAGGGACAATCTTACACAAATTAACCTAGTCCCAAACTAAGCAATGCTTGTACTATGGGTACAGGAAGAAGTTCTTGGAAGAAGGGTAAGTCAGTATGTGTCAGATTCGAAGAAACGGTGAAAAATCATGTTGGTGTAATGACAACAAACTGAAAAAGCCTTGCATTCACGAGTCTTTTTCCTAGAATCCAAGGATAACACTGTTTTGATATAAGTTTGCATTCTAATTTTCTTTTGGTGTGCAAGAAAGTATGATTGTATTGTTGATGTATTGGGTTATCATGATGAATATTCAGTTTTAACCTAAATTAATTCAGCACTTTCAAAACAATAAACATTGATAATCTTCCAGGTATCGTCACTCTAATTAACATAATGTCTCGCTTCGGCAAGCGTAGCGAGACAGAGTCGGAAATAAAACATAACGAGCGGCTAGAGTTCCTGGGGGACGCCGTGGTAGAGTTCCTGTCTTCTATACACCTGTTCAGGATGTTTCCCGGCCTGGCCGAGGGCGGGCTGGCCACGTATAGAGCGTCCATTGTCCAGAATCAACACTTGGCTAAATTGGCAAAGGTATTGTGAAACTCTCAGCCTCCTCATGTATTGTAACTATAACGCAGGGAACGTGCACGAACTATAGGTGGCAGCACTAAACGACAAAAGAGACACGGGCGGACAGTAACGGAAACTATCGCTTCGGTCAAATCAAGCTGTCAATGTCAATGATAATTATGTAAGCGTCAATGTCAAATATAGTAAGTCGACTGACGTTAATCGTCCTTCAACGCGATAAATTACAACGCGACAAATTAGTTTTCGACAATGTGGCCCCAGCATGAGAGGGTATATGATTTAGATTGACGGCACCAGTTGGCAGCACCTTCGTCGTGCACGTTCCCTATACAATATTTCCTTTTTTGTGGGTGCGTGCCTGGTGGTACGATATCGCCAATTTAAATGCCCAGAAATGTATGAGATTTGTCAAGAGGGCGCTCTGATGTACACTTACTTTGATGCCGCTAGTGGCTGCGGTTGGCAAACATTGGCAAACCTGTTTGGAATTGTAAGCCCGCCAGTTGGTTAGGGCTGATATACAAGAGCTCGCCGATCTAATAGTTCTAGTCTGCGGCAAATAAAAAAATACTTTTATATTTCGTTTGAAAACAAAATTTCTCAATCTTTAACGTTGCCTCATTGATTTTGGTTTATTTATTGAGACCCAAATGTTGTTTTTTTCGGTACAGAATATAGAACTAGAACAGTTTATGCTATACGCGCACGGCTCGGACCTGTGCCGTGACGTGGTGATGCGGCACGCCATGGCCAACTGTTTCGAGGCACTCATGGGCGCGCTCTTCCTGGATGGAGCCCTGCAGGTAACTCCACAGCACTCCTGTACTCCTGGATAATTAGGGTTGCCAGATTAAAGCATTTCATTTCCGGGACAAATGCAACCCTCCCTCCCCCGCCCTCAGGTCGCAAAATAATAAAAACGGCTTATGGGTTGTAACATAGATATATATCCCGGGTGTCATATATGGCTACTATTCAGTAAATCGCTTTACTTGTAATATTTTACGAACACGCACGCGCACGTAGGTACGATACCCATTGTACCTACTAGTAACATACTAAAAAAACTAGAAGTAGGTATTCAAAATCCGACTGTAATGTGTAATTCCTGGACACGGGACAAGAACGGTAATTCCAAGACAATCCCGGATTTCCCGGACATCTGGCAACCCTATGAAGAATACGATCTCCTATTTTCGTAAGTGGTACAGATCGCGTCACGTCTCTTCGCGTCTGTGAAGTTAGCCTCAAGCTAGCTAAGTTCAGAAAGGCAAACTTGCGTGACGCGATCTGTGTTCAATATTCCACTGGTCAACGTGTGATGCTGACCTATGCTGATAAGTTCGAATCGAAATTCCTTTTGGGCTTTTGTTCCGTAATAAATACCGTATACGGTATAATATTTCACACATAATACTCGAAAGGGCTTTTTGTAACTGTTATCGAGGATAATAATAGGTTAGACGACAAAAAAAAAACTGTTTAGTCCGTCAGTTACATTATTAAAAAATATTGTACACGTATTTTTTCTTTTGTTTGACAAACAAAAAATTACGAGGATACAGTTACTGATGTGCCATAGGAAACTTTCCAGATTGCGGAATTTTTCACATAGGAAAATTTCGGAAAATTCTCATAATTTTGTATGGGAATTGAAACTTACCGTAACTTAATTTTTTTTAATTTAAATTTCTTATATTTCTTGTAGAAATTTCCAAAAACTTCCGAGAATTTTTCCAACTTTTTGGAAACTTTCCGCAACTTGCACATCTGTAGATACAGTACTTAGAAGTTTCGAGTGACGTCACTCTATGGTACAATTTTTACCTAGGAGTGACGTCACAAATCCCCACTCCAGAAGTTTGATGATCTATATTTTTGCCGATTTTTAATATTTTGATAAACCAAAAAATACGTGTCCCATATTTTTCCATAATCTAACTGACGGACTAAATAGAATGATACATTTTTAAACCAGTCGTCATTCCTATTATCCAGTCAAGTGACTAAGAATGTTTTTGAGTACTTTTGTTTTCGAATTGATTGGTTTTTTTAGGTCGCAGACCGAGTATTCTCCCTAGCGCTGTGGTACAATGAGTCGGAACTGCTGGAGGTGTGGAGCAAGGAGCGCGCGCACCCGCTGCAGGAACAAGAGCCGCTGGGAGACCGCAAATACATCAAGGACTTCAAGTTCCTGCAGAAACTCACCGAGTTCGAGGAGTCTATAGGTGAGTGCCGCTGTCAGGTCGCGTGTTCTCTAGCAATGTGGTGCAACGAGCCGCAACTGCTGGAGGTGTGGAGCAAGGAGCGCGCGCACCCGCTGCAGGAGCAAGAGCCGCTGGGAGACCGCAAATACATCAAGGACTTCAAGTTCCTGCAGAAACTCACCGAGTTCGAGGAGTCTATAGGTGAGTGCTGCTGTCAGGTTGCTTGTTCTCTAGCAATGTGGTGCAACGAGCCGGAACTGCTGGAGGTGTGGAGCAAGGAGCGCGCGCACCCCAGGACTACTGCTGAGCTCGAATTTCGCATTGTACCATCTCTCTTTAAATGAAAATTCCACTGAATTAGACGGCACGATACGAACTTCGAAGTATTGGACCAGGTTTTTCAGATACATACAGTGTATGTATCTGAAAAACTGGTCTTGTACTCCTACCTACCTAGTTTCAGAATAAACTCTATTTGTTTAAAAATAAATAAATAGAACCTTTTTTTTTAAACCAGGTGTCCAATTTAAACACATTCGCCTCCTCGCCCGGGCATTCACCGATCGCTCCGTCGGATTCACCCACTTGACACTGGGGTCTAACCAACGTTTGGAGTTTCTGGGTGACACGGTGCTACAGCTGGTCGTGTCAGACCGGCTCTACAGACACTTTCCAGATCACCACGAGGGGCACTTGTCTGTGAGTATTACATTATACCTACTAGAATACGTGACCGTCAAGATGGTGTACACCGTAAAGATATTCAGAATCTGATGCTGCCAATAAGTAGTACCCAAATAGTACCAACGAAACATCTAAGTGAAAAAAAATAGTTCCCTTAAACTTTTTGAAATATACGGCCTGGTCACGGTGTAGGGATCCTGCCGTTTCGCCAAAATATTTTTGGTCAAATGTTTCATTTGCCAAATGTTTCATTTCCCAAACCTCCGAAACCAAAAAAAAATCTCAGTGTATTTTGTTATGGTTTTATAGAATACAGTAGGTTAGGTTAGGTTTGTTTTATGAAAGTTCTGAAAAAAATATGGTTTCGAAGAAAATTATTATTTGGGAAACGAAAAAATTTGGCAAATGAAACATTTGACCAAAAATATTTTGGCGAAACGGCAGAGAGCCCACGGTGTACGCTACTGGGCTTCAAGCTGGCATACACCGTTTGTATCTCTGGAACGGCTTTGTTTTTGGAAACGCTTTGTATCTCAAAAAATAGTACCCTAGGGCCCTAAAATTTCATTTCTCTAGCTATCGTAGAAGCCGAGATATAGTGAACATCGTGATTTCGGAATTCGAAGTCTTTCTATGTGAAATTCCCGGGTACGACAGCTTGACGGTGTGAAATTTCGTACACCGTTAAGTCATGGCATATCTCGGCGTCTCCTCTATGGAATACTACCAACAAAATTAACAAGTCGAAGGCAAGCGACCAGGAGTCAGACACAACTCCCGACACAGTACATGATGATATTCATTCGGCTGCAGATAGAGAGAGATAGTGGGATATAATGCGATAAAAACAGTACTGTTCCAAAGAATTAAATGACCACGACCCTCAGTAATGAGGAAAGCGATACAAAGAGGAGGTATTAATAGGTCAATTAACTAAATTAACTAGTTGATTATGTTGGTTAGATCTAGCGATTGAAGTCTGAAAATGACTGACCACCTGAAACTAGAGCTTAATTATTATTTTGAGGTGTCCAATAATAGTAGGTACATTACTTAGGGAGGTAAAACAAAAAATGTCTCAGATCGCAGGTATTTGACGCCCAAGCCGAAGGCAAGGGCGATAAATGTGCGATCTGAGGCTTTCTTTATTACCTCCCATGGTAAGTACAAAATTTTACGTCTCCCCCAGGCCAGGAGGTGGGATTTTCCACACGCGTAGCGTGCGGTAATTGCCACTTTATGGCCAGGTGTGGCATAAAGTGTATTGTATTGTATCCTCAATACAATACACGTTGTAAACGCCGCGGGTTTACGTTTACAAAACGCAGCGCGAAAGCTAAGCAACCTTAAATCTCCTAGTTGCTGCGTTCATCGCTAGTCAACAACCGCACTCAAGCCATGGTGTGCGACGACCTGAATATGTCAGCGTACGCCATCTACAACAACCCGAAGGCGAAGCCTACAACTAAGAAGCATAAAGCGGATCTACTGGAGGCTTTCCTGGGTGCCTTGTATGTGGATAAAGTGAGTATTTTTCAATCACTTGGATTTCTTTGCGGTTGTTAAAGAATATTGTTAAGATGTTTAGACGAACATCAGCGAAAAAAATTTAAGAAATAATAAATTTCCACAAATTGTGCTTTGTACAATATGGCAAAACAGAAGCCGCAACGAAATGAGATGAGAGGCCTTTTGATATTACAATACTTTCTTTCCCATTTCAAAAAACGTCATTTCAATAAAACCACCTTTTCGTCCTTCCACAAAGTGGACTGATGACCAGGGCCCCGTTTTACGAAGCTACAAGTTACAGTTTTACATACAAGTGTAAACTAGCAACATTCGCCAAATCAACCAATGGCGTTGCTGTATTTGACCAATGTTGCAAGTGTTGACTTGTAAAATTATAACTTGTAGCTTCGTGAAACGAGGCCCCAGTTGTAGGTTTTTGAACACAAATAATGAAGTCGCAATTTCATTGGCGAACAATACGTAATTAAATAATGAATGCTCTAGCTAGGTTATCGAAATCGATGTAGGCCTGTGCCCAGCCGTGGGATGTATACATGATTGGATTACTCCAGCGGTCGGCAACCTTTTAGCAACCAAGGGCTAACGGACAGCTAAGGGCAAGTAGCTAACGGAATTGACACGGGCCGCACTATGTTAATAACGGGTTCCCTTTATTTGGCATAAGTTTTATTTATCCGAATATATTGTTAGCCCGAATTTTATTTCGCATAATTTTTCTCTAACTTTAACGGAAAATATTTTGCAAAATCTTTTTCATAAGCCAGGTAGAACATATTAGGTTAGGTTACTTTTATAATTATTGTGAAAAGTCGAAGTCAAGTGGTTATCTGTAAAGTAACAATTAAGTATGCGTAAATAGTATTCGGGCAAATAGAACATTCGGACAAATAACATTATGACAAAACAAGGTGAACCGTTAATAACTGGTGATTTTACCTTTACATAGAAAATAGCCAGGGAGGCTCGCGGGCCGCAGGTTGCGGGCCGCTGGATTACTCTATTGTTCGTGTATTTACAGAACCTGGAGTACTGCCAGGCGTTCTGCAACGCGTGCCTGTTCCCACGGCTGCAGGAGTTTATCCTGAACCAGGACTGGAACGACCCGAAGAGCAAGCTGCAACAGTGCTGCCTCACGCTGCGCTCCATGGAGGGCGGCGAGCCAGACATACCGCTATACAAGTACACTATTATATTGATTATACTATCCGCAAAACTAAGTGGCGAGTCACCTCATAAATCATCGGAATTGTGCTATCTCTTTCACACGTGCACGGCCTTACGCAGCGGGACTCGCAACCGCAGTACTGTGCAAGTAGTATTACGCATACAAAACGAATGTCGATATAGTAATGAAACGAGGAAAATAAATTTAATTTATTATTTTTATTTCAGTAATGTTTCATTAGGACATATATTACATAAATACATATATATATTGAATTATTAAATAATATAAAATACAAATTTATAATACGTGACAATAGTATAATTGTATACAAAATAAAAACTAAAACTAAACAAAGAAATTCAGTAAAGCTATCAAAATTCGTCTTCACTGTTACTATCGTCTTGTACATTAATAAATATTTGCTCATAAAGTCGCTCTTATTTGATGGTTCTTATGCGCGGAACGCAGCTTATTACAAACAAGTGCTTTTTACTTTACATTACCGCACAAGTGCTGTAATTAATTACCGCCGTTTGACCAATGAGAGCACGTCGTCGTGGGACTCTGCGCGCGGATATGATCCCCGCGCATCGTGTTCATGGCGTGCACCCGCACTACTTCGCCACCACACGACAAGGTGACGATAGACGAGGATAGATAAACCACTAAATAAATATGTACAAAAACAGAAATTCTAAATGATAAGTAGATATTATTTTTTATTCGCAAGTGTGTTGAAAAACGTCGCATGACACTCGTGGGCATTAGTCATTACAGTCTCGGCTATACAGCCCTCGCCTAACGGCTCGGGCTATGCAACACAGCCTCGACTGTAATGATCAACTTCGCCCACTCATATCATAATATGTACTATTATGTTAGGGTGATCGAGTGCCTGGGCCCGACGAACACGCGGGTATACACGGTGGGGGTGTACTTCCGCGGCGCGCGGCTGGCGGCGGCGCGCGGCCACTCCATACAGGAGGCGGAGATGAACGCCGCCGAGGAGGCGCTTGCCTGCGCCCACGGTAAGCTTACAATACTACATGGTCGGCCTCAAAAGTTGCTGTGGGTACAGTCCAGGAATTTAATTTCCAACCCACCTAAGGTCCAATATCGTATAGCATACTGTCATCATAAGAGCTAGCTAGACTACGACGTTACTTTGACATATCACACGCATTGTTTTGTGTCAGTAACTAGGTAACAGATTAACAACATTAACATGGTGAACTGGAATTTGGGACGTCAAGGCCTACCAAAAAGGACGACAGCCGCGGAATCGAAATTCGAAGAAAGTTCATCTTTCTCGCTCTTGCAATATTCGAATGAAAGGAACGCAGATAACGATTTTCTCGATTGACACTGATACCAACTGACACGTATTCGTAATTAGATGAGCAAATGACTTCGTAAAGAGGTTGTCTGTAATGTGCAGTGACAAATAATACGTATTGACATTTAAATACTATTACTGACATAGAAATTTCGACCTTAATGCATCGTGAATGCTGAACAGCATTTCAATGAAACGGGCAGGAAATTAAATTCCTTGACTGTACCAGTGGCGTGGCGTGAGCCGATGCAGATTTGGCGTACATTTTCCTTAAGAGCTGTAGAATAATGCCAAATGCCTGATATTAGGCAAGCCGGTAGGAATCGAGTTTGGAGGCCACGCCACTGGTAGGTACACATTTGTGTCGTGGCGTAGTACTAAAGCGTCCAGCTACTTTTGAGGCTGACTGCACCAGGAGTTACTCTTATATTAAAAGGGCACCACACATTTTACACGTCTTCAATCTGTCCAGCATAATACATATCTTTCCTATGCATTTGTTCTACAATTGCTTCTGTACAGGTCTCGGCATTCAGAACATGGTCGACACCAGGCAAGCTTCATATCGACTCTATCTATGTTAAATGTTGTTTCAACTCGAAACAGATCTGTACCTTCATCCTATCCCGTGTACCTATGTACTCGTACATGTGCTGGACTGGCTATTAACAGCGACTTGTTTCAAAAAACTATAATTTACAAATTATACTAAGTATATATGTTCCTCTCCTTCCTCGTCTCTTCGGCTATACTCTTCAAAATGTCTTCAGTCACGAACACGTCAAAAAATCCAAAATTAATGTTACATATTTGAACTATACAAATTGGCCTGTACGCGTTTTCCGTCTTTAATATTTAAATAAATACCTTAGTCACTTGGTGACTGTACATAAATTAGGATACTTACTTAAAATGTCAGAGAAATATACAGGGTGGGAGGGACTATACCGACATACTTTAGCCATGAATTCCTGGTGGTGTGACGAGTAAAAAAAAGTTATGTGATGTATAGTCGAAAAACGCTTACTTTCAGAGATATTCATTATTTTTTAAATGAAAACTCCCAAGTGTGTAACAAGCCCTAATAAATGTGACTAAGATAGTTTTACTAATTTTTTTAAATCCTTTAACTAAACAGCAATTAACCTTCGCAGTATTTGATGGTAAGCGACTACGAGGCCAAAAAATTGACCTTTCGTTTCCATTTTAGCTTTTTTTTCTTTTTGATAACTTTTCCTCCAGTAAGGACATGTTTATAACAAGGGGCTGAATTTACTGATTTATTTTGTTCCATAAGAATGGACTATTAATGTAAAATGACAATATTCGACCCATGTTGATATAACATTATTTATTCGTCACACCACCAGGAATTCATGGCTAAAGTATGTTGGTATAGTCCCTCCCACCCTGTATATCTTCGACCAAACAAATTGCATAATCATGAGATGGCTTTTTATATGTCTTTATTTTCTATATTGATTTGATACAGTCAGAGCGTTGCACAATTGGGATTGGAATTAAAGTTCGCGCGCAGCAGCATGGAATGTCGCATCCTTCATAATGTTTTAGCGAGAACAGAAATCTGAATTACCTAAAGTTTATGTGATTCACGTTCAAGAACTCCACTACATAAATATTTTTATTTTCAGAACTGTTTCCCCAACTGGATCATCAGAAGCGTGTGATTGCGAAGAGCATGAAGAGAAAGAAGAACCGAGCGGACAGTCCGCAAGAGAACCACGCCACCCTCAAGCGTAACCGACTCGAGGACCGCGTGCCTAAAGCGTACAGACTCGACAAGCAATCGGACACTTCCGAGGAAGAGAGCAGCGTGCTATCTGTCTCTGACGAAGAGGAAAAGAGCGAGACAAAATCCGACGACGACTCCGGCCTCGATAGTGACACGGAATCCGTGAGTCAGGATAAATTAGAAAATGTACAGGTCAGTAGCTTAGTTAGTGATATGGAAAAGATCAAAGAGGATTTGATTAGGAGGAATGAGTATGACAAGCTGAAGGAGAAATGTCGGCAGTCGGAGTCGGATGATGATTAGGTTGCGACCGTAAAGACTGAGAGAGAAGCTCATTGTTGTGTAGGTATAGTCGGCATAAGATATTGAGCAAACGAGCAAAGCTTTTATTCTCAAACTATATTTATCTCTCTCATACTGCACTATATAGAAAGGGATGGAGGAAATGCCGAGTCTAATGTTTACAGTTATGAACTTTGTTGTTAGAGACACGTTTTGCTTATGTGTATTTCATGCTGATTGTACTGTTTAGTGATGGAATATTAGATAATAAGGATATTTTTTAATTTTGACAGCATTTTCTAGATGCAATGAATTGAATCGATGTGCATTATTGCGTTTATAAATACATAATCATTTATTTTCATTATTGACATGAACTTCAAATGTAATTCATGAAACACCTAAGTCATTTCGAATATGTATAAGTAAGCAATGATAAAATATTGACGTGCAAATATAATTTTAATTAAATACAGACGTAAAAGAAGAGTTATTAATTTATTTGGGTATCGTATCGTCAAACATTAAATTGCTAGGTTTATAAAGCTAAGGCTAGTGATAGTGAATGTAGCACTGACCTCAACTTTATAGTACATTGTGCACCGAGGGTAGTAAGAAGGGGATTACTAACGAGAGTCTATTAGAAGCCCGACGCCGTAGGCGGAGGGCTTTTAATGACTCGAGTTTGTAATCTTCTTACTGCCCGTGATACACACAATGTTTTTCATCACATTTGCGAGGAAAAAAAATAAAACATAAAAATTAAATAAACTAAACGCACCCGCTAAGAGACAACTTCAACTGTCAACTTTTTCAATATAGTCTTCCACAGATAATGCTAAGAACTGCGTTTAGTTTTTAAACTTGACAGGCAATGTCGCCAGATTGTACCGATTTTCAAAATAAAATTTTAAACTAAATTAATTTAATTGCATTAAAATAATCGCAAAAACTACGGAAATAATAGTAAAATATACCATATAAGTTTTATTTACACTAAATTTGGTTTTGTAGCCAAGTTTTGAAGATGTGAAATAGCCTTGGCTGATTCGAAACCTCCTTAGTCTGAAATGACGTACGACTTTTAAAACTAAACTCATAATTCCCGAGGGAGTTATAGATTTTCATACAGTTTTTCCTCCCGTGCAGTGTTGCCAATTTAGCAGAATCAGTGCTAAATTTAGCATAATTTGGACTGGTTTAGCAGAATTTTTTTACATTTAGCATTTAGCATAATTTTTGGCATAATTTTTTACATTTAGCATAATTTTTGGTATAATTTTTTACATTTAGAAATTTTATAGTACACTATATCTCTGTTGACATTATAATTGTAAGTATTTATGTAAACACTTTATTGTATAAAATAAAACAAAGTACAGAACAGGGTTGCAAAATAAAGGTATATGTACTAAGGTAAACTTAAATCTCTTTAAGGGATCTCTTTCAGTTAACCTTTGAACAGTTGATGATGATGATGTTTGTATGCTGTAGTAAAAAAGTTACTTTGATTGCAATATAAAAAAAAATGTCGATTAATACATTGTTAATTTACTTAGGTATCTTTAGCAATTTTTTTGCTGAAAGTTTAGTATGGGCCACAATCTTTCTAGAATATGATTATCCAGTGACTTGTAATGATGCCATACGATAAATAAATAATCACAATACATTAAATTTGAAAGAATAATGCTTTTTTTTATTTAGCATATTTTTTAGCAGAATTTATCAAGTTTTAACATAATTTTAGCAGAATTTCAGCAAAATTTTAGCATTGAATGAAATTCGGAGATGGCAACACTGCTCCCGTGGGAGTTATAGATATTTGTAACCCACGGGGGGTAAATCGGCTCGAGTTGGTCTATAAGCGCGCGTTATAACACCCGTTACGAGCAAGTGTGATGAAAAGTATATTTTTGGATCAAATATACTTACGACTCCTGTTAAAGTACCGGAATTGCATATGTAGTGGTGTTTTGTTTACAGGCATTCTTAATTTGAATTTTCTATTTTCCCGTACTAGCAGCATAAAAAGAGATTTATTATATTTTGAAGAAGTAAACACCAAAATAATGTTGTTGTCATATTCTAAATATTATTTAAATGAAGAGAAATACTTAAATTATTCTCCTTTTCATGCGAACGGTACACCCACTACAAATGCAATTCCAAGCTCTCGGTAATTCATTTAGCTTCTAGACTGTCAGACGTATAAGGTATTCAGATATTGTTGGAAAATGTTTGAACTCGACTATATTATATCCAGGTTAAAGATCAACCTTTGATGATACTCGCACACACTGTTTGGTTCCATTTTCCTCATTGAAAAAAAAAATTAAAAAAGAAACTGTTTTTAACCTTACCCCGGAAAAATATATCTTGGATAACTTCAAATCTAGAACGAATAGGCATCTGGATAAGAATCATAGATTTCATCATCGGTTACCGACAGGTCTGATTGAAGTTAAATACTTGCATGTATGTATAAAAATTGGTTTATTGATCGAGTCAACGAAATAGATGAGATTATGAGTTGACTACGGAGATAAACAGGTTTTCTAAATAGTTGTTTACAAATAAACATAACAATACCTACTAGGTACCGTATGTTCCTGAAATTTGGTAGAAAATGATAATTAGTTAAGGCCGATAGAATTTCCGAAATAGCCTCAACACACTATTCTAAGAACTTTTAGAAGGCAGAAAAGAAAGTGGCAAGGTCATAGTTCGGTGCGAACTAGTAGCAATCACATCACACTAACCTAATATTATAAATGGGAAAGTTTGGAAGATGTTTGGATGTCCGTACTTAATAACGGGGTAACAACTGGATGAATTGAGCTGAAATTTGGCATGGCAGTAGACCAAGTTCGGGAACAAAACATAGGACTTTATATCCCGGTAAACAGTTCCCTTGGGACATTAACCGGAACTAGGCGAAGCGGGTAAATGCTAGTAAAAGATAAATATGGAGGTAAAGTTTTATTCAGGTTAAGACAACACGACGCAACACAGTGTGAAGGCGAGCGAGCCTTTGAGCCTGCTCGCGCGCAGCGTCAGCCACTGCTTCTGGTTGGGGACGTACATCTCTGCCGGCATCAACTGTTCGGGGGCCTCGTTGTCTGCTATAAATAAATAAATAAATAATAAATAAATATTAGGGGACAATCTAACACAAATCGAACTAGCCCCATAGTAAGCTCAATAAGGCTTGTGTTATGGATACTAGACGACGATATATTTAATGGATACAAATACTTAAATACATAGAAAACATCCATGACTCAGGAACAAATGTGACGTCCTACGTGAAAAGGTACCTTATGAGGGTTTCTAGTAACGGAGATATGAACGGTTTTGTGAAATCCTTCAAAATCATCATTTTTTTCTTTTATGCAAAATTGTAAAATATAGGAATTGACGTGTATTTGTAGCTTGGTTTCACTGCTGTACGTTATTTTTTTCTATATAAAAATTGGGTTCAAAGTTTAGTAGAAAAGGTACCTTATGGCGGATCACATACAAAAATGATAAAGCTGTTGATAAAATTCATTAATAAAATTTACTAGCAACTTTTGCTTATTTCTTTTTTATAACACGACGGTGGCAAACAAGCATGCGGCCTGCATAATGGTAAGCAAAAATTTTCGAAATGATCCTAGAAAGCTGAAAATTTGGAAGGAAAGGGCCACTGGGTGCCACAGATTCGGAATTGAAAAAAAAATAAAAATAAATACATTTGTATGTCGTTTTTTTAAATTTTTAATTATTAAACATTTTTTTAAAACAGATAAAAAAGTGTTTTTGACGAATCGTATAACTTTTTGACCATTTTTAGAAAGACCTTGTTTTTTTTTAAAAAAATTGACAAAAATAAAAAAAAACACTGGCGAATGCCGATCATTTTTGACCATTCTAGAAAAAGTTTTTTAATTTTTTTTTCGAAAAAACTTACAAAAATAGACTTTTTTTTGCGGTTTCTATAATTTTTTACCACTTTGTCATGTTTCCTTTTCAACCTTTTTAGAAAAAGTCTTAAAAACATTTTTTTTTAAACATAAAAACGTGTTTTTGGCGAATCATGAAACTTTTTGACCATTTTAGAAAAACTTTGTTTTTTTCAAAAAAATTACAAAAATAAAAAAACACTGGCGAATGCCTATCATTTTGACCATATTAGAAAAAGGTTTTTATTCATTTTTTCGAAAAAATTACGAAAAAAGACATTTTTTGGCGGTTTCTATAATTTTAGACCACTTAAGAAAAAGAATCTTTTTAATTTAAAACACGCTAAAATCCACGACGAACACTTCTCACAACTATTCGAACGAAAAGGTAAGCAAATACTGCTCATGCCGGCCGGCTGAGACTCCGAGCGGCCAGCAAGACCGAGAGAGAACGATACGTACAGTAAACGGCCATAAAGAATGCACATCGGCAATCATCGCATTTCCGAATACAAACGAATGCTAATTTCCATGTACATCAATGATTAGATTAATCGTCTATCAGAATTTGAATTTAGAACTAAGTACTTTATTGTTGTTTTGTTTTGATTTCACGTGAAATATATAGAGCTGTAAAACAGATAATTTAGCTTTTAATGATTTTACTGTCGGCAGTTCTTTGTAACGCGGATGAAAATCGTACACCATTCTTCGAACAACATCATAATCAAAATCGTCCATATCTAAACGAAATTGTTTTATTGGTCTCCCATTTTTCGGAGAGGTGAACTTTGTTCCACTAGAATGTGTATCAGTGCCAGTGCCGACTTCGTTTAATAAATTGTTCAAAGTTCTTCTTGAAATTCCAGTGGCATCTGCAACTCTCTGTTCAATCTTCTTAAAATAATTAATTACATTAACATGCTCATGTTTTTTAAATTGGTCGGCTTCAGTTACAAAATATTTATAAAAATTGTAGATAATTTCACGTGACTGGCAAAGTAACGGCTTACCTTTTTTTCCTATAGATGCCATAGTACAAATTTAATTTTGTAAAAGTTTTAGCAACTCTATATATATATTGACTTGGATATGCGACTACACTCTCTCGCATTTGAACCACGACTGACAAAATAAACGTCATGGTGTGTGCGACACAGATATCGCTATACGAAGTCGAAATTAGCCGATTGCCTCTTTCCAAAGATCGATGTGCATTCTTTATGGCCGTTTACTGTAAAGTGTTGGTGAGAGTAGGACAGATGCGTGGCGGTACTGGCGGTGTAGCCAAAATAATTTACTAAATGGAAATACATAATAAAAAAAACACAATTTTTACACAACATTGAATATCTCCGTTACTAGAAACCCTCATAAGGTACCTTTTCACGTAAGACGTCACATTTGAGAATTACTCTTAATTGGTCAAGATTTGAAGTAAATTTCTAATAACCTTTTTTCTTCAGTTTTCTGTCTTAATACAAGATTTGTCAATAAATAATGTAAATATCGTGCCATACTGTAATTATCAATAATTTTTGCTTATGGCCCGCCATAAGGTACCTTTTCTCAAATGTATGGGAATAATTTGTGATTTTTACGTAACCTCAATCGTTTAGGTATAAATAAAAAAATACGACTTGTAGAATAATAATGACACTTTTGAGATACTTGTGTAGACTGACTAAATATAATTTAGAACTCATTATACGAAAATTGTGAATATTATAGGAATGATGAAACATATAATAAAAATGACATTTTAATTAAAATAAAAATATTTCGTTAACAATGTGATTTTATTTCTACCCCAAAATGTGCAGTCTAATATCTCTAACTATATACAATGGTTCAGATTACAATATGTTAAAGAACAGGCCGAAATTATTATTTTTTTAATTTCGTTCTCATAAGCGACTTGTTCTAATCAAAGGCTGATTTTTCACGACCTGGAAGTCACATTAATAAAACCATTACTGATTTCCAAAGAAAATTACCTTGAGATACATAATCAATCATCATCTCCATAACTTCCAACGGGAACATACTTAAAATTAGTTTTAAACTTCTTTTGACGATTTCTCAAAAGTGCAATTTTAGCATGTGCAGGTTTGATGTTTTTTTTAAAAAAAAGTATGGGACTTAGGGTCGTGATTCTTTTTGTATTAGATAGCTTATTTAACACAGATTTAGAATCTGTGCTTAACTCAATACCAACCATAAGGTACCTTTTCCCGTGGAACGTCACAAATATTCGCGCTCATCACACAAATAAATGCCCTTACCGGGATTCGAACCCAGGACCTCCTGCTTCGTAGGCAGGGTCACTACCAACTAAGTTAAAGCGGTCGGTATAGGGATGATGATTGGGTTAAAAATATATCATTCTATTTAGTCCGTCAGTTAGATTATGGGTCATCCATATAGTACGTCACACCCATGGGGGGGGGGGGGGGGGGGCGAATATGAATACTAACAAGGTCACATATGTTAGGAAAGTGTGACATGGGGGTAAGTCTGAAAAATCGTGTGGCGTACTTTGTGGATGACCCCTTATGGAAAAATATGGGACACGTATTTTTTGGTTTATCAAATTATTAAAAATCGACAAAGATATAGATCATCAGACTTCCGGAGTGGAGGCTTGTGACGTCACTCCTAGGTGAAAATCATACTAAAGAGTGACGTCACTCAAAACTTGTTTGTCAAACAAGAAAAAAAATACGTGTACAACTTAACTAAGGTAACTAAGGTGTGAAACGAGAGTAAATAGTATTGGAGATTTGGCGGCTCTGCGAGATTCCGATGAGGCACAGGCGGCGTGGATGGTACTCGTACCATCCCAAAATACAATTAGGAATGTTTGTATGGATTGGTTGATTTATTTATTTAACTAGGTCTTCTGTTAATTTTTAATAAACTTCAAAATTAACCGAACCGACTTCGGCAATAATTTGCAGATTCTAAACCCTTTACTTTAATGTAGCCGTAAACTGTTAGGTTTTGATACTGGTTTCCGTTGGCTGAGCCAGTGGATCTGGGGGCCCGCGTGACGCGCGTTGTAAACTCTTTAGCGCTTAAACTGTTCAATTTTACTCATACAGGGTGGCCCATTTCGATCGGTCAGTATGGGAAAGTCAAGACATACGAAGATCTGTTCTTAGGAACCATGTCATCGATTTTAGGGATAAGAAAAACTGCATACATAGATTTGAAAAAAAAAACTTGTACTTGAAAAATAAAACTTACATTATTTCTATTTGGATATCGATTGTGTACGTCATAAGCAGTAAATGTTACCTACTAGGAAACACGATATTTAAAACGAATAAAATCCATTGTATTTAATTTAATATCTTTAATTCAATTAAGTTTTAATTTCCAAAACGGCCGGGTTCGATTCCCAGTTAAAGTACAAGTTTTTCAAATCTATGTATGCAGTTTTTCGGGTCCCTAAATTCGATGACATGTTTCCTAAGAACAGATCTTTGTATGTCTTATAGTTTCAGACTTTCCCATACTAACCGATCGAAATGGGCCACCCTGTATGTATACGTCGTACTTACCATCCTTCCGTCGTTGCCTCGCGGACTGCATGGTAGACTCCTGCATGGAGATGAGGTCTCCGGGAGCGTGCAGCAACAACCGTCCCACTCCTTCGCACCTCCTGGCAACACCCGAGATATTATGGATATGTCGCCGCCAACTAGCTTATTTAGCTACCTATTTGGTTAGCTGCTAGGGGCTCATCCAGAAATGAAGGGGGGGGGGTCAGACGTACATTTTCCTTAAGAGCTGTAGAATAAGGTCCTCAAATGCCTGATATTAGGCAAGCCGGTAGGAGTTGAGTTCTTTGGACGCCACGCTACTGCTAGGCAGTTAACCAAATGGCTAACTAAACAAGTTGGCTGCGACATATACATCATGGTTACATTTATTTATAGACGTGCAAGTTTCAAAAAGGTTCCAAAAATTTGGGAAAGTTATCAGAAATTTCTAGAAACTTCCTTAACTTCTGCAAGAATTTTAAACTCATCCACTCCCAACGACGTATATATTGGCACCGCAGGTTGGACGCCAACGACGCATATATTGGTCACCAGTGGCGTGGCGTAAAATATATCTTTGCGGTTTACGAAGTTCCCATTTTTGAAAATTACCCAATAGGAAATGTTGAGAAACTATAACCGAGATTTTCTTAAGTGGATAGTTTCGCAATTTATGGACCACCTCACCGGCACATCGGTAGTCTCAACAAAAAACAGGGGGCATGTAACGTAAATGCTTAAAAAAACACTGACCTTAACACTTCATTCTGTAACATTTGTTTCCTCGCTGTGGCGTTGAGGTGCTTGCAAGCGGTCAGCCAATTTCGGACTTCGTTGAAGTCCGCAAGCAGCTGTGATGCCGCGTCTTTACTGAAATTATACCATTAGTAGTGGTATTAGTTAAGTCAATCCTTAAACCGTTCTTAACCCTTTTCGATTTCGCATTTTCCAGTCCGTGTTTTCCAAGTTACATTTTTCTTTTTGAAATCGTTTTGTACTTTGAATTGTCGTAATTGAAATAAATAGGTAACATACCTAAATTTTACTTTGGCCATGTAAATGTGATGCAGCCACGATTCGCCCATGATGCGTAAAATCATGTTCAACGTTGTGATGTCCTCCGTTGCTTTTACCACCGGTAACAGCATTTTATCTGAAACAGACTTAAAAATCAAGTAGGTACTATATCTAAGTAGCATTAATGCTTAAATAGAAGCTACAGGAGCATGGTTGCGACACGACCGGCGAACGATCCCTCTCCCTGCTCTTTCATTTCATAGTATTTAGGTACAGTCGAGTTCATTTACGTCTACACACTTACGGGAACAAAAATATCTGAACACGACCCTATTTTTATTTTATTTTATTAGTCTTTATTTCGGACGATTTACATATCCATAACGTGTTAGTAGGTCTTACAATTACATTAGTAGGTAACTTAGCACTAAATCATTAAAACTATTTAAATTAATTACACTATTGTCAGCCCTAATATCTGAACACGCTTTTATGACCCTAATAAAAGCGTGTTCAGATATTTTTGTTCTCTTATAGTGTAGATGTAAATGAACTAGACTGTACTGCAGTAGCGTGGCGTCCAAAGAACTCGATTCCTACCGGCTTGCCTAAAATCAGGTATTTGAGCACCTTATTCTACAGCTCTTATGGAAAATGTACACTAAATCTACATCGGCTTGCCCAAGGATATCTTTTACGCCACGCCACTGCTGTACTGTCTTGCACTATGCCCGTGACGGACTCAGGTCACACATCGACTGATGAGGTGGACCGGGATAAGCGACCTGGTTCGACTTTCCAGTCCGATCCACTCAGGGTGGTCTGGCTAGCGACCTGGTTCGACCCCAGGGAACGCCACGGCCGACCACCGGGTCAAATGATCGCTATGCCCCAATAAGGGTTACGAGTTAGTCAGTTTAAAAAAAAACCAACCCATGTTGCTCGCCATTTTCCGTGAGGTCGATAGCCTTAATGAACTCAACACCGATAAAACCCGTTTGTGTCTTATCACGAGAAGCACAGTGGAGGTCTTACCTAACAACTCGTGAACGTAGATGGATCTCTCGGGGCGCGGGGGGTGAGACACGCGCCGCCACTCGGCGTTGCTCGGGAATATCATGGTGAGGTGCGCCAGGCTGATCGTCGCGCATACAGACGACAGCACGAACGTTATCTCTTCAGTTGCTTCCTGAAATATGCATATCAAGACGCATTTTATTTTTATGCTACACCATCCATAAAATGGCTTTTACCGCACGCTACGCGTACAGAAAAAACAAGCTTTCTGGCCAAGTATAGACATAAAATCATGTACACAGCACGGGAGATAATAAAGAAAGCCCTCGATCGCATATTTGCGATATCGGCCTTTCTTTATTTTACCACCCTAGTTGTGTAATGTAGGTACTATTAGAGATGTGCCATTCCCGGGAACGGCACATCTCTTGGTACTATACATTCATCATTTGACTGTGCGTTTATAAGACATATTTTTCACTTATTGCGTTTCCAATACAGTTACGTGTAGTTGTTTCATTCAACTCACATATTCAAAGTTTTCGTAATGGCAGTCTGTTGAAAATTCTAATACTGTTGTTAGAGTCTTTGATTTTTTTTATCGAGACAACGTTTTTCAGATATTAAGATAAACTCGGTTACCTACCTTTAATTTTTGCGTATTGACTTTCACTTCTGAGACAAGCTTTTCCCTCATTTTCGCGCATACGTTTTCGTGAACACCGATTTTACCTGCAACCAGACACTGCTTCTAAATATTTCACGTAAATCAATGCATTTTTAAATTGTGAATAATGTAGCGATTTTAATAAACTATTTTTTTTTCAGGGTTCAGTGAAACAATCTAAATACGTACGTAGCGTAGGTACCTGTTTTTATTTGTTATCCGAAAAAAGCCGTCCATGTCCATGTCGCAGCCAACTGGTTTAGTTAGCCATTTGATTTACTGCCTAGGATTTTAAACCACTTAGCGGCGACATCCATAATCCATATCATAGGTTGGCACTAAACTAGAGTGAGTTCCGAGTGAGATAATTAGGCTTAGGACTTCTGGTAGCATACCGTGGTTCTAAAAGCCATGGAGCCACCATGTGAAAAATATTTTTCGAAGTCGAAGTCAAAGTCAGAAGTATGATGTAAATAAATATAATGATTTATATTAAATTAAAGGCTTACATCGTTACCGAGTTCATTTTCGAACGTAATGAACTTTTATAACAACATTATTAATTACTGATCACAATATAATGCTACAATATGATTTATCTAATTATGAATCCTCTTTAATGCCCGTTTTTAGTGAGTAGTGCAAACTCATTCGCAATTTAAAATTAAAAGATATTGACAAAATACGTTGTCACTTTTGATAGAGACGTTCAAATTGGTTTTAAGTTCAATTATTAAAATTAACAATATTACAATCTTAATAATAAACTTTTTTGACTTTGACTTCGACCTCGAAAAATATTTTTCACATGGTGGCTCCATGGATTTTAGAACCACGGTATGCTACCAGAAGTCCTAAGCCTAGAGATGTGTACCTGACTCAATAGTGGTGGTGTGGTCCGCGAACCGCAAGTTGACGAGTTGTTCCATGCACACCTGCATGTCGTTCTGTGATATCCGGAAGAAGTCGTCCATGTCCCATTGGTTGGCGAGTCGACGGGTCTCTGCTAGGCACCACAATCGGTACGTGTGGATTGAGTGGTCTGAAAACATGATGATAAGATGAAAAATGATGGGGTGAAATTACACCGCATTAGCTCCAAAGGATTCTGATAGATACCCAAAGTAGTAGAGAAACGGGCTTCCTCAGACTTTAATTCGACGTTATTGATGACTTTAACGATTGGTATCCGAATTCTGAGCATATACTGCGAACGTTCGAACTCCCTTTTCGAAGTTGGTATCATGCATGGATAACAAATAACGGGGGGGGGACGCCGCGACACAAAATTTGAACAAAGCGTTTCGAAGTATACTTTCACTTCAGGGGCTAGAACCCCTCATAACTAATTAGTAACGACGTCTGTTGCAAGCTTCCACTTTACTTAAACTGTGAAAACTTTAAAAATATACTTACCAAGTCTATGCAAAATGGGTATTTGCTCGACAATAGGCAGGTCTTCTAACGGTGCTCCCAATATATAATCCCAAGTAACTTCGCATTGGTTATTCAATGTGACCAGATCTTGTAACATTAGAGCGAAATTAGTTCCTGATGCTGTGCACTGAAATCCAGTTTAATTTTTTTTTATTTAAGTAAATATAAATAACTAGAGAATACCCGCAACTTCGTTCAAAGGATGGCGGTGTCGACTTTGGCTGTTGGTTGAAATGTATCTTATTATTTATGTGATGTTTTTCTTATTCTAAGTTGACTTTCACTAAGGGCCGATACAGACGGACTGCAACCCAACTGCAACTCCCTACAATTTGTATGGGAACTGCATCACAACTGCGCAGTCGGCGTGCAGTTGTGATGCAGTTCCCAAACAAATCGTAGGAAGTTGCAGTTGGATTGCAGACCGTCTGTATCGGCCCTAAGCGTTTGATGTGATTTATACTTACTTCGGTAACATTTATAGAAAGGTCCGGATACGGCTTCAACGATGTCACCGTCAGATCTGTTATCAGTGTAGCACTGCAAAACGAAATAAAATGTCAAATCAAATAACTTTCTTTATTAAAAAGCGTCATAATTTAGTTATAATTCGTACCCAAAATGTTTGTCCCACGAAGTCGAAGTTACATGACAACCTAATGCATCAGCAAGAATCCTTAACGCGGCTAATACTAACTCCGGAGTATCTGTAAAAGATTTATTTCTATATTTTTTGACCGAATGAGCGAAGCGGCTCCGTTACAGATTAGGCAAAAATGCGTATGTCCGTCGGATGTCTGTCTGTTGTTCTCTACAGGTCGCATTTCTCAACCAATTCTCGTGAATTTGTTAGCAGGTTCTATAATTATATATAATTTTTTGTCTATTCAGTCTTCTGGATGTTTTTCAAGTCATAAGGTCATAGGGGTTTGTGGTCTCGCGAGGTCTACAGTTCACTGAGCTACTCATAAATAAAAGATTAGGATGATGCAACAATACTTTTCCATCAATCGTACTTATACTTACTATTCGATTTGAAAGTAGCGAAAAGCCATTGCCGGAGATTTTGACTAGTATTCGGGGATCTGTAAAATGTATACATACAATTTAGTACTTCCATGCGTATAATGAAAACATATTACAGTTTGAATTGTATATATTTTTTCATCACACTTGCTCGGAAATGGTGTCATTACACGTAGGTTTTGCGGGCCGTAAATGACCTATTACGCCCTAGGGCGTAATGGTTTTCTTTTTAAATTTGAAACGCTGGTTCTGTTTTACTCTTATTTGTCATGTTCAAAGGAAACGCCAACGTACTTTTTTAACTTTTATTACTGAAATATTTATTTAAAGAGAACTGCTATTGCAAATACATGTAAACACATATTTCTGTAACATTAATTAAATGTTTAAATAGTGCATTTCAGTATTTTGCAAAAATAAAAACACACATTTTAAGTTTTTACCGCTATGGTTTCCGAACGTGAGTTGACATTCGCATTGTCTATGGATAATGTCACCGTCAGTTTTACAATTTTATTTAGGTTAAGTAAGGTTATTTTAATCAGATTTCCTCACAAGTATGATGAAAAACATTGTGTGTGCCACGTAATAGTACATTGTGTATCAAGGGCGGTAAGTAAGGAATTACAAACGAGTGTTATTAAAGCCCTCGGCTTTGCCTCGGCCTTGTAACAAACACTCGTTTGTAATTCCTTACTTACCGCCCTTGATACACAATGTACTATTACGTCACACCTGGCCAAAGAGTGACAATAACCGTCCGCTACGCTTGCGGAAAATGCCACTTTATGACCTGGGGAGAAGTAAACTGTACTGTCCGCGGGCGGTAATAAATAAACCCTCAGATCGCAGGTATTTGACGCCCGAGCTCGTTTTACCGCCCTAGGTAAGTAATGTACTATTTAGTACCTTGTAGCTAAAGGGAAAGATGACCACCACAACACAATGTGCTCTAGACAGCTACCGACATCGCCCCATAAAATGTTTTGATAGTATTCAGTCACCTTTTTTGCTGCCTTTTTACTTGCTTGTACGCGACCTAGAATGATACTTCCTCTTGATAAAATAGCCACATAGCATAATTATACATCATATTTTAGAAAATATTAAGTAGCATACTTATACAACATCTTTTAGAAAATATGAAGTAGTTTAATATACAGTCAGCAGCATTTGTACGCGTATACCTGATTTAAATTTCTTTACTCCATTATTTCCCAGTAACGTGGGGGACATATTCGCAACCGTGTCCAAAAGAATCTCAATGTAGATTTCTTCGCTCTGAAGGATACTATTTACATTTTCTGAAAATTAAACAATCATATCTAGTTAAATAAGCATATCGATACCTTTAGACTCAAAGGGCGTAAGCTCCATTAGAACCTACGGCGTTTACGTCTTTTGGGTCTAAAAGTATCGATGTAATATTCGTTTGAAATGACGTTTAGCTGTTTTAATATTCCTCTCCCAGATTCCATAAAAATTAGGAGAAAAGTAAAATAAAACCTCATCATTTGTTTGGGCTGTAGAAATTTTATCACGCTCGTTACCTATCGCTTCTTACATGAAGCGCTCAGTTTAACACCTTTTACCAGTTTAGTAGACACCAGGCTATCCATCACACTCTCTAAGTATAACCAAGGCCGATTTACCGAAAGCAAAGGAACAATCTAAAGTATCTTATTGAAGATAGTTATTTCTTACCATCAGTATTAAAGATATTCTCCAAAACGCACTGGTTAGTCAACAGAGACGTGTACGCTACATCGCAGTCAGAATTCTGCGCAGTCAGAGCTTCGGTAATAATTTTATTCTGTTCGTTCTTCAGTTCCACCAGGCTCTGGGCTTGTTTCATCCTGGTTTTCTTGTTCTCTATGAAGGCCTCCCGTCGCTTATCCACGGTAAGTTCGCGAGACATGGAGGATGTTGGCGGGGTTATGTGCTTTGTCAAGGTGCTGGAAGACAACACAACATTATGACATAGGAGGGCAGTTTTTCCATACAAACGTAGTCCCCTGTTTCCTCCCTGGTTAATGCAAGTAGAGCAATATTTTTTTGTCCAAATATCTATGGCTACTATTGATATGTTCGTATGTTTTCCTTTTTACGATAAATTGATTCTCAAAAGAGATACCTTCAAAAACCTAAAAAAAATGCCAGATTTTCCGCTGTGTTCACACATCCAGAAAACAAATTTGACTAGATTTAAAAAAAAAAGGAAAATATAGAAACACGGCCAAAGCCTTTCTTTAATGTTTAATGAAAAAATTAGTTAAATAGGTTAAGTTTTGGGGAAGAAATCAGGGGACTATGAAACGTTGTTTTCATGAAATTTTAAAAGGTATTTTCGGTCCAAGCTGCAGTTGTCTCTATCGCGCTCTGCGGGGGAGAGGCGGGCAGTGCGGGACAGCGACACATTTTACAAATACCTAATTTTCAATTCTCTCGCCTTACTGTTTCCTCTTAAGATAAGCTTTTTAACGACGATGGTATAGGAAAGATAGTCCAGCAATGTTTGAAAAAAGCCCAACAGGGCATCAAAACGGGATAAAATTTGTTTCAGTTTGGCACCGTATCTCCGTCATATACAGTGATGTATAAATTTAGATGTACATTGTGTTGCTCGCTAGTTTGAACAACATGATATGCGATCATAGGTAATACATATCAGAGTAAAGCCTTGGGTTGGGTACATATGAGATACATAGATCTTCAATGATCCCAATGTAGACAACGACCAAGCCACTAAGGCTTTTTGCGGTAAATAATCCATCCGAGCTTGGTTCTTTATCCGAAAACCATGCATCTAATGTTTTTATCCTTGTAGCAAAATTAGACCTTTGTATTAGATTTTTGTAATTTATCTTTTGGTGTGTAAGTATAATTGTAGTGTATTGTAGACCTTATTCCCGAGTATCACAAAGTGCAATTGGACGTATTTAGCGAAAAGGATCCAATCCACGAGAGAGATTTATATGGAATTGCATACAAAACTGTGTTGTGGATTGGATCCTTTTCGCTAAACTACGTCCAATTATAGTATATTATCTTACTGATATATTTCCAAGCTCTCCGCAGTACTGGAACCCGATTCGTTGTCAGAGTCGTCTTCAGGCTTGTACATTTTGACCAAACAGTTGATCAGGCGGTGACAGTCTATTTCTACTCTGCTCTTTGCTAGCACCTACAGTCAAGGCAAGGGATATTAAAATCACCGGAATAACTGGGTCTACCAAATCGGTGTTCATAGTTAAAGTATCGAAAGAAACAAAAAAAACTTTAGGACAAGGAGACCATCGAATAGAAAAGTCATAATTCGAAATGTTTCTTCAGTAGGTATGTTAAAGAATATAAAAATTGGGAATCCCCACAAAAAATTTGTAAACCAACTCGGCGATGAACTATAATCGGACTACGCTAAGCTTGCAGATGTAGAAAAAAGGTTTTATTAAAACAACGCACGAGCCTCAGATAAGTGCGCGTATAGCAAGCGATAAAACTTACCCTACAGTCAGGGGCCCATTATTTACCCTAGGGCCATCCGGCGTATAGCCGCCCCTGGCCGATTGCATTTTGTTTTGGTTTTGGCGTCATTTGTTCGACCAACTTTTACTTCTTCTGGGGTGGCGAAACTTACCGGAATTGGCCCGGGGTGCCAAATTTCAAAATACGCCGGGGCCTACACTTGCAGCTAAGATGTTGAATTCTGTACAACTTGTACAAGGATTGTGTGAAGAGTTTACAAAATACTCACGATCTGAGATTCTTTATCTCAGCTCAGCAGTTAGTTGTAGCGGATTACTGACTGTTAAACTTACCTGAACTATTTTCGTTAATGTGATGGTCCTGGTTTCGCTTATTGTGCTGGGATACGTGTTACTGCAGATGCTGAATCTCGAAGCGAACTTTTTATAGCTCAAACCTATCATTTGATTGTATATGGCGACTAAACTGCAAGATATAACATAGATATATATCATATCACTGTGATCGTTAAAAAATAAGGGCTAGTTAAGCGGGTAGCTGTGTCTGATAAGGGATATCTCCCATTGAATATTCCAGGACGAGTTTAGGTGAACTTAATAATGATCTGTGGAAGCGTTAGGTATAGAGATTTGCTGCCCTAGCTTAAAGGTTGGCTCGGGGTCTCAAACAGCCTTTAGGTACCTACCTATATGTTGGACTGGCCTGGGTAGTTCTCTGCGACTAAACAGTCGTACCAATCGCATCATTACCATCGCCACATTATGGATGAGCTCCCTATAAACTATGGAGTCGTTTTCGGTTATCTTGTAGAAGTCGCGTGCTTTTGCTATTTTTATCATATTGATCCCGATTGCTTTTATAAAACGGCCAATAATATACCATCGCCACTATTATTGGCCGTTTTATAAATGCAATCACTGTTTAGTCGCAGATAACTACCCTAATATAGCTGTAGAAACCTAGAATTGCATTTGCATCCCATCAGACAGTTTGTACACTTTTCAACTTTCCTATTTAAAGTTAAAGATCCTGATAGTTCTAAGACAAGCCAATAAAAAGATTGGTAGATCGACTTACCATAGGCTGGACTCGATCATTTTCCTCGAGTCATCTCTATGTAAGCAGGTGTTCAGTATAGTGACAATGAGTCCATGGATGGCCTGCATCATGATAAACCTGCTGCTGCATAGCTTATCGAAGATGTGGTCATGCTTACTCAACAGAAGAGGGTTCTCTTTCTTCATACGAGCCAGTTTTGGATTTAGTTTGTAAAAGGACTTGACTATTTTTGATAAATATTCTATGATTTGGTCTAACACCTGTAATTTAATGGTTTAATATTGACGTTTTAAATGGGAGATCAGTTGGACACTATCAAAAAGGTAACTTAGGCGAAAGGGTGTGAATGGAATTTAACAAGAGATCGTACAGTAGTAGGTAATTGCTCTAAGAGCACCAGTAACCCTACAGAACAACAGATTGACATAGGGCGAGTGATATATTTTGTTCTGGATAAACGCATGGTACAGTCGGCCTCAAAAGTAGCTGGAGTTTAGTACTACGCCACGATACAAATATGTTCAGCAACTTTTTTGAGGCCGACCGTACTGTACAGACATGAGATAGAGTTAAACCTACGTAACGCAGGTACCTAAACCTGTGACCAAAGACGAACGAATAAATTCTATAAAGTCTGGGGTCAAACTCTAAAACTCTCAATGTCTGTGACAAGGACCTTAAATAGCCGTACGTAGCCTCGCTAACAGATAACTGAAGCACCTCTAGTATGCTGGTCGCTTAGCGCTGGTTGATGTGTGCGTGTCACTCGTAACTATAAAGCCACCGGCTCACTAGAGGTGCTTCAGTTATCTGTTAGTGAGGCTATTTATTTTAAGGTCCTTGGTCTGAGATGAGGGAAAGGTCGTAGGTGTTTTTAAATTGGGAATCGCCCAATAAATACTTGCCTGTATATTAACAAGTCCGGTGATATAACTTCTGTTGGACAGCGAATGAGGACTGCTGCTGCCTCTGGCGCCCTTCCATTTGTTGTCGGCATCTATAATCACTTTCGTCACCGCGTAACAAACGATCTCCATTTCCCTGCAGTGGCTGAATAATTCTTCTTCCTCACTTGTTTCTTCGCTAATCCATTTCTTGCCGACTACATTGGCTGACGACATTTTTGTAGTTTTAAAATCAAATAAGTAATTGATATTTCATTTTAACAGCTGTTTTGAACGTAAACATTTGAAGGTTCTTCCGCGACATGTTACCTCCTTAAGATCATTTTAGGAACTGTAGACTGCAGGGGTTTGTTGAACAAAATCGATGGGTTGGAGACGTCGGTGCCAGCCCACGAGGGACGATGTTCGCGTCTGGGCCCTTGTACGACAAGTTTCAAATTATTGTTCAACATTGTACTGCTGTTAAGCCTCGACCTTGAGTTATGCTTCGCGAAATTCAAATTAGGCATGTTTAAAAGGAAGGGGCGTGTACACTTAACAATAGAAGTTAAATAACTTTCATCGAATATTAAACTTTTGTACCTATAGAAATATAAGTATTGATCGTTTTCTTTTAATACCACAGCCGTTCAGTGTTCAGTTCAAGTACAGCAGGTTCAGTATATTTTTTGTAAATACTGCGTCTTTCGGAGATTGTCTTACTGCAACAGAAACTTTTTCAACGTATGAACAGGAAATAAGCTTTTTTGCAATGGGAAGTGTACAGTCTGCCCTTAATTTTGTAGAATATGCTAACTGTTCGATAACTCGTTTTAGAGATAAGGTAAGTCAAGGTTTACGGCACAAGGTAGCTTCCAAAACGAAGTTTACGTAAGCTTTTTCCATATCCACAATTTAGCTTTACGATAGACAACCGCAATAAAAAATACTACAATACTCCATGTACAGTTTTATTTATAATCTTCGTGGAACATAATATAAAAATTGATAGCAGGTAGGTATGACAGTAGCAACATAATCTGTATTTCTTTAACGAGTCTAGTTTCGAAGGAAGAAGTATATCACAGAAAAATAATATAATTAAATGTGGCCGTATTTTATAAGTCATAAACTAATATTGTCATTTTAATATTAACATTTAAATCAACTTTACCATATAAATCATAAAGGTCAAAACAGATGAATTTAATTGACTTATACAGTAGTTTAACCCTTGAATTGACAATATCCCTTATTTTCGGATCACTCAGAATACTTAGTTGAAACATTTTAGTTACAGAAGACAGAAGAAATAGTAAAAAGACTCCATCCTGATATATTGTCAATTCAAAGGATAAAACAACATTAAAAGAAAACCCATCGGCAGTTATCGCCAAACCGTGAAATAATCCAGAACAAATATCTTACAATATTAACTAACGAGCAATTTATTCAATGTTTCTAGTGGTTACAAAGCCCCAACATTCTACGTATTGTCACTAACATGACCTTAAGTAATTAAAACGATATGTGCATCAAAAACTCCCTTCAACGCTCCCTTTTGCGGAATTGGGTCAGCTAACACAAGCAACTAAGGGAGAAGACTATAAATCAAGTAAGGCATTTTTATGGTGTCGTTTAGGGCGCGTCGCTGTCACGAAGTCCCGTGATAGCCACTTGGCACGCCACGAGGTGAGCGATGGCCCATACAAAGTTTCGTATGTTAGGTAAATAACTTTCGCGCGAGTAATTAATAGACTTCAAACACGATTCCGAAATTCGGCTGTTTTATGTAAAATAATTACGATAATTATAAGGAAATAAGTGGTAGCAATTTGCAGAATATGGTCTATTTTGAGAATACAATTTATTTACAGTAGGCATAATGTTTAAGAAGAAAGTAGCAAATAAAGGTATTAAACATTTAGTGTGTTATGTACATTTTACCAGATTCCTAAAATACCAGATTTTTTAAAACACCCGATTCTCGATTTATCAGATTCCTGCCTTACCACATTCCCGTTACGCTAGTTATAAAATCGTAGGTTACTCAAGGATGGGGTGCTAGACAGGAAACCTCCCAGAGTGTCTGGATTCTTCTCATTCCTCTTGATCCGGTTGATCCGCAGGAAAGGGAAGCGTCTTGGCCGGTGCACCCCGGGAGCAACGGCAAGTGATTTCTTAGGGGCCCCTAATTGATCACTTGCCGATGCTGCGAATGAGCCTGTCAGGGGGGGTTGGGGGGTCCCGCACCGGGTTTCCTCTGTTAGAGGACTCTCCAGGTGCGGCACGCGAGGGCGGAGCGTCGGGCACGGGCAGCATCCCTCCGACGTCTCCTTTTGGGGGGCACTGCGGGCAGGCACCAGACGGGTGACCTGTGCCGCTGCGTGGTGGCGGTGGACTAGTCCTCTGCGTCCCGAGAACTCAGCCTTGCAGGCTGCCGCTACCTCATGTGCTGGGTGCGGGAGGCGGAGGACTGGCCCACCGCGGTCCGTAAGGACATTCGGGAGTGTCTGCGGGGTAGGGGCGTTTGTCCTCCCGTGGACGGCTGCGGGGCAGGGGCGTTTGTCCTCCCGTGGCGGCGAGGGAGGGACTGACACCGGATACACATGCGGACCCTGTGTGTCTGGTGTTGGTTCCTGGCTTCCCTGGGGGACGGCCCGGTTGGCCGGAGGGAAGCAGGTGGGGAAGGCACACTGGCCATGCTACAGTGTGCCTTTTACGGAGAGGGTCCGCCCTAGGGCGGAGGTGCTGGTGATGTCGTGGTGGCTTGATAGCGATCCCACGGCATCACCGTGAAGGCACAGGTTGGTAGCATCCCTGGGTTTTAGTGGGTAGGCCAATCCCTTTAGGAGCGGAGAGCCCCACATAACCAATACGTAACATCTGGCTGTCACCCCCGATGGCCTTAGGTTACGTAGTGGTATGCAGTTTAATGCATTTCCCGGGGTCAAAAAAAAAAAAAGGTTACTCAAGGATCTAAATGATTTTGTTGGATGTATTATTTTGGGTATCTGGTATACGGAGAATCAGATATATCGAGAATCTGGTATTTTGGGAATGAGCGCATTTTACTGTTACGCCACAAACAATTGAAGGGATGTTCACAAAAACAACATAACTAACAACTAAGGTGTTTGACACCTACTGTCATTACCTACAATAGAAATATTTCTGTATAAGTAACAGACCAGTCTAGTCAGTTATGTTGTTTTTGTAAACATCCCTCCTATTTTGAATAGTCAAAAAAAGACTGATAGTACCTTAAAATGGCCCTGATCGAATAGGTTGTAAATTCACTCATTATAAAAAAAAAGATTATAAACACGCTAAGTAAACACGTACAACTTAATATTATCAACAGTAGGTAAGTAGAAGTTAAAAAAAAAAGTCAGCTAGATTTGGTAACGAATCCGTGTTTTCGCTTAAAGGAAACACGCATTATTTACTGATTTAAACTCTGTTATTCATCTTCGCGTTTGAATTTGATCGTTATCAAAACCTAAATGACTAGAAAAATTAAACAATTTTGACGGATTAAAACGGGTAAGTACATTATTTAATTTTACATCCCGAGGTTTCATAACCCTTTACAGCGTTCGCGGATAATGTATGTGACTAATCCGTTTAAGGTGATTCGACTCGGTCAGTTTTCGAAACAAAAGGAGGGTCATCATTATTTACTTTCTAGCCTTCAAAAAACCATGTTTTATGTTATAGCTTGACACATTTTTTCTACGCGAAATGACATGAGAAGTCCCAAAAAAACAGAATTAACGTGCAAATAGGGCCTTTAAGGTCAGCATCATCTATCAGTATTATTTGAAACTAATGGTTTTTTGACAAAATTATAATTATATTTTTGTTGTCATTTCGCGCAAATAAAATATGTCAAGCTATAAAATACAACAAATTCAAACATAATTGATACCGTGGAAGCAAACAATGACCCTCTTTATGTTTGTATGGAAAACCGAGCGACTCGAATCACCTTAAATTGTTTTATTACAATGAGTGATAGAATCACGGAAACCGATGACAATATTAAAGCATTATTTTTATTATAATTTTAACACTATTAATGTACAGAATTAATAAAAATACCGTTTAACGAAAAGTTCTGAATAGTCCATTACAAGAATTGATAACTTGCTTCGTTACTATGTCTAAAAGTTTTGATTAGGCACCAGAGGCGTGGCGTCCATAGAACTCGATTCCCATCAGCTTGCCTAATATTAGACAGTTCGGCACTTAATTTTAGTGCCCTTAAAGAAAATTGAAGCCAATCCTGCTCCGGCTTACCCAAGGATTTCTTCAACGCCACGCCTCTGATAGGCGCATATATGAACAACATTCTGCCGTTGTCAAACTAAAAGGCCGCTAGTTTGTATGAAGTTTCATACAAATTAGCAGCCTTTTAGTTTGAGGACGGCAGCATTGACCTATTGACAATAAGTTATAGTTATTTAAAACATGAATTACTAATTCCGTAACAAAGGTAAAAAGACAACGATGTCGAGGCACAAATCATACATTGAAAATTATGACCAAATTTCGGTCTAACATTAACTTGAAAATATCACGATATGCACTGATGCTTCATTGCTTGAGTGCCAAGGTACAAAATAAGCTCAAGACTTGAATCCTAGATAGTATTTAGAGACAATAGCTGCATTTCAAACTTTGTTGCAGAAATTTACTATAGGCTATTTTACAACTTTTTTCTATGCTGCATATAGTGTTGTGGCGACACACGGTTATACTTTGTATGGGGAAATCAAGAATTCGTAATGCAGCTATGTCAAAACTTGCGTTTATCCTACCTGTTTCATAAGTTACTTTCCGTCAATTTTATGGGCTATTCAATGGTATTATTAGTTTTAATTATTTTCATACCTTTTAAATGGACCTTCCCACCCAACTTTGACATACAGGGCGTAGTGAGGTACGGGCAGGGGGGTGGGGACAGCTTTCGTATTGCAGTAAATTTCACTAAAGGCGAGTCTAGACGCGCAATATTTTTCTGCAATCTGTGGCCGACAAGTCTTACTATCTTTCTCTTAGTTCGTATGCTAAATCAAGATACGTATAGTTGCAGGGCCACAAATTACGGAAAAATATTGCCCGTTTAGCCGCGCCTACAGTTGAAAAGAGTACCTTTATGAACACAGACAGTTATTAATATTATAATTTTTGTATTATGTAAATATGACCCTTCCAACTTCTTTCAGTATCCACTGCGGCTCAACTACTGTTGGCAAAATATTTTCACTAAATATCCTGGAATGAAAAGTAACCAACTGCAAAACAGTTATTTAAGCTTATATTAATTTTTTTAACTAAGATACTGTCATGATTAACAAAGTATACATTATCCATAGCCCCAATTAATAAAATTATAACTACAACAACAACATTGCAACTAAACTTATTAGATAACAGTGAAATAGTCACATCCCTAATTCTCTATAAGTAATACTTTTCTACGCCAATGCCATTTATATATATAAAAAAATAGAGTCTGGCCCACTGCATTTGTACGCGAATTTAATTCTGGTAACCCTTAATATCTCTTAATGAGCTGTATGAAATTAAATTTAACACTTTCACGACCAACATCCCGCCTAGTATAGATAGTTTCACGAGAGTTGAGGCCACGCACACAACACTGTCATGAAATGACAGCGGGATTTTGAAATTACTGTTCTTTTTTCGTACCGATAGCAGGTTCAACAGTGAATTGCAAGAAGACCAAAAAGTTTGTTTAAAACGCCTTGTGTTTATTTACTCACTCTTTCATTTCATTCATTCACTTTTTTTGCAATGAGTACTTCATGCAGCTGTGTGTGTAATCATTCACCTCAACTCTCGTGGAACTACCTATAGGAACTCGTAACTTTTGCTTAGATGCCTGCCGAATATGCGTTGCACTTTATTGGCCTCACAAACCCACCTAGCGGACTCTGCCGATTTCTGGGGTATTGTTCAATTTTTGGTCTGGTCGTGCAAGTGTTAAAGGATTTCCAATATTAAACTGAAGATTTTCATGTTTTTCATTCGTTCCTCTGTTCAGTATTTCAAAAGTTTCAGTATACGCAATCCAGTCTAAACGTCATTGTGACTAGTATCAAAGTTGCCAGCCGAAGATATTTTGAATTTGCCGCCTTTTCTCACTGCCTAATGTAGCTAGCGATGTTACGAGTTGATTTTATTCCAACTCGGATAACTCGAGTTGACTCGCCCGTCAACTCGAATCGGGATTCGAGTTGACTCGACTCGCATCAACCGGATGGGATTCGCTTCGCGGCAGCAGCCAAACGGATTGGCGAGTCGAGTCGAGTTCAGCGTATTCGTAACAAAATGAACATTCGTCGAGTTGGCGAATCGGTGACTCGCGTGCACTCGCATAACTCGCATTCGTTATCCAGTCCGTGTCAATTCTAGCTAGAGTTAGGTATGCGAGTTGATTCGAGTTGCGAATGAACTTGATTCGAATCAACTCGCTTAGAGTCTGATTCGAGTTATTCGAATCAGACAACTCGACTCGCCCATCGCTAAATGTAGCTGACCAGGCCCTATTAAGGTATGTAGTTAAATTAGATCCATTATTTGAATAAAACATGTTGTCACAGTAAGACCTCGGCTATAAAAAAAATCAGTATTAACTTAAGTATCGCCAGTTACAGAAAAACAAATGAATTTGAAATCAAACAGTTTCTTCCAACATATTTATACCCACTAAAATTATATTTTACGTAATATCAAACTTAACAATACGCTTAATATTGCTTTTAACACTTAAGGTGAAGTGCCACCGTTTAGTTTATTTACAAAAAGGTTTTATACTATTTTCTAGTATTTTAGAAGAAATAACAACGAAAATGATCTGTTTACTGTTATAAAAATAATAAGTCCCAAACTATTTACCACACAATAGTAGGTACATTACTACTACAGAGACCGGGAAGTGAGGGGTTGCCGGCCGAGTACATATAGATGGGCGAGCGCACGCGAGGCCAGATAGTTCCAAGGCTGGCAACCCCATTTCACGCCGAGGTATATATAGTGCTTTTCTCAAATATGCAATGAAATAAATTAAAAACACTCCAAAAAATTAACCTTTATTTTCTAGACACTAAAAGTAGACAAAAAATAGATTTACAGAATTAAAAAAATTCAATATCCTTTCCAAAAACTGTTTCAGTATACGTTTTTACCGCGAATATTTAGATGAAATATTTTAAATGTGTATTCTTGTAGTTAAGTTCGCAATTTAAAATTATTGGAAATTGTTTATAATGTGTCATTTGTTATGTTCATGTCAACCATATATAACTAAAACTGCAAAATATAGCAAACATCGTTTATTGTTTTTTTAATGGCTGAACGCCGTGATGCCGTGTACCAAATAAATGTGGAATGAAAATAAAAAAAAAAACACATTGTATGAAATTCCATTACATGCCAAGACTTAGCATGTGACGGATTAACACTTAGTGTCAAGCCGCACCGTAAGGCCAATAAGGCACATAATGTCAACATTTCATTGCATGTTTGAGAAAATATTCTTTATCGCATACCAACATACAATAAATTCATGAAAATGATAGAGAACAAACTTCGTCAGTGCTTGACAAACCGAACCATTCAAACAAGTAAAAGCTATTAAAAAAAACTCACGTGAATAGGATCGTTTCCACCGCACCAACACTAAACCGTGACACTGAAGCCCAATATTTACAGGGACATAACGAATGAACACACAATAACTTCGATTAAACCGTCAATCGGGCATATCTATACTAGTCACAGGCACTACTGGCTTCAACGCTTCGTTCTTCTTCTGGTTCTTATGATTCTTATTATCTTTCACTTTACTGTCCTCGTCCCGGTATGGTTCTTGAGTGACCGGAGGTTCTGTAGGGACAACGTTGGAACCTCTATTTACGTTGTTATTATACGCGATGTTCGCGTATTCTTGGAGGAGCGGGAACACGGATAACAGGAACTGGCAGAAGTCTTTCCTGATGCCGAACCACCCTGGAAAGAGTACGTAACATTGTAATTTACTGACCAAACGAGCGAAGTGAAGTGTATGAGTCAGTAAGGGGAAAAATAGAAAGACCACTGTGATGTGAATCATCAATAAGGAAGGTGAAAGTAGAAGGTTATCGGCTTTCTGTTTGTATGATAGTTTGCTATGAAATTTATTTGATCCTCGTGATTTTTTTTGGGAATTATGCATTCTGAACCTGAACGGTTTCTGCATTCTGCGTATGTTCGAATTTAAAACTTTTATTAATACTTTTGCAACCACGTAGCTCGTACGTCGATAACAAGGCAAAATCTGTATGTAGCCCGTAGACCCTTTAGGCCCACATCTACAGATTTGCAATTCTACAGATTCTCATGTTTACGGATTCCCAATTCTACAGATTCTCGTGCCTACAGATCCTCATTTCTACAGATTCTTATTTCTACAGATTCTCATGTCTACAGATTCCCAATTCTACAGATTCTCATGTCTACAGATTGACAATTCAACAGATTCTCTTGTCTACAGATTCCCAATTCTACAGATTGACAATTCAACAGATTCTCTTGTCTACAGATTCCCAATTCTACAGATTCTCATGTCTACAGATTCCCAATTCAACAGATTCTCAGCTGTATAAATTCCTAATTGAAAAGACGATAATGAGCACTAGAGATAAAATGCGATAACCAACCAGAAATTAAGTATTCATTTTGAATAAAAAGTTTTTATTTCCCCATAAGAAGGTGCAAGCTCTGACTTTTATAAATATGTACTCTAATCACATATTCATGGTAAAACAAGGAGAAGGAGACTAACTAACTAAGAGTACATTGTAGTGACAGGTTGCAAGCCCAACATCCACAATACCAAACCATCAACAAAACAAACCCTACAACAAACCTATCAAACCTATTTTATTACCCATTTCTTACAACAATAACAGAAGTGGATTATACAGTCGCGTCTAAACTTACACTTAGGATTGTATGGTTAAATGGTAAACTTGAAAATCGTATACCTATTTTCAGATATGACCGTACTAATCGTGCTGTTATATATTTTTAGAGAATTATTATTTGAAGTGTAGGTACGTAACCTGTAGAACTGGTAATCTGTAGAATTGGAATCTGTAGAATCGGTAATCTGTAGAATTGGGAATCTGTAGAATCGGTAATCTGTATAATGGGGAATCTGTAGAACTGGTAATCTGTAGAATTGGGAATCTGTAGAATCAGTAATCTGTAGAATGGGGAATCTGTAGAATCGGTAATCTGTAGAATTGGGAATCTGTAGAATCGGTAATCTGTAGAATTGGGAATCTGTAGAACTGGTAATCTGTAGAATTGGGAATCTGTACAATTGGGAATCTGTAAAATTGGGTATCTGTGGAGTTGGTAATCTGTAGAGATAGGAATCTGTAGAATTGGGAACAAACCCCGTAGACGCTACGAGCCTAACGACCGAGGAGCGGGTCACCGGTGTTAAAAGTGTTAATTTGAACTACTTTCCTATCCAATTTTGGACGATATAACGAGGGAACCCGCGGCGACTCATTTCGGTGATTGTACTACTATTTTTTACGGTATGCTATGGAGCTATTGGAATATCATAATACTTTTATTTTACTAGTCATGACTTTCGTCGACTATTCAATGCCGTTATTGTTTAGTGGTATAATGTACGCCATTTAAGGGAGATAAACGAACCGTAAATCACTGATTTAATGCTCGAAATCTCCACTCCACGTCAGTAGAAACAGTGTGATTGGTCAGCTCAGTCGTTTCCTCCCCACTCCACCTAGCCCCTCATCCACAGAAATATATCGAGTTAAAAGGAAATAGTTCATCAATTTGTATGGGAACCGCGTGTAAGATTTTCCGTTTGATGTTTGACATCAAGAGTGTAATTGAGTAATGGTAAACATAAAACCGCGCGACACCGATTCAAAAGCCTCGATGAGCACGCAACAAACTCATTTTCTCTATTATATTCCGGAACAGATTGAAGTTGACGACGAGCGAAGATCCTCGACTCTTCTTTTTAGCACTCGAAGTACATACACTTTTTGATTCTATCTCGATATATTTCTGCGCCCTCATCAGTTTTTTTTTTAAGTCTGACAAACTTGCAAGTCTTAATGACTGTTGCAAATATCGGACCAGATGGGGGCCGTGGCGTTCCGTTTTTTTTTTTTTTTTGAAACTGACAAACTCGTAACCCATCCTGGGCGTAGCGATTGTCGGACCGGGTGGTTGGCCGTGGCGTTCTCTGGGGTCGAACCAGGTCGCTAGCCAGACCACCCTGAGTTGGGTCGGACTGGGTGGGTGCAGGGGGTGCCTGGGGTCGAACCAGGTCACCTACTCCCGGTCCACCTCGATAAGATCGGGCTAGGTGGGGGCTGAACGCCTGGAGTCGAACCAGGTCGTTTGGCCAGGGCCACCTTGACTTTGCGCTGATTGCTCAGAGTGAGCAGCGGACCAGCGGAAAGGATGACTCGGGTCATCCTGTCCTTATGTGAACTAAGGCGTTCCCTGGGATCGAACTAAGTCGCTTGGGCCAGACCACCTTGAAAGGGTCGGACTAGGTGGGGGCCGGTACGCCCGGGATCGAACCAGGTCGCTAAGCCCGGACCACCTTGAGAGGGTCGGACTAGGTGGGGGCCGAAGCGCTTGGGATCGAACCAGGACGCTAGGCCAGCCCTCATCAATGGAAACCCTCAAGTAGATGTGGATATACTTACACTTGTTACCGCCTTTAGAACTGAACGACATGAGGATCAGTGTGGCGTAGCCCACGAATAGGGGACTGGCGACCACGGTATACGACAGCGCCAGGCCGTCATCCAGTTTGTTAGTCAACAGCACCTACACATGGCAAATATTAGACATGTGCTTATGAGAGCAAACATGGTACACTTGATAGCATTGTGTAGACCAGTGTTTTTCAAACTTTTTCATGACCAAGGGGGTTATGTGAAAATATTTCGCGAACTATCCTCCACAATTTCTAACGTGAATTTTATTCCGTTAAACTTATGTGCTTTTTTCCCTTTTTTTCTGAGGTTTCTCGACCCTCGCGACCCCCTTCTAGAGGCTCAGCGACCCCCCAGGGGGTCGCGACCCATACTTTGAAAAACACTGGTGTAGACAATGCGTATGCGTCATTTTTGTACCAAGGATAAATAAGAGCTCTCGCATGTGTTCAGTCAGGGGGCAGGATATATATCTTATCTATGAAATTGGCAAAATTGTACTGTCAGGCCGGCTGTACACGCTCTTCGAAATCGGACGAGACACGATGTAAGTAAGATAAGGACGTCAGCGGAATGCGTGTTTTGCTAAGTCTCGGCGAGTGTGTGCTGAGGTCAGATCGGTCAGTGCCTTTTTCTTATTTTTTTCTAAACCACAAGTTATACGACCGGCGGAAAAATAGAATGTGGATGTTGACTAATGTTGAATTTTACAACATAATATAGTCACATTGATTGGAAATTACTAAATTATCATAGCACAGAAGAAATAAACAAAAAAATATAAAGTTATGAGACCACAAAGTTTAAAAAAAACCGTTTTTTTTTATCGTCTTAAAGAAAAATTAAAGTCAATTTCGGAATGCTTAAATAACACTGAAAAAATAAATGTATGACAACTGTGTGTTTAAACGCACTTTTTCGTGCTCAAAATGGCAAAATGCTATTTTTTTCATACAGACTTAGTACAGCGAGGACAAGAGATGACGTCACAGGGTGCGTCCGTTTTGTATGGGCCGTTAAAGTAGCCGACCGCACCGAGTGTAGAAACACTCGGTGCGGTCGGCTACTTTTGATTGCAATTTGTGGCTGTTATAGTAATCCAAGTGTAGTAGTTATAGGTATATATTTGTTCCTCATAAATAGTAGATTTTTTTTACATCACAAACAACAGAGCTCCCGCTTAACAAATTCAAAAGAGCACTAACTAATCACTTAATAGACAAAAATTATTATCACGTAAAAGATTTTCTGACCCAGAACACAGTATAAAATAAATGTAAAAAACAAAACGATTATATTTTGCATGCTAGTATTATATCAGTCGTCTGCCGCGCGGCGTTCCGTGCGCACGGTTCATTGTGAGCGGTTCTTTGTGAGCGGTTAAAAATGAGTTCCAAAGTGCTTATGTGCAAAACTTGCAATATAGTCATTTGTGAGATTCTGGCCTTTATCCAGAATAAGTGTGAGGTGATGGGAGAGGAGAGCTTGGTGCGGATTTGTACCACGGCGTTCACCGCCGCGGACATCGAGGCTGCTAAAAGCTTATTATTTGACTCTGTGCCGACTGGGATGCGCAAAATAAATAGGAAACGTGATGGAAAATCTCAAAGAGATCTTGAGGACATCATTTGTGTATTTAAGCAGGTGGACCCTGAATGTATTCCTACGTTTGTCGCTAGGGAGCTTCACAAGTTACCTCCCGTAACTTTCGATCACATCGACGCGACAAGACTTCTCAAAGATATAGTAATCATTCGGAGTGAACTTAGTAATATAAAACAGAATTATGCGACTACGGAGGAAGTGAGCCGGTTGAACAATGAGATAGAATTGCTAAAGACTGCTTCAATCGTTAACAACTTTGACTGTAATGTAAATACCAGAAGAGGAGCATATTTAACCCAAAACCTTAGTTATGACGGCGGCAGTGGTCCTATCGGAATGACTCATATCTACAACGAAGATAGCGAAACGAGCATGCATAAATCAGTTGCACCTAATGAGTCATCTTTGCAACGGTCGTTGACGCATACCTGTGACATTGAATTAAATAAGAAAGAGGGTAGCGCTATATCTGCGTTAGCGATAGCGAGTGTACCCGCGCCAACGGAAAACATCGTACAGCGTGCGGCCGCCAGTCCCGCGCCTGGGCCGAGCGCCGTGGCGGAGGAGCGGGTGGAGACGGAGGGGGCACGCACTGACAGCGCGTCGGAGCAAACATCTCGGCCTCGTACTACGAAACGGCGTAGAAAGAAACGCCCTCGTACCACGCAACTACAAGATGTCGAGTCTGCGACCCCTGTTACTGTAAACAATACTCGGTCTAGTCCTCCGACAATGGCTGAGGTTGTACGTTCTGGTGAATGGAAGAATGAAAGGCCCTCGGACGACTTTATTTTAGTCCAGAGAAAGCGGCTAAAGAACCGGTTTATAGGAAGACTGGGAACAGCTCAAAACGATAGTAGCTGTAAGTTTAGGGCTGCTAAAAATATGGTTGAACTATTTATCACTAATGTGCATAAAGACGCTACGGAGATGGACATAAATGATTATATTTTCATGAAAACACAAGTGAAAGTAAAGTTGGAAAAAGTGTCCATGTTGAGAGCTAAAGGCCACAACGCCTTCAAGTGTCATGTTCCGTACGCCAAGTTGAGGTTTTTCATGAATGACAACTTGTGGCCTGAAGGGATCTCTTTCAGGCGGTTTGTGAACTTCAAGGTCAAGAGAACGGAGGGAGCGGGTTCGCAATCAGTGGAGTACAATGGATCATAAAATAATATCATTTAATTGCAAATCGGTCATGAGATCAGTGGAGTGTATTAGGACAATGACACAATCAGCTGACATTATCGCTATTCAAGAGCATTGGCTTTTGCCGCATGATATACCGTTTCTAAGTAGCATTAACCCGGACTTTAGCTATACAGGAAAATCGGCGGTGGATACCTCTGCGGGGATATTACGAGGTAGGCCATACGGTGGAGTGGCGATACTGTGGCGCAAAAGTGTGTTTACCAACGTATCTGTAATCCCGTGTCGTAGTGTGCGTATAACGGCAATAAAAATTGCAATGTCAGGTCGGTCGGTTTTAATTGTTTGTGTCTACATGCCTACAGATTGTGTGGATAATTTAGTAGACTTTACAGAGTGCTTGGGTGAACTCAGCGCAGTGATTGAGACCGAGGGCGTTGAATCTGTGATTATATTGGGTGATTTTAACGCGCATCCAGGTGTTCGGTTTGGAAAAGAACTGGTGAGTTTTTGTACTGAACAAAAGTGGAGGTGTGCAGACGTTGATATACTTGGCGCGGACTCTGACACTTTTACTTATTATAGTGATGCTCATGGCACTACCAGCTGGCTCGATCATTGTCTTGTCACTGACGCAGCTTGGGAGACTCTTATTGATATTAAGGTTAATTATAACGTGTTTTGGTCCGACCATTTTCCTCTGGAAATTGTTGTTAACTTTAATATTCTGAAACAGAAAATAAGTGACGTCCCAGCACTTAGAAATAAAGTTATCTGGGGAACAAGGCAGCCATCACAAATTGTTAAGTACACTGAAACGTGTAACAAGTTACTTGCAGATATAGATTTCCCGTCTGAACTTAGGCAGTGCTGTGACACAATGTGTAGCGACGTTAATCATAGAAATTATATTAGCGACTTGTACACTAGGATAATATCGGTGCTAAGTGAGGCGGCTGTCCTTAGTTATGATTGTAAAAAACCTAATAAGGGTCGGTACATCACTGGCTGGAACAAACATGTCAAAGTTGCTCATGGGGACGCTCGGCTCGCTTTCCTCGACTGGGTTAGCAGTGGTAAGCCTCATCATGGCCCTACCTATCAGAAAATGTGTTCTACTCGAAAACATTTTAAAATGAAACTGAAATGGTGCCAGAATAATCAAAACCAGATTCAAATGGATATTTTGGCATCGCATCACGATGCCAAAAGATTTGGATCCTTCTGGAAAAACACCAATCGTCTAGGTGCCAAGCCGAGCCTCCCGGTGAGCGTCGGGAGTGCGAGTGAGCCGGTGGATATTGCAAATCTTTTTAGAACACATTTCGAAGTTCAACCTCGGCTTAACTTTGTGAGCGGGTCGCCGACAATTGGGGAGTCGTGTGTGGGCACTTGTCAACGACCAATTTATTTCTCCGCAAGAGAAATAGCTGGTGTCTTGCGGAAAATGTCGCGTGGCAAGTCGCCTGGGCATGACGGCCTCAGTGTTGAGCATCTCAAGTACGCTGGTGCACATCTGCCCAGAGTACTGGCAATGTTCTTTGCTTTATCCATCGGACATTCGTATTTGCCCGACGAGCTAATGAGAACCATTGTGGTTCCGATACTTAAAAATAAAACGAGTGATGCATCGGACCAAAACAATTATAGACCCATCTCGTTAGCAACTGTGACTGCGAAAGTGCTGGATAGTTTGCTTGATCAACAGTTAAGTGTTCACATGAAGTTGAATGACGCTCAGTTCGGTTTTCGAGCTGGGTTGTCGACTGAATCAGCTATTTACTGTCTCAAGCGCACTGTCCAGTACTATTCAAAAGAGAGAACCCCTGTGTATGCTTGTTTCCTAGATCTTTCTAAGGCCTTCGACCTAGTATCCTATGATATCTTGTGGTCAAAATTATCCGAGGAGACAAGCATGCCCAGGGAGCTTATATCAATATTTAAATATTGGTATAGGCACCAGACGAACGTTGTGAGGTGGTCTGGCTGTGTGTCGGATGTATACAGGTTGGAGTGCGGAGTGAGACAGGGTGGGTTGACGTCTCCGAAGCTGATATGTTGTGGTAGCATCACTAGTGTTTGGGTCACATCTCTAGTGACAGCGCGGGGACGCGCTCTCTTATCTATGTGTACTGGAAGGTATTGGTTTGGTGTTCTTTAAATAAAGATTTATAATATCTGCTCGTATATTCTTTGGCTACCTCTACATGGTGGCAGCGGTAATAGTCTCCGAAAATGCCAGGGGATCAGCAGGAGCCGGGAACAGGGGCTCATGGCAATGTTCCGTCGATTAAAGCAAAGACGCCAGAGATGAAGCCACTGATTGCAAACGTTTTACCGGTGCAAGTGAGGACACCAGGCGAATTTGATTTTCGTCCGGAAGGCTGGGAAGCATGGCGGAAAAGATTCGAAAGATATTTGGTTATTAGCGGCCAGGAAAATCAATCGGACAAAACGAAGATTGATTTGTTTTTATATACACTGGGTGATAGAGCGGAGCAATTAGCAAAACAGCTGAAGGTGGGCACATGTGAAAACTACACTTTGGTGGTGGATGCTTTTCAAAATTACTTCGCTCCAAAAAGAAATGTCATTTATGACAGATTTAAATTTAATATTAGAACACAGAAAGAGGGTGAATCTGTCACAGATTTTGTAAAAGAGTTACACAGACTCTCCGAACACTGTGAATATGGAGAACTAAGAGAAGAATTATTAAGAGACAGATTAGTTGTAGGACTGAGTGATAAAAAGACTAGCGAGCGCCTAATATTAATGTCAAATCTCAAGTTAGAAGAGGCAGTGAACATGGCAAGGCAAGCGGAGGAGCAGAAGGAAGAGGCTAAGTTGTTGTGGCAGCAGAACCAGTTAGAAGTAAACAGAATAGGAGTGAAACCTACCTTTGTAAATAAAGCCAAGAGGAAGTGCGGAAAATGTGCACGGTTTCATTCTGACAATCAGTGTCCAGCGGCAACACTGCAATGTTTGAAGTGTGGGAGGACGGGACACTATGCCAGGTGTTGCAGGGATTGGAAAAAAGTTAACCAACTAGAAGCTGGAGAAGAATTTAAAATAGATATTGAGGTAGGCAGTGGCAATAAACATAAGTTTTTAATAGATACAGGGGCAGATATAGTTGCCTTACCACCAGCAATTATGGATAATATTTCTAATAAGAAGGTATATGAATGTAAGGAAATTATCCGAGGGCCTGATGGCACCGCATTGAAGGTCATAGGGATTGTTTATATTGAGCTGAAACACAATATGTGTATGTATTCAGGTAAAGCCTATGTCATAAAGAACTTGCAAATGCCTATTTTGGGAAAACCTGCTATTAGACAAATGCAGCTATTAAAAATTTGTAGCATGGAAAAAATGGTTCATTGTAATAATCAGGGCTTAAATTTAATAGAAAGTAACATGAATAAAGTTGTAGATGTTGAGAAAGAATTCCCACAGGTATTTGATAATTTAGGTGTTTTTAGGGACACCTTTACTATAAAATTAGTCAACAATCCTGTTCCTTTTGTGCAAACAACTCCTCGAGGAGTTTCTATTCCATTATTGCCTAAGGTCAAAGATGAGCTGAATAGGTTAGTGGAGATGGGAGTGATGGTGCCGGTTGAGGAACCTACTATGTATGTGTCACCAATTGTTGTGGTGCCCAAGGGTCTTAATGGGGTGCGAATTTGTGGTGATTACACTCAAGTGAATAAAAATATTTTGAGACCAATTTTCCCAATAGCCAAAGTGGAAAATACCTTGGCTAAGTTAAAAGGAGCTACAGTTTTTTCCAAAATAGATGCCACATCAGGGTTTTATCAAATAAAACTGGACCCTGAGTCTCGGAAGCTCACAACAATAATCACCCCATTTGGTAGGTATATGTATAATCGCTTACCAATGGGATTAAATTGTGCCCCGGAATATTTTTCAATGAAATTCTCAAATATATTCAGTGATTTGGAAGGGGTAGTAGTTCACATTGATGATATACTGATATATACCAAGGATCAAGAAAGTCATAACAAATTGTTAAGAGAAGTTTTGGTTAGACTTACTCGGGAAGGATTGACTATAAATAAAGAAAAATGTGTGTTTAATGTTAGTGAGATTGGTTACTTGGGTCACATTATTAAAGCACAGGGGATATCATTAGATCCTAAAAGAGTAGAAAGCATAAATAAATTTGAAAGACCAGCTAGTAAAAAGGATTTGATGCGTTTTTTAGGGTTGATAAACTATGTTGGAAGATTTATTCCAGACAAAACAAATATACTTGAACCATTAAACGAGTTGTTGAAAGAGGGAATACCTTTCTTATGGGAAACCCAACAAGAGCTGGCTTTTAAAAAAATTAAAAAAATGATTTTAACAGCACCTACTTTATGTCACTATGATCCTGGTAAGCAAATTGTTGTTTCGGCTGACAGCAGCTCATATGGGTTGGGGGCTGTGTTAATGCAGGAAGGGCTGGATGGAAACAGGGAGGTGGTGTCGTATGCTAGTAGAACGCTTAATAGTTCTGAAAAAAATTATGCTCAGATTGAGAAGGAGGGATTGGCATTGGTGTGGGCTCTGCATAAGTTTAGAGATTTTGTCTTAGGCATAAATGTGATTTTAGAGACCGACCATAAGCCCCTTCTTCAAATCCTGCAAACAAAACCATTAGATGATTTAACTCCGCGGTTGTTAAGGTTTAGATTACAAATTATGAGATATTCCTACAAAATTGTTTATGTTCCAGGAAAGAAATTAGTTGTCGCTGATGCCCTGTCCAGAGCACCCTTACTGCAAACTGAGCCTGAGACGGTAGACATTAGCATTCATTGTTTAAATTCTGAATCAAAGGTCAGTCCCAAATTAAATACATTGAAAGAGGAGCAATTGAAATGTAATGTTTGCACTTTGTTGAAGGAATATACTTTAAACAAATGGCCAAATAAGAATAAGATCCCGGAGGAAATGCTCATATATCATCAGTATCGGTTCAATTTTACTATTCATGATGGGTTTTTACTATACAATAGTAGACTAGTTATTCCAACCAGTTTGCAAAAGCAAACTTTGCTTGACATTCATGAAGGCCATTTGGGAGTAACTAAATGTAGAGAAAGAGCAAAACAGTCAGTTTGGTGGTTAGGATTGTCCACACAAATAAAAAATCTTGTAGAAAATTGCCCAAAATGTGTACAAGAACGAGTGAATATCAGAGAGCCATTGAAATTAGAGGAGATGCCAAGTAGAGCATGGCAACAAGTAGGTATTGATTTGTTCAAATTTAAAAGCCAATGGTATGCTGTAATTATTGATTATTATTCTCGATATGTAGATTTCAAAAAACTTCAGGACTTGTCAGAGAATGCTGTAATTAATTTCTGTAGCGAGACATTTGCTAGGTTCGGCTCACCGGATGTAGTAAGGACTGATTGCGGGACTCAGTTCAAAAGTAAATTTAAAGAATTTGCTCGTAAGTACAATTTTAAACATGTTACCAGTAGCCCGTACTACTCTCAGAGCAATGGCTGTGCCGAAGCCGGAGTGAAGATAGCAAAAAGTCTGTTAGCAAAGAATGATGATGTTTACTTGGGTTTGATGATATATAGGAACACCCCATTGGAATGTGGTTATAGTCCTAATGAACTGGTTTTTAATAGGAAAATTAAGGACATTTTGCCCATGAATCCACAGAAATTAAATGAGGTGACAAATGTGCATGATAATTTTAATTTACAAAGAAACCAGTTCAGAAACAAAATGGCTGAAAATTATAATAAAAGACATAGAGTAAGGGATTTGAGTGACTTAGCATTGAATGCTAAGGTTTGGATAGTAGATTTAAGAAAATATGGCGTGATTGTAAGAAAGGCAAAGGAACCACGATCCTATTTTGTGGAAGTAAATGGAACTATATATAGAAGAAATAGATGGCATTTGGTTCCAGCACCTTTCTTACAATCAAGTGAGAAACAGATGCAGATGAGTGCATCTGATAATTATATTGATTGTAGTAATAGAAGTACTGATCAAAATGAAGAATGTAAATTTAGTGTAGTGGAGAAAAACGCTGATTGTATAGAGGAGCATTTGAGTGGTGGCATGGATGGCGAGCCGGAGGCATCTGATAGTGATGGGAATGTTGTGGATGTTTCGGATGTGTCGCGGAGGCCGCAGCGTGTAAGGGCCCAGCCTAGATGGCTGAACGATTATGTGGTGTAGGGGTTCAATACTTTAATGATGAGGATGTTGTGGTAGCATCACTAGTGTTTGGGTCACATCTCTAGTGACAGCGCGGGGACGCGCTCTCTTATCTATGTGTACTGGAAGGTATTGGTTTGGTGTTCTTTAAATAAAGATTTATAATATCTGCTCGTATATTCTTTGGCTACCTCTACAGTTGTCGACTGAATCAGCTATTTACTGTCTCAAGCGCACTGTCCAGTACTATTCAAAAGAGAGAACCCCTGTGTATGCTTGTTTCCTAGATCTTTCTAAGGCCTTCGACCTAGTATCCTATGATATCTTGTGGTCAAAATTATCCGAGGAGACAAGCATGCCCAGGGAGCTTATATCAATATTTAAATATTGGTATAGGCACCAGACGAACGTTGTGAGGTGGTCTGGCTGTGTGTCGGATGTATACAGGTTGGAGTGCGGAGTGAGACAGGGTGGGTTGACGTCTCCGAAGCTTTTCAACCTGTATATGAACCGGCTGATCGAGGAGCTCAGTAACATGCCAGTTGGTTGTTCCGTTGGTGGAAAAGTTGTTAACAACATCAGCTATGCGGACGATATGGTGTTGCTGAGCCCATCGATCAGTGCGTTGAGGAAGTTGTTGGCTGTATGCGAGCGTTATACTGCTGCCCAGGGCCTCAAGTACAACGCAGTGAAGAGTGAGCTGTTAGTGTTTAAGGCGGGCAATAAAACGTACGATATTGTCCCACCAGTCTTACTTGACGGTACAATCTTGAAAAAAGTGTCACAATTTAAGTACTTGGGGCACTGGGTAGTGGATACGTTATGTGACGACGTCGACATAGAGAGGGAGCGCCGAGCATTGGCGGTCCGGTGTAACATGCTGGCTCGTAGGTTCGCGCGATGCAGTGACAGTGTTAAGATTACCTTATTTAAGGCGTTTTGTCAGTCTTTTTACTCGTGCGCACTATGGGTTAGGCATACGCAACGGGCCGTCAATGTGTTGAGAGTGCAGTATAATAATGCGTTCAGGGTGCTGATGGGACTGCCCCGCTATTGCAGTGCGTCCGGCATGTTCGCGGCGGCGGACGTGCCGGGGTTCCACGCAATAATGCGGAACAGAATAGCGTCACTCATGCGTAGAGTGCGGGGCAGTAACAACAGCATCCTGATTGCGCTCGCTGAACGGGTGGACTGCCCGATAATGCGGTACTGGGATGAGGCACATGCTCCTGTGCGTGCCCCTGCCCGCCGTTTTTAGTTAATAGGTATTAATTTGTTTCTAACCCTAGCTTTAAGTATAATATTGTTACTAACAACTTATGGATACTGAGTCCGAAATAAATGATTTTTAATTTAATTTAATTTAATTATACTAATACATACAGCAGAATAAGCCACAAATTGTCTGTACTACACCTAAGGACTCTCACTGTACATACTTATTCTATGCAAATAAAGCTATTCTATTCTAACAAAATTTAGGACACAAGCCTATTTGAGACTCACCAGAAAGACTAAAATAGGTATAACTGTGAATGTGTACGCCAGTGCGGAGTTGAAGCTGGTACGCCGCTGCTGCAGGTTGGCGTCCGGTGTACGCAGCAGCATGCCTGCGAATATTATGCTATACAGCACCCCTGCAAACAATATAATTACAAATAGATTGACACAATTCAACTTAGATTTATTGATACAAAGACCTACATTAAAAAAATCAAGTACCGTAGTAAAGGCCGTATTCGAACCAACGTCTATCTTGCCGAGACGTTCTAATCACTACACCACCTGGCCACTTACCAGCCACTAAGGTCCGACCGAGATCTCGGACTCGGCTAATCTCGGCCAAAAATCGCGCCGAGACCCGAGACACCGGTCTCGGCTCTCGGCCAAAAAGGGCCGAGATTCAGAAGTCCTATTAGGCCACTATACCAATATTTTTAGACAGATATATGAGTATACTTACCAACTAGACTGAGACACATCAAAATCCATAGCGGCACAAATACTACTTCCCATGACCAGTTGATAAAATCATCTAATTTTAGCGCCAAAAATATGAATTGTAGGATATTAACTGCACAGAATAACTCCAACTGAAAGTTGAAAGATGAAGTGTCCATTAGCAAACAAACCATTAAGATAATGTTATGATAGCTCTAGTAATGCATTGAGGGAGTAAAACATTTTAATCCTTATCTTACATGAGATAAAATACAAGGTTGTAAGTAAATAGGTTTAGGATAGGCATAGAGTACAGAATATGGCCTGCTTTAGTAAATGATGCTTATTATCAATATTATCTAAGACTCATGAAAGCAAATATACAACAAAGGTTAACTAAGCATCACTTGTCTATGATAGAACCAAAATATTTTGTGTGAAGTTGTATAAAACTTTTTTGTTGTAGAACCGCATTGCGAGACTTGCATCTTTTTACATGTAATGTTTTTGATGGGATTATCTTATACAAGTTCAAATTTAATGTTATTGAGAATATATCTAAGTCATATTACGCCCTATATATCCCTGAAGATTCAGGGTTCTAGCTTTAGCCAGCTTTAGACATAATTATAAGAGGTTGAAAAATGGCCTGAATGGCTTTGAGAAAAGGATGGTATGGCATCTTGGCAGGTGCCCTGCCGTGCCCCCAGAAACGTTAGCCTTGATACATTTTTTTTGTTAAATTCTACCATACACTAATAGTTTTAAAACAATTGTTTTAAAGCTGTTTAAGCCTGTCAAATGGTTCACATTGACTGCAATATCAGTCATTAACAACTAACAGAGCATGGTGAAATTGAGCCTTGATCTCTTCAATTAAATTAAGATTCCCAAAAACAAGAAAAGCAGCAAATTTATCTAATACGATGAATATACAAACCTCATAACTCCGATCATGCCTTACAGACCATATACAAATGGCAATGGATACTATGCTTATAAATATTAGGGGTATAAAGACTAGTATCCACACATGGCGGTGCACCGAAAGCTGATCACAGACAAGCAGCTCAAACATGAGCAGGATCAGGTGGATGGCTAGGCTGATCAGCATAGCTTTGTAGTGGATGTACGCCTCGCCTTCTAACCTGAAAATTTATTTGTAGAAATCTTTAAAACTGCTAGTATGGTGAAAGTATCAGTTTTGTAAGGAACTGAATCCATGTTCTCTAAATATGTGGATAAGTCATTGCATAATCATATTTGCTAATTTTAAAATGTGCACTCCAGTGACAAGCTAAATTCAATACCTATAACAGATAAAGATGGCATGAACAATAAATTTGCCTAAGACTTTCTGGAAGTAACTGGGGGAGACCTTTGCCAAAAGGCAAGCCTAACCTCGTAAATTTATAATTTTAACATCATCAATTGAAAGAAGATCACTGTGGGCATATCAGAAACAATTGTTAATAAAGGTTAAAAATTAAACAGCCTTAAAATTTTACTGTCTGTAATTGTACTGTATGATGATATTGTATTTCGATAAAATACATCTACCTCAAGTAAAGATTTGCTTTACCTGCATTAAATATTAATTACAAATGTAAAGAAAGTTCAAATAATAGCTGTTGCAGCCAGATAGCTGCATTAACAGCTCGATAAAGGCTAGGCCGCAATTCAAAGGCTAGTAAGGCTAATAATCTAGTTGGCTTTGACATAGTTCTAGTATGCTCTCAATTTTATAACATATTGGACAGATTAACATCAGCAGTACTAACGTTTCTTATATTGGTTGAAACAAATAATCATCCTCCATACAAGTTTAAAATAGATATATGTTAACAAAATTACTAAAAAAATGGTTTTATTAAGCGTTATTTAATTAAAAATTACCTGAAGTGAGGGTACTGCCACCAAACATAAGTGCCAACTGTTGCACCTAGCACTACGAGGAATTTCCACACCCATATCGGTGTAAATACGGCCCAATATGACCATGTTATAGCGCCGTCTAGTTTTAAGGCTAACAACGCCGTAAAAACTAGTAAACAACTGTGCACCACGAATTTACTGAAATAAAAACATTAAAATAAACAATTAACATTGGCTGTCATTCATTAAGCGAATTAAGAATTCATAATCAACAATATTACCTAGGATTAAAATCCTGAAATAATGTTTGCAAATTCATATCTGTACACATTCGCACGAATTAAATTCTCTAACATGTCTTCTATTCTACACAACTTGTAAGTAAGTTTTCGTGAAAAATATCGACACAGTATTTGCTTTGCTCCACCAATCCACTCTCACTTCACTTCACTTAGCTTCACTTCACTCAGTCCAGTCAGTTTCATTTCACCTTGACACCTTCACGCACAGATTAGACTCTGGTCATTTGTCATTTAATTTCGCTTCTCTTCTCTGTTCAAGTCATTGTTTTAATCGTTGGCGCTATTATAACTTTAAGGCTAGGCTAGGGATACACGTCAGGCATGTAGTCTAATTCGATGCTTTTTTTGTTGGCTATGTATCAAGTTTGGTCAATGTATGGTCATTTTGGGAAACCGGAAATGGTACAAGGTACAATGCGGCTGGCATATTTGGCACTTTTAGACGTGTGTCGGGCCGGGATCTAATTTAGAAAATTATTTAGTTCTAGTAGTTTATTTAATTTTAATTTAGTTTTATCTTTAGGTAGTTACTGTTAAAGAAATGGTATTGAATATTGATTTTTTTATGCTTGTACACTGCTAGCCTTTAAGGCTGTAACAATAGTCGGACTGCATGGAGGTAGGTGGCCGCAGCTGAACCTCGAGTCCATGGGAGTAAAACCTTGGCGTGCTAGGGCACTCGAACCAAGGTCAGTGTACCTAGCTGAATACAGTTTGTATATAGGTCTTGTGAGTTGTAGTCCTGTCTAAAATGCATGTATTATCGAGAGGAGATTTTGTGCGGGGCTAACGCGGTGGCCGACCCCGCCGGTGGAGTCGACGTCGTGCATGTGGAGTTGGCCGTGCGCCGTCCGGGTCGTCACGGTGCAGTCTGTCCCGGTAATAGTCGGCGTCGTGTACTACGTCGGAGTCACTGTCGTGGTCGCTGATGACGTCCTCAGGGTACCATCGTTTGATGGTGGCCGTGATGACGTCATCAGGGTTGGTCAGAATGTGTCTCGGTCGTCGCACTAGCCTGCGCAAAGCAGCACGTAGTGCGACATTGTCCGTAATAGTCTGAGTCAGCTGTACTAAGTCATCGGCTAAGTTATCCGCCCTGCCGGGGAGCGGGAGGTCGACAGGAAGAGGGTCCTGAGGTGGTGGTGGGGCGGGGACTTGGAAGTCCTGTGGTCGGCGTAAGGGGGCCGGGACATAGTCCGCGGCTTCCCGTATGAGAGGGTTTGGATGGGACATCGCTTTTGTGAAGAATCCCTCTGAGAGATTCCTCACGAAAGTGTGAATGGTGGCGGAAAGCTTGGAGTCGTGGTGCAATAAGAGGTTGGTCTCATACCAGGGGGCATCCAGTACCCGGCTGAGAAAACGGTTCTGAATCACCTGCAGAGGTTTAAGCTTGTCAACGCCCACGTGGGCGAAGACAGGGCTGGCCTACGTGAGGATTGGCCTGACGCAGGCATTGTACAACGCAAGTTTATTGACATTTTCGAAGGAGTTTTCGAGTTCGTGCCATAATGCCGCGTCCACACCAAGCCAACGAAGGGGCTTCGCCGGCCTTCGTTGGCTTGGTGACTTGGTGTGGACGGTTTAGCAAACGCCAACGAGCGTTCGATCATCGTTCGTTGGCGCGACGTATCACGTGACCTATCATTTGACATGCGTACACACCAAGCCAACGAACGCCACGCCAACGAAGGTTCGTCGGCGTTGGCTACCGCACGTTAATTGGGTGCGTTCAATGCGTTCTTTGGATGCACCTTCAATAATCAACGAATGTGAGGCATCAGTCGAATTAAATCAATCAACAAAAACATGTCGTCGCTACCTCACTTTTTGTTTTTCTACATTGGTTATGTTTTGAGTACAAAATATCTTTTTAGGTTAAAAGTCTACAAAAACTTTCGTTCGTTGGCCTTCGTGCATCCGTCCACACCGCGTTGAGTTTGCTCCAATTCCTTTGATGTTGCCACCACGCCAACGAACGATGGTTGGCGTTGGTTACACCGTCCACACACGGCCAACGAAGGCCAACGCAAACCCATTCGTTGGCGTTCGTTAGTCTGGTGTGTACGCAGTTGACCGAGAACCAACGAACGTGCGACAGCCAACGCCGACCAACGTTCGTTGGCTTGGTGTGGACGCGGCATAAGAGGCTTGGAACTTGTAGGCGCTTGCCTCGCCAAGCGTGTAAACGTATAGTGAGATTCAATAGAAAAGGACAAACAAGTAAACAAACGGATTTACCTTCATTACTTCGTAATCACGCACTTTTTAAGAACGAACATAGCCTTATCAACAATTTATATACATAAACCTTGTATTTTCATTCATTTTTAATTAAAATATCCATTAATAATTCATATTTCAGTAAAAACAAACTTAGTCAATACCATTTTTCTATATGTCAAATGTTACTCAAATTTTTTTACTCATTTAAAATGTAAAAATCTATAATGTCTTTGGATTCGTAGTGATGGGAATGTCCGTTCTTTAAAAATGTATTACTTTTTATTAACAATGACATTTTGATATCGATTAGTATTTCGGAAAGATTATTTTTTAATTATAGATTTTGGCAATGAATGCCATATCCAATAAATGTATATAGGAAAACCCAACTACGAAAAAGGCTAAAACAAGATCCTTGCGTTTTTACTCGTCTGATTATAACCGCCAAAAAAAGTGACAAATTATGTGAGCCTGGTACAGGGCTGCGCCGCCCCTGTGTGCGAAGTGTGCAGCGCACACAGGCGCCAAGGTGATAGGGGCGCCGGAAGTCGAAACACGACGACAATAAAGAGGAACTGCTGCATAGGTTTCGCACAAAGGCGGGCAGCCAAGGTCAGCAATGGCCTGGTGAAATCATACTCATCCATCAGATCAACTCTTGACCATCATCTTGACATTTCGGACAAGCCGTGACGTCCATGGTTGTGAAAATACTGGCGAGGCGGGTGTCAACATCTTCTAGCCGCGCGTGTTTTCCGAACTACCCGCACTTGGCCTTGATTTTACATACGGCGCTATAATCCTCCTTTCTGCTTCGTCGTCGTCTGGTATAAGGCCATAGCTATCTATGGCCTTAATTAAAAAATAACCATAACTGACAAGAAGTGACAAAGATTAAAGACACGTTTATTCGCATTATTCTGGTCTTCCGATTTTGTTAGAAATACGACTTTGCTTTCCCATTTCTTGACTTCGAAAAACATTGTTTTTTGGCTGGACTTTTACTACTGGATAGCAACAATTTGGCTGTGTAATTTACGGACTGTGCTTTCCCTTAAAAATATTGTTGAAAAGGTACCGGTAAAGGTAAAATAGCACGTAACCTTAAAAACTGCGTTATTAGGGTTCCGTACCCAAAGGGTGCCAACGGAACCCTATCATCAAGCCTCCGCTGTCCGTCCGTCATAGGGCTCTGGCTTTTGAACCGTAAAAGAAAAAGACTTAAAATTTTCACAGAACGTGTATTTCTGTTGTCAACAAAAGATAATAAAATAAAAACAAGAATTCGTTAGGGTAGTTAATAATAATATCATGAATGTCAAATGGATTGATTAATTAATGTTATACCTTTCCCATCACTATTTCACAGTAAATCCATAGACAATAGATCCAAATTGTCAGTCAACATATTTGTTATTGTTTTTGTTCAGTCCTATCGAATCTCACTATACCATTACACTCGGTCCCAATCCCAAGTGTACAGTTCGACTTGACAGTAATGACAGTTACTTTGTCTTTTATTGACATTTGACTTGCGTTGTGACTCTCTTGTGAGTAATGAGTATATAAAATATTATTTGGTTATCGTGTAAAATACCTACGACGTTAGTATTCATTTTCAATTATATATACAAGAACTAGCAATCATCAAATCTAAAAACAATGGCATCTCCATCACCGAAATCTCCCGAACAAAGCGAAAAGAACAAACAGTATGACCGGCAACTTCGTTTATGGGGAGACCATGGCCAGTCGGCTTTAGAAAAAGGGCATATTTGCCTGATAAACGCAACTGCACTGGGTACCGAAGTATTGAAGTCTATAGTCCTGCCAGGCGTGGGCGCCGTTACTATAGTCGACGACAGCACTGTGAGTGAAGAGGACATTGGGAGTAATTTTTTCTTAGAAACTTCTAGCAAAGGTTTAAATAGAGGATCTGAAACTTTACGACTAATCTTAGAACTAAATCCTGCTGTTCAAGGTCATGCAGTTCAGGAGCCAACGGACCAAATATTGCAGGAAAACCCTGATTTCTTCAAGTCTTTTAATGTCGTGGTTGCTACTGCTCTCGAGGAAAAAGCTATAAAAGAATTGTCACAACATTTGTGGGATATCAATGTTCCCTTTATTCTAGCGCGGTCTGTGGGCTTCCTAGGCTCATTCAGGATTCAGACCAGGGAACATGCTATTATTGAAACTCATCCAGATAATGAGCAACCTGATCTTCGTTTAGATATTCCTTTCCCTGCACTTACAGAGTATTTGGACAGCATAGATATTGAAACAGTGGATCTAAAAGACCATGGTCATGTTCCATGGATTGTTATCCTTCACAAAGCTGTTGTGAAATGGCAGAAAACCCAGAATGATACCAGGTGGCCAATGAGTAGGAAAGAAAAAAATGAAATTAAAGAAATAGTTCGTGAATTCATTAGAAAGGATGAGAATGGAATTCCTATTAATGAAGAAAACTTTGAAGAAGCTCTGAGAGCTATCACTACTGCTTTGCATCCAACATTTTTACCTGTTCATATTCAAGATCTATTGTACAGCAGTAATGCCACTAACTTGACAAAGGAGAGTTCACCTTTTTGGATAATGTGCTCTGCCCTTAGAGCATTTATTGAAGCAGAAGGAAAAGGCAAGCTTCCTCTGAAAGGAGTTCTGCCTGACATGACTGCTTCCACAGAGCATTATGTCAAACTGCAAAACATCTATAGAGCACAAGCTGCTGTTGAAGCTGAGACAGTGTACCGAAAAGTCCAGGAAATTGTTAACCAATTACACTGTGATTGCATTAGTGAAGCTGATGTGAAATTATTCTGTAGACATGCTCGTAACTTACACCTCATCGCTGGTTCCAACATAGCAACTGAGTATCAAATGAGTGGCTCGGTATCTTCATACATAGCCAGACATTTAGAGGAGCCTGATGTGATGATGGTACATTACATTCTGTTGAGGGCAGCAGAGATGTTCAGATCTGAGCATTGCAGGGCTCCAGGGGACTGGGAGCCTGAAGGCGACATTGCAAGTTTGAAAGCTTGCGTATCTAAACTTCTCACAGATGTGTCATGTTCTCCATTCCCTAAAGATGACCATGTACATGAAATGTGTCGCTATGGAGGAGCAGAAATACACAGCGTGTCAGCCTTCTTAGGAGGCTGTGTTGCTCAAGAGGCCATCAAGATCATTACTAAACAATACAAACCAGTGAACAATACATTCATTTATGATGGAGCTTCAACAAATACTGCTACATTCACTTTCTAACGTGATAATAAAAGCAATGAAAATAAATTTCATTGTATTTTTTACTCTCTCCATTACACTATTGATTTACACAAGCGTATACATATTAATGAAACTCATTTATAAAGCACTAATAATTAGTCTACATTATAGAAATAAGTTTGTGCAAACTGAATTTAAAATAACAGTGATGGTCAGAAATAAATACTAGCACATGATAATTCTTCAAAGTTGTGTATTTTAGTTTGGACATATAATCATTCATTTTTACCTTTATATGCAAGATATAAAAGAAGACATAAAATATTTTCATTAACAAATTTTTACTCATAAATAAGAACTTATCACATGACAATAAAATTTATTGAAACAAACTTTACATTTGGCTAAATCCACACGGCAGACTCAATAGTAGGTTACATATTCTCTGATTATCATTTATAACAGCAGGGTTAACTTTATCATAGTTATGCCCGAGGTGCAGCCTCCAGAAATATAAACACAACATTGAGAATATCCCATTGGTTACCTACAAGTTTCACCTTAACCATAGCTTCAACCGCAATGCATCCACACCATTGAGGTAATATCGAAATAAACGTTTGTCACGCACAAACCCCAGGTTCTCGTAAAGTATAAGTGCTGGTTTGTTTGTTATTTCAGTTTCTAACACTACTTCATCTGCATTATCATTAATCATTGCCTGAAACAAGTAAAAAATATTTATTAGGGATCCTGAAATATAACAGATGGATTAATGCATATTGTAAACTCTGTTACATATGTTGGTTTCAGGCAGAAGGTACCTTAGTGCAGGTTGTCAATAAGGTTGATTTATAATTGCACCTTTATGAACCTTCTTTTATACTATAAAGTTCAAAACTCATTTCAAATTAGTCCTATAGGTAGGTATAGGTATATTGACGAGAGTTGAGGTGAATGATTACACACACAGCTATATGAAGTACTCATTGCAAAAAAAGTAAATTAATGAAATGAATGAGTGAGTAAATAAACACAAGGAAGTAAGGGGGTAAGTTTAACGAAACTTTTTGGTCTATCTTGCAATTCACTATTGAACTTGCTATCAATACGAAAAAAGAACAGTAATTTTCAAATCCCGCTGTCATTACACGACTAGAGATGTGCCATTCTCGGAAACGTTCTTCGTTTTGTATGGAGAGAGAACATTCTCGAGAACATTTCCCATACAAAACTGAGAATGTTTCTGAGAATTCTCGAGAACGGCACAACTCTATACACGACAGCGTTGTTGTGTGCGTGGCCTCAACTCTGAAACTACCTATAATTAGTAGCCTTTTGACTGAGTTCATTCTTTTTCCTAACACATTTAGTGCCATGATCCCGACTATCAGGTTCATATTGTATAAACCCCCAATGGTCATACAAAATGAACCCGATAGTCAGGATCATTTGCCATTGAAAGTGTTAAATAAAGTTAAATTACTGCAGTGTGTTGGATTATCAAGTGATCAATGAAAAGGTCAAATATATTTTTGCATAATATTATAGTTGGTGGCATTGACACAATTGATTTATGTAACATGCCTTATTATTATTAACCAATCAATGTAAGCATAATGGAAAATAATTAATGAGTTAGAATGAGAATCTTATTAGAAACTATATTGTACCTGTATAGCTTTCCGTACCAGCTTCGAACCAATTTTTTTATTCCTGTATTTCTCATCCACTGCTAACATGGCAATGTAGCCTCTTTTCACCACATTCCGATGCATGTCTAGCTTACAAACAATGGCACCAATACACTTTTCGTCGTGGGTTGCTAAGAAACACAGCTTAGGCCAGTTGTGTATAAAATATCTATAAGTGTAGATTGAGTAAGGTTCAGATAAGTCCTTCTGTATGACTCGCATGATTTCAGGCATTTGTAGTTCAGATTCGTATGATATGATGTCGATCTCCCCTTGCGACGATTGATTGAGGTCGGACGTATTTTCAAGGTTTTCTAGAGCCTGTCCATAGGTGTGTCTTGCTGCGTCCAATTGAGAGGCACATGACCCTCTGCTGTCTCCGTTGCTGGCATCGTTTGACTGTACACTATTTACATCTTTCACGTCTTCCACGATTGCATTGGCCTTGTCCGCCGAAGGTTTGTCATCTCTAGAGTGATCACTTGTACCATTTGTTAGGTTACTATTTGTGTTGTTAACGTGTAAAGTACTAGCTAAAGCCGCACTTAAATTCTCTTCGTTGACTATTCTTACCTCGTCAGTCGTTTTAGAAGGTGAGTTATCTTTGGCGGTTTTATTTTTGTTTTTCGTGCTCGTCGCTTTTAGACTACTCTTGACGTTCTGCACGTTATCGTCAGCGAGTTGATTCATGTTGACCTATTCTCCAATATTTACACATTCACACGATTAATAGCTTCTATGAAGTTCACAAACGCTGCAATGATTATACAAATATATTTTTCTTGCCAAAATTATAGAAGAGTACCACCGACATCTTGGTATCTATCACTTCAATAATACAGGCGAACTGACAGTACCAAGAATGTTTAAAATGTTTGGATACAAATATATTAACAAAACTATCAGATTTTAAATAAAAAATACGAAAATATTTATTGAAAATATCTGAAATGTATAACAAATCCTAGTTGAGCCCTTCACACATTGCAAAAGACAGTGTTGTCGTTCTTAAAAAATGCGTATTTTTTTACAATTTTTATACCGAGGCTGTTTGTCCTGCATTTTAAAACGGTGCTAACAAAATAAACGCCTTAAATAAAAAAAGCGTATATATGAAAAAAAAAAAACAGTATATGAAGTTTTTTTTAGAAAAACGTCTTTGGATATTTTTACTGTGCTAAAAACTAAAAATCTCCTGGCGGTAAAAAAATATTTCACCTTGCCTACATACCTACTAGACTTTTTTTATGCTTATACACTGCTAGAGTCTATGCGGAAAGAGAATAGGATTAATTTTGGGAGGCGCTGTAATGCTTTTCTACCGTATGTGCCGTATTTTCTGTTATGTGGCCATACTGGTTAGGTTAGTTCCGTTTTTCGCCACGCCTATTCTCTTTCCGCACAGACTCTAGCCAGGCTACCCTTTAAGGCAGTAAAACAATAGTCGGACTGCATGGATGTAGATAGCCGCAGCACCATGGGAGTAAAACGTTGGCGTGCTAGGGCACTTGAACCAAGGTTAGTGAACCTAGCTGAAAGCGGTTTGTATATAGGTCTTGTGAGTTGAAGTTGTAGTCCTATCTAAAATGTATGTATGTAGAGAGATTTTGTGCTAACGCGGTGGCCGACCCCGCTGGCAGAGTCGACGTCGTGCATGTGGAGTTGGTCGTGCGCCGTTTGTCTGTCCCAGTAGTAGTCGCTGATGAAGTCCTTTGTACCATCGTTTGATGGTGGCCGTGATGACGTCATCAGGGTCGGTCAGAATGTGTCTCGGTCACCGCACTAGACTGCGCAAAGCAGCACGTAGTGCGACATTGTCCGTAATAGTCTGAGTCAGCTGTTCTAAGTCATGGGCTAAGTTATCCGCCCTGGCCTGCCGGGGAGCGGGATGTCGACAGCAAGAGAGTCACGAGGTGGTGGTGGGGCGGGGACTTGGAAGTCCTGTGGTCGGAGTAAGGGGGCCGCGACATAGTCCGTTGCATCCCGTATGACAGGGTTTGGATGGGACATCACTTTTGTGAAGAAACCCTCTGAGAAAGCTTGGAGTCGTGGTGCAATAAGAGGTTGGTCTCATACCAGGGGACATCCAGTGCCTGCCTGAGAAATCGGTTTTGATACATACTTGACTATACGCGGAGACGTTTCTTACCTACTTACTCGGCAGCACTTACAGTGTCACGCTCCCCGGTCAGCAATATTTTGTACAAAAGTTAACCCTGCCTCTAGGTACACACTCGGCGAGAGACTGGCCAAGAGCGCGTGTCTACATGGCGTACTCCCACTCACTCACTAGGCTCGTCTGGCCAATCGTCGGCTCTTTATAGCGTTAGCGCTCCTGTCGATATTTAAACACTAGCACAGAGTTAGAATTAGTACTACGTTCTGCAGTCTCTCTCCCTAACAAAACTGGTGTCCGTCAAGATAGCGTACACCGTAAAGATATTCAGAATCTGATGCAGTCAATAAATAGTACCCAAGTAGTACCGACGAAATACATAGGTGAAAAAAATAGTACCCTTGAACTTTTCGAAATATAAACCTGTTCACGGTGTACGCTACCGGGCGTCAAGCTGGCGTACACCGTTTGTATCTCTGGAATCTCTCTCTGGTATCTTTGTTTTTGGAAACGCTTTATATCTCAAAAAATAGAACCCAAATAGTACCCGTCGTTGTTCGATAGGACAATGCCTAAAGGTGGATTTAGACCAAATGAATTCCAACACATTCTGAATGTGTTAGAATTCGTTTGGTCTAAATCCACCTTAACGCGTACACAACCCTGGTGGCGAGATTTAATAATAATTACTACACTAGTCAAAAGGTTCTGTGGGCTTTGAGTTTTGCGAGGTAGAAGAGAGTAACCATGTACACAGTCACCGTATACCGTATATAGTCGTAGTTCGCAATTCGCATAAAGTGAATATGTTAGGTAACATTATAGTATTTTATGCAACAGTTGTATAAGAAGGTTCAAAAAATGCGAATTGCGTGAGTTGCGATACGAGCCGCGAATGCGGCGAGTATCGCAAATAGAGACGCAATGAGCGTTTTTTGACTTAATTATACAACGTTGCATACAATACTTTTTCTACGACAGGTTTTAAAATTATAAAATACAAACAAGGCATAACCTGCAAAGAAGGCAAATATGACGTATGACTGTCAGTATGTGTCTATGGTAAACTTTTTATTTTTTAAATGAAGTTGACACGCAGTGAATATATTAAAAATACTTTTGTTTTTATGTTGGCATCAATGAATTTAGTTCAGAAAGTTTTGTTTTTCTTAAAAGCCGTAGGATTTTAATTGTTTGCTAAGTTGGTAGTTGTGCATTTTTACCGTAAAGTTAAAATTGAGCGCTTAATCCTTGACCTCAGTTTAACCTAGATTTAGAAGTCTGTGGTTGCTAGCAATAACGTAAAGTGGCTATAACGACACTAGTGCTGTTATGGGGAATAGAGTATAGACTTCTCTGAACTCATATTATATATGTTCTTATATTAGTGTTCGTGACCAAGTAAAAGACAGATAACAGTACAGGAGTAGAAAAATAATTTTAAGCACCAATATAATGTAAGACTTCATCATCAATTGAGGCATCGGAAATTCAGATGCTTTTATACCTAAAGTTGGCAAAATTCCGGAAAAAGTTAAGCAAATATGGAATCAGCTTCTTAAAAAAATATTTTAATAACGCAAGTTCCCGGATTCCGCGATTATACAAAACGTCACAGTAATGTAGTATCTCGCGAATATGTTTAGCTTATAGCTATTTTTCAACCGACTTCAAAAAACGAGTACATGAAAAAATACTTCATTTAAATACTTTATACCACACCTGGCCATAAAGTGGCTTTTACCGCACCGCACGCTACGCGTACGGAAAAAGCCGCTTTCTGGCCAAGTGTAGAAATAAAATGATGTACACAACACGGGAGGTAATAAAGAAAGCCCTCGATCGCATATTTACGTCCCTCGCTTGCAGCTCGGGCCGCAAACTTCTGCGATCTCGGCCTTTCTTTCTATTACCACCTATTCATAGTACATTACACAGCTAGCTGTGTAATGTACTATAAATAGGTAGTATGCGTTTATGTTAGCATAATAAGTAAATTTAGAAATCCAGGGAAATTAAATAATAAAATTAAATTGTGTCCGCCTCCATCCATACAACTCGACATGGACGCTAACGACAAAGTTTAGGTATGTAAGCATCCGAATTTCCGATGCCTGATCATCATCAGCCCATTTCCCGTACGTAAAGTTCCAATACAATGATTCGTGTTGAAGATCCTTTTAACGAGTGTCTCAGCCAGGACATCTTGTGAGCTAAACAGCCTGGTAAAAAAATTATTCTCTCCTCTCCTTTATAAAGAAAGATTTTTATTTCTCTTTTGGCGCCTGACACAATTTAATAAAAGCTCTAATTAGTATAGTTATCACGTAAAGCAATTCAGGCGCTTTTTAAATTAAAATATCCATCCATAGCCGTTGGCGCCAAAAATTGCATTCGGACAACGTCTGAAAACTATTATAAAATTTGAACATACAAATAATAGTATTTTATGCAACAGTTGTATAAGAAGGTTCAAAAAATGCGAATTGCGTGAGTTGCGATACGTGCCGCGAATGCGGCGAGTATCGCAAATAGAGACGCAATGAGCGTTTTTTGACTTAATTATACAACGTTGCATACAATACTTTTTCTACGACTAGGTTTTAAAATATAAAATACAAACAAGGCAAATATGACGTATGACTGACAGTATGTGTCTACGCTAAACTTTTTTTTTTAATTTTAAATTGACACGCAGTGAATAGGTATATTAAAAATACTTTTTTTATGTTGGCATCAATGAATTTAGTTCGGAAAGTTTTGTTTTTCTTAAAAGCCGTAGGAATTTAATTGTTTGTTAAGTTGGTAGTTGTGCATTTTTATCGTAAAGTTAGAATTGAGCGCTTAATCCTTGACCTAAGTTTAACCTAGATTTAAAAGTCTGTGGCTGCTAGTAATAACGTAAAGTGACTATAACGACACTAGTGCTGTTATGGGGTATAGAGTATAGACTTCTCTGAACTCATATTATGTATGTTCTTATATTACCTAGTGTTCGTGACCAAGTAAAACCCAGATAAAAGTACAGGAGTAGAAAAAAATAATAAATATCGGGGGACAATCTTACACAAATCGAGGTAGTCCTAAACTAAGCAATGCTTGTACTATGGGTACTAGACGACGATATACATACTTATACAGGGTGATTACGGGGTCGTGGAGCAAGAAAGAAGCATTTAACTTACTTTCTCCTTAGGATCACGATAGGTTAGGACTAACAGTACAGTACACCAGCGACTTATTTTAGTCAGCAAAAAAAACTGCGATAATTCGAGATCATGGTCACCCTACTATTTCCCAAGAAAACTTATGTCAAGTGCAGAGCGCTTCTATCAGAGAGTTTGTTTTCTAAAAAGGTGTAATACCTATTAAAAGTAGGGTGACCACGCATTTTGAGTCAATAATAATTTTTAAATAAAAATACGTAAATAACGAATCATCTTTGTTTCAATTAAAATAAATACAGGTAGCATCGCAATCATTTACTGAGTCAGAAAAAAATGGTTGGGATCACGACCCCGAAATCACCCAGTATAAATAAATACAACCTTAAATAGATAGAAAACATCCATGACTGGGAGGAACAAATACTCTTGCTCACCACACAAATATTTGCCCTTACCAGGATTTGAACCCGGGACCTCTAGCTTCGTTCGTAGATGGTGGCACTCCCACTGAGCTAAACGTGTCGTCAAAACATGAATAATATATGATGTTTAATGTAGGTATGTAAATAAGACAAAGTAACATAGGTAGGTATTTTTTACTTTATCTCCATCCCCGATCAGCATACTTCGAAGACAAACGGGTGGTAGTGCCTACTATTATACTGGCCCAGACGGAAGTCCCTACCATACATAACTTACCCATAACAGCTAGAGATCACTAAATCCAAGATTTCCAGTGGGAATTAAATAAGTATAAACTATGAATGTTAATATGTACTAATTGTGTGTAAGACATTACCCATGGTTATAGGTAGTTCCACGAAAGTTGAGGTGAATGATTACCTACACACACAGCTACATGAAGTACTCATTGCAAAAAAAGTGAAGGAATGAAATGAATGAGTGAGTAAATAAACACAAGGCTATTTTTAGTAGTTTAGTTAAAGCCACTTTATGGCCAGGTGTGGTATAATAGTACATTACACAACTAGGGTGGTAAAACAAAGAAAGGCCGAGATCGCAGATGTTTGCGGCCCGAGCTGCAAGCGAGGGACGCAAATATGCGATCTAGGGCTTTCTTTATTACCTCCCGTGTCGTGTACATCATTTTGTCTTCTCTTGGCCAGAAAGCGGCTTTTTCCGTACGCGTAGCGTGCGGTAAAAGCCACTTTATGGCCAGGTGTGGCATAAATAAAGTTTTTGGTCTATCTTGCAATTCACTGTTGAAATTGCTGTAGGCACGAAAAAAGAACAGTACCTAATTTCATAATCCCGCTGTCATTACATGACATGTTGTTGTGTACGTGACCTCAACTCTGCTGGAACTACCTATACTTACTTGAAATAATAAGCTGTGGGAATAAATGTTAGCACTTAGCATAGTGAGTGTAATAAAAGTGGAAATTTGATGATAATAGTTTAGGAAACTTTACATTATCAAAAGCTACGTCTACATACCTACCCGAAGGTAGGACACGCGCTGTTGTGCTGACGTCACGCAAAGTAACATGGCGGGCGGCTGAAAGCGCGCGCGTGCCGCAGGTTGCTCGGCGGTCGCTCGCCGTGTATTCAGCCAGCGACCGAGTGAGTTCAGTACCCGGTTGACAGCCGGCGAGGCGGCGGCGTCACGCGCTTTTCAATCTGTTCCAAACGCGCGCCGCCTCTTGCGTGATTTATATTCTAAATAAATTTTAGACATAACCATACTGTATTCAAAGGATACCGAGTGCGTGAGTGGACTCCGACGGTCCCAAAACAATATCCATGGAACATCGAACCGTTGCAATATCTTTTGTACGATATACTTTACCAATGAATAACAACAATACCGTATGTAATCACGTTACAGCAATGATCAAATACCTACGTGTAATACAATTTACTGAATGACGTTAAGTAAATAATGTTCTAGTGAGAGCTTACTTCTGCTATGAGCGGCTCGGCTCTGAGCTGACGAAACAACAAAGGTGTTAGTTTTTAGTATTCATGGACTAAGGAACTAATAGTATTATGCCACATTTTTTGGATTTCTAGTGAGGTGTTGAGACTGTAGTGTTTTTAAAAATCAACAATGGCGGACCGTGAACGTCCTGCTAAAACCCCTATTAGGGTGGGATTTTATGACATAGAGAGGACTATTGGCAAGGGGAACTTTGCCGTGGTCAAATTAGCACGACATCGAATAACGAAGACTGAGGTAAGTGAACACCAGGGTTGAGGACTCAGCAAGAGTTGTGCTTCATCTCAATACCGTCGGATTACGCTTATGCGTACCGCGCTTTATTATTGGATTGAATATAGCCATCCACTAGCTAGGGAGGATACATAGTCATTACATAGATATTTGTAAGTATGTGTAAACATCAAACAGCAAAATTTTTCGGTAAACGTAACAAATCTCTACACTCTGTTGCTAGCTAGAGTTTCTCTCGAAATGGGTCTCCTGTAAACCTGTCTTTTGTAGATCATCCAATAATTTAAAGCTAATACACATTTTGATTAGAGGAGTTTGATCACTAATCGAAGCATGAACAGCTCCTAGTGATTAAGTAAAAGTTAATGCGTTTGCACCAAGCAGCGCATTTTATAATTATGTATGAACCAACCGATTACAGATAAGAAAACAAAAACACTGTTTGGACCAAAAAACCTGTTGAACATCAGCAAATGCTAATCTTCATGTCTCGCATTAATTAATGAACTGTTTAAAGTAAATAAGTACTGAAGTACCTAATTACACTTAATTGAATACGCAGTAGAAGAAATCAATGTCGGCCAACTCAATATACCACTTAACTATCAACCTACTCCTATTTCATAAGTATAGGTACTATGGAAAGTTTCTATTGTTTAGTTACTTGCGTAGCTATTAACTGTCCCATAGTTGGACCGTAAGGCCGGCTTTACACCTGTAAGTTTTACTTACGTAAGTAAGGACGCAGCTACACGTTAGACTGAGATAGTCAGTCAGCTATCTCAGTCTAACGTATAGCTGCGTCCTTACTTACGTAAGTAAAACTTACAGGTGTAAAGCCGGCCTAAAGCAAGTAGGTAATCATTTGGCCGTATTACTTTCTTTCTCCTCCCTCCTGTATATATTTCTACTTATTAAAATCTTTGCATTGTCACCTATAACAATTGACAAGTTAATGACACCATCCTGGGCCCCGTTTCACGAAGCTACAAGTTTCAATTTTACAAGTCTAAACTAGCAACATTGGTCAAATCAACCAATGGCGTTGCTGTATTTGACCAATGTTGCTAGTTTAGGCTCTGATTTTCCCTTTGAAAACACGCAAATCTAACGCAATTCTCCACTTCCTGTACACTTACACTAGTACAGTACGCAAGCACTCGAAACGGGAGTATAAGCAAGCAAATCACATTATGTCGCAGTTTTTCGTCAAACTGTTTGATGACTTATAAATTCATACAATCCAATCGTAAAAACACAATATTCTAATATACGAATTCATTTAATATTCTCAGTGATGTCTTACATGCACCTTCTATAACGACCTTTGGGTCGTTATTTCGATAACTTCTAATGGCTTTTAGACGTTTCATTACCAATTTGAAGTATGGGTTCATCAAACTAAATTTGCAAGTCAATTTTCAATTTGACAGTGGTCGAATTTATTTGCGAATTTCCTATGAGTAGCGGGAAATTAAAATTGCCGCAGTTGACGGTCGTTATTTGCTGAGAACCGACGTCATCGTAGTTTCCACCAGAAACATCTCATTTTCAGATGAAAATGAACTTACAATATAGTCTTGTTACCCTTCGCACCACCTACTGTTTTGCTTTATTTTTGTGTCAATTCTGCTACCCAAAGGCTATAAGACCCCCTACCATTTTAAATTGTTTTAATTATGTAAGTACCTCTTGTAATGCGTTTTTCTGGAGTGCAATAAAGTATACTTGTATTGTATTGTACATTTAGGACATGTTCACCTTACCAAACAAACATTATTATTCCTCGGTAATCTCGGCATTGGGCGTCACCTTGCCAGTGGTTTAATTTCCTCATCAAATATTATAAGAGAACTCAGTAATGCGGATTATAAATAACTTATACGCAGTTGGTTAAGTATGTTAAGAAGGTAAATACTTGTTCTTAATTAATACATGTAAATAAACAATTTGAGCTGACTTCCGAACGTATGTCTCCTTCCTTATTTAAATCTTGTATTCGTATTCAAAGATTGTATCTGCTGAATACTTCCTGAGAGAAAGATAAAAATCTCCTAATAGGACTGGGCACCATTGTACTCGTACGAAGAACTTGTTTAATAACAAAGAGGATGATATGAAAAGTAAACCAGTCGCTAATAATAGCTGTGATAAAATAAGTTAATAGGTAATGTTGTTGACACTAAGATCTGTTTAACTCTCTTGGGATTGAGTGATCGAGCGATCTTTAGTTTCTTATCCCATAAGATTAATTTGAAGATCCCGGGGTGGACGGCGCAGTCACGTTTACCGCCCTCGCCGTCGCATTTTTGTATTAGACGATCCTTTCAAAAGAGCACCCATGAAGAGATTGTTTATTTTGGACACTAAAAATTATTTTCATTGTTTATGGTTAGATTTTGTGAATATGGAACTTACAGTAGACGGAGGCGGACATAGGGCGGCCAAATATCAGGGGCATAGATCAGGAGCATTATTTTCGTATGTCTTACTAAATAATGGAGCTGAGAAGGGACCGGCTGGTACTACACGGCCTATGGCGGCCAAGACTGCGAGTCCCTGTCAATGAGATCACTTTATCGTTAGATTTTATCGAATTTGCTGTTACTAGGACATGCAGTACCGATATTTTTTGGGATCCCGGTATTGTTGTTGGATAACTAGTCCTAACTGTACCGCTAGGGAATATTTCCAATCTCAATCACACTAAAACCACAGCTAAAACTGTCTGCAGAAAACTTTCGGAATTAATAAGTGTGAAAGAAATCCTCTTTGACAATTATAAGGCAGAAAGAATGGAATAAGGAAATGGAACTAATACCTAATTTGGTAGGTAAGGGATTTGCGATTTGGAGGCGTTGGGTAGTTAAAGCAATAAAACAAAATAGCTAAATGCAAAGATGCAAAGCAATAAAATATGTTTCCATCTCACTATAAGGTTCGCCTGTCAATTTTATTAATTCAAATTGTTTATTGCTTTCATGTAATAAGCGTGCAGAATGCGCATTTTTCAAATCAGGAAGATACAAAGAAATAGAAATGTACATTAAATGCACTTTTAGCTCCGTGCGAACAAGTCTTATTAAGTAGTAAGTGACAAAAGCCGTTTGAGCGATCTTGCATGAGAGATATCTTCGAATGTAAACCGTGAGATTCAGTCGTTAGCGGTACATTTCGAAACATGAGAAAGAGCTATCACTTGTTCAAATTGACCTGAATATTATGTCGCCACAGTGATGAGCGTAGTTAAGTACGCACTTGTTCAAATTAACGACTTCCTAAGATGGAGGTAATAAGATGACGTATTATCCTTGGAATAGCCTGTATTTTTGTGCTCTGGAAACTAAATGGGGGTATGCAGCGTGATAATGATATGCAGTGAATGTTTTAATAGTCTCAAAGTACCTGGTTAGGAGCTTGGGCGTAATGCGAGTGTACGCCGAAGTGGGTCGTTGGCCGAACGGCGAGGCGCCGTCCTCGAGAATGACTCATTCGCTGCGTTTTAATGTAGATATTACCCAGCAACTCGGCTCTAAGGCCCCGGATTAAGACCTAAGTCTTAATCCGAAATGCACTAAACACGACTCATGCGAAACGGCATCGTTTGATGGACGTGAAGGTGCGAGGGTGACGCATCGGTAGCTCACGAAGCCACCGTGTTGAATGAATGCACCAAAATAACAGAACGGACGCCCTCGGCCTTCGCTGCCCGTGTGTGCGTCGACGATGGAACGTGCCACGAGTAGTCACAAAAATCCGGTTCAAGCCTACGGTTTAAAATGTTCGGTATCTTCAACTCGTTATTTAGGAATGTTTCACTTAGCAGTGACCGTGAAGCCGACGAACAAGACTTTCTTTACGCGCTTCTAACTAATATTGCCGGCTTAAAGAGTAAACTGTTTAACATATAAAGTAACAAGGATTTTAGTGGCCATAAACTTGCATGCGGGGATAAATTGAGCTGTAATAATAAAATACAAACTGTTCAAATTGTAATGGCTGCGAAGAACGTACAGAAAAAGATCTCACCTTTCGGTTGAAACTAAACATTGTAGGTAAGTATCGCGGATGGTTGATGAGTGTTTGCCAAATGTTCTGTGGAATATAACCAATCATTCAGCATGCGCCGGCGCGGCGGCGCGGGCGCTGCCGCGTCCACAAATACTCGACACCGACCTTGCCTGCGGGTGCGGGATGCACGCTAAACATTGTTTTTATTATTTTACGTTTTTCTCAACGAAACGCCACCAAGGTGATGGCCAACCTTATCTCGAGATACGTAGACGCCGAATAAATTTAGATTGTCTGGAGCACGAACAGTGGACACTTTGTTTTTCGTTTGCACCTGCGGTATACTGGCTTAAACAAACCAAAAGACAGAAAAAAACGAACGGGAGTAAACCATACAAGTTTCCTGCTCTAGGGACGAAAACTGCCTCATAAATCTTGTAATCTGTCATCAGTTTTTGTTGGTTTTCCTAGGCTTTGTATGGTATGATACCCTCCTATTTCACTACAAAATAATTACTTATGTCATTGGTAACTAAGTTACAATACTGAGAATTTCACATGATTTTTATATACGGCGCCTACCTGTTGTTGCAGATAAAAACTTTATCGCTGATTATTAAATATTTACCGAGTTCATTAAATTTCTGTCTGTATTTGCTGAGTATAAATCGTTAAGAATCTTTGGAATTTTGGCTTAATTAGTCAACGGATATACTATTTACCAAGAGTTAACTTTTGATAGGCTTTGTTTCTTCATTCGGTATTATAAGAAATTAATGATTTTGCTTTCTCTAGCATAAAACTGGTAGCTAGGCACACTCTCACCGATGATTTCGATTGTGCGATTTTCATTTGCTCCAGTAAATTCAGTTCAACACGCATACGAGACAGATCATCTATCTATTGTTTAGACGTTATCGTAATGCTCATCTACACATGTATCTCATAGTGAGAAAAGAAAATAATTCGTCGCACAACACCTGATTTTACTGTGAAAAAATGTTTCGTGATGAAACCTGCACCAAACTGTATGTTAATGAGCGAATCTGTCAACGATAAATTAACCGATTTCGAAAGAATCATTTATCTCAATAATGTTGATAGCGTGAGGTTCATTGAGCTGAAGCAGTTTTTTATAAATGCATCTATATAGTCTATTATTATATTAAACGGTAGGAATTGGTGCGTTAAACATCTCGTTACTTAATTGCGTCAATGTTCACGTGAAAGTCGCTTTTGCCGGGTATTAAACGGGCAGGTATCCGAGCTAAACCGTCTATTATTTTCATTGACCAAGGAATGTGCGATGTGATTTGTGCGCAGACGGCATGCTGGGGGTGCGTGATGGATGGTAAGATTATTTAACCAGGAAATCTTTTGGTATGGCACGTGCTCCGTTTACATTGAAGCGCTTGAAAAATGTGCGCTTGACGCAAATGCGTTATCTATTTTAGAGTTCTGCGTCAGTGGCCTGGTGTTATCTGCTCTGCAGTCTGGCGGTCACCCTCGTAGGCGTCTTCTCGTCCTGGACCAGAAAAACCAAATATAGACGTCGCGCTAACTGTGCGACGAGAGTCGAGACCAAGTGCCTCTAATCTGAAATTGGTTTACCATTGCAGGCAAGCATTGCAGTACCTAACTTTCTTATACGATGGAAGGAATAACGACCACGGATTCGTATTTTATTGTCAGTCAGCCCAATATTTAAATGTTATTTTGAAATGCCATTGTTGTGAATTCTTTCTTCGTTAAAACGGATTCTAGATCCAGGTTTTTTTGCGCAAAATGATTCACGAGTCGGGAATTTTGTGATTATCTAGCCAGAATTATTATTGCAAGAATAGACTATTGTGACGTGAAAAAATTGGCGAAGACTCGAAGTGACGTGTGCCGTTGGCTGGAACTTGTTCATGTTTTTTTTTCTGTATCTCAATGTAAATACGCAGGTAAAGGTGATGCTAGTTACATGGACAGTGGTACAAGTCGTCGACAACTAGGATTAGAGATGGGCGGTGGGTAAATACCCAAGGTATTTACCGGGTAAATACCCGGGTATTTACCCAATCTACCCGGTAAATTGGGTAAATACCCAAATTGGTGGGTATAAACTATTTGTTTAGTATTGTTTACAAATTTCATTAAAAATGTTGTTGATATATATACGTATAGTAAGAATAAATGCTATGGATAGCGAAATAGGCATCATACGTTACATCAACAAAAGTAATGATACACTTTTTATTAGGGTGTCCCAGATTTTACGAAAATCCAAACTGAGTAACGCATACCCTCTAATTATGTTTGTTATGTGCTAAAATGCTCCTAAAACAAAAATCAGCTAATTCTGTGTATGGGAACCCGTGCCGACTTCCGGTTGAGCTAAGTTTGCACCTGGTTTCTTTCGAATCACGTACCAACCAGGTGCAAACTTAACGCAACCAGGATTGAAGGGCGCAACTATTGTGGCTCTTTTTATACAATTAAATCGCATTTTATTATTTTGTACCAAAGGTGGCGACTAATTAAGAGCTAGAAAATATGTTTTGTTCATAGATTATATAAAATACCGCATTGCATTTTCAAAATTCAGCGAGTTCTTCATAATTGTGAAGTCACTGGAAGTGAAAAGCTTGAAATGCACATGTAGTTATGCACTCTGATTCTGTTTGACAAACTATCTTATAGAAATTCGTCATAATTAAGCAAAAAAAGGCAAAGTAGAAGCTCAATTCGGGAATCTATTATATATCGGTTGCGTTAAGTTTGCACCTGGTTGGTATGTGATGCTAAGGAAACCAGGTGCAAACTTAGCTCAACTGGTTAATATGAAAAATTTAGGATGAAGTCGGCACAGGTTCCCATACACAGAATGAGCTGATTTTTGGTTTAGGGGCACTTTAGCACATAAAAAACATAATTAGAGGGTATGCGTTACTCAGTTTGGATTTTCGCAAAATCTGGGACACCCTACTTAAAGGACTCTTCTAAAAATCTCACAGAATCTTCTAGGAATCTCATCACAATCTCTAGATAGACATCATAGATACCCAGATAGCTTCTTGTAACATATGATGAACTCCTAGATATCTTACATGGTAACATGGCCTTTATGAAGCCTACTTTAACATCTAGAACTTCATAAACACTATAATGTATCACAGAAGATTCTGGTTCCTTAGTAAAAACCACCTAGAAACTTCTAGATATGTCGAAAAACAGACGGGAAACTTGATAATTTTGTATATTGCTTAATTTGTAGACCCTGTAAATTTCATAAAACCTTACAAGGACATTTAGGCGTATTATTGTTACATCTGGAACACATAAGCGTGGCTAGAAATACAAAAGAAGATTCTGGATTCCTTGTAAAACCACGTAAAGACTTCCAGATGTCTTATGTCATTTGGGAAACTTGATAATCTTATTAACATCTCATATATTATTTAATTTTTAGAATTTTGGAAACTTCATAAAATCATGTCAAAACTTTAAAGAACCTTCAAGAAACCTCAAGTCTTCTGTTAGTCACCTAGAGTAACATCCTAGAATTCATAAAAATGACAAGACCTGGTTTCTTTACCACATAAGATACCACAGAAGATTTTGGATTCTTTGTAGGGCTCTGGAAACTTCATAAGACCATGTCAAAACTTAACGGAAGCCTCGAGAAACCTTACAAGGCCTTTTAGTTCCCTACTGTACATCTAGGATATTCATAAACATGACGAGAGATACCATTTAATAATATTATTTCATTTGTAGGCTTCTAAAGACTTTATAAACGAAACTTACAAACTTCTAGAAATATCTTAGATCTCTTTAAATCCTTGTAGTACCATCTATGAAGTTCGTAGGATCTTGTATAAATCCTATAGAACCATCCAGAAGATTACGTTTCTCTCTTCAAGACTACATTTAGGGACATCAAAGAAACCTTTAGAAATATGGTTAAACCTTCTATGAAATTCATAAAACATGAAAAAACTTTAATGTAACTTCTAGACGTTTCTAGACATCTTCTAGAAGCTTCTAGGAATCTGAAAACTTTAAAATACTGTGTAAACACTACTAGAGTACTTGTAGGATATTAAGTCCTCAAAAAAATTCTAAAATTGAACGATATATTACCTATTTAGACACTTCGTAGAAATAATTTTTCACGAAACTATAAATACCCTTTAATAAAGTCTTAATAATTATACAACTTCACTTCTTTACTGAAATTGAAATAAAATTATTGGACAACCTTTTGAATCTCATAGAACCAGCATGAGATGAGAGGACTACTAGTACTAGTCTTTACGGGAAGCTTATATATATACATTTTTTTTCATATAAAAAAATAAATTTAAAATCTGACTTCAAAAGTTTACAGAAAAACTCAATATCATTCCTTTAATAAAACAAACATATTTTATTAGGTACGATCAAATCAAATCAGATATAAACACTAAGTCTGCAGAAAATATTCGGTAACAGTGCATTATCTAACAATCCAAGTTATGTTTTATCATTCCAATGACGACAAAATGTATTTTTGTTAATATTTTATCCCTTGCACAAATGAATTTATTCAATTGTTAATTATCTTGACCCTCAGTAGTTTCTACCCACCAAAATGGGTAGAAACGGGTAAATACCGGGTGGATTGGGTAAATACCCGGTATTTACCGGGTAAATACCCACGAGCGCCCATCTCTAACTAGGATACGTTTATCAGGAGATAATTCGTGATAACGCGGAGACACGCGTGCCTGTTTGCTTTCAACCTTATCAGCAATTGTGACGTCAATCCCTCGTATTGACCTGACGTTTGTTTTATTACTAAAATGGATCTTCTTATTACGATATGCATGTTAAAACAAGAACGTTGGTTTCGTATGGTTCGGTTACTTTTTGACAACGAAATATGGTTCTCAAACATGCAATGAAATGTTGCCATTACGTGCCTTATAACAGGCCGCAAAGTACCTCGTTTACGGTGCGGCTTGACACTTGGCGTTTAATGGAATTTCATAAAACTATATGTATATGTGTTTTTTTTTAATTTCCATTCCAAATTTATTTGTGACACGGCATCATGGCGTTCAGCCATTAAAAAAATAATAAACGATGTTTGCTATGTTTTGCAATTTTATTTATATAAAATCGACATCAATTACGACGACATTATAAACAATTTTCAATAATTTTCAATTGCAAACTTAACTACAAGAATACACATTTAAAATATTTCATCTAAATATTCGCGGTAAAAATGTATAGGTACGTACTGAAAGAGTTATGGAAAGGAAATTGAAAATGTTTCATTCAATGTGTGTTTTTTTTATTTCCATTCCACATTTATTTGTGACACAGCATTACGGCATTCAGCCATTAAAAAACAATAAACGATGTTTTATTTTGCAGTTTTATTTATATAAAATTAGTGTCTCTGGAAAATAAAGGTTGATTTTTTGGAGTGTTTTTAATTTATTTCATTGCGTATTTGAGAAAAGCACTATACATACCTCGGCGTGAAATGGGGATGCCGGCCGAGTACATATAGATGGCCGAGCGAAAGCGAGGCCAGATAGTTACGAGGCTAGCTTACTTCCCGGCCTCTGTAGTAATGTACTATTACTCGAAGTGATTCCTCTTTTAAACGCATAGGTGCAATATTCCTTTTAAAGTATTAAGATTTTAGAGGTCAGTCATTACATTAACTTCATGGCTAACGATATTTTGGTATCGGTTAGGTATGCAGGTTGTTAAAAGTCATTCAGCGCGTGCGTCACCCGATCGTCTTAAAGGTGAACCGAACTATCGGGGTCATTACACTTATCTTCTATTTATTGTAGCTTAATTAGGGATTTATTGTTTTCTTGTTCAACGTCCATTTAAATATTTACTTATTGGTTTTATTGTATATTTTCTTATCAATATAATGACGAGAAACTAGTCCATTCACCTTCATAAATTCCTTATTGCGCAATAAAGATGGATTGGGGTCGCTTTACTTACAGTTATCGTCTGCAATCTGCATTGTAATTATGCCTTTGTTATCATTTGTCATTATACTTACTTTGAAATAAAACAAAGAAATTTTAATCCTTTAGTTTAGGTTCCATAATACAATATTCAATTTGTGCGTTTGTTTGTTCAAAGTTTAATTAGTTTAGTAAATCGAGCTGTTGAAACTTTAAACAGCTCGATTATTTACCCGTGGAGAGAGGATTAAGAAGAACTATCCGCACTTATAAACCGTACTCCATTATCCGTACTTATAAACCAATCTTTTGCCGAAGGTACTTTCCCAGATTAATTGAAAGTCTCTATTATTAAACCTATTTATAAAAAAGGCCACCAAACCGACTGTAACAACTATCGACCGATAACACTGTTCAGTTAACGACCATCTCAAAAAATTTCGAGTCTGCTATGACTACGAGACTAAACTCATTCTGTGTTTTTTTTTAAATCTTCAGTGATTGCCAGAATGGTTTTAGGAAGGATCGGTCTACGTCTTTGGCGGTCTCTAAATATATACGTGATGTTCTCAATATTATAAACGAAAGCAAATATGCGATCGAGATTCTATTGGACATGAGTAAAGCGTACGACCGAGTTCTACACGATATACTGTTAAAAAAAACTACAAGTATGGCATAGGCGTAAGAGGGGTTGCGCACGACTGGTTCTCCTCATACTTAGCCAACCGCGTACAGTACATTGAAATAGAGCACTATGACTCGACCTCGGGCAACATACAGAAAGTACGATCACAGCAGATTAGCGTAGCGTAGCGTATCTCAATCCATCCGCCAAGGTCCTCCTCCTCAAGATCCTCGGTTGTGTACTATTCTTGCTGTATATTAATGATCTGCCCAAAGCAATAGATGATCCCTGTACCTTATTCGCGCATGATATATCCATTGTTATACCATGTGAAAAAGACTCTAACCTAAAAAACCAACTTTACTCTGTATTATTATTAGACGTCACGACCTGGTTAGCCGATCACAACTTGGAAGTAAATTTCACTAAGACGAAACTAATTCACTTTAAGCCATGCCAACGACGATCGATAAACATGGAATATTGACATCAATGACACCAAATTAGAATGTGTTAATACGTATCCGTTGCTTGGTATCACCATCGACATCACAATAAACTGGAAAGAACACATCAATAAAAAGTTCAGATCCTGTAGGTAGGTACATCTTTTTAGGCTCCAAAAACGATGCCTTAGAATATTAGTGAATATAAAAGAGATAGAAAAGAAGCTAAAGGAGTACTTGCTTGGGAAATGTTACTACTCCACGCAAGACTTCTTGACTGAGGTATAGTCCGTAAGACATAGCTTTAGTTTATATTTAGTAAAATTTGTCCCTGGTTTTAAGATTGCTGTGCCCTTGCAAGGTTCATGTTCTTGCACTTGTTTAAGCACTTATAAGATCTTTATACACATGATTTGCTATAAATCAAATTAAATGTTATTGAGAACATACTTAAGTCTTATCGTGCCCTATATAATCCCTGAAAATTCAGGGTTCTAGCGTTAGCCAGCACAAGATTACAGGAGGTTGGCAATGGCCTGAATGGCTTCGAGAAAAGGATGATACGACCGTGCTTTTGTTTTGCTCGACTTGGCGGAGGGCAGTGCCCCTAGATTTAAAGTAGGCCGCGAGATCACTTTAATCAATGCAAATTGTTTCCGAATATAGCTTTGTATCAATAGAATAGCCAATAAATTCACCTGTTATCACGTCGTAACCAATACGTAACCATAATGTAATAACCAAGAAATACCAACGAGAGGAGCGTTTAAAGGTTATAAATATTGCAAAATACTCTTCCCCAGTAAACTGTTGGATAAAACGAGGGATGCAGGAGGGAGGACGTGGCACTACTCACGTAATACACAATTGTATTATGCGTATAGTAGATAGAGACTCTTAGCACGTCTTTGCCGCATGAGGATATACATGGGGGAGAGTTTATTGTGTACAGTTCACACGGCTATGTAGCGTTCACTACATTTTATCTCCATAAAAAAGGACGACGACCCATCAATGATGCGATTGCGGTGACTATTAATCCTTTATACATGTATTTGTGATTTGGTTACACGTGACAGTAGGAACGTAGTACACAATGTAGGTTTGGCAATGACGTCTAACAAGGCTGTCTTAAAAGAGCAATAGCCGATTGTTGAGCCATTCATGTATCGATCGACGCACCAAAATTATATTAAACACACATATCAATGGGTTTTCCAATTCCAGATGAACAAGTGAGTCCTACAGCAATATAAGAATGAAATCTAAGAGGATTACTTATGGAAGTTAGATCCTTGTGAACAATTGTGTCAACCACCAATAGTAAGGAAAAAATTGTGTTATTAGAGAACAAATGGTTTTACGCAGCCGTTTCTCGGAGGTTCCACGGTTAGCGGGATTGAAACATGAAATCTATGGCGTGAAACTGAAAATAAGGGTCGGAATTGTAAGGATCTGTAATTTTGTAAGGCGAAAGCGGGAACGTATAGTCGTCTTGCTCGCCCTCGAGCCGGCTGCTTGGACAAGTATATTGATCGTAGTCTGGACTTGTTGATCTCGGCTCCTCGCACGGTCCCTCGTTTTAGTAGCGTGTTGGACGGCACGATTCATTAAAATGTTCGTGTCTTTGTAAGCGTTACAATCACTGGCGCTGATTTAGTTTAGCAATCTGTGAATGCCCGGGAGACCGTAAATATTAAATGAATAAGATAATCGCATTCGGGGCGCTGCAGATCCTGATTATAAGTAATTAGTTATATCAGATAATGAGATTATGACTATACGTCAGACGATGTCATAATCGTTGAGTAGGTTTTTACTTATCTTGTATTTGCGCTACTTAGCATGTAGTACCTGTTGCTGTCTTATCATTAGAAGATTAATACTACGCTTGTGATAACATGTTTATAATACCTTTCCTCTATAATTTCAAACAACATGGGACTTTGATAACAATTCGTTTGATATCAAACATTTCAAATACATGGTTTTACGTTAGCAAACTTACTACTATTCACTATCTGATCTGCTTGATAGAAATAAAAATATGTAATTAAAACCATCAATGAAAATTTCGTTCAGTTCGATCGAATATTCGACAAAATAAAGGTGTTTCAAACTTTAGCATCATCACTAACCAATTGATCCTTCCTCAATGTTACGACCGACGCCTGAAGCGTTTCACTTAGTTTAAACGTATTACCGGACTCATTGGGGAATATACATCACGGCATATAAGTGGAATTTTCCATTTACGAGGAAGCCGCTTTGGCGCTCTCACATATCAGTCGGAAGATTATCTTTATGATGTATGCGGATCGGGAGAGGCAAATGCCGGCTTAACTCTGTCAATCGATGCCAGCAAATAAGAATCGAGTGACAATGACAACTTCACGCATTCCTTGGCCAAATTAATTAGCAGCTAGGTGTGAACACATTTCTAGTCACGCTGTTACAGTACCGTGTTATTATTATTACAACTAGTTTGAATTGTAGTGATAATGTTATGGGCTAATTTGTACATAACTATAACATGACTATATGCCGTGCTGCATTTCGTTTTGTTGTTATGTTTTAATTATCTGTAGAGCGTGCTACGCCGTAGATCTTTCGTAGCATAGCTACGCTTCCGCATAGCTACGATTGCTGAGTGGACCTACTTAACATCTACGAAATCCTTGTTAATAATATTAAAGCTGAAAGTGTGAAATGATTAATCTTTGAGAGGCCTTACATGATGATACGCATGTAGTAGAATCTGAGTAGAATCATCAAACTTCAGGGTTGTCAGAATGATAAGCTAAAACGACACTTAGAGACAAGTGTTGCTTTTAAATTATTTACCTCACTTCTGTATTGGTCATTTAGTTTAGGGCAGGGGTCTCCAATGGTTCGGCATAGAATAAGAGACCCAGATTCCCCCCCTCCCCCCACCAGGACGAAAACAGATTATACGTAACTCCGTGACAGGCGACCATGTCATGTGGCCCGCGCGACATTTTCGAAGGTGCTGCATGGCCCTCTGGGAAAAAAGTTTGGAAACCCCTGGTTTAGGGCATCAACAATAAAGGTGAATGCTTGGGGGCACATTCTCTTATTTCAGTACCTACTTACTACTACTAATACTACTACCTACTCACTAATGCTAGAGTGGCTTGTAGTATACAATCCGCCTAAAATTATACTAGGTGGTCGATATACAGGAGATCGGGCAGCGGCTGCCGGCTTCCTTCTAACGGGAATCGCCAACCCGCCTAGCAAGCGCTAGCGTCATTATGGGCTCTTTGGTTATTTATTATGGACTCATTGTGATAATGATCTTTGGGGGAGGCCTATATGTCTGTCTATATGATGATGATAATGAGACACTAGATACTATTAAAGTCATATTCTTAAATTACTTAATTAACTGAAGGTTATTTTAAACACGTCGTAATTAGCATTTCACAACACTATGCCCTCGACTGTTGTAAATTTTGATCAAATTAAGTATAGGATGTAGCCGAGGCTAATGCACTTAGGTTTTTATGTAGGTTTCTATTAGTTGGTTTTATCGGGTAGGGGTCGGGTTGCATAAAGTTTAAGGTCATATTTTTGATACGCATACGAGGATTCGTCATACTCATCATTACGCATAACTGTAAATAGTCATACATTTATGCGCATAACGATTTTAATCATAATGTTTATGGACATTATGTGTAATGGGCATATAGTTGATATGCATACATTTATTCAAGCATACTTTATAATGGGCATACATGGATTGCTCATACAACACTTTAACCATACTAAGTAAATGCATAAAATGCTAAACGCATAAATAGGTTGCTCATACAACACTTTAACCATACTAAGTAAAAGCATAAATGGCTAAACGCATAAGCCTAATTTTAAATTTTTTTTTAAAAGTTCTTTTTTATGTTGCGTCACAGTTCTAACCTAATATACTTTTCTGGCAGCGATTCGGTTATGTGTGAGGTAACAGTTCTAACCTAAACTAACCTACTTTTCTGACAGCAATTTGGTTCTGTGTGAGGTCACAGTTCTAACCTAACCTAACCTACTTTTCTGGCAGCGATTTGGTTTTGTGTGAGGTCACAGTTCTAACCTAACCTAACCTACTTTTCTGGCAGCGATTCCGTTATGTGTGAGATAACAGTTCTAACCTAACCTATTCTACTTTTCTGGCAGCGATTCGGTTATGTGTGAGATAACAGTTCTAACCTAACCTACTTTACTGGTAGCGATTCGGTTATGTGTGAGATAACAGTTCTAACCTAACCTAACCTACTTTTCTGGCAGCGATTTGGTTCTGTGTGAGGTCACTAATATTGTGTAATGAGTAGAAATTAAAAATACTTCAATAATATAAATCGTTTCTTTTTTGACGAACCATCGCAAGTCCATTATCAAAATTTATGCAATACGATTGTTATAATCATCAATATTATGGCTTGATAAATGTATGAAATTGACAATTATTACTAAAACCACTTATAATCATCAATGTTATGGCTTAATAAATGTATGAAATTTACAATTATTGCAAAAACGACTTATAATCATCAATATTATGACTAAATAAATGTATGACAATTTACATTATGGTTAAACCAATTATGATTCCGTATAATTATGACACGGAACAATTATGCCATAGGACAATTTATGCCAAAAAAAAAAATATGAGCTTTATGCTTAAACTGTTATGACAATGAATAATATGACAATAGTTGTTATGCAACCAGACGGCCCCCCGGTTTTATCTTGTCTATAGTTCTCGACGTCTAAATTTTGAGGCTGAGGATTTGAGATTGTTTGGTCTGCTTTCGTTTCGTGCAAGAGAAGAAAATAATGTACCTATCTACTCTAGAGTCAGACCGAACTTTCGGTTTCGGTTTCGACCTAGTTTCGGCTAAAAAACGGGTTTCGGTTTTGGCTGCCATTCAGCCGAAACTACGGCCGAAACCGAAACTGAACTTGAAGGGTTTCGCGCTGCGATCGGACAGTCTTTATTTAGAAAAGCACTGATAATTTATTTGAAGTTCTTATTTCAAAAATAAAGGCTGACTGATTTTGATTGACATTTTTTTTTCCACGACAACATGAGATCAAAGCCGAAATTCGGTTTCGGCCGTAAAAACTAGTTTCGGTCGAACACCATTCTACTCTAAACTGCTTGCCTCGACTAATAGCTCTTTACTATTCAGAGCGATGATATCGATACCTTACTCAAAGGGCGTAAGCTCCATTAGAACCTACGGCGTTTATGTCCTTTGAGTCTAAAGGTATCGATATATCTACGTAGGGTACCTAACTGGTTGTTAGTGGAGGAGTAAAACCGAAGATTATGCCATAGGGTAGAACAAGCCATCAGCAATGAACTGAAATAGGCCGATTATGAATGAAAAAGGTAGTTAACCAGATATCCTAACATAAATGAATAATTACGTAGACAGTTCGTTTCGAGTCGTGTGCAGGTCATGCCGGGTCAACGGCACGGGCGGTTATTGACGGCGCGAAGTATTTGTAATTTAACTATACAGTACATAAATACCTAGTGTAATAAAAGAATTACACGCTTGTTAAAAGTGTTGAGAAACTTTGTCTTTCCAAGAACACACGCCATTATACAGTGTGTCCCTGGATAAAGTGCACAAACAAATAGGGATGAAACAAGATGTATATTAATCGGCTAAAAAAATAATGAAAAAAAATTTAAACCATTATTTACTTTTTTTTGAATTTTTAACATTCAATAATGATTTAAAATGTTTTCATTACTGTTTTTGTCGATAAAATTGTATTTAGTTTCATCCCTATTTGTTTGTGCACTTTATCCTGGGACACGCTGTATAAACACTTTATTGAATAGAAATTGATCATGCAACTGAGGTACGTATTTGTCTCTTTAGTTGAAAATCTGTACAAGACACTGGCGGCGAGGCATGGAATGTTATTGTCACCGACTTGCCTAGAAATTAGGACATCAACACATACGTCACTACAAGGAAAAGTAAAAGCAAATTCCGCAACATGCTACAACTTCTGCATTATTTGCCTAACTACGTTCATGTTAACCCGTGGTTACGATAGGGAACTGTAATGTGGGGTATGTTTCTTCCGGCCACGACTACGGAAATATCTGACGTATCGCCACTGATAAACCGACTGGTTTATAAGGAAAATGCTACATGCAATGAAGGCGTCATGGTATCAAGTGCCTTCAAGATCATCTTTTGACATTACTCATCGGTACTGGCTTCAAGATGAACCACCGAAATTGTTTACGCTTAACTTTTACTAAGTAGGTAATTAAAAAGAATGACGGCAATAACACTGACTTTTTACAGTCAGTGACTTATTGAAACTGCACTCACGTCTGTTTACTGCAACGAGGTTAGAATATAAATCATGCATGTGCATAATTTGGTCGCATTTTCAGTCAGGAACTTGACCTACGGCCTTAAATATTCAGTTCCAATTGTTTATAACTCGCAGTATAGGCATTGAAAACAGTACAATTGTAATAATATCTATAGCGACATGCACAAGTAGGTAGGTATTAAAAAAAGCAAAGTCGGTATCAGCGAACAGAAAGTAATCTCACTGACTTTTAGATATGTAGGTATCACAGATTTGCAGGGGACTCTAGCTCAACGCGCCTATCAAAAGAAAGCGTTTAGCACTGACTGACGAAAAGTATGTCAACGTTACGACATATTCTATAGCTGTAACTAGGGTAACTATAGGAGGATGTTACTCGTAGAAAAGGAGGAAAATATATTAATATTTTATCACGTAGATTTAAAATCAAATTATTAGCTGTCTGGATTCGCAATGTAAGACTATAGCGGTTAACCACAATTTACGTCAGATAGTGTATTTATTACAGTAGTACCTACCACTTTTTCCAATTTCCGCTTTGACTTTTAAAAAGTACGGTATAGCACTGTTAAATAGGTACTGTTACGTTATTTTACTTTTTTCTATCTATATATATAAAAGTCGAAAGTACTGAAGCGAAGAACTTGAAATTTTCACAGTAGAATGGTCATATGACGTAGATAAGAGATAAGAACGGATTTTTCGAAATTCATCCCCTAAGGGGTTCAAATAGGGGTTCGAAATTTGTATGGGGACTTTGTTTTTTTTTAAGTAAGAGGTTTGAAACTTCATCCTTAGATTTTTCATTAAAATAAAAAAAAAGTAATTTCACCGTTTTTTTTTAATTCATTCTCTGAGAGGTGAAAATGGGGGTTTAAAGTTTGTATGGAGAGTCTGCGATTTTTAAAGTAAGAGATTTGAAATATCATGTTTAGACTCTTCATTAGAATAAAAGAAAAGTAATTTCACCGTTTTTCGAAATTCATCCTCCAAGGTGTTTAAATGGGGGTTGAAAGTTGGTATCAGGACTCTATGATCTTTATACGATCTTTTGAAGTAAGATGTTTAAAACGTTATGTTAGACTCTTCATTAGAAAACAAGAAAAGTGTTTTCACTGTTTTTAGAAATTCATCATCTAAGGGGTTTAAATGGGGGTTGAAAGTTTGTATCGGGACTCTACGATATTTTTAAGTAAGAGTTTAAAAAGTTCATGTTTAGACTCTTCATTAGAATACAAGAAAAGTGATTCAACCGTTCTTAGAAATTCATCCTCTACGGTTACCCGGTACGGTTTAAATGAGAGTTGAAAGTTTGTATCGGGACTCTACGATCTTTTTAAGAGGTTCAAAATTTCATGTTTATTTAGACTCTTCAGTAGAATACAAGAAACACTATTTCACCGTTTTAGAGATTCATCCTCTAAGGTGTTTAAATGGGGGTTGAAAGTTTGTATCGGGACTCAGCGATCTTTTGAATAAGAGGTTTTAAACATTATGTTAGACTCTTCATTAGAATACAACAAAAGTGATTTCACTGTTTTTAGAAATCCATCCTCTAAGCTAAGGGGTTTAAATGGGGGTTGAAAGTTTGTATCGGGACTCTATGATCTTTTTAAGTAAGAATTTAAAAAATCATGTTTGTACTTTTCATTAGAATACAAGAAAAGGGATTTCACCGTTTTTAGAAATCCATCCTCTAAGGGGTTTAAATGAGGGTTGAAAATTTGTATCAGGACTCTACGATATTTTTAAGTAAATATTTAAAACTTCATGTTTTAATTCTTTATTAGTATAAAAGAAAAGTGATTGCAGTTAATCCCCGAAAAGCTTAAATAGGGGTTGAGAGTTTGAATCGGAAATAAAGATTTGCACAGATTAGAGACTCTTTATGTGTGAGATGAGAGCCAAGAAAAGCTATACTACCGTCTTTCAAAAGTCATCCCGTTAGCAAGGTCAGGAGCGAAATGGTGGTTGAGAGTTTGCATAAAGATAGAACAAAAACAAAAATTTTGAAACTTTACATTTACAACTATGTGTACGGGGAAAAATGTTTTAAGATAAGCGATTGCACAGTTTTTTCAAATTCATCTTCTAAGCGACTAAAGTTGGGGTTCAAATTGTATACTTGGAACATGATTTGATATGTAAGACTTGATATGTAAACTCTAAAGTAACTTTGCTGGTTTTCAAAATTTACACCCTAATGACGTTAAAATGGGGGGTGAAAAATTGTATTTATACAGAACCATTAAGTGCTAAACTTAGAAACTTGAGATTTGCCGAGTTAAAGATTACTTATATACTTAACGTAAAAAGGACAAAAAAAATGTCTTGGAAATTCGTATTGCAAAGGCATTAAAGTCTACAGAGCGATTCTTGGAGATAGAGGTATAATATTATATCAAAATACACTTCATTAAAAAGCAGTAAAACATATCTATCTATTAAAAAAAATCGTCCTCTAAGGGGGTTAAATACGGGTTGAAAGTTTGTAGAGGTTAGGTACCTATAATTTTTGAAGTGAAAGATCTGAGTCTTAATACATAGACTCTTCATTATAAGTTAAGAAAAGTGGTCTTGCCGTTTTTTTGAAATTCATGTCCACGGGGACTAAAAGGGGTTGCTTTGCTTCTTAGAGGGGACTGATTCGCGCACGGCCAATTTAACGTGGTTTAGGTTTTGTATAAAGCAGTACTACTATTAGCCTGCGAATAAATATATGTACCTGTAACCACTCACATTAGTATTCGAATTTCACGCGGACGAAGTCGCGGGCAAAAGCTAGTAGTCACCATAAAACAATAATAATTTAGTTTTAAGTAGTTCCTTAGTAACATATTTTTCTATGCGCAGATGTGTCTGCACACAGTTATCACTTAATCGGGGTCAATGTTGGAGCAGCAGACGTGACGTACTTCCACTGACTTGTTTGTCCCTATTGAGTGCTATAACCGTTCTCATATTGTGAAACAGCAATTGATAAACGAGATTGCGGAACTAAGTCATTGGAAATTTTGATATTAGATGAGAGTCTCATCGCTAACCATTTATTCCATTCCTCATTCCTGACAGTGCAATATCTCTTGCAACATTAAAACGCTATCAGATGTTAAACTTCTCCAATGGCTCTATATCAGCTTCTGTATTTTAGTGATCGTAACACTCGCCAGCGTTATTATCATTATAATTTGCTTATTGCCCATTTCCGATGATGATGTATCACCACTGTTTAATAATTAAGCAATAGTAGCTTCTCGTCATCCATTACCATTACAGAACAAAGCTTTTCTGACAAGGCTAAAATCCTATCAAAGGATCGCCATCTCCCCGCCATTATTAAATCTCTACGCTTTTACCAAAGCTAATACCATCCACTTTCGGATAGTTTACTTATTTTCAGCCTTTTCCTCGGAGACCTCTCAATTAGGGAAGTCGTGATCGGTGAATCGGGGGACGACCAATAACGCAATTGGCCCAATCGTCTGTACGCCGAGTGACGTGCGCTTGACGTCACCGCCTCTTTGTCTGGCCGCCATGAGTAGCAAATCAACTAATGTCCCGTTGTGGCAGTAAAAACTATAGGAATAAAACTAGGGATGTAACGATACCGATACCGATATATCGGTATCGCCGATTATATACCTACAACCTATATTTGAAGAGCGCGAAAAGAATTTGTTGTATGAAAAAAAATCTGCAAAAAGTAATTTCAATTATACTGACTTAATTTATATATTGGTCTATTACCTTGTGCAATAATAATTGCTATGTTAATTATATATTTGGTTCATAATAAAAAAAAAATGGGTTGACAATTTATTTATTTTTACTTTACTTACATCTTCAAGGTTGACTCTGTGTTAAATATGGAAAGTAAATTTTTGGTCAGCCGTTATTAAAATTGATCCGCAAAAAAAAATAAGCAGTTAAATCATTTGGGCAGCATACAAAGATTTGGCTCGCAATAAATAAAATCGGGCGGCAACTCTTGTTCAGCAAACAGTTTAAAAACGGTTAACATTTTAACCAATATTAATATGCTTTTTTTATCATTTGGCTGCCTAATAAACAGTCGAGCTGCAAAATAATTACTTGGGTAGCAAGATTTTACAATTGGTCAGCAGAGAGTTTAATTGAGATATACAGGGTGTCACTGTGATATATACTGGGTATCACTGTGATATATACAGGGTGTCACTGTGTTATATACAGGGTGTCACTGTGATAGATACAGGATGTCACTGTGATATATACAGGGTGTCACTGTGCTATATACAGGGTGTCACTGTAATGTATACAGGGTGTCACTGTGATAGATACAGGATGTCACTGTGATATATACAGGGTGTCACTGTGTTATATGTATACAGGGTGTCACTGTAATGTATACAGGATGTTACTGTGATATATACAGAATGTCATTGTGATATATACAGGGTGCCATTGTGTTATATACAGGGTGTCACTGTGATAGATACAGGATGTCACTGTCAGCAGAGAAAACATGTCTGTAAGCAGTTTAATTGAAATATACAGGGTGTCACTGTGATATATACAGGGTGTCACTATGTTATATACAGGGTGTCACTGTGATAGATACAGGATGTCACTGTGATAGATACAGGATGTCACTGTGATATATACAGGGTGTCACTGTGCTATATACAACAGGGTGTCACTGTAATGTATACAGAATGTTACTGTGATATATACAGAATGTCATTGTGATATATACAAGGTGCCATTGTGTTATATACAGGGTGTCACTGTGATAGATACAGGATGTCACTGTCAGCAGAGAAAACATGTCTGTAAGCAGTTTAATTGAGATATACAGGGTGTCACTGTATATATACTGGGTGTCACTGTGATATATACAGGGTGTCACTGTGTTATATAAAGAGTGTCACTGTGATATATACAGGGTGTCACTGTGTTATATACAGGGTGTCACTGTAATGTATACAGGGTGTCACTCTAAAAACGAAACAGCTCCCAAAAATAGGTAGGTTAGGGTTATTTTTTTTTTGATGACCCTAAAACGAAACGGCTCCCAAAAATAGGTAGGTTAGGGTTATTTTTTTGATGACCCTAAAAACGAAACGGCTCCCAAAAATAGGTAGGTTAGGGTTATTTTCTTTTTGATGACCCTAAAAACGAAACGGCTCTCAAAAATAGGTAGGTTAGGGTTATTTTTTTTGCTGACCCTAAAAACGAAACGATACACGTTGTGAATAAATAATATAACTTCTAAACATTATGAGATGTATAAAAAATCGAAATACCAATTTTATATGAGCCCATCACAGTGACACCCTGTATACATTACAGTGACACCCTGTATATAACACAGTGACACTATGTATATATCACAGTGACACCCTGTATATATTATATCACAGTGACATCCTGTCCTGTATCTATCACAGTGACACCCTGTATATATCACAGTATCACTCTGTATCTATCACAGTGACACCCTGTATATATCACAGTTACATCCTGTATCTATCACAGTTACACCCTGTATATAACACAGTGACACCCTGTATATATCACAGTGACACCCTGTATATATCACAGTGACACCCTGTATATATCACAGTGACACCTGCTACTTGACAGCTGACAATTACCGAATGACAAAATGCGCACACTTTTGGCGGCAGAATAGTTGCGCCCAGTTAGGTTTTATTGCCCCCTTTTTTTTGATGAACAAAATGAAATATTTTGCTTACCTACTGATTGCTTACCAAAATTTGATTTACCGTAGATCGCTTAATGCAGCTCAAATATTTAATTTGCTGACCAAAATAATTTAGAGCAGATCAGTATATCATTAATTGCAGCCTGATTTATAAATGTTTGCTTACCATAAGTTGCTTGCCAACTAGCTATTTTGGCTGACCAAATACATATTTCTGCTGACCAAAATATGAATATTTTGCTGATCGATTAAATGATACCCGTTAAATATAGCCAAGTTTCAGGTATAATAAGGACATACAAATAATAAATCTGAAATTCATACTTCATTAGTTAGCTAAGATATCGGTATCGGTATCGCCGATATTTTACTACAAATATCGGTATCGGTATCGTATCGGCAAAATTATGTATCGTTACATCCCTAAATAAAACCAAATGATGTCCTTTATGAACAGACTGATCTTGAGATTCTTATAGAGAAATTGATAAGAGTGCAAATTAAACATAATACTGGGAAAATTATTATAATGGCTTTTCTTTAGTTCAAAATTTAATGAGCTCTAGGTATTATTTGGTTTATAAATATAGTACCTAGTGACTATGTTTGTCGGTGAGGTAGGTAAACCAGTAAACGATATGGCCGACTAGAAAAAATAATATACAGATACAGTAGAATATCTACATGCTATTATTTAATCTAAAATACGAGTAGAGATTTCTACGACCAAATGAAAGTAACATTGGTAGTAATTTAGTAATCTCAAGGGAAATCCCACAGCTTTCCACGCATATATATTCTATTCCAATTTTGTTCCTCTAATTCTTCTGACTTTTTTCTAATACCTAATTGATTTCTATGTTCTCCATGTTGCTATATAATTTTTTTTACCTCTGCTCTGTAAAGGAGTAAAATCCTTACGAATTTGTGTCAAAACTTTGAACATTTCTCTATCTTAAAAAACAATTTTCTACTCAACAATAAATCAACACACCCAGATTAACTGTCCCTTTGAAGTTTGCAAAACTCTTCATTTTACTCGTACTTATTTTAGAGTTCATCAAAAAGTTCTCAAACTTCATTCCAACAAAATTAATTGGATTTGCCTCGTAAATGCAATCCGAACACCCGCCTTGTTACAGAATAAATTATCCTGTTGATTACACGTCTATCAATATTTTTCAATCAGTCCTTTAATAATACAATGGTTCGTAATTAAATTAACAAAGTGATAACAATGAGCACGTATAAATTGCACAACCTACTCGATTAAAGATTATCTACCATTGACGTAAATACTTTTTTGTTGCAGGTAGCAATTAAGATAATAGATAAATCGCAGTTAGATGCCAGCAATCTTCAGAAAGTCTACAGAGAGGTGGACATTATGAAGAGGCTCGACCATCCACATATTATTAAGCTTTATCAGGTAAGAATGCTTCCATTCAGTAGCTTTTCAATTTGCAGGTCCTTGCAATTTTACTTTAGTTTTGATCTGAGTTTAACTTAATCTAACCTAACCTAGCGGATGCTTTAGAAACGCTTATGCTTAAACCTTTAGAAACGTCCTTTTAAGGAGGGTTTGAATCGAACTGTACACACTTCGGCCAGTCAACGTCATATTATAGCGGCACAATGCTTATTCGGGTCACCGCAGGTTCACAGGGTTCATCCATAGTTGCAAAAAGAATTCCCGTTATCCAACGGCGGAACAAATGCGTATGAATTAGGCGACTTAGCCACTTAATGGACTATTCACAACGTGACTCGTTCCTAATAACACCACATATTGTTTACGCATGAGACAGTAGTATGTACAGTTACCATTACTGACGCGTGACTAGTAGAGCTTCTTGTTACATATTCATCCAAGCCTGAAGTCGGGCTACTTGTCCATCCAATGACACTGCTAGAGAGATCTCGGATAACGACACCTTATATTTTTAAGTATTCACATATGCAAATGGGAAAATATGCAGAGTGTCTTCGTTATATAAATACTGCATATTCATAGTCTGAGGACGTCAGCTAATTTGCTGTACGGGGCTTTTCATGAAGCAAGTCACAAGTGGGAAACTGTAGTGTTTTTGCGATGTCATTTGGGACCGCGTTGGTGTTGTGCCAAGTGCTCGTTGTTCATTCGCTGCAGCCTTCCATCACCGCCGTCGAGCTGCCTTAATAAATTACACGTGCATCGTCCTTTTAAGCTTTCCATTATATAATGAAATTGTTAATTAATGCGGAAGTACTGCTCTTTCGTAGAGGTAGGGTTCTCTTGCCTTGGCTCTAATGCAGTCTTTGGCGGAAGAAATATGAAGGTGTAGAATCAAAGCGGCTTTCATTTCGGGGTCAGTTTTACGTTTGATACATGGAACTACAAGTTAAATCGGGTATATACTCACCCGATACGCAGTCACAAGTAACACAACAGGCGTGGATCAATTTAAACAGTTTTATTGGAGTGCATCCAATTATATTCGAAGCACGCAATCAATCAATAACTCATTAACGATGTGAACGCATATTGTTGTTACAATTCCAATCAAATTAGTTACGTATCCAGTTATCAGTCGTTTGTCAATACTGTTTTCGCTTTTATGTTAATACCTGAATTATGCAGTTATCGAGTAGATCCAGTTGTTAAAAAGTATCAAGTCACGATTAATGGTATTGGTATTGTCGACTCGAAACGCGATGTCATTATGTAACGTTCACTAAAGGTTTATATGTAGCTTTCTTGTGTAATGCAGGAACTTCCTGATTGCAGTGAGGGAATCGGACCGAGATGACTGATTCAATCGATTAGTCGGCGGGCTTTGCGATTGTCGTCCTGGTACACTTGGTTGGGTTTAATTAACGCTTTTGCTCGAATCACGCGGTCGCTGCGTGGAAATAATGTGTACACATGCTTCACTATGGATGCTGGCTCCTTTTTATTGGGCGATACCGCCATGTATACGGGGAGCTTATGCTATTCTGTTTCTTCTTTAGACAAAAGAGTCGAATATCTTCTTCGTGCAGACGTCATTCCTTTATGAACGAAGTTATACGTATATCTTAAATACAAACAGCTTTAAAGAAAATTACAAACGTAATATTCAAGCATTTATACATAAAAAAAGACTCATTTAAATCATAATAGACTCATTTGAGTTGCCCTCGTGAATACTTTCAAGATTAATGAAAAATAATTTTCGTACAAGGGAAACGTAAAGTTCACGAGTTTGCGAGGATTCCAATTGAAATATTTAAAACCACAGTCTAAAACTGTGTGTTAACGTATTTATCTGAAAATCGTTTCCGAATTCTAATCTAAATTCCAACATCGATTTAGTTAAATATAAGCCATTTAATTTTAGAAATGTTTCAATGAATAAAACACTGTGGTTTTTCACGGTGATAGCGACCATCAATTTAGACCACTAATTATAAAACTACGCGAATCGTTTTTAGTTTAGCGGAAAACATTAATATTGACCAGAATACATTCTCAAATATTTTATTCTAGATGTCTCAATGTTAAATGTAAGTAATTATTTAAAGACTTGTTTGTTCAACAGTTAACTATATAAGTAATGAAAATTAATCTTTGATATATGACAAAGGTATATACCAACGCTTGTTCTACCGATTGATGTAGAACAATGAATGTTGCATAATGTGGTTTCGTAACATACTTGCATGAATGGGTCAGATTGGAGCAGGCGAGCTTGAATGATCCCGTAGAAGGTTTCTGTTGTACAAACATTTCTGACACCTTGAATAGCAATCGGCAAACAATTGGTACGTCCTTCCTTACTCGCGGCCCGGGAAGAGAGCGTTTCCGTCCGCTGCTAACAAACGGCAGCTACTTACGAACAATCAAAATATCCTTGAAAGGATTAATTGCTTTGTTTTACTACTTAACAAGTGCCGACACACCCAAACAAAGAAACAAGCGGCAAGGACGACGCATTCAATTGAAAATCGCATCTTCTCATTAACTAATTACTTTGACTTAGACACTATAAATAAACAGTTTCGCATTTGGTTATCTGGTAACAATATCAAACTAAATAAGATTAATCTCTTTCGTTCCGGTACAACGTTCGCAGAACAATTAGTTGCAACAGATTCCGAGCCAGAATTAGTTTTGTTTCCAATTACACACGATGATGTAATGGGAGTTTACTCTTATTCTTTGCTGCTCGGTTATAAACACAGTGCAAATGCACTTTTACCGAAAAGGCAAACATCCTCGGTAATCCCGTGTTCATGTCACTGATGATGACTCTCAGTTATCATCGGTAAATACCTATTAAGAGGCAAAAGTCGTATATATATGACATCATTACGCTGTTCTCCTTTCTCACTGCTTATTTTGTTAGGTATTCGTATGTCTACGGTTTTTGCGGTTTCACTGAGGTCATTCGAATGTTAAGTCGTATGTGTGAGAAAAGCTCCAATATATATTCATTATTTTGAAGTTGAAATCTATTATTCATGTACTCATGTTTGATTCAGGTTCACAGTCAGTTGTCTCATACTCGTATGTGCGTAGTTATTGTAAGGAAACGAAAAAGTCCGAGTCTGCCCACAAGGTGTTCCAGAGGAGAGTGTAATTTTTGCGAGACTTTTGTCTGTCTGTTCTTTTCGTTATAACGAGATATATAATCGAGTGAATAGAATAAATGGCGAAGTGGGTATTAATAAATACTAGTTAATACCCAATTCTTATTTATATCGAGTTTTTTCCTTTGTTCTAGGTTTAATCACCTACCTACTATTCAAACTATCTAGCTTCCCGTAATGAACCGATACGGAAAGGAAATCGATTCACATTGAATAAGAAGATCGGGCGGGTTTCTTTTTCTGCTTTGTCGTAGGCACGGAACCCTAAGAAAACCTTTACCTGTCCACAGTGTGAGATTTTTCTTCAATTTTGTTCACTACCTTTTTATGATTTTAATCGCTGCTTAATACTATTTTAAAGCCCATAGTGAAACTCTCAGCCACCTATCACGTTTAATTTTCAAGTTAAAAATTTCTAAGCGCCAGATCAATGACGTCATCAATACATGTTTGTATGTTTATTTTCGTAATTAATGTCCATAATGCTCCAATTTTTTGTCTCCAATTTCAGGAAACAATATTCCGTAACGTAAAGAATTTACAAGACTGTATAGTTTATAATCCGGACGATATTTAAAAAAAAATATTTTTTATAAATAATTTAATTTTTTCTAAGTTTACTAACGGTCGCATTTTATTTTAACTCTAAAAGACGTATGATGAGTGTCCCTACCATGTCTCAAATTTTCACGATTTTATCTTATGGGATTTAAGATTTATTGCGTTTCTATGTTTTTGTTCAATTTCTATGGAAATAGGGTTATCACAACCAAATGAAAATAATATCAGAGTTCAGAGGCGAGGGTTCTGTTTTGCATACTTGACTGGCATGAATTCTTCATTATAATTTATTGGATTATTGGAAGTTTAATCGTCATCAGAATAATAAAGTCGTTCGTCTAGATCGAGTGACAAATTGTCGTCGTCGTTATTTTCGGGAATTAATGCAGTTTGTGGCTCAGTAGACTTTATAAGTGATAGAACTTTAGGCGGTATAGGTAGTCGTTTTTGTTTACTATGGCGGTCTTTTAAAGACAAATGTGAAATAAAAGGGTCCGAGGATTCAAGAGCACGCCGAAAAAGGTCCAAAATTGTAGTCTTTCGGTCTACTTTTCGAGTGTGATGCTCACGATCATACCGCCAAAATTTGTTGCGGGATTCACCGGCTTGCTCGGACAGCATTCCTATTGGTAAAGGACTCATCTCAATGATTTGCCAACCGTGTATTAATATTTTGTGCATAGTAACTGACATATTAAACCAGCAGCCATATGATTGTACATACTTTTCAGCCACAGATGCACAAAATACACGAAATTCGTTCGTGTCGATTGGCAAACCACTTGAAAGAGCCACCAAAATGGTATGAAAATCGTCGACAAGCCACTCCTCTATACCGAGTATTTCGGCAAAAGTCTTACGATTTCCGTCTGAGAATGCTGTCCGAGCAGTATTTCCATCATTGGTGGTTCCCGAGTTTGGTCGAACTATATCCACTAAAAGTGACAGTCTCGATCGAATTTCAGACTGAATTTGTTTTTTTCTTTTATCTACAATACGTCCAGCTGCCGAGTTTTTGGTGACTCTCCATGTTTTTACTTCAGGGTCGTTTTTGTATGCTAAATGTAGCAGAAACTCAAACAACCTTATCCACGCATGCAAAGGGCTAAGCCCATGAAGAAGCGCTTTTTCGTTTACAGCCAGTTTTTTTGTCTCATTCAAATTATTGAATTGAGATGTTGTGGCATTACAACAAGCGCAACGTAATTGAGAATTAGTCCCCGTTATAATATTATAAACTTTGCCATCGATTATTGTTAAGTATAATTTGGGATAAGCAATAACTATTTGGCCGGATGCAGTTTCAGCATAAAACGCAGAAAGTTCTTTTATCTCATCCTCTACTCTTTTTTTTTCGCTCAGGACCAAATCTTTATTTTCTGGACGATATTGTATTTTTATTGGCCTACAGTATCTGTAAGATTGTGGGCTTGGGTTCGACCACAAAACAAAACCTTCAGATGTCTTTAAAATAAGTGGAATATACGTGGTCGCAAACAAACAGTGTTCATCATCATCATCATCATCATCTGTAAATTTTTGTTTATAATAAGATTGTCCCGTACTCCCATCAAAACCCCAAGAACCCTCTAATGTACATTCTATTGACTCTTTTTTTAATTTCTCACAATATGCAGTAATGATTTCATCATTTGATTCAACTATACGTCGAAATGTGTGTAAGAGCAAGCTGTACAATGATATTGTTGCATCTTTTTCTGTTATTATAATTTCATCTTCTGGGTAACAGAGCTTTTTTGCCAACTGCACTTTGTAGTAGGGTGGGAAAGCATTAAACCCTCGTTGCTTTAAATCCTGCTGTATGGAAGTGTAATCGTCTACTGTCAGCTTTCTATCTATAACCATAGATAGGGCTTCGCTAGCACTAAATGGTTTAGTTTGTGATTTCGATCTAATTAAATCGGCAATTTCTTTAGCGCGAGCAGGGTTTTTAAATAATTCTATGACAACAAATTCAACATCGCGAGCAGAACTTTTTGATAGTTTTTCACCCGTATCATCAATTACAATTTTTGACATTACTTTAATAATTTTTGATGGGTGATGGCCTTCAAGTGACTCTTGTAAATGTTTAAGATCACGCCGCTTCTGATACTCACTTTGAAACTCGTTTGAGGTCGAGGCGGTTAAATCACGCAAAGAGTTGTCATTTTCGGTAGTAAAACACTCATTTTGAGTGTGACTAGGAGCTGGAGCTGAAGTTGATGGAGCACTTTGACTTCCAAGCTGGACTGAATGATCCTGGTCTATGTCATTTTGAATGGGGATATTGTCCGACCCAAGTGAGCAAAATAAATTTATATCAAACGAAGATGCAAGCCAGTCATGATGCTTTTTGCAAAAGCGAGACATATTTCGTCCACTGAGTAAATGAAACGTTTCACATTTATGGGTAAATTTACTTACATAATCATTAATTTTTTGATCACTCAGATCAATATTCCTTAAATTCCTATCAGGCCACAAGTAATTGAAAATTACTCTAATTCTTTCTTTCACGTCTAAATCCTTGGGTCTGGTTTTCGTTCCACGAGATTTTGCGGCTGCTACCAAAATTTTGTAAATTTCGAGTCTGGTAGCAGTCTTTGGGTGAACATCTCCTATCGTTAATGATGATGCTCCCGGAGGTTGAAGAGTATCTTCATCTGCCACTCGCTGACCAACAAGAGGGTTGGCGCCCTCTTGCCCCTCTCGCACTAAGTCCCCCGGTCGAGGCCCGGAAGGACATCCCCCAGCAGAACGGGTCAACTCCTGCTGAGGCAAAGCAGTGCCATGGGTCTTTACCGGCTCCATGACACCTCACCCCCGCTCCTCCAGATATCATGTATTGGCATTGGGTTTCAGCAATCGCTTGACGAGGGCGGACCCCTTCCCAATGCCACATGATACCCTTCATCAGAGATTAAACAGATTATGCTGACACAACCGTTCTGCTAGTGGTAATTCTTTTTGTCGTACCTGTATAAAACCAACAAGCCCTGGTTTTGTTGACCTTACTTACTTTTCCGTAATAAACTCACTTCTATTTTTTAACATAGTACGATTTTGCAACAAGTAGTGACACCACACCCCAACTGAAAATAAAGTTAACCTACCTAGTGTGTGACAACCCTAACTTGAATATTAAAAAATTCATAACTCGCGAATCCTGCGATATTTTTATTTACTTTTTTTTTCTAGTGATAGTGCTTCTTATAAACTATTAAATAGTTGTAAAATAAAATGCGACCGATGCAAGATTATCGAGAAAAAAATATTTTGAATTATTTAGAAAATTTACAATATCGTCCTCTAAGAGTAATAAATTCAAACTTTTAGTGAATCATATTGGTATATCAAAACTACCTTGATATTAACATTTAAGGAAGAATTTTAAAAGAGACACGAAATGTGAGTAATTACTGTTTTCGTATTTCTATGGATTTCTATGGCTGTTTCTCGATTTATCGAACATCTCAAAAACCATGAGACATAGAATTGTGGGAGTTCAAATGTTTGCTATCATTTGATACATTACATAAATTAAACAGTTAAGTAGTGTTTCGCAAAATTGAGGAAAAATCCCACACTGTGCTGTCGGCTGTCTGGAACCTTATGGAATGAATTAAAAATGAATGAATTTACGTTACACATACAAATGAAGGCTACAAATCTACAATCAATGACCTATACATAACGAAACTGAAACTCCTTTATTCAATCACTTCATAGAGTTTTCCCTACCTGGTACATTTATAAAAGAGAATTAAGATTAGTAAGATTGAATTTAGACATGTGCCAGTCTCTAAAACGTAGTTTTGTATGGAGCGAGAACGTTCTCGAGAACATTTCCTATACTAAACGTTTCAGAGAATTACCAAGAACGGCACAGCTCTAGTTGAATTAAACAAAGGACTTACAAGTAGCGATGAAAATGGCGAAAGATTAGTGTTGTTTCTTTCGAAACTTTGGGTCATTCCTACAAAAAATTGACTTCACGTTCACGTCACATAAAACATAGAGTAACGATTACAATTAGTATTTTGTCATAATTTATAATTTCAACCTCTTTAGCTAACTGATATCGAGATATAGTCTGAGCGGAATGAAAAGTCTCCTGTTTGTATGAGAGCCAATAGATTCCGAGTCACTTTTCATAATATAATATAATAATGCGAAAAATACATTATATTTTACACGTAAAAAACTTAAACTTGCGAAAGATTCAACCGAAGATCCGCAAGGAAAGATACTGTATTTTATTGAAAAATACAGGGGCGTTTGAAAGATACATGTATTTTTTCATCACACTTGCTCGAAAATGGTGTTGTTACACGTAGGTTTTGCGGGCCGTAATTGACCTATTTTTTTTTTAATTTGAATACGCTGGTTCTGATTTACTCTGATTTTTCATTTTCAAAGGAAATGCCAGCTTACTTTTTTAACTTTTATCACTGAAATATTTATTTAAAGAAAACTGTTATTGCAAATACATGTAAAAACATATTTCGGTAACATTCATTAAATGTTAAAATAGTGTATTTCTGTATTTTGCAAATATATAATCAACTAAAATGGCTTTTTTAGGTCTTTACCGCTATGGTTTCCGAACGTGACTTGACATTCGCATTGTCTATGGATGTATGTCACTAATATCACTTCTGTTTTAAAAATTTCTCCTCATACTGTGTGGATTACTAAGGTTATTTTTATTTAGATTTCCTCACAAGTGTGATGAAAAACATTGTGTGTGCCACGGGCGGTGAAGGAATTACAAACTCGTGTTAACTTAAACACAACACAACAACACTCGTTTGTAATTCCTTACTTACCGCCCTTGATACAAATTCATGTCATTTTCATCGCTACTTACAAGGTTCCCTTGGCAATAATTTTATAGTTCTGAAATATACTTGCGTACTTTTATTGCTATATTCGCTCCGACGCACATGACAAACTGGATTTCTATTATAACCGACCGACGATCGATGATAGCTGCTAGCTTATTTGCAACTGTAAATTGCTTCTTATCTAAATATCCATGTTTGATGAAAATCGGGCTACCCATTCCAAAAGTGTCAGAGCCTCAGAGGTTTTGTTAATTTAGTTTGTTTACATACTCACCCGACCAGTTGTATAACAATCCCAACCTACCCCAAGAAATCTTTGAAATCGTTCGTTCAATCTTATGATTCGTCAAATATTATGTCAAACGGTATTCTAGTGAAATCGTTAATGATGTAAGGTGAGGCAAGTTGGGAAGGGTCGCGCCCGTGAACTGGCCGCGGCTGCGGTAAAAATGTAAACCGGCACTAAAAATACATACCGCGTGACTCACTCATGGTGCTGTCTACGATAACACCTTTCAAAACAAACGTTAATTGTGAACTGTAACACACACGACCTTTATGAATAATCCTTCGCTTTGTTGGTGGGACGCATGTAAATAGCATTTCGTTTATTGTACATTAGAGCGCTGTTTTCCGTTTTTTATGGCAATTTTTACATTAAATAATAAGCGTGCAACTTTCACAAAGGCAAGAAGAAACTGCAGCTTAATAGCTGACTACATGCAACGTCCAATACAAATGGTTGTATACAGGTAATCCATTTACTTTCTCAATCTCTTATTTGACACAATATTTTTTTGGGAAAGGGACTTCGGAACATCGAATAAAAATAACAATTTCCCAACAAACTATTTGGTCAGATACCAGATTGAGAATGTATAGACACGAACTGCGATCTTGTTTCTTACATCTGCTTACATGCATGCGTATAGAACTTTCAAATAAGTAATATAGACACATTATTGTATTGACACGTTAGGTTTAATTAGGGTAAGGGTTTTTTGCCTGCCCCTTAATTTATTGAACGACGATTAAGCTTAGTTATTCTCTTGAACGATGTTGAACGGTTGCTTCTTATACTCGGAGACAGCGTTCAGTATACGCCAAGCATTCTTTTTCAATAAGAGATATGCTTTTAAATTCGCATCTGCATCGACTTTGGGCGACATTGTAGCGAATATTGCGAAGATATTCGTGGAATTGACGTTCATTTTATAGCTAAAAGGTTCCCGAGGCGAAACTGAATAACAGACGCCCTTGGATTCGTGATACGTCGTATATCTTTGTATTTCTAACGGATTCTGGGAATATTGCTTCGGACTTTTATCATTCTTAGTTAGCAAGCAGTAGCGTGGCGTCCATAGAACTCGATTCCTACCGGCTTGCCTAATATTAGGCATTAGAGCACCTTATTCTACAGCTCTTAAGCAAAATGTACACTAGATCTCCACCGGCTTATCCAAGGATATCTTTTACGCCACGCCACTGTTAGGTAGGTACTAGAAATGATGTCAGACGAAATAGGTTATCAGTAATTTTAGATTTATTAGCATAGCATTAACTTTAAAGATGTGGTTTATTGAATGTCAGCCTAAAACCGGCACTATAAAAAACTTTTTTTTTCTTCTGTCTATTCCTATACGGAACAGACTACAGTATATTCAATAAGTTCTGGGACAATACTTGGATCGGTGCATTAGATGATAAGAGACATAAACAACGCCAAAAAGACTCAGGATCAAGCATGAACAACGTTTCTTGTCAGGTCTATGGTAAAATATGTCGATCTCGTATTGGCCATTCATTAGAAACCGTGTCGCTGAAGGAAGGATCTTAAATCTGCAATAGACTGAAGGGCCATTATTTAGCACGGTACGCCGTCTACCACATTATTACGAAAGTGTAGTAACTAGTAATACCTATCTACGAACAAAGGAACCGGTGATGATAATGTGTTTAATGATGCGATATCTCGTAACTGCTTGTTTCTAGGTTCAAGCAATTATGGAAAGTAGACTAGATTCCTTATGAAACTTTATTTAGGCAAACGCGTTTTTTAACGAAATTAAAAATTCAATTGTAAATGGTTCTGATTGGCTAGAGTTGGGCGCAAGGCATTTAATTTTCCATTTTGGCATTTCAAAAACAGTAAATACTTTAACTAGGTTTCCGCTCGCGGATAGAAGTTATCTTTATTTTGTGCTTATTAATGAGTTGTGGCGGTTTGGTTTTATCAATTGCTTTTGTTGTCGACAGGTCATGGAGACGAAAAACATGATCTACATTGTATCTGAATATGCCAGCAAAGGAGAGATTTTTGGTGAGTATGTAGCAGAAGTCTTAAAAATATCGTTATTTGTTTGCACTAATTACGTAGGTAAAGTGCTTGTTCAGCCGGGCCGAGTTTTGATTGATGACGTATATTAGCTGCGATATTGACCATACAATGGCTTTGTGTTGTTTGATAGCCGATTTATCACGCATTTTGAAAAAACGACCCAAATCCATTAATTATTTGTCGGCGTGACGCGGAACCATATTCCAGCATTAAACTTACCTATTGTAACAGAGCAAAATAACTTACGTAAAATACGGAGAAAAAGGAGTTAGTAAATATTCCCTCTATTCGTTTGCTTTGAACTAAATGCGTCAAAGCGTAGGAAGAAACTTAAATGGGACAGGAGACAGGTACCTAGACCTGAGTCTGACATTACCTTTGCTCGAGTTTACCGTCATCTCTACTAGCTACCGACGCAAACGATTACGACACAACTTAACTCACGCTTTATTATACCACAAACAATAATAGCGTTTTGTTTGTATAATGTACGTTGTTAAAGAAACTTTTTCCTTTGAATTTTGTGGGACGCTGATTACCTGTTTGAGAAACCTACGCACGTATCAAAATAATAATGGAAGTTCCTAGCGGGAACCTGTTCGATACCCAATTTTCTTTCTATCAAATAAGTTGCAAAGGTACCCCGCTCCCGATTACTTTGACTCAACTCAACCTTTGCGTACAGTTACACGAGTTGTCAAATAGAATAGATAGTTTCGCTTACACAAATAGCTTATATAAAATAGAGTATGCCTTGACATGGGTTTTATTTGAGCCAGAAAAGAACATTTACGTTTAATAAGCAATCGTTTATGAACTTGCGTGCTCCGAACTACCTAAATTAAAACATTGCCTTCATAAATCCGGACGCCCGAAAGCGTAACCTCGAAATCGATTAAGGGCGTCCGTACGGTCGTGGCCGCTTTGTCCATGACGTAAGCAGCCTGGGCGTGACGTCACCATCGCGGGCGGGGGGCAAGGGTTAGGGAAGGGGGATGTAATTTCGCGCACAGCTGACTACTTTCTCCCAAAAGCCAACTGAACGCGTAGCCTAATGCCTTTTGCTCGAATGAAAAACGTAAATCGTCAAAGTGCCGTTCCGAAATGATAAATCTGTGTTTTTAATTGCACTCGTAAACCTTTTCTAGGGGCACGGCAGTGTCCCCGCCAAGTCGAGGAAAACAAAGGCACGGCCGTACCATCCTTTTCTCGAAATCGAATTCAGGCCATTTTCAACCTCCTGTAATTTTGTGCTGATGGCTAAAGCCAGAACCCTTAATTCAGGGATATATAGGGCACAATAAGACTTAAGTATACTCTCAATAACATTCAATTTGAACGTGTTGTTTAAGAACGTCACATCAAAGTTCCTTAGTTTTGTCACTGACTGACTGACTCACTGACTGATGATCATCATTATTCTAGCGGACCCACAAGCTCCAAATTTTAAACATAGTCTTTAGCCTATTAAGTCTTACAAGACGGACTTTAACCGACGAACATTTTACACTTCTCAAATGAAGAATCCTCCCTCCACGGGTAAATAATAGGTAAGTCGGTGGGAATCGAGTTCTGTGGACACCTCCCGGTACTGATTTGGTTTAAAATTACATCTCATAATTTTTTTGTTGTAAAAGAACTGCGTTGCGAGACTTGCATCTTTTTATATGTAATGCTTTTGATGTGATTTTTATTTCGCCTAAGGAGTTGCTGATTTAGTCTTATTTTTAATTGTTATTTCTTTATTCAGTAATAAAGAAACGGCAATAAAAAAAATACGAATTCGATGTGTGCATGTAAGGTTAACTATCATATAAGTCATCTTTCATAGGTATATGTATATCTATCTGTCTTGTTGCATTAATTTCAAATCAGCGACCACAAAATACCGCTAAAAAACTCAAAATAAAAAGTTATGAAACCTCATGTAGAGCATGGTAGAGCTAAATCTGGTAGTATTATGTTAATTTGAGGCGTCTGCATAAGTCCTAACTCTGCTTAGCAAAAGTATCAAGTTTCAATCCATCGCGATACCAGTGCATTAATAAGGTTGCTGATTCTACAGGGTGTCCCATAACTGACACGTCACAGTGACACTGGAGGTAGACCAGGTCAAGAGGTACCAAACCAACTTAACATGACCCTGTAAAAGTGGCACGGTTTTTGAGTTATTGTCGAATTAAAGTTTTTCATGAATTTTGACCGTTTTTAACATTATTAGTGCCAGTGTGCACTCGGAAAGGTGTCAAGGTTAGTTTTTTTTATGTGTACGGTAACATGAATTGTTAATTAAGGTTACAGAAATGGTATTTTATCCAAAAACTAAGTAAAATTGAAAAAAAATACTAGTTTGATCTTGAATTAATTCACAGGGAAACATTAATTACGACTTTAACCACCAGTAGTGAAAAAAAAAATTACGGTCGGCGGGTCATATTGTTAAGTTGGTTTGGTACCTCTTGACCTGGTCTACCTCCAGTGTCACTGTGACGCGTCAGTTATGGGACACCCTGTATATCAATTCAAAACCACCAGCTAACATGGTGGTCCGCCGTTGTTTACAATCCCGTGAATAATCGATTTGACGTTTGCAATCGCACCTGCATGGTCTGATGTCATTCAGACTCGAAATTAGCGAATAAGTGTAAATTTCCGGGCGCACTCGTGTTACCGACATTCAATAACACACAACATTTATGTTATGCTCTTATAACAAACTACGGGTTTCCGTAGGACAAACTGTTGAAAGTGTAACGTTAACGTTAGGGCAAATTTGCAAAGAATATAAGTTTTAAGTATATTTCATTCAAATAATTCGGTCAGATTAACCTTTCGTACAATTGATTATGGCAGTTGCCGATTTTATTATACCAAATATGATGTTCATTATTTTTTCTATGTAGTTTTATCTAAATGCTCCAAGAGTTTTATACTGGGTCGATCTGTCTGCCTGGTTTGATTTTCGTATATTCTGGAAGAATAATAATAAAATGCAAAAATGTATATGACTTCCCTATTACGCCCCCCTACCTATCATTCATGTTACGCTCGCTAGGTATATCTGACTCCTGAAGGGTTAGCACAACCTAGTGCGCTAACTCCTGTCACGAGACGATATGGGAGTTGTAGACTTAGTAGAGAGGGTATGAAATCCTGCTCGACAAAGACACACCCTGTTGTGCTAACGTAGTCAGGATAAGTGATGTGAATTACTATGTTTTTAATCTTGTCAATTTTCCTCTAGACTATATCGCTCGGTACGGGCGGATGGCTGAACAGGCGGCGAGACGCAAGTTCTGGCAAATCCTGTCCGCTGTCGAGTACTGCCACGAGCGCCGCATAGTACACAGAGACCTCAAGGTACTCTCCGTTAAAAATCGATTATAGTATGGTACAATAAAACCAGGTAAGTTCTTCCCGTGTAAAATTACGTCTTGTGTACTTGACTAACTACGTCTTAAGCAAAATATATTGAAGCTCATATACAATGACAATATTATCGTGACGTAGGCAATTTAATTCTCGGTAAGAACATACCTAGCTTTATTGTGTAAGTTCTACATTAACGTGCGTTTATATAATTTAGTCGAGGCACACTAACCAGCTAGTTAGTAGCTTGTGGAGTGATTGCTACGATACGAATAAATAAAATAGGACAGGCGCATAGACCGATGAAAATGAACTATTCAAAATTGCCAACCGACTGCACCACGCACCAGACTGGATTAATTTAATTATTCGCTTCAAATTCACCAGTGGTATTTATTTTATAAGTTTGCTATTTATTTGAATTTTACTGTTGCCGTCTGCATTTGCATTTTGTTATTCCCACGTTGGTTATCTGTCCTTTGACTACTTTTGACTTCTTTATTAAATTCCCGTGGAAGCTTTTAAATTTCTAAATGTTATGGTTTGTAGAGTGATCCATTCGTTGTTACTTGTTACTTTTTTCTTAACATTGACTATACTAAATTTTAGCACCTAATTATACGTAAAGTCAATAACTAGCCTACGCTTAGAATGTATCATCTTAACTGTGTTACTTAACTTAAATAAATATATTTACTGAAAAATAACTTTTAAGAATAACTTTCTAGGCGTAACCTTATTAGTTATAACTCAGTCAATATTAAGTAAGTAGCAAATAGATATAAATGTACCGATACAGAACCGAGTTTGAATGAGAAAACTTTTTCCATTTAGGCGGAGAATCTGCTATTGGACGCGAACATGAACATCAAGATCGCAGACTTCGGATTCAGTAACTACTACGCCACGGGCGAGCTTCTTGCAACCTGGTGCGGCTCCCCCCCCTACGCTGCACCAGAGGTCTTCGAGGGGAAGCGATACACCGGCCCCGAAATTGACATCTGGGTACGATATTAAATTTCCCAGCTCCATTCCTTTATATTAGACTCAGGCGTCGCTTCGAGACAAAATTGGATTGCCGTAAAATCTTTTCTGTGTAGACTGACGTAATTAGTATAGACAGGCCTTCGTTAGCGTCACTTCTCAGATTTTTTTTATGTCCTCTAATCAGGTGAAAGGTAAGTACGTTTTTAATTTGATTTTGCTTTGTATCTAAGGTTAAAAAGGTGTTTAAATGGTGATATTAACGGCTGTCTTTTGTATGAACTAAACTTGAATATCTCTATGTGGAAAGTCAGCATCGGTTTTTTAACCTTATTTCATAAAAACAATGACTGTGACGAAAACTGTTAATTAACTTTCGAAATGCATTTATGCCGTGTTTATACGACTGCTGCTGCTAAAGTAATTTAACACTTTACACTTAAAGTTATTAAACGCGCCAAAATATTTCCAAATGCGTCGAAATATTCGCAATCTTGTGGTTGATTGTAATGTTGTGATATGAGCCTTGATCGGGTTTTTAATAATTCATAGGGGCATTACGTGCTCGTATTTTTACATTATCGTGTTTATTACGATGTTTAAGAGTGTAAAAACGAGTGTCGGTATCAGAAAGCGCGCGGCGTCAGAAATATTAGACTTTATGGTCTCTGGTTGTTATGATAACTTGAATTTGAATTAGATTTTGCACGTGATTTTGTCTGTGCGTTTTATGAAGAGGTCCCATGTTAGATTCTCACTCGTAGGTACCGGGTAATTATCAAATCTGGGATGAGAGTACATTCTCTCAGTAGCCCATAAGCGCATCCATTGATTACGTCACATGCATAGGAGGGAAAGGGGGCGGTCTAGCCAAACGTGACGACTTATGTTAAAAAGATGGAAAAAGGAAGAAGCGTGACGTTTAAGTCTTAAGTATCTGAAAAAAACTGTGAAGTAACATGTGGATGCCTCCTAAGTAGTCCTAAGTGGACTACTAAAACTGTTCGGAGCGATTTTTTTCTGCTTAGTACGAAAGTTAAAGATCAGGACAAAGGAGATTTCGTTTGCTACGACTAACGGCCAGTTGTTCTCTGCTATATCTAATACATTTTTTGTATTCCAGAGTTTGGGAGTGGTGCTGTACGTTCTGGTGTGCGGGGCGTTGCCCTTCGACGGCTCTACGCTCCAGTCGTTACGGGACCGAGTGCTATCTGGACGATTTAGGATACCTTACTTTATGAGCCAAGGTAACCACTATCTTTAGCCCGGATTTATAGACTAACGACAAAGCCTTATCTTTGCAATTTAGCTAAGCTGATCAAATAATAATTTAAGTTCAAACAAAATATACTCTTACATTTACTTTGTAGATTGTATGTATTGGTTTTAGATTCAATTTCGTTGGCTAATCGGGTTATGGTTATAAAATGTACCTACACTATTTATGGCTTTGCGAGTGTGACCAATCGTGTGCATATAGGAGAAATTATTTTGATAGAACGAAATTGAACTTTTTATTGCTTCACGTTAAGCCGCGTAGGATAAAATTAACGACGATAAAAATGCAAGTTTCACTCAAGCATGTAACAGAGTTTCAACCAACAGTTGATTTGTTAACTTGGCTACAAACCGAAATTTGTACCTACATTATTATTTCATTATACAAATTTCGATTTGTACCTACCGACATACTACACCAATATTATCTTGTTTTCTTTATGTAAACACATATCGCTTAAAAAATTAGAATAGAAATAGTTGTTTGTGCCCAACATCTAGACAAAAACGCTAAGTAAAGAAAAACGACAAGAACACACTTTTAAATATAAAGTGTACATTTTGTTTTATTTTATGGTAATAGCACGTCTGAACTAATAGTAATCAATTAATCAAACACTAAAATCCAGGTATAAACTTCGTATCGACCGGTGCAATCAATCAACCACTATCTTTTTTGGAAGTACATGCCTATATTAATTATTTGAATGTACAGTCAGCTCCAGAGATATGCCTCTACCATACTGCGAATGTATGAGAGGGGGGCTACTTATCTCTGCAGCTGACTGTACATTCTGCAGCTGATTGTACATAGTTCCATATTTAAGCCTATTACAAACTTCTACGTCGGCAAGAGATTTAGCAAGGGTCAGTCTGGTGGCCACCCACGTCTTCATCAACTTTTCCCATTTTCTTTCTAATTAGGAAGATTTCGCCGACGAAGTTTGGATGGTTCTCTTGGGTAATGACTCTTTCGAATAATGCCCCTTTAGGAAAATATAGAATCCGTTACTTACTTCTGAACAAAAATATCAGTACCTGTTTTTATGTTGTAATTCTGTTACACGAAATGTAACTACACGGATTAATTAACGTTGTTTTCGCATTGTTTAACTAACAATTTGAGTTATTGTTATGCTCCAAACTTTTCTTAACAAAAAAATAGCGTTCACGTTTTTGGGCGTGTGTCCTCGATAACATCACTTACTACAGATGAACTCACGTGTATATCATCATCATATCATATGTGATTTCTCCTATCACTAAGAGTCTCGATTATTGTTAGTATATGCGTCGTAAACTCGCAAATATGTACATCCATTATAATGATAAATTTAGTAGTACATATATATGTCGCCACCAACTGGTTTAGTTAGCCATTTGGTTAGCTGCCTAGCCTTTTCATTAAACACACTCCTTATTTTAGGTTAGGTTTGTTAGTCAGCTTGTGTCCCTCAGAGCAGAAATAGATGCCCCGCACAGCGGGGCTTCGTCGACCTGCTGGCGGGTCATAGTTTAGTGAAAATGCTAGGCAGTTAACCAAATGGCTAACTAAACCAGTTGACTGTGACATATCGCTACATAGTGTAAAGCAAAGTCGCTTCCCGCTGCCTCTCTGTCCCTATGTATGCTTAGATCTTTAAAACTACTCAACGGATTTTGATGCGGTTTTCTTTAATAGATAGAGTGATTCAAGAGGAAGGTTTATATGTATAATACATGCATTTAGTATCAGCATTGCACCCGTGCGAAGCCGGGGCGGGTCGCTAGTCTCTCATAATTCTAGAATGACGCAATTACCTCCTACGAGTGTAAATGAGATTATAATGTCGCGCAAAACTAACGTGTTCTATTATTAGAATGAAAATTCCATTTAAACCTTTACTCATAGTTTTTCACTTTGATCCAATGGCATTGTCAACAAGCATGGAGTTCTGAAAACACTTTATCCCCTGAATAAACATTGGGAGCGATCGCCAAAGTATCTTTGAACCTGAAGCCAGCTTTGTGCGAACTGTGTTAACAACTTCAACTTTTGGTTATGTTAACACGGCCAAATTAGATTTAATTGAAAAGGAAAGCCCTTAATAGAAGAACAATAAGTTATGTTATTGTTGTAATTTCAAATAAATTTTGAACTTAGCGATTTTGACGAGCGAAATAGGGAAAAAGTTACGTAGGCTTTTCCAAGACTAAGTAATTGTTTAGCTGAAGGATTAACGCAAAAAAAATAACTGTAATTAGTCGTTCTTAATGAATCGTTTGCACTAGTCATGTGACTACTTTTTATTGAAGCACTTAGGAGATAAAAAATAATGAAATCGATAAGCGTAGAGGTGCTTGCGTCAGTGGTGTTCAATCATGCATCCCTCCCGGGCCCGGCCGGCCACTGTTCTCTACATAACACGGAACAGAAACCACAAAGAATAAAAACTTACGTACATCCATTGTATATATTTTCTTTGAAAGGTTATCTCACCTATCTGGGTCACCGGTTACGTCTTCGTTATCAGTAACTAAGTAAGAAAAAATGCTGTAATCGGTTTATCGGATGCGCATTAACAATCGTTGCCATGACGCAAATAAGATTACGCTAATCAGATAAAAGGATAAAGATAGTTATAAAGTCACCAAACAATAATAGCGATCTTTTTTAGAATGAGAAATTTGTTTTGTCTCGCAAAAATCCCACCGATCTCTTTAAACGATAGAAATATCTAATGTAGGTCGCCTTTGATACAGCAGAAACAATTAATAGTAATGTCTCCTTTTTAGGGTTCCGTACCAAAATGGTAAAAAAGGAACCCTTATGGTGCGACTCGGTCTGTCTGTCTGTCCGTCTGTCACAGCAAGATATCTTAGGATCTACTGATGCTATCGACTTGAAACTTTGAATAGTGTTAAAAGTCGCTTACTCGAGCCGATTGGATAGAAAAAAAATCTTATACATTTTTTACTTTTTTTTTAAAGGGGTCCGAAATGGGATGTGGAAAAATAAAAGTAGAGCTATTATATCGAGTGATATCAAATGAAAGGGCTTAATTTGTAGATTCCAAAACCATTTTTGTTTTTTTTTCTTAATTTTGTACTTTTTGATTTATGACCAAAAACGTTAAAAAAAATACCATTCCCCCCCTATTATCTTCGAAGTTACTGATCAGAAAAATCTGTAATAATTACCAATTATTAATATCATCCTAAATTTTACAGGAAAAATAAAACGGTTTTCCTAACTTGCATCGTTTTTTATAAATTTTCAAAAATGGTACACATACTTATTTGCTCCTACTAAGCTAACCGCCATACAGTTTTTCTTGAACTATTCACGTATCTACTTACGAGTTTGTACGGAACCCTCGGTGCGCGAGTCCGACTCGCACTTGTTTATTTATTATGCGTAAGTACCGACGTACCTCGTTGATGACGGGGGTACCAGAAATAGTGCCGGGCGAGGAGTCCCGAGTGTCGATACACTCCCGCGCAGCTTTGACGCGCGTAACGTTAATGACTTTATATAAACATGCCTTATCTTAAAATAAAAGGTAGGTATCAACGGAAAAATAAATTCAGACTTCATTGTGGCGTAGATATATTATCTTCATTCACAAAGAATGTGTCTAATATAAGCGAGTAGCACAGAGTCCGATTCAAAATACTGGCAATATCTTTACTTGCTGTATTTTAAAAGAAATATTTAATTGTTTAATCTCTAGACACAATTTCGTCGGGTGACAACCAACTCACTAACAACATTGAAATGATTGGAATATAAACCGTGCTATCTAATAAAGTTGATTTTTACTCAATTTTTTTGAACGCAATTATTGAGTTTGGTTGTCACCCGACGATTTGTTTGTATTTAAACTTAGTGTACAAGTGTATTGTTCAACAAGATCGCAAAAGCGGCCTCTGGAAACATTGCTTATTTTATTCAAGAGGTTGTTACAGCCCTCTCGGGTTTTTATTCATGTTTTTATAAGACAGATGCAAGAACGTGAGAGGGAGCTAAATTGTTGATGAAATATTTGGAAGAATACCTACGGTATATTAAACATTTTGCGCCGTAAGTAGGTGTTACCTGCTCGTACGCGTTGTGCTTATTATCACGTTAATTAATCTACTCATTCACAAACTTCAGCCGCTATTAACAAATTTGGGACTCAATTTGAAAAGTAACATAGACTGTGCTATATCATTTTGAAGTCAAAGCCAGTAATTTAACTTTTAGTTGCAGTTAGTAAATACGCATATTTCTTTCAAAGAGTTTTGAGCGCAGCTCGCAGAGAGTTGTTGGGATGAGTGCTTAAGTAAACAATCCTCTCGCCGCCACCGCACGCTCGCTCGTGATTACTACCAGCTACTTTATACAAGCCGTGTTTCAATTTTATCCTCACTCAGTCGTCCACTACTCAAACAACCACCAAAAAACTGGATACTACCTATCTGAAATGCCTTTATACAACTATGAAACGTTGCTAACGAAGGATTATCACCGCTTACGTTTCTAGGACGCTACAGACGAATTGAGGTCGCTTGAAGGAGAAGCTCGCTCCCAAAGGCGCCTATACACTGGTTGCCCCTGAACCGAACGTTTCTTTCATACAATTTATTGACCGCCAAGGACAAAATAACGTTACTACTACCGAGTACCCCTATTTATGAATAATTCAAGGCTCTTAATGGAAAGTTCGTGCTTCGAAAATTTAGTTCTGCCTTTAGAAGTTCCGATAATTTTGGCACCCTTAAGCTGAATTGGACTTATTCAAAGTGGGTAATGTTCACCGACACAGATGCCCTGAAAACTTTGCTGGAAGTTTGGGAACTGGGCTATAAAACCTGCGCGGTTGTGTTCTGTTCTGAGTGGTTTTAGTTTAAACTCGTTATCCACTGGTTTGTGCAGAGTGCTTTATCGCATAAAATACTACTTACTTCTCTTCGGTATTATATATATAAAAAAATATTTAAAATACATCTCCTTAATCGTAATCACTGGCGTAAGAGACAGGCAAAACGATTCCCCCTACGCCAATGGAACCTACCATCGACGATATGATTGTAAGCCTAAAGTCTGGTCTAGTACAATAGTTTAAGAGAAACTTTGAAACAACTACTTTTGTTGTATCAGAAATCCTATGAAATATGAATAATATATGTATACGTAATGATTATCAAAAAATATTAAGGTGTGTGTAGGAGTGTAAGGAGTTACATTTGAACTTTAAGCTACATTTCTACCTTTTGCGAACAGACTGTCGCAAAAGGTAGAAATGTAGCTTAAAGTTCAAATGTAACTCCTACATTTCTAAATTAGGCGTATACGGTACAGCTTTTTCAAGAGGTAAATTCCGTGTGTAGATATACATTCCTGCCTGCAGTTTAGTGTTTTGGCGTGGCATGGCGTGGAACGAGGCACGCACGCGACCCGCAGACAAATGTCTCACTTTTACATTATTATTTATAGAAATCCTTGCGTGCGGTTTAATTAACGCCTGAAAGTACGTTCTAATGTGTATAATTTAGTGTTTCTGGACATGCTCATCGGTGTTAACAATTTCCTTTCCGTTTGCGAAATAGGCTTACCACGTCCATTACGTAAGGGATTAGTTGTTTTAATTTGCACGGGTATGTGTAAGCAAACATACGTAATCAATACGTATCGAGTTTCCGACGGTTTTACAAGTTAAAACCATTATTTCATTGTTTCTTTTTCAGGCACGTACTTCCATTTGCGTGGCGGAGTTTAGTACCGCAAAGTCCATAAAGGCAGGCACGTCGCGAAAGTCTTAAAAGAGCACGCAGCCCCTAAAATATAAAACCTAAAAGCAGATACCTGGAACGGCCCGAGTTATCTAAACAGGCACGGGCTTATTGCGCACGGAATGTCGTCATACCGGAGGACATCATGAAAAATGTATTTTCTTTCAGAGTTGATCGCTCGGGAGGCGTTGACGTCACGCATTCTCGCCTCGAATTTTCAACCAACGAGCATTTCAAATGTCTGCGAATGTCGTTAACAGGGCACGCCTCGTGACAGTCGATGTAAAGTGCGACCAAAATTCGTTACATTTCATTCAATCTTTCTCTATCTAAATTAAGTCCCATTAAAATAATCTCACTGTCGCGGGAGGAGCTATTTAAAATGTTATTCATGAAATCCTATTCATTCAAAATTTATAGATTTTTTCGTATTATCTTGGCAAAGAGATTCTGAATGATTTTATCACAGACTGTTATTAAAGTCACATTATGTTCAAAGAGGAAGTCATAGCATAATAGGTATTTAGGTAGGTACTTAGTACAGACAAGCCCATTATTTACAATGACACGTCAGTCTTTGTCTGACAATTCGCGGCTTGACGGGACATTACGTATTTATTTATTTAGGCACAAAGGCGAAACTCCAAATGTGGGTGGAATATTTTTGCGACGCGCTGGCTAATTTAAATTTTGTGTACATATTAAATCGTCCATCTGCTTCAACGTCAAATGCGAATTCAAATTTCAGTCTGAATTAAATAGCCTCTATGGGGCTTTTTCATTTATGCGTGCTAAAACATGTAAAGGTCTTACATGAATACCTCGATACGTATCGGTAGGCACCCTACCACCAGTGTTATGCCTTTATTATGAGTGGGTACACAATGTTTCAACTCCATAAGCGTCTTACGTCAATCAAGAAAGTAGAAATTAATCTTGGTACTAGGCAGTACAATCTTAATTAATGCCGACAGTTCCCCTAATTAAATTAAAGCTTTAGAAGATTGCAAAGTGAATTAAATAATCAAGTGGCTTTCTAAACCAGTAGGTTGATTATTGTCGATACCAAAGCCAGGAAAGTCTTATTTAAGGTGATTTCTTATTCGGTGTTTTCCATATACAAACCAATGAGGGTCTGTGTGAAATGTATTTTATTTTGTAGCTTGATACATTTTATTTGCGCAAAATGGCATGAAAACTTTCAAAATGCCAAAAAAAATATATAAGTTTCAAATGATGCTTGTAGATAATATAACCTTACAGGCCCAATTGCACGTCAATTCTGATTTTTTGAGATTTCTCATGTCATTTGGCGCAAATAAAGTGTATCAAGCTATAAAATAAACTACATTTCAAACATCATTGATGCCGTGGAAGCAAACAATTACCCTCTTTATGTTAGTATGGAAAATCGACCGACTCATTCAAGTCGGTCGATTCCACCTTAAAGAGTTGTCATGCGTAAACCGTGATGATTTTTTCATTTAATCTCAAACACGTGGCTTTCCAACGTCAGTAGTTTAGACTATTGGCAGTAAATGAAGAAACCATCATTAGCAAGTCTGAAATGCGTCAGCTCTCGTGCATGGCATGTTTACATGTATTTACGAGTGTTAGCGGCTGGCAGTGGAATGCTGTAAAGGCGACGTATAATCTTCCAAGTTCATGGAGCAGGGACCACCGCCGCCCAGGCGCCCTGCCCATCCGATCCGACTTTCCATACTTACTAATAAATAACACCCGCACATTTTTCCCGCTATTGCGTCAATGGTCAAGCACAGTACGCGATATTTGCGTCCAAACTATTATTAATAGCATCGACTGGCGAATTCCACTACTCATCGACTTTATTTTAGAAGTAAAGGAAGGTAAATAAAATAGGACGTAATTACTCCCAGTTGATGCGCGGCATGTTTTGTTTTCGTTAAGTGCAGGATTTGGACGCGCCGAGCTATATCCAGAGTGCGAAACTGTTTAACGAATATTTATAATCGGATTCGTCAACATTAGATTATTTTTGGGCCGGTTTATTTATTCCTCGGCGGGCGTCATTCACTTGCAGCAGATGAAAGCAATTAATTTCCGATTGAATGACGCATGATCGGAATGAATGGACAAATACACTAACGTATTAAAAGTAGACGTTTTATAATTAAAATGGAATGCGCTTAAGATCCCTGACACACTTTAAAGTAAGTAGTCAATTAAGATTATACTAATTGGTTTGGAACATTGTTATATTTTAAATAGAATAAAAATGTTTGTGTTGCCGACGAACCGTAATCGTGCTAAGTGTCGTTGTATTTAGGCGACGAGGTACTTAGTTTTAAACTCCATCGATTTCGGTTAAGTCCTCATTTACATGGAGTAAGCATGCAAGTTAAACAGTGTGCTAATAAGTAATACCTACCTACCACGAGTGTCACGGCTAGGTGTTCTTGCAGCTACGTGCGTCACTCGCAGATCGAATGCGTACTTTTTGTGCTGCCGTCAAACCTCACCTTGCTCGGCAATAATTCCATTATCAAGTTCATTCAGCAAGCATTAGGTACTAAATATAGTTCTAGTGCTTTATTTTACTATTTCCCTTCATCCCCATGACGTACTTTCCACGCTATAACAAGAACAATAAGCCCTTCGTCTAACGCTACCTAGTTGTTTAAGCGAACAAAAATCAATAATCATTTCTTAATTTCTTTTGACTAAAAATACAATTAGAATTGACGCATTTTGAAATTGTCACTTGTCACGAGAAAATTGATTGACAGAATTGAAAATTAACGTCGTGCGTCAGCGTTTACAATTGAGTAAATACCGGATTTAGTGCGCTACTCAATACTCGCAGCTGTCGGTTAGATACATACCATTAGGACTTACAAGTGATCTTTGTATCAAATTGGGATTTTGAGTACGAATCCTCTAATGAAACTTGAACTGCTTTAACGTTGACTAGTTGGCATGGAAAGACCCAGATTGTTCACCGCTTATAGAGCTCGTAATTTGAATAGCTTTAGAGCCAAGATACGTATGAGACGGGATACATATTAGTACACGCGTACTACGGTGAGCAACCTCATGTTTCCCACCGAATTAGGTTCGTCTGTTCCAGTGTCGTGAACATACGGTTTGACGTCAATGTAACCGCGCGGCCCCTGACCTTTCCATGCTTTCTATCACCTTGCGCCGTGTCGCCTCGCCCGCCACCATGACGTAAAACTACTACTTTTAGAACCGACAGTTTCGGCTACTTATTTATTTAGACTAAAAGCCTTCTATTTCTAATATATAACGGGATGCTGGCAGTTACGGATGCGGAATAACAAGCACTAGCAATATCACGGGTGACTTGTTGATTGGGAACGCTTGCACTGAGTAAATAGTTTAGTTACTTACGTGATTTAGATTAGAAGTTGCCTTGAGGTCGATATTCCTCCAAATTGAATTTCTGTATGATATACCAACTTTAGATGACACGTGTTAGGCAAATGAGTGGTTGAGGTTTAATATTAATTTGGGTCCATGTAATTAGATGTGAACGAACGTCAGGACGCGAGGACGGTTGTAGGGCGTTTTTAAAGGACTTATTAAAGTTATTACCTAAATCAATGTGGGTTTTTGTAAGCATATTTTACAAGAACACTTAATAGAATTAAACATTTGTGAGTTCAAAAGCCTTAAAGTGGGTAGCGTACGGCGGCGACCTTTGTCCTTTTAACTTTGGCTCGGTCTAGTGACACTGTTTGGAAGCCTGAAGGGATGGGAGGAGGGATCTACTTGACTAGATCCCTTTTCTCGAATAACTTAAGCGTATTTAAGGGCAGCTTCTTTCAGCGGGTATTTTGACAAGTTTATTCCTCTCTTTTTATAGTCTCTTCAAACAGTCTTCTTTAAAATTAATTATTCGTTAATTGAAAAAAATGTTACTTGGGTTATTATAAAACCAACTTTAAAAATTACCTAATGCTTCATTAAAAATAATAATAATAATTTATTTCTGCAAGTAGCCTCAAGGGCTCTTTTACATGTCTGATTCTATTCTTTTCTTTTGCCTCTTCGGCACAGATTAAAGAATATAAACAGATGATTTTTCAGTGTTGCGCGTTTCCATACAAAAAACAAGAATTCCCACCTGGCCTCTATTGTTTTCACGCGATCGTGGGAATTCCCACCGCTACAGCCACAGCACAGAAACTTCGCACAGTACAATACGTTCTCGCATAGTTTTCCCTAACGGCGTTCGGCCGGCATCCACGGCGTTTGTGTACTGTCACGATAATTATATTGTGAAACTGTGATAGCTCCTCTACACGATGGGCTATCGCTGGCCCAGCGAGATGGCCATGCGATGGTTGGTACGCAACTACACGATGGGCCATCGCTGGCCCAGCGAGATGGTCATGCGATGGTTGACGTCCACACTATGGAATGGGCTATCGTGTAGATGCGTATCGCCATCGCTGGCCCACTCCCTTTGATGTGCGGCCGAAAAACCGACACCGACGCCATCCCACGACCATCGCACGCGCCATAAGCCATCCGCCACGACTCCCCTCCCTCCACACGCCCTCCACACGCTGGCCCATCATAGTGGACCATCACGATGGGCCATCGTGTAGAGGCACCATGACGTTTTGGACGCCGGCGCCTGGATCGGCTACGCCCACCGCGCGCCAAAATCGAGTGAAGTGTGCCTGGCTTCGAGTTCTGGTGAGAAGAAGCGCCGGAAAAAACTCACCAGTTTCTCTTTTCGATCGTATTACAAGTATTACAACAATATGACGTTAATAGATGAGATTTCATTAATACATTACATTAAACTTAAAATTACATTTGTGTATGTAAGGCGATAACTTCGCCATTTACGGACCTTAGGGTTCCGTACCGAAATGTTTACCAACAAGGAACCCTTATGGTGCGACTCTGTCTGTCCGTCTGTCATAGCCAGATATCTCAGAAAGTACTGCTGCTATCGATTTGAAATTTAGAATAGTATTAAAAGTAGCTAACTAGCTAACCCGGGTCTATTCGATGTCAAAAAATCCTGTAACAGTTTTATTTTTAAACTAACTAAACAATAGTGGGCTAATACACTTTTGGCTAAGACTTTTCCAACTGGTTGTTATAAATGTTAAATTAATTTGTATATTTAAATAAAACAGATCACTCACGTTGTACAGAGCAGCCGAGTCATTCGCGACATGTTTCTACATGTATCTACCCTACGGCGTCGGCGTCGGCGTCGGCGTCGGCGTTCTTATCATATGACCCGCATTCCCGACTGTCGATCGCCGACTTAAGGTAGTTATATAAATAAAAATTAATAGTACTTTTGTTTTAATTACAGACTGCGAGTCACTAATCCGCAAAATGCTCGTCCTGGAGCCGATGAAACGGTACACCATCGAGCAGATCAAGAAGCACCGGTGGATGGCGGCGGAGCCCTACGCGGTGCCGGCGGCGCAGGACCCGGCGCGGAGCCCCGCACACGTGCCCAACCACGACCCCAACGAGCAGGTGCTCAGGCTCATGCAGAGCTTGGGGATTGACCCTGTGAAGACTAAAGAGGTAAGCTGTTTGGCTGGCTGATTTTAAAATACCGCATTGGCGGATGGCGGCGGAGCATAACGCGGTGCCGGCGACACAGGACCCGGTGCGGAGCCCCACGCACGTCCCCAACCACGACCCCAACCAGCAGGTGCTTAGGCTCATGCAGAGCTTGGGGATTAAGTGTTAAGACTAAAGAGGTAGGTTCCACAATTCGGAATTCATAGTCACCGGAACTCGGAGACAGACAGACAACGTAGACGCAAAAACGAGAAGCGGTACCAATTGTCCAGAAAACAGGATTAAAAAGATAAGCTGTTCGATTCAATGGTGCCTCTTGGCATAAAAATCACCCTCTGACTTTTTTCAATGTGCAATAAAGGTTAAAATAAATAAACCTGAATAGTAGTCGGTAATTAATAAACCAAGATACATTTCGCTTAGAACGTAATAAGTTGGAGTTGGACACAAACCAAAAACTGAAAGGAATGAATTCCTGTCACTGACCGAATGGAACGAGTTGTAATTTGCCGTTGAATTAAAGGCCGAACTAGAGACCGAATTGGTTCCTTTGACCGATCGAACCAGAGCGGAGCTTTCCCTCTAAATACCGAACGGGCACAATACAAATACAAAAACCAGGATGAGTCGAACACAATAAATGTATACAAAATACGAGTAAATAGACAATCAGTTGAGAATCAAGCTCACTAAAGGTTCGGGAATCGAGTTGGTTCAGTTAAGACACTTAAGACTGAGGTAGGCTCGACACTTGTCAGGACTTGTCAACTCTTTAGACTTGACGCGGCTACAATATTAAATGCCAATCATTTATGTTTCAGAGCCTCCGATCAAACAGCTACGACCACCACGCAGCAATCTACCTCCTCCTCCTTGAGCGACTCAGGGCAAGGGCGGCCAGCGGCGTGGTGAACCAGGATCGCAACCGTCCCTCACGGCGACCGTCCTCAGTAGCCGACCAGGCTCTGGCCAGGGAGCTGCATGACGCAAGGAGGGATCACCAGAATAGGTATGTGAACTGTGCATAAGCTGAATGATGAGTGTATACCTAGCAGTAGCGTGGCGTCCAAAGAACTCGATTCCTACCGGCTTGCCTACTATCAGGCATTTAGCACCTTATTCTACAGCTCTTAAGGAAAATGTACGCCAAATCTGCACCGGCTTGCCCAAGGATATCTTTTGTGCCACGCCACTGATACCTAGAGCCTGGTGCTAATGAGAACTGACTTCATACAGTCTGATAACAGTGCTTCTAATATATGACAGGCTGTAACAGCCGTTTGAACAAAGTTTTGTCAATCATTATATCGGATTTAATGGCGGAATGACAGATCAATGCGAGAGATATTTAGGGTTTGAAGAAGTTCATGATGAGTTTATAGTTATTCATTCAGTTCAGTTTGAGTCTTAAGCTGACTATGTTTTATGGCTATTATATTAATGAATATTAGTCTGTAGTAAGGTATTTATAGTGTGAATCCGGTTGTTTGAAATATATTATTATTATTCGTATAAATATGTATAATACTGGGTCTTAGTGACGAAGCTATTAAATACTTATTCGTTTAGGAATATTACGGTAACGGGGGTCGATGTTTTAGGTACATGTCTTTATTAATATCAGGAATTCAAGATACAGCGAAGTTTGGACCTTAGCGTATCATACTACTGAAGTCCTCTAATTATTTTTGTTTTTTTTTGTTCAAAGTGCCTGAAATGTCCCCGCTGTGTAAAGGTCTCCCTCCTCCTTTTCACGCCTCACTATCCTGTTTCGCTGGCGCCAACCTCATCCATCGTCGTAGTGGTCTGCTACGCAGACGCGTCGTACTTTTGGTTGGGAATTTGGGACTTCCCTATTATAAGCACGCGTTTTGAACGACTGGAGGTTAGGAACAACTTATATAACTAAGCCCTAATCGTAAGTTCACAATATTGGCATCACATTAAAGTTAGCATTTTATTTATTTTCAGAATATTACACGCCGGCGATCCTCAGTCGAGAGAGTTCAGCAGAGCGACCCCTATGATATCCGCTACTTCGGCCGACTCATCTTCTTCCGAAACCCAACGCTTACTTTCCCTGGCGGGTGTCAACATGACTGAACAAAGACTGCTCCAACGAAACTCCGACCCCTCGGATACGCATCGGAGCTTTCTAGTCGGCAACCTAGATGTAGGCTCGAGTCGGAGTCATGAAACGGAATCGACGAGACTTCTCTCGATGAGAAACAATGACGTCACTCAGTCCACACAGAGGCTAGGTGCGAAGTTAAGCGACGGCGTCCCGACCCACCGGCTACTGGCTTCCACTTACGAACAACAGCAGAATATCCTAAAACAGTCCAGTGAGGACTGCCGGAGGCTTCTCCAACAATCGACCACCGTCGGACCAGATACCAGCAAAAACACTGCCGACGGCACTAGGCTTCTAACGTCTTCGAGTTTTGATTCCAAATGTGCGATAGACGGTGGAAGAAGTTCGTCAACCACGGACCACAATCTAATTGCGAATTTTCTCCAAAATTCCGCTTCGGCGACAAATTTTAGTGTAGAAACAATGAAACTGCCAAGTTCAACGACGTTCACCATGTGTTCCGAAGCAGCCAAACTAATGAATACCCTGCAACAGTCTCCTTTGCCTCTGAAAGGAACCGTGAATTTAAGTACTAGTCCAATTCCTCCGCAGCTGACGGAAGTCAAACTAGGCGTTTTAGAGCAACCTAAGCCACTAGAATCTAGTAGGCTCGTCTCTCAAGCGCAGCAACAAGATTTAAGTCGGTTGCAATCCAGTACGCCACCGTTCAAAGACTATATGAATCATCATCTCCCAGCTTACTCATATTTACAAAGCACAGTATTGCCTCCTATATCGAGCACCGATGGAAATCTTCCCACGACTTCGACAGCTCCTAGTGAACTGACTCCAAATACTCTGTACAGGCCGGATAGCAAGTTTTCATTAAACAGATACACTACCACTCAGACGTACTCCGGTCAGAACCTTCAGAGTAACAACGCTACTGATGCGACAAAATTTCAACAACAGTATTCGTCGTCGACAGACGAAGGTTGCGAGACGGATATGGAGGACGTCGCGAGCGTCCCGAGCGGAGTTCAGAACCGGCTCAGCTCCTATGCCAGTTCAAGCTCTAGTAGCGGTGTCGTCACCTTCTTTAACAATAAAAGCCTCAGTCAGAACCTGAGCTGTGATTCTTCCCAGAGCAACTTCTCTACCTTCGAAAGCCTCGATTATCAACTCTCAGACTGTTCCAGTGAACTCGCGAGTAGTCTTCCCAGTTGCACGTCGAACGAAGATAAACTGGCATACGAGAATAGCTCCCTCGTAAACACTAGTCCAATGCACCCTTGCGTGTATATTTCATCTTACAATAGTAAAACTCCTGGCATAGGTTCCATAGCGCGACATAATCCATTAAACTATCAGTCTGCCAATAAGAACAACGCCCGTGCGATGACCCGAAGCCCTGTCGATTTCAGAGAAGGGCGACGAGCGAGCGACGGATTAGTAGCGCAACAGGCTGCCCAGTCGAACGAGCAACAAGTCAACAGCTTAGCATTCAATAGCCAACGTTTGAATGAAAACTGTAAAGCTAAAGGCGTCTTAGAACTCCACCTAGTCCAAAAGGAGGCTCAAAAGCTAAAAACGCAGTACCAATCCTCGATTCCGGCCGAGGAGATGACGCAGAGGCAGATACAGCACAATCAGTTCGCGGCATCCTTCAGCCCTCATTACTTGGACACGAAGAACCCTACGCCAAAACGAATTAGCCTCCCAGAAACGTTTAACTACTCTAGTACCTCACCGCCGATGCCGGCCAGTCCGAAGATGGTAGCTCAATTGCAGGAACCGTCCGAATTGCACGGGGCTTCCGCGTCACAAGTAAGCAAGCCGCCGCTACAGCAGCAACTGATGCAACATAGACTATTCCAGCAGAAGCGACAGTTGTTACAAAAACAGATGACTCCGCCCAATGTCTCCGCTCACGATATAGGCGCACTGCATTCGTTACAAGTCGGTCTCAGTCGACGACAGATGCTCAGACAACAGAGCTATAAAATCGCTCAACAGCAGCAAATTCTCCCGCCTCTGCCACTAACGGAGACCGAAAATAGAGACCTCCTCGCTTTCCAAGCGATAGTAGAAGGACCTAACCGCTCTCCCAAGCACAAAGCGGAAGGTGAAGACCTGGCGAAGTTCGCTTATCAGGGATCGATGGAGATCATAATGAATAAGGATAGACTGGGGAACGAGACGTGGTCGAATCTGCCGTCTAGTTTGCAAAGTGCGTGTCAGATATCGGAGCTAGCGACACGGCGCGAGGCACGGGACGCGCGCGAGGCATCGGGCGACGAGGCGGCCGCGCGAGGCACGGCCGACGCGCCGCTGTGGCCCGCGCAGTGGAACGCGAGCCTCTTCCAACCGCAGCCCTGCTTCCAGGTATTCCAACAAATCAACTGATTAGATCTCCGTAGATTAGTACGAGGGCTACATAATTTTTTTTACCACTAGGGCGGCGCCACTGTTCGGTGACAAGTGGTTACCTTTTACTTTTTTTGTCTGATCATGGTGTGTCTTATACCATTTTACTCAGAATCATGAGCACTTTTCATTTATGAAATAAAAAAAGCAGTCCAAAATGTCCAAAATTTCCGTACAAATTTTGAATCTCAGTTTCGTTACGCCCCGCCCTAACTAAATATAGGGGAAAATAGTAACGAAACTGATAAATTTCATATATATATTTTTTTTATTCTGCAATTGACTCAATTCCTAAAAAAACACTGACAATTCTGACAAATCACTATGCAAGGTTAATTTCAAAGACAGGATATTCAGTCCCATCAACAACGGCGCCATCTGGTGAACAAAAAATTGTTAGCCCTCATTGTGCACGCTCGTCGTGGCATTTTCGTCGCATCACTCATTGACTGCACTAGTGTGCTAAACACGTAGCATAATAATCATAGTGATGAAATTTAGCATAATTATTCATCGAAATCATATTTAGGGTGCTTGCATCGACGTAATTATGCGGTACTTATGATATTACCGATGAGTGCATGACAATAATTAGTGCATAAACAACTTGTATAATAATGTGTCGTACTGCAGCCACGAGGTAACTATTATTAATGAATTGCAATTATTAAAATTGAAAATATTATAGATTGTAGATTTAGTTAGAAAAGTGTCAATATTAAGATAGTGAATTTATGCACTTCGATTTGAACATTATAGTTAATTTCAAATTTGGATGCTGTAAGTTTTGTACTCAAATGCACTAAGTCTAACTGAGATATTCATTCCTGATTGAGACGTAGAGAATTTTCATCACATTAACTATTCCATACTTGCCAAGTATTGTATTGTAAAAAGGTTGCATTTCGCGTGTATCTTTTACAAACATCACACTAAGATAATCCTACGTACTATTTATTATTTAATGTTCTTCCATGGTTATTATTTTTAGAATAAGTATCTATTTATAATATTTATATAGATGTTAAGTTATACTTTGTTTTCTTTGTGAAAGTTTGTATATACATTTTGTGATTATTTGCAAATAACTATCATAGTTACGTATGTAAGATGTGACAGCTTTACTTAGAAAAAAGTTTTATTTAAATAAATGTAATGATTTTCAGATTTATTGTTTTATTTTGTCACCGCCGCTAGATAGCTTTTTATTAGAAACGCATTGCATGAAAGTAAGCTACAGTAGTATACTAGTTGATATCAATAAAATCATCAAGGACGATGGCATATTTACATAACTAGAAAGTAATTTGTAAGTAGTGAACATGAACATGTGCCAGATCTTTTTAAAAGCGAATACTTGCTCATTTTATCTGCAACGTATCTACTTGGGTTAGGGTTGCCAGATTGAATGACGCTATTATCGGGAGAAAAAAACAATATTGCGGGATTTTGAGACTTTGATCGGGAGATGCCCGCGCGCTCGACGCGAGCTTTTTTTTAGCCTGTCTAACTTGCAAACCTCATTCAATAAGGTTTGCAAGTTAGTCAGGCCAAAAAAATATCAATACAATAAGGCTTATTGGCTGTAGCAGAAATTTTCGCTGGCTGGACCACCTTGAGTGGATCGGACTAAATTCGGTAGGAAGTCGTTTTTCGGGAGATTTTCTTCTTTATCGGGAGTCGGGAGGACATACAAAAATTCGGGGGAATCCCGCCAAATCCCGACCATCTGGCAACCCTAACTCCGGTACGTACGATCATTTTTAGCAATCACTCTAAAATCACACCACAACACAAACAGACCTCCAATATTTCTACAATACTTCAATAAATGGAGTTTTATTACCGTTAAACCTTTAATTTTGTAATGACAATGAATTGAAAATTTTACAGTTGCGAGACGATTAGGTAGAAACTGTTAGGTATTTAACTGTACCTCCTTTAAATGTAACGAAAAAGGATGAAATTTTGCACAGGAATTCTTTATGTAACTTAACATTCGAGCACATGTCATTTTATCTATTGAAGTAGAAATTTAAATTAGCTTCGGTAATTTGACAGCTTTTTTTAACAATCTAATTTCGTTGTTCAGATATTACCTAGTTCATAACAGTATGAATGAGAAAACGTATAAAAACGTGGAATTGAAAATAAGGTAACTTTTATTCATGAAAAGTAATCGCATCGGTTATACGTATGTAACTTTCAAAAAGCTGTCAGTGTGGCTAATTAAAAATTCCACCGTCAGGAATGACAATTTTCATTGTTTATATCAAACTGCTCTATGCCACTCGCTATCAGCTGCATACAGTAAGTATATAAGCTTTTTTAAAACATATACGATAAGGTTTACGTGTATAACATTTCGTATTCGTCTCTTATTTCAGTCAAACTGGCAGGGGCACAGCCTGCCGCCTACCGCAGGCATGCTGCCGCTGAGCGAGAGCCCAATCCTAGAACTAACCGAGCAGATGGAGTCAATTTAAACTTCACAATCAGTGCCGGATTAACATAGCAGACGTAGTAAATGCTACAGGCCGCACGCAATGTGTGGCACCGCTCAATCGCGCATCGCAAAAACACAACCCACCACAAGTTGTATAAAATATTATTAAGGCGAAGAACACACTGAAATCGCCCGTCGCCGCGATTTTTTCCGTGTAGCTGCGCATAGTAGTTGCGAGTCGCCGCGATTTACGCGCCAGTGTGCGCCACCCCGCGATTTTTCTATACAAATCGATGATTTTACATACAAAGTTGAAAATCGCTGAGTCGCGTGTCGCCGCGATTTTCGCTGCAGTGTGAGATCCGCCTAAGGTTGGCCCATTTCGATCGGTCAGTATGGGAAAGTCTGAAACTATAAGACATACGAAGATCTGTTCTTAGGAACCATGTCATCGATTTTAGGGACAAGAAAAACTGCATACATAGATTTGAAAAAAAAAATACATTACCCGGGAATCCAACCCGGTCGTTTTGGAAAATAAAACTTAATTGAATTAAATATATTAAATACAATGGATTTTATTCGTTTCAGATATAGTGTTTCCTAGTAACACTTACTGCTTATGACCTACACAATCGATATCCAAATAGAAATAATGTAAGTTTGATTTTTCAAAACTACCGGGTTCGATTCCCGGTTTTTTTTTTTTTTTTAAATATAAATAATAAATAAATAAAATATTTTTTTTTTTTTTTTTTTAAATAGAGATTTTCAGACTTTCCCATACTGACCGATCGAAATGCCACCCTGTGGCCTATTTCGGTCGGTCAGGTCAGGGTGGCCTATTTCGATCGGTCAGGTCATAGGGAACGTGTACAACGAAGGTGCTGCCAATCTGAATCATGTATTGTATCATGCTGGGGCCACGGTAATGGGAAACTCCGTAAATTATCGCGATGAAGGAAGATTAACGTTACCTTAATCGGCAAAAAACCGCACAAAAACATAGCCGTGAAAAACATCTAAAATACGATCACGCAGCCGAAGATTTGAGGGCCTCTTTCACCCCTTTAGTCATCTCATGCGATGGAGCCGAATATAACAGCTTCCTAAAAAGAACTGCAAGTAAACTAAACGAGAAATGGGGAAAACCGTTCTCGCAAGTTTCTTGCTGGTTAAAAGTAAAAGTGCAAATTTCATTAATAAGAGCGGTGTCGATCAGGCTAAGAGGCACCAGAAAAACAATCAAAAGCCTCGATTGTGAAGACCGTGCAGGAATCCTATAGGGAACGAAGATATCGATTAGTATAATATCGAATTATCCGCATACATCACATGATAACTGCCTTCGTCATTAGCTATTGAATTGTCCACAAAAGACAGTTAACAGTGTGTTCGATTACGTCTATTGCAATTTAATGTATTTACTACAGGTGTTTCTTACTAATGAACGAATGATTTGAGATTAACGCTAGTGTAGCCACGACTTTGACATTTATAACCAGATTCTTTTTTTTTTAGGTCTGATAAGTTAGTAGTTCCTGCACGTTCCCTATAGCCTTTAGTTAGAGCTCAAACTGGTATAATGGCTGAATAAGCTCTTATACAGCTTGTATGCTACATGGGAAGATTCGTTGTTTCATAATGAGTGAAATTCGGTCAGTCGTTGTTTGAGGGTATCTTAAGTCAATCCAAGGGCCTCCTGAGAGATTTTGCTGAGGGTCCTATGCTGGCTTAATCCGGCACTGATCGCAATAAAAGGAAAACATAGGTGCTAAACCAAGGCCGTTACAAACCGAGGCCTTTGATGTTTAATTAAACCTTATTTGTTTGGCTCGCAATTAGGAGTCTTATAAAGCGACTTTGATGTTGATGACATGATGACACTTTGCTATCTGCATGGCGTTTTTCCAATTGCTCATCCTTATTGAATGTACCGTAAGGTCGGGTTACTTTCGCCCTGGGGGGTAACTTTGACCAATAGGGATTAACTCAATTCAGGTTTTATTATTGCATTTAAATTACGGCACATTGCCATGTGGTTGGTTTTAGCTGACCTTTCATGTTTTTATGTTTATTATCAGACGTTATAGATCTGAGATATGTAAGTTGTAAGGTGGGCAAAGTTACCCTATATTTGGCCAAAGTAACCCGACCTTACGGTATGTATAATAGGGTGGTCCAAAAAATAGTTTTTTTTGTTCTACTTTCTCTACTATGTTTCCTTTATTCGATTCGACTTTAACAACTTCGCTGCGGCAATTAGCTTAACTTATCAATTAACCATACATGTACGGGGTCACGTCAACCCCGTACCGCAGTACCTAAAGGTGATGCCCCTCTGCAAAATTGTGCAAATTTTAATAATATTTAGAGGTCGCTCAGATTCGCAAATAATTGTATGGAATTAATTTAGGTAGTCGCCGACTACCTGCTTATAATTATTATCAGAATTAAAAATTATCGTGGGCACAATCTAGCCTGTTACTTGCTACTGTTATTTGTTTTATTATTCGCGTAGTAGTCGCTAGGAACATATATATTTTTTTAGTTTTTACTCAAATTCAAATCTGAGGGACTCCTAAATATTGTTAGGTTTCGCTGAAACTTTGCAGAAAGGCGTTTTAAGTGTTATCAAATAAAGGAAGAAATGGAGAAAGATTTTTTTGGACCTCCCTAATGTATATTAAAGCTCAGTGTGCAGCGGCCCTGGTATTTAAGTAATTGTCATTGGACAGTATTTGCCGCCTGTATTAGACTGGGAGATAGTGACACAAAACTTCCGGTCATTTGTACCAGTATGGTGATCCTTCAGGGGTCTAATTACGTAATGATGACAAGGAAAATTATGGTCATAGAGCCGGTACCGGTGGCCCAATCGCGTGGGCGCTAATTGAACGTGTCGGAAAAATTACGAGAGCCGAACGATTTCTAACACAAAAATACTTGTATTTACGTTCGTTTTGCAAAAAAGAAATTACTCCTTTGCGGTATGGCGGCCATTTAGATCTATCGGAAAAATCTGGCATGGTGATTTTCGTGAATACCTGAACGATGAATACCTGTGCAAAATGTGTTTTCGTCGGAATGGCGGGCTGTAAGCTACACCGGAGAAGTATGGCATTACGCCTACTTCATTTTTCATCGACTATCGGAAAATGGGCCGTTTTCAAAGAGTCCGTAGTGAAGAACTTTTTAACGGAATGTTAATCTTGTTCCTTTGTGTAACGAAAGTTAATAATATGAATTGTATGGTAACTTTCGTTACACAAAGGGAGGAACACAATTAACATTTAGTTAAGTGAATTAATTAACTACGAACATGTTTTTTTTAAAACGACCCCAATACAAAATTTGTGGTACTTACATCGTTAGACTCCCGTATAGGCTTGTGTCGGTAAGGACCGAAGAACTAAAAGGAATGAAATCCCACCTCGGACCGATAAGAACTAGTTCTTCTTAAGCGCTCTAAATCGGTCTTCGGTCCTTTAGTTCAGTAGTCGATACGTCGGTACAAATCGGTTGGGAGCGAATGATCGAATGAGTCAAAATCAAATATTCAATAGCTAGCTCCTTTCTTTCCTTCAGATCTCGAATTTGCTCCTGAACTAAAGGAACTAAAAGACCGAACTAGTTCCTTTGACCGATTGACCGAGATCGGAGCGCTCTTTTCAAAGAACGAGCGGGCACAACTCTACTCCCGTAATTTTTCCGGGACGTCCAATTAACACCCACGCGATTGGGCCGCCGGTACCAGCGCTATGACCATCATTTTCCTTGTCGTCATTGCGTAATTAGACCCCTGAAGGGTCGCCATACTGGTATAAATGACCGGAAATTTTGTGTCACTATCTCCTGGTCTATATTGTCCATGTTGATGCCATTTGTCTTTGAGTATTTATTGTCTATTAGTTGCCTTGCAACCATTTTCCGTGCGACTGAAAATCTTTTTCTAACTTATTCATCAAAAACCAGGAAGTAAAGACACTCATAAAAGTAACATTATTTTAAATAGCTTTAAGACTTTTGTAACCGATTAGTTTTTATGCTTATAATAATACTTTTAGCTATGTAACGCCGTATTTCTTAAGTATTGGTGACTGATACTATAATAATTGATTCTTTCGCTATTCCGTTGGCACTAATGGCACTACACATTTTGCAATAGTTTGCTGACCGTCCGAATTTTGAAAATCTGCAATATTGGAGCTCAATTTGTAGCCAGAAAGTATTAATTTTATTACTATGCTTAATATACATATAGAGCTTGAAATAATATATAACATCTAGTCATGTTTTAGCGACTAGTCTATCTATCACTAAGCATAGCTTTTACTAAAATAAATTTACACGAACTATCGTTATCATTATCATTAAAACTGTGAAATTAAAGGTCGAATTGAGAATCATGAATGAATCTTTACCTTTACAATGCTGCCGTCCTATGACTAAAACCTGGCTAACTGCTATGGAATTAGAAGTTAGTCGGGTTTTAGTTATAGGACGGCATATACCATCGATAAAGTAAATGATGGATTTCATTACATTAAATTCTAGTAGGTAATGCAAAGTGTTTTAATCTAAGTGCGGTCTATTTGAGACATTTTTTCGTACCTCTAAGGTACTACTACTTCCGAATTAAAACTTTTTTAGCAACGCTTTCAAATTTTACTAAATGAGATTTTTAATTAAAGCTCATTGTTCATTCAGAGAACTGCCAATAATTGGTATGATTATAAAATAACTCACAATGATTGTGCTAATATTGGCGATAATTTGATATTAACAGATACTGATGAATTGTTAAATTATTGTGTAATAGTGATAAACAATGCGACAATATCAAAATAGGTTAAATTGTTACATCAAGCAAATGACATTTTTATGGACTTCTTGCTGAATAATGTACTGAAGAATGACCTTCACTTAGAAGCAATTATTGTACCTATGAAAATGGTATTGAAGATTACGTCAATGCAATTTATACTAACAGTGTGCAATCCTGATGTATTTGAACATAATCAGCAAACAGAAGACAGCATACAAGTGAAGACCATTCGTCAATAAAGCGCTCCCTTGTAAATAAACTACCTCTGTTACATCTTTTGAAAAAAAGACTGAATTCAGTGTCAATTCAGACCAAGTTTAACCGTCAACCCACAACATCACGGCCAGGATTTTGTGCTGAGCAGTTAATTACTGCAAACTCTACGACGTAGTTAATTTAATATTGAATACTTAGGGATGTTGCCGTGTTTGTATCAGAATCTAGATACTCAGTTTGTTCTTGAGAAAATAACCATGCATTCATGCACGCTGATAGCAATTCAGCGTCCAACCGAATTAAAGTTTACCGCGCAATCACGAAAATGCTACATTGTAAGTTCAATTAGTGGTTTCAATTCTACAGGGCTAGCATGATACCGTTTCGTTTATAGCCAAAGTGAGGCATTAATTTCGTCGAATTCTTTGGGAATCTAAGAGAAACAAACGCTTTATTATTTGACTAGAAATGCTTTATGTGCTACTAAGGCTGTGCTGCATTTTAAAGATCGATTAAATAGGTACTATTTGTCAAGAACAAACTGAGTTACACTCACGGACAATGAGTTCGGGTAATTTTCTATGAACAATTATATAGAAAATGACCCGAATTCATTGTCCGTGAGTGTAGTATAGATTAATTTTTATATAATCCAAATGTTAGCTTAAAATGATGTAGACATATCACAGCGCCATGTTGTAGTGGCAATGTACTTTTACTGCACATACAGTGTTAGATAAATACATAATACCTAAGTGATATGACTTCATAAAGTAAGTCATTGATAAACAATAATACCTCTACTTTTGCAGATTTGAATAATGTTGCCAGTTTTATACGAGAATGTTCCAAATGAATGTTTCATACAACACGTCAATACTGCTTTAAGTAGATTAGTTATGGTAGGTACCTACCTTCTGGTGCCACCGACCGTTTATCAAGTTTTACTTATGTTAGAATAATCTATCATAAGTTTTAGACAAGTATAACTACATCACTTTTGGCAGATAATGTTAGCACTTTTTAATTAACCATAATGATAAGCATTGAATTATTACTTAAGTTAACGTTAATCTGCGTAATCACAAATCTCGACGAATTGTTTCTAAAAACAATTAAAATATCAAAGATAACATTTTTAGTACCAAATTGATATAAGTTAATTAATCCGAAGCTTTATTAAACAGTAACAATAACTAACATACGTAAGGGATATTGCATTTATAATATAGTAGGCTTCAATAAGTCGTAATTAATTTAGAAAATTCGTAGGAATAGGTGTTTGGAAGCTTTTACACGAATAGACATAAAAAAAGTCGTCATTGTATTATACCTATTCCGTCATTACCGAAAAAACGTCATGTTATTCGCAATTAAAAGTGTACCTAAATAGATAAGTAGTTGATTTTATACATGTAAAGGAGAACAACGTAGACTGTAGGGACAGCAATACAATATGTATCCGACATGTTACAGCTTCGTGGCAGCTTTACCTAAAGTAATTATTTCACTAGAGGATCTTTTAAGTTATTCGTAGTTACTTGATTTTGGTTGTGATACCTATATGGCTGATTGGTAATCAATGTATAGAACAGTCATTACACTAATTAATTTGGACTTGATTTTTTTCTTTATAATCCTTGAAGAAATCCTCCCTAACACCTTGATACGGAAGAGAGAGTCGCCCAACTGCGAAGAGTGTGGTTCCATCGAGGATGTGCAGCACTTGTTGGTGGAGTGTGTCCGGACTCGAGAGAAAAGAGCTACGTTAGTTAGAGTTTGGGGCTTAACGTGCAAAAATGTAGGCCTCTTTAATTCCATTTTGGCGGAGGCCCACTCAAAGGTCGCCAAGTTTGTATACGGTTTTTTTAAAACAAAACATAGTGTACAAATTTGGTAACCTTTTTTTTTAAACTGGGAGCTTTTGTCAGACTGATTAACCTGGCATACTCAGTCTGACAAAAGCTCCCTAAAATAAACTTTTGCTTTTCTTAAACGACACAACTACAAGCGATGATAAGTCCGAATGAATACGGACTGATCCGCCTCGTAGTTTCAGTGGATAACAATATGATGTCAGTTCGACTCGAGGATAAAGGGTTTATCACACTGCATGCGTTTACGCCTTACTGTCCGTGCAAACAAAACGCAGTTCGCATACTTAATGTACTGCTGTGTGTGCAGAACATAAGTACAGTACCTAAGTTAATAATAAGTTTCGCATTGAACTTACTGTATTGTAGATTCTGCATGGCCATGCAGTACAAGAAAACCAGATAGGTTCTTCCCGAAATCTGAGATGCTGATGACACGTTGAAAAAGAACGTAGGTACGACGGTTCGTAACGGTTGAAGAACATACCTGGTTTTCTTGTACCATGGGGAGTACATGATCGGTCTTTAGCGGCTTAGGGTTTGAAGCAGCCCGGTTTGGGTGGGAAAACCAGTTAGCGGATCGATCTGATCGCAACCCAACACTCCTACTTTGCCCGGACTGCAAAACGCCACTGATCTAGTGAGACAAAGTCTTTAACTTATGATACCTAACGCATTCTTCCCGCCAGTTGCCCACTTACGTGTTACTGCTCTCTATAAACGTTTGCATTTCAATCGTGTTATCACGTACCTATTAAAGCGCGATAGCGTCGCCTCGATAAGCCAGTCGCAAGACAACAACAACGCCGAACTTGCAATCATCAATTAGTTCTGTTTCGAAACAAGAGATATCTTTGTATCGGAAACATGTCTTCTGGAAAAATTACCGACTTGATACAACAGAAAGGGTTCTCATATTCTTTTGAAGTTACTCCAGATATAACAGTTGAAGATATAGACAACTTGAACGTGGAACCGGTCTTCTTCTCGGTGACATGGCACGCTAAATCCCACAAGTGTGAAGACTTGAATATAGGTCCCATAAGAATGGCAAAATTGTTGAAAAGCAAACAAAAGGGGGTCTTGATGCATCTGTCTTGTGATATGTTGAGGAAAGACTATTTGAACCAAGTATTGGCAGTATTACAGGAGAAGAATATTTGCAACCTGTTTGTCATTTTGGGAGGTGAGTTGCTTTTGCTTTTATTTTTAGGAAGTTTGGCAATTTCCTGTGACTGACCTGGATCCAGGCAGGCACCTAGCTACTAACCATAATGTTTCGTTCATAATTTACGAAAATAATAAACGTACCTAAGTAACTCTGATTACAATTAAAACAACTGAATAACGAGAGTTTTTAACGCGAGTTTTTTACGTCCATTAGCGTAAAAAAAATCTTGTACCTTTTTTACTTTCTTTTTAAGGGGGCTGAAATGGGATGTCGAAAGTTAAAAGTAGGGCTAATATATCAAATGGGGTATCAAATATTAAATGAAATGGCTTAATTTGTACATTCCAAAACTGTTTTTATTTTTTTTCATAAACATATAGTTTTTTAATTACGACGAAAAACGTTCAAAAAAGTTTTTTAGAAATTTACAAACTTATTTGGTCAGTTACTAAACTAACCGCAACCTATGTCGGTGTATGAGGATAATAGACTAACCTCTCTACAACTCCATAGAGGTTAGTCTAGTTTTAGTCATAGGACGGCAGAATGCAATTTATCTGGAACTATTTATTTTATTCGACCAGGGCCCCGTTTCACGAAGCTACAAGTTACAATTTTACAGGTCTAAACTAGCAACATTAGCCAAATCAACCAATGGCGTTGCTGTATTTGACCAATGTTGCAAGTGTAGACTTGTAAAATTGTAACTTGTAGCTTCGTGAAACGAGGCCCAGGTCAGGTATAAAAGTGTAAACTGGTAATTACTGGGATATGAAATGTATACTAAATAACTACAAAGTACTACAAGTTTGTACGGAACCTTCGGTAAGCGAGTCCGATTCGCACTGGACCGGCTTTTCTATTTATTACAGAAAAATACGATGCAGCAACATCAGATTTCAAAAACAGCAGCGAGTTAATATCCTACATAAGAGCGTGCACAGGAAAGTACTTCTGCATAGGAGTGGCTGGCTCGCCGGACCATTTCGGGGATAAACTTCTACAGCTTAAAGAAAAAATCGACACTGGGGCAGACTTCATACTCACACAGGCATTTTTCGAAAAAGAAGTCTTTAATAATTTCTTGAAAAAATGCAGAGGAATCGGTGTTAGCGTCCCTATAATACCTGGCGTATTCTTGTTCGAGAATCTAAAACAACTCAATGCTTTCATTAATCTTTGCAAAGTAAAAGTTTCCCAAGACTTATTGGAACAGGTGAAAAGCAAAGAAGAATCGGACATACCGGCACGCGAAATTGTGAAGAAGCTACTACAAGATGTGATGGCCGATACTGGATTTAAACATTTCCATTTCTTTACTCTGAACAAATTGGATTTTGTTTCGAAATTCGTAGAGGAATTATAAATTCATTTCAGTATAGCTTGGCAACTTCGTTGGTGGCCACCGACAGAGGCAGCCTCCGGAGGCCTCCGTTCGTGTTGGCGGTAACTTGTGTAAGTAGTTACGGCTGCACATAACAAAAAGCACACAGGTGAGTGTCACCAACGAAGTTGCCAAGCTATAGTAGGTAGCTTGAGGGTCAGTTTTTTTTTAATTCTTGGTTTTAAAATCTAATACAATATCAATGTATGACCGTTATTAAATGTCTAGGATTTAGGTTAGGGTACAATTCCACCAAATTGGTGTAGATTACCTACATGATATAACTAATAAGGAGCAAAAGGGTAGTAGCACAAAATTAAAAATTGTTTGTTAAAAAAAAAGAAAAAAAAAATTGTTTGCTTTACCTGCTCCCGTCTGTAATATGTACAGTATCTTATAGGCGAGGTACAAGAATGCAGGACCGTAACATAAAAAACAACGTTATTTATCATTTTTAAATTAAAAAGACAGTCTGCTAATTTCCTTGTGGTGCTTCTTTCCTATCATAAATCATTTTTATAAAGTGCTCGTAGTTTTTCTTAATAATTTATATAGTTAAACCCGTTCTGTCTGCGTATATTTATATAGTTTTAATTGCGTAATCGTCTTTACATATTAAACCCAACTAGCATGTATGTAACCGCCTTTATTTTCTGTGTATAAAATATCTGTAAATAATGTTTTTTATTCATTTCCATAAAGTAATCCGCTACTATAGTCGGACTACGCTAAGAGAGAGTGCAGAGGTCGAAAAAAGGTTTTATTCAAAAATATATACATGGTAACATGAAGAAACTACAGCAAGAGGATGTTTTAATCTTGGTACTTGGTATTTTTTTTCCTTTATTACAAAATGTGTCTACATATTTACTGAAATAGATATCTGGGTCAGTCTTGCACATATCCATCTAGGTCCAACCAAACTAAGCGATTTGTTCCAGGGTCTTGTATCAGGGTCTATTTATTTAAGTATTATATTTAAATATGTACGTGTAGACAAGCATTGCTTAGTTTGGTTGGAACTAGATCGATTTGTGCAAGATTGTCTTGAATATTTATTTCAGTAGGTTTGTAGACACATAATACACGTATTAAGCGGAAAGATATTTGCCAAGTATCAAGACTAATCAATCCTCATTCTTGTGATGTTGCCATATGCATTTTTTTAAATAAAACTTTTTTTGACCTCTGTAAACTTAGCTTAGTTGCACTCTATATAGATAAGTTTTAAACTGTACCTCGAATAGTTCATAGAAGTCGATGTGACGGAACTGTCAATGTCGCTCGGCTCGGTCAACTATCTGTCAGTTGATTTCTAGGTTTTGAGGTTATGCGATATCGCTAAACATTATAAGGAAGATTGTCCGAAAATTTACGGAAAACTTTGTCTGTGGCAATACAATATTACAGCAGCTTTTAATATTACGTAAGTTTTGTAACTTTTATTGTATAGTTTTGCGAATCTGATGGGGGATTTAATGAGTACTAATCGTATGGCGAAAGCAGTAGTTCTTTTAAAAAAATATGTTTACTTTCTATTTTAGGTTTATATTCAATCGCGAACGATGTCTTTCCCCGACAGACAACAAAGAAAGGCTTGTTGGGACTCCAGGGATCGTTACTGGGAGTGTTTAGATAACCAGAATGTAAAAGACAGCTCGAATAAACCTAAAGAGTGTTTGGAGTTTAGAAAGCTATTTGAAAAGTCGTGTCCCACACAGTGGGTCTCACACTTTGATAGAAAACGGGACTATAATGTGTTTAAAGAGAAAATGCAGAAGGAAGGATATGAACCAATTAAAGAACACACTAAAGACTAATGTTAAAATGTTGAGCATTTATTGTATATATTAGATTTTCATAGTAAATTATTTTTAGTTGCAATTGGTTTTTAATTTATCTTCCTTGCCACATACCTGATTTAGGATTATACATTTATATACAGGGAAGTTTATTTATTTCATATCTCTTATATAAATTGGGAATTTTACCAATAATACTGTAAATCATTTGAAACTTTTATTCCAGGCAATGAAAAATTGAATCTAACATGGAGGAATTGATTCAGAAATTACTTCAGGCACATGTACTGACTAATGCATTAATACAGGCAAGTAGTTTGATATTTATTAAATTGTTTTATCACAAGATAAATATAAATAATGCCAGCAGATTGCGGATTAAGTCAAAATTAAAATATATTTCTATACAAATTTGCTAACAATCCATGTGTTGGATTACTGCATAGCAGTAGTGTGGCATCCAAAGAACTCGATTCCTACCGGCTTGCCTAGTATCAGGCATTTGAGCACCTTATTCTATAGCTCTTAAGAAAAATGTATGCCAAATCTGCACCGGCTTGCCCAAGGATATCTTTTACGCCATGTTACTGCTGCATAGTGACAGCAATAGTCATAATTATAAACATTAAATTGTATCTTGTTCTATAACATCATTGTCACCTTTGGTACACTGTCATTATCTACCTGTATACCAAATTTCATGGAAATCGGTTAGGTAGTTTTCGTGTGTTGTGCGCATAGACAAAATACAAAAATTATCACTTATTTTTAACACTTTTTATAAAAATCTTTAATGTACAGTCTTTCTTTGATTTCATTATATGTATAGTATAGACCGTTACACTATGTCAGTTGAGAGACCTAAGAATATCTTGGTTTCCGATGCAAGAGATTGCTAGCCACACATCATTATTATAAGATTTAAATTTACTTAGCATGTATTCATTTCAGGAAGTGTTTATTACTGCAAAAAAATTTCAAACTTTAGAAAGCAAACATGAAATTTGGGATAAAATAACACAGATTCTTTGGCATCATTTACAATCAGGCACTCTCAAGTTGGATGATCAATTACTCTGTGCAACATGTTTTTACACTGTCATTTCCCTGACAGGAAGACAGGAGTTCTATTTAAAGGAGATATTGCAAGCCATTGAAACTGAAATATGCCAAAGGAAAAACGATGTAATGATAAATCCAAAGACAACATTGGTAGTGTCTTTGATGTATGGAATGTTTCAGTCCAACTTTCTAATTAAATCCAATACAGAAAATTCAAATCTAGTAGTTCTTCTGAACTCTGTTACTGATTTGCTGATTCAGATGGCATATGATTACTCAAGGAACACTTTCATTGTTTTTAAAACTTTGAGTTCATTCAAGAAAGTTTGTGGGACCCAAGTACAAGATTGCATTTTTACAAAAACTAATCAAGCGAAATTGCTAAACTTAATAAACCATAATTGGGAAAATCCTATTACAGGGGTGAGAGATTTAAATAAAATAATATTCCAAACACTAATTTCCTTGATGGATGATACCACGTATCGCAAAGTTGTGGAAGAAATCAATATTTTTTATTGGAATAAAGCTAAGTATTTAATGCTGGCTGAAATGATAGGTCACTACAACAAAGATGTTTCAAATCTAATTGATGACACTGATTGGCTTACTGGGTTATCATGCAGTTTAGAGAAACCAGGTTTAGTTTCTGCAGGAACTGATATGTATTTTGCGATTTTGAAGAAGCTAATCACAGAAGATGATTGGATCAAAATATTCTTACCTATTGTTACTAAAATTCTTAATGGCGAATCTAATAAGGCAATTGAAAATTTAAATAACTACTGGTGTTTACAAACATTTAAAAAGTTTCCATCCTTAATAAAGCAATTTGAAGTAATATTTGAAAATACTGAAGATTTAAATACAAAATTGTATAATGGGTTATCTATTTTAAAACAAGGAAATAAGCTTGGTCTTGTCCGCAAGAATTGGAGTTCATGTGAAGAACACAGAGTACTTGAATCAATGCTGCTGCAAGGAATAGAACATGGCAATGTGGATATAAGGATGGCTGCATTCGATATTATTTGTGAATTTCAAGGCAAAAGTCTACCTAACAAATTAGAATTTGAACTTGTATTAAACTACGTAAAACATAATTTGAACTCTGACTGTACTGTCTTAAGGCTTGGCATGTTAAAGTGTCTTAAAAACTTTTTGATGCAAATTCACTCTGCTTTTACCACGCAATGTAAAATCGGCGAGACTGTAAATATACAAGATCTTCAAAAATTCTTGAAATCCTTACAAGAGCTTGTTGTGTCTAATTTAAATGTAAAAGGCAATTATCAAAGAAAGATAACAAGTGTAAAACTGTGCAGCATAGTATGGGAGTGTCTAATTGACATCCCAAAGAACAAGAAGAATCAAGCACGACACAGTGACACAACATTGTTCAAAATGTTAGTTGATAGTGAACAATGGGTACTGTCTGATGATATGTTTATCAAAAAGCTAGTAAGTTTCCTACAAGATCCATCGGACGATATAAGAGAGAATGTTGTGCATTTACTTCTAAATTTTTATTCACCAGCTTTTAAGCATGGTGACTTGATGAACCATGTCACAGAAGAAGCTTTGAAAAGTATTGGGGGTAAATTTTTTTACGAAATTAGTTGCGGTCAGAGCATGTTTAAATTGATTGTTAGCATTTTACTAAAAGAAAAGCTGGAACTAGGGACATTCCGAACGGTTGAAGATGTTTTTACTTTTGCATTTAATGAACTGATACAGGAATACGATCTCAAGAAGGACATTTTGGAGTCAATTGAAAATGGGAAACAGTTACACTCCTTCATGGATATTATGCTTGTTGTTATAGATGTCTGTGACCGAAAGTTTTATAACTTAAGTATATCAGAAGAAGAAATAGATACGCTTCTTAAAACGTTGGAGAATATATCAAATCACTTTGCGTGGGAGGAAAATTCATCAAGTTCAGACTTTTCCAAAATGAATGATATGGTAGAGCAGATAATTAACAATTCAGGTTTCACATCCAAAGAAGGAACTGACAACACTAAAATATCTGGCGTACACCAAATGGTTCTCAATTGTATTTGGTTAAATGTAAAGGCAAGTGCTAAACCCTTGTTAAATTATTGTTTCAAATATGATGAAAAATTACAACTGTCTTATAATTTTAAATTTGTTTCAGGCGTCTTGTGACTTGGCATCTCTCATGATTCGGCATTGTAATCAAGTACAACATATAGAGAAATTTCTTCTCATTATAACTCACGTTTTGGAAAGTTCTCGTCATAAAGGAGCTATTGAGAACGCGGGTGCTGCTCTTGGTATATTACACATTTTTTGAATTTCTACTTGTTTTCTGTATATTTCGCCAACTAAATTTATAACCAAACCACTTTTATGAAACTTTGCAGGTCAAGCAATTCAATATTTAACATCTCTACCCGATGAAGCGGAAATTTCTAGTATTCCTCACGTATTGCTTAAATCCAAGCTCAAAGAGTTAATAACGGAAGCTAGCAAAATGGCGTCTATTACAAGAAGAGGTGCAGGATTATCGATAATGGTCCATAGAATAGTCTCCAGTGATATGAAAAAGGGAAAGGTAATGCCAACAAAAACGAAAAGTGCTCTATTTCGGCATCTTTACATATTGCCAAAGTAAAATGCGTGTGACTTCTTTGCTTGCATATTGTTTGGGTGTCTCACTTCTGGGTTTCAACCTCTCCTTTTCCGTTTCTCTTCAGAGATCTTGCATATACTTATAGTGGTTTAATTGTTTTCTATTTGTCTTTTTTCAGCCTTTGTTTCATTACTTTATGAACATGATATTGGAAACGTGCAGTCAGTCCGAAGACCTGCCTGAGAAGTTACATGGAAACACAGATATAGACAATGAAAAGGATTTGCCAAAAGCAATTTACATTCACTTTCTGACAAGAATAGTTGTAGACAGTAGTATTGCTTCCGACGTAATGTACTACTCTCCAGAATTGGCCAAGCTAGCGTTTGACAATCTAACAAGTCCTCATTGGCAAATAAGGTAAATTACTTGCAATTTTGGTTGCATTATTAACGTGAGTGTAGGTATCTACTCCTGTTTTCCGTATTATTTTCTTTTATCAACTTCATTCTATTTGTTAGTTTTTAAGCTAGTTCCCCATTTAAAAATAGTGCCAAACCTTGCAATGCAATTATCCTGGGTGAGAATTTTGAAATGATTTTAATGAAACAATTTTCCTGTCTGTGTTAAAATATTTTAAATGATTAACTTTGTGACATAGAAATCATAAGGCTTTCTTTTTTCTTTCCTTTTCTTCTCTGAAATAATAAAAATGTTTATTTGAAAGGTTGAATACTTCAATAGTAACTAGTCAATCCCTAATAACATTTTAATTTGCTTTACAGGAATGCTGCTCTTCAACTATACGGTGCATTGGTTCCTAAATTAATAGGACAGAAAAAAGCATCAGGTACTGGGGAGGACACTATTGCAACGGTTGCATGTGATGAAATACGCACACATTCCCCAAAATTATGGATGTACATTAATCATCAACTAGCAAATGTCAATGTCTCTGACAAAGTACTATCACATTCCAATTTAATACCGATATTGAACATGATGGCAAATAGCGCCATGCGATACAATTTCTCCAGTGACGAGACAGAACATCCAGCCTCCCATTCAACTTTACTACAAAGTTTAATACATCTTTTGGATAGCCCCATCTACACAGTACGACGTCTGACTGCGAAATCAGTCTTTAACATATTCACATTTGATTTAATTTACGAATCCCTGATACAACATGAGTTGATAACAGAGAACTTTTTGCATGGAGTCCTTATGTTATTAGGACATTGCTGTAAATATTACAACAAAGAATACATTCAAACTAAATCGGAAAATTTAAAGCAGGTTATTCAGAGTAAACTTTCTAAGGGCTGCCATTCCTATTTGTGTAAAGAACTGTATGAAGACATATTTGTGACAAAAATTACAATTGATACTTTACAAAATACTATAACTGAATTAGATTCTAACGTTTATGCACCTGGAATCTATGCTTGGGCTAATGCACGAGTAAGAAAATGCATTCAAAATATTTCATGGAACGAAATACCAAATGTGATTAAAATATTTCTGAATCGAGGTGAACTTGAGTACTGCTGTGAATTTCTGCTTAACAAAGTGCAATGTCAGAAAGAAGACATCCCTAAAGATGTGCTAAATAGGATTACAGAATTATTATTGACATGCCACAGTAAATTCAGCAGTAGTGCTATATGGAAAATTCTCTATGAAATTTCGCAATTACTTGAATTGAATTGTTCTACAGAATCTTTACTACAAGAAATGATATCAAATGGTCATTCATATAAATTACGCTACTTGTTGCCATTTATGGCACGAAGTCTGTTGGATAAAAATGATGAAAAAGGTCTTGCATATTTGTCTACTGAAATATTAGGATTATGTGACCCTGAGACTGTTGATGTAGAAATGAGATATATTGCAGCATTATCAAATAATGAATTGGCAAGTATGTTCAAAACTTTGTCAGATTCTATCAAAGTTACAACAATCAAGGCGGCAGTTATTCTTTTGCAAGATGAGGATGAGGATGTTAGAAATTTAAGCACCTTTTTCTACAAAAATATTAGCCAGTCAAATATATTACCACATCCATACGTATGTTTGGAGAAATTAATGGATTCTAAATTTTTGCATACCGTTTTATCTGATCCTAAGAGTGGCATTCGCAATCTCAGTCAAGATTTTGTAGTTTTACTATCAAAAACTAGTAATGGTAATGTAGGTGAAAACTACAATCCTTTTGCTAATGACTCTAAGAATATCTATTTAGAAGTAGAGATTTTACAGCAACTAGTAGACAACTTAAATTAATTTATGTATGGTATCTGGTATTGAATAAATGGTTTTGATTTTTGTCAATTTTTATTTTTCTTTAAATATAGATTATGAAATAAATAAAAATAACAATACACTCACAATTATAGCCATATAGAATCATTCATTATGGTAGCATTCCGACGCTGGGCTGCCATGTCATCTATCTGTATGGAAACAATATGGCGCCCAGGGACCATGACTAGACCCAGCACTCTGGGCTCTTCTGTTTCACCATCATTAGTCTTGAGGTACTCTGAACATGCTCCTAGAATTTTTGAAAAAAGTAAATTGTATTGCAAATTTATCTTTCAGGAACTTGATAGTAGTTGGAGCTTAACCCCTCGTATGCTTAGACACGGAGACGTGCCAAGCAGTTGGACCTTCATATTTTAATTTCAGGTTAAAAATTGCTTAGCAAAATTTCGACACCACATACCAGTTACTGGTATGACACCGGTTAATAAATTAATAGGTTTAGGGATGAGCAGATATTCTATAATTGAAATTAAAAACTTGATGTCCATGGTGGTTTAACCCTGGGGCTGTGTAAGTAAAAAAGGTCTACATCTCTGCTGAGTCCTCTCAGTGCTTGGCAGAGGTCCGCGCTTCATGTCTCTGTTTTTAAAAGGTATTGTACATATGCAATAGGGTGGAGCGCGATTGTATGGAAAATTTTTTTTTTCGAATTTCAAAATGGGACGCAATGGAATAGGTGCTCTAATACCGTAGCATATTATGTCTTAAATAAATATGAAATTGGATTATTATAAGTACTGCCACAATGACAAGTAAGTTTTTTGAAACTTAATATAGTAAAACCTGCACAACTAACACTTTATGGATAATAAATGCACATTTTATATTTTTCTTACTTCATACATGCAATTAGTTTACTTTTATAAGATAGGAATAAAATATGACTTCGTTATCATATCCTTTGTTTAAATATTATCAAGTAGTATTTTTAAGGATAGCTTAAAAAAACTAAAGCAAAGAATTCGCAGTCCTATTTCGTGGCATTGCCACTAATCACAGCTATAATATACGACGACAAGGCTGTGAACGAATTAGGACATGTTATGATATAATAAAAATACTGGAAAGTATAAAACTATAGATGTAATCTTGTCTAAATTTTGCTTTATGCCCTACCTACAACACGCAAGCTACTGAAAGAAGCATCAAATTAGTAACAAAATCATATTTAGAGCTACACATGGGCTAGAGAAATATGAAGAAATGGATAAAAAACTAATTCCAGTCTTGTCATATCTTGCAAAGTGCAAATGTGAAAAAATTCCATAGTATCAAATTTTAGTCAAGGTTTAGTTTTATGTATAACCGCTTAGTTATGGTGATTTTTAATTTTCATCTGGTTTTTAGTTATTTCAAGTAGCAGTACTATCAATAAAAAACGTATTTTTTAAATCGAGCCTAATTGTACTTAGCATAGAAATTGGGTCACTTTTCCAATACTTCAATGACCTTGGGGCAGTACTTCCACTGAAAATTTTGAAAAGCTCTCATATAAACTTTTGATTGTATTTCCCTAGAGCATCTGTTTATAACTATTTTTATTTCAAAATCCAAAAAAAAGGAAATTGCTCCACCCTAATATGCATGTCTATATAGTTTGATGGATATCTCTCGCCGCATAGAAACTTACCTAAAATTACGTTGGCATCCCGGTCTGTGCAGAGAAACACACCAATAAGGACTCTTCCATCCGTCATTTCAATTCGGAAGTTCATGTTCAACCATTTTCTAAGTTTAGATTTACCATCTGTGAGGTCATCCTAAAAGGTTTAAAAAGACTTCAATATGCAAATGAATACTGAAATCAAATAATACATCACAGCAGAGCAGTTTAATTTTATTTTAAAATCGACAAAAAGGAATTGTTTTCAACGTTACCCTTAAACATTCCGGTAGCTGCCCGGCAGTGTGTGCGTGACTCATATTGTAACAGTTGAAACGAGTCTTATTTAGTTTACATAAAAGTTAGGTATTATAATCACTGTTCGCAGAGTTTTAATAATTTAAAAATATGTTTAACGTGTGTACACAGACGGACAATAGTATTAAATTAAAATTTAATTTGACAGTGACACTGACAGCTTTAAATATAGATGTTTCAGACACTTTTATTGCCGCTTTAAAGTAGTAGTGTTATCATAAACGCCCGTTTTAAACTACGAGTGCGTTGTTAGCCTTAGATTTAATAAAACCTCTCAAATAGCTCCGATGACAGTTTAGTTTAATGTTGCAAGGCTATGAAATTATCTTCGCATTCAAGATTTTATCTAGACCACCCCACAATTTACTCTATGCACCCCACTATCAGAAACCAAAAAATAACAGTTTTTTTCCGAATTATACGACAGTGAGGCAAATATATGATGGAAAGGAAACACCATTGACAAGTTTTTAGTATTTAATATGAGATTTATTCATAACTGACCAACAGTTCTATTAAGTGTAAAAAAAACATGATTCGAAATTGTCGAAACTTATGATTTCCTTAAATTTATTTAAAGTAACACCGCCAGGCTAACCAACCCAAGTAACCTAACTGATGATTTTTTTTTATATCTCCATTTAGTTTAATTATCTTTCTTGTTTTATCTAAGTATAATGGATACGGCAGACCATTTTAAAGGAAAGTTTAAATATTACAAATCAAATAAACCAAAGCCGTCCCTAAGCGAAGTGATATCTCTAGTCAATATCAGTAGCCATACTGATAAGGTAAATATAAATCTTAGTTCCTGTTTATAATGCATATTTATTTTATCGAGCGTATCTTTATAGTTTTTCGTTATTCTTTGTTTTTCAGGTCATAACAGTGAATTCTACCATCGTCAATGAAGATATTAGAACAGATTTGCTAGGGTTAAGAAATGTCAGAGAATGGGAATTATACTCTTTCCAACATCATCCTGGATTGTTTCTTATAAGAAATCCATTTACAACCTTAGGACAAAGGTATTGGATAAGAAAGTGCTTGAAGACTTACCCTAGAAAGCCAAATAAGTTAAATATTGATATTGAAACATTGTTGCCAGATTGGTGGGCTGAGTGTTTTGAAAACGGACACTGTAATAGAATACTTCAGAAGAAGTTGAGATGGAGTACTTTGGGATACCATCATAACTGGGATACAAAAGTAAAATGTTAATATTTTTTTCCATGTGCTTTTAATTTACACATTGTGTGCATGTTTTTTACAAGCTTTTATTTAGTTGCACCTAGAGTTGTGCCATTCTCGAGAATTCTCGGAAACATTCTCAGTTTTCTATGGGAAATGTTCTCGAGAACGTTCTCTCTCTATACAAAACGAAGAATGTTTCCGAGAATGGCACATCTCTAGTTGCACCCTGGTGTCTGTAATCAAATTTTGTTAAATTTGACCCACTTCTCGGCATCTGCTTGAGTTGAAATTTTGCAAGAATATGTAAATAAGATGACAATGCAATATTATTATGACATGAAGCTGATCTGATGATGTAGTTAAATGGTAGCCATAGGATCATCTAACTTACATATGATAAATACACTGTGTTTGGGCTCATTTGATTAGTTTTGACATACAATTTGCGATTATATAAAAATAAGTACAGCCGGCAATAAAAGCTTACCTCAAAAAATATTTTTCTGACAGAAATTCATTTATTGGTGATGTTTGACTTATTGATACTATTTCTCAAGCAGAAAAGGTCATAGCAAACCTCTATTACAAAGCCATAAGGTTTACAATAAAGACAGATAACAATTTATATATATAGTTAACTTGTCAACTTTATTAAACATTTTGTTGATGCAATATTAATTTAATCCATAATTTTATCAATATCTGCATGTTCATGAAACATTTAACATTACAAGACGTATCAATTTTGCTGCTTTGTCTTTACATGTCTCAATATTTGAACTTCATAACTCCTTTATTAAATAATAGAAAATGCTTACCTTATTATTCTTACCAATTCCAGGTATACACAGATGAAAACAAATCTCCTTTTCCCGAGGACTTGGCAGAGCTGTCAGACGTAGTAGCTCAGTACCTTGGCTACACCAGCTTCAGGGCGGAGGCAGCCATTGTTAACTATTACCATATGGATTCTACTCTATCTGCTCACACAGACCACTCGGAAGTTAATTTAGAAGCTCCTCTATTTTCTTTTAGGTATTTATATCTATAGATATGGTGCAATGAAATAGATTTCAAATTTATGACAGTCTCCCTTCTGTTGTCAGGTCTAAAAAGGAATGCCTCAAAGTAATCACAATGGTTCACCTGCTATGGAAATTAATATAAGTTAAATCTAACTATGTGGATGTATGTAAGAATGGATGTATGGTGAATGGGAGGTACGGGCGAAATGTTTTATCTGATTTTGTTATGCAAAATGCTATATTTCTCCATTATTATTATGTCCGAATTAAGAGTCAGGCAATTTTATATCTAATGCTTGATGAGTCATTTTCAAAAATTTTTTACACAATTAAGGGATTTAATTAAAACAAAACTTAATTTATTCCTTTGTGTAACGAAAGTTACCCATATAGTTTGTATGCCTAACTTTCGTTACACAAAGGAAGCGATCGTGATTTTGTTTTTATTAGGCCCTTAACTATGTACAATTTTTTTGAAAACGACCCTGATATCTTTTACAGTTTCGGCCAGTCTGCCATCTTCCTCATTGGCAGTAAAGACAAATCTGTGGAGCCATCTGCAATACTGCTAAACAGTGGGGATGTCATGGTGATGTCAAAAGAAGCTCGACTCTGCTACCATGCAGTACCAAAGATACTACCCGCTGAACAATCACCATGGAATGATAAAGAAGACCTAAACATTGTTAGTTACAATGATTCTATCTTCAAATACATATCAGATAAAAAGCAATTAGTGACAGCTATGAATAAAAATTATGATGAGTCGGAATGGAGTCCGTTTAGAGAGTATGTGCAAGAATCTAGGATTAACATGAATGTACGGCAGGTGTTAAATGAAAGACAGAATAGTTTAAAGGATTATCATTTTAATGACACATAAAATAAAGCCTTGATTTCTAATTTCTGGTTTTACTGCAAATTTGAACTGACAATTGGTGTCCATTGAGGTTGTTGGGCGTTGGGGAGTTAATGGGCCTTTGGCTGCACAGTTATGACTGAAATAAAAATGGAAATTATGAGTTGTTTTTAGAGTTGTAGCTCCTAAACCTATGGATAATTTTGCTATTCTTTAAAACTGCCCAGATATGGTTCATTTGGTAGGTTGTATGCATGTTTCCAACTAAGTATTATAATATAACAAATTAATGTTTCCAGTATCACATGATGTTAAGTGATTAGTTATAACCTACTGTAGGGAATAAGCGGCATAGGAGGAGTGAAAGATTGGCAGAGATTGATTAAAGCGACATTTGGTATCTTAATTCGATAGTCTTTTGTTTTTGTTAGTGAATGGTCTTAAGTAAAATCCTAAATTCGTCCGAGCAGTGCTGCCAGGTCCGAAATTACGAAATCTGTATTAAATGGCACAAAAATCTGTATAAAATAGTTTACTGGCTGTTATGGTGAATTACTGCCATTGGCCGAAATAATATCGGGTTTTAAAAACTCCACTCATAAGACGCTAACATTTTGGTGAGAGTAATGTCTTTGGGATGATGTTCGAGTTGACTGCCTTAATGACCAAAAAACTAACAATTTACACCACAGATGACAGACAAAGATGTACGCAAATCTTATAAATCGTAAAAATCTATTAACTGTAGTTTTTTCAAAAATCTGTATAGATACAGGTAAATATGTATAACTGGCAGCACTGGGTTGACTGGGTCCTAATGCTTGAGCCTGCTAAAGACTCGAGTGATGTCGCGGCACCAAACTGACCGTAGTCACAATAGTTAGCTCTTAGCTATGTCATACTTCGAGTAGGTATAACTGTGACGCTCTACTCTTTGTCACCCGACTTATTTACCTATATCTTTCTATTCAATAAAACGATTGTAGGTAAAAAACTTAACTAAAGCCCCAAGGACCTTAAAATAATAGCCAGACGGAGTCTCGCCAACAGCTTGTACTTACGACCCGCACGCACACATCAACTAGTTTTTTCCTATTGCGAGCAGCACGCACACATAGGTAGCCGGCTTATTTTATTAGACATGCTTCAGTTCTTTGTTAGCGAGGCTCCGTCCGGCTATCTGTTTTAAAGTGCTTGTAAAGCATCTGTTGCATGTACGGAATTTATATGGAACTTATGTCGTTTTTTCTAAAATGGAACGTCAAACTTTCTATTCGGCAGGTTACTACTACATGGAACAGGTGTTTTAGTTAAGTTTTTTACCTATACCTAAGTGACAGGTCATGTTCTGTCGCACGACAGCCGAAGTCGCAGCTAGAAGTGCTAGCCTGTGCGTCTAGCTAGCATAACTGGCCGCGACTTCGTTTCTCGCGCGACAGAGCATCACCTGTCACTGTCACACGATATTGAGTGGAAAGAGATAGGTAGCATTTGTCGCGCGACAAAGAGTCGCGCGTCAGTTGTGCTAGAGCAGCCACTGCTTTCATAACCGGTGGTCCGCGGACCACTGGTGGTTGGTGGTCCCTGGAAGTACCCGAAGTGGTCCGCGGAGCTATCCGAAAAAAAAATTATATTACCCCTAAACCTAAGTATTTACTTAGGTATTATTGCCTCCAAACAGTTGGTGTGGTGGTCCGTGGCAAGACACAGATTTTGTCAAATGGTCCCTCATCACTAAAAGGTTAAGAACCACTGTGCTAGAGGTACTGGCTGGATTAAGCGAATCTTTAATGCCCTGGTTAGGTTTAAAAACTTAAAACCGATTTAACTTTTAAACTTACTTTTGTGAGTGCTTAAGCTTAGGGTTCCCCAACGCACGGGCCTGTAGCATATGCTGCTTTTTCTGGAACTGGATCTAGGGGCTATCTTTTGATAGTTGCTAAAAATATAAATGTTCTCGGTGTACCTAAAATGTTGGGTCGGAATTTCTGGTTCACAATTTCTACGAACCTTTCCGATCGGACTCGGGCCGGAGGGCCTCCTTGCTTGCATGGTGCACATCACAGAGCCCCCAGAAGCATTTGACGTAACCGTCCGAGTAACACTCATAATCATCCTGCGCTTGGAATAAACCCAAACGTCGCTCCATCGGCTTGTAGCAGCTACTGCATTTGAATACGTGGGTTCTCAGATACATTGTAATATTTCAAACGAGAATTTTGATACCAAATTAAATCACGAAACAATTTTATTGCTTAAGTGCCTACTTACCTACCTATATGTTTATATAGGTAAGTAAGTATATTTTCAAAATTTTTGTTAGTCACCGTCATTTTTGACATAACGTCAGTTTAGTATCTAAGTTCTAAGTAGTGCGTATAGGTACCGATCAACAAGTAAATTAAGTACTTATTTGTCGTGTTCCGGCAAAAGGTAGCGGTTAGGTTAGGCAAGCGGTGGGCAGCCTGCGGCCCGTGAACCGCTCACTTGCGGCCCGCGAGCCTCCCTGGCTACAAGGTCGCTATATTCAGAATTGTATAAAATAAAAATTCCCGCGTCAAATTCGTTAGCTACTATGTGGCTCTTAGCTGCTAAAAGGTTGCCGACCGCTGGGTTAGGCAATTAAAAATCGTCCTTATTGAGAAGTGGCCAAGTGATATCTTTTGCTTAGAAACATCAAATATTGGTCCGTCTTACTTAAAGTATGTTACACACACAGTCAGCTCGGCAACTGATTGATTGGCGATCAAGTGAATCCGTTCAGTATAGGTACCTATATCCGTTCAGAACCTAAAGTACAGTAAGTTATGTTGCTCATTGAACTTTCCCTCTCTCTTTCGACTCTCGGAGAAATGCTCGCCTAAATTGAAGAATAAAGAACTGTGACAACCCTTAGCTGTGTTGCATTTCATCCTAGTCCTTACTCGGGGTGACAACGCATCTGGCCGTTTTTAGAATCGGGACCTCTTTAAAAAAATAGAAAAGGAGAAATGTCAGTCAATGCCCGCCGCGCCGGGGACAAAGTTGACATAGGTAGGCCACTCATATATTTTCTCGCAAATGATAGTGAATGATAACCTGATAATAGTAAGTCAGTGAAGTGACCTGGCCTGCCTATCGGGATGGTAGTTCAAAGTTTACCTATTTCGAAAGACGAGTGACGAAAAGTGTACTAAACGATTTATTGTCTCAGTAAAGTAATTAAAAAGCGTTACGTCATTGCATTATAGTGAAAATGATTACATTGTGTTACAACTTACAAGTGTGTTTAGTAAGTTGCTGAGTCGTCAGTGGCGGTAGGATGATCCCCCTGAGCCTATAGAATCAGTTGCTATCACGGTGAGTCTTTGACTTCTACTTGGGGACATGGGCGTAGCAAAATACGGGCTGCATCGCCTTCCTCCCCTCTTAAAACATAACACACTATAATAGCACTGTACTTTCAACTTTAAAAAACTGTTCCAAATTTCATATCGATAGCAGCAGTAGTTCCTGAGGTATCTGGCTGTGACAGACGGACAAACAGACAGAGTCGCACCATAAGGATTCCTTTTTTACCATTTTGGTACGGAACCCTAACAAACCTTTAAATCATACCTATCTACAACCTCAAGGGTTTATTAGGCTTTCTGGTAGAGTTGGGTCGGCACCAGTAGGGCTTTCAACCCAAGTTCTCTGCGACTAAACAGTCGCACCAATCGCATCATTACCATCGCCACATTATGGATGAGCTCCCTATAAACTATGGAGTCGTTTTCGGTTATCTTGTAGAAGTCGCGTGCCTCTGCTATTTTTATCATAATGATCCTGATTGCTTTTATAAAACGGTCAATAATAGTGGCGATGGTAATGAAGCAAGCCAAACGGTATAAAATCGCAGAGAACTACCCCATAACGCAAAAGTCGTGCAACGTGAGATGTCGAGTTCTAGAAATCAGCATGTGTTAACTTGTAACCTATAAGCTAAATAATGATGACTGTTTCCACTAAAGATCAAACATTGGCAAAAGCAAAATTAATGTACAGAAAATATCGAAATTGACAATATAGGAAGACAGCGTGTATTAGTATAGGTACCTACTGTGCTTCAGAGTGAATTGTTCAAGTTATAACGAATTATATTACTTAAATCAAGGACCATTAAAACAAGAGGAATGTCATTCTCTATACTTTGGATTGTAGCCCGACCGCTAGGGGATTTCCGGGCAAAAACTAGATGGCGCTAAAAAACTAAACATTTAACGATGTTATAACTGAACAAAGAAACATAGTATAGTAACAATTATTTCGTAAACAGCTAATAATAAATAAATTCTAACATTTAAATACTGTATCATGTTTGCAAAGTTGAATAATTGTAAATAATATAATTCTTATACCAAGCTTATATGTACATAGATGACGTTGTAAATTCGGGGAACAGCTTTTTGTATGGAGAATGACAGTCCTCTTGTTTTAATGGTCCTTGCCTAAACTAGCTGTCCCGGCGAATTATGTTCCGCCTCAGAATTTTGATTATTTTAATAGTTTTAATTCTGTTATTGGGGTAGAGACAAACCCAAAAAATAAAAGATCACAAAAAACGGTCCACCTGTATACCTCCTACGTATAGTGAGCCAACTGACATTTTTACGATTTTCGTTTTTTTGTATATTTGTGATCAAAATACTTATATTTACATGCTATAAAAATTTCGTGAAGAAATTACTGCTAGTTTCCGAGATAAAATGACGTATAGTGAGCCAACTAACACCTTTTTTTAAATTAGAACATCGTATACTGAGCTAAGTCGCTTGGTCCACTATACGCGGTACATTTATCGGGCAAGGCCGGCGCACGCGTGGTGCATACTGAGCCAACTGTCAAGTTGGCTCAGTATGCTCGCTCGTCGTCGTTGCGGGAGGACGTTGGTCCACTATGCACGAACGAGAGTCGATGCGGCATACGTCTTTTCGACCTACTACGTATAAAATTTGGCTCTTTTGATAATGATTTAGTTATTGTATTGTTACGTGATTGGTTATTATGTTAAATTAAAAATAATTTCACACAAAATACATCAAAATGAAGCAGCGGAGGGGAAGAAATCCGTTTTTGCCCATTGTAAAGTATTTAATATACTACAAGTGTGTAATGTAATGTCTTTGCTCGACGAATGTAATCTATAATAACTATCAACGTTCCAAGTATAGTAAGAATTATCTAAGGTGTCCGAATATTTGTTCATTCTCTTTAGGAATATTCGGAAACCTTAGATAATTCTTACTTTAATGTTAGAATAGGAAAAAAAACAGAACCCAGTCCTCAATACTGTAACAGGACTGAGAATAAAGCAAGCTATCAATAATTAAATAACAATAATTAAAATAAAGAAATGTAAAGAATATTTCCGGCGCCAGACATCTGTCAAAAATGCCAGATAGTGGAACTGTAGGTCTTGGTAATTTTAATCATAAGGGAGGTTTTCAGTTACGGGGAAGCCACATTTTCCGGCGATTAAACCATAAAAACTGTTGAGAGGTGTTTATTAGTCTACTATAATAAGTTTTATAAGTTAGATTTTAACCAAAGATACGTTTATCTACATATCTATGATATACTTAAATAATAACAAGGGTGTCACCGACTTAGGAGATGTTGTTTACCCCCTGTTAACTATGCAGTCATTAGCGGAGTCCCACGCCAACTGGATCCAGGTTTAAGCCGCTCAGGGGCTCCCAGCTCCCACGGTCCCAGTTGTGGTAGTTGTCCGGAGTGGAGTCAGTCAATGCACCGTTACAGATTTAGAATTAAACAACCGCAAAGGGTTAATGTAAGAGCAGGGAAAAGGTATCCGGCAAAGCGGTATAAGAAAGTTATTAGACATTAAGGCATGATGCCTTTTAATTCAATTAAGGGGAAAAACACTATAAATTGTGACTTAAATTAGGCATGCCCATAGCTGGGCTACCAAAACCGAGTGACACGGTATGTAAAAAGTCATAGGAGAGCAAAGAAAAACGGAGAAAGTGCCATCAAGTGCATACCTATAGCGAGCAAAACGTAAAACAAGGTGCCGCACGTACAAAAATGGTCGCAAAAGTCGGTAAAAACGGACCCAAAACGTAATTAAGCGTAGTTAAACGTAATTCAAACAGGCGCCTTATGGCCTCCAACAAGAGACAAGATTCGTGTTAACCTCAACACAATAAAGCAACGTGGCATGGAATTTTAAAGTTAAATTTTCTTAATTACTCACGCCCGTTGTAAAGATGAGTTTAGTAGTCCATCTCGGATGAATGTCGTAGCATTCTCACAACAATAAAAGAAGAACCCTAAAACAATTCAGAGCCGGAATGACGCAATATGTCTTGACAAGAAGAATTTGTCCAATTGGAAAGAATTTATCAAAAATACTTATCGAAACGCGGGTGAAACGCGACGGCTTAGTTGCAGATGGCCGCCAAATTGACGTCTCGTTAGCACTTCATTTTATAACGAATTTAATACCAAACGTCCAAAGAGACGAGTCCGCCATCCAGAAAACAAGAAGTCAACCCTCTACTGAGACGCTTTGGCAACTAACCAACCATCGGTGTTGCCAAACTGGTGGACATAACATACAAAATAAGCTTAACAGTATACTGGTCTATAATATAATATTCAGGCGTATACTGGTACAAGTGACAAATCAGACGAAAACTAACTGGTAAAATCCATCCGAGCACGAGCTTTGAGTTTATTTAGATATTTAATGGTACATGACACATAAAAGGCACTACGCACGTACGGTATAGTCAAAATATATCCTTATTCATCTAATTATAGTTTACCACGTATACTGGATCAACTGGTAGTTGGCTCAGTTTATCAAAAACTAGAACTCGTAAATTTCACGTATACTGGGCTAAGTGCCGGTTTTTCAAAAACTACAATTAATTACGAAAAAGTAAATATGTAGATTTAAGCAAAATGTGTTCATTTCGCATATTTTAAAATTTCATGAAATTATTTCAACATATGAGTTAGTTATGGAACTTTGTACCTTTGAAGAGCCCTCCTGTAAAATCGTGATTTTGCACTTAGCTCAGTATACGTAGGAGGTATCGATCATGTTTGCAAAGTTGAATAATTGTAAATAATATAATTCTTATACCAAGCTTATATGTACATAGATGACGTTGTAAATTCGGGGAACAGCTTTTTGTATGGAGAATGACAGTCCTCTTGTTTTAATGGTCCTTGCCTAAACTAGCTGTCCCGGCGAATTATGTTCCGCCTCAGAATTTTGATTATTTTAATAGTTTTAATTCTGTTATTGGGGTAGAGACAAACCCAAAAAATAAAAGATCACAAAAAACGGTCCACCTGTTTTCGAGTTATAAGTGGTGTAACTAACCCGACTTTGTTTTATGTATATAGATAGCAGTGGCATGGCGTACAAGATATCCTTGGGCAAGCCGGTGCAGATTTGGCGTACATTTTCTTTAAGAGCTGTAGAATAAGGTGCTCAAATGCCTGATATTAGGCAAGCCGGTAGGAATCGAGTTCTTTGGACGCCACGCTACTGATAAATAGATAGAAATAAATATATATATAGATATGAATCATACAATGCAGTAAGTATTTAAGGTGATTCGGGTCGATCAGTGTTCCATACAAACATAAGAAGGGGTTATCGTTTGCTTTCATCACATCAATTATGTTTAAAGTGTGTTTTATTTTATAGCCTGGTACATTTTCTTTGTGCGAAATGACACGAGAACTCTGAAAAAGCCAAAAAATGTAGGTATAATTTTAGCAAAAAAACGTTTGGTTTCAAATGATTGCACGTCAATTCTGTTTTTTTGTGACTTCTTATGTCATTTCGCGCCACAAAATGTATCGAGCTATAAAATAAAACACATTTTAAACATAATTTCTGCAGCATCCGTCACTCTCACACACTATTTGTCAGAACGTGACAAATGCTTTATCATTTATTTATCGCGTGATAAAGCGTAGCATCATAAGTAGGGATTGCAGCCAGACTCGAAAACCGAAAAACGAGTACTTTTCGATTAAACTCGAAAACCGAGTTCGGTTTCGATTTTTACTCGAAACTGTCTGAAGTAGTTTTAATTTTTTTTTTGTAATGATAATGATTAAATTAGTTTGTAAACTCGGGATTAAGTAGGGTAGTAGGGTAGTTTTTAGGGTTCCGTACCAAAATGGTAAAAAAGGAACCCTTATGGTGCGACTCCATCTGTCTGTCACAGCAAGATATCTCAGGATCTACTAATGCTATCGACTTGAAATTTGGAATAGTGTTAAAAATCGCTAACCCGAGGCTATTGGACAGTAAAAAAATCTTATACCTTTTTCCTTTTTTTTTTAAAGGGGACCGAAATGGGACTTTGAAAATTGAAAGTAGGGCTATTATATTGAACGGGGTATCAAATGAAAGGGCTTGATTTGTAGATTAAAACACCGTGTTTATTTTTTTTTCTTAAATAAGTAGTATTTGATTTATAATGCCAAACGTTAAAAAAATACCATTCCCCCCCTATTATCTTCGAAGTTACTGAACAGAAAAATCTGTAATAATTACCAATTGTTAATGTCGTCCTAAATATTACAGGAAAAATCATAACAGTTTTCCTAAGTTGCACCGTTTTTTAGAAATTCGCAAAAATCGTAACACATACTTATTTGCTCCTACTAAACTAATCGCCATACAGTTTTTCTTGAACTATCTATGTAGCTACTTGAGTTTGTACGGAACCCTCGGTACGCGAGTCCGACTCGCACTTGACCGGTTTTTAATCTATCCATCAGAAACCGTCAAATTGTGAACGACCTTGCACTTACCGACAAAGAGTTTACAATCTGTCGGATTTCCTAGAGGATATGGCACCATAGACCACATACACAGTGAGGCAGATAATACAGAAGACTGAGGAGTAAAATCAGCCCCTGTGCTTAGCATTTGTGGACTATGAGAAAGCTTTTGATTCTGCCTGGTTCTGGAATCCTTGCAACGTTGCCAAATAGACTGGCGATACATCCAAGTGCTGAGATGTCTCTACGCCGTCCAAGTACAGAACCAGCAGACTAAGCCCATTCTCCTGCAGCGGAGTGTGAGACAAGGGGATGTCATTTCCCCCAAATTGTTCACGAATGCACTGGAGGATGTGTTTATGACGCTAGCTTGGGAGGGTCGTGGCATTAATATAAACGACGAGTACATTTCACACTTGCGATTTGCAGACGATCCCGTCATTTTGGCTTGAACTTTGCAGGATTTAGAATACATGCTGAACGGTCTAGCTGCTTTTTCTCAACACGCCGGTCTTAGGATGAACTTGGACGAAACCAAGGTTATGTTCAACGATATTGTTTTACCGAAACTGACTGCAGTGCAGGACGCCCTTCTCGAAGTTGTTCAGGAGTACGTTTACCTCGGGCAAGTTCTGCAGTTAGGTAAAAATAACTTTGTAAAAGAGGTTAATAGAAGAATACAGCTGGGTTGGGCTGCGTATGGGAAATTACGTCGAGTCTTCTCGTCGTCCATTCCACAATGTCTGAAGACAAGGGTTTTCGATCAGTGCATCCTACCTACCAGTCTTGACATACGGAGCCGAAACGTTGTCGCTCACGGGAAGGCTGAGTACCTACGTAAATTTAAGGTCACTCAGCAAGCTATGGAAAGGGCCATGTTGGGAGTATTTCAGAAGGATCGTATCCGTAATAATGTGATCCGACAGAGAACTAAAATCGTCGACATAGCCCAAAGGATTAGCAAGCTGAAGTGGCAGTGGGCTGGCCATATCTGCCGCAGAACCAACAAGCGCTGAAGCAAGCGTGTTCTCGAGTGGAGACTACGGATCGGCAAACGTAGTGTGGGGCGCCCTCAGACAAGATGGAGTGATGATCTTCGCAAGATGGCTGGCAGAGGTTGGATGCCAGTGGCCGCGGATCGTGCTCGATGGCATGACATGGGAGAGGCCTATGTCGAGCAGTCGACTAATACGGGTTGATGATGATGATGGTGGTGCTTATACACAACGTATTTCTGTCATTTTGCTTTTCTGTCGTTTCGCGTGTGTGTCATTTTGCGAAGTCAGAATATGTCTTTATCGAATTAAAGGCATTTTTTATGCAGTAGTCAGTTATTACGTCGATTACTTACGTGTTACGAAACTTAAAAACCTATTTTTAAGGTTTACTTAAGTAAAAATATAAAAATCCGTAATATTATAAGGACGCAAAAAAACTCGAAAAACCGCGGTTATTAACCGAGTTCTATTTCGATTAAAACTCGATCGAGTTACTCGGTTAACCGAGTTTCGAGTAACTCGTTTGCAATCCCTAAATTCATAAGCCTACTGCACTAAGTCATCAGTACATCTTGTGGGTGGCTGGCTTACTCACAGTGTCTATCGCGTCAATCGCGTGGTCGCCATTTAAGAACTCGAGGGCTCCAGCGGCCGACAGTTCTATGAGGAATGTGTGCCCTATTTGTTATTGATGATGATGTATTATGGGTACTAGACGACGATATACATACTTATATAGATAAATATATAAACATCCAAGACTCAGGAACAAATACTTGTGCTCATCATACAAATAGTTGCCCTTACCAGGATTTGAACCCGGGACCTCTTGCTTCGTGGGCGGTGTCCCTCCCACTAGGCTAAACATGTCGTCGTTATACCTATTTATATTTTTATGTCAGACTATTTTTAGTTCTTGATATCCATGCTTTCCAACAGTATACTTTCATTCAATTTACTTAGGTACGTACCGAATCAAAAACCACGCTCGCGTATCTGCACTCCGCAGCTTCATTCATCATCCGATATCGCGGGCTGGTGCCAACAGAGATATGGCAACGGCAATATCGCGAAGTTCTTTGTATCGCGCAGGTATTCTATTCACCCGCTGACTGCTCCGTACGATATCGAATCCAGCCATTTCAATCCAGACGTAATGCCTGCCAACAAAGCGGCACGGCTACCATTTGCTCAATGGAAATACCATTTGGCGCTGCAATACGAAAAAGGTGATTATTCACATTCTCAGTTCGAGATTTTTAGTCTTTGTTTTCATCGGGTGCCGTACTAGGGCGACAGATTTATAACGGCGAATAGTGGGATATTTTCGAATAGTTTACAATGAAACGTTTGTTATTTGGTGTTGAGAATTTGAAATATCCTGATTTTACCTAGGTACTTTGTGATTCAGATAATTAAAATGCTATATATAGATAATTAAAATGTAAATTCGCAAAGTAAATAAAGTAATGCGCGTGGAACTGCAGACGGTCGACTTTAGTCGGTTGAACTCGAAGCGTTCGGGAGTTCGTATTTGGACCTCGTTATAATGTAGGTAGGTCTCTATAGTTTGTATTGCGTGAACGTTAACTCCAACTCGCTTCCAAGTAGTCATCAGCGTGGCTTCTTTACATTAGTTAGATAATACTTTAAGTTAACAACTGCCGATTCGAATATTTATTTCAATTTATCAAAAAAAGAAAACACCTTCCTAAAGCGTCTTGACAGTGAGTCAATTATCTTACAATTGTCATTACAATACCACCCCTAAATGTCGAACTTTTGTATTGTCCCTGTTCTAACTGATTATTCCCTAAAGAGTTTTATGTGAGCTAACGAGTGCGCCGATGTCGCCACGGGAGGCGTCACAATGGTCCACTAATTTAGTGAGAGCAATGGGACCGGCCGCTTCGAGTCGTAAACAAAACGCGCAGTTGACTGTACTAGGGTCGTAAACATGCAGACTTGCCAGCCATGTTTCTGCGCTTGACGACAATCTACCTCGACGATAGTAGAGGAATTTGGGGCGATATTGTAGGTCACGTGTCGGCTAATTTAAAGGGATGGCGTAGTCTATTGTATCGAGATATCGTTACAATAGTTACACCGATAGTCTCTTGAACTGTTTTACACCAATATTTACTAAAAAAAAAAATTATAATGATCCAACTTGCTCACAGAATTTCACGAGTATCGGATGAGAAATGCGACCTGTGTAGGAGAGCAGCCGGACATGCGGACAAACAGAAAGCATTTTTGCCTACTCCGAAACGGATACCCTTTGCTCGCGCTTCACACTCGCTCGTTCAATAAAGATACTTGGACCTAAAGAGCTAACGACTGCGTCGCGCGCATCACGAGGCTGCGCAAATTGAGTGAGACATAGCGTCCCGCGTCGTAAACACGAGCAATTTGCGTGCCGAGCCCTGCACCCTGTGACAATCGAACCCATTACGTTCTATACTACACTATACATAGACCAGGATCCGATGTCTGAAATCCTGTAAGAGAAATATACTCCGGATTTAGCTATTCCTGAGAAATCAAATAAGCTACCTAACGTGTCAACTGGGAGCTTGAAAAGCTTGCATTGTGAGTGCATATGTGGAATCAGGCGATTCAATTTTCACGATGCGAGATTTCACAGATGCTTGCTGAAAAGTTTGTGAATTACGGTTTATTGTTAGGAGAGGTGCTGGAATGTCAAAATGTTCATATTCATATTTATTTATTGCGATCACGTTCATTGTAGTACATAGATCTTAAAAATAGGTGTTATACAGTAGGTACATGATGATGTTAGTGCTTTTAAGAGCTCTTAAGCGAAACCGAAGATTTAATTTGATGGTGTGATCTAAGTGAGTACCTAAGCGAGAGTGAGGGACTAGTAAAATTGAAATAGACTGATGATGATAAAATTATTCGAGCAGCTATTGGTAGCTGAAAGTAGATTTTGAGTTATCCAATAGGTATTAATTAATTAATTTAGACTTGCACAACACATGAAGGTACAAACGACGAACGTAATGTTTTCTCTCCCAGTTACGGGGAATGCTCCGAGAAATTGTACGGATTGATCCCTGCCGCATCTTTCCGCCATCGTCCTACGCGACAATATTTCCATCCTCACCACTTAGATCCACAACTGCAGTCCACAACTGTGCGTTTTGCTAGAAACTTCCTGCCTCGCACGACTGAACTGTGGAATAAATTGTCGCCTGCAGTGTTTCCGGACCGATTCGACCTTCAAACCTTTAAGAAAAGAGCGTACTCCCACCTGAAAGGCCGGCAACGCACTTGTGATTCTTCTGGTGTTGCAGGTGTCTATGGGCGACGGTGATTGCTTACCATCAGGCGACCCGTCTACTCGTTTGCCCCCTATTTCATAAAAACAAGTTAAGGTTAACTGTGATATATCTAAGATATACATATATCCTCCTCTATCCTTCCTTCCTATATAATTCTCTTCAGTATGATATAGGATTTTAAGATTGGGATCCTGGTTCAATTGTAGAATTAGGGAGGTATAGTCCAATCGCCGATCGACTTAATGGGATGATGACCGCCTCTAATTGTACGGGAACCGTTCGCTTGAGTGTTAACGAGGAGGGAAAGCAGTTATTGTAAAGTTGACAACGGTGCTGACCCGTTAAGTGTTAGGTAAGTACTTCGCTCGTGTTCTGTGTTCTTTACGATGTGTTTACTTTGGAGGATTAGGACAAAACGTAGCAGGATCTGTTTAATTATTAGGCCGCTAACTTAGCTCACAATTTTGCCCGCGTGACAGTATTAATATTTGTGTTTGTCTCCAGGGAACCATGCATTTTACATTAGGTAATGAAAATTTATTTCACACAGCGGTCCGTACATTCAATCGGTGTGCAAAAAGTGACATCTACTCGTCATTGTTATAACTTATAAGGATCAATAACTACATGTGCCAGAATAATTGGCAATACACCCGATTATATCCGTAATAGGTCGATGGCATGGCGAATCTTACTTGCGGTAAATCGATTATTAAGTCAAATTAATTCTTAAAATACATGTTTTTATACAGATTTACGGTTATCTAATCTGCGTTTCACAATGATACCTGTTTATTTATTACGGCTTTATCACTGGTAAATGGCAATGTATGCATATGCCTCAGGTAATTTTCAAAGACCTGGCGTTTTCTTGCTAATGATTAGATATTTAAATTGCGCTTAAACAAATGTCAAAGCGGCTCTGCTATGAATGCATACCTTAGCCAACGCAACGGTCGTACATACCGCGCGGGTATCAAAAGACTTTTAAGTATGATCATTGACACGTCACCTTTGTATGTAAAATGAGCTCGGTGACATTTGGCGGGACGGCAAAAAGCTCGCACTGGCTCCGCTCTTTATTGACATTAAATGGCCGATATAAATTCCGTTGGCGGATTACGAAATTTATTGGCTTCAAAATTAAAGGAGACCGATTTCAATGCCGACGGCTGACAGCCTTCGTTTATGGGTGAACGGAGAGGACGGTTGAAAAAACCCTCCACTAAATCCCTCATTGAAAAACTTATCGTTTTAATGGAGTGTTTTTGCCGGCTAGTGCGTCCGCCTAGTCTTTGATCGCACGCACGATACCTATAGGTAGTTTCACGAGAGTTGAGGTGAATGATTACACACACAGCTACATGAAGTACTCATTGCAAAAAAAGTGAATGAATGAAATGAATGAGTAAATAAACCCAAGGCTATTGTTTAAAGAAACTTGGTCTATCTTGCAATTCACTCTCGTGAAACTACCTATACTCGTAGGATCGGCAATTGAAGAAAACCTATCACGTGCTATTTTAATATGTATCAGATTTGAAATGTCATAGTATTGATTCTAAAAACATCAGTGCAAACATAATGTGAATTTATAAATATATACGAGTAATATCCAGTAGCGATTGAAGTTTTCTAATAAGAGCGGTGCAGTGCAATGTGCAACAAAGTAGCCAGACTTTATGTATTTATCGAAGCATAAATACAGTCGACTGAAATATTTGTCGATACGTCCGTCACTAGGCAGCAACACTGAGCTATCAGTGGCTGGCTTAGCATTTAAAAATGAAGATAAATCTGAGATAAGTGAACGGACAAGGTTGTCACTTTGCTAGGAAGGTTGACAATCCAAAGATACATTTTCCACTGAAAACTAACAAACTAACTAATTTTCAACCTTATTTACACCGGCGGAGGAATAAAAGTGTTTTATTTACTTCCTTAAGAAGCTTGTTAAGGTATAAGTAATACGTCGATTGACTTGCATGAGCCTCGAGTGTTTTTGTCCACTTTTAAAATAAAGCTACTCACTGATGGCCTCTTAATAAGGAGCGGGGTGCGGACACTTATCATTAATGGCGAGATTAAAAGCATTGTCAACGGGGGGCAAAAAACCGCAGTTTCTTTAAAGAAATCTCGAGGCATTCCTTATGGAAGTCCGGTGGAACGAAATTGTAATCGAAGTCGGTGAGAGACAGTCGTTAGTCGTAATGGCCAGATGCCGAGCCATGGTTATGGAAGTTTCTAGTATTTCAAGTTAGTTTTGATACAACTTTGAAATATTCTCTTTCCCGTGGGTTTTTCCTTTCATCTTAGCTTAGATATAAATTGAACCTCAATTGCTTCTTATAAATACAAGTTAAGGAATCAGTAGACTGAACCTCTATAGAGCAAGCACTGGTGGCTGGGCTGCTTGATTTTTGTTAAAATCCTACTTAAATAAATGAATTTCGTCTTATCTTATTACGTATAGGTATTCTACGACAGACAGCTACCTTGGGTTTATATCGTTAGGTATAGTATAGTTTGTCCTAATTTAATGTTTCGTCAAGCTATACTTTGGTTGAAAATTCCTCATTCTGAACTTAAACCGTAACTATTCAGGAATCTTCTCTTCTTCTTCTCTGTCGTTTCGCTATTGGCAGAGCGGTCGTGGTCACACTGAAGCGTTCACATCGGTGGGAGAGGTGGACACAGCTTTTCGCACGCTCTCCAGCCATCTCTCCCTGTTGGCAGACTGCCTGGCACAGTCAGATACGCGGTTTCGTACAGCGGGTTTCACTTGGTCAGTCCAGCGCATAGGTGACCTGCCGTGCGTCCTGGTTCCCTCCATTTTCCCCTGTACGACCAATCGCTCTATGGAGTCGTTATCGCGTTTCAAAAATGTTAGAACAAAAACTCAACCCAACCTAACCTATTTAGAAGCAAATAAGGGAAGAGACGCAATTTACTTGCATCACTTTCACAAAATGGCAACATATCAAGTTTGTGACGTCACATGTCTGAGGTCAAAAGAGGTTAATAATGTCAGTCTCGGGAAGAACATACCTGGTTTTCTTGTACCATGGATTAAACACTACATTTGGTCGAATAATTTTAGACCATGACACGGGTTCCCGTTTGCCCTCTAAGAGAGTTGATGATCAAGTACGGTCCGCTGTAGAGAAATGTAACTCCGTTGCCATACTACGAATGTATGGTTTCTTCTATTTGCAGCTGATTGTACAATACATATATTATCGGTAATACATATATTATCGGTATTCTTAGCGGGCTAGAGTGGCGAGCGGAGCTACAGAGTAATTGAGTAATTAAAACCATTAGAATCCATCTATGGAAACAGGTAGAATTCGTGGAAGATGAAAAGAAACCAGTACAATCTATGCATCGGTCCGTTGGTGGGATTTCTATAACTGTAGCGGTGTAACGACAAACAGAAATTATTGCAACTAATGTTTATTGATCAAGTGAGGGCAAAGCGCGAGCGAAGCGTCTCCGTTTCAGGTTGGGCGTATGTCTGTCTGTCCAGCTCTTCGAGGAGAACATGTACAGGTCGCATTTCTCCGATTCTCCTGAAATATTTTGAGCAGGTTTGATAATAATTTTATGCCAGACCTTAGGCCAGATTTTAGGCAACAGTTGTATAAGTAGGCTCAAAAAATGCGAATGGCGCGAGTTGCGATACGAGCCGCCGCGGCGGTGAGTATCGCAAATAGAGACGCCATGAGCGTTTTTTGACTTAATTATACAACGTTGCATACAATACGTTTTCTACGACTAGGTTTTAAAATATATCAGTTGGCAAAAATTATCAATACTTTTCGGATAATCTAGGTTTTAATTGTTTGAACATTTCTAAGGTATCATTCATTGGTTAACCTTATACTGCTTCCCTGTTTCATGAAGCTCCAGCAAAGCGTACTTTTTATTAGCATTCTTGTCGGCTGCGTTGCCAGCAGATAAGTGTTGGTGCAACACAATAACGGGTTAATTAGGAAAGTTCGGGCGCGCGGTTTTGCAGCCCGGGGCGATTGATCTATCCACTATTGCCTCTAGATATAGATATACATCGTCGGCGCGTGGCGATGACCTTATAAATTACGAATTTCGCTTTAATTATACGTCTTTATTTTGGTTTACCGTCATTTCATTTCACAAACGATCATTTAACAAATAACGATTCACAAACTATTCATTTCACAACCATACCATTTCTCAAAATCCTCATCTTATAAATGATTATTTGACAAATTAACACTCAGCAAATGTAACATTTTGCAAATATTTTGGATGGCAAATTATCATTTTACACATGTTCAATTCTCAAAAGTTATTTTTCAAACAAGTTATTTTGGAAAACTCCGATTGATAAATTATTGTTTGATTTAGTTAGATGTATGTAGAGATGTGCCATTCCCGGGAATATTCCCCGTTTGTATGGGGAATATTCCCACCGCGGGAATATTCCTCATACAAGTGGGGAATATTTCCGGGAACGGCACATCTCTAGATGTATGTCTGCAATTTTTATTTGGGTCAAAAATGAACAAGTAAGTACTTAGGTACCTATTTCATTCATACAAATACACGGTACATGGTTAATTTGCCAAACGTTGTTTGTGCAATAAATATTTGTGATGAAACATTTTTTGTGAAATGATTGGATATCCTTTATTTTACATAAGATGTTTCGAGTCGGGAGTCGGTCGGTTCTCTTTAAAAAAAAGAGGGTCAGTATTCTGTGTTTAATTTTATAGCTTGATAAATTTTATCTGCCCGAAACGTGTGAAGTCTCAAAAAAAAAAAAAAAAAAAAAAAAAAAAAAAAAAAAAAAAAAAAAAAAAAAAAAAAAAAAAAAAAATTCAATCATCCAAAATTAATTTATTCAATAAACAATCTAGGTACAATGTAGTTGAAATTAAATATACTTAAAACTAAAACTAAATTAAAATTAAATAAGCTAAAACTAAAATAGATCTAAAAACGGCCCCTGCGGCATGGTGGCGAAAATGCTGGCAGCATTTCCTCGCTGTATTGTAAGGCTGATGCGTTGAGCGAGGAAGCTGCAGTCTGCAGCTTCTTGGAGCTGCAGCCTGCAGGCTCTCAACCAGCTCTTCGGTCCCTCGTGGGTTCTCTGAGTCTCTTCGATAACTCCTTGAAGAGACTCAGAGCGCCAGGGCCCCATGGACCAAGGGTTGAATTGGAACTACACGTTTTTAGGGTTCCGTACCAAAATGGTAAAAAAGGAACCCTTATGGTGCGACTCTGTCTGTCTGTCCGTCTGTCACAGCAAGATATCTCAGGATATTGATGCTATGGACTTGAAATTTGGAATAGTGTTAAAAACCGCTAATCCGAGCCTATGGGACAGAAAAAAAATCTTATACCTGTTTTACTTTTTTTTAAATGGGACCGAAATGGGATGTCGAAAATCAAAAATTGAGCTAATATATCGAGTCGGATATCAAACATGTAAATCCCAAACCGTTTTTATGATTTTCCTTAGATATGTAGTTTTTGATTTAAGCCAAAAAACGTTGAAAAAAATACCATTCCCCCCTATTATCTCCGAAGTTACTGAACAGAAAAATCTGTAATAATTACCGATTATGAATATTATCCTAAATATTACAGGAAAAATAAAACGGTTTTCCTAACTTGCACCGTTTTTTAGAAATTCGCAAAAATCGTAATACATACTCATTTGCTCCTACTAAACTAATCGCCATAGAGTTTATCTTGAACTATTTCATGTATCTACTTATGAGTTTGTACGGAACCCTCGGTGCGCGAGTTCGCACTTGACCGGTTTTTTTTATTTTAGTTTTAGTTCAATGTGGGGCTTTGAAAAGTTCTCGCATTGCACGGTTTGGCTGCGGCGACATAGTTCCGAATTTTTTGTGTTTTCAGTTTTCATTTCGGAATTGTATCATAAATATCATAATTGCATATTGTTGTTCGGTAGACTTAAAGAAAGCAAAACTGCTTGTTCTAATCAAGTGTATGGTGGGTGGTGGATATGACATGATATCATCAACCGTAGGTTCGATAAATTAATGTCCGTTACGCCAATGGGGATGTGGACTAATGTTGAACTTTACAATATAATATAGGTAGTCATATGGATAGGAAAATAGTAAATTATATTATCATAGAAGAAAGAAACAAAAAATATATAAAAGTTATGAGACCACAAAGCTTGAACATTTTCGATATTTTTTATCGTTTTAAAGAAAAATAAAAGTTAATTTCGGAATGCTTTAAAGACACTGGAAAAAATTAATGTACAGCAACCAAAGCAACTATGTCCTTAAACGCACTTTTTCATGCTCAAAATGACAAATTGCTATCATACAGACTCAGTACAGCGGGGACACATGATGATGTCACAGAGTGCGCCCGTTTAATCCGTTTTGTATAGGCGTTTTCAACGCTCGGTATACGGTCGGTTACTTTTGATTGCAATTTGTGGCTGTTATAGTAATCCAAGTCCTTTAGGCCCACGTTTACAGATTGTAGTAGTTATAGTTATATATTTTTTCTTCGTAAATAGTAGAATCGATTTGCAACAGAAACAAAGTCCAGTCCACATGCCTATTGAACCTACAGGCAATGATATCTGTCTCGGAATAGGGTTAGTTGGGATGAGTTTTGCTTTGCACGCAGCAAATGGAGCAGGATGTAGTTATTTTTTGTATATAGATAAAAGTGGTGAGGTGACATAGGCAATTTTTTATCTTGGAGAATGTTTTTTTCTAAGGGGTCAGTAATATACTTGTCACGAGGATGACGCGACGGGCTAAAGCTAGCTCTATATAAATATTAACTAGGCTTAGATGCTACTATGATTTGATTGTGTCTGTATTGAACCATGAGGTTTGTCAGTAAATCGTGAGGCGTACCTACTAGTTGTTACGGAGTTAGGGCATGTGTAATATATGTACATACGTCACAAACTTGTTGGTTATTGTGTTATACGTTCATACACTGGCGTTCTACGAAAGCGACTTGGAGAGACGATGTATCGCATCGAATCAAATTAATATCTGACCTAGAGGGCGATAAATCTGTAGATATTACGTTATTCTATGTAGATTATGAGATTTTAAACCGCTTCTCCCAAATTAACCCATCGTGTATTTCTTTGACAATAATAAAAGTAGTTTTGAATTGTGATGTAAGTAAATTTAATAATCGAAATATTTTAACAGGTACAGTTTTTGTTTATTTTGATATTCGATAAATTTAAATTGTTCAATTACTGAACTTAGGTTACGCCTAGTTACTTATATATTTTAATGTCGAATATGCTTTCTATATTTCAATATAATTACAATTCCATCAAGAGTTTCTACAACTGATGCTTTATACTCAACATTGCCGTTAGCATCTCAACATTTCTAGTTTCTAGATTGGGTGCAATATTACGACGCGGTTGTTTGTGCGTCGACCGCAATGTACAAAGCATGTTTGTTTGTTTGTTTACACACACCCTTATTGGTCTCAAAGCAAAATTAATGCAAGCGAGGCTCAGTGTGGCCGGGATCAATCGCCTAGACAGCCTTAATTGAATCAGGACCTATACAACTGTAGCCGAACTTAGCACTATAACGGCATCACGGCATTCCGCTGATATGGAATGCACAAAGGAGAATAATAATTTGGCATGTCTAGTTATTATTTCAATAAAAATATACTATCAACTGATTTCTGGGTATTGATTAGCTGCGTTTCAACCGATTTTATTTTCCTAATCGAATTTTGATTAATTTTAATTTTGGATTACCATTTTTTTCGTAGATCAGGTTGTTTACTGGATTTTTAGAAACTAAGTGAAGTTAGTGATGCGAACCTACAGGGAAATGGTTAATAATGTGACCAGGAAAGTGAAAGCCGTTGAAACATTACTCTTATACAGTGGAACTTCGATATGTCGAACCTCGATAAGACGAAATCCTCTATACCACGAAATAAAATCCCGTTCCCTTCCTTTCAAGCCCCAAGACGTCCATAATTCGAAATATATAGACCTCCATACCTAAGTCGAAGTTACCAATGACATCCTACAAAACGTTTGAGTACCTCGAATAAACCGTTCTATTGTTTTATCACCTCTGTATCTCGAAATTTATTTGTAACTCGAAGGAAAATTATGGCAGGTAAGTTATACCTGTAGGAAATTTTACCTCGAGGTATAACTCTATTTTTCTCAAACATGGCAGAAATGTTGACATTACGAACCTAAAAATAGGCCGCAAAGTTCCTCGTTTCCGGTGCGGCTTGACACTTGGCACGTAATGGAATTTCATACTTACATTGCCGTCCTAGGCCGGCAATGTATTTTATTTTAATTTCCATTCCACATTTATTTGGGCCACAGCATCACGGCATTCAGCCATTAAAAAAACAAAAAAAGATTTTTGCTATATTTTGCAGTTTTATTTATTTAAAATTGACATGAACATAACAAATAACACATTATAAACAATTTCCAATTATTATACATTGCAAACTAAACCACAAGAATACACATTTCATCTAAATATTCGCGGTAAAAATGTAAACTGAAACAGCGTTAGTGACATGCAAACAGACATTTGCATTGTCTGTTTGCATTTCACTAACGTCACTTTCTGATAGAAAGTTTCTATTAAAATAATATTTAGGGTAAGTAAGGATATTAGTAAGTTTATATATTTCATTGCATATTTGAGAAAAGCACTATACATACCTCGGCGGGAAACTCGAAATTAAAAAGTACAGAAGCCTAACATGGGCATATGAAAAGTATGAAAACCTATGTACCTATAAGTCGAAACCTCGTTAGCACGTTTTTTTTTGTGATTGAAGCTTGTAAAAAAAGGAAACGTCTGCGGCTATTGTTGATGTATTGTGTTTGATTACGATTGCTAGGTATCTGTGTGATTGCTAAGTACTTCTTACAGTTCTAGGGTAAGTTTTTGACGATGGAGCAATTTCCATTAGTATTTTTGCCCTCTTCTTTTGGACATCATGATATCCGATAATACATCGACAAAGTTTTGTGTAAATATTCCCTAGATCTCCCTTTACTTCTCTTTCCTGTCTTATTTAGATGTATTATCGGGTCGGACAGGTTTCCAAGCATTTTGATTTTTATATTCTCAATTATATTATCGAGAACGCCGTTTTTTTTATGACAGCCTGTTTTGTAAAATATTTCTCGTTACCCAGTAAGTGTTTTTAAGTAAAATGGTAAGTAATGGTAAATTAAGCACATCCATTTGGGATGGTAATTGTCATAAGTGATGACAAGGCTACAAAATGTACTAACTGGCTTGCCGAAAATGACATAGCTTGTTAGGGTTCCGTACCAAAATGGTAAAAAAGGAACCCTTATGGTGCGACTCTGTCTGTCTGTCTGTCTGTCTGTCTGTCTGTCCGTCTGTCACAGCAAGATATCTCAGGATCTACCGATGCTATCAACTCGAAATTTGGAATAGTGTTAAAAACCGCTAACTCGAGCCTATGAAACAGAAAAAAAATCGTATACCTTTTTTACTTTTTTTTTAAAGGGGACCGAAATGGGATGTCCAAAATCAAAAGTTGAGCTAATATATCGAGTGGGATATCAAATAAAAGGGCTTAATATGAAGATTTCAAAACCATTTTTATTTTTTTTATTAGACGAGTAGTTTTTGATTTAAGACCAAAAACGTTTAAAAAAATACCATTCCCCCCCTATTATCTCCGAAGTTACTGAACAGAAAAATCTGTAATAATTACCGATTATTAATATTATCTTAAATATTACAGGAAAAATAAAACGGTTTTCCTAACTTGCAGCGTTTTTTAGAAATTCGCAAAAATCGTAAGACAACCTTATTTGCTCCTACTAAACTAGCCGCGGCATACGTCGATGTATGGGAACAACAGTTTTAAAGGGCAAAGTTAAGTTTGTCCCACCATACAATTTTTCTTGAATTATTCGGATATCTACTGACGATTTTGTACGGAACCCTCGGTGCGCGAGTCCGACTCGCACTTGACCGGTTTTTTTTTATATTGGCTACATCGTGTAACTTTTCAGGCAGGTAAATAAAGTCATGCGATTAATGTTAGCACTGGTCGTACTTGCTTAGCGTTTGTTAGGCTCTTACCACTAGTTCTAAATAATAGATCACCAATCGGCTTGCTTTTAAATCAACGTCCTCAATTTGAAGCCGGTTCAGAGGAAAAACGATTACTTGGTCGGGGTGGCCGGACCTCGCCAACTGGGGCACTAATTCACTTTACACCTAACCCTCTTTACGCTACAATTTCACTTCCACTACGGTCCTATTGAGCAAACTCAACTACCCTCCAGTATCCAGCGAGTATTCGATTGCAAACTAAAATGTATCCGTCGATTTTGAATTACGAACAGTCTGCAGATTGATTACTCAATTGTAGAACGACAGTGCCGTTTCAATTTCCCGCTCAAATTTCGCCGAGTGACGTCATCTGTCGTAATTAGGACGGTATCCATCCATCATTCTAATGACGCGGACCACTGAAATTTTTAAATTAATTTGGAGACTTTAGGAGTGTTTCATTCAGTTTAAAGGTGAAATACGTTAGTGCAGGATGTGTGGGACCTGGTTTTATTTCATGTTTAATTCTATTTAGGTATGTACGTAGGTACGGTGTACCAACCACTCTGACGGTTGTTTTTTTGGCGTGCCACGTGCAGTGCTGTAAAACACGCGGCGCATAGTATTCTCAAAGTGGGTGCGCTCAGGCAGGGCCAGGCTTAGCAATTATACCTAGATTTTTATCGGCTGCCGCTACAGCGCCACTTATTCGTGTAAACTTTAATTGGGACCAATTTTTTTTGGTTCAGCTGTGGGTACCTGGGCTATAAAATAAACGCTTTCCACGAAGTCTAGGTAGTCTGAAATTTATTGCCAGTATCGCCGAAATATATTACCTTAAATGTGATTTATGTGATTCCAAATACCCATCTAACTTATTTATAAGGAGAAATTCTTAGTATGAAAGAATTATTAGCCTAGAATTCTGAAACTCCGAGCTTTGACAGGAGTTACGTAAGCGAATTTGATTTCTTCAGGTAGCTTTGAGAATATCTAATTTAATTTTCCTTAGTTTTCATTTGTACGATTCGTTTGAACCGATGGATGATGTCTGATTTTTAGTGTCACTACCAGAATGAGCAAAACGGAACGCTTACCTACCTATAGAATGTCCTCGGCATCTGTCTATCACAGATTTTTAATTGCTTTTTTGAAATGCTGTATGTGAGTAGAGTCCGGTTAGTGAAAGCAGAACTTACAAACTTTAGATTTAATTATATAGCAATACTATACTTCATATTCATCATTTCCACCGGAAGACCAGCGCTGGCTCTAAGGTCAGCATTTTGCTGAGGTGGGACCGTTTTGTGGCATTGTATCTTTAATTTAATTAATGTAATACTTTATTGTTTTTTATCTTGTGCTGTCATGAATAAATGTATTTTCTTTCTTTCTTCTTTTTCTTTCATTAATTTTTTTGCTACCTACTGATGTAATTGAATATTTATAGTTCAACTATCAGAATACTCAATTAACATTTTTTATCCTTTTTGCCAATAATCGTTATAATAAGTAGTTTACTGACATAATTTACTCATTATGAACAAATTGACAACCTTTAATTTTTTTGAGCCTTTAATTTTATTGGTTCTCTGTATTTGGTTTAAAAAGACGAATACGCTGATAGTTTATACGTTTCACCAGGATTTGTAATTAATTTATAATTAATATATTAATATTTACTTATTCTAAAAGGGCGTAACTACATTTCTACGGTAGAATAAACCATTACTTTAGTCTTATCGCGATCGAAAAAAAGTAAGCGATCTGACAGTATGCAATATGCATGACAATGTCAAATTCAAAATTATGACAGCTTATTTTTTCTGTGGCAAAAGGCACTGGCATTTCATCTATTGTGCCGTAGAACTGGTAAAATTAGAACATATTTTTTATTCATTTGTATTTTTTATATTAAGCGATATAAAAAAATTATAAAAATATTGTAGTGTTCAGGAGACAAAATGCTTTCGAATCGTATATACATTTTAAAGTGTTCTTAAAATGAAATGTTGTCAATTCTCTAATTACCTGGCAATTTATTTTCCATATACTTATTCCAATTAAAAACCATATTGCTAGCTGGCAATTTTATTCTTCGTGTTTCAATTTGTTGTCAACCCACAAGTTTCCGAAACATAGCGTGTCTCGTGCAACACCGCAGCGAACCCATTACAAAAGAATTTCCTAGTGGTTATGACAGTTTGGAGAAGTTACACATAGTCAGGTCACGTTGCGTCACGAGATATTTAGCGCTCCAACTAGCTAACTGCCGAGAACTTACGACGTGCGACAGTCAAGTTATTCCCACGTAATGAACTTAGCGAAATGAAATTAATTGAATAATTCAGCGTGAACGTAACTATTAAACATGTATAGATTCGTAACGGGTGTCGCTCGTGCGTATGCGATTAGGAGCATCTCTGGGGGGTTGTGATTCCGGTAGCTAATGTGTTCCGGTGTTTTGCTCTTGCTTGTGCCTCATAATCCATTAAAAATTACTATTATGCTCGCTACCTCGCCCTTGTCCAGAAAAATGGGACCGTTGTCGCTCATTAATGTACTAGGAGTGCCTAAGTGGCTAATACTGGAACGCGCTAATTCCTAGCTCGGTATACGTAAGTCGGTTAGCCACACGAAGCTCTGGAACTGTCTATGTGCATATGAATATGGAAAGCCGCGGTTGTCGCTTCGGCCTTAATATGCATGAACTGCTAACTTATTAATTCTCTACACAACTATGGTGTAGGCATGGGAATTCGCTTATGTCGCCGCCACTTTATAGTAAGTAAAAGTGATATTTGTAGTGTAACAGGCAAATGCACTTTTATTCCGTGCTTTATGTGAACACATCTGCATTGCAGGCGACAGTGTCGATGTTTTGTATCGCAGTCTTTACTTACTGGCACTTGTCATTTGAATAAAATAAAACATACTCTCTTATTTTGCTTGAGTTCTATTGCCGAGAGTCACTTTGTGGCAAAATTATAGGCAACTGAAAAATCGCAAAGAGCATGCATTTGTTTGAATAAACATACACTTTGTTATATTGCGGCTCCTATTGTCCCTATAATAGTGTCGACAATCTAAAATTGTGTTAGATTGTCTCGTTATTGTACAGTAAATATGACGTGTTATGTATATGATGTGTCGTGTTTGAATCTTATTATTAAAAATTAGCACTTATATCTGTTTAAATGACGCTCCTAAGCCCGAATTCATACTGTTTATTACCATACCAAAACTTTGGATGGTTAAGTCTGCGTCACAGAATCTTGAAGGCATCTCAGAGTTTCTTGCATTTATTCGCCGGACAATTTCAAAAAGATCTGTCAAGATCTGAGTGCTGTAACAAAGTTTAAATGAAATCTCGGGCCCATGTCTGCGTAATTACAAACAACGTCGTCGTAAGGTCGCTGTCGGCCCCGCCGAGCGTGTAATGGACTTTTCAAGTATTCCTAACGTGAAAACTTTCGCTTCAGCCGACTTAAACGCCTCCGACAATGTGCTTAATGATGTTTTTAACTACTTCACTTCATTCTCCACTATTGCAGGTTAAATTAATTATTCAGCTGTCACTCTGTTCGTACGCTTTGTGGGTGCACTTTAAGTGGACTCGGTGGATACTTAAACAGAATACTTACTTAGCTCATTGGGTGGTAGCGGTGTTTATCGGTAGTGTAACTTGAAGTGCGATAAGACAAAGAGCTTATGTGTCATTGTAAGTCTATGTAAATAGGCTTTTTATATTTTAGAGCAGAAGTAGTGGTAGTGGATAAAGGACAGTTAGGTGCATTAGCGGCAGCCGTCGTTCCAGGTTAAGTAGTCTGTTTTATGCGAAACTCGAGCAAGTGTATTAGTACATTTCTTACCTGTATAAAAAAAAAAAACTGGAAGTGTACTGGTAACTACTTGGCCTTACTAAGAACTCTTTGCTAGACATTTGAAAATATAAGTGTTGAATAATACCTATAAAACACGCTTAAAATAAATAAGGGATATTACTAGTATTTACTTTGTCTGTTTAAGTTAGCTTGTTCAATCTTTTTAGTAACAGGTAGTAGAAAGTATGCACTAAGGAAACGCGAGCAACAGACATTCTGGTCACATTTGTTGCGTAGAAAACTAGACCGTTTTACCTCCGGTAACGTACCTGAACTATGTCATATTTTTGACAGTAAAATCACGAGTACCATTTGTGCCGTAACAGTTCCCATTTCACGATTGCGATCACGTTTTCGTGAATCGCGCTGCAGTCTCGTGCTTTCGTTACAATTACGGCAAGGGTGGCGCCTTCGAATGAATCGCGATGATTGCACAAAGCTACGGGGGCCCCTCTCATTTCGTTATAGCTGCATTGTCCGCTCCTTTGTATAACTTTCTTAATAACAGACAAATGACGGAATGCAATTTGCAACGGCGCTTCCTAGCTGTCTAATAGTTTCGATCTGGGGGCCTATCTGCATATGACTTGGGTTTGGGGATTTCGACGTCTATGGCAGAGCTTTTGAGGATATTGTTTACGGATAGCGGATTTACAGTTTCGTTGTGCGCAATAGTCCAGTCAAAGGCTGAAATAGTTTCCTCTGCAGCTAAGGGATAATACAATAGGGTATTTTCCAATAATAGTCACAAGGTAGTTTTTTTGGAAACTGCATTCCTACTGTCTGTGCGTTTTGAGACTTCATAAAAATAAGCTTATTTGATCTGTCATCATATAGCCTGTTATGGCTAATTGTACACAAAGCGACAAAGATCGATGTCGATTATTCATCGCACGAACCGGGGGCGCCATAATAATGCCAATATGAGGTTTTCTTTATTACCGCCTGTGGCATGTATGCAATTTCACAGTTTCCCTGTCTAGGAAGTGAGATTTTCTACTCGTGAATGCTAACAATAAACAATGATATAGATTGACATTATACCGAATCAGAGATGACCTAAGGAAGGATTATTCGATAATGTGAACGTGTGATAACAAATTACGGTGACAAACTTTCAAGGTCGATTCTAGTGTGCATAAAATTAACGTAATGTATAGGTAGTAGGGTAGTAGTTATAGTTTCACGAGGGTTGAGTTGAGGTGAATGATTACACACACAGCTACATGAAGTCCTCATTGCAAAAAGTCAATGAATGAAATGAATGAGTGAGTAAATAAACACAAGGCTATATAGTTTAAACAAACTTTTTGGTCTATCTTGCAATTCACGGTACGAAAAAAGAACAGTAATTTCAAAATCCCGCTGTCGTTATACATGACAGTGTTGTCGTGTGCGTGGCCTCAACTCTCGTGAAATTACGTTAATTTTATGAAAACTTGATAGGTACGTTGGTCGGTATTTTAATGCAAGATTTCAACTTTTATTTTTTATTTCAAACACCTGAAATAGACACATGCCCCAGGCTCACCGCAAAACAATGTTCATATATTTGTTCCCAGTTTCACAAAGCTGGTGTGCATATGAAATTTAAGCGCACTAATTCTTTACAGAGCCGCCGCGGGCGCGAGCTAACCGCACATTATTTTTTTAACTCTTTTAATTAGGGATACTTAAAATATTTGCGAGAGTGCTGAACCCCTCGCAAGTGCCCTCTTGAAGCGCGTAGAGCAAATTCTTTAGAAGTTTACTTACTACCTACGCTTTCGCGGATAGACAATTTACTCCTTAAAGGGTTTCGTAATTAATTTTCTGAATTTAATTAGCACTGCTTGTTTGATGTAACTGAACGTTGAATTATATTTTATGTTGCTAATTAAACGGTAATTAAGGTTTTGTTTTTATATATGTTGAACAGTAGAAAAACATTGTGTATGCAAAATATTTAGCGCAATTGTTTTTATGTAATAATTTAAAACAACAAAATGTAATTGTGACGTAATTTCGTTTTAATCAGGGTTCGATCGGGCGTAGCGCCTTTTCATGTTGATATTCTCGTAGCATAGCACACCTGCCAAAATATATAAATGAGTATTGGGTACCTATATTCTATGGCAACGGGGACAAAACGTTACTCGCTAGCGTTAAGAATTCGATACCGTCAAATACTATAACTTTGACTAGGCTGCCTTACTTTGCCTAGGTACTTGATTTCATAAACTTCCTCTGAGACAAGCTGCACATAAAGCTATTCAATATCAAGTATTAAATAGGTACTTGATATTGAATAGTTTTAAGTTCAGCTTGTCCCAGAGGAATAGACATGCGCAGAATGTTTCACTAAAATGAAAAGAGTGATATGAATCTTTAGCTCTCAAAGATATACTAACTCTTTTAGCTCAGTAGCTCTGCGGTTTGTCAACAGCTCATTAGCTCTTATAAGCTCAGTAGCTCCAAATCCGAATATTTCCGAACGAATGAGAGGGCATTTAGGTATACGGTGACAAGACAGGGACGAAAAGTTCGTGTTTATCGTGTGTTTTCTTGCAGCTCACGGCTCAATAGATCTATTTGAGAGCGAGTGAATGAGCGAGTTGAAATGTATACTGAGTTGTTTGAATCGGAACCGAGTTAGTGAGCCGGTGAGCTAGACCTACTGATATAGCATGATACTTATTCCATGTATTCAGCCCACACGTAGGCATGTAAATATTGAACACACTAAATTATATTAATATTCAATATCATGCCCAATTCCAAAAATAAATAATAATAGTATAATGCCAATAATTAGGTACCTAATTCTAAAGGTGTAGAGAAAATATTTTTTGCTATAAAAACAATTGTTAATAAGCCAGCTATTTAGTCTAGTTTTAAACCTATTTCCCTGAAGGGTGACAATTTTTTTCTTTAGGGATGCGATTATATATGTCAATGCACATGTTATAAATATTTTTTGTATAAGTATTGGTTTATGGCATTGAGGTTTTAGTAGCAGGTGCCTCCCTTTCAATCGTGACTGCCTTTGCAAAGTATTTCCACGCTTTTGGAAGTAGTGTAAGTGGGAGTTTACAAAAACGCATACTTCCCTGATGTATAAGCATGGCAAAGGCAGAATGTGTAGTATTTTGAAAAGAGGGACACAGCTGTCGTCAAACCATGCATTGCAAATTATTCTGACATTTTTTTTCGGTATTTTGAATACTCTATCTACATCCACATTTAAAATGTTAAAAACTAAAAATAAGGCGCCAATTTTATTTTGTTAAGCACTGACGTTGGAAGTCGGTTTTTCTTTTGACTTAAATTGACTTCCAATCCCGGGATATTTTATATGGCTAATACCGGGGTATAGTCATACAAAAAATCCCGCGATTAGATGCACTAATACTATCTGAGCGTTTTGACACTTGATAAAAAGAAGCTGATTTGATCTGTCATCAATTAGCCCCGGAGTCTCCAAAAAATGTCCCGTGGGAAGAAAACGGAGGGGCCTATGAACCGGCCGGCCCGCGAGCCATTCCAATCCGGGCCGCGGGAGAGCCTATGGTACGGCCTGCCACTGAATTTGAATTGAAAGAACCTGTTTGAATTAATAATCGGGTCATTTTTTCACACGCTTGTGCGTTTTGAACCTAAGAAGGCAATAACTATGTGTTAAATAGGTATAAGAATAACAACGGCTGGGCACCCGGCTCGGAGGCTGGAATGCAAGGCAAGTGGGGCCACATTACTTCGGTTTTCGTGTGCGAACTATACCGAACGATATGTATTGTACAGACAGAACACTGATTGGTTACTTTTCATGGAGTGTGAAGAAGCGTAAAATTAAGTTTTAATACAAAAAAGCCGGTCAAGTGCGAGTTAGACTCGCCCACCGAGGGTTCGAGATACACTGTATTGAGATACCAACTTAACTTTGCTATCGGAAAAGTGCTGTCCCCATTCATCAACATAGGTCGCGGTTAGTTTAGTAACTAACGATCGATAAATCGATAGCAGCAGTAAGTAGTTCCCGAGATATCTGGCCGTGACAGACGGACAGACAGACAGACAGAGTCGCTAGGTGCGAGAGACAGTCAAACCATAAGGGTTCCTTTTTTACTATTTTGGTACGGAACCCTATAAATGTAATGATCATTGTTTGCAGTGGTCAAAAGTCTTCTTATTTTGAATTTTTTGTCTTTTAAAACCCATTGAAAGCGCTAAAATAATTATGTTTACTTTTTCTGCGAAATTTTCAAAGAAGCTTTTGACGTGATAACGTCTTATAATTCGATGGAGCCGGCTGCACGCACGAAAAAGTGTGACGTCGTGGGCCGTTACCTTGCAGGGTCGTTACCTGTCAAATAGGTACTTTATATTATTCCAGCACTAAAGTCGTTAAGACGATAGTTTCTTACAAATTGTTAATAAAATAGCCCTTATTCCCTAAGATACGGCTATAGCCTAGCCTAGCCTAGCCTAGGGCGGCCAGATATTAGGGGCGGCCAATCGTGACAAAAAATCACTGCTGCTGCTGAGAAAAGGGCGGCTGGTACTCAAGTCGAAGTCCAAGTCCAAGTCCAAGTCCAAGTCCAAGTCCAAGTCCAAGTCCAAGTCCAAGTCCAAGTCCAAGTCCAAGTCCAAGTCCAAGTCCAAGTCCAAGTCCAAGTCCAAGTCCCAGTCCCAGTCCCAGTCCAAGTCCAAGTCCAAGTCCAAGTCCAAGTCCAAGTCCAAGTCCAAGTCCAAGTCCAAGTCCAAGTCCAAGTCCAAGTCCAAGTCCAAGTCCAAGTCCAAGTCCAAGTCCAAGTCCAAGTCCAAGTCCAAGTCCAAGTCCAAGTCCAAGTCCAAGTCCAAGTCCAAGTCCAAGTCCAAGTCCAAGTCCAAGTCCAAGTCCAAGTCCAAGTCCAAGTCCAAGTCCAAGTCCAAGTCCAAGTCCAAGTCCAAGTCCAAGTCCAAGTCCAAGTCCAAGTCCAAGTCCAAGTCCAAGTCCAAGTCCAAGTCCAAGTCCAAGTCCAAGTCCAAGTCCAAGTCCAAGTCCAAGTCCAAGTCCAAGTCCAAGTCCAAGTCCAAGTCCAAGTCCAAGTCCAAGTCCAAGTCCAAGTCCAAGTCCAAGTCCAAGTCCAAGTCCAAGTCCAAGTCCAAGTCCAAGTCCAAGTCCAAGTCCAAGTCCAAGTCCAAGTCCAAGTCCAAGTCCAAGTCCAAGTCCAAGTCCAAGTCCAAGTCCAAGTCCAAGTCCAAGTCCAAGTCCAAGTCCAAGTCCAAGTCCAAGTCCAAGTCCAAGTCCAAGTCCAAGTCCAAGTCCAAGTCAAAGTCAAAGTCAAAGTCAAAGTCAAAGTCAAAGTCAAAGTCAAAGTCAAAGTCAAAGTCAAAGTCAAAGTCAAAGTCAAAGTCAAAGTCAAAGTCAAAGTCAAAGTCAAAGTCAAAGTCAAAGTCAAAGTCAAAGTCAAAGTCAAAGTCAAAGTCAAAGTCAAAGTCAAAGTCAAAGTCAAAGTCAAAGTCAAAGTCAAAGTCAAAGTCAAAGTCAAAGTCAAAGTCAAAGTCAACGTCAAAGTCAAAGTCAACGTCAACGTCAACGTCAACGTCAACGTCAACGTCAACGTCAACGTCAACGTCAACGTCAACGTCAACGTCAACGTCAACGTCAACGTCAACGTCAACGTCAACGTCAACGTCAACGTCAACGTCAACGTCAACGTCAACGTCAACGTCAACGTCAACGTCAACGTCAACGTCAACGTCAACGTCAACGTCAACGTCAACGTCAACGTCAACGTCAACGTCAACGTCAACGTCAACGTCAACGTCAACGTCAACGTCAACGTCAACGTCAACGTCAACGTCAACGTCAACGTCAACGTCAACGTCAACGTCAACGTCAACGTCAACGTCAACGTCAACGTCAACGTCAACGTCAACGTCAACGTCAACGTCAACGTCAACGTCAACGTCAACGTCAACTTCAACGTCAACTTCAACGTCAACTTCAACGTCAACGTCAACGTCAACGTCAACGTCAACGTCAACGTCAACGTCAACGTCAACGTCAACGTCAACGTCAACGTCAAAGTCAAAGTCAAAGTCAAAGTCAAAGTCAAAGTCAAAGTCAAAGTCAAAGTCAAAGTCAAAGTCAAAGTCAAAGTCAAAGTCAAAGTCAAAGTCAAAGTCAAAGTCAAAGTCAAAGTCAAAGTCAAAGTCAACGTCAACGTCAACGTCAACGTCAACGTCAACGTCAACGTCAACGTCAACGTCAACGTCAAAGTCAAAGTCAAAGTCAACGTCAAAGTCAACGTCAACGTCAACGTCAACGTCAACGTCAAAGTCAACGTCAAAGTCAACGTCAACGTCAACGTCAACGTCAACGTCAACGTCAACGTCAACGTCAAAGTCAAAGTCAACGTCAAAGTCAACGTCAAAGTCAACGTCAACGTCCAACGTCAACGTCCAACGTCAACGTCAACGTCAACGTCAACGTCAACGTCAAAGGCAACGTCAAAGTCAACGTCAAAGTCAACGTCATCACGTTCGACTATCGTCAGTAAACCGACTTTACAGACAACCGATTTTTTTTATAAAAATAATTTGTTCTGTATTGTCTATAATCTATACCCTATTACATCGCCGTCTAATAGAGTTGCCGCCTATGTCTGTCTGTACGCCCGTGCGCTCGTCCGTCGTAGCATACAACACGCAAGCGGTACAAAAATACAAATAAATTCAGTAATAAGATTATTTTTGTGACAATCAAAGCGACAGTTTTCCCAACTTGCACGTTGCATCGTCGGGTGTCCGAGCTAAATGAACGACAGATAAATTGGCAGGTTTCCATTTGAATATTCAGTTATTTTTGACATTATTTTACGAAGTTATTTATTATATCCCCGTGAAATAATGTCGTAAATGAAAATATGCCCAAAGGGTGATATTAGGGCACCATTCATTGATAAAAAAATTTATAGTTGTAAGGCATTGACGAATAATAACATAGACACACAATTTCAAAGAAAAATGTCTATGAATCTGGCGCAAAATGACATTGATAGTTACATTCTAATAGATGCTAATAACGTTAATTTATAAACAGTATCTATATAAAACTGTCACTCAAAAGGTAACCTAGTTCCATGACACCTATGTGTCATATTTGCAAACGAACTTTTGAAAACTTTAGTTTATTGGCACCTATCAAAAAGTGACTACGTTGTTCACGTCAAAAGTGAACAGCGAATAAATGGAGTCGATTCCTGTTATAAAAATTTAATATTTTTTTGTTATATAGAAACACCAATATAATAAATAAAAATTAGAAAGGTTTACAAAACAATACTTTTCTTGTTGTCCTAATTATTGTTGCATTTTTGTGTCTTGAAACATATACAAATTCAGAAGTCAATCGTAGGTGTATCAGATTAGCAAATTTTTTCATAGGAAAACCGAGATCAAACGTAACTTTTCTATGGACTGAAGCAGTAAGACAATGGGTGATTTTTTCAAAAACTAGAGATTATCTAGAATTCTAGAAAAACTATTTACAGGCGTCCTATTGTTAATACCAAATTATTTTACAAGCATAAATATTTATATTAAAGGCAACAAAATCACCGTTCTCGCTACCACCAGCGCCAACTGTTCTCAACTATACACAACAATCGACCGGTATAGACGCTATATAGATTAGGTAACGCGTGAAAAGGAAAAATGATTGTACCGAGTACTCTAGTTGCCTTGAAATAGATTCAATTTATTATATAATTGTCTTTTTGATCGGCATTTACTTTTGGCGCTTTCTTTTTTCGCGATGTAATGTAAGCGCACAGTCAGATAACGATCGGTTATCGACTTTATTAGAACAATCCTGTGATTGTTGCTGTGCTCTTTTTCTGCATCTGAAGTAAAAATGTTCACCTGCATGAAAGCTTTCAATACTTTTGATGCTATTATGGAGTTATTAAGCTTTATTCCCATTCGCATGATATGTCTTATAAAGGCTTCCGTTTTTTTGCACACATTAAAAACATCTTCAGATGCATAGAAAAGCCCACCCAAATTTTTGATGTCAATCAGTTTGTGGAAATCGTATTTTTCCTTTGCTAGAAGATAATTTGTGCATATATCACACCGAATTAACTTCATTAATTTGCGTACGACGTATCCAGCAATATATCCAATGACTTGTTTGGTATATTCCGAGCAGTTTCCAGATTCATCAAGATCTCCAGACAATATATCACAGTTGACTTGTATATTAGTTTCTATAGCAGATTCTTTATGCGCATCGGTGTCTATTTCTCTCTCAATATCCTCGCGGTATCCAACAGAAGTGTTATTTAAATGGGTTATTGTATTCTGTCCACTTAAAATTGGAATATTTTCTAATGGAATTGCGTTGCCGGTAAATTTTGATCCTAGTTCCAAATGCATTAAAAGCTTTTTATACGCTGATTTGAACTGGACGGTGTTGGGATTGTTATTGTATCCACCCTGACTACGTATGTTGCCAAAAAACAGTTCAATATGATCCTGGCTCAGTTTGTAGCATAAAAGATACGACACGATTTGCGAATCAGCGATAAGTGTTCTGTATAAATATTCCAAACTTTCCAAACATATCAGGAGACCGATTATGCCTGTACCAGCCTGTGCCTTCCAGAGCGGTGTTTCTTCTGTGGAATAAACAACCCGAGTTTCTGTTTTACTTTTAATGGTTTTTTTTTGTTGCACTTTAATAGTCAACGATGTTAAGTACCGCTTAGCTTCAGCAACGTACGCTAGAATTTCGGCGGCGTTGTTTTCGCTGAGCGGTTTCTTAAATCCGTGATCTTTGAGATTTTTTGTGTTCAATATGTCGAATATATTGTTTACGCGAGTAATAAAATCGACTGTTGCACCAGAATTTGAGAAAACAGATAGACCCAGATGTTTTTCGCAAAATTCAATCGCATTAGCTACGCTACGACTCAATAATTGAGTAGCTAACTTCACTTTCATAATTTCATTCCGAAAAGCTATGTGCCGATGTGTCAACTTATTGCCCAGGTGTAGTTCCTCATTTTCCTGTAAGTCGTGAAGAGCAGGAATGAAACTCCATTTGATGGGGTTTCCATCGGCGTCATAAAATATTTTTTTGCTCTCCAGTGTGTTACGGACTAATTTTATCATATGGCATGCATCAAGTAAAACCACTACATCATAACTAGCCGTGGGATGTTTAAAGTGAGTTTTCATATTTGTTGGGTCATCAAATTGACAACCCAATAGTTTCATGGTTAACGTGTTACTTTTGCATCCATCAAAAGTAACAGAAACTACTTTAATGCCTATAGAATGACACTTTTCTAAGGCAATGTTGATTAAATGTGCTTTCATTTCTGCTTTGAGACTTGTGACCAGGAAATATGCAAATGGTATTTTAAATGAGTCATTTATTCCCACTAACATCATGACATATGCCTGAGTTGCAATTTCGTTTGAAGAGTCAGTTCCAAGACCCATGTCAACTAACCCTTCATAAAGATTGCCAGATTTATGGGTTTTTTGTGGTCTAATATGCATTTCATCTGCGACCAGTGCACAAATGATTTCTTTTTCGCTGAATTTTACTTTGTCTTTCAGTCTATCGATGGCTTCAGCAGTAAAACCGGGTTTTGCATCTATACTGCTGTACCAATTACATAGGGTGTTAGGGTGAGGCAAGCATGTGTCAAACATTTTGCGAATATATTTGTATGCTGCCGGCGAATAAAAATGCAAGGTCAGTGCAAATTTGCGGGCACCGGCAGGATATTTTGCAAACGGTCTTTTTTTGTGTTTTACATTTTTTAAATACATGGCATTAAATGTATCGGTCACTTCTACATGTTTTGATAAGTCCTGGAACACAGACTGATCAATGCTTTCACGTTTGTTCAAAAGTGCCACTATATTCTTCAGACTAGAATTCTTTTTTCGCAATCTCTTATTCTGTTTTTTTAAATTCTTGATTGTTCTATTTTTGTCATCTATTGTTTTTCGACACAAGCGTATTTCATTCTTCATTATTTTTTTTCTTGGACTGTCTAATGCGGAACCGATGCTTAGAGATGTTGACGTCGATGGAGTAGGGCTCTTTAAGGACAATTGCTGGCAATTGTCTTCACCAGTTTTAGTCGGGGAAATCTACGAAATGGTAAGACAAATTAATAATTAAAAACTGGTTAAATGCATATAGATCCGTATGTGGGTATCCAAAATTGCTTGTTTTACACGAAGCTTCACAACTACGTTGGTAAAATAAAGTAAAGCCGAGATCGCAGATGTTTGCGGCCCGAGCTGCAAGCGAGAGACGTTAATATGCGATCGAGGGCTTTCTTTATTACCTCCCGTGTTGTGTACATCATTTTATGTCTACACTTGGCCAGAAAGTGGCTTTCTCCGTACGCGTAGCGTGTGGTAAAAGCAACTTTATGGCCAGGTGTGGCATGAAATATTATTTGTTATTTACCGCGCCTAGTACTATATTACTCGTTGATTTATAAAGCCTATAATAGTTGTGATTGTCTTTTTAAATTTCTTCATTAATGTACAGCTTTTAAGTACTGCCTATGAGCTGAGCCCCAAACAGTCATGGTGAAACTATACTACTATAAGACTACTTGTTGACCACAGAACCCTAAAAAACAAATGCAATTATATTTTTATCGTAATTTCATACTAACTTGTGCAGTTTGTGAGGCATTTATAGAGTCACTATTTTGAATGTCATCGTTATACACCGACATCTATAAAAAAAATACGCGATATGATTTTAAATGTTAAATAAACCACAATTGATCCTCGCTAATGATAATAATATTGTGTGTGAATCATACTGAGTTGTACACCCTCACAATATATGGTGTACGTAATCAAATCTACGACAGTACGACATAAAATTCGAAGGGCCATAGGTAATTAATGTGTACAAATAATATTAATAGTAAATTATTTTTGTAATACATTTTAAAAGAAAAACCATATTTTAAAATGTGAGATTGCTAGGATGGACTTACGTTCAACACTGGTTTAGCAGTTTTAGCAAGCCTATTTAATCCTTTTTTGGTCGTATATATGTCGCAAGCAGGAAAATGGACCGAACACACGACGCTCGATTTATTTGGACTAAAAAGTTCATCACACCTATCTTGTGCTATAATAGCGGCCCATTGTGCTCGTCGCTGAGGATTTTGTGGGAATCTTGAATTTAAAAAAATTAAAAATTACTTATAATTTAATAAAAAAAAAAACGAATGGTGACTCCTTAGATTTTTGTTCTGTGACATCCATACATTTGTACTAACAAAATTAATATTAAAAAACTATGAAATCACGATGAGTTCACTTGTAATTCGGCTCAATATTAATTCGTACTTACCTAAAGAAGTATATTCCATCTTTCTTTCTTGTTTTTTTGTTGCTATTAACGCATTTTTTTACGCTACATGTAGCCATTTTTGACAACTGTCGCTGTCTATGGTTAAAACCAGACTAAGTCAAAATGAGCTAGCCAAGCCGATCGGCTAGCGCATTTGTGGGGCCATTTTTTCCGGCTGATTGTGTATCTACGTATATCGTACATCTATGTTGTAAGGACGACACACGACGATAAGATAGGAACTATTTATGTGTAGTGATTTCAAAGTGATGACATATCGCGGCTCTTATAGGTATCTCCTTAATCTCTTTAGTAATATTTTAATTAACGAATGCCGCTATAACCTATAATACCTATATGGTCTGACTTCTTCGATTGAACTACCTAATCCTTACATATAGGTTACGCGGGCAATTTTTCTGCAATCGACGTCAAAGTCAAAGTCAAAGTCAAAGTCAAAGTCAAAGTCAAAGTCAAAGTCAAAGTCAAAGTCAAAGTCAAAGTCAAAGTCAAAGTCAAAGACAAAGTCAAAGTCAAAGTCAAAGTCAAAGTCAAAGTCAAAGTCAAAGTCAAAGTCAAAGTCAAAGTCAAAGTCAACGTCAACGTCAACGTTAACGTCAACGTCAACGTCAACGTCAACGTCAACGTCAACGTCAAAGTCAAAGTCAAAGTCAAAGTCAAAGTCAAAGTCAAAGTCAAAGTCAACGTCAACGTCAACGTCAACGTCAAAGTCAACGTCAACGTCAACGTCAACGTCAACGTCAACGTCAACGTCAAAGTCAACGTCAACGTCAACGTCAACGTCAACGTCAACGTCAACGTCAACGTCAAAGTCAAAGTCAACGTCAACGTCAACGTCAACGTCAACGTCAACGTCAACGTCAACGTCAACGTCAACGTCAACGTCAACGTCAACGTCAACGTCAACGTCAACGTCAACGTCAAAGGCAACGTCAACGGCAACGTCAACGTCAAAGGCAACGTCAAAGTCAACGTCAAAGTCAACGTCATCACGTTCGACTATCGTCAGTAAACCGACTTTACAGACAACCGATTTTTTTTATAAAAATAATTTGTTCTGTATTGTCTATAATCTATACCCTATTACATCGCCGTCTAATAGAGTTGCCGCCTATGTCTGTCTGTACGCCCGTGCGCTCGTCCGTCGTAGCATACAACACGCAAGCGGTACAAAAATAAAAATAAATTCAGTAATAAGATTATTTTTGTGACAATCAAAGCGACAGTTTTCCCAACTTGCACGTTGCATCGTCGGGTGTCCGAGCTAAATGAACGACAGATAAATTGGCAGGTTTCCATTTGAATATTCAGTTATTTTTGACATTATTTTACGAAGTTATTTATTATATCCCCGTGAAATAATGTCGTAAATGAAAATATGCCCAAAGGGTGATATTAGGGCACCATTCATTGATAAAAAAATTTATAGTTGTAAGGACAACACACGACGATAAGATAGGAACTATTTATGTGTAGTGATTTCAAAGTGATGACATATCGCGGCTCTTATAGGTATCTCCTTAATCTCTTTAGTAATATTTTAATTAACGAATGCCGCTATAACCTATAATACCTATATGGTCTGACTTCTTCGATTGAACTACCTAATCCTTACATATAGGTTACGCGGGCAATTTTTCTGCAATCGACGCCTCATAATGCGCTAATTTTGCGTGTTCACTACACTTACGAGTACAATCGGTTTGTACATAATTAATTTGTCCATATCAATCGACGTACAATCCACTGTTTTATTAAAATACTCGTAGGAGACAATGTCAATCATAATATTTCTCTCTGATATATCGATTTCCTTAAGTGCAGTAGGTATATAAGTCCGATGTTGTAAAAATAAACGTTCCGATGAGCTTCATTTCCTGTTCATATCCGGAGCGCTTGTCGTGATTTATTTTATAATTTTTTTTCGTACACTTCGGTGTAGAAATGGAACACGTAATGTGTTTTTATATACAATGATCGAGTGTTTACGTAGCAAAGTTTCAACAGAATCCGTATTCAATGAAATTTGGTTTGCACTGTATAATTTACGGTGTACAATAATGTATGTTATCCACAACGGATAATTAGAAATTAACAGTGCCTTTAAATCGTCAATCAGGGTCTAAAAATCAAGAAAACCTACAAAGCTGATCCCACTTCTGAAGTTATTATCAGTCAGAAAACACCCACCGTTAGATAGGCCTCCACAGAGGTTCACCTAATTAACTTTTAATGAACTACATTTTGCGTAAATTCGGTGTATGAACTCCTTATTGCGGCGACAGATTAATCTCCGCTTCACTCTTCTATGGCCGGTGGCTCCGAACGGAGTCGTATTGTTATAAGAAATAGGGAAGGTGGCACGTTGGGTGAAAGGGATCATTAACTTAGTGTTAAGATATCGTGTGTGGAGTTGGGTTGTCGCTGTTCCTTGCTCTAGGTAATTGAGTGATGTTGGTGGTTGGGGGATGGATATGTGTAGGTAGTCACCGTAATTGGGTACTAAATTTCGTTACAGTAAACTAATAGCTAGCTTATCTATGTTCACTACTATGATTGACTTATTTTTGTTTATCTGTCACATTTGTACTTGTGTTTTTATCATACTATTTTTAAATGTCACGGTTGGCTTTGATAATGACTGTAGTCGTCAGTTTCATACTCACTTTCCATATTATATCGCAGATTCCCTTTCAAACAGTGTTCTAACACTTAAGTAGGACGTGGTGTCGATAAATATTAAGAACGTCTAATTCCGAGCTAATTACTATTGGAATTCGTGTCTATTCAAAGTAGGAATAAACTACAAATTGACCTACATTCGAGGAGACATATTGTCAATTTAATTTGAACGCTGCCGAAGAAAGCAATGAACAATGAACTTAGGTAGGTAAGCGCTTTGGTGGTACAGTTGGTAGTGCGCCTGTGTTGGTTAGAAAAGCCTTTGGAGATGCAGGTTCTAATCCTACTCGAAAATCCTATTTTTTGATGTAAGTGCGGAAAGTACGTATCATTTCGAGTCGCGAGGTGTCGGGACGAGTGGAAATGACACTTCCGCACGTATATCAAACGACGTTTTTAATACATTCGCGAAAAACTCAGTCTATGAAACAAAAACATGAAGAAACTATTTTGGGAAGAGACATACAGTCATATGTCATATGATAATTTAATTTAATTTAAAAACGCAATAACATTTTTTTTCTTTATAGTTGGTTTAATTGCAAATAAATGTATTCTTTAGTGTACCAAAAAGTTTAGTGTGCTGAAAAGTAAAAAGCACTAGTGCGCAACATACAACTTTCCGCACGATATACAGCTACGAAAAGTACAATTTTTGAGCAAGTGTAATATATTTAAAAGTTGTTATACCTACTGATTCTGCCACATCGGAGAGTGCAAATATTGTATTTGTAAAAAATCAGTAGACCGGCTCACGTCGCTGGTTCCTCATGTCATTGGGCACAACTATATATAAAAAACCGACAAGCGCGAGTCGGACTCGCCCATCAAAGATTCCGTACAAATTTTTAGATACATTTATTATTAATATTAAAGTACGCACGGGTACCTACGCTATAAATTTTGATTCCGTTAGTAAATAGTATATCTTTATGATTTAACTACAAATGTATAGTTTTCAGATTTTTGCCTGTACTTCTAGAATAAGACGGTATTACTTGCCAAATCTAATAGTTCTAGGCTAGGTCAACGGAAAGTACCCTATAAATTTTGATTCCCTTGAGAGTCGAAATATACGTTTTTTGCGGCATAAACGGCCGTATCTTTTTTTACTTAGCTTCTTTTTGAGGTACGGAACCCAAAAAACTTGAGTGACCTAAGGATAGGTTTAAGGGTTTACGCAGCCTGTTTTCCGCAACTCGACGTCTGATATGCGCCTATTCTGCGTGACATAAGGATACATAAATAGGGAATTTAAGCGCTGTTTTACCGATCCCCGATACATCAGAGGGCGCAAATATTGTGTTTGTAAAAAATCGGTAGACACGGGTCACGTCGCCGGTTCCTCACGTCATCGGGCGCGACTAACGAAGTGGGGCGCGGACGTGACGATAATGCCCTCCCGCGGGAGGCCTTTGTGCAATCAGTGCGGTTTCTTCGGACCGCGCGTTTTTCGATAGTTACGTTTTGCTGATATTTTACGTTTAGTTATTGAGAGTGTTACGTTGATGTACGGGCTTTTCATTGCTTTGGAATTCCAGAGACTGTTTACGAATCTAGATGAAGCGGTATCTGTCTTTTGGGTAATAAAAACCGTAAAACGGTCCTACTTTGCTCCTACAGGGATAACTATGCTCCATACCCGAAAACATATTTAACGGGTTGTTATTTGTTTCTTTTACGGTTCCCATTTTATAAGTTCTTCTTCTACGGTTCCCATTTTATGCGTTCGTCTTTTTATATATAAAACAAGTATGTCTTCAAATTAAAAATTGACAGATTTATTTCGAATTTTCTAATTTTGGAGCAAATTTTGGAGCAAAGTAGGAACGTTTTACGGAAACTAAAATCTTATCGTTGATCATGGTGAGCTTATTGGTAAGTTAGGAAGCTAGCGATCTCGGGTTCAAATTTCGTGAAAGTGTTAAATGGTTTCTAGCACATAAGTATTTATCTGTGGGCATTTTAATTAAAAATCTAAATTAATATTTCTCTATGAAAAATTGTAAACATACATATCGACTGCACGATATTAGACCACATTAATCCTGAACAAGGAGCTAACGGCGAAGAAATATGAATACTCCTCTTGGATCAGTAAGAATATACCCAAAATCTATGAGTGTTTCAAACTTCTAGAGCCTTTTAAGTACGGCTTAATCGTAATTTTTTTAAGTAAAAATGCCCATGTAACTTTCTATCTCATCGACCTATCGCCTAATACCATTCATTGCCCATTATTCATACTATAGGAAGAGGAAGGACGCTACCGGGTCAATCTCAAAATTGAAAATAATGTTAGCTACAGTGACAACTTTATTAACTTACAGTTACCTAATTTATCAACATATAGGGCCTTCTGTTATAATGTTTATTGGTTCATTGTTGTCCTAAAAGGTGGCGGGGTGAATAAAACCGTCGGAACAATCGTACTAGGACCCCAGGCGACAGAGGAGTACTCGCGAACCAATATTTTACTGGAACCGTATTGTCCTGCCGGCGCCCGCGTCACATCTTGAGGCCGTCTCGAAATAATAAGCCGTGTAATTAGGATTTATGGGCCTTTTACGATGATTAAATAGCAGGCCCGCTCATTAAAGCGCAAGAGTAATGGATAGCTCCGGGAACACACGAATTACAGATGAGATTTGTAATCGCGCGTGAGCGATGTCGATGCGCGACTGACAATGTGAAACGCTAATTGGCTACGGATAAATGCGATTCAAATTACGCTTTTAATCCCATATCTGAAAAAGAAAAATAAAACGGGTTATTCGTTAAACGGGTTGTTACCACTAAATTAATTTTATGGTAACAGGTGGCAATAACCCAATAAAACAAACTCTGTAAGGTAAAAATCGTAGTTTTGTTTTAGTGATCACTTCTCTAATCTAACCTTATGAATGCATTGTCATTTGTTCACCCACTGCAATCTAGTGTTACCTGTAAAAGGTCTCCATATTTTGTAAGTCACAATACAATACAAGCACTCCTCAAAATACGGAACATAAATTCATTAAAATTACACGACGATTATAAGCAGATCAAGGTATCTAAATTAATATTGAATTGAAAACATTTATTTCAGGTCCATTAGACCCATATAAGATTTGGTTAGTTATAATTGTCTTAGAGCTATGTTAGTAACAATAGTACTTATTTCAATAATTAATCGGCAGCTTGCCTATTTTAAGGCATTCGAGGGACTTTTCACAGTAGGTAGTCTTAAAGCCATTGTTAGCCATCTTTGCTTCGGTTTGCCTCCGAAAAAGTTACATTACTGCTCTCTACTCCTTTGGTCAGATCTGGCTTGTTTATTGTGATCAATGCTTATATAAGTTATATATAAATAAAAATTAATAAAAACAATAGCGTCTTTTTATATTTATTTCATAGTAGCAAGAAAGGTGATTACACTACGCGACTCTGATTTTACTTAGACATCAATAGATCTGGTACAGGATAATTGTTTCACGCAAGGTGAAATCCTCCCTTAAAAAAGTAGTTTTCCGCGTAAGGCCGGGAACTATAACTCCCCACCCTCTCTAAAAGTTGGTAAGTGAAGTAAATACTTTCCGAATGAAGTTAGTAAATCAGTAAGTCTGCCGGACGGTTGCAGGGGTTTCCCACCCGTCAATTAGACACATAGGAGATTTATACGCCGATCTATCTTGCTACACTACAACGTTCCTAGCGGAAATTGTTTCTCAAGCGATCGCTTTCTTGCCTCGGTCTAGCGTTCTTGTGCTGTAAACTCGCAAAAAGTTTGATGCGCGTGATAAAGTTTACAGTGGGTTTGTTGGTTTAAAACTACATTACCAATATATTATACTATATATGAAAGAAACATGATGTTTCTTTATTAGTTTTTATAATGTGGGTAAATTACACCACATTTTTATGTTACATTTATACACAGAAAAATTAAATGGTACTCACCTATGGTCCAGACTGGGAATCGAACCCGGTATAGTTCTGGATTTCCGGCCAAGCGTCTTTAGGTTTAGGTTAAAATCCTATTAAGCCAGAATGATACAGAAGTCAAAGTAGATGGCAAAATTGAGGGCACTCGCTGGGTGCTCCGTCGGTCGAAGTGGTAAAGACGCTGGTCCGGAAATCTAGAGGTATCGGGACCGGGTTCGACTCCCAATCTGGACCCTTTGGTCCAGATTGGGAATCGAACCCGTACTCACCTATGTGAGTACCAGTTATTTTTTCTGTTTACTTTGATTTATTGTATCTAAATGTAAGTAACACCAATATATTGCACAATTACCTAAAATGTAATTTGGTATTTGCTATTATTCAGCTGCACAATCCAATAAACACAATAAACACACTCGTATGTAGGTAACAGTGACGTCGCGTCGAAGATGTTGTCGGGTAAGTCTGGAGCACATTTGGCATTTTCCTTCGTAATTAGAATATAAGGTGCTTAATAGCCTAATATTAGTAAATCCTGTGGAAATAACAACGAATTATAGGAAAAATAAACGAATTAAGGTGATTCGAGTCGGTGAATAACTATAAGGTAAAAAATACGACGTAAAAAAGTACAACATCAAAAAAGCGTATTTTCATCGCAATTACGTCCTTTTGTTGCGAAGTGCAGTTTATCGGCAATAACTCAAAAACGGGTAATCCGATCTTGTTGAAAATAATTTTCGTTGAAAGTATTAATTAAGCGTTATCTTTGTAATTTTTTTTATACTTTTCGAACACACGGTTTAGAAGATACAGGGGGGGGGGGGGCACAATTTTCATAACTTTCCGAGCGATTATTTCCAAAGATATTCACTTAATCAAGAACATTAGGGGAGACCGGGTATGGTTGTCTCGCGGGTTGGTTGTCACAGCGGCCATAAAATAATACTAAACGAAGGAATAAGTGCATCGATTGGTGAAGTACGGAAAGATGTAGCTCTTGCGATCTTTTAGCACCGATCGATGTACTTAATGTTTCGTTTAGTATTATTTTATGGCCGCTGTGACAACCAACCCGCGAGACAACCATACCCGGTCTCCCCTACTTAAGAACCATAAAATGTTTTTGAAAGAGCTGTCAAACTATGTACCACACGTTGATATTTTCTGAAAAAAAATTTTTTTTTGGCTTCTGGTACATGTATGGAGTGCCCCCCTAAAAATATTTATTTTAGTTACTTAACTACCAAACTAAGTAGCGGCTCATACAAGACACCTATACTCCAAATTTCATCAATATCCATCGTGTAGTTTTTGAGTAAAATGCCTGTGACATACGGACGGACGGATATGACGAAACTATAAGGGTTCCGTTTTTGCCATTTTTGCTTTGGAACCCTAAAAAGGGCCAAAAGGGCAAAAGAGGGTCATTGTTTGTTTCCACGGCATCAATTGTGTTTGAAATGTGTCTTATTCTATAGCCTGATAAACTTTGCGCGTGCGAAATGACATGAGAAGTCTTAAAAAACTAGAATTAACGTTCAATTGGGCCTGTAATGTTAGCGCCATCTATTGGCATCATGGAACTAAATGTTTACCGAAAAAAATACATTTTGAGAGCTTTATATTGTTTGCGCAAAATGATCGAGAATTCGCAAAAAAACGTTTGGTTTTAAATGATGATAATAGATGGCCCTAAACGGCTTTGCGGAAGATGCAGACGAAGCCGGGAGTAAATACTAGTATATTATAATGTAGTACATTCTGCCGAATTCAAACATTTAACTCAGTTAAATGGCGTCAAAGTGTGCTAGAAATCCGCATATTAATTATCGCACGGTGCTACAACGAAACGTAGGTAACTATGCGTAATTTTCTACCCGTGCGTGCAAAAGGTACTAAAATCTACATAATAAGCTCACATAACGTAGACGAATTGAATGTGATGACGAATTAAAACGATTTAGGCGCACATTACAAAAGACATTTAGTTAATGGAGAAGTTTCCAAGCTACGTGTAGCGAATGAATAAGTTAACATCTGTGTTTACTTTGGAGACGATTGAATTACAAATGAAAAGAAACGATCTTGGAGCCATTGAGATGCGCAATACCTATTTGAAATTTAAAGTAAGTCAAATCTAGCTTTTTAAAAGACAATTTCGATGAATACCGTTACTTTAATCCGAAAAAAGAATTGCCTATTTCAAATTGTTTTCTCCAGTAAAGTGGAAAATAAGTGTTCGAAGAATGATGAGAAAAAAAGCGTTTTAGAAGTAGACCGTTGAAAAAAGAAATATATTTCAACTTTAAGTCTCCAATGAAGTCTGCACTTTATTGTTAAGTCAGACTGAGGCAAATTAGGTTTTAGAAATGCTTAAAAGAGTTGATTTTTCACAAACCACATTATTAAATTATATTAAATTACAATCAATCAAATCAGTTACACATAAAATTAAATGCTTATAGAAAAATGACATTCACTGTCAGTATTTATTTTGTTCAAATGAAAGCTGTAAATGATCTCTTACGTACATTTTGAGTATTACACCCACGAAAATGAAAAATAAAATGTAGATATTACAAACGAAGCTCCAACGAGGTGTGCTACGTCTGAGAACTATCGTAACGTTTTTATTAACGTCAATAAAGTGGGCTTCATTAGATTTTTTATTTTCCCCGTAGTAAACCCCGGCGCACGTTCCGGCTTCATACTTCATTCAGATCGTAAAAGCAGCGGAATTGCTCGAATTTATTCACGAACGGTGGTCTGCCCGAGCTGACCTGCGCCGGGGCCTAGGGAAATGAAAAAGAATGCCGGTTCGATCTAATGCGGTTCCAATGTTTCTCTACGTCGTAGGGGATGGGACAGAATGCTGCCGTCCCATGACTGAGACCCGGTTAACCTCTATGGAGTTGTATAGAGGTTAGTCAGGTTTTAGATATACATTCACGGACAATGAATTCGGGTCATTTTCTATGAATAATAGAGAATATACATAATTTTTTTTAACACTTTTCTCAACAAAATATAAAAATACCTACCTACCTACCTAAATGAAAATAAATAAATAAATTATTTGATAAAAAAAATGTAACAAAAACCTAATGAAGTACCTACAAAAAAAAATATTTTTTGTATGTATATTTGAACTTTATAGCATAACGAATGGTTTAAGACAGTTACTTCTCCTTCAGGCCCATATTTTTTCCACCCTGTATAATATTATACAGATGGTTACACGATTGCTGCCTAGTCTCCGTCCGGTATTCAGGTCGCATTGCAACGCGTTCGCGCGCCGCCGCGTCCGAGATCCAATCCGACGTTGCTATCAACAAGTCCAATATCTTTTATATCTAATGATATTGAAAACTGAATGTTGCTTCTAAATCATGAAGCTAACGATAATAATTTGCGAATTTACAACATTGTGTTGGTAACGAACCGGTGTGGATACATAAATTTGGAATAACCACATTTTTATTAAAAAAAAAACCCGACCGCGGTGCACTTTGAAACTGCATAAAATCCGCCATTTTGTTTATTTTAAAGAACTTCATACCCAGTGACACTCGCACCATCAAGATGAATCTAATGATGTATCATTTATCAAAATCGGATGTGCCGTTGAGTAGTTACGCGCGGACACAGGAACGGACATACATACATACATACATACAGGTCAAACACATAACCCTCCTTTGGGCTTCGCCGCAGTCGGGTAAAAATAATTTCGAATTTGCTGTTTGGTTGAAAAGTATCATAAAAAACAAGAATATGATATTTTCACAACAGTACTGGAGTATTCACATAAATAATAATATGAGCATATACAGTATGTTAATAAAAACCCAAGAATAAAATAGAGAACAGCAATATTATCACCCAAAAACGACTTCAATAATATTTAAAAAGAATGTATCCTTTCGTATTCGAGCCTTATCCCTAAGTACGGTTTTATTTGCGAGATTTTATTGAGGGACAAATTCAAGAGAGCGGTCTCACAGCATTCAGGCTCGGCTTTGCTTACGATTTGCGACTTTTCCCTACAATGGACTCTGATTTATCGTCCGTCGATGTTTACATCGTTCCTTTTTCACAAAAAGCGGTGCCTACAGCGAAAGGTTGGTATCCCCGAACGGGAGCGTAATGCGCGGTGTCACTTATTGTGGCAACACTGGCACGACCATGCGCAGCTTTATACGGAAATTACGGGACTTTGCAGATTTATGATATGCGTTTCACGCGTACTTTGCGACTCAACGGTTCATTGAGTTTACTGTAATATTTTTGATAGAAATCGAATATTGCCCTAAACAAGTCTCACTCTGTTTATTGGTTTACATATTCATCGACGGACATAGTCACGAACGGTACAAACACGCGAGCTCAAAGCGAAAACATTGAGAGCGAAAAGCGTCAAAATTCTTCAAACGGAATACAAATGGCATATGTTTTCTTGAATAATTTAGTGAAGACGTCGCTTTATTCGACGTGAGCAAATCTTTGAATTATAAAGTGAAGCGAAAGCGAGACATTTGGGCGGACTCGAAGCCATCTGGCGGGTACGTTCGAGTTAACAAGTTACATTCATACATATTAACTCGCAGCCGCTGTTACTCCATATTCATGTGCAAGGAAGCGCTTCCGAATACCACCCTCACATACGTAAAATATTATACGCGGATGAGTCTGATTTTATAAAACTTTTACCCACTTTTATGTGACGCGCATCGCAAGTAATGTCGAACAATGATAGGTGATGTTAAGTGAAATCATCTGACACCTTCAATGATACAGTTTTTTGTCGAGTCCGAGTGAGAACGTAAGGATTCGAGCGGCTTTATTAATATTTAATTCCTTTGTTCGACTATGGTATGTACCTTCATCTGAAATTCATATCAAATATTTTCATGTAAGAACTCTGAACTATCCCATAACTTGTTATATAGACTGTTTTGTTAAAGTTTTAGGGGCCCCGAGAAATACTTGCCTCAGAATTTATGTTATTACTAAAGTTTCGGACAATATGAACTTTATTCATAGAACATTCCATGCTCAAGTGAAGTGTACAAGAATCTTCTGTTTAATCAAGTGGATAAAATACGTCGATATTTTAAAAAATAATAGTTTTTATACAAAAGTAGAACTCGTAGATCTTGAAAAACATGTGAACGTTCTCCACTTTCAAACTTAAAACGTTATGTTAGTTAGCAGTTTTATGTCAAAACATATTATCTTTTTGTTATTAGTTATAACATATTAAATTTTATAATGTATATCCTTAGGTGATTTCTTGGCAAAGAAACTTTTAATGTAGGTATGAATTATTAGGAAAGATATATAAACGTTGAGTCTCGTGCAAGTACGTCGATATGGTGTGCAGTTTAGGGTGTTTCTTTCCGCCATTTCACCCTCTCAGACAGGACGATGAGATCTTTAGCCCGCCCCATCTCATCACGGTAACGACGCCGAGCACATTGAGAGAACTATCAAATAGATGGCTACTTCAACAAAATACTTTAACCACATTCTGCTCGGCTCGCAATCTGCGCGGGGAATCTGTCACCAAATTCCTTATTCCAGGCTTGTACGTTCCGTTCAACTGGGCTTTACGTCTCGTTTCTTTACAAATCCGTAGATAACAGGCCGGTGTGGCGCTCTCAAGGCGCTAGACGGCCATAAAAGTCTGGACCGGGTATAGTTTTGCGGAAAATCCTTTACAGAATTGACGAGCCATTTGCCTTGGCGGTTTATGTGTGGATTGAGAAAGGTGACGCTGCAGATTTCGTATGCATTTTTTTAAGGTTCTCGCTTTCAACGATGTCAGTTCCATTGAGCCATTGTAGGCATCACTGAATGTATTTGATAGCTTGATAGATTTTGGAACATGTGCTAAGATTGGTGGTGGAAGAGAATACTTACTTATTTCAACTGCGACAGGTTTTTCTCTTTTTAGGCGGTCACGCTCGGTCCTGTGGTCACGACCATTACGAGTCATTTACAGTTGTGACAAAATTTTGCCAATCTTCCCACGGTATACGGATCCCTGTGAGTGGCATTGCGAGTTAACACTGACACAGAACATTTGCTGCTGACTTCGTGAGCTTCATTAAATATAGTCCAGAACCGACCGATAGAGAGAGGTACCTACCTGGTACCTATTCGTTGTTGCTTCTGCGAACTCCAAAGTCTACCCAAAATCTGCAGGTGTGTCCATAATGTGAGATTGACCTTTCCCATTCGATATTAAACATAAAAGGAAATGTTAAGTTACGGCAGCTTTCTATTGCAAGTTACAGCTTCCGTAGAGGTGACCTTTGGCTCTTTCCATAAATTCCTACGCCCGTAACCTTTTTGTTTAACATCAAGTCCAGTTCAAGGAGTGGTTTACAGTTGTTGTAGACGCCGGCAGAAGTTTTGTTGTTTAAGTGGGCTGTAATTTTAGTGGACGGCCAGTTGGACGCGTGGAGGTGCTTTTACCGAGCGAGGGTTAGGGTTTGGTGCGAGCTACAAGCGTTAACGCACAAATTACTGAATTTTCGACGACATAACATCTCAATTTATATACGGTAACCCGGGCCGTTTGTAGCATTTACTGCCTGTTACGCGGAGAGAAAGTTCCTCTTCCTGGCTTTATGAAACCGTAAAACTGTATAAACACCACGAGTGGTTGTAAAGAAAATCCCAGATCGTATATCTATTATTTATGGCTTACCTGTTAGGACCAAAAACACCTGCAATTTGGGTCATTCTTTATTTTGTCGCACTGGTTGTGGAATATACTAATAACATATACCTACCAATCTTACCATATTCCTCGTTATTAAATACTTGCACTGTTCACGGTCAAAAATCACCTGCGAATGTATTAGCCAAAGATTTATGCGACTAATAACCAAGGCGGTCAATAATAATAATAACGTACTCGTAGAAGCTTAGCGCAGTGATATCTTTTTAAGAAAATTCGCAGTAGTTAACTATCTTTATGTCACGCACGTGTAACTGGCCTTTTTCTGCCGAGACAAAGTCAAGTCAGGTCGACGTAAAATTCGCATTCTTAAACACCTACGATTTGTGACATTACAATACAATACTCTTTATTGCGCACCAGAAATTGCATTCATTATTATTGACATTCATTACTTTTTTGCTCTTGGTGGTTATGATTCACATAGTTTTGATTGCGTTTGCCTTGAGCGACGGTAAGTCAGCCCGCGGTATTCTATGACTTGAACCAACGCCTGTGAGTGCAGGCCGTTAAGTCGCTGTTACAACAGATTTGCAGCTTTCAGCCGCGCGGTGCGGGGACAGTGCCCGCGCCCAACAATGGAAATAAATATTTGTGAACGAGCTGACCTGAATACCCGGCCTATGTCAGAACAGAAGATCTGCCAAGTAATGCAGAGAATCTATAAGTTGCAGAGAAGATATCAAAAGTTAATGTTATTATGTTAGCAAGTATTTCTCTAAAACAAAATTGGATTGGATTGGAATGGATGGATTACCGCAAAGTAACGCCTGATTCAATCAATTAAGTATTTATCTGTTAAAGGATCTTTCACACCGTTACTTGACGTCACTATATATTTTCAACACGTACACGTGATGACATAAACGTTCGACAGCGTCTTGAAGCCTCAGGTGTCGTCAATCCTTAACTCTGTTCAAGTTGAGAGAAAATTTGAACATTGTTTTGTTTAATTTTTTTAGGTGACTTTCTTGACGATCTGTTTTAAAGTACAGTTATGAAACGTTGTATTAAGTTCTGTCAAGTAGACTCATCTAATACGAAACACCAGTTCGATAAATAAATATTGGGGGACAATCTTACACAAATCGACCTAGTTACAAACTAAGCAATGTGAGTACTATGTGTACTAGGTCGATAGAGATAATCAATGTTCTAAAAGTAAACAAACCGTTGATTAAGTAATTTAAACGGACCGAGAACAATTGGTGTTCGGTGCAGCTCTCTCGTTGTCCAACATCTGGGGACAATGCACACAGCAAGATCCTTAATTGCGACCGAAATGAACATCAACAAAAGAAAACAACATAAGGTCTAACTCGCTCCGCAGTCGTTGGAACAAAAGTAAATATAAGAGACATAAAAACTGGTCAAAATGTCACCCGACGGTGTCGTTGAGATACGGTGCAAGAACGACTTTAGCAAAACTTCTGTAGTTGGATTTCACCTTTATTTTTTTCGAGAAAGTCGAGCATTGACTTCCAGTAGCATCGTGCTGCATCTCTGTCAACAAAAACAGAACATATTAATTAATACATCAGTCGTTATGTTAAAAGTAGAAACGTTTAATCCCGGAATGAGACCCACTTATCTTTGTTACTAGTTTCGCACTTCAAATATGAAAAGTATTTATCCACAATTCTTCTAAAGACGTCAAAGAATTCCAACAAGCATTGAACAGCATTAATTCATGACAAGCAATTAGCAAAAGCATACCGGACAACGTAACAAACAATAATTGCGAGTTGGGGCAATTTTCCGTTTAAAAATAGCGGGAATTCCCAGTAAGCACCTAATCCTATGGACAATGATTCTCGGGCCGGGACCTCCTAAGAGTTTTTTCTCATAACTCAAAATGAGATCATAACGTCGCGAATCTCGGGAGGCCTTAAAGAATAACAAAAGAAAAAAGCTCAAATTACGTAGGCCGAGTAATTTTCGGGGCGAGCTACGTTGAATGGTTCCTAGGGGACCCTCAGTCGGGGACCCTTCGCGATTATGTTGCGGTTTTATAAGCTTGTTATGTTTTATGACCGAAATATAATGTTTACGGATACGGGCTTTCAGTCTCGCCGGGTGAACGAGCGAACGGAATTTGCAAGTAGATGGTTAGTGGAACCTGATGGTAGCGCCGGCGCCGGGGTATGAGAATTGACCATAAAGATACTTTGCTCTTGATGAATATTACTCAACCTTGTTGTACCCCTGACTCAGGAGTTTTATATTAATACGCCTGCTACTAATATACAAATGGGGGCCATGCATAAAATGCGACTAAAGGGTAGTTTCTCATTTGACCCTTACCAGCAACCACAGGTGTATTCAACAATAAATTTATTTGTTGAGACTAAACTGTGTTTTAACTTTTGTGAGTTCTAATAAAACAAATCATTATATTAATGTACATTAATGACATCATAATAATTACTAATTATAGAAGTGTTAAGACATGTACCTAATTTAATTTGAATTTATTAACTTTACTTTACTCGAAGTTACTGTCACTCATCATGAATCTATTACTGACGTTTTCGATTCCTAATTAGGGTTAATGTGCTCTATGTATGAACATACTCAGAAAGAGAAATGGTTCTTGACTAATCGCATAAATTGCATTCCTTTCTGATTTAATTTCTGTGTAAATATCCTACTTTGTCGCTTACGGATATAAAATGATGTTGAAAGTAAACTTAGCTCATTATGGTTTGAGTAATCATAGCCATATAGCTGGGCTATAGTTACGAGTATGTCCTTTTACGAGATGTTTGATCAAAAATCAATTTTAGTTATATTAGCCATATAGCTAGGCTATTGTTACGAGTATGTCCTTTTACGAGATGTTTGATCAAAAATCAATTTTAGTTATATTAGCCATATAGCTAGGCTATAGTTACGAGTATGTACTTTTACGAGATGTTTGATCAAAAATCAAATTTAGTTATATTAGGCCTCTTTATATTGCCCTCGAGGTCACCAACTGGTACAGGATGGATTCCCTTGGACGCAAGTTTGAACATAAATAGTTGCAGAACAAGGTTCTTAATTTTCCCAAACAGCGTATGTCTCGTGACGTCACGTTACAACGGGCTTCAGTATGAAGCGTTTCGGCACGTTTTTGGGAAAGTCTAAAAATGTTACTTAAACATTGTAGTATCTCGGTGGGTTTTTATGATATGAAAATGGACTTTTCACTAATATTTCTATTATTGAGCGGTCTTTCTACAACATCACAAAAAAAGTTGTCAAAATAGTCAATTCCTGTTTTTTTTTTAATGATTAACGAGGTTTGCGGTTGATCATGGTCTCACCTTGTGGAAACTGGAGATAAGATCTATGAAGTTTTCAAACCGACACGTCAAATTTTAAGAAAGGCGAGGCGACTTTGATAACATACTTATTTACCACAAAGTTTCACGCGCACATAGTTGAAACTCGCCCCATCTCGGAATTGCCCTACTACAAGTATTAATGTAGCACTAAGTTAGCGGGGGTGTTTAGAATTTTACACTAGCCATTACACCATTACACAGGGTGCGACCCGGGTAGTTCCCGAGATTTATCTGGTCTTAAAATGTTGCAAGTTCACTTTGCTGCAGTCTAGCGACGGGCGAGTCGAGTTTTCTTATTCGAATAACTCGAATCTAGGTCTAAACAAGCCGTCTTGAATCAAGTTCGCTCGCAACTCGGATCAAGGCTTGTCTCATTACCGATTCGTCCCTTAGGAACAAGTATCACCGATTTGTGTTCGACTCGCCAACTCATCTAACTCGAGGTGCGCTAAAATGATCGAATTAAACCAAACTCTACTTGACTCGCTGACTCACCGCTCGCCGAGTCACAGTGTTGCCTTTCGAGTTATTCGAGTTGGAAAAAAATCGACGTGTCACATCGCTAGTACACCTCGGGGTCAATCAGGCGGAGAGCTTTTTAGAATTAAAACTGTACCGTTTGCAGGTACGTCCAGCTCTAGTAATTCTAGTAAGACTTTATTAACAGGAGTGCAGCTGGTTGTTGGTGTTTATATAGGGTGGTTGTAAGAGGCTTTGTATGGCTTCTTTGTTTCAGATATCATATTATGCGAAGTGCTGCTAGATTCAGACTTGTAAAATAAATATTTTTTTTGCATTTGTATGAATTGAGCTTTTTGAGTTTTTTATTATTCATACAGAGATAGATTATGAATGACAGATTTTCGACAAGCAAAGAATAGATTTTACTATTCATAGCATTTGCTGTGCAATAGCGCTGTGAAAATCATATAGGTATATTTAATTAGGTAAGTAAAATAGTCAAACTACAGTAAAGTTATAAAGCAAACAAATTAAATAATTTGACCCATGAAATAGTTCACGTATTTGTATAGGAACTTTCTAGAAGTTCATTAAGGTCAATAACGATAGGGTCAGTTTAGTTGTTGAGGAATTGAAGTGGAAAATTTAAATTAACATATTCCTAATATCATCTAGACACGCGGCAGCGTGTCAAGCCAAGTTCAAGCCAGCGCCGAGTGTAATATTACACGAACCACTTGGTGCCACTTTTGACCCTTCTATAACCCAAAACCTCTTTAGCGTAAACACATAAAACTACGTGTGTTTAATTATATCCATAAGGACATCTAGAAGCCCAAATTTCATGAAGCTAGCTCAAACGGTTATAAAGATATGAAGGTCAAAAAGTCGTAAATTTTAGCACTGACTGACTGACTGACTGACTCACTGACTGACTGACATATAGTACCTAAACCTAACCTACTTCCAGATGACCTAGAAGGATGAAATTTGGAATCCAGCTCGGTAATTGTGTGTAAGCGTAGGAAAAAATCTAAAAATAAAAAAGTAAAAAAATAGGAGGAAAAAGGAGAAAGAAAACCATGCAGCGGAAATGCAAGAAAAAACATTAAATCTCAATACCTGCCTAGTTTTCTTTACAAAAAGTAATGATATCCCACCGAAAACATAAATTTAAAAAAGGAGAGCCAAGTTCAATACAAAAATTATGCTTGGCTGTGCTGTGGGCTTCGCCGCAAAAAGAATGGAGATCTAAATGAGTGCCAAGTCCTATGCAAAATCCAAATATGTATTTATGTATCCAAATTTTAAATGTGTACCTATTCTTGTAGTTTGCAATTTATAATAACTTTTAATTAACTAGGGACTTTCTTCCGATATTGAATTCTTCATGTCCTATAAAAAAAAAGAAATTTATAGGAACAAAATAACATTATGAAAAAGTATTAAACTCTATTTCTTTGCTTTATTGGATACCTATAACAATTGCTTTTATTTAAATACGTGAATGTGAGATCTTAAAGTAGGTTAGATTTGACTTGGCCAGTTTTTATCAGAATTAAAAATATAGGTATATATATGTTCAATAACTTTATAAATCCAAGTCAAATCTGACCTACTTTAAGATTTCACATTTTTAAATAACAGCAATTGTTATAGGTATCCAATAAAGCAAAGAAATAGAGTTTAATACTTATTCATAATGTTATTTTGTTCCTATAAATACATATTTGGATTTTGCATAGGACTTGGCACTCATTTAGATCTCCATTCTTTTTGCGGCGAAGCCCACAGCCAATTTTGTATTGAACTTGGCTCTCCTTTTTTACATTTATGTTTTTGGTGGGATTATAGGTTACCAAGTATAACTATTAATAGTACATTACAGAACTAGGGTGGTAATACAAAGAAAGGCCAAGATCGCAGAAATTTGCGGCCCGAGCTGCAAGCGAGGGACGTAAATATGCGATGGAGGGCTTTCTTTATTACCTCCCGTGTTGTGTACATCATTTTATGTCTACATTTGGCCAAAAAGCCACTTTATGGCCAGGTGTGGCATAAACTCGTTTGCTTCAAACGAATACCGTGTCCATACTTTTCTCTTGCGTAAAATAAATAACGCCGCACTTTTCGCGTTGTTTGGTCGCGAAAAATGTGTGAAACGAATAGTTTTCCAAAAAACGTAGCCATAGAAAACTATGTTACGAACTACGCAGTTACGAAACGTTAGCTTGGCCACGCTGCATCGAAGCGGTGCGAACCGGCACAAACCGGTGTAAACCGGTATCGAGGGTACAAACCGAGCTAACTAAGTTTACCGGCTTTTATCCTTCGACGAAACGCTGTAGCATTTTTTGTACAAATATTTGGGAGTTTGATGTTGACGATAAAGTTGTACAGAAATATTTTATTTTTAACCCATTCGTAAAAATGTTAAGTTTTTTTTTATTAAGGTTTATTTTAATGTATACATATAATGTGCATTTGTCGCAAAAACGCATATTCTTTCGCAGATTAGACACTCTTCCATAAGTGAATTATTACAAAGAATAAAACATTTCCTGATCTCTTAATAATGCTGAAAAGGCAATATTCAACACATTTTTTTTGCTGAATTTTTCGTCGTTGGTTCTGAATTTAAAGTAGGCTTCAACGTTGAAGATTTTCCAAACTGACGATGCAAAGGAAAAGTTGTGCCCGTGTTGTTCTAGAAAGCAGAAAAGAAAAATCGGCTGTATTTTTTATCCCTTGTTTGAAAACGTATTTCAACATTTATGTTTTTTATTCAGCTTTTTAGGTAGCACTGATTTGTTAACTATGGATATTTTTGAACTTGAGAGTATCCGCCACAACGGCGCGAGTTTTGAGGAAATTACATTTGGCTACACGGAGTAATTTTTGAAGCTGCATTTCAAACTGACAAGTCTAATCAACTGATAAATCCTGCAATAAATAAAATTACATACAAAATAGGCGCATATTTGTCGTGGAGTTGCGGTAAATTAGCCCGCGTTAACCTATGGATTAGAATTAGATTATATTATTTTTCATTTTAAAATTACATTAAAAGTTACATATAAGAATTACATCAAAATTTGTGAAGATGTTTGAATGTCTAGATGTTTGGATGTTTGTTACTAAATAACGGGGTAATAATTCTATGGATTGAGATGAAATTTGGCATGCAAGTAGACCTAGTCCTGGATTGAAACAGAATACTTTATATCCCGGTAAAGAGTTCCCTTGCTACAATAACGGGTATAAGGCGGGCGAAGCCGCGGGCAAACGCTAGTATAAGAATAAACCCCGATATTGACACAATTTCTTTTAACACCGCGAAGGCTGTTATTGCTGCATTAAAGATGTTTACTTTGTCTTGTAGCTTGTCCTACAACAAGCTCATTATCCTGTAATACAGGCTGTCACATTGTCACCTGCATTGAGTGGTCCCGGGCGACCGTCGACACGAGCCGTGTCCGCTGTCAACAGACGCGGTACTGGCGATCCCAATCAATCCAATAAGTAGTTTGCGTAAGGAATGTTACATGAAGCTTGGGTCATGGATGAATTAAGGTATCAACCAGACGGTAGGACGGATGTTAAAAATTCACTGCCTAATGCCGGATTTCACTACTATGACATCCATTACTTACAATACAATACAAGTATACTTTATTGCACACCAGAAAAACACATTACAAGAGATTACTTATCTAGGGAGGTAAAACAAACAATGTCTCAGATCGCAGGTATTTGACGTCCGAGCCAAAGCAAGCAAGCGAACAAGGGCGATAAATATGCGATCTGAGTCCTTCTTTATTACCTCCCGTGGTAAGTACAAACTTTTACGTCTCCGCCAGGCCAGGAAGTGGGATTTTCCGCACGCGTGCGGTAATTGCCACTTTACGGCCAGGTGTGACGTAAAGAAAATAAATAGATAATGGTCGGGGGTTAATGGTTGTACTCTGGGATTGTACGTCGACGTCCATGGTACAAGAAAACCAGGTATGTTCTTCCCGAAATGTCACATGCTGATGACACGTTAATGTTGCCATTGATCAAGAACTTCTATAATTAAAAAAATGTACCACTCATAATCAATTATGAAATAAATTACCGGCCCGCAAAATCAATACAGTTTATTGATATAAGAGTTACACAAATAGGAAATGTAAAAAATATAGAAAGTAAAAATGTAATCAAAACCTAAAACTAAATAAACATAAAAAAAAACAATTATAAAAAGAATACCCCGTCCAGCAGGTCTGCCTGCGGCATAGTCCCCATTACGCTGGCGGCGTTACCTCTCTGTATCGCGAGAGCGATTTTTTGAGAGAGGTAAGCGCCAGCCCTGGGGTCCCCCGAGGCGTCGATCAGTCGTTTCGACAGGGCCCTCATAAAGGTTTTCATGTCAGCTGACCAGGGGCCCAGTGTCTCTACTGCAAGCGCCGCAAACTCATAGTCGTTAAGCAACGACGAGTATTTGCGGCGCTTGATTATATATTTTTAAGTTATTTGTTTATTCGGTAAAAAAAAAAACTATCTAATGTAATGTTACTAGCTCAACGTTCCTTTTCTCTAGAAGCAAATAAGCAGGGATCGAAGTTTTGGTGCCGATGACGTAAAAATTACGTCAAGATGCATACAGCATGATTCACTCCAGGTTTTATATTGTTTTATCGTTAACAGAATTTATTTAACATATAAGTTTACATATATATGTTATCGGAAATCTGTATAATTCAGGAATTCTATACAATACCTAGGTAATGCGAAGAATACCTGGGGCATCTTGGCAATCTATGAAATATGATGAATATTATTGTCCAATACATACTTTACCTAGGTAATGTATACAATTCCTTGGTATTGTGTAGAGTACCTGCTGATGATACAAAGTTTGCATTAGTATGAACGATTTGTCAATTATTTTCACAGTTTCAAGCAAACCATTAAACTATCACGGTGACTCCAACCAACATCGCAAGCAATAAGTTGGATACTCGCCAGCAATGAGACAGTGTCCTGCACATAGTTACCGATAGTTGGGAACACATTAACTGACCTCCACGTTAGCGTTCTGTCGCGTAAACTGAGTGTTACCAAGTAGTTCGCTTCTACTACAGAAATATAAACAAACAGCCAGTTTATTACTAACGATTGTCAATTATTTTCACAGTTTCGACCAAGCCATTAAGCTGTCCTCTCGGTGATGCCAACCAACGACGCAAGCAATAAGTTGGACACTCGCCGACAATGTGACACTGTCCTGCACATAGTTACCGATAGTTGGGAGCGCATTAACTGAACTCTATGTTAGCGTTGTGTCGCGTAAACTGAGTGGTGGTTAGATTCTACCACAGAAATATATTGGAGCAGCCAGTTTATTACGATAAGGATGTCTTCATAATTGATTTTTCTGTAGACTTTGTTCCATTTGATGACATATGTTTCGTAATAGTACTACCAGCAATGTTACCATACTTTGTCTTAAGGCCTCAGTTGCCAGGACGTCCAAAGACTTTTTCATAATATTTTTTCCTCTTTCTTGGTCTCATTCTGAACTAGATTAGGTAGTTTTACCTACGGTCTCATCTTGGTCTATTTATGATGGATCTCTATCCAGTAAACTGCGGAGTTATCTCTTCTTCTTCGTTAAGCTCTTGGTAGAGGGGTCGGGGTAGTTGTTGCTCGCCTTAGAATGTCTCATCACACACTCAGGCTTTGTTTGGTCAGTCCATCGCACGGGTGGAGTCATCACGTGGTCGAGAGCCTTTTATAATAATTCATGTGCTAGAAAATGGACGGTCTGTTTAACGTTTCTACGGCTTGTCAAGTGGAGGTTGCAATCTTGCAACGCGAGGAATGCAAGCTCGCTCCAAGTTCCCGACCGCTTTATGATACGTTCCTCGGATCGTAGCCACCGGGACAGTCCGGAGTAATCACCTACCGGTGACGTTTAATGTCAGGGAACAATGTTTCTTTTGTATTGCTGACAAATTATGTTATACTAGCAATGTTTGTGTTTAAGATGACGAAGGTGTTTATTTCTCAAATCTCCTGTATATTTGAGAACAAGTATGGAATCTACCACTAAAATTGCAAGTTTTATCGTTAAAATATTGTAAGAATTTAAATCGCCGACCGAATAATAGGTCGCATATAGGCTTTACGTGTAATACGAGTATGCCAGGTGTAGCTCTCAAATGCGTATTTTAAATACTTTATCCACACACATTATGAATTTATGATATTACTTATCATAAACCCTCTATAATGCCTTCACAAATCGCAAATTACAAGTTGCATGAAGATATACTGTTTTGTGAGAACAGATTTCTTACCTGTGAAAATGTTATCTGTTAAGATCTGTGAAAAAAAAAAACAAATCTCAGTCCAAATGACGTTTTATTCAAAAGGTAAATTGCAAGCAATCTCGCACGTTACCTGATATCGAACGATATGATATTTGAGGCCGACTCTAGTCTGTCTCTGAATAAAAAAAAATCAAAAAGTACATGATTAAGAAAAAAATATAAAAATGGTTTTGGAATTTACAAATTAAGCCCTTTTATTTGATACCCCAGTTTATACAATAGCCCAAATTTAAATTTTCGACCTCTGATTTCGACCCTCTTTAAAAAAAAAATTAAAAAGTTATAAAATTTTTATTATGTCCAATAGAGTCGGGTTAACGATTTTTAAAACTACTCCAAATTTCAAATCGATAGCAGCAGAGGTTCCTGAGATATATGACTGTGACAGACGGACAGACAGACAGACAGAGTCGCACCATAAGGGTTCCTTTGTACCATTTTGGTACGGAACCCTAAAAACGTATTAATTTACCGGTTTTGCCATTTTTAATTTGCGGTTTTTGAACACATCATAGAGAGCTATGTGTATATGTTACCGGAAATGTATGAAATCTAGGAATTATATACAAATCCTAGGAAATGTATACAATTCCGAAGCTATTTAGGAAATGTATAAAATATTGTTTTACATAGTATTAGGAAATGTATAAAAAGCTTTTCATCTTGGACAGTAAGTGGGGTATGTTGTGATCGCAAGATACCTGACACTCCTCCTCGCTTCGCTCGTCGTCGTACCTAACTGTGGCTCTGTCACAGTTTTTTTTATCTTGGACAGTAAGTGGGGGTATGTTGTGATCACTCTTCACTAATAATCGTACCTAAAAGTAATTATAATCATCAATATTATGGCTTGATAAACACATATCCGATTGCCATTTAGGAAATGTATAGATTTCCTAGGAAATTTGTGTAATATAATTTATTTCACACATTTCCGGGCGATTTTAGGAATTACATACATTTCCTAGGAATTGTGTACAATGACGGATTACATACATTTCCGTTGACATATACATAACGCAGTGTATGCAACTGTACATACAAGGCTTAAAAGGGTAGTTCTCTGCGACTAAAAAGTCGCACCAATCGCATCATTACCATCGCCACATTATAGATGAGCTCCGTATAAACTATGGAGTCGTTTTTGGTTATCTTGTAGAAGTCGCGTGCCTCTGCTATTTTTATCATAATGATCCTGATTGCTTTTATAAAACCGCCAATAATAGTGGCGATGGTAATGACAAAAAAATCGCGGTATAAAATCGCAGAGAACTACCCAAAACGCTCATCTAAAAGGCATCTCATTATATATCAGTTGCATGAACTACTACAGACTACTTGGTTTTGATCGTGAGGTTTTTATACAGAGTCATTACAGAGCAAACTTTAGAGAATACGAGTATCAAGTTAACCAAATAGCATGTATTATGACATCGTAAAACGTAAAATTTCGAGTTTGTTATTTTTAATGCACGTTGTGTGATGTTTCATTCCACGGTAAAGTCTGTAACGAAACTGGACCGTAATTTAAACGAAAGTAAATATAGTGTACACTTGCCCAGTGCATCGCGTCCACACGGCCCATAAACTGGCTGAATAACGCTGCTTTTGCCGTAAAACAATTGCAACAACAACTGAGTTCTGGCGGATTCTCTAAGGTAACATCAACAAGAATTTAGGTCCCTTTCTAGCGTATACCAGAACTTGTGCAAATAAAAGGGAAGAAAACTTCAACACGATGTTTATGACCGCAATTGAATATGATTGGATCGTCTGCTGAAAAAGTCGAAGTTTTGGATTTTCCCGATTGACGACGCTGTACCTAACGCGTAAGATAAAATTCTAAAAAGCCCTGCTAACATTTTTCCTATACACTTCTCAAGGGCATTTATAGGAAACGATATTCGTGTGCGTGTGCGTTTCAGTAAGCGATGGGAAACGTCATGCACATGACACGTGCATTACACCAAAATGTTCGCTAACCTACCTGTAACCTTGATGCTATATATACCTCATGAATAGGTTCTTGTTAAATCTAAAACACTTTATCCCCAACGGTTATAGAGTACTGTGAAATAATACGAGGCGATAACTTCAGTACTTTTATTGAACCTTACGTTCCTAGGTCTACAACAGAAGTGATCATTTGTCCTTCCGCTAGAGCGAGACAGACTCAATTCGATTAAATTTGAATATTTAATAGTTCCAAAGGCTGCCAGTCTGTCATACAAGGCGGTAAGGTTTGCATAGCATGGTACAAACCTTACACATCTCGCCGCCCCGGGGAGAAAATGGACGTTAAGCTAAACAATAGTACTCCCTGCCTAGCAGACATTGGTCCCTACCTATGCTAGGCAACCCCTTACAAATTACACCCCAGGTGGCCTCATGCTATGAGGTAACCGGGATCGGGACAGGCATGTTCACTAGCCTATGGCCCTTACGGAAACTTACTGCCTGTGTTCCGATCCTGGCTTCGCTGATTCAAAAACCTAGCAGAAAAAGAAACAGCGCCACCTAACCTACCCCCAGGTGGGCTGTAACTATACTATCAGGCCCCTAGAGCACAATTTTGATTAAGTGCGCTCTAAAAACCCGTACCATAACCATTACCTTACCATGACTCGACCTACTCGCCGATTATGTACAGCCGATACAAGGACCATAGACAATGTGACCCGAGTCGTTCATTCTATAAGAGCTTTGTCTATGACCCCGTATGACATGTCTTACTTCAAAATGTCATGTCATTTATTTTACCATGTCGTTTCGACACTTTCAATGACATATTGAGGTATTAATTAATTAATTAGGACAACCGACGAATTATATTTATTTTCCTACCTATCCTAGAAAAATGTAATTAATTTATTTAATCTCCTATCTAAAATACCAAAAATAAATTGAACAACATAAATAATCACAACATTAAAATAAAAATTAAATTTTTTCAAGTCGTCGAGCTCTGGACGACCGTTGGCGACATCTCCATGGTGGTCCATGGACATCCCGCCTTGTCTTCTTTCGAAGACATCATGGTGCTCGGGCGATGGAGTGCTCGCCCCTCGGGCGGAGTGGATGCTGGTGGTGCCAGCATTCGCCCAGCCAGGCTAACGCAAACTGCATCAGCGTGATGAAGTGCAGCAGCGTGTCTTCGAAGTGGGCCGTACATGGAAATAAAAACATTATTATACACCTGGCCCTTTGTGAGCGAGCGTTTACTCCGGGACTATAAGTAGCCAAGTAGTGATCTGCGAATGTTCCCGAGCTATAAGGACAAGAAAAGTGTTATTCGCACCATTATTATTAATGTGAGGTTTTTAAATGACACAGTTCAGAGGTTTTTAGTTTGATATATTAAAACAAATTGCGTTGAGCTAGATATTTATCAAAGACAGAGAATGACGGCTACAGGACTCTTTCACAGGATTCTTTCTACCGGTGCGTTCAGAAACTGATTACAATTATCAGAAATATTATATTAAACGTTTTACAGACTATTATTTAACATTCCCCCTTAATTGTAGATTAGTTCACAAATATTTTTAAACTTAACAGGCTCTAATGGCTTGGTTAGAATGTCAGCACAGTTATATGAAGTAGGCACATATTTTACACATAAATTACCTTTTACAACATTTTCATGAATGAATTTATAACGAACGTCTATGTGTTTAGAACGTCTGTTTAACACTCCATTCTCTATCAGTTTTATAGCACTTTGATTGTCTACTTTTAAATTCACACACACTTTTATTAGTAACATTTCTTCTATTAGGCTTTTCAGGTACAGCACTTCTTTGCTGCATTCTGCAGCAGCTATATATTCAGCTTCGCAGCTTGAGAGTGCGACTATAGGTTGTTTCCTAGCACACCATTGCAAGGGACCTCCGCAGTACATAATAATGTATCCCGTAGTGCTTCTTCTTGATTCCAGGTCTCCAGCGAAGTCGGAGTCGCTGTAAGCTTCTAGTTTGGTGAGGTCTGAGTTTGAGTCATAGCCAATGTCTATATTCTTGCTTCCTTGTATGTATCTTAGGGTTCTCTTTACGTTTTTCACATCAGAGTTGGTAGGTTTTTCCATATTACGACTTTCAAAATTAACAGAAAATGCCAGATCCGGTCGAGTCTTGCTACTTAGGTACATTAGGGAACCTATAGCTTCACGGTAGGGAAATCTCATATCTTCTGTATCTTGTTTGTCTTTTTCCTTCTGATCTTTTACTAATGGTGTAGGACATGGCTTTGAGTTTTCCATCTTGAATCTTTCCACTATGCTTTTGGCATATTCTTCTTGTCCAATTCTTATTTGTTTTTCTGTTCTCACTATCTCCATTCCTAGAAAGGATGTAGGATCTTCTGCAAAAGTCATCTCAAAATCCTCTTCTAGTTTCTTCAACAATGAGAGCATTTCTTCTCTTTTTTCTTGGTTTAATGTTTCTTTTCTTTCTTCTTCATTTCTTCTCTTTTCATCTTCATTTCTTTCTTCTTCTCTTCCGTCTTGGTTTAGAGTTTCTTTTCTTTCTTCTTGTCTTGGGTTTTCTTCTTGTCTTTCTTCTTCTCTTCTGCCTTGCAGGTTTATTACTTCCAGTTCTACCTCCGGTTGTTGTTTTATATTTTTAGGTTGGAAAGATCTTTGTATTAGATTTGAGAAAGTTACATCTCTTCGCTCGATGATACGTCGTTTTTCTTCATCCCAAAGACGGTATCCAGTAGGGGAGTATCCGACCATAAGGAATTTCTCAGATCTTTTGTCTAGTTTACTCAGGTTTCCAAGTATTTTACTGTGAGCTTGACTTCCGAAGTAGCTCAGATTCTTCATATCCGGTCTTCTACCAGTCCATAGCTCTGAGGGTGTAACCTCTTTACCATCTGTAGGTAGTCTGTTAATTATATATGTCGCGGTTCTTGTTGCTTCACCCCATAGATATTTAGGTACATTATTCTCATACAGCAATGCTCTTACTTTTTCCAGAATTGTACGGTTCAGTCTTTCACTTTTTCCATTAAGTTGAGGTGAATATGGGATTGTGTAATCCAGTATTATTCCCTTTTGTTTGCACCAATCTTTCATGTTATTAGAAGTGTATTCACCACCATTATCACATCTTATGGTTTTTACTTTTTCGCTGTGGGTTCTTTCTGCTTCTAGTATATATTCTTTCAGGTATACAAACGCTTCATTTTTATTTTTCAACAGGTATGTTTTTGCAAAATGGCTGTAGTCATCCATCACAGTGAGTATATATTTCTTTCCATCCCAGGTGTTGGGTGTTATAGGGCCACATATGTCTGTATGTAGAATTTCTAATTTTCTTTCAGCTTTTTTTCTCTGGGTATTAAACGGTAAACGGGTCTGTTTGGCTTCTAGACAGACTTCGCAGTCAGTGAGTTGATCGATGTCTTTTTTAGTTATATTAATACCATCTACTTTGTCTAGCATTTTCTTCATTGTTTCTTTGCCCGCATGGCCTAGTTTTATATGCCAGTTTAATGCTGTATCATTTTTAGTTGTCAATAAAGCTGTCTCTTCTTTTTTTGTTTGCAGTTTTATGGAGTACAGGCCATTTTTATTTTTCTCACCGGTTAACACTTCTTCATTGTTTTTAGAACTTATTACTTTGTTTTTAGTGAACAAAACTTGTCCATTTTTTTCAGTGATTTCATTTACAGAGATCAGGTTTTCTGGTAGTTCAGGAACATATAGTACTTCTGTTAGCTTTACATTCTCCGATTCAATAACGCCTTTTCCAGTGGATATTATCTTCTCATTTTTTTTAGCGATTTGAATGCTGGTTTCTTCTTTCTTGATCTCGGATAAGATATTTTTGTTTTTCGTCAGGTGTAAAGTACACCCTGAATCAACTATGAACTCTTCGGCGTCAAGGTTTCTTCTTTTTTCAAATGTTGTTAGAAATGCTACCTTCTCCTTAGTCTTATTTTTCTTATGGAAACAGTCTTTTTCTTCATGGTTTGTTTTTTTACAGATGCTGCATTTCTTTTTAAAAAAACAGTCTTTCTCTAAATGATTTGTTTTTTTACAGATTTTACATGCATTAGTTTTGTTTTTAAATGCTTTGAAAGCCACTTTTTCAGATGACGATGATTCAAGCTCGCTTCTGCTCAGTCTCTTTTCTTCGCTTAGTAATCTGGCTTGTAGATTTTCTAGAGTTTTTTCGGCAAAAGAAGTGCTTTCCCACGCAGTTATTAAGTTGTTATACTCGATAGGTAAACTAGATACAATTTTTGATATAATCATTTTTTCTTCAATTTTTTCACCGAGCCCTCGTAGTTTAAATGCCAGATTTTCTATATTGCCCAAGTATTCTGTCATTGAAGTGCCCTTTTTATAATGGCATTGAAAGAAATTCTGCATTAATTTGCACCTTTGTTGTTCATCAGATTTTTCGAATAAGAAACATAGTTTCTTGTACATATGGTAGGCACTTTCGCATGTCATAATTAAGGTTAAGTGTTTTTTATCAATTGTTTGCATAATAATGCGTTGAGCTTGCGCATCTTTCAGGCTTTGTTGGGACGAACCGGCGCTTTCGATGACGTTTGTCGATGCGCACACAATTTCGTACAAACCGTAACTTTTGAATAGGATTTCGACTTGAAATTTCCATATTGGGAATGATTCGGCGTCTTCCAGGCGTTGAATGTTGGCTAATTCCGCTGCCGTAATTGGTATTTCCATTGTTTTTCTTTATTTTTGCTTCCTTCAACACGCAGCGTCTCGTCACATTTGTCACGGAGAAAACGTATTGTTCTTTCACTTGTTTTAGTGTTTTTACTTGTTTTACTCGTGGAGAACCACGCTCTGCTACCATGTGAGGTTTTTAAATGACACAGTTCAGAGGTTTTTAGTTTGATATATTAAAACAAATTGCGTTGAGCTAGATATTTATCAAAGACAGAGAATGACGGCTACAGGACTCTTTCACAGGATTCTTTCTACCGGTGCGTTCAGAAACTGATTACAATTATCAGAAATATTATATTAAACGTTTTACAGACTATTATTTAACAATTAACACATTAAATACGCTATTAGTGTGGTGTTATTTATTTTCTATGCTATCTATTCTGGGGAAGGTAAATTATCATTAGCATATTAACACTAACTCTTATAAGGACATGTTGTCCATCAAGCTATCCTATTGTCGACAGTAAAGAACCGGTCCACCTTACGGTACGTAACTTAGACCCTCTGACTCCTAGCCTCCCATGCCCGCTATGCGGTAGGTCATAGTAGGACTAAGATCCTTTGCTATAAAAAAAACAAAGGCCTAATATTAATTATCAACAGACATCCATACCATTTACGCCATTTCCATTTTGCCTGCTATTACATTAACAGTAAACTACACTTGGTACTTTTATTGTTAACATTATTTCTTCCAGACAACCTTAGAGCTCTGAAAAGAATTATTAATTAAATACATCCTAACCTAACCCTATAACTGCCTTTCTGCTATATAAGATTATAAATATATGAGAATATTATAATATATGAGAATACTAAAACTATCTTTGCCTATATTTTTTTAATTTATTTACATGGATAACGTCTACTTTTGCTCGACCTTTTGGCGTTAAACGCTGTATTACATAGTTTACTTTGGATAATCGGTGGACAACTTTGTACGGACCAACAAATAATCTACAGAGCTTAAGACTCCGGCCTGTTAACCGTTTAGGCTTTAAGACCATGACCAAGTCATCCGGCTTAAATGTAACTTGCTTTGTTTTCTTGTCATAGTGCTTCTTTTGTGACCGCTGGGCTTTGGCGATATTCTTTGCCGCTTTTTTGGATATGTTCTCGATGTACTTCACTTTTTCATCCAGCGTAGTTTCTACATCTTCGTTTACGCCCAGTTTCACATCCAAGCTCAATAATGGATCTCTCCCAAAAACTATGTTGTATGGAGCGACTCCTGTTGATGACTGTACCGACGTATTATACGAGAAGACAATCTTCGGTAGTTCTATTGACCAATTCTTCTGATCTTCTTGGACGTACTTGGACAGTGCTGCTGTCAACGTCTTGAACAGCCTTTCTATCAAGCCGTTGGCCTGTGGGTGGTACGCCGTTGTATGGTGTAACTTGGCTCCATATTCTTGTACCGTCTGTTGCACCACCTTCGACGTGAAGACTGAACCTCGATCTGTAATGATAGACGCGACGCCACCTAAGCTACAAAACACGTTTTCTACGATAGGCTAATTACGTTCAAAGCCTTTTCCTCTTTTTTACGTCACCTAAGCCAAGTATGTAAGTATCATTTCCACTCACTACACACACATGTACAATTGTGGACACACCACGGGTGGTAATTAGTAAAGCCCCAGAACGTATTTTTATGGTCCTCGCCTGCGATCACTTGGCATTTGGGTCATTCCTTATTATACCATCATAGGTGTGTAATAAACTATTAAACATAGGTAGTAAGTATAAGTCTTTATAGAAACTACCTACACTCAATAAACCTCTATCTGATACCCACAAGAGCCGTCTCATTTGTTTAAACACTATACAATCAGGGCGCGGACCCATGTCCATGGCACGGCGCCGTTGCCGTAAAGCGGGCGCCGCGCCGTTTTACGGCGACGGCGCCATGCTGTGGACAATTGGACATGGGTCCGCGCCCTCATACACATACACTTACAATATGATGAACGAATTATACCATAGAATTTTCACATAACTAGTATTAAAAGCAAACAACGCGTGTGTATGCCGTTGCCGTAGGGCCGTAAATAGGCTGAATAGCGCTGCCTTTTACCGTGAAATATTTGCCACAATACCGAGCTTGCATCAATTCTGGGTATGGTCCACTTCTCATTCGAATAACGTCGAATGTGTGAGTAGGATAGATAAGTAACATGTGTCATTCTTCTGTTAAGGAGGGGAGCTGTGCAAGAGATTCCAACTAGAATTAATAATGCGTGAGTTTTGTGGATGTTTCGGAGACTCAAATGTTTGGAAACTATGATTGTGCCTAATGAAGCTCTACAATTTTGGAACACCTACCATTTCATTGTTTTTCAGTAGCTTTTATTACTATAAGATAAACTGAAGCTTAATTGATTCCATTTGAAAGCAATAATAAAATTATCTATCTGAAAACAAAATGCAAGAAAATAATAGCTATATGAACGTTTGAAGATAAATCTATCTCGAAAACATTTGCTGTATATAATAATAATAATAAAAATTATTTATTAAGACAACAAAGGTCCACGTTGTTAGTAGGTACTAACAACGTGGTATATAAAATTAGAGATTTTCTAGAAATATTTGCTGGAAAAATAATGACTGGTGAAGTACTTTTTTTTAAACTTTCCCGTTAGATGTTCGGGGATAAATGCGAACAGAGATAGCGAATAGGAGCGATACGATAGCAATATGCATATTCTATGTATACGTGAGAGTATGGAATATTTTACCGTACCTACATCGTTTTACTATACAGTGTGGAAGTCTAATACGAGCAAACAATTAAACCAGATATAGCGTTTAGTAGTGTTATTATTAATAAATATGATTTTTTAAATTATACTTAATACTGACCTCGTAATTAATTTTTGAAAATTTACCGAGCAGCAATGTACCGCATACAGCTTTTTTAAAGCAACTGTCAACTAGCGTGTCTGTCAACTTAAATGTGTTGCGTTACATTGCGGGCCGAATTATTTTGTATGGTAAATATTTTCATTGTAGTTTTAAGCAAAAGTTATCTAAATATACTTCTTAGGTCCTATGCTTACCACCGTTTCAATATTCGCCCGTATTAGACTTACACACTGTATATATACAACCCACGAGTAACCATTTCAGTGCCGGTGACGAGTAAGATTAGCTTAAGATTACCCTTGTCCGTATTGGTAAAAAAATTGGTATGATGAATAAATGAGTATGAATTCTGCCGTCCTATATGTATATTATCTAAAACCCAGCTAACCTGTAAACAACTCCATAGAGGTTAGCCGGGTTTTAGTAGGACGGCGGCATCAGTAAAGCGACAATATAATATTGTTTTTGTAATGATAAAATTAATTCAATTCGATTAGTTACACATAATAAAAACTGAAAAGAATAAAATTAAACATTTCATATAATTTGCACCAACGACGCATTTGTATCCAAATTTCCGAGATTTTTGGGGGCAGATAATTTTGGAAAGGTTTTCATGTTTAGGTCATGTCGTTTAATTCTAGACGTCGAGTATGACTTGGATATTTTTAATTTATCCGCCACGGCTTTGACAAATATCGAAGGAGTCTGTTCTAACACCCTTTTTATACAGGTGAAACATGGGTCGTAAACAGAAATTTTCGTTTGTATTGCAGTATTTTAAGGCAAATTCATTGCATTAAATCTTAAAGCAAACAACAAAACATTTTGATATTAAATTAAAATAGAAAAAATACCAAGCTTATGGTCACCCTATCCGGGACTTGACTGTGGCTTTATGTAGGTACTTACAATTACTGTTATGTAGATTTATTTTATCTTATCATTCGAGTACTTAGACTATCAAACAACATCATCTGTGTATTCCAAGAACCTACATTATGCACTTAATGTAAACACACTTGGTATTGGTTGTTATCGTATTTTATTTTGAAAAAAATACATAATCGCTAATTTCAATCACACAACTGTTTTTTAATAACGAATTAACAAACAATGTGCACATATTTCTGCCCCTGATATCGTCTACATGTTTAAGCTAAAGTTAGAAAGTAAAAAAGAACATATTTCTGTTCACGACCCATGTTTCACGCTGTATATCTAAGTAGCAGTCGAAGCTGTCGAAGCTACACGTGGTCTTCCCGGTATGTTTTAGAAGTTTTGCTGGTCTGTTTCTTCAAAACGTTTTATTTTTCGATGAGCTTGTTCTTCTAAAAAGTGGAATTCATAATTAGGCGAGCCAACTTGACAGTTCATTACACACAAATGCTACCACAGTTTCGCTAGTGCTGTAAATATCGACATTTATAAAAAATCCAGTTCATGGCAGAAGTTTAGTTTAGAAGCATTATTGAGTTTTAAATCAAACCAATAGTTTTATTAATACGTAATAATAATAATAAAAAAACAGTGTGCAGCACCGAGCAGACCAATGGCGGAAAGACGAATGGCTAATGATTCGACGAACTGTCTAAAAAAAACAAAATGGCGGACAGCGTTCTAAGTGATGTCTAAAAGCATTAAAAAAATCCACCGGAGTCCTTTAATTAGAATTTCGTATTATTGATTAATATTAATAAAATTATTAGTTTGATTTAAAACCCAATAATAGGGCTAAGCTACTGACATTAATCGGATTTTTTAAACGTTGATTGTTGACAGATTGGTAGTAGGTATAGTTGATGGCACAAGGTTATATCGACAAACTCATGACTATTTTTTTTCCTATGCCTGGTAACATTGTCATCTGTCAATCTAGTTCGACTAATTATGAATTCTACTTCAGTACTCTCTTGAGTAAAACGATGTATGATATGTAGATACCAACAATCTATTTTCCCGTGAAACTCATAATACTGAATTACTCTTTAAGCAAATAGTTCGTGTTCAACCCGTCTCATTATTGAAAATGATGATGCCATTGCCAATACGCAAATGCCAAATACTGCTTTTCGCGGTCACCATAATAGTTTTTTTTCCTTTCTTATTTTTAATTGTTTTCGGCCAGTACTGAATTAAATAGTTTTCTACTTCTGGGATACCCTTACGTTTCTAAAAGTTATTATATTATTAAATACTAGCATTTTCCCGCGGCTTCGCCCGCGTTGTTCCTGTTATTGTCCCAAAGGTCCCTTTTTACCGGGATATAAAGTATCCTATGTTTCAATCCAGGACTTGGTCTATTTACATGCCAAATTTCAGCTTGATCCATTGGATCCAGTTGTTACCCCGTTATTAGGTAACAAACATCCAAACATCTTCACAAACTTTCACATTTATAATATTAGTAGGATGTTAATGCGACAGATAATTTTGGTTTGAAATCGAGAATCTTGATTCGAGATAATACCAACTTGATAATGTATGTTTTTAGTGAAATAAATATGATGAAATGTCATGGTACAGATTAGAGGTGTCCCCCGCATAAATTTCCGGGTTCAAAACCCGTTAAAGGCAAATATTTGAGCAATGAGAACGAGTATTTATTCAATACTAGCATTTTCCCGCGGCTTCGCCCGCGTTGTTCCCGTTATTGTCCCAAAGGAACTCTTTACCGGGATATAATGTATCCTATGTTTCAATCCGGGACTTGGTCTACTTGCATGCCAAATTTAAGCTTATCCATCCAGTTGTTACCCCGTTATAAGGTAACAAATATCCAAACATCCAAATATCCAAACATCCAAACATCTTCACAAACTTTCGCATTTATAATATTAAGTGGGAGGGATTTTCTAATCTAAGTATTAAAATAAATAAAATAAATATTAGGGGACAATCTTACACAAATCGAACTATAGTATTCATCTAGATAAGTTTCTGTATCGCTGTCATACTAACTCATAAGGTAGTATTGGCATTGCTTAATTTCCGACAAGGCTGATTTTTGTAGGTTATTAAAAGGTATGAAAAAACAACAAATAAACAGATACCACGTTTTCATAATTGTCACGAGGTTTTAAATTGCTATGGGACTTCAATTATGCGCGGAATTATTTTAACTCACCGAATAACCAGTAGGCTTATGATTCTGCGCTTTGTCGCGCGATAAATACTCGTAAATGATAAAGCATCCCTCACTGTAACACACTATTTGTCGGAACGTGACGGTTGCTTTATCATTTATTTATCCTGCGACAAAACGTAATATCATACGCCTACAGAACTATTTTTGTACTCTCAAAGTTAATTTAAAATATACACTGTTCACTGCAAATTGAATTTTTGCACTAGTAGAACATTCGTCCTAAGTGGGATGAAATGGTGACTGCACACTGCATCTTTCGGCCTCACAGGTTCATCTATAAATGGGTTTCCATTTAAGATCATATATTTTTTTAATATACTTCATACTAAATACGCAGTGTGCACAAGAATTCCATGCACTGATCTCGCCGTCTCCTTTCTATTATCGGACATGTAAACGCCCTGCAGGTTATCATCCACACGTTGTAACTATAGGTAATAAAATAACCTGTCGTACAAATTGGTACGCTTCTATATTTGTTATGCGAACAGCTAAGAGTATCAGGTCCTCCAGAGTGCATAGGCATCGTCCGGATGCACTGGTTTCATCGTTGGCTCCTAATCCATTCAATTATATACTGTGGTTTTCTTTTCAAACCATAACTCAACAATATCATGCATTGCTGTTTCGCGGTAGAAACAATTATTAGAGGATGGTGCCTACCAAGGCGGGTACACCGATGCCTGCTGTACTTGCCTCTTTCCGGCCACCTACCTACTGAACAAATCACTACATAGTATAAAACAAAGTCGCTTTCTCTGTCCCTATGTCCCTATGTCCCTATGTATGCTTATATCTTTAAAACTACGCAACGGATTTTGATGCGGTTTTTTTTTAATAGATAGAGTGATTGAAGAGGAAGGTTTATATGTATAATACATGCATAATATAATAGAGAAACACCGTGCGAAGCCGGGGCGGGTCGCTAGTTATTCTATAAATCTGAGTTTTAGTATTAAAGAATAAGATACACTAATCTTTGTAATCATTTGATTCTAGAATGATTGTAGTTCTGTTCTATATAGAGTATCTTCCACAAGAGTACGAGTGCGAAGCTATAGGAGCGTTTACAATTCCTGCGTAACGGAGGTTTGCTTCAGCTATTAAATGTGATTGAAGGAGCAATATAAATTGAAGCAATGAGTAACTGCATAGTACATTGAGATGTCAGTTATAATTTCACAATAATAATTGGGCATTGAAAGCAGCCCTTCCCCCTAATAAATTATAAGAGCTATGAGCATATTGAGAATCTGAGAAAATAAAGTTAACAAGCCCCGCATACCAGAAAGTGCTTTCACAAAAAGGCATTTCAGCGCGAGCCTAATGCACGCTTGACAGATTGTTGCAATTTGTTATTATGTAAGTATATTATTAAGTATATTAGTTATGATTTAAAAAAAATATACCTAGATAACATTATGCTTTAAATACCTGTAGTCGGTATCAAATCAATTTAAATGTGCTAGGTATATATATTTTTTTATATTAAATTCGGGTGGCAGTGTAACGCTAGGCCCTCTCTACAGCATGTCGTCCGACGAAGCGACATCCGAAATAGGTCAAGAGGTCGCATTCAGTTGCACCGGAGTAATTCGTTACCGCGCGACATTCACTGACTACCTAAAATATTCGTGGGCATTAAAATTTCAACCCTAGCATCATTCCAGACTACAGATGTAGAGACACACACACACCGGCGTTGCCACAGTATATAGTCCTACTATTATAGAACGAAAAACCGCCTACAAAGCTTATTTGAAAATAGTTACGTTGAGAAAAATCTGTGATTTTCATTGCTTTTTAATTTCACCGGGTTGCCACCCGTCATTTATTGAGTCGAATGTAAGTATTTTTTTGTCCTAATATTTGGTCGAATAATTATTTCTGCTGAAACTGAATACATTTCATTTTTTACGATAAACCATTTGGATATTTAGGTTAGGTTTGTGTTGTAAGTTTACATTCTTGAAAAGTTTTGCGGTTGCAGCTTGAGAAACTTTTGATAAAACATTACATAAGGAAAATCGGTATGTACGTATATACCAAATGATATATGTATTTAGAAATTTATTTAGTGCGAATTTTGATTCTGTTATCTATTAGCGAGGCTATGTCCGGCTTTTATTTTAAGGTCCTTGGCAATGCTTAAAAATAGATCAAGTGTGCGAAATAAAACATATTCTCACTACTTGCTGCCTTAACTGGGTGCAACTGCCGCAAATGTATGAAGATTTATGTCCCCTCTTATTCACGCAACCACCCCTCTCGTAAGGGACATTATTTCGTCAACGTTATTTTCGCAATTTCCATATTATATCTTTATGTCACTCGTAGGCGCAAGTCCCCAAATTTCGTTTACATTGAAATCATCTAATTACTTTTCGTTCAGACGGAGGTACAATGTTTCACTGTTGTTCCTTACGTTACAGATGTTGGGTGCATGCTGTATACACATGGCGAGAGGTAATGTACTCAAAGCAGACTGTTTCAAACTAGTAACCGGAATGAATAACTCGAGCACAGGCAAGCAAACTGGAGCAAACGCATTCACCATCTTGTAATGCAGGAATCAATGATATTGTCAGAGTAGTTGAAGCATGCTGATGCTGTGATTTTTTTAGGGTTCCACCCATGTCTTGTTTTTTAAATTGTCTGTGGTCTTCCATCCTTGAAAATTGACATACGTGTGTAGATGGGTGGAGCTCTCAATTTTGTTTTACCTGGAAGTACTACCGCCGGTGATTTTTAAAAACGAAGTTTTAGAAACGAAGCAAGATAGGATAGCTAATCAAAAATTAGCTATGGTAAACAAGTTGAAAACAAAGATCAATATTAAAGCTAAAACCTGTAATCTTGACGGGCCGTAGGTACTTACATACATACTCGTTGTTATTTAGTGTAGCTATTTAGTGTCGTTCACATAAAGAAACATTTTAATTTTAGTTTTATTATACGGGACCCTTCAATGTGCAACACCCGCGAACTTGACTGGACCTTTTTCATAAAACCGGCTTTAAAACATCTCCGTGGCACAGTTGGAGTTGGCAAATGCATTTCCTCCGCGTAAGAGGTCAATAAGCTGTAGGGGAGCCAGTTGGGCCCCTTGCGACTGTCAACCCCCACACGGGGTTAAGAGGTGATTGCCTCTTTCGATAGGAAAAGTAATAAACTGCATTCTATACCATTCGATTTATAGTCAAATGAAAAAGTTCGACAGTTAGTGATGGCTTTAAAGCATTCCAGGTTGAATGATGTGAGCTAATCATGTCATTCGTTGGTTTACAGTAAAAGGCGATAAAGAATGCACATCGATCTTTGGAAAGAGGCAATCGGCTAATTTCGACTTCGTATAGCGATATCTGTGTCGCACACACCATGACGTTTGTTTTGTCAGTCGTGGTTCAAATGCGAGAGAGTGCAGTCGCATATCCAAGTCAATATATATATATATAGTTGCTAAAACTTTTACAAAATTAAATTTGTACTATGACATCTATAGGAATTTATCGATCTCAAACCCACATTTAAATATGCTAGTAGTATAACATCAGTTGCTAATGCTCAGTCAACCCCTTTTAGGAATATATATATATATATATATGTACATACATAAAATAATATACATACATATGTATATTATTTTCCCCCAACAAGCAATAATTACATCGTGTTTTACAGCTCTATATATTCCACGTGAAATCAAAACAAAACAACAATAAAGTACTTAGTTCTAAATTCAAATTCTGATGAACGATTAATCTAATAATTGATGTACATGAAAATTAGCATTCGTTTGTATTCGGAAATGCGATGATTGCCGATGTGCATTCTTTATGGCCGTTTACTGTACATTACTTCGATAATAAAGTGTAGGTAATAATTTTAGAGTGTTTCTTATTCCAACATAATTTAAAAATCCATGAATTGATTTAGAAGTGTATGGTATTAGAGCCTACATAACAACCCGCGTGAAATAGGGTCCCAGTCTTTTTAACAATGATTTTTTAACCTAAACAGCGACAACTACAACATTTCTGTTCAATTCTGATAAACATTTAAGTTTCTAGAGGTGAACTTTAATCTTTACGTCACACCTAGCCATAAAGTGGCAATTACCCACTTCCTGGCCTGGGAGTGACGTTAAATTTTGTATTTACCACGGGCGGTAATAAAGAAAGCCTCAGAGCGCATTTTTATTGCTCCTGCCTTCGGCTCGGGCGTCAAATACCAGCGATCTGAGACATCCTTTGTTTTATCGCCCTAGGTGGTAAGTACATAATGTATTATTTCTTTTATAGCGTTGTTTTTTTTTTTATTTTTACCATATTAAATTTCATAACCTGTAGTTATTTGTGACTTTTACCGGGAATAGTAATTTTATTCAATACAGGTAGTAAGGTAGTAGTTTCATTTATTAACAATTAACTTTCGTTTCGATAAGTAATATACAATTATACCTACATATTTGCAGTCATATTATACAAAATGAATAATCAACAAACTAGTTTCTCAGGTTTATTACACGTAGTTACTAGCGCATATGAACTATAAAGTGCGGAACATGTATAGTGAATGTGCATCAAATTTAGCCGTCAACCTGAGTTATAGTCGAGCATGAAACGCGGCGAGTGATGAACTGGCTTCGTGTTGTGGGCTACTTCAGCAACGCCCTATTCTGCTGTGCAGAACCTAAAGTACAGTAAGTTAATAGGATTTTCTTCATACTTAGGTACTGTACTTTAGGTTCTGCACGGCAGTATTATAGTGCACTATGCCGACTTAGTCCTCGGGAATTGCCGACTGGATCCACTAGGAGTTGAATTTCGAAATATCCTTAATTAGTGTCCCGTAAAGAACGTGTGTTTTGAATTTCATTCCGCTATCTGCAGTATGGTGGTCCAAAAATGCCTTTTTTTGTTTTACTTTCTCCGCAAGGTTCTCTTTATTCCATTTGACTTTAAACGCCCCTTTGCAAAATTTTAGCGAAATGTAGCAATATTTGGAGGTCGCTCAGATTCGCAAATAATTGCATGGAATTAATTTGGGTAGTCGCCGAATAACTCCTTACAAGGGTCAAAATTCAAAATGATTGCAAGGACAACATTCTTCAGAATTATTCGCTGAGCGACCATTAAATATTGTCGGATTTCGCTCAAATTTTGCAGAAGGGCGTTGTCTTATCAAATGGAGGACACCTTGTGGAAAAAGATTTTTTTTAAACACCCTAATCTGCAGTGGTTTAAGCGGTAACTAATTCGCATGACTAAAGATAGATTGACATTATGGGCAAATGGTCGCCGACCGCCGGGATAGAGATGGCACGCAAAAAAGAAGAACACAGGCTGTACAAGTTTAGCCTATTCTGCTATTTTCATCGGCTGCGGTAAGGTAATTTTGCTCATTTATGGGAGCAAAACAGCCTTTTTTACGATCTCTAAGCTATTTCTGTGCAAAAACGTTGTTTGTCGTTGCTGTGTGGGTGATGGAAATGGCAAAAAACATACTTTCAATTGAATGACACCCGCAACAATTAACAATTTGTGAAAATTTTGAAAACTCGTTAAGTAAATAGAAAAATAAACTTTAAAGTTACAAATATCCGTCATACGCTTTGTTAAAATAAATACTTGAAATACTTACACAGAGATACGTTGTTAAATTAATCTACAAAAACTTTTATTCAGCCCTGTTACTTGGTTCGCACTAACAAACCACAGCCTTAATGTATGCAATTTGCCCACTCTAATTTCCTCAAAATGTAGTTCTGCTAGTTTGCTCGTATATGCACATCGACGGCCAGCATAAACGCATTGTCATTTGAGCTGCAAACTATGCTTCCCTACATACATACTAGTTAATATCAACGGGTGACCGTCAAATTATCACATCTTTTTTTTACACAATCTACAAATGTGAACTTTAATTTCAATAGCATAAGGTTTATATTACAACCATAGAAATATTCAGATAGGAGATCTATAAAGATACAGTTAATGTTGCGACTGCAATCTGGCCAGTTTATATGGACCTTAAGTGAAGGAAGGAGAGGCTAGAATCGATCGGCAATAATGGATAAGGAAATATGATCAAATAGTAATAGGACTTAGTTCTGAAATTGTAGTTTGTCAAGTAATCTTACACCTGCCTGCACATATTTTACACCTGTATCATTTAGCTCTCTATATTATTGTTGTAAGTTTCGCAAGCTTTGTGATTTATGTTGATACATCATGACATCAAAGTTAACCTAATCCATAAAAAAAATAGTACTAGATTTGTCGTAAAAAAAGTGTATTGACATAAAGCCTGTCAAAAGCCATATGAGGTTTGTTAAGAGGTATTGTCATATAAGTCTCCATCTCTAAAAAAATGCCCAAGAGTTGGCAACTAACAGTATCAACTCTAGGTTTCATTTAGCGCCAAAATTGTACAAGAGTAAGTGTTATCATAAATAGCCACGAAAACCACTCACGAAGAATGGGAAGATCAGCCATGTTCAAAAAAGACGCGCAACATGTGAACCTTTTACCCGATATTTAAGTGGGAATAGTTCCCGAAAGAGCACCCGTGTCCAGGCCAGTTAATTGTAGAACACTGGCGATAAATCTCAGTCGCCTCAGCGTCGGCCGTGAAATATTAACCGCTTGCCGGTTTTGACGCCGCACTCGACACTAGATAAATAATAAAACCTTACTAGAAGCACTCTCACGCTTGACTTAAGAGTTACGAGGAAATTTATTTCTCTTTACTACGGTTTCAGCTCGAGCTTTCTCGAACTCGAGAAAACTCGAGAAATTTGTCGACATTCGAGACGAGAAAAAATGAGCGGAACTCGAGAATTCTTGAGTCTCAAGTCAGTATAATGTTTATTTACTATTCCGCGTAATTTTCTTTGATAAATGTTTTTTTGGTTTATTTTAGTGTTCAGTTATTGTAGTGGCTGGCTTTTACTGTTACTTATCCTAAAAAGCACGGTGTTCATGGCTTTTGGGGAGTTATTGATTGATGCTTTTGCTAAGTTAGGTACCAGTAAAGATTTTAATTTCTGTTTCTTTCCGTAACTAAATAAAAGGTACTAAATACAACATTATAACGATTATAGTGCAATAAAAATAACACAAAACGAAAAATTGATACCAGATCGCTACAAGCAAATATCATGATACCTATCTTATTACCGATACCTAAGCTTAAAATATGTATAAGCAACTTTGTATCAAAATGACTGTTTTTTTTCTAATAATAACATATTCGCAATGCAATAGAACTTAAAATTATTTTTTTAGGATGAGAAAATTCAAATGTTGGGAATTATAGTACGAATTCAATACGGAATTTAATCAAATTATGCAGTTACGTCGTAACGAACCGGTAACGAGAAATAATGCTTTATTGTATTATTTGAACAAATATAGCTCTATTTATAAAAAGACTCGAGACCCGAGAAAACTCGAGAAATTGGATACGAGAATTCTCGAAACTTGAGAAAAAATAGGGTCGAGAAATCAGAAACCCTACTCTTTACGTTTTGGTGTCATTGTTTTTCGGTACTTGTCCCGTGGAGTTGGAATTAAATTTTGTTTTGGTTGTATCCATTGTTCGAAATGCGTAATAATTACTCGTAGATTACTCGTATCTATTGTAATTATAGGATAGGTGTATGGGTACATGATCATCTATGGGGTACGCCATTATCTGTAACGTTTTGTCTTACCTACAGGTTGCATGAGTTATATGTTTGGCTTATTTCATTTTAGATTTTCGCAAAATAAACTGTAATTTAAATAATGTAAAAATCTTAATTTTATAGGATATTCCATTACCTACCATTACTTGTTTTGTATTGGCACGGCAATGGTCGCTATTTTAAAAAGTTATGAGAAGGTATTAGACAAAATGTATCAGAGTACATAATTGAAAAAAATAAATGTTTTTAAGTAATCGAATTTTTAATGCCTTTTGTTTATAGAGGAAGCGGGTGACAAGATTCAGTTTAAGGCAACTCTAACTAAATCAACGATTAGTCGTTTCTAGAAGCTTGTACACTCTGTAATCTCAAATTATGACTTGCTATGCAAACAGGCCGTGACGCGGGCGGTTTAGCATCAATCAAGGCATTAGGCTAATCTCATTTGTCTGCCGTGCTAAGGCTACATTATTGTCCGAAACCTCCCCCATTGTAACAGCAATATAGCAACAACAACAATGTGTGTCCGAAATACGAGCTCATTCTAGTAAGTAAATGTAGTCAGTAAGCTAGCTCAGGGCTGAATGATCTGTAGGCTTATGATGCTACGTTTTGTCGCCCGATAAATAAATGATAAAGCATCCGTGTCTATCACAAACTATTTGTCGGAACGTGACGAATGCTTTATCATTTATTTATCGCGCGACAAAGCGTAGCATCATACGTCTCCTGATTAATGAAGATTTTTAACAGTGACTTTTATACAATGTCTAAGTTATGTAGCAATGACGTTTTGCCCATTATTTCTTTACAAATAAATCGAACTCGCGCACCGAGGGTTCCGTACAGACTTGGACGTAGATTGAGGGACAATCTTAACTTTGCTGTTGGAAATTGGTCTCCCCGTACTTCGACATAGGACGCGGTTGGTTAGCAACTGCAAATAAGTTGATGTTACAATTTTTGTTAATTTCTAAACAACGATGCAAAAAATTGTAAATAATGTGTTTTTTAGGGTTCCGTACCTCAAAAGAAAAAACGGAACCCTTATAAGATCACTTTGTTGTCCGTCTGTCTGCCTGTCTATCCGTCTGTCAAGACCCTTTATCTCGGGAACGCGTGGAGGTATCGAGTTGAAAATAAAATCATATACCTACTCAGGTCTACGATGACGATCCGTTGAAGCTGTGAAAAAATCAAACTTTTAAGTTAACGTAAAAAAAAGATACTAGATAGAGAAAAAAGTTTATGCCGCAAAAAACGTATTATTTCGACACTCTCAAGGCAATTACAATTTATAGGATACTTTCCGTTGACTTAAAACTATGAAATTTGGCAAGTAAAGTATTATACTACAAGTATAGGGAAAAACCTGAAAACTACATATAAACATATATACATTTGTAATTAAATCATAAAAAATATAGTCTTTATTCAAAGTAGGTATTTGTACGGAACCCTCGGTGGGCGAGTCCGACTCGTATATGTCCGGTTTTTTTAGCTTATATTTATGGAAGATATAGCGTCATACCTTCAGTTATATAGAAAAAACATTATATATTTCCTGTAATATTCAGGATGATATTAATAATTGGTAATGATTACACATTTTTCAGTTCAGGAACGTATATGATAATAAGGAAGAATGGTATTTTTTGAACGTTTTTCGTCTTGAATCAAAAAGTAGTTACCTACACGATTTAAGAAAAGATAACAGTTGTAATTCCTGAGATATCTGACTGTGACAGACGGACAGACCAAGGGCTCCTTTATACCATTTTGGTAACAGAACCCTAAAAACATACCGTCGAAACTACGGGCTTATATTTCTTATATCTTTCTTTACGATCATTTATCTACCGTACGTACGTTACCTACTTTTATTTTGAAAAGATGTAATACTGTGTCATCATTAATTTAAGAGTTACACTCTTGTCGGTGGAGTTGTTTCCAATTTTGTCTGACGTACGCCAGCTTCTTGACATTTTGATAAGACACAACATTAACTTTTTCCTTCACTTGGTGTTCAATACTGTGTACTCGGTAAAATTACTTAAATAAAGTGTGGCCAGTATTTCACGGCAAAGAAGTAATTTGGCTGCAAGCACGAACCAAGGAACCAATTTCGGTTTAGGCATAGTCGCAAGTAAACCTAAAGCGAGATTGAAGTTTAAATTTTCAAACATCCACCGAGCAAAGTGTTTTTTTATGACTCACTGAATGAAGAAACGTGAAAGACTGGAGTAAAGTTTTGTTTGAAATGTTTGTGACGGGTATTATACCGAATTACTGGCATTCTTCAGTATCAATGTTACCGCAAATTGTTAGTTCTACAATTGCCGGTAATGCAAGCCTTACACCCTAACCACATTTAATATGGCGGTACGAAGTATGTGGTTTTAAAAGTGTTGAATTTAAATTTCGCGCCCTTAAGTTAATGTCACATCTCTACTTGACGTTTTTTTATTATCTGTAGCCACATATATATATATACTCTGTATAAAATCCAAATGCGATCGTGTGCTTTAATAAACTCATTTACTATAAATAACAGTTTATTTCCACTTAATCTAATAGGTAAAGGGCCCAGTATAGCCCAGAGACGTTCAGTGAGTGTTTTCCATAAAGTGAACATAAAAATAAGACAATCAGTAGTGAACATAACCTCAAACAAAACGTGACTAAAAACTTTTTCAATTCAAGACTATTTTCGTGTTTATCAGTGGTTTCAACGAATAAAATGGCATCGAACAATTCATTGGCATTAATTGAGAAATTGACTGGCCGTGAAAACTATTCGACTTGGCAATTCGCAGTGAAAACATACCTACAGCATGAAGAACTATGGGATTGCGTCGACGTTAACCCGGCGTCAGCTTTAGACTCGAAACGTGATACAAAAGCGAAAACAAAGATAATTCTTCTGGTGGACCCGATTAATTACGTTCATATTCAAGAGGAAAGCACGGCCAAAGGTGTTTGGGATAAATTGGCCGCGGCGTTCGACGACTCCGGGCTTACACGCCGAGTTGGTCTGCTGCGTGACTTATGTAACACATCGCTCAGTGGATGTCAAAATATAGAGGAATATGTGAGCAAAATTATGACAACAGCTCACAAGCTCCGCAACATTGGCTTCAAAGTGGACGACGAGTGGCTCGGGACGTTGCTACTCTCTGGTCTGCCTGAATCATACCAACCAATGATTATAGCTATCGAAAGCTCTGGCACAAAGATAACCGCAGACGGTGTTAAGGCAAAATTACTGCAAGATGTTAGAAATTCTGAAAACAACACATCAGCTTTTGCCGTCAATAGGAAGTTTCATAACAGTTCTGCAAATAAGAAGTTCTCCAAGGGTCCGAGATGTTATTCGTGCAATCAGTACGGACATAAAAGCCCTGAATGCAATAAATCAAAACCAAAGAACAAGTCACAAAAACCTAGCTCCTCTTATGCTGCGGTGTTTGTCGCATCATCTCACTATGATGATGCTTGGTATATAGATTCCGGTGCTTCGGCACATATGACAAAATCCAAGAATATATTTCTAAAAGAAACATCTCCTATAACAAAGAATATTAGAGTTGCTGACAACAAAGTGTTATCTGTGCAAAGCTCAGGCGAAGTGAGCTTAAATATTTATGATCACAAAGGACAAGAGAATAAGATTCTGTTCACAAATGTCCTATATGTCCCTGAATTAGCAACAAACCTGCTATCGGTCAGTCAAATAATTAAAAATGGAGGCCAAGTGAAATTTGATAACTCGGGCTGTATGATTATGAACAGCAAGAATCAAATAATAGCAACTGCAAGCATTGTGAACAACATGTACCGGCTGAACATGCCTGGAGGCCTTGCGCACATGTCCAGTGTTGAACATGAACAAGATGCTTATTGTTGGCACCAGAGGATGGGACACCTTAATTTTCATAGTTTGAAGAAAATGTCTGATAATACAGAGCATGTAACTTTCTCAGGAAAAACAGAAAATCTGACATGCATAACCTGTAAAGAAGGAAAACAGACAAGGTTACCTTTTAAAAGTGAAGAATCAAGGGTCACTAAGCACCTTGAATTGGTTCACTCCGACGTATGTGGGCCAATGGAAATCCAGTCTCTCGGCGGGAGCAGATATTTTTTAACCTTCCTTGACGAATACTCCAAGAAGATTTCAGTATACTTTCTTCACAACAAGTCTGAAGTACTTGATAAATTCAAAGAATTCAAGCAAGAAGTTGAAAATCAATTAGATGCTCGTATAAAGGTTCTTCGTACAGACAACGGACTCGAATATGATAATAAAGCTTTCACTAATTACCTGAAAGGCGCTGGAATCATCCATCAAACCACCACACCATACACGCCTGAACAAAATGGGACTGCGGAACGCATGAACAGGACACTGGTTGAAAAAGCAAAGTGCATGCTACTCAACGCTGGTCTGCCAAAGTTGCATTGGGCAGATGCGATCCACACTGCTGCCTATATCATCAATCGTTCCCCAACCAAGTCTTTGGCGTTCAAGACTCCTATGGAAATGTGGTCCGGACGGAAACCAAATGTAAATCACATGCGTATATTCGGCTGTGAGGCAATGGTTCATCTGCCTAAGGAGAAGCGTAGGAAATGGGATCCGAAGGCTCACAAAATGATTTTCATCGGTTATTGTGACCACACAAAAGGATACAGATTCATATTACCAAATTCTAGAAAGGTAATAAAAAGCAGAGATGCTACGTTTCTTGAATCCTCAGTGAAGAGAGACTTTGTTGCAGTAGAATTGTCTGAGTCGGATCCTGAAAAAGATGAAGAGAAAATGAAGGTAAAAGAAGACGACAAAATGGAAGAAACAGAAGAGGACAGCTTGATTGACGATGACACTAATTCAGAAAGTTCATATGAAACGGTGAAAGGAAACAGGTCTGCTTCAGAAAGTGAATATGTACCTGAGACCAGTTTTGATTCTCCTGTCAGTAATATTACGTTGAGACCTAGAAATAAAACAAAATCTAAGAATTGCAACTCACCATGTACTGAAGAAAATACTTACCTGTGTTTATTATCATGCGATGTTCCTGAAACATATGAAGAAGCAGTACATTCAACAAATAAAAATGAATGGATAAAGTCAATCAATGAAGAACTCGATGCCCATAAGAAAAATGACACTTGGACATTGATAGAAAAACCTCAGAATGCCAAAGTGATTGGCAGCAAATGGGTGTTCCGGATAAAGGAGGAATCAACGGGTCCACGGTTCAAATCAAGGCTTTGTGCTAAGGGATTTGCACAAACAGCAGGTATTGACTACACAGAAACCTTCGCACCGACTGTAAGGTATGATTCAATACGTTTATTACTCTCTATGGCTGTCCAGAATAAACTTAAAATTATGCAAATTGATGTCAAAACAGCGTTCCTTTACGGTGAACTTGAAGAGACCATATTTATGTCTCCACCTGAAGGTCTGTCTTGTGAAAACAACATGGTATGCAAGCTCAACAAGACACTGTATGGTTTAAAGCAAGCTCCCCGATGCTGGAATAAGAAATTTGACTCAATATTAAAGAAATTTGGTTTCATCAACAGCAAAGCTGATCAATGTGTGTATGTTGGTCATGTAAACAACGAGAAATGTTACCTTTGTCTGTATGTGGATGATGGCCTGTTATTTTCTAAAAGTGAATTCGCTCTGAAAGAAATAACTAAAGAATTACAATCTGTACTAGAAATAAAAATATTGAATACACCAAGTAATTTTGTGGGTATGCAAATTGAGATACTCAACAACAGTATTTTTATACACCAAATCAAATATGTTGAACAAATGTTGGACAAGTTCAACATGACTAACGCTAACCCGAACTCTGTTCCAGTAGACCCTCATGTCAAGCTACAAAAAGGTGATGGAGAACCAGAGAAAAACTATCCATACAGAGAAGCTGTGGGTTCCCTTATGCACCTGGCTACAGTGAGTCGACCTGAAATTATGTTTGCCGTAAGCCTGGTGAGTCGATTTTTGAATTGCTATAACAAAACACACTGGAACGCTGTCATGAAGATCTTCAAGTACCTAAAAGAAACAAAAGATTATGGGCTGTACTACTCATTGACATCAGAACCTGCCGTTACTGGATATAGTGACGCTGACTATGCGAACGATATTGATACGAGACGCTCAGTCACAGGCTACGTCTTCATTAAAAATGGTGCAGCTGTGACATGGTCCAGCCAACGGCAACAGACGGTTGCTCTGTCAACAACAGAAGCCGAATTTATGGCAGCCTGTGCAGCAACCAAAGAGGCTATGTGGATAAAACAGTTGTTATGTGATATTAGTGAATATAAACAAGACACAATGTGTTTACATTTGGACAATCAAAGTGCTATTAGTGTTATCAAAAATACTAATTTCCATAAAAGATGTAAACATATAGATATAAAGTATCACTTTATAAAGGAAAAATATTTTCAGAAAATTATAGATCTTAAATCTGTAAGCACTACTTATCAGTATGCAGATATATTAACTAAAGCATTGTCAAAAGATAAATTCCAATTCTTAAGATCTAAACTCGGTATGGTTAATTACAACTCTGTTTCAAAGTGATATTTTAGAATTTCTTGTGTAATTTGTTTAAAAGTCGTTTGTTTTAAAACTCAAGTCAAGTTTTTTTTAATTGTTAGAAGGCTTAAATTTAGAGGGAATGTTGAATTTAAATTTCGCGCCCTTAAGTTAATGTCACATCTCTACTTGACGTTTTTTTATTATCTGTAGCCACATATATATATATACTCTGTATAAAATCCAAATGCGATCGTGTGCTTTAATAAACTCATTTACTATAAATAACAGTTTATTTCCACTTAATCTAATAAAAAGCAGCTTTCATTAAAGCCAATGTAGCTTGCGGTTGGACTCATTTGTGTTTGTACTGTTCAAGTTGTGATAGCAATGAAAGGTATGAAAATGTATCTGGTAAAAGATAGGAACGATGCCATATACGGGTTGTGTAGAGGATCTGTGAACTGAGCTTTTAGTCTTGCGAGAAAATGTGAGCAGAAGAAAAATTGCTTTTTACTTCATTGGAATTTAGAAAAGCGTAAAATTTATGAGCGCTCATATACTGTTCCGAATCAAGTGTAAACGATGGCTTTATGTATATGACAATGTCAAATCAAAATATTATTAAATACTTCAAGAAGCGTGGTATTTAGGAGCATTATAGTGTAGCCACCAAAATGAAGAAACTATGGAAATACTCGTAAGTTAGTAATGTTAATATGCAAAAAAATTGAGGTAGATGACATATTTTTGTGGGATCATTTATCTCATGTCAGATGTACAGATGTAGTGAATAATCCTTTCCTATCGGCAAAACTCGGAACAACGATAACACCCGAATGTTGCCGATGTGTCTATGAATTACTGTATTATTAAATTACGTGTAGGTATCAAATAAATCGCATACTTTATTTATCAATGTCAAATGTCAAACTGCCCGTTTGACGTATATTACACTGAGACGTTAAAACCACCACGATTCTATCATATAAAGAATTTTCAGTTAGGAAATATAAATAAATATTGAAAATAACTTCGCAGGCTTGCCGATCTAAGCGTTTCCCTTTTCTTAGTGCTTTCGGCATGTCTGTTATAAATTGTTAATGTGGATCGAATAAAATCAATGTTTATTATTTACAAAAATGACAGACAAGAGTGACATGTAAAAAGTCTATCAAAATATAGGTGGCCTGCATTAATACACGAGTCCATGAAGTTTATCACAAAATCTAACATAAATATCAACAAAATATTTCTGTGGTATTAACTACTCTATATAGATACTTTCTCTTGCAATGCGACCGTTCCCTACGTTGTCTCGATGGGTACTGAGTGCGAGTGAAGTAGTAAGACAAAAACGAACATTTCCGGGAAAATACGAAAGGAAAGGATTATTCACTACATCTGTAAATGGTTGTCAATGTCCATACGTAGGTCATGGTTACAAACACATGCAAGATTGGTGTATACACAGTTGAAGTTTGTTGGCTATGGAGCTCTTACCCTCAGCAAATGCCGTTAAATGTCTTTATTAGCTGATGCCTGAAAATAGCGATAGGTCATAGGTCTCCGGTTTAATTTACATCTGCCTCCGGACCGCCGAGTCCCGTGATATACGAGCGATCGAGGCGGCCCATACGCCCGGTTTTTACACCACCGGTGATGGATGGCACTGACATTGACCCGAATCGATCGCTAACGCCTACTTTGCGAAAGATTTCAGCCTTTTTCCGCAAGTCAGATGGAAAATTAACGGCCTTTTCTTTGACGGGTCGCCTTAATTAGGTGCTGTGTTGGCGTCAGTACAAATACTTGACGATTAAGTTGGTCCATTCCGGGATTAAGTAAATATTAGGGGAAAGGGTTTCAAGATTAAATAAATTTGTTTAGCGGTAGTTCAAGGTCAGCAAGGACAGCCTGCCTTTATCTTTACCTGAAACACCGTTTAAGTTCAGTGTACATCGAAAACCAGGCAGACGCAAGACATCTTTGTTGAAAAATCTTCGAATGCGGTTCGGGATGAGAACACTATGGCTGACTATTCAGAGCAGCCATTGACAGGATATAAATTGCCAGGATAGTCGTTGACCTACGATAGGACAGAGGAAAAACAAAAAGCGATGACTTAAACTGTCTTCAAACAAGATAAGGACTAAGCCAATATTAAAGATGAAGAAAATAATTAATTTATTTGAAGTGATAACATATTTTCAATTCAAGTTACTAAAGTGAAAGGAAAGTTATTCAAGTATATCAAGTACTAGTGTTCATTTTCGGAGGGTTTGTAAATAAAAACGAATGTCCACCTTATTGGGTATCCCGACACTATTAAATAATTTACGGAGAGTTTAGATACCTACAACCACGGTTGGGGAATGATAGAGATATTTATAAACTAATTTATTTATTCAGAAAATAGGTATCAAGTGTACATATTTTAATAATAACTCTAACGCTTTTTCGACCAAACTATTCAGCACAGCGTACGATCGTTAAAATTTTATTAGAACCACTTATAGTAATACGATATTTATGACGTAAAAGAAAAGGCCCCCGAGTTTATTGTTTCATGGTTGAGACGATGAATAAACTGGCCAATTTATTCGCCCCATAAACTAACTTGGACGCACTGCGGCCGCGCGAGTGACGTGTGTAAAATGTGCTTTATTTACGACTAGACCTTGCCCGGGGACTTTGTATGAGTACCTACCTACCTTTACATTTTTTTTACATAATTTAGGGGTATAATTTCGAGACATCCTTCTTTAGTGCATCTTTACGTCTCCTGATATGTGTTTCAAATCATATCCCGTTATCTGCAGTGGTTATGCTATGGTAGCCGAGTATTTCAGACATGCGCCTTCCAAGCGGAGGCCTTGAGCCTGACATGAATCCTGGCTCATACCAATGAGTTTTTAGAAATATATGTATGTACGATATATGGTTTCATATTAACCATTAGTTTTTCGGCGAAGGAATAAAATTGGGAGAAAACCTTCATGGGTGAATCAACTTTTATGTGTCCAACATCAGACGTTCAGAGTCCCTGGTCGATTATACAAATTTATATAAAAGTTATGAGTTTTATTTGTATTCCGTTACTTTCCTATGAATATTATCTAACATTTTATTACAAATTATTTTATTTACTATTTAATCTAATCTAATCTAATCATAATTATTTTGATCGATGTAAGAATACATCCGCGAAGAAATGCAAAGGTGTACGGGAAGTCCCCAACCTGCTCTGGACCATCGTGGGGACTACAGCCCGTTTAGTCTTATTTGCGAGAGAGTAGGCCTGTATAAGCTGATGATAATTATGATATTATGTATTATCTAAATATAGTCGTACGTAACTATGTATGTTTACATAAAATAAAATAGTAGAAAAACCGTGTTTGTATATTAAACATTTATCCAACAAAGTAACTGAGGAGTGTTAAAAATAAATAAATCGTTATTGAAATTTTTGTCTGTTTGTCTATGTATACCGGATGTGGCCTGTAATATGAGCCAAAAAGTTAAACGTAGGTTCTACTCCTCAAACTAGACAACTTTTATTCAGCGACTTTTAAAAATAACTTGTGGTTTGATTTTTAGCACACTTTAAAGTTTATCCGAACACGCAATATATTGCGAAATTGAAATTCATTTCGGATCGTAAGAACTAACACTTAACGATGCGAAGTTTACTTGCACTACATTGACTTGTTGAATCGCATAGACAAGACGAAGCAATTGTAATGGAATATAAGTCTTTATTACGTTCCTGCAAAAGGAATATTTCTGCGATATGTGTATCTTGCGCTTCCTTCTTACAGATTTCTTTAGCTGTAAGAGGTAGTTAAAGTACCTTCTGCATGTCTTGACTATTATTATTTATTACAACATAATATAACTATTTTATTTTTCTACTCCTGTATCTGTGTTTTACTTGGTCACGAACACTAATATAAGAACATACATAATATGAGTTCAGAGAAGTCTATACTCTATTCCCCATAACAGCACTAGTGTCGTTATAGTCACTTTACGTTATTGCTAGCAGCCACAGACTTCTAAATCTAGGTTAAACTTAAGTCAAGGATTAAGCGCTCAATTCTAACTTTACGATAAAAATGCACAACTACCAACTTAACAAACAATTAAATTCCTACGGCTTTTAAGAAAAACAAAACTTTCCGAACTAAATTCATTGATGCCAACATAAAAAAAAGTATTTTTAATATATTCACTGCGTGTCAATTTAAAATAAAAAAAAAGTTTACCATAGACGCATACTGTCACTCATACGTCATATTTGCCTTGTTTGCAGGTTATGCCTTGTTTGTATTTTATATTTTAAAAAACCTAGTCGTAGAAAAAGTATTGTATGCAACGTTGTATAATTAAGTCAAAAAACGCTCATTGCGTCTCTATTTGCGATACTCGCCGCATTCGCGGCTCGTATCGCAACTCACGCAATTCGCATTTTTTGAACCTTCTTATACAACTGTTGCATAAAATACTATTATATGTATGTAATTTAAATGGTTTCTTGTAGCTTTGGGTAATTACAAGACAGAGAGTAAGTTACCAATTTCTCGCGTGTTTCTTCAATGATGGTGCAAATTCAGGCGTCAATATTATCTAGCTAGGGTTTAAACGTATATTTATCGAGATTAAAATTAATACTATAATTTACGCCATAAATAAATAAACAGGCTATGAAATGGTTACTTCCGTTAATCCGTAATCTAGATTAAAGTATTACTTTCTGGATCTATTTCTAGCTAGGTTATATTATATCCGAAAGAACATAAAATCGCCTGCCCGAGCGATCCCACCGAAAGAAGCCCAGGAAGTACTAATAACGAAAAACAGATAAACTTAATCTTAGAACGGTTTTTTCCGTAAATAGGCAATATGCCTAAATAAACCGTTTACCTTACTTATCGAGTTTCAGGAAACCTATATTACTTACTTAGGCATTATTGAAGTACAGTTTGTAGCAGAAACTTGTAACATAGTAAAGCCGATGTACATTACTTTACACTGACCACAAAATTCAACTTGCCTGTTAGTTTCACATATAGCAAAGCATCTGCAGACTTATCATCTAAGCGGTAAGCTCCAAAATATATTGCAGCTGCGCAGGATCCAACTTCAGAACTTCATTAAGACGCTACGGTTGCCGGAGTTTGGATTCTGAAACATTAAACATAAACTAGCTAACGTGTGACTATCGCTGTTCCGTTCGGTTGGATGGTGGTGAAGAGGATGCCGCTATTGAAATTGCTCAAAAGATTCCGATAGTTTTGGATTGTGGTGTAGCAGTGGGCAAAGTTGCCATCTTAGTCACGGTCAAGTAAGTACCTGCGATGTCCATCTACCCGGTGCTCACTGAGGGATGAATAAGCCTCAGCTGCTTCGCTTGAGATGTTTTATCTCACCCTGGCTTAACGACTTTGATCCTGTCCTGATCCAACTTGGACATTAGTTCCAAAGTCTTGAAAGTTCCTTCACTTTTTTTACGTTGATATTTTCTGAGTTTTATTTCCTTGGCAGTAAGATTGGCGGTTAATATATTTTCTATTTATTTGGATTCCTTCTTCGAACGCGAATTTATGAGACCGGGCGCTAAATTATATTAAATCTACAGATGGATAAAACTGTCTCGCATTCGTTACTGGCGCTACCTACTTATCAAACATTTCAGAACAAAGGCATTAAAAGAATTTTTAGACAAAGAAAAGAGCTCGTTTCCGTTATTTCGCTTTAATGAATACCTCTTCGACGAATTCTTTTCGCATAGTTCTGATAAAGAGGAGCTTCGAAACTTCAAATTAAGATTCTTGGAGTTCCGCGCGGGGGAATAAGATTAATGAAGGATGGCACCTGAGGGTCGACGCTAACGATAGCGTCGGGTCAGGGGGGAAATAACTGTTAAAAATAATAAGTGGAAAAATTCTCCTCGATATTCCCTACCTATTATACTCCCTCAGCTATTTGCCGTTGATTTTGAGTTTCGTAACTGAGCGAGGGTTGAGCTTTATCTTAATATCCAGTCATTGATCAAAAGAATATTTTCGAAATGATTCCTCAAATCAAAATTCGATGTCTGTCAGTTGAATGATTTGCTACTAATTCGCCAGCCAACTAATGCATCTTCACAAAATACACTTGAAAATTGCAGCGGGTGTACCAAAACATAATGGCGACAGTTTCGAGTTCTATCCAGCAACTATTCCGACGCATTAGAGCGTTAATAAGACAATATGTATGTGTCGCAAACAATGGGAATAATAACAGAGCGCATAATAGCGAATGAGAAAATAGCTCGTTGACTGCCACAGCCTGAATCACAATGCGACGAGACAACAATGGCCTAGGACCTACATTCGGCCTAGACTACTGGATAAATGAAACAAAACAAAACACCTTTGGAAAATGAAACGAAAATGGCGAGTTTTAAAAAAGGCGGCCTCTCGTCATATCTACCGCTGCAGACGCAACAGAGTGGTGGATTAGGGAAATCGACTAAGTTCTTTGTACTCGTATTTATCGTACTACCTACCTTTGTTGGAAATCAGATGATATCCTCACCATTATTAATGCGAAAGTGTGTTTGTTGGTTTTGTCTTTCTATTTCTAGGTACTACACAGCAATTGATCGATCGATGGTAGAAAATTACGTATAGGCCACTTATTATCCTGTAATATGTTTTTTTCAAATTTTTTTTTTGAGACCAGTTTTTAGTGCCGACTGTACTTTTTTTGTATAATCTAATCGCAAACTGCATTTCATAACTAATCAAATGAGTCCCAACACGGTGAATCTATCTTGTGTCATTTGGATGATCCTATGGTTACCATTCGGCTCCATCATCATAACAGCTTCGTGTCATAATATTCTGATCATCAGCATTATCATCTGATTTACATATCTTTGCAAAATTTCAGCCCAATCGGAAACCGGTAAGTGGGTCAAATTTGACTCGCAAGATTTGATTACAGGCACCCAGAGAGACACCGGGACAGGTGAAACTAAATAAAAGCTTGTAAAAACACGTTTTTTTAAGAATAGGTAAGCAAATTACTTTTGTGCAGCGGGAGATGCCACGGGACATAACTAGTAATTACTATTTTAGTATGTTCCCGTAGTTATAACGTTCGTTTAAAATACATTAAAACACAATACTGTCAAGGTGCAAGCGTTTACGCATTATGTAGGTATATAAAACAGCTTTAAAACCTACAACACATTTTATTAATAGAAAACCTGGCACCGCTGTACTAAGTATCCAGAAGATTTATGTTACAACTGTTTTAACTTGTATATACCCGTGTCCTTTTCACACACTCTGCCAATAAAAGTCAACAAGCCCCGTACATCAGCGGTAGACAAAGTAGTGATAGAAGTGCACAGTCACGTAGTTTGTATGCAGCGTGCACGGTGCACTAAAACTGGGCTGCGACGAATTTTTATTGCATTGTGCATGTCAACCGTGAACTTTATGGTCGCAATTATTGTTGGGACAGCGGCGATTTATGGCAATCACCTTGATGGCGTTGTGGGGTAGTGTTACGCGGCTATGGTTCGCTGGCGAAAAGTTCGATAAATGTGTTCATATTTGTGGAACACCATGAACATGACTTAATTTAAGGCTGTATTCGATGCGCATAATTATTTCCAATTAAGCTTTGATTTTCATATATGAACTAGTGGGTCTGTGTGCCTGTAGACCTAGTGAGTCTCTCAACCGAAATGGATCAGACATTTACTAATAAACAAAAACTGAATCAACAAAAAATAATGTATATAATTATCGAAACTGTTTATACTTACAATAGGCTAGATGACTAAAAAAAACTGTTTAGTCCGTCTGTTACATTATGAAAAAATAATGTGCACGTATTTTTTGTTTTGTTTGACAAACAAAAACTGACGAGGATAGAGTGCTTAGAAGTTTCGAGTGACGTCACTCTTGAGTACAAATTGTACTCAAGAGTGACGTCACAAGCCCCCACTCCAGAAGTTTGATGATCTATAACTTTGTCGATTTTTAATACCTATTTTGATAAACCAAAAAATACGTGTCCCATATTTTTCCATAATCTAACTGACGGACTAAATAGAATTACATATTTTTAACCCAGTCATCATCCCTATTTCACGCGAATCGGATGACAAATGCGACCTGTAAAGGAGAGCAGCCGCACATAAGATAGCATTTTGCTTAATCTGAAACGGGGAGCTTCGCTCGCGCTTCTCGCTTGCTCGGTCAATTAGTACAATACTTCCATATGAATTTTGTTGTATTGTAAGTTCAACTAAGTGAAGTATTTCCAAACTTTAGGGGCAAGTGCTGTACGTGTGGACGGTTTTACCTGTGGACACTACTCATACAGAGAAAACGAATAACCATAGTCAAATACCAATCACTTATTTGAAAAGTATTTTTTTCATATGGCAACACTAGCTAATCGCCATCTTTACTGATTACAGAAACTGTGTGTTTTGAGGCTGCCGAAAGTTTTTGTGACAAAAAGTAATTTTTTACCTTCTTTTAAAGCATGTTTTATGTAAAATCTCTAAATGTTGCGGGTGTCTTTGCAATGGCATATTAATTTATATGATGTAAACGTTATTTCTACAAGATTTCGTTAATCGTAGGTAGCATTTATAGTGACCGGTATGAATTCAAAATAAAAACCGCCGAAATTGTACCTGTGGATACCTCCGTGAATGTACCTGTGGACTGTCCATAGGTACAGTTATACTGAATGTTCCTGTGGACAGTAAAATTAATATACAATATTTTTGTTTGTTTTAGTGCCTCGTAGTAAAGCTGGGAAAAATAGAGACAAGATATGCCTAGACACTCTGACTGCAGCTGTTTGGGAAGTAGAAAATGGAAGTTCAGTAAGGAAAGCCGCAGAGAAGTTTAAAATCCCAAAATCGACAATCTTTAAAAACATAAAATTAAATCACTGTCAAAATATTGGTGAAGAAGGCTTAGAACTCCTAAAAAATGATGTCAGGAGGATATTTAGCGATACTGAGGAGCAACAGATATATGATTACTTAAAAAAGCAGCATTACTACACACAGCATATTCTTCTGCTGACAATGGAGGCATTTTAAAATCCCATAATTATACTTGAGATTTTGCTAAGAATATTAGATTTCAAGAAGAAAAAAAGTAACTGTGATATGCAGAGCAACATATAATTACATGTTGTTTAATTGTATGTTGTTAATTACGTTATTCTAGAAGTTTATTCTGTTTAAAAGTATGTTGTTGATTAATGTCCGTAGGTACGTTACCGTCCATAGGTACGTTTTTGGAGTCCATAGGTACAGACAGTAGATGTACCTATGGACAAAATGAGTGTTTTTTTTAAAATGCTTCTATCCGCCATCTGCGGATAGCTAGCGTAGAAAACATATGTGGACTTTGAAGATTGTTTAATTGTGATTAAAACAAAATAAAGAATTCATTTATAATACGCGTAGTTTTTGTCTAACAACTGATTAAAAGTCAAATTCTGGAAAGTGTCCACAGGTTGAGCACTTGCCCCTACTTATTAAGTTTTTTCGACTTAAAATACCTACGTATTGTTAATCAATGATGGCAGAGTCTATTGACATTTTAATTTAATCAAATTATTTACAGTGATTTACACAGAAGAGCCTGGGTCGTCGGGCTAGAACTCAGTGCGTGTACATCAGGCTCTTAAAATTATTAAAAAAAAAAATTATCCCTTAAGCAGGTTAAAATAAACGATTAATATGTTTTTAGGGAATATCCATTGGGCACACAGCTAGAAGGTAACAAAGAAAAATAACAACATTCGTCAAAGCGCTAAGCAAAACAAAGCACACATGAAGAAGAGTTATCTCTGTCCAAAACAAGAAATGCTCAAGACGCGGCACTCGCGCCATCTCATTTCCCGAGAAAAACAAGACAATGCTTTTAAGCGATTCGCCTAATGCAGGAGGGTCCACCACTCGTATATTAACATTTCGTATACTAAAAGACGTTTTCCTTACCGATGTTTAAGAGAAATTTTCATAAACATGAACCCATGCGACGAAGAGTGTGTAATGTTATTGAATTTATAAAATATTACGTCTTTCGGAGATTGCAATGGTGTTGAATTGCCATTTTATTTTCATGTAAACCTTTAACTGCACATTTTACACTTTAAAAAATATAAACCATCAATTCAGTTCTCATTAAATGTAACTTGGGTTTACGTACTCGAATCAATATTATTTACTGGAAATATTTTCATTATTTTAAAAGGAGGACCGGACAAAATGGTCCCAAGAACCAATAGCGATGTGACATATATCATTAGAGAGGTGTTGCAATATACTACAATAGTTACGATGGGAGCTCATTTCAAATCACTGTGTGAAAAAAGTTATGGCAATATAAAAAAACTTATTTTCATAGACGATTTTAAGCAATAAAAATATAACTAAGGCAACCAAGCAGTGGCGTGTTTGCTCCGGGCCTTTCGGGCTTTCACCTTGCTGGCCTCCAGCTCAAGTCCCGTCAACGTTGCGGGGGGTGCCTTCGGTGCCCTGCTAGCGGCAGCCTGGGAGGCCGGAGGGGCCGGGGGAACCTGAGGGGCCGGGGAGGCCTGACAGGTGGACTGCAACGTCATGGAATACGAAATAATTCATTTTTATTGCTTAAAATCGTCTATGAAAATAAGTTTTTTTATATTGCCATAACTTTTTTTACACAGTGATTTGAAATGAGCTCCCATAGTAAATATTGTAGTATATTGAAACACCTTTCTAATGATATATGTCACGTCGCTATTGGTTCTTGGACCAGCCTCCATACATTTTTGCCGGTCCTCCTTTAATGTGGAAACACCGCAATCATTGCTCAAACTCAAACTCATTTATTTCTGCAAATAGGCCTCAAGGGCTCTTTTACATGTCTGATTCTTTTCTTTTGGCGCTTCGGTAGATGACCTGGTGAGAAGAAGCGCTGCAATAAACTGACCAGTTTATCTTTTCAAAAAAAAAAATTAGAACAATTGTGACATTATTACGTGCATATTCATACTTTGAAAAACTAAACACATTGATTAAAAAGCTCCTATTATTGCGCTGACTTGACACTTCTGAAAAGGTAGGCAAGGGGCCCGGCGTACGCATGTCCTAGAGTCCTAGAGTGGGGCTAAAGCTAAAAACAGTTACGAAAGTCGCTAGTAATGCCGTTACAAAGTTAGTGTTTTATAAACACGTGGATTTTCTTTCTGAAACACCTAGATTACTAGGTACGCACTACGCACTAGCACGCACACACTAGCGCTAGGCAAATAGCGGACATGGTACAAATTTTGAAAGGAATTCTGCAATTAATTAAATTGATTGTTTTATATGCTATGGAACAAATAAATTCTTTTAGTATACCCTTTTTTACTTCGGAAGACTAATTACAGTCCAACCTGGTGAAACACGAGTCTGCGTCAGTATCTGTAATTCACCCAGGTGTACCAAGGGTCAGGACAAGTGCCCATCATATTCATTTGCAAGTGTACAACTAGAATAAGCGACATCTTAAACGCCATCCGGTATAAACTGCGTCGAACATTGATTACTTCGCAATCAAGGGGACTTCTCAATTTTCTTATTGATAATTTGCATGTTTATGGACATTCTTGTAGGCGCTATGTAAATTCACACGTCTGCCCGGATGATTTACTCTGTAACGAACAACATGAATCACTAGATATCGTGACTGCACGTAATTGCATTGCCGGTCGAATTAATTTCTTCAGTTAGTATTTTATGATACAGTTTTTGTAATTGATTCCGTGGCGATATCAATAAGTTTGAGTACTTTTACGGGTGCCATATATATTTACTGTATTGGTTTCCGACACGTATTGTATCTTATGCGAAATTAATTTGTTAATGTTTATTTGTAAATCAAGTGCGATATTCTTTATTTTTCGTGTACGCGCGTACGAAAAATAACGAATACCTTCTAACTAAGTCCAGAAGCGTACTTATTTATTATTTTGTTTACTAAGGATACTGTAGGGTTTATTACGCTTCTTATTTACGGTTACAACGCTAAGTAGGTAAGGCCTACACCAAAAATAACTCAACGTGACTTTGTGTTAGGCTTAGATAAGTAAAATTTAGGTTCTGATATATTTTATTACAGCAGTTTATACTTCTACTAACGTCAAAAAAGCAAAGCCATGTTCCTTTGTAATAAAACGTAATGATGGTAGGTGAGGCGAGGTAACTTCGGCAGAGGATACTGAACCCAGAGGGAAAGTAATTCCATCCCGGATTATGACTTTATCCCGGGATGAACCATTAAAAATAAGGTTTCGGCGGTCGTTTTGCTCGGACTTTGATATTTGGCGGGCAATTAAATGTTTATAGCCATCTTAATTAGCAGTCTCGTAATATTACATGTGTTTAGTGGAGGAAAATGGTTATAGGTATTTCGAACTCCATAGAGGAGAACGTGGGCCGCGTGAGAGAAAATTAAATATTAAAGCGCCATGTTTAAAGAGGGATATATGACTTAGTTCTATGTAAGTAGTCTACATTATATTTGTGATAGTGAATCTAAATAGGGCGCACTTTGTCGCTTCTAGTTTCCGAGCTACGGACAGTTTAGTAAAACTGGGCAAAAATTACCTAAACTTAGTTTTAGTCAGAATTAGACAGATTATTATCTAACGAATATATGATTTCGAGTTTAGAGCTTGAATGATCTTTTATGCCACACCTGGCCATAAAGTGACTTTTTCCGCATGCTGCGCGTACGGAAAAAACCGCTTTCTGGCCAAGTGTAGACATAAAATGATGTACACAACACGGGAGCTAATAAAGAGAGCCCTTGATCGCATATTTACGTCCCTCGCTTGCAGCTCGGGCCGCAAACTTCTGCGATCTCGGCCTTTCTTTGTATTACCACCCTAGTTGTGTTTTTTTTTATTGCTATAGACTGGCAAACAGGCAGACGGCCCACCTGATGGAAAGCGGTCACCGCCGCCTATAGACATTTGCAACACTAGATGCATTGCCAATGCGTTGCCGGTCTCGAAGAAATTTGATGACACCCTTTTTAAAAAACCTTTTAAAATATTGTAGCGCAGTGGGAAAATCTTAGCAAGGCAATCTACTATTTGAGCACCTTTTTGAACGCTCAAACTTTTTTCCCACTTTGTCGCTGCCTAAATACTACGACGAAAATCTTACTTTTTGTTCGCTCTTTCGTGTCGGCGACTTCAAGGACGTTGTGGCCGTCACGTCTAGAGCACACCACCCCCTCCCCACCTCCCACACCTAAATACAAAGCTGCAACTCATTGCTATAGATAGAATTGTTCTCCAGGAGGCATACGTAGGAATTTGTATGCAGGAGTAAGTGGGTAGGAGGGTAAGTGGGTAGGAGGGTAAGTGGGTAGAAGGGTAAGTGGGTAGAAGGGTAAGTCGGTAGGAGGGTAAGTGGATAGGGGGGTAAGTAGGTAGGAGGGTAAGTGGGTAGGCGGGTAAGTGGGTAGAAGGGTAAGTAGGTAGGAGGGTAAGTGGGTAGGTGGGTAGAAGGGTAAGTAGGTAGGAGGGTAAGTAGGTAGGAGGGTAAGTGGGTAGAAGGGTAAGTGGGTAAGAGGGTAAGTGGGTAGGAGGGTAAGCGGGTAAGTGGCTAGGAGGGTAAGTGGGTAACTACACCTAACCCTCTTAAGTAAGTGGCTAGGAGGGACTACCTTCATAAGAGTCTTGGATTTAAATAAGCCTAGGCTTGGAGGCTAAGGAGCTTATTGGTCTTTTAGCCCTATAGGCGTCGAGATTCGAGGCGAGCCTTAAAAAAGGGCTAAGAGGCTCGAGTCCTTTTTATCATTAAGGCCGAAAGCTGAGCCCCCCTTTCCAAGCTATTCTCCACCCCCGCGTAACTAAAGGCGAGGTCGAAGGCCTAACCTACTAAAGCGACAAAGTAGGCCCCTCGCTTTAAGTCAAAAAATAAATCAGTCATAACACCGTAAAGGAAGCATCATTGGTTGTCTAAATTATAAATAAGTATTATGGTAATAATATCTAAGCTTTAAATTAACTGAAAACGAAATTAATGCAAGATACACGTGAAATTGAGGAGTTTGCCACTGAAGTTTAGTAAAGCGACAAAGTGGTATCCTACCTAGGATTCCTTAGAAAAAATCACTATACTTTTGATGTTAAAAACAAGGCTTAAACATTACTTTTTTGATAGTTTTTACACATAAAAAGGATACTTATTGCATAATCTTTCGTTTTGTATCGTCTTACATAGTCGTGTTGTTGATTTTTCATAGAAAAGTTACTGAGACCGGTTATTTAAATTATTAAAGATTATTATGAATAAAGCCATTTTATTGTAACTGTTTGTCTTTTGTTCGCTCTAGACTACATAAATATACATAAGTTTTTTGAAATACCTGATAGTTACTAATAAAAATACTTTTAAAATGAGAAATTTGTAGAGGAAAAAACTGTCCCCGTTTTTTACGTTTAGGTCAGAAAAAAAATTGAACTATCTCCAATTCTGGTTTGATTTTGATAAATTTAGAATCACAAAAGTATGCAGATTATTTTAATACCAACCACTCTATAACTTTTGAGTAGAAGTATATTTTTTATTGCCGCAAACATTAAACAGGATAAACTCAGAAGCCGATTTTTGACTAGTACAATTTCAAACATTTTTCAAAAAAGGACTATCGAACTTAGAGACTTGATTTATTCGTCAATAGATAGCTTAAGTATATTATGTAGTTTTAGGAACTGTTATCCACTCCATACCCCAAAAGCGGGCCCTTTTCCCCGGCATCGTCACATTTAGTTCTTTAGAAGGATGTCATCATTTGAACAACTTTACTCCGCTTAATTTTTTACATTCTAATGAACGCTGCAATCAACGGGATATAAGGGAATACAATTTTCTTTATTGACAAATATTTAATTTACAAGATTCGAGCCTTGTCTTGACTCTAATGGGAATTTCTATCACGTCATGCTCGGTTTACCTATACCTAATATTTTGGCATTAATGGACTCGTCACCAAAGTTAACCAAATCCTGAAAAAGAAGTCGCGTGGATCAAGCAAAATTATACACTTTGTCAACGCCATAAGAACTCTATTATGTGATAATATATTGGATTTAAGATATTGTAAATATTATCGCATTATACAACGTTTTATCTTTTATCAAATGGACGTGAGAAAATTATCACGTGATAAAAGATGCATGCCTGATTTACTAACTTCCAGTGGCTTTTCCTTTAGTTGTAAACAAATTTTGTAGGATATTGGTGTTTTTTGAAACGTTTGTGTTATCAACTTGTGTTTAACCCCATAAATATTCAAATACAATGTTTCCAATGGGGGCAGATAGTGATATGGCGCCAATAGTGGACGAGATGGAAACAGAATACCAGGAGGCTGTAAATACAACAGTGGTTAATACAGCTTCTCCAAGGGCTTCGAATATTTCTGAACAACCGTCAGCCTCATCTGTACTCGGTTCTCTGAATATACCTTGGATTTTTTTGCGTTCGTGTACTAACACAGTTGTTTATACTCTGATTGGTGCCAGTTCGTTTGTAACTTTGTGGTTCGGGGTGAAATCACCTAGCGAAATGACTGTTTTTCAGTGGCATATTGTGCTTTCTATTATAGGGGTAAGACTTCTTTTACTATACCAACTATCATGTCTTTTTTATTATTTTTCTGCTAAGCGATTGGCCTCAGTTACGAGACCGACAATGTAGTTCGCTGGTTTAGCCCATCACTGTCGTTGCGATGGGTTCTATTCTATGTTATATTTGTTACAAAATACAGACGTTTAGAATAAGTTAAATATTAATGTGTTTGCATTATTTGTGCTAATTTAGTTTAGATTTACTAATTCGATTGCATTCAGACTATTAAAAGAATATCAGAAAATTCCCGCGCGACGGTTAAAGTCATAAATAGTCGAATCGAAGTCGGGTCAAAATTGATGGAAATCGGTCAAAACGTTTTGGCGTGTTGTGACTACAAACATTCATCCACATACGTAAGTCAAAAAAATAATAAGAGACACCTACCATTTAGAGACCTATCTCAGACATTTTCATCAAATATCAACATTTTACAAATAAGCTTTAAATATTACTAATTTAAATTCAATGTCTTAACTTCCGCCCACTTTTGTTGTTATCGTTACAATAATTAGCGATATAATTAAGTTCGCTAAAAATGTTTACAGATAAGATATGTATTCGCAATATTTATATGGCGGGTAAGTAATCATCATCGATCTGCCGCTATTTCCCGTTTATCTATTCTCATATATCTAATTCTCAGTTTTTCGACCATGCGAGATGACCTCGTTTGACCCCCCGACTGTAATGATTGTCAAGCGCCCGCCACACAGAGTTCGTGGAATGTGTTTGACTATGCGTTGATTAGTTTCTGCCCGCAACCACATGACATAACTGTACATGAAAGCGTAGAGATATGCAGTAGCATTCTGCCCCCGGTAGCTGAAAGGGCACAACTATTATAGGAAATCTGAATGAGATGTGCCCTTTTAAGTAACGGTGGCAGCATTGTTAGTGATAAGGGTGGGTTTTGGTAGCATCGTTACTTGCAACCATCAGCTTTTACAAAAAACCGGACAAGCGTGAGTCGGCCTCGCCCACATCTAGATATTAAAGTACCCTATAAATTCCAATTCACTTAGTAAAGTATATTTTCGTTATGATTAAAAAATTTTTCCCTTCAGATTTCCCCTATAACTCTAGTATAAGATGGTATTACTTGCCAAATTTCATAGTTCTAGGTCAACGGAAAGTACCCTTTGAATTTTGGTTTCCTTGAGAGTGTCGAAATTTTCGTTTTTTGCTTCATAAACGGCCGTATCTTTTTTTCACCTTAACTTAGAAGTGTGATTTTTCACATCTTCAAGGGACCATAGACCTGAGTATACGGTTTTAATTTCAACTCGATACCTACGCGTTCCCGAGATAAAGGGTCTTGACAGACGGACAGACGGAGCTCAAAGTGATCTTATAAGAATTCCGTTTTTCCTTTTGAGGTACGGAACCCTAAAAAATACAAAAATTATAAAAATCGCTTTAATTCCAGCAATAACGATTTCAGACTTACATAACGCGATGTTCCTAATAAATAATGCCTATTGCTAACTGCGACTTTTCTCTAAAAATGTATATGTATAATGCACACAGAAATATATCGAGGTAGAGAAATATTCGAGGGTGTATGTACCGTGCTAAAAAGAAGTGGCGGCGACCTACTTTGCACGCCGTTAACTTCAGTCGCCGTCAATATTATTATCAGATTTGAAAAATCTGATAATAATGGTATAATATAATTAACTGTCCAATTACCACCAAATGAAATGGAAAATTGATGTTTTCCATCACTAAATTACAATTGACAACACACACAATTGACAAGCGAAAAACGTTATACGCTTGGTTGCCAAACAAATCGATATTTCTGTGATAATATAAGTACACCATGGGCCCGAGTAAGCCGACAAACTTTAACCACGTATTCTGATGGTATTATAAGTAAATAATCTTACATCAATATAGGTCGAATTTGCCAAATCACATTAAATTTTGTAGTCTTATGGAACAAAATAAATCAGTAAATTCAGCACCTCCTTGTAAACAAGTCCTTACTGGAGAAAAAAAAATATATATAAAAAAAAACAGTCGACACTTAACAATAAGGAATATTTCTGATTGCATCATCGTAGCAGTAGTCTGTTGCTAGGTTATTATTGACAACTTGATATGTGGCTGGCACTTTTCATTGAAAATGGCACAAATAATCAGGCGCGGATTCAGGGTTTTGTTCCTGCGCTCCCTTTGTCTCCACGCCTGAAAATAATGATTATCGGTATTATCTGTTTTCAGTACCAACTCTTAATGCCGTACGGGATGCTCTGCCTCCAAAGCGACAGTTGGGCCTCCGCGTTGTCGTATTCCCACCGGCGCCGAGCCCACTGGATCATGCAGCTCATGGGCTCAGTCCTAGCCTTCATAGGATCAGTCATCATGATGGCCCACAAGAGTATTAACTTCAACTCGCTCCATGGAAAATTCGGTTAGTTCAAAGTTTAGTTCAACCTGCTTACTAGAGGCTGTGCGGAAAGAGAATAGGCGTGGCGAAAAAACGGAACTAACCTAACCAGTAAGGCCACAGAACAGAAAATACGGCACATACGGTACAAAAGCATTACAGCGCCCCCCAAAATTAATCCTATTCTCTTTCCGCACAGACTCTAGTGGAGCTTCACTTATCTGTTAGCGAGCCTACGTCCGGCTCTTTATGTGAGGTCCTTGGTCCATGCCATATAAAGGTATGGTTGTGGTTGAGAACATCATCCACTGGTTTAGTTTCCAACTTTGGCTACCTTTTAAGAACTCCCGACGTGCTGTTAGTTTACTGTACAATAGATTTTCCCAAATTCTCTAAAAAATTTAACGTTAAAATCCTATTATCAACGATGGGATGTAATCCCTATGGGATGATAATTGCGACCAGCACTAAAGCTTACTTCTATTTATAATATATTTGTCTCATCTTGCATTTTTTGTACCCGCATGTAAAAGATATAGCAGCTATGGTAATCAGTCGGTGACGTTCGAGATAAGTAAATTTCTAAGTTTCGCTAGTTGCCAATGTTGGTATCAGTTCTGTGAATTATCGCTAGATGGCGCCAGTAAAGCCGGTATGAACTTAATGTATATTGTGTATAAAAGTAGTTCTTAAAGAGGAACATTTGCCAGAAATGTAACATACAAAGATTAGATTTTAAGCATAAGTTTAATACTGCCTACGTTTTTGTTTGGTTTTGCTCAGTAAGCTTCGCCGTCAATCTGTCCTTAATATCGATGGTCTAGTTCTTAAGATTTTGTATGATTTGTGTACTAACGAGCTAATTGCTAACATTTTTCTTGTAATTAGTGCGACTGTGAACTGGACCATCGATAACAGGTTTAGGTTGCAATGTAATCATACTAATCATTGGTGATACGAAAATGAATGAATTTTTTTACTAAATGTGCGATGAAGTGAGATTAGTACATTACATAACTAGGGTGGTAAAACAAAGAAAGTCCGAGATCGCAGATGTTTGCGGCCCGAGCTGCAAGCGAGGGACGTAAATATGCGATCGAGGGCTTTCTTTATTACCTCCCGTGTTGTGTAAATCATTTTATGTCTACCCTTGGCCAGAAAGCGGCTTTTTCCGTACGCGTAGCGTGCGACAAAAGCCACTTTATGGCCAGGTGTGGCATAAAAGATTGAATTTCTTATTCGATTAATCTGTATTTTATAAGTATATTATGTTTAGTTCCTTAATTACACTTTGCATCATTGTTCTACTAGTAGAATTTAGATGTAACGTGTTATCATCACGTAATCACCTCGTGATTTACATATGTAAGTCCACCGTTGATAAAATATTTAATTTAATTGATGGGTGACCGTCGATATTATTATTATTCAGTACCTACCATTATACGGAAGATAGACCATAAAAACAAGTATCGCAAGGTGTCATCGTTTCTATGTTACTCACGTATCTATCAGTCCAAAAATACAAAAAAATATGTATATTTGCCCTAAAAATTTCTCACGCTAAACCGTAATTTTTTCAGGAATGTTAAAACACTAATCTGACCTAACCTTACTTAGTCTTAGCAAATGCTAATGTAAAGAAACCTGAAATATAACCAGTATCAGAAAGAGACATTTTCGATTGAATAATAATCCAACCAAACATTCAATTAGGAAAGACTAACAATATTTCATTTAATATTTTTCATCATTTCTTATTTTATTTTATTTACATAAACCACATAAATGTAAGATCAAAAACAAGGACCATTAAAACAAGAGGACTGTCATTCTCCATACAAAAAGCTGTTCCTCGAATTTACAACGCCATCTATGTATAAGCTTGGTAAAAGAATTATATTATTTACATTTACTTATTCAACTTTGCAAACGTGACAAAGTATTTAAATGTTAGAATTTATTTATTATTAGCTGTTTAACTAATTGTTACTATACTATGTTTCTTTGTTCAATTATAACATCGTTAAATGTTTAGTTTTGTACTTTTGTAGCGCCATCTAGTTTTTGCCCGGAAATTCCCTAGCAGTCGGGTTACAATCCAAAGTATGGAGAATGACAGTCCTCTTGTAAAAATACATTATTTACAACTTAGTAACTAAATATACCTAATGGGACTTAAATTATATCCCTCCTGTCCAAAATATGCCATTCCCGGAATACCACATTTAAAAAAATACCAGATATCGATACCTTTAGACTGAAAGGGCGTAAACGCCGTAGGTTCTAATGGCGTTTACGCCTTTTGATATACTTACTCGTTTTATCAGATTCTCCGTATACCAGATTTCCAAAATAAAACATTCTATAAATCATTTAGGTTTTTGAGTAACCTATTATTTTATAATGTAGTCGTGGTAAGACAGGAATCTGATTAATCGAGAATCAGGTATTTTGAAAAATGTGGTATTCTGGGATGCTGTATTTTGGGTACTAGCGAATTATATGTCCCCTATGTCGCCTTCTGTGGGTAGGGTGCCCATAAGGCTAGCTGCCTCGCTGGATGGCAAAACCTATCCGCTGAACGACGAACGAGCAAGCCCTATAATCACCGGAGGACCGGATAAGCAAATACCTCAATTTTCATTTAATTGTACATCGTTTCTGTTTCAGCTTTGGTGGCCCTCATCTTCACTTTCGTGAGTGTGATCAACGGAGTCACCTCCCTCTACCCAAGCCAACTACGTCGATACATCTCTCCTAGAGTTTCCAAAGTCTCGCATTCATTAATTGGTGCCACGGCGTTCTTCATGTCCTCAATTAGCCTAATATACGGATATCTGAAGCACTCATTCACGGGATGGGCGTCATCGGAGTTGGGCTACGTAATGATAGCTGTGACTTGTTTTTATACTTTAGTCATATGTTGGCCGCCGCAGTATAAGGTTTTCAGAGAACTGTTTGAGGTGGTTAAGAATAAGCTGTTTTAGAATTTACGTTATGACTACCTTGATCGAAAATTTGTAAAATAAAATTACATATTTGTTACACCATACACATAATAACCCACATGTGACCCTAGAATCAGTATACGTTTTCTTTTCAGTTCGCTATTATATCTAACGACTGGGAAAATGTCCAAGTATTTAGATTTTTTTCTTCTCACCAGAATGTCATTTGCCGAAGCGCCAAGAGAATCAGACATGTGAAACAGCCCTTGAGGCCTACTTGCAGAAATAAATATTTCATTTAATTTCATTTGATCGAGCGAGCAGGAAGGGTCTCCGTTTCGGCTTGGGCAAAAATACTTACCGGCTGTTCTCCTCTATAGTGAGATTCGATAGAAATGAACAAACAAGTAAACAAACGGATTTACCTTCATTACTTCGTAATCACGCACTTTTTAAGAACGAACATAGCCTTATCAACAATATATATACATAAACCTTGTATTTTCATTCATTTTTAATTAAAATATCCATTAATTATTCATATTTCAGTAAAAACAAACTTAGTCAGTACCATTTTTCTATGTGTCAAATGTTACTCAATTTTTTTTACTCGTCTAAAATGTAAAAATCTATATTGTCTTTGGATTCGTAGTGATGGGAATGTCCGTTCTTTAATAGTATTTTATGCAACAGTTGTTTAAGTGGGTTCAAAAAATGCGAATTGCGTGAGTTGCGATACGAGCCGCGAATGCGGTGAGTATCGCAAATAGAGACGCAATGAGTGTTTTTTGACTTAATTATACAACGTTGCATACAATACTTTTTCTACGACTAGGTTTTAAATCATAAAATACAAAATTAATCATAACCTGGAAACAAGGCAAATATGACGTTTGACTTACAGTATGTGTCTATGGTAAACTTTTTTTTTTAATTTAAAATATGCTTAAATTAAAAATACTCTTTTTATGTTGGCATCAATGAATTTAGTTTGGAATGTTTTGTTTTTCTTAAAAACCGTAGGAATTTAATTGTTTGTTAAGTTGGTAGTTGTGCATTTTTACCGTAAAGTTAAAATTGAGCGCTTAATCCTTGACCTAAGTTTAACCTAGACTTAGAAGTCTGTGGCTGATAGCAATAACGTAAAGTGACTATAACGAGACTAGTGCTGTTATGGGGAATAGAGTATAGACTTCTCTGAACTCATATTATGTATGTTCTTATATTAGTGTTCGTGACCAAGTAAAAGACAGATAACAGTACAGGAGTAGAAAAAAATGTATTACTTTTCATTAACAATGACATTTTGATATCGATTAGTATTTCGGAAAGATTATTTTTTAATTATAGATTTTGGCAATTAATGCCATATCCAATAAATGTATATGCGAAAACCCAACTACGAAAAAGGCTAAAACAAGATCCTTGCGTTTTTACTCGTCTGATTACAACCGCCAAAAGAAGTGACAAATTATGTGAGCCTGGTACAGGGCCGCGCCGCCCCTGTGTGCGAAATGTGCAGCGCACACAGGCGCCAATGTGATAGGGGCGCCGGAAGTCGAAACACGACGACAATAAAGAGGTGCTGCTGCATAGGTTTCGCACAAAGGCGCTGCCCTGGCCTGGAGAAATCATACTCATCAACTTGACATTTCGGACAAGCCGTGACGTCCTTGGTCGTGAAGGGACTGGCGAGGCGGGTGTCAACATCTTCTAGCCGCGCGGTTTTCCGAACTACCCGCACTTGGTCTTGATTTTACATTCGGCGCTATAATCCTCCTTTCTGCTTCGTCGTCGTCTGGTATAAGGCCAGCTATCTATGGCCATTAAAAAATAACCATAACTGACAAGAAGTGACAAATATTAAAGAAACGTTTATTTGTGTTATTACGGATATCGTGCATTGTTCTGTTCTTCCGATTTTGTAGACCCCGTTGCGAGTTTCCCGTGGACCCCTGGAGGTCACTCACTGGGTCAATCACTGATCTAAAATACCCATAGTTCCCCGCCCTAGCTTTTCATTGTCACAAAACATTTAATAATGATAAAAGTAGCTGATATTAATCAATAGTACGATATACTTTAAGTTCCTCTCACTTACTTGTAGTTAATAATAATTTCATGAATATCAAATGGATTGATTAATTAATGTTATACCTTTCCCATCACTATTTCACAGTAAATCCATAGACAATAGACGCAATTGTCAGTCAACATATTTGTTATTGTTTTTGTTCAGTTCTATCGAATCTCACTATACAGGTTGCATTTTTCAACCGATTTTCGTGAAAATGTATGAGCAGGTTCGATAATTATGTAGATGTTTTAGTCGATTCAGTTTTTGGAAAATTTTCAAAATGGCGGAGTCATAAGGGTTGGCAAACTTGCTAAGTTTACAGGTCACAGAGCCACTAGTTTATATTTTTTTCTATTAAGCATCTCGGGTTATTCTGAATATCATAAGATTATATAGTCTAAGATCCCAGCCCAGTATAGAACGACCCTCACCGAGCTGGTTAATGGATGAAAAGTATTTTATATTGAATTAAATATGTTAATAAATATATTGCAAGTGGGTTGCCTAAAAAAATTCAGTCTAGAATATGATTAATTAAAAATTAAAAAATATATTTTTTTTAACTTTTCACCGTTTTGTTTAATAGACAAATGTCATACCAATCAGAAGTATAAAGCCTATAGAATATGCAAACGTTAGGTTGCCTATATTTTTCCCGTCATAACTTTTGGGTTGCCAGGCATAAACAGGTACATCATATTAGTAATTTGCACTGGTCGGGTTAATGAATAAACTTTATGCCAAACTAAAGATTATTCTATTACGAACACGGTGATATAGGGTTGCCTGCCAAAAATCAGTCCTGAATTCCGGTTGCCGAGTTTTAAAAAGTCAAAGCCCTTCAATCCCGGTTGCGTTAAGTTTGCACCTGGTTGGTATGTGATGCCAAGGAAACCAGGTGCAAACTTAGCTTCAGCTTTATGCCTGGTAACCCAAAAGTTATGACGGGAAAAATATAGGCAACCTAACGTTTGCATATTCTATAGGCTTCATACTTTTGATTGGTATGTCATTTGTCTATTAAACAAAACGGTAAAAAGTTAAAAATTTTTTTTTTTTTAATTTTTAATTAATCATATTCTGGACTGGACTGAATTTTTTTAGGCAACCCACTTGCAATATATTTATTAACATATTTAATTCAATATAAAATACTTTTCATCCATTAACCAGCTCGGTGAAGGTCGTTCTATACTGGGATCCTCTACTAATACTTGTGATACAATGTCATTGATCTCAATGCATGACAAACTATAGTAAGGTTTTTAAATTAATGTCAAATAAATAAATGGTGTTCTCGGCAGATTACACACATTAATAACTTTAAAAAATAGTAACCGACTTCAATCATCGAGATATATACTTGAAATTGCTATACACCTCTATAATATTTGAGGATTTCCCTCTAGTCCTCATGGATCCAATCATCAAAGCTATATTTAGAAACAAATGCACAAGCTGCTAAAAAAATACTAAACATGCAATACATAGTGTATTTGAAAAGAACTGGAGTCTGAAAAAACTAAAACCCGACTACGAAAAAAAAGACTAAAACAAGAAACCTTTTAGAAAATGCTTGGAGTATGCGTCGTCATAGGAGGCCTTTTCTTTTGGTTTTGTTTTTGTGGGGCCTCTGATTACGACTGACGGCATACTCCAAGCATTTTCTAAAAGGTAAATAATAACAATGTATGTGAGTTTGTTGGAATCTAAGTTAAGGATCTCGTTTTAATCTTTTTTTAGTTTTGTTTTCGTAGTCGGGTTTTAGTTGTTATTTTAATTACGTCTGTTTAGTTATTTTTAGTTAGGCCCAGTTTCCAAGCACTACATCAGGCTGCTTGGAAAGAAGACTGACACAGTGCTGTCAGTATGCTCGCCCCTGTGCAAACGGATTAACCAAGTTTGTGTTGGTGTCATCATGAAAATATTGTTTTACAACATACTTTGAATGATACAGCTTTGAATTAGCCTTTAAAAGCTCTTTGATATTATATATAATACGATACAATCCGATGAGTTTTATTTTTTAGTCTTTGAATTTATCGAGTACCATGGACATCCTATTGAATTGTACATGTATGAATCAGTTCAGTAGTTTTTATATACATACGGTGCTAAAATCATAACGCTCCCATTTGCTTCACGTAGTTGGGTAAAAAAAAAACAAATACTTAATTCAATCGCCTAGAGAACTTCCTCTTTTTGTTAAATCTAAACTTTAATAATAGTCATCCGGTTCAAACAAGTCTATTCGTACAGTTATGACCATAAATAAATAGTCATGCAATGTTTACGTTCAATAGTTTAAAAGGATTTAAATATTCCTACGCAATATATTTGTCATATTATTCACGCGTATATTGCAAGTGAGGAATACAAAATAGAGTCCAGGAGTTCTCGGTCAAAGGTCTACACACTTCTACGTACACTGTCGCATTTATCAATAGATATGGCCGTATATCTCTAACATTTAGCATTGGCAACAATACTCTATTCCAGAATGTGTATATCGAGGCCCATTACTCTTCCCGAGAGTTTCCTTTATACGTGCAGATGCCATAAAGATAGGTGGAAGCATCTACGGTCGTTATCCAAGATCGGTTACCTGTGCCCCAATCGAGTTTGTAAACGATGTGTCTCAGTATTTTATCCAGTTGTAACTTAGTTTTATTCGATAATTTGTTTACGTTCGGATATCTGTGTATGGAATACTGTCAAATGCGTAACATAGTGTGAAATATTATATAACTTATTATGATAAAAAATCGATATACTGACATTATGTTTTATAGATATATTCAGTTTTTGGTATTTTGAAAGATCAATAATTTGCCTGGACCTCCACGCCAAAAACACATGGCCGATCGTCAGCTCGATGGTCCGACCAGTTTAAATGCGAGCAACCATCTCAAAAATTCTACGATGTAGTGAGGAACGCGATGGACCCATTGGATGGACCGGAGTCGATGGCGGGAATGTATTCGTGCCAGAAAGACGACCACCAATCATGATCATCAGTCATGATGGATACGACTAAGACGAAGAATACCACGCCATCCATATTAAGTTTTCATGTTACAAATGAAATAAATAAATCCATAGAACTGCTAAGTATACATTATTGTTAGTGTTGCCAGGCTATGACGAGTGGCAAAAACGATTAATAGAATCAAACTCTGCCTCGATATTGCTTTCGACCCATTGAAAACTTAACTCTGATCGGTAATTTCCTCGCAAAGTTATTTGTTTGAACGGTAATGGTAATAAACGTCGCGGTAGAACCGGTGAATCCCGCGAGACGCTAAGTTTTGTGGGTTTTATTAATTACCTTCCTGACCAGGTAATGCCATAATGCTATTAAAAGTTACCAAAAGTTGTATTTGGAAATATCTAGGAAAACCATTAATATTTAGGTGACCATTTTATCTTGAAATTGTATCTTACGATAGTTTTTATCTTTTTTTAACGTAACTATTTTGCACTTTGTCCAAGCGTGCACATTGTGTGATTTGTCGTGACGTATTGTATAATGATGAATGATTAAAATACATTATCAATTGATTCGCTAGTTATACTTTCTGATTATATTAGTACTTACTACAGATAATCGGGTTTATTATTATTAGATCAAGGTGTCTAGACTGTATAGTTGGGTGGATCAACTATTCTTTGCTCTCGATGAAAAATTTTTGCTAAAATTAAAAATATGGAAACTTGCCGATTTTATGTATATACTTGTAAGAAATTTATTAAATTTTGCTGGACAGGTCTCAGCAGCGATTTTATTTTACAAATTAATGTGGTTTTTGGGTCCTTGATGAGAAATCGATCTGGCGATAGCTCCCCTGGGTCGCAACGAATGTTTTTCTTTTAATGTGAATAAAACAGCATATAATAGAAAAGTAATACTTTTAATTGTTAAACACAGACAAGTTAATCTGAAATAGAGAGTTTGGAAACAAAATATAATAACAAAAAAAAATTACACCCATTGTTTGGTCACATGTAATAAAAAAATAAACAATTTTTCTCTAATTATTGGTCCACGTTGCAAGAAAATAATAATTAAATATTTTCTAATAAGTAACATAAATGAACTCACTTGTATAAACATAAAAAAAACCCTTTTTCATTTAAATAAATGTCTTAGAAAAATTTAAAAGATCGTCATTCAACACACAAGGGACAAATTGTTACTCCTGAGACAAAATCTGTGACTCCAGAGACAAAATTACACTCACATCAACATGAACTTAAATAACTAGGTAACATATATTTTTTTAATAAACGTTATTAAACAGTAACAAACAGTTTTATATTTAAAATTAAACAAGTATAATAACAACAATTTAAAATCAACTTTGTCTGGCTGCCTACAAAGACAAATGTTTAGGTTACCAACATCAGCCATTTTAATACTCCAATACAATCTCAATTGCAAGTGAAAACCCATCTTTAAAACCAATATTTACAAAATGATACATTTACATTAATTTTATAGCAGTACGCATAGAAATGTCTCCTGTCTAACGGCTTGATTGCCCTTGGGTCACTTTTTGCGACTCAAAGGAATTGTGACCCAGGAGAAATATAGTGGTTAAATCTATTTTACGTAAAAAATACCTAAAATCATGCGATTCCTGACGGTCAAGCAAAAAACCAGACATATTTAGTACATAATAATAATAAAATAGCTAGGAATAACATACAATCTTACCAGTTTTTAGGGTTCCGTACCAAAATGGTAAAAAAGGAACCCTTATGGTGCGACTCTGTCTGTCTGTCTGTCTGTCTGTCTGTCTGTCTGTCTGTCTGTCTGTCTGTCTGTCTGTCTGTCTGTCTGTCTGTCCGTCTGTCACAGCCAGATATCTCAGGAACTACTGATGCTATCGATTTGAAATTTGGAATAGTGTGAAAAGTAGCTAACCCGAGTCTATTGGATATAAAAAATATCTTGTACCTTTTTTACTTTTTTTTTAAAAGGCTCCGTAATGGGACTTTTAAAATTGAAAGTAGGGCTATTATATTGAGTGGGGTATCAAATGAAAGGGCTTAATTTGTAGATTAAAACAACATTTTTATTTTTTTTCTTAAATAAGTAGTTTTTGATTTATACATTTTTATGTACCATTCCCCCCCTATTATCTCCGAAGTTACTGATCAGAAAAATGTGTCATAATTACTAATTATAAATATCAACCTGAATATTACAGGAAAAATAGAACGGTCTTGCTAACTTTAATACCTTTTTAGAAATTTACAAAACTTGAAATCCCTAGCGGCGAGTAGCAAAACTAAGCGATGGCGCTAAAACACTAAACATTTAACGATGTTATAATTAAACAAAGAAACATAGTATAGTAACAATTAGTGCGTAAACAGCTAATAATAAATAAATTTAAATACATTTAAATACTGTGTCACGTTTGCAAAGTTAAATAATTGTAAATAATATTATAATAATTTTACCAAGCTTATACATAGATGGCGTTGTAAATTCGGGGAACAGCTTTTTGTATAGAGAATGACAGTCCTCTTGATTTAATGGTCCTTGCTATTAAATAGAATCATTACACGTCAGGTTCTCAATATTAGAGGGAAAATATAACTGTTTTCCTAACTTGCACTGTTTTTTAGAAATTTGCAAAAATCATAACATATACTTATTTGCTTCTACTAAACAAATCGACATACAGTTTTTCTTGAACTATTCGCGTATCTACTTATGAGTTTGTACGGAACCCTCGGTGCGCGAGTCCGACTCGCACTTGACCGGTTTTTTCGTAATAACCCAGCAGAACCACAATAGATACACGCAGCCTTGTTCAGAGTCACGGACGAAATTGCCGAGCAATAAGAGCCTTTCGCGTAGCGACACGACGATCACGTGATCTCAAGATAGTTTCCTATTGGTCAATCTTTCTCTCGTCTGTCTCTTTCACTGTTATTGAATACATATATGCCTGTGACTCAGCGGAACTTGATTTTATTAAGACAAACAATTGAATATTAATTAAAAATAGTAAAACCATTAGAATCTTGTATTATGACTTCATCATGTGAAAGTGGAGGAAAAACCATTCCAATGAGGACAACTTATACTCAATATTGATGGACTAAGAATAATATCTAAGAGCTGTGTAAGTATATGAAAATGTAATAAAAGTACGTTTATTTTTTCCTTTATTCAACATATAAATAATATAATATATTATTCAAGGACGTATTTTATTTCAATCCCTTGCAAGACCTATGCAAAAATATTCTATTCAATAAACCGACATGAATGAGATTCAAATGCTTATTAACTAATTTTTCTTAAGTACTAAACGGCCTTTGTTGAAGAAGGTGATAAAAGGGTTAATGATGACGATAGTAGCGAATGCAGCAACTATGGCGATCATTGCCGTCGTAAATTCATCGGTGGCCCAATTTCTGAACTGGTTCTTGTCGAAGCCGTAGCAGAGGGTGATGCAGGCAGCAGAGAAACCTACGATACCGAAGCAGATGTGGGTGAGTTTGGACAGGCTAGGCGGGAGGTAGATTTTGCTGAGCTCATAGGCATAGAGCGATGCCAGCCCGTTTACCAGAGACACTGATGTAAACACCATGGACACGAGCGCTGCAAATGTAACAAGAAAATATTGATTTATATTTCAATTTGCCTTTATTAACAATCTTATAAACTAATTATTTACAATATTTTAAGTTTAGATATCAGAATTCAGATTGTCTTGCTTTTCAGCATAGGCCTCCCCCAGAGTCTTCCCAAAATTATCTACGTGAAAGTGTCAGAGCATTCTCAAAACATTATAAATTTTCAAGAATTTTTTTAAATAAAAGTGACCACTTGACCAAATCAAATCGACAGTGGCTGACCCTTCATTAGAGTTCATCAGAGTGTTTATAAATCACCCTCGGTTTGATGGGATGTACAAGGTGAGCAACGTTAGTACCAGAGTTCGGGCGATTCAATACTGGCAATAATGTGGACATGATTCCAATAAATGTGACTTGAAATAGATTCCTTTCAAAATCATTACCGTAATAAAATTTGCAGTTGACATAGATACATACATGTTTATAATGCAAAAGTTTTTTTGTTGAAGTGTACTATAAAATAATAATATATGTACTATCTCCGTGGATTACATTTTTCGTACAAAAATATTATGTGATTTGACTTTACTATGGTGATATTATTTAATACATTAAAAAAGAATGACCAATTTTGCCAGGAATTAACATTAAATTTCAGTTAAAAAGTTAATTGATTATGTCTGGGGTCATGGCCACATTATTGCAGTTAATGACCCCATCTGTCTGAACTTTGGTTAGTACCTACTTAGCTTTACAGGTAGTTGATCACGATTGCTCAAGTCAAGATTGTAGCGATTGAAAAGAGGAATCCATACCGAATTGTCCATGAACAGTATCCCAATGGACATTCTTGTCGAGGATCTTGACGATGCATCCACTTAGGGCCAGTCCGGATCCAAGTAGTTGCAGAATCCAATGGGCTCGGCGTCGGTCAACCAGCTTGAGCCTCGAGGACCAGCCGTTGTGGGCGCACAGACTGAGGATGGCTTCGGCCATCAGCAAATGGTACTAAAAGTTTAAGACAAATCCACTTTATACTATTCAGCGACTTGCCCCGTGCTTGATACAGATAAATAATTAAATTATTGTTTTGTATATAATTTATAATTACAACAATCAAGCTATACCTACGTTGATGAGTTTAATCCAGAGAGATAAAAAAAAATCACAGATGAAATTGGGGATTTAGTTTTACAATATTACTAGAACGAAAAGAAGAACGAGAAGTCCGACTACCATGCCCGTTTTTATTTCTACACAAACTTTCACAATGTAATTAAATTTAACTCTCTTAATGAACGATATTTCAAAAACGCTTTCCTAATACTTGCCCATGTCAAATAACGCGAAATCATCACGTAAGTACTTTGTTTTTTAAAGCGGATACGAATATACAATGGCTAAACCAAGATAGGTTCAAACCGAGAATAAATGTAAATATATACCTAATATATGTATAGCAACTCGAATATTCACACGGAGTATAGAGAAAGTATATATTAGGAATTCATATATAAGCTTACCCCGAGGACGCAGAGGATGACATGTTGTGGCGTAGCACCAACCGGAAGACCATTACGCAGCGCGAAAAGCAAAATAACTCCTACAGTCACCCCTATGAAGACATGAGCTAGTAGATTTAATGTAGATTGAAATATGTTCAACTTATAGTTATCCTTTGATACTGCTACCGACGAGGATGATGGCTTGCCCAACTCTGCCTGATTATATACACTCTCAGGATCTCGGCCAATAGGTGGATCGATCACGTTTGGTGGCATTTCGATACTGAAGTTTATACCTTTCGATTTGAATGACTTCGCAAAGTGATCGGACAGATCGAGAAAGAGTTTTTATATCCAAATTATGTCATTATCGGATAATGATAGGTAATGTCGATAGGCAATTGTGTCAGATAGGATTTTTCGAAGATTGATATAATGACGTAAACACATTTTTTAATACAATTAGATATGGTTATAGTTTAAAATTTACAGTGTGATATTTAGAGTCGGCTACAGGTATGGAATAATATTCCTTTCGGTAATCAAATGAAAGTACGTCAAATAAGTAGGAAAATGAATTATTGGAAATCAGTATCTCACATAACAACAATACGTGTTCCCTAATTTTGTAGTAGTTATTAACGATTGCGGCCATACATAACCAGATACTGAAGGGCTATTGCACACGAGGTATTTTAAACGCGCCGTCTATGCACGTTTAAAATAGGCACGCCACGTGCATAGGCCCTAAGTTTAATCAGGCATTTGAATATTATCTATATTAAGATTCATATCACTATCATATCTCTAACTTAGATTAATAAACTGAGAACAGCGTGAGATGTCATTTTATGTATTCGTCTTGTGAATGTGAAAAAAAACGTTGCCATAAAGCCCAACTTATACTTAATTGTGATGAACTTGGAATAATATCTAGTTGCGCATGTAACTACCAGTGGCGTGGCGTAAAAGATATCCTTGGGCAAGCCGGTGCAGATTTGGCGTACATTTCCCTTAAGAGCTGTAGAATAAGGTGCTCAAATGCCTGATATTAGGCAAGCCGGTGGGAATCGAGTTCTTTGGACGCCACGCTACTGGTAACTACATATATGAAAATGTAATAAAGGAACGTTTGGTTTTTTTCCTTTATCCGAAAATCAAAATCTTTTATTCAAATTATATCCTTGATATAATTTTTAATAATAAATTACCATTTTAATGACTTTGTGACCCTTGCAATACCTATGCAAAAATATTCTATTCAATAAAAATCGACATGAATGAGATACAAATGCATACTAACTAATTTTCTTAAGTACTAAACGGCCTTTATTGAAGAAGGTGATAAAAGGGTTAATGATGACGATAGCAGTGAATGCAGCAACTATGGCGATCATTGCTGTCGTAAATTCATTGGTAGCCCAAGTTCTAAACTGGTTCTTGTCGAAGCCATAGCAAAGGGCGATGCAGGCAGCAGAGAAACCGACGATACCGAAGCAGATGTGGGTGAGCTTGGACAGGTTAGGCGGGAGGTAAACTTTGCTGAGCTCATAGGCATAGAGCGATGCCAGCCCGTTTACTAGAGACACTGAGGTAAACACCATGGACACGAGCGCTGGAAATGTAACAAGAAAAGAAAATATTGATTTAATATACTGTAAATGCAAAGTGCATTGAAAATTAGCACCGTGAAAGTATAAGAGCATTCTCAAAATTATGTATTTTCTAGAAATTCTGTAAATAAATGTGACCGATTGACCAAATCAAATCGATTGTGGACGGACTATTGTGTGAGTGCATCAGAATGTGTATAATTGAGGATGATAGGATATTGCAAGGTGAGCAATTTTAGTACTTAGCAGTACTAGCATCTGATCACGATTGCTCAAGCCAAGATCATACCGATTGAAAAGCGGAATTCATACCGAATTGGCCATGAAGAGTGTCCCAATGGACATTCTTGTCGAGGATCTTGACGATGCATCCACTTAGGGCCAGTCCGGATCCAAGTAGCTGCAGGATCCAGTGGGCTCGACGTTGATCCACCAGCTTTAGCCTCGAGGACCACCCGTTGTGGGCGCACAGACTTAGGATGGCTTCGGCCATGAGCAGTTGGTACTAAAAGTTGAAAATATATTTAGGTGTAAATCCACTTAATATCACGTAGCCACTTGCCTCTTGCTTCGTATAAATACTATTCTTTTATATATTCTATTCTTTAAATATTATAAATTTGAAAGTTTTTGAAGATGTTCGGAGGTTTGGACGTTACTAATTGAGTGGATTGTTTTTTTGAGTTTAATCCGGTGAGATATAACCTAACCTAACCTAAATTAAAAATTTAAAAAACCCCCGACCAAAAATAACAAACGACCTGATGAGCTTGAAGACCAGAACCGATTTCCACCAAACATAGCTAAGAACACTCTCAACTGATATACCTTTCAAACATAAAAAAAACCGCATTAAAATCGGATCATCCGTTTGGGCGCTACGATGCCACAAGGACATTTACACATTTACACACACAGACACGTCAAACTTATAACACCCCGTCGTTTTTGCGTCGGGGGTTAAAAAACAGAAGAGGAAGAAGATAATTTTATGTTTCGACTACCTAGGTAGTAGGCATTATGTCTAGACATAATGCCTGATTATATTTCTATACAAACTTTCGCTAGCTTACTTCTTTAATGGATACGGCGTTGGACGGATAAAAGTTTGTGTTCATAATTTTAGAATAAGCGCCTTTGAACGAACCCGACTAAAATATCAAAACTTTCAGGTCATATCTATAAAAAAATATTTTAAGTTGATTAAAAAACTGCGGTAATATTGCGCAAATCTTTTATCCTTTTACGCACAATTGATTCATAACTTTTACGATAGGTACCGATAAACTCCGGTAAAGATAGTCAATGTAAAACCTGGATTGAATTATGCTGTATCCATCTTGTCGTCATTTTTAAGTCGTCGGCACCAAAATTTAAAATGTTGTACTTAGTTTTGAGCTCGATACCTAAAATGTAACTTATTTTACGAGCATTCAAACTTGAGTGATATAGTCCATTTTAAAAGTATGAAAATATTAATAATATTTTATGCAACAGGCATGAATTTATTTGTTTGTTAAGTTGGTAGTTGTGCATTTTTATTGTAAAGTTAGTATTTATCGCTTAATCCTTGACCTAAGTTTAACCTAGATTTAGAAGTCTGTGGCAGCTAGCAGTATCGTTTTGCGACTTTAACGATACAAGTGCTGTTATGGGGAATAGGGTAAAGACTTTTCTGAACTCATATTATGCATGTTCTTATATTAGTGTTCGTGACCAAGTAAAAGATAGATAAAAAAAAAGTACAGGATTACAAAAAAACTTTTTTCTACTCCTGTACTGTATTTTACTTGGTCACGAACACTCTTCTTAACGTTTCTATTTCACCTTTTCGTTGACCTAGATTAGAACTATGAAATTTGGCTAGTAATACCGTCTTAGTATAGGGCAAAATCTGAAAAAATATAGTCTTTATTTAAAGTATTTGTGCGGAACTCTCGGTGGGCGAGTCCAACTCGCACATGTCCGGTTTTTTTTCACTAATACTTCTGTTACAGAGAGGTCTTTCTATACCAAACAACAGAAAAAAGTTGTAAAATACGATTATTTCGATGGGCCATCTCTCCCTTATAGACATATACTTACTCGTACATATAAACTTACCCCCAGAACGCAGAGGATAACATGTTGTGCCGTAGCACCAACCGGAAGACCATTACGCAGCGCAAAAAGCAAACTAACTCCTACAGTCACCCCTATGAAAACATGAGCTAGTAGATTCAACGTAGATTGAAATATGTTAAGCTTATAGTTGTCCTTGGATGGTGCTACAGACGAGGAAGCTGGCTTACCCAACTTTGCCTGGTTATATACACTCTCAGGATCCCGGCCCATAGGCGGATCAACCACGTTTGGTGGCATTTTGATACTGAAGCTTAAACCTCTCGATTTGAATGACTTGGCAAAGTGATTGGACAGATCGAGAAAGAGTTTTTATATGCTAATTGTTTTATTATCAGACAATCATAATATCGATATACAATCATGTCAGATAGGAATTTCCGAAAGGAGAATGATTTGTCGTATGCACATAGGTAATTATGATTAGGTACGTTTAATTAGGGGTCATCTACAAAGTACGTCACACGATGTTTCAGATTTTTAGTCCCCCCCTCCCTCATGTCACACTTTTTCCTAACATATTCCATCTTTTTAGGGTTCCGTAGCAAAATGGTAAACAGGAACCCTTATGGTGCGACTCTGTCTGTCTGTCTGTCACAGCAAGATATCTCAGGATCTACTGATGCCATCGACTTGAAATTTGGAATTGTGTTAAAAATCGCTAACCCGAGCCTATTCGACAGAAAAAAAATCTTATACCTTTCTTACTTTTTTTTAAAGGGGGCCGAAATGGGACGTCGAAAATCAAAAGTAGAGCTATTATATCGAGTGGAATATCAAATGAAAGGGCTAAATAGTTTTTTTTTCTTAAACATGTAGTTTTTGATTTATGACAAAAAACATTCAAAAAATACCATCCCCCCTATTATCTCCGAAGTTACTGAACAGAAAAATCTGTAATAATTTACCAATTATTAATATCATCCTAAATATTTAGAAAAAATAAAACGGTTTTCCTAACTTGCTGCGTTTTTTAGAAATTCGCAAAAATCGTAAGACAAACTCATTTGCTCCTACTAAACTAACCGCTATACAGTTTTTCTTGATCTATGCACGTATCTACTTACGAGTTTGTACGGAATCCTCGGTGCGCGAGTCCGACTCGCACTTGACCGGTTTTTTAACATAGGCTGTCACATTTGGCTAAGTCCCCTCTCCCCCCTATGCGTGTGGCGTAATAATATGGATGATTACGTTCATCAAATTGAAAATAAACACATTATGTGTTGACTAATTTAGTAGTTCGTACTTGTCAATGTTTAACGAAATGAAGCATTCCAATATTAAAATCAATTGAATTTCATTCGGTGTCATGCATGAATAGTTTTAAATGGTTTTACATTTGTTATAGTACTTAAAATGGACGTTGGTTCGAAGCAATGTTCGAAACAAACGACTATGAAATCAATAACTTGCATCGGAGCTATCTATATTGAAGTCCAAATGAGAATAAACACTTATTAAAGGTCTGCGTGGATCTATAAATAAATCGATGCGCCAAAGCGGACGTTACGACAAATTACGGATGGTTCTACTTGGAGCTTATGAGTTCATGTTCTGGTTAAGTAGGTAACTTAATTTCCTAATAAAAAAAAAAAGTTTTTTTTTTCTTTTTTTTCTTGTCGGGTACTAAGTACGTGACAAAAAAATGAAGATGTGGCCGTATTGCAGTCAGTAGGCGGCAACAAACATAAATCGCAAAACTGCGCGTAATATTTTGTATTAGTAGCGGTATTTAGTCAGAACAGCACTGAAATTACCATTTGAGTTGGTTGGCAGCAAAAAAACACTCCGTCTTTAATGGTCCTAAGATATTCTTGTGTTTATTAATAGCAACAGGTATAAAATGGAGCTTTTATGAAACATAGATTGACATTTTTGTAGGATACTGTCGGTTAAGTAGTCGTGGTCACGTAACACGTCGGACAATAATTCTACCCCGGTTGTCGGTTGCGGCTGCTGCGTCACAAATTTTGAGGGATATATCCTGACTGCAATCTATCCTGATAGTAACATATCTTGACCGCAATCTACCCTGATAGTAACCTATTCTGACAGCAACCTATCCTGACTGCAGGTCACAAATGAAGCAAACCAAATTTGCTTTGCGCTCGCGCACCTCGCACACGAATATCAATTAACGTGTCGCATCGTGATCTACGCATTACTACAACCCACACTTACTGATCTAGAGTCATGGTGTCTTACTGTGTGTGTAAGTATTAAAGTAGGGATAGTTAAGTATAGTAGTTCGATCTTGAGCCGATTTAGCATACTCAGCACTACGCCTAAATTCAAGGAGGTGGTGGATATTTGTACACGAAAGATTTAGAGGCATTTGAGTATTGTTTATAAATGTCACTATTTTCTGGAAAGTCGAAAAAGGTGATTTTAACATTGTTGTATCTCGGTGAGTCTTTGTGATATTGAAGTAGTGTTTTCACTAATATTTCTATTATTGAGAGGACCATACATAAGAAAAAAAATGTAAAAAAGTCTATTGTACGATGTTTTGTTTGTCCGAAGTCCTGATTACTCTTTCTGCATAATCACGTGAGTTAGTTTTAGGCAGATCATGACTGTGTATTGATGATGATTAACGTGATTAAGAAATGATAAATATTATGTAATTTTCTAAGTAGTACCCACTTTGTGAAATCATAATCTTAGACAGAATTTTATATAATTTGAAGCAGTCGTGTGTGCGACTAAAGGCCCTTAGAAACGTGAAATGAAAGTGATACGTGCGTATATATATGCGCAGAATTTAATTAATTTGTATAAAGAGCGAATTGACTGACATTAGGCGAATATTATACTGTATGCGTCTTATTTACTAACTGACTTCATAAAAAGGAAGAGATTCACAGGTGGGTTGTATTATTTTTTTGAAATGTGTTTTACCTCACAATTTCGTAATTAATTAAGTAAATCGATTTGAAAAAGCATTTTATTATTAAAAGGGATATTAATTCAAAAATACCTCCAGATACAATACTTAACGAGGGTGCCATTTTTTCAAAATCCAGTTCTTATGATGGGATCCTATAGGAATCTCAATTCCTCGTCGCCTCTAGGGACCTTTCAAATATTCAATGTTTTTTTAAGAAAATATTGCTTCCTTGAATTTTAATGAGCATGAGTGAAATTGACTAGGTAAATACGGAGTGCCTTTATTTTCTGCATTTAAATGTAGAATTCACATATAAAAACAGCAAGTTTGTCACATTTGCTTAGCACAACAGTTTTGTAGAGTGTACCTTACCTTAATCATGAACTAAATTGGAAGCAGTGGGCCTAATTGAAATGTAGGCTAAGCGTGCTTTGCATGTTTAATGGTTACCGTTTCGTTTTAGTTGTACTAATGAACTTAAGCCTCTTAGAATAAGGGTTGAGGGTGAGGTTAGGCAAGGGTCTGTATGTTGATATAATTTTAGATATAAAATAAAACTGGTCAAGTATGACCATGTTTCCCATTTCCGTTCGCAACTCAAGTGGCTCCCCATTTGTCTTCGCCGAAACTCTCACATTCTTGCACTCCCCTTTGGCATACTTTTCAACCCCACTACCCCTTGGTACCTTAAGGAACGTTTTAAATATCTATCTTCTTTAAGATCCTCACAGAACTATCTTTTGGCCCAAGTTACTTCCTCTTCCAAATTTTATTGCGATTCTTTTACCTTTCAAGCTATCCGAATGTGAAATACCCTACCGCAAGAATTAAGGCGTGCAAAATCCCTTCCCATTTTCAAGACTCTACTCAAGCAACACTACCGGCATCGTTTCACGATGCGACGTTGTGTCGTGGAAAACATTCAATCAAAAAACAACTTTATGTCAGAGTAGAAAGATTAAAAATTAAAATATATTTTTTCACGACATGACGTCGTATCGTGAAACGATGCCGTGTCGTGGCACGACGTGATATCCTATCGTGTTTATGTGTAAGACCCCTAACAAGCTTCTGTAAGTACAGAACAATCTACACATATATTCATTCAGCACTCCCACCCATATACTTATACATTTATTTTGAATGTGTTAGAAAAAAGGGCAAGTCAAAAACTAAACCATGTTTAAGAGATTAATTATAATTAATGTGGATGAAGCGAAATACGTATGCCAGGACCGTAGTAAGTGGAAGAACGTAGTCACTGCCTACGCCAATGAGGAAAAGGCGTGATTATATGTATGTGGCAAAAAACAGAATTTAATCCCGCTTGTCCTAATACTCGTAACGCCTCTGCCCAGCACACCTGCGAGTATAAAACGCAGACAAAGCAAACATTTTCTATTGCCATACGTGCTACGTGACCAAGGTCCAGCAGTAATAACCCTGCCGGTCAGCACAATTTAGGGGTCCCATTTGGACCTTTGCTAATGGAATTAAATCCAATTAGATTTTAGGGTTACGAGGTGAAGTTTGCTGACGGTAAACAAATGGCTCTCCGTTACGGCTCACACCTGCTGTTTGGACTATTTGTTCAGAAATTAATTGCTGTCTGCTTAAATGGAAAGTATTTCCGTTGCAAAGTGAGCGATTGTGCCGGTGTTTTGGATGTAGGATTAAAAGAACTAGTAACGTCAAAACGTGGAGTATTTTTGTGCTAATATAAATTTTGCTACATTTACAAACTCTTGTTGTTAAATAGAAATAAAATACCAAAATGATTTGAACAAGGATTATTTTTTATAACTTTGTTTGCGTTGTAAATAAATACCTACAGTGAGATTAATCGTCGAATAGGTATACATATTTAGTTATAGGTTAATACCTATAATCACGCAATACATATAACTAACCCAATAGAGTTTTGTGTATGGCTCGACTGATAATTAATAGAAGAGGAAAGAGTGTTAGAGAGAGTAAGCAAGATAGATAATCTTGTAGCTGTAAGTACGTTATTAAGTTTTGGAAACAGTGAAACAAGTTTTTGGGTATGCTATTCCGATGTAGCTCCAATATTAAATACCGTTTTCGACCGTTTAAATGAAGGATCTGCATATAAAACTTGTAATGTAATCAGTATTTTTCTTTGAAATTCGATCGCACTGAAAACTTTAGCCAGCCAACTCTCAGGATAGATAAACATTAACTTACTGCAAACCGAATAAAATCAATCAAAATCCATCTCACGAGGTTTTCAGTTCAAACAGTGTTCCAAGCATGTTTGATTTACTGCCACGGTTCTCAAAATGTCCGTATCAAAGGGAATTTGCGTATTTTTCTGACTCGCGAACATTTCCAACAAATTGTGAGTGAAACGGGATCAAAAAAGTCGGCCGGAAACCGAGAATATTTCAAAAATGTCCCGTCAGTTGTGTGGTATTATCAATTGGTACAGAAACGCCTATAAAGATAGAAGTTTGACAAACGCCGTTTCACATCTATACCGGTTGGGTATTCGATAAAATTCATGAAAGTTCTCTCGGGAGCATTTTCTCAAGTTTCCCTGTTTCTCTGTACGTGTGGTTTTCGATCAAAGTTTTCCATTCCAGCGTTGCTGAGTGTTCCGCGTTCACTATTTTAGTTAAGTTAAAACTTCAGTGTTATACAAATTATGTGAAGATTGGCTAACGTTCGCGAGAATCCGTTTGATTAAATTACTTTCTTCAAGGAATTTTCTTTAACTCTTCATTAACTAAATTCCTACCTAAAGTATATGATATTACTGTCTTCAAATATAAATTTTAATTCTAGGTTTTCAAAAAATCATATATTTTTATTGAACTTCCCGGACTACAATACGAGAACAGTGCCTAATGAACTTCCGCTTTGGTTTAGTCAAATAATTGCTTGTTTTGATCACAGTAATAAAATAAGAATCATTTAAACTGTGCAATAGTAATAGTACTTAGAGTCTGTGCGGAAAGAGAATAGGCGTGGCGAAAAACGGAACTAACCTAACCAGTATGGCAAATACCGCAAATATAGCATTAGAGCGCCCCCAAATCTAAATCCTATTCTCTTTCCGCACAGACTCTACTTAGTACTATTTTGTGATTACTAACTAGTTCATGGCTGCAGTAAATTTAGTTCTTGTTCGTTACTTTAAATTTTATGAGGGGTCAGTGGAAATCCATCAAGAATTCCAAAGCTGCCGAAAAATTCAATAAGTTAGACATTTGTTAACGCAACAGAGATGGTTTTCATTTGTCGGCTCCCCTAGGCAGTTAAGTTTACATTAAATTTGTCCAAGCGCGAAATTGATCTTTTAGTAAGGGGCGCCTTTGGCGAAAATCTAAATTGCTTTGCATCACTATTGACGCGCCTGGAAATTTTTGAACTATTTTGGAGTTTTATTAGGGTTCCATATATCTAATGAAAGGACAGAACAAAAACGCATGTGTTTCAGTCCGGAAATTGTCTGCTGTTGACTTATTTTGTACAGGGTATTATTTTTTTCTATATTAATGGGCTCTACTTGTATGTTGTTTTTATGTCACTCACTATATATGCATTCTGTGAAAAACTCTAACTTAACTAATTTGATATGGATATAAGAAGTTTAAGTATAAGAATATTCGCGCTGGGCTCATGTTTTACACGAAGGAAAAGGGCGGTTCTCGTTTTATCTTAACTTTTCATGTGAAACCTTATTTTTTATTTATACACGAAATAAATGTAAATATATTTCACATCTCAGAATTATAGTTTCAGATCAGAATTAAAAAATAATAATATTTGTAATATAAATTATTATTTATGTGGTTATTTATTAGGGTGGAGCGAATAATCTTAATTTTTTTAATCTCCTGTATTATTAATCGATGTTCCTATGAAAAAGCTACATTATTGCGAATGGGGTGGCGCGCCATGGAGATTTTACTCCTAAGTTGTACTCGCAAATTACATTTATTTTGCAATGTTTGCTCATAAACATACAATTTTTGCTTTTTTTGAAGTCTTATTTCACGTGTAGAATGTAATTGCATGAAATTGTTTTCTAACGAGAACTAGCAAACTAGTGTTAAAAATAGTTGCATTTTAAAGATTTTTTTTTCGTAATTTTTACTGTGATTTAACTGATTAAATGTGTGTTTACCGCTGTTATTAATGGTATTAGTGATGGTACGTAACAAAATGGCGAAAAAGATGCTATTGGGTGTCTCCAAGAAAATCATTATGAAAATTACCAAAATTCAGCTCCCGTGCGCCACCCTAAGATGTTCACTTTATTCTGCACGAACACTCCTGATATTATGAAACATTGATTGAAAATACAGGAATATTAAAATTAAAAAAAAAAGATTTTTCGCTCTACCCTATTATTTATATTCTTTTGCTTACAATAAATATATTCTGCGCCTTGCTTACACATTTACAGATTGGTATTACAATTACAAAGTAATATCCCTTTAAAGCCAAACATTTAGAATTGAAGGCCCAAGATATATTTCAGAAACGTTGTTATCTGAAGGTTTCAAACTTGAAAATCCCAAAAGGGGATAACAGGTAGGCAAAGGGCAGGATTCGTTCTTCGGAGACTTAAATGTATGGAAGAGACTAACTAAATTACAAATTAAAGAAAAAACGGACATTTTCAAATTTGCTGACCTTATTATCTCTTACTCCAGCTAATGAAAATCCGAACTTTAGATAATAGTGCAATACTTGAACTGTGACACGGAGTCACTAGGTATAGTATATTAATTACGCACCCAGTAGGCGCACGATGGTAGGTTTTGTCGCGCGATAAATGAATGTTCTGAAGTATGTGTGACATTGACGGATGATTTATCATTTATTTATCGATCAACAAAGCGCGCATCATTACCCTACAGAGCTGTTAAACAAATCATGACTCAGATCTTAGGTGTTGTGGCCCAAATCGCAGGAAGTGAACTGATTTTACTAGTGTCCAACCGAAACTAGTTTTCAGGGCCAAAACCGAAACCGAATTTCGGCTTTCATCTCAGTTTCGGCCGAAACCAGAACCGAAACCGAAACTTAAGGACATCTCTTCGTGGGAAGAAAAAAAAATACGATCATAATCAGTCAATCTTACGTTTTAAATAACAAATTAATCATTTTTTTCAATCTTTATTTTTAGGGAGCTTTTGTCAGACTGACTATGCCAGCTCCGTTAAGCCTCTACCGTACAATCTTCAAAGCTAAAATACAATAAAAAAAACAACAAGGGTTACCAAATTTGTACACTATGTTTTAAAAAAACCGTATACAAACTTGGCGACTTTTGAGTGGGGTTCCGCCACAATGGAATTAAAGAGGTCTACATTTTTGCATGTTAAGCCCCAAACTCTAGCTAACGTACCTCTTTTCTCTCGAGTCCGGACACACTCCACCAACAAGTGCTGCACATCCTCGATGGAACCACAATCGTTGTTTGCCGACGACACCGCCATCTACACTTCATATCCCCGCCTTCCCAGGATTGTCTCTCTTCTTCAGTCTGCCATCGATGCCCTAGGGCATTGGTGTAGGAAATGGAGAATTGAGGTAAACCCGGAGAAGAGTGCAGCAATTCTCTTTACAAGAAGCCTTTCACATGCACACGAAATACTCACCTCACGCATTACACTGCATGGCACCCAGATACCTTGGTGTGATCACACCAAGTACCTGGGAGTCACACTTGACAGGCGCCTCACCTTCTTCCGTCACATAAAGATTGTCCGCGATAGAGTGGCATTCTTTGTGGCTCGCTTACTCCCCCTTCTGGGGAAAAGGAGCAAACTCTCCCGTAGAGGGAAACTCACCCTCTATAAATCCGTGATAAGGCCTGTTTTCTCCTATGCCATTTGCTCACGCATCACCATCGCGGTTTAGGAGTCTACAGGTCTTACAAAACAGAGCACTCAGATGGGCAGTGGGGGCCCCCTGGTTCATTAGGAACGTGGACCTCCACGCCGATCTTGGGATCCCCTCGGTACCTCAATATTTCAAATCACTCTCTAAAAAGTACTTCAGTAGTTTACCTCACCATTCCATCCCACTCATCAAGATATTGGATGACTATGACACGTCTGGGCCTCCTCACAGAGGAATCAGACGTGCCAAACACGTTCTAACTGACCCCCCCGATGAATATACCCGAAAAGCGACCATAGAGCGAGCTATAGAAATAGACCTTTTAGATAAAATGCGAAAGCGAGACTTCCAACAAAGGAGAGGGCAAAGAGGTACTGCACTGACAGGGACCAACCCCTCAGGGCAGGTCCTGGAGTCTCTCCCTTGCGTGGTCCCTCTGCACCTTCTGTGCAATATCGGCCGGCCATACTGCACGGTCCACATTTACTTATGCCAGCTCAACGCCTCCAAGCTGCCAGGCTGGTTACTAATGGGCAACTAGCCCATCTCAGATCCACCACCACCCAAGTAGTGAGTAGCATGCCCTAACTCTACTGAGCTAGGGCAGAGCCGTTCTATGCGCAGCAACTGGTCGCAGAAGCCGACAAAGGTAGGTACTGGTAAAGTCTTAAAAAAAAAAAAAAAAAAGGAACCACAATCATTTTTAGTATCCGATATTTACAGTAATAATGAAGAACATATTATAACTTCTTATTTCAAATAAATTATCTGTGTTTTTGAAATAAATAGTGTCTGATTGTACGGCGAAACCCTTCAATTTCAGTTTTGGTTTCGGCCGTATGGCAGCCGTAACTGAAACTAAGCCGAAATTCGTTTTTTTGTGGAAACTAAACCGAAACCGGTTTTTTTCGGTCGGACTCTAGATTTTACGCTTTTCCCTGGCCAGGTAGTGAGATTTTCTCTTTCCAGTCCTCTACGTCCCGGTAACGGAGCGCATATGACTAGTCCACCGCCACCACGCAGCGGCACAGGTCACCCGTCTGGTGCCTGCCCGCAGTGCCCCTCAAAAGGAGACGTCGGAGGAATGCTGCCCGTGCCCGACGCTTCACCCTCGCGTGCCGCACCTGGAGAGTCCTCTAACAGAGGGAACCCGGTGCGGGACCCCCCAACAAGCTCATTTGCAGCATCGGCAAGTGATCAATTAGGGGCCCCTAAGAAATCACTTGCCGTTGCACCCGGGGTGCACCGGCCAAGACGCTTCCCTTTCCTGCGGATCAACCGGATCAAGAGGAATGAGAAGAATCCAGACACTCTGGGAGGTTTCCTGTCTAGCACCCCAACCCAAGTGCTAAGCCTGCCTTATCATAAATTATTCTCGTATTGTCAAATTGTAGGCAAATAAGCGATGTGTTTTGGCAGTATTTTGTTGATAATTCAACAAAAATGCAACTCATTGTTTTGCTATTGCTATCGGCAATCTTCGTATTTTCGAGAATGCACTTTCCTTATCTACTTTATGTTTTTTTGTTATCGTAATAAATATATTCTGATGTATTTCTTACTGACATGTCCAGTGCCCGCGGTGGTCAAAGTGTATATTGTAATCCCAGTACAAGTTTCCGTTTTGTGTGGTTTCATCCAGTCATAAGTTTAAAATTCGTTCAGATCTGTATTCACCTCATCATATTGACGAAAGGGACTAAATTAAAGTCCCATGCGCCAATTTAACCTACGATCGACGATATTTTTGGGTGTATTTAGAAACACGAATGTCATTACTTATACAATATTTAAAAGTACTGTAAGATTATAACAGTTCATAGAACCACGGGGCTATTCACCAACCGTGCGAACTTTATATCCGCGTTCCACCCCCTCAAATCTTGAGTAGTAGGGGAACGTAATCAAGGATTAATTTTCTACTTGGATTATTTTCAATCCACCTCCGTGTGTGAGCTTTAGATGTATCTTCAATTTAAAGGGATCCCCTACTTGACAATTTAAGGCAGTGAGGTGTTACGGGCACGTACAAGTATTCTATTAATGAGTATGTGCTTGGTGAGGGAATACGCAAGTAACTTGGCATTTTGAATACGGTGTTTGCTTATAGTCGAGATAAATTATACTCTAACCATTAAGTTGCAAATACGGTTATTAGTTGCGGGTTTAGCTGATGTCACGAAGCCTGTTGCGGATTACTTTTGTTGGTAAGTTTGACGAAGCCTGTTGCCGATTTGAAGTTGTACTCACCTGACGCCTGCGTTGCGGATTTAATCTTATGTGGTGGTCTTTTATTTTTTTTCTATTTATTATGTGTTGATGTACTATAATGACATGTAATGACTTTTACATTTGTTATTAGTTCTAATGTCATGTTAAGACACGTTGTCATATTATCATTCGGGAAGATTGAGAGAGAGAGAGACGTGGTTTAACGTGGCACTATATTGTATGAGCGTTTTTCTATGTAACTACTAGTTTTGGTCAAGGGGTAGGTTGTGTTGTCTTACGATACAGTTTGCTTTTCCACTGATAGAGAGGCTAACGACGATTTTTCATATCGTATCTTCAAACTGGATCACAACATTTACATAAACATTATTATTAAAGTTTTCAGGCAAAATTCAACGCTTTGTCGCATGTCAATAAGTACCTAGAATTTCAAATGGCATGTTCATGGCCATGAACATGCCACGTATTTAGTCATCAATAATGATGACTAAATACGTGACTAGAATTTTGTATGCAACGAGTGCTTATTTCATATTAAATCCTACCTACCTACCTATGCAACAACTTTGTTAGAAATTATAACCGTCTAATGAAATCATATTAGATTTCAACATTTCGTTGAAAATGTAAAATTTATGTGCAAGCTCAACAGTGTCTTGAATGAAGGCTCCTCCATTTTATGGTTCGCGTGGGAAGATTTATGGGTGGCGTTAAAATAAAATACAATTTCATCCCTCCATGGGTTCTGTGAGCGGCGACATCAGAAAAACCCACCTACAGTCAGCTGCAACATTCTTGCTCTGGTTGAAGCTGCACATTCAACTAATTATTACGTCCTTGTTCGTATTGTTCGTCGTTCGAGTTGTGATCCTTTCGGAATGTTCGTATTCCTACTTGTGATGATGTATGGGGACGCCCGGCCGGAAAAAGGAGGGTGTACAAAAAATCCACCCGAAAACCTAAAATTCGGATTCACCATCCGGATCGGATCAGAATTTTTGACACCTATCGAGGCATTTTTTCTTTTATTTTTTCTTCATGTAAAGAGTCCATTTTTAACAGTATATGTCCAATCGTCCATATAACCCTTCATACCTTATGACTATTAAGGCAATAGCTCTACTTTGGTCGCCTGATGCTGAATACGATTGTAGAATTAAATAATCACAACACATAATTCCAGTCCTTTCTTACGAGTAGCGCCTCCACTAGGTACTCAGTTTTGTACTAAACACTACCTCTAGTATGACACGCGACTTTGTCGTCCGACAAACAGGTAGTGTTCCCTTTCCATTCAATACAATGCGGAAGTGACAGGTCATGTTTTTCACGTGTAAAAAGTGTAAAGTGAAATCTTTTTCTTCCTTGTTGCCCGATAAATTCAGTAGACTGTACACACCTTATGTTTTCCATAAATATACGGACATATTCAAAGGCATATATTATGACGATGACGCTTATTACATCTGTAAGGCAGTTCTAGATCTCTATATTAAAAATGTGATGTACGCATTATAATAATAACTTATTACTTACATTCTGCTAGGCGTGAAGCGTTCTGCGTGTGAAACACAATATTGGATAAGACGTGAGAGTACCTAATGGGACTATTGATTGAATGTGTAATGTGCAAGTACATATATTAAAATTGAAGGTGATTCGAGTCGCTCGTTTACCATATCGACGAAAAGGAGGTTAATATTTCATGATATCATATTTGGTTGAAATGTGTTTTATCTTATAGCTTGATAAATTTTGTCTGCGCAAACAACTAACAAAAAAACACAAACATTTACAATCGGACCGAATCATCGGTGCGACACTGGCATCTATTAGCATAATTAGAAATTATTGTTAATTCAAAATACATATTATATGGCTTTTTGACACTTGTGTGATTTTGCGCTGACGAAACATATCAAGCTATAAAATAAAATACACTTTTGCCGAATTCCCTAACCGGTTAATAAATATGAATAAAGACATGTAACCAGTTTTGTTCCGGACTGTAACATCAGTGTATTAAATAACACTCCAAATGTCTTTCATAATCGAAGTTGGCAGGGACATTATGAATTTCAATTGCATTAACAACTTTCTATAATGACCGTTATGATCAAACTTTTTATCATTTAGTGACCGGCACTATAGCTTGGCAACTTCGTTGGTGACATTCACATGTGTGCTTTTTGTTATGTGCAGCCGTAACTACTCACACAAGTTACCACCAACACGAACGGGGGCCTCCGGAGGCTGCTTTCGTCGGTCGTCGTTTGTGTTGGCGGTAACTTGTGTGAGTAGTTACGGCTGCACATAACAAAAAGCACACATGTGAGTGTCACCAACGAAGTTACCAAGCTATAGTGGGCACTCTCTCCGTTCGAAATGTTCGGTGCCTCTTTTTAAACTGATGCAAGCGAAATTGGTACCGACGAGTAAAATAGAAGGACGTGGAAATAATTAACAAACCCCTGCAATTAAGTCGATGGCGTGTGTAATTGTATTTATTAAACGCGTATTTTGTCCGCCCCGCAGCTATCCGTATTTCCAGCCACGCTGCACTTTTATTTACACTACTTATGTTCATATAGTCGGACTACGCTATGTTTGCAGAGGTTGAAAAAAGGTTTTAATAAAAAATATATATATGGCAACAAGCGGAAACTACAGCAAGAGGATTATTTAATCTTGTTCCTTAGTAATAATTCTTCTGTTTATTACAAAATGTGTCTATATACCTACTGAAATGAATATCTGGGTAAATCTTGCACACATCGATCTAGTTTCAACCAAACTAAGCAATTTATTCCAGGGTATTAAATAATTTCAATGTATTTAAATATTATATTTAAATATGTTCTTGTATACAAGCATTGCTTAGTTTGGTTGGACTAGATCAATTTGTGTAGGTATGTAGACACATTATATACTTATTAAACGGAAAGATATTTGCCAAGTATCAAGACTAATGAAGCATCTTGCTTGTGATGTTGCCATGTATGTTTTTTGCAATAAAATCTTTTTTCGACCTCTGCAGACTAAGCGTAGTCTGACATAGCTGCAAATGTGGTTAAGTAGAATTACATGTTCGCAATGATCTATCCATTTATTCCAGGGATGACGAACCATTGGTACGCGACAAGATAATTAGTGGACATGAAAATTATTTTTTATGTGTCCAATCAGTGGGACTTACACATAGGTTATATTTCATCAAGCCGCGCGCACATGCACCGAGTAAAGGAGGATGCACATTGCCGGCGGACGTCCGAAAAGTATTTCCGGCCTGTCTGCGGCAGGCTCCGACCGTTAAGCTAGGAAACCTTATTTCAACTATTCTGTCACATTTTGAAATGAAATGAAATGAAAAGTTACTCTCCGCATAGCTTTGTGCAGGTAAGCTCACTGCGCGTCCTGAGGCCTTAGCCTATCGCCACTACCAATTCGCTAATTCTAGGTTTATGTGTGCTTGTAGCAATGTTTTCTTTGCATTGCATTTTTAGGGTTCCGTAGCCAAATTGGCTAAAAAGGAACCCTTATAGTTTCGTCATGTCCGTCCGTCCGTCCGTATGTCACAGGCATTTTACTCAAAAACTACAAGACCTATACTGATGAAATTTGGAATATAGATGTCTTGTAGATGCCGCAACTAAGTTTGGTAGTTAAATAATAAAAATAAAAAAATCTAGGGGGGGCACTCCATACATGTAACAGAATATAAAAAAAAAATTTTCCACAAAATGTCAACGTGTGGTACATAACTCGACAGCTCTTTTAAAAACATTTTAAGGTTCCTAAGTAATGTTTTTGATTAAGTGAATACCTTTGGAAATAATCGCTCCGAAAGTTGTGAAAATTGTGTCCCCCCCCCTCTATCTTCTAAACCCTGAGTCCGAAAAATATAAAAAAAATTACAAAGATAACGCTCAATTAATACTTTCAATGATAATTATTTTCATCAAGATCGGATTAACCGTTTTTGAGTAATTGCCGATAAACTGCGCTTCGCAACAAAAGGACGTAATTGCTATGAAGATACGCTCTTTTGTTGTTGTACTTTTTTACGCCGTATTTTTTTACCTCATGGCTATGGAACCCTACACTGAGCATGGTCCGACATGCTCTTGGCCAGTTATTTAAATAATATCATAAATAATGTGTTTATTTTTTTATTTGCATCATTACCTATATTTTACTCTATATATACACGGTGGGCCCGAATAACCCGAAACATTTTAATCATTAAAAGAAAAAAAAAGGAAAGAAAAAAGAAAAGATGGTATTAAAAGTAAATAACGTTATATCAACATAATGTAGCCCAAATTTTGTCATTTTAAATTAAGTCTTAAGGAACCAAATAAATCAGTAAATTCAGCCCCTGCTTATAAACATGTCCTAAAAAAAAGGAAAAAAGCTTAAATGGAAACAAAAGGTCAATTTTTTGGACTCGTAGTCGCTTACCATCAAATACTGCGAAGGTTAATGGCTGTTTAGTTAAAAGATTTAAAATAATTAGTAAAAGTATCTTAGTCACAATTATAAGGGCACACGTGGGAGTTTTCATTTAAAAAATAATGAATATCTCGGAAACTCTGTTTCGACTACACATCATATAACTTTTTTTACTTCTAATAGTTGTTGGCATCTATAGTTAGTTTTTCGGGTTACTGGGGCCACCGTGTATATTGTCAAAAACCTAACGTAAGAAAATAAAAATATGCAATCATAAATAAATGAATATTGGGAAACATTGTTGCTATTAGGGCATTTCTCCGGTGTTTTCTGTGGTATTTGTTGACTTTGGTGGAATCATCAATGTTGAAGTCCAGGATTAGATTAGCATAACTTTTCAGATATCTGGTAGACCTCGATAGGTTGTCAACCAAATACTCGAAAATGTCGTGCTAATCTCTCAAGACATCGACAAGAATAATACCACCGAAATCAATGCCAATAGTCGACTTCAAGCTTCGTAAGTAATTCTTCTTATATGAAATGGTGTCTTATACTGAATGAGATTCAAAAATCTCAACAGTAATTTCATCATCAGTCAAAAGACGTCCACTACTGCATAAAGGCCTGTCCCAAACAACGACACCACCGGCGTTTCTCCGCACTGCCGTTTTCGGGGGCACGATGGGGTCGGATTCAATCTACCATGTATGGGCACACATGGTAGATGGATAGATGGCCCGGCTGCCCTGGCTGGTTGGCTGACGCCAGGGCTCCCGCGCTAAAGGAATTAGGGATCGGAATACGCTACGATCCCTCCCCCAGACGTGTGGAGTCTATTTTGTAGGCCCCTCACCCATGACTCCACTAGGGATTTGGCGAGCGCCATATTGCGCCCGCCTTCTCCATCTCCGTCTGCGCCGGAACGGGAGCGCATCTGCCCTTTCTTCGCGCTCCAGTTCCGCTGCCTCCTTCTGCGAGATGACTGTTTCGGAGAAGGAGGCCACCACCTCCCAGGATCTCTCGCTGTGCAGCATGGCCCCAACGATGCTGCTGCAGCGAGAGATCTCCCACTCCTAAGACCGCCACCATGGCGCTGGCTCTTCGGTCCAGTGGCCACACTCTTCAAGAGTGTGTTCGGCCGTATCATCTGGCGCGCCGCACTCATGGCAGGCCGGACTGGCTTCACTCCCAATTTTGTGCAGGTAATGACCGAAGCACCCGTGTCCGGTCATTACCTGCGTCATCCTAAAGGACAATTGCCCTTTCTTCGGGTCCAGCCAGCGGTCCAGCGACGGGAGGAGTGCCCCTATGGTGCGGATACCATAGGGGGAGTCCTCCAGGTCGCTCTTCCACCTGTCCCTCATTCGCCTTTGGACCTCGTTTCTCCCCCAAACAACGCCACCATGAGCAGTCCTGAGCTGCTTGTATATGATATCCATCAAACTCTAACAACCTTCACCAGGACATCACAGATCACAGTCATTTATTTATTCAAAATTATTCAACTTCATATTTGAATTCGTTACTCTAATCGTGTTTGACGAATACATTTTTTGAGTTTTCGCCGCCTTTCCGGCCCAGATACCCCGATCGGTAATGGAAATAATCAATTGATTTGACCTGTCGGCGGCTTCTATAGACAAGACTTTGCATCTAATGCATTTGTATACCGAATATTCTAGACCAGTAGGTCACTGGCAGGAAATCAAACGCTCAGTTATGCTAATGCATAGATGAAGCACGGAATTTACAATGGAAATGAGTCTTAGTAAAGAAAACCACTATAAAATAACACCTATATTAGGTAGGTAAGTTAAACTTACAAATAAGTAAGTTATTAAAAAAGTGTAAGGAAAATAACAAGGAGATGGTTTTCTTTTTAAATTAGAAACGCTGGTTCTGTTTTACTCTTATTTGTCATGTTCAAAGGAAACGCCAACTTACTTTTTTAACTATTATCACTGAAATATTTATTTTAAGATAACTGTTATTGCAAATACATGTAAACACATATTTCGGTAACATTAATTAAATGTTTAAATAATGAATTTCAGTATTTTGGAAATATAAAATCAACTAAAATGGCTGTTTTAGGTCTTTACCGCTATGGTTTCCGAACGTAACTTGACATTCGCATTGTCTATGGACATATCATGACATATGTCACTGCCTGTGTTAATATTTTCTTGTCATACTGGGACGATTAGTAAGGTTATATTATTAAGATTTCCTCACAAGTGTGATAAATTGTGTGTGCCACGGGCGGTAATGGAATTACAAACTCGTGTTATTAAAGCCCTGGGTTTCACCTCGGGCTTATAAAAAACACTCGTTTGTAATTCCTTACTTACCACCCTAGATACATAATGTACTATTAGACTATCCCATAGCTAATCTTTGGTAATTATGTTTAGTACGCTAAGTATAGTGCGCGGAATGAAAAGGTGTACCACTTTTATAACCTTAAAAAAAATTGATTTATATTTTTTAAAGTGGTTAGGTTTGCACATTTTGTCAGGAAAATGTATGATTTTCTCAGTCTACCCGCGACCACAAACGCTGAAAAGGGTTACGAAACGTCGGAATTAAAAAATGAAGTAATATACACAATTTAATCCATTTAAATTGTTTTATTACAATACAATGATAGATAATCGCGGAAACCGAAGACAATATAAAATTATAAATTCCACAACTCCACAGTTGTTGATACTCAATAAGTTGTTTTAACCGAATTAATTAATACTTGGTGTTAAAAATTTACAATTTTTCAATAATTACATAGATCTAAGAAATCTTAATTTTCAGGCTTGCTTCTATTGTGCTGTTAAAAGGACACAAGGCCCCCAGACATACCACCAACAATGCTAATATATTACTATGGACTGTACATAGAAGAATATCACATAACATACTAATTATTTGTATACGCGTCAGTGGGTTCCATATGTGCTAAATAAAAACCCTACCTTACCTTTTGAACCTTTAGTATTTAAAGAATATTATCAAAATTCTCAGAATAAACATTTTGAGAATCCGCAAATTACATTTTAATCATATTTCTCAACAGAAACTATATTATTATGAGAAGTAAAGTCTAGTACTAGGTAAAGTAATAACAAGCTTTTGCTACATTTCTTAGCTTCTCAACGTTTCTAGACATCTATATACTGAGTCAATATCGGTACCACTCGTCTCTCAGGCGGTAGATTTAAATTGCAAATAGAACCCTTGAAACATTGAATTTGTGATAGCGTTTTCAGAAAACCTTTCCATATTTTGATATGTTTTCTGCGTGGTTTGATGTAACGTATACTCACTCACTCACTGGGACCTTTTAACATTTAGCCGGTTGGAATGATATAGCAAAGTAGGTCGTTGATAGGGTAAATCAAGGACCTTAAAATAAATAGCCAGACAGCCGGTTGCTTTGTACCTACTTACGAGCCGCACGCACACATCAATAAGTTTTTTCCTACTACCCACGCACTCATTGACCTGTCCAACCAGGGTTAAAGAAACCAGTGGACTAGAGGTGCTTCAGTTATTTGTTAGCGAGGACACGTTCCGCCATGTATTTTAAGGTCCTTGGGGACTGGGGTAATTAATAGTACATTGTGTATCTAGGGCGGTAAGTAAGGAATTACAAACGAGTGTTTGTTATACTCGTAAGCCTGAGGTGAATTACCGGCCGTGGCACACACAATGTTTTTCATCACACTTGTGAGGAAATATTAATAAAAATAACCTTACTTAACCTAAATGAAATTGTAAAACAGACAGCTGACAGTGACATTAGTGACATATTATATCCATAGACAATGCGAATGTCAAGTCACGTTCGGAAACCATAGCGGTAAAGACCTAAGACGGTTGATTTTAAATTTACAAAATACTGAAATACACTATTTAAACTATTAATTAATGTTACAGAAATATGTGTTTACATATTTGCAATAACAGTTCTCTTTAAATAAATATTTCAGTGAAACAAGTTAAAAAAGTAAGTTTTCGTTTCCTTTGAAGATGACAAATAAGAGTAAAACAGAACCAGCGTTTCAAATTTAAAAAGAAAACCATTACGCCCTAGGGCGTAATAGGTCATTTACGGCCCGCGGAACCTACGTGTAATAACACCATTTTCGAGCAAGTGTGATGAAAAATTAATTGACTTCATTAGAAGAGTTTTGAATGCATTTTTCTCCGACCATGAACCGATTTTAATATTTTTTTAAATAAACCATATCTTAAGAATGACATGAATTTTCTTTATCAGATATGATTTAATCCCGATGTTTGTAATTTTAAATTAAATGTATTAATTTTTCTTTCTCCGGGTTCCGTAGCCAAAATGGCTAAAAAGGAACCCTTATAGTTTCGTCATGTCCGTCCGTCCGTCCGTCCGTATGTCACAGGCATTTTACTCAAAAACTACAAGACGTATACTTATGTAATTTGGAATATAGATGTCTTGTAGATGCCGCTACTAAGTTTGGTAGTTAAATAATAAAAATAAAAAAGTCTAGGGGGGGCACTCCATACATGTAACAGAAGCTAAAAAAAATTTTTTTCAGCAAACATCAACGTGAGGTACATAATTCGATAGTTCTTTTAAAAACATTATAAGGCTTTTATTTACTATTTTTTGATTAAGTGAATACTTTCGGAAATAATCGCTCCGAAAGTTGCATAAATTATGTCCCCCCCCCCCTTTAACTTTTAAACCGTAAATCCAAAAAATATGAAAAAAATCAGGAAGGTAACGCTTAATAAATACATTCAACGAAAATTATTTTGAAAAGTAACGAATAAACCGTTTTGAAGTTATTGCCGAAAAACTTCTCAACCAGAAGGTTTTAAGTGCCATTGATTTACACGGCAATTAAGACCTTTTGTCGTTGTATATTTTTAGCTTTACTTTTATCTAGCACATTTCCTTATAGATACGGCTATGGAACCTTACACTGAGCATGGTCCGACATGCTCTTGGCCAGTTATTTATAATTTATATTAGTAAAAGGGGTAAGGACTCTTACCATAAAATTCCAACACATAATTTATGCACTCCTTCTACTCGATTTGGACTTGTAAGCAATTAGAAAGAAAGAAAGAAAACCGGTCAAGTGCGAGTTGGACTCGCGCACCGAGGGTTCCGTATAAACTCATAAGTAGACCAACCTTACGACTACCAGCAACCCCGCCTTAAACCCACCTTAGCCCTATTAAACCAGGAAAAATCTTAACAGCGCGATGCAGCGTATGCTACAGCGACATCTATTGATACTAAATAGCGCGTAAATTTTACTTGTAATTTAAATTTAAACGTTACTGTTTGTTATTGGCTGATTGAAATAATTGTTTGTCAACTAAGTTAGTTCTCATGTATCATTTTTCATGAAGGAATCATGTTTTGAAGCACACTTTTGTGTATTAAATTAATATTGCTGCCACAAACTACCTTATTTTAGATTTGTGTCCCTAGATGGCGCTAGTGGTATTTCATTTTTATGGTATTTACTAGGTTCAAATTTCCTAACATACTATTATAGAGTTTTTAATAATTATTGTTACTGTATGTTTTTTTCCGGATTCCTGATGAGTGATCATTGTATTTAATAGACAATTTTTTGTAATCTGAAATAAACCATCGCTTAGTTTTGCTACTCTCCGCTAGATGGCTCTCGTAGGGAGGGTAGAAGTAATATATATTTTAAGAAGTTTGTAAATTTTTAAAAAATTATTCAAGTTAGGAAGAGAAAATATAACGGTCTTCCTAATAATAATAATAATCCCGCTGCCGGCGGCACTCTAGGTTAGGTTTTTTATAATGTGTTTATATTTTGTAATTTCATTTTGTATTTTACTTTTTATATATATATTGTAAAAAGCCTAATCTAAGAAAATAAATATATAAAAACAAAATAATAATCCTAATAAGTAGATACATGAATAGTTCAAGAAAAACTGTATGGCGATTAGTTTAGTAGGAGCAAATAAGTATGTGTTGTGATTTTTGCAAATTTCTCAATAACGGTGCAAGTGAGGAAAACCGTTATATTTTTCCTGTAATATTTAGGACGACATTAATAATTGGTAATTATGACACATTTTTCTGATCAGTAACTTCGGAGATAATAGGGGGGGAATGGTATTTTTTTTTAACTTTTTTCGCCATAAATCAAAAACTATTTATTTAAGAAAAAAAATAAAAACGGTATTTTAATCTAAAAATTAAGTTCTTTCATTTGATACCCCACTCGATATATTAGCCCTACTTTCAATTTTCAAAATCCCATTACGGAGCCCTTTAAAAAAAAGTAAAAAAGGTACAAGATTTTTTTATGTCCAATAAGCTCGGGTTAGCTACTTTTAACACTATTCCAAATTTCAAACCGATAGCAGCAGTAGTTCCTGAGATATCTGGCTGTGACAGACGGACAGACAGACAGACAGACAGACAGAGTCGCACCGTAAGGGTTCCTTTTTTACCATTTTGGTACGGAACCCTAAAAACGATTATGCAGTAACGTACACAAAACAGGACTTGGGGCAGATACACAGAACATTACAGAAGATTACGAGCAGCAGACACACGTTCAATAGGATTGCCGGATATCTTGATATCGTCATCATTACGCTGAGAAAATGAAGTTATTTGTATTTTACTTCCAAGAACGAGGTACTTGGACTTGGTAGGGTTTAGTACTATAGAGTTCTTAAAGGACCACTCAGCAATATTAGAAAGATCATCATTCATTGACTGAATAATGTATTGATATTGTGTTTATTAATTAAGGAATCATTAATTGAAGGTCATCAGCGTATAAATGATATTTACATTGCTTGATGCAATGTATAACATCGGAAGAGTAAAGAATGAATAATAAAGGACCCAGTAATGAATAGTAAGTGTTTTTTTGGTGTGCAATAAAGAATATTTGTATTGTATTGTAATCCCAGTATAGAGCCCTCTCAAACTTGCCCTGTCAATAGAGGTGCACCGCACACCTCTATTACAGGGCGAGTTTGAGAAAGAAGGACGGTCCCATTTGATCTCTTTATTTCTACCCGTTGTTGCCGATTCGACAGACAGCTGTTAAAGACCGAGACTGAAGAATTATCAAAATCGTAATAAGATAACTTGGAGAGCAGAAGTGATATATTAATAGAGTCAAAAGCTCGAGAAAGATCAAGAAGACTGAGTATGGTACCGTTACCCTGGTCCTGAGAATACTTATAGAACATTGTCAACAACACCAAGAAGAGCAGTGCTCGTACTATGATGTTTTCTAAAGCCGGATTGTACTTGTGCCAGTATTTTGTTATATTCACAATAGTGTAAAACTTGTGATGATCACTTTTTCTAGAATCTTTGACAGAAATGGTAACAGATTGATTGGACGTAAATACCGAACCAGATCGTCGGTCCACCTTGTGGGAGGCCTGCCAATTCTTCGTCTTCCGGTACGTGGTCGCCACTCAAGAACCTTACCACCCCTGCGAGCAATGTGCCCTGCCCATTGCCACTTAAGGTTTGCAATGCGTTGAGCTATATCGGTAACCTTAGTTCTTCTACGGATCTCCTCATTCCTGATTCGATCTCGAAGAAAAACCCCGAGCATAGCTCTTTCCATTGCCCTTTGAGCGACCTTGAGCCTTCTTATGAGGCTCATTGTAAACGACCATGTCTCTGTTCCATAAGTCATCACTGGCAACACACACTGGTCAAAGACTTTCGTCTTGAGACACTGCGGAATTTGGGACGAAAAGATGTTGCGTAGCTTATCGAACGCTACCCAGCCGAGTTGAATTCAACGATTGACCTCTTTCTGGAAGTTGGACCTGCCTAGTTGGATTGTTTGTCCCAGGTAGACATATTCGTCGACAACTTCGAGTTCCCAACTTTAAGAGGAAACCTCCTTGATCTGGTGAAAACCGCGGGAAGCCGCTGGATAATAGCAGCACAAAGCCGACAATCGTGGAGATCCTTGAGGAAGGCCTATGTCCAGCAGTGGACGTCTTTTGGCTGAAATGATGATGATGATGATGATGAAATACGGAACGGATGTGGGATTTTAGGTATCGGCCGAACCAGAGCGGTCTTCCACAAAAGAGGAAAAGTCGAAGTGGTGATGGCTTTATTTATTATGGCAGTGATGACTCTCAAAGTTTCTCATTATATAGTCCACCAAACGAAGTAAACTCAGAGGAAAAAACTCGTGTATAAGCGAATTTTGGCATAGTTGTAAGGAATGGGGTTTTAAACGACATACTAAAAGTACTGATGGGTGGGGGTGAAGCTAACGGGGGGAGGGGGGTGTAAAGGTCCCTTTTTTTAGTTTTTTGCAAAAAACTCGTAAACTGTGGCCTATAGCTAAAAATAGTCTGAAACACAAATAATGTACGTAAAATTCTCTACAAAAAAGATGTAAACGTTTTTTCTCTGGGATCAATACTTCATGAGATATAGAGGGAAGTATATGACCAATAAAGAAAACACATTCGTTTAAGTACGGCACGTATATTCCTAAAGATAAAATCCCTAATTATTGTCTAAATCTAAAATATTATCATAATCATCGTCGTCAGCGGTTACTTCGATAGGAGCTCCGTTAGTGCATGAGCCGGAGCATACACCGCAGACCTTGGAGCAGAGAATTCCAGCTTTCCGGCAGCCACATCGCATCCCACATCCCGTCTTACACCGGCAAAATATGGTTTTGAGAATTGATTCAGGTGCCACTGGGTCGTCGGTTGTCTCTGGCTTTAGGATGCCATCGTCTCCTATCAAGTCGACTTCATGTCACCGAATTTGTTGCCTGTGAAACTTTGCATTGTTTTGTTTCCAATATCTAGGGCTTTGTGGCAGTTTACTTTAGAATTTCCCAGGATCTATGAAGAACGTGGTTTTATCACTTGCCAGTATGAGCAGTAGCATTAAAATCAATGACGAGACAGTTACTATTAACCCTCTGACAATTTTCCAAAGAACTGTCATAGCTAAAAAGAACGAAGAAGATGTTGCAGACCTTTTGACCTATGAACTGACTCCATTCCCCATGGCTCTGTTCTTCGAGGGTGGAATACGAAAGGGGAAGAAGTCATCACTCTACGATGTATTGTGCCAGCAGAGAACAACGTTGCTCTTGATCTACATCAAAGCTTCAAAGTAGTAAATGGTGGTTTTCTACTGCACCGTATGAAATGGAAACCGTCCTCCAGCGTTTCTTCGATTTGCCATCAATATATTACTTATGTACAGAAACACTACGGCCCAAATTGTAAAGTGATTTTTGATGGTTATGGTGATGTCGACAGTACTAAACGAGCAGAGCAGAAGCGACGAGGTCTGACAAAAACTTCGGTCGACATTAATTTTAATGAAAATACAATCATCACCATTCCACAGGAGCATTTCTTCGCTAACGAAAACAATAAAACAAGGCTGATTCAGTTCCTTGCCGAGAAGATGACAGCAGCAGGGATTGGAACAACCATTGCTACAGGAGATGCTGATGGCATTATCGCAGGTGCGGGTTGGAGATGGCTGCCTTACATCCAACTGTTGTTATTGGGGAGGATGTCGACTTGATAGGAGACGATGGCATCCTAAAGCCAGTGACAACCGACGACCCAGTGGCACCTGACTCAATTCTCAAAACCATATTCTGCCGGTGTAAGACGGGATGTGGGATGCGATGTGGCTGCCGGAAAGCTGGAATTCCCTGCTCCAATGTCTGCGGTGTATGCTCCGGCTCATGCACTAACGGAGCTCCTATCGAAGTAACCGCTGACGACGATGATTATGATAATATTTTAGATTTAGACAATAATTAGGGATTTTATCTTTAGGAATATACGTGCCGTACTTAAACAAATGTGTTTTCTTTATTGGTCATATACTTCCATCTATATCTCATGAAGTATTGATCCCAGAGAAAAAACGTTTACATCTTTTTTGTAGAGAATTTTACGTACATTATTTGTGTTTCAGACTATTTTTAGCTATAGGCCACAGTTTACGAGTTTTTTGCAAAAAACTAAAAAAAGGGACCTTTACACCCCCCCCCCCCCCGTTAGCTTCACCCCCACCCATCAGTACTTTTAGTATGTCGTTTAAAACCCCATTCCTCACAACTATGCCAAAATTCGCTTATACACGAGTTTTTTCCCTTGACAGGCAAATTTTGGTCTTCGTTCGGTGGGCTAATAGAAACGTTCTCCGTTTTGTATGGAGACAGAACGTTCTCGAGAACATTTCCCATACAAAACTGAAAATGTTTCCGAGAATTCTCGAGAACGGCATAACGCTAGTCATCATATACATGATGCATACAATTGTATGAATGAATTAATAAGTTCTAATCAATAAATAAACGTAAGCTCTTTATCTATTGATAATCATGCGTGGTTACAAATCAATCATAATTTACACTCATTATGATTAACGTATCAATATTAAAGATTAAATTTTTTTTTATAAAACAACTTCATCATGTTTGACGTCGTAGTAAATCAATTACGCAAAATAGGCGCATATTTGATATCGTTCCGTTACTTTCTCAACCACGTATCTAATCGAATAGTTTCATAGGAAAATCGCCCTTTTATAGTCGTAACACTGGGGCTTTTTCTAACAAACTATTCGATTAGATACGTGGTTTAAGAAGTAAAGGGATGATATTGTGTTCCGGAAAACTAGCCCGCGTATACCTACAACATAAAACAATTTAAACGGAATAAAACGCGTACTATAATTACTTAATTTGGCCAAAGTTGGGCAGATTTCAAATAATTTGTACAAGTGACGCAACGGAAAAGTAAAATTTCTTTGTTTCTAATTTTGAAACTAAGCTATTTATTTGATTCATTATGAGTGTGCAAGACTGCACATCCTTTTTTGTAAGAATTTATTATCTGTGTTTTTATACCCTTTTCTTTATGTTTTTGACTTTTCTATTTATGTCATTACACTTTTGTTTTACCAAGAACCAGTGCATTTTTCTTTGGTAGTGTATAATGAGTTTTAGTATATTAATTGAGAAACTGACTTAAAAATATCGAGAAATATAGAAAATAAGGACATTATTAGGTCAGATTGTGGTGATATTAGTTCCGATTCATCACAAATATAAAATTCACTATATATTAGTAGGAAGTATTTTATGGAGCATCTTTAATTTATACATTTTAAATAAATATAAAAACTTTTTAAAACAGGCTTAATTTAATGGAACAAATAATCTTTGAGGATAAAATATATGTCCAGTTCATCACAACAGCCTACTTTTGAGTACTACACATGAACATTTTTGGTATAAATAAGTTTTAAATCATTAAACAATATTTAAAATATATTTACGGAATGTCCATTTAGAATTGTTAGCACAAAATAAAACTTGAATTATGTTTGATAACAGCAAAAAATCATAGTTTTGTACATCCAAATCTTGGGACAGTGACTATGCGGAATCTTATGTAACTATCTGGAAAACGTAAAGCATAGTACACACATAGGTTAGACATTGAAAAAAAAATGACAAACGCAAAGATAATATCAACCATATTTTTTTGTTCTTTTTTTGCGGCCACTGCGTGATGACATTTAAAAAAATAACAATTACGTTCAATAACATAATTATTGGGCAACGACTAGCAAAAACCAGATTTGAAAAATATCATCATTTGCTGTCAGGACACCCAAAACACCGAGTATCAAATATCACGATTTTTACAAAAATGTCAATAACTCAAACGCTAAGATATTTTTACTAAGGTCAAATTTACTTAATTCGGTGTCTTAAGAGTTGGTCTATAACCCTTGCAATATTATCGTCGGTTTCTGGGACAGCCTGTATATTTAAATATGACTTTAATTCCCTTTGAACAGCATAATCCCAGCGTAATAGTAATATGCCTCCCAATGTATGTATGATTATTGTTTAGATAAATTTTGATGATGATACTGATGATTATGATTATTATTATTAGATTATTTATTTACTATATTCTTAACTACTAATATACCTTTGTTACTAACACATACTATGGATATCTAATCCGAAATAAATTATTTGAATTGAATTGAATAATCAGAATAATAAATATGTATATAAAATAAAAAATTACACCCGTCTAATTCCAATTCTGCACTAAGCTTTATAATTCCAGTTCATCACAAAATCGTTCCAGTAATACATCACGTGACGATTTGGATCTGACGATTTACACCAGAACAAATTAAAACCAAAATATAATACGTATCTGAACCTGCTCACTGTGACCTCTTTCCTGTTTCGTATACTATATAAGTTTATTAATGTTTAAAAGTATTACACAAAATCTATACTTACCGAGAATTCTGTGACTTTACTGGAACACTCTTTTTGGAGGACCACACAGTGACCACCTTTCGTCACGATTCCTATGAAACTTCAGTAAATTGGCCAATTGCGGCGTATGAAGTCGCATCCTAATGTTGCCAGTATCGAAATATTAACGCGTTTAGTGGGAATTTTGGGTTGCAAGTCTTAAATGTTGCCGTGACGAAACCGGATTTTCCTATACTTTCAATTTCTTTGGACAGTGGAAAAAGTCGTTTTTTGAAATTATAGACCGTTTTAAACGTAAACATAAACACACATCCGTTATCTAGACTTATAACGCTTTCTATGTGACAACATTAAATATTCATTCAAATTTATTTCACAATTTAGCCAGGGTTTGAATATAGCAGAGTCGAGCCTTTAAAACCCTTTGAATTACCATGAAACACTTAATAAAACTTGAAAAGATGGAAATTTTGTAAAATACTTCAAAGCTCACAATTTATAAAACTCTAAAATCATTAAAAAAATGTCATCTCATCCGTTCTTTGGTAAACATTGTCCAGTTCCAACAACAAGGTTTCGGCTTCAAATTCTGCCAGGCACCGCCTTTAAAACGTTATAATATAAATAACTTGGCGGGTGCCACTCCGGTTTATTCTATTCATCGTTTGCCACAATACTAATAGTTCACTGCCAGTTAATTCACACAATAAAAAAAAAAACCGACATTGTTGACAGCAGATACTATTAACAAAATGTCAAATTAACCAGTGTTGTAAGAAAAAAAAAATAGTTCCGTTTCTACTCTTTATTGCCAAGCTGTATATACACTTTCTCCAAATGTGCTTGTTTCCAGAAAAAGTACTTTATCAAAACGCACATGTCCGTGTCCACTATCTTAAGAGGAAACAGGAGGGCAGTTTTTCCATACAAACGTAGTCCCCTGTTTCCTCCCTGGATAATGCCAGTAGAGCAATAATTTTTTGGCCAAAAATCTATGGCTACTATTGATATGTTCCTATGTTTTCCTTTTTACGATAAAATGATTCTCAAAAGAGATATTAACCTTCAAAAACCTAAAAAAAATGCCAGATTTTCCGCTGTGTTCACATATCCAGAAAACAAATTTGACTAGATTATTAAAAAAAAAGGAAAACATAGGAACACGGCCAAAGCCTTTCTTTAATGTTTAATGAAAAAAATAGTTAAATAGGTTAAGTTTTGGGGAAGAAATCAGGGGACTACGAAACGTTGTTTCCATGAAATTTTAAAAGGTATTTTCGGTCCCAGCTGCAGTTGTCTCTATCGCGCTCTGCGCGGGAGAGGCGGGCAGTGCGGGTGTCCGTCAAGATAGCGTACACCGTAAAGATATTCAGAATCTGATGCAGCCAATAAATAGTACCCAAATAGTACCGACGAAATACCTAGGTGAAAAAAATAGTACCCTTAAACTTTTCGAAATATAAGGCCTGTTCACGGTGTACGCTACCGGCGTCAAGCTGGCGTACACCGTTTGTATCTCTGGAACGGCTTTGTTTTTGGAAACGCTTTATATCTCAAAAAATAGTACCCAAATAGTACCCTAGGGCCCTAAAATTTTATTTCTCTAGCTATCGTAGAAGCCGAGATATAGTGAGCTCTTTCTATAAGGAATTCCCGGGTACGCCAGCTTGACGGTGTGAAATTTTGTACACCGTTAAGTTATGGAATATCTCGGCTTCTACGATAGCTAGAGAAATAAAATTTTAGGGCCCTAGGGTACTATTTGGGTACTATTTTTTGAGATATAAATCGTTTCCAAAAACAAAGCCGTTCCAGAGATACAAACGGTGTACGCCAGCTTGACGCCCGGTAGCGTACACCGTGAACAGGCCTTATATTTCGAAAAGTTTAAGGGTACTATTTTTTTCACCTAGGTATTTCGTCGGTACTATTTGGGTACTATTTATTGGCTGCATCAGATTCTGAATACCTTTACGGTGTACGCTATCTTGACGGACACCAGTGCGGGACAGCGACACATTTTACAAATACCTAATTTTCAATTCTCTCGGCCTTACTGTTTCCTCTTAAGGCCCCATTTAGACGGGGCGAGAACTTGTATGCGAGTTTGATAACATTTGGCACGATGAGTACAGTTGATCGATTAAAATATAGATATGTACGTTTTTGGAATGAGTAGAAACATCATTTTTCTCCGTCAAAATTAGAATTGTGCAACTACTACCCACTTCAATAAATCTAAATAAAAATAAAGGTATACAAGACATTCCAAGTGGTCCTAAAGTGTAAAGAGGGGGTTACACATATGTCAAAAGGGCGTAATAGGTAAGTACTGTAACCTTGGAAACTACCGGCGCTTCGGTAAAAGCATGCTGATAAGAAAGAACCGCCAAGCAAACTTACAGACTGCATTACAGGGTAAATAACTGGCCAAGAGCATGTCGGACCATGCTCAGTGTAGGGTTCCATAGCCGTAACTATAAGGTAAAAAATACGACGTAAAAAAAGTAAAACAAAAAAAGAGCGTATCTTCATACCTAGCAATTACGTCATTTTGTTGAGAAGCGCAGTTTATCGGCAATAACTCAAAAACTGTTAATTTGATCTTGTTGAAAATAATTTTCGTTGAAAGTATTAATTAAGCGTTACCTTCGTGATTTTTTTCATATTTTTCGGACACACACTGTTTAGAAGATAGAGGGGGGGGACACAATTTACACAACTTTCGGAGCGATTATTTCCAAATATATTCACTTAAACAAAAACATTACTTAGGAACCTTGTAGTGTTTTTTAAAGAGCTGTCGAACTATGTACCACACGTTGATATTTGCTGAAAAATTTTTTTTTTAGCTTCTGTAACATGTATGGAATGCCCCCCCTAAAATATTTATTTTAGTTGTTTAACTACCAAACCAAGTAGCGGCTCATACAAGACACCTATATTCCAAATTTCATCAATATCCATCATGTAGTTTTTGAGTAAAATACCTGTGACATACGGACAGACGGACAGACGGACGGACGGACATGACGAAACTATAAGGGTTCCGTTTTTGCCATTTTGGCTACGGAACCTTAAAAATGGGTCTTGAATGAAAAGTGCATTAATGTTAAACTTAAGGAGTTACTTAAATTAATAATATTTTGCCCTCGGGATAATCTCAAGAAGAACTGATGATTTAAATATTAATTTCAGGTTCCATATTTGTCAAAAAATATGAAATAATGACACAAACATAGGTAAATAATATATATACTCAATCAATGTTATAAATATTTGTTGTTAAGTTCTTTAAAACCCGTATCGTGAACTTGTAAATGTAAACCTACTTTTGTATAGAGCTTAACCATTCTTATTAATATAAATAATAAGCCATATTAAAATAGAAGATTCTCCGCTCGCCGCAAAGCCAAGCAGCGATAAAATTATAACTTGCGGTACAAACTCCGGCAGCTGAGCACTGGTCAGACGTAAACTTCAAAATTAATTTCAAAGTTATATCGAAAAATGTTTTTCCCATGTCGTCTAACTCTGTCGTACGAATCTAGAACGTGGTAAGAGGCTTAGGATGTCGTTGGTTTGTGATCCGTTGTAGACTTGTGTGGTTTAAGTCGAAGTTTGAGCGTGGTGACGCCAGGGGACGAAGCCTCCGATTAGATCGCGGGCTAAGGGCTAAGCCCTGAACGATAAATGCAGTGAATTAGTGATTACAGTATTCCAAGTAGCTCAATAGCTGTATAAAATACCTTATGCAACTGTGGTAACTCCTGTTTAAGCGTTATAAGGACTGTATAAGCTCTTTTTTAAGCAGCGTAGGTGCTACAGTCAAGGAATTTAATTTCCTACCCTTTTCATTGAAATGTTGTTAAGCATTCACAATGCATTAAGGTCGAAATTTCTATTTCAGTAATAATTTAATTAAATGTCAATACGTATTATTTGTCACTGCATATTAAAGATAACCCCTTTGCGAAGTCATTTGCTCATCTAATTACGAATACGTGTCAGTTGGTGTCAGTGTCAATCGAGAACATTTTAAAATAATTCCGAATCCAGACTCCGGAAAGTCTACCACAAACGTCGATAATCTAAATTTCGTTATCTGCGTTCCTTTCATTCGAATATTGCAAGAGCGAGAAAGATGGACTTTCTTCGAATTTCGATTCCGCGGTTGTCGACCTTTTTTGATAGTGCCTTGACGTTCCAAATTTCAGTTCACCATGTCAACGTTGTTAATCTGTTACCTAGTTACTGACACAAAACAATGCGTGTGATATGTCAAAGTAACGTCGTAGTCTAGCTAGCTCTTATGATGACAGTATGCTATACGATATTGGACCTTAGGTGGGTTGGAAATTAAATTCCTTGACTGTACAAAAACAAGAACGAGATACATCATCGGGACTATATTCCGTTACTGTCAGATGATATTATTATGATAATTAAAAAAACTACTACCTAGCCTACCTGGCATCATAACGTTATCTATAATTCTAATCTACACTCGCGGTCAATACATTCGGGTCACCCTAATTTAAATAATAGAAATTGGTGTTTTTCAATATTTGATACTTGTTTCATTTACATAATATACTATTCTTCAATAGGTACCTGTCTGTATTAGCACTATCCGCTAACCTATCATAAAAATATTATTATCCAAAAATGGTGATTTTTGCGATATCTCACTCCGTTAAGGTCATTATTTTTCATGTTTTTTTACGAGCTCGATCTAAACCTGAAATTGCTATTATTTTCAGTGTTACTTTTTGCAGATGATATCTAAAATTAACTAAAGATCAAAACGGGATACAATAATTTCACAACCCTGGAGTATTTTAGAAAATATGGCGAAATTTCACCGACCCGAATTCATCGTCCGCGAGTGTATTTGCTTATTGTACCGTCACTACTGATATGGCGTGTCTGTCTGTAGATAAAGGTACTATCGAACACACTGCTAACTGTACCTACATTTGTAAACGAATATCAACATTATTGCAACGTGTTAAAGTCTATGGGTGGTCAGTTAACTGTGGCTTCGTTTGTACGACGTAATTTTAATATAGAAACTATTATTACCTACCCTTAAATAAAACTGGCATGGCAAGTAACTCGGTTCGCTTGTATTTTATGAAAACAGCATAGACAATCCGCATTTATTGAAAATTTTACAAAATATTGTTTTATGTGTTGGAATAAGTACCTGTAGAAAGAAATCATAATATGATGGCTACTTTATGTACCGTCAAATGGGGGAACGTAGGACACGCGGGATAGCATTAAAAAAGCAAAATACGGCCCAATTTTAAAAATTCCACTGTCAACACTGAACAGTTTATAATCTTAGCATATTGGACTACCAGTCTCATAGTCATTGCTAGAACTACCTACATTAGTTCTTTTAAAACCAATTAACTAGAGTTACCCCGCGTATCCTAAGTTCCCCCATCTGACATAAGAATAAGATAGGTTCCCCCGTATATCGAAGTACGTAAACTTAATGAAATACTACTATGTACGGATCATCTGAATTCGGCTCAGCGTTACGATTCTAACCCCCAATACATTTGGACGAACTTGAAATTCACTGCATATACAGCAGAATGCAAACTATGTTGCCTGTTGTGTTTTAGTTTCGAATGTACGTCTACAGGTCTGACTATTCACCAGGGTTGGCACCAAATATCCACAAAACTATCAGCTTGGTGCCAATTTTGTGAAATGAGCAAAGTATATCTCATGCAACGGAGTTTACGTTAAAGGGTCAATATTTACGTCAATAATGTTCATCGTTTCGAAATGCGTAATAGTAGTGTGGCGACTGACTTACAGTTATATTTGTTCGTAAATATTACAGTAATAAACAAATTCCTAAAAGTCTAACTGTAAGTCAGACACACAAAAGAATTGTAAACTTTTATTTCTTTAGAACGTTGACCGTTGCTTAAATAAGCTTGTCGGCATTGGCCTAATGTGTAATCTTTGTTTAGTACTATAAACCTTTTTAGCGCAATTGTTCCGACGCTGGTTGTAAAGTACAACGGTTTAGCAAGGCCCATCTGGTCAAATAATAGTTCCGATCGTGGGAAGCGTTTCCGCTTGGGAATCCGACCAGGCTTCTTGCCTGGTAGCGTGCCTGACGCTTGGCCAGTCTGTGTTGATACGTACACTAGTCGAGTCGATTTTATATCCTCCTAGGTTATTTTAAAGCGTTGATTATTTTGTACCTTAATATCTGTTACTTAGTTTTAAATAGTTTGTACACGAAGTTAATATAGTTATATTATCGCACAGAACATTCATTCATTTAATCTATCTATCCCAACACCCACATCGTACCCGATATTGCCAAATTGGTGACCCCGACGTGATCTGACATTAAGCGGTAATATTGGTACGTGTGTTGTGGATACAGATTATAATTATAGTGTTTTTGTGGACTTAAATCGTGTTAAAGTGACTTTTAGTGTTTTTAAAATGCCTAACGACAACGCCGTGGTAGTAAACAACGTCGACGTTGCAAGTTGCAACACTACGATGCTACGTTTGTCGCCATATATCCCAAATGACCCGACCTTGTGGTTTTCTTTGGTGGAGGCTAATTTCACGACGGCGGGCATCACTAGCGATGATAAGAAGTTCGCACTTGTCGCGAATTCGCTGCAGCCGCAACAAGCTATTGAGGTGCGCGACATCCTTATTAACCCACCGATTGCCGACAAATACACGACGTTGAAGACCGAGCTTATCAAGAGGTTAGGCTCATCTCAAGAGGCCAACACGCGTAGGCTGCTGGAACGTGAGCACATAGGTGACCGCAAACCGTCACAATTTTTGCGGCACCTCAGGAACTTAGCCGGCCCCGCAGTCCCTGACAATATGTTACGCACGCTATGGATGGGACAGTTACCTCGGGCCATGCAGATGATTTTGGCTACACAAGCGGAGCAGAGCCTAGACAAAATTGCGGACGTCGCGGATGTTATCGCGGACAGCACTACGCCGACACCTACTATTGCAACGACAGTAGAAAATTCAATGTGGGTAAGGTTGCAGCAGCAGATGGACGCGATGCAACGCAAATTAGAGGCGTTGACCATTGAAAATGCGCGACATCGAGGGAGGTCGCACTCGCGTAATAGATCGCGATCTCGATCCCGGCCCCGTGATAATTCGTCTAACAGAGGATGGTGCTGGTATCACGCCAAGTATGGACCGAAGGCTGATAAGTGCCCGCAACCATGTACATACCCTGCGACGCACACCGAGACTTCGGGAAACGCAGACGGGACTCGTTAGTGGCGGATGACGGCCCGACACAACCTACAACGTCACAGCGCGTGTTTGTTACAGATAAGAACTCTGGAAATAGATTTTTAATAGATACTGGTGCTGACTTATGTGTATATCCCCGCAGCTTAGCTCCACAAAACCGTGAAGAGTGTATTTATGAGCTAGCTGCAGCTAATGGCACGTCTATTAAGACATACGGTATAATTACATTAAATCTTAACCTCGGACTACGCCGGGATTTTCCATGGAGGTTCATAGTTGCTGACGTTGCTAAGCCGATAATAGGTATCGACTTTCTAAGTCATTATAATTTATTGGTCGATGCTCGACGGCAAAGGATTATAGACGCAGTAACGCAGCTGACAATTACCGGCCAGGTAGCTGAGCATGATCCCGTGCCCACAATAAAAACAATAGCCGGTGACTCGCCGTATCATGCACTATTAAAACAGTACGGCGAGATAACAAAACCCGACGGAGCGGCGGCCCATACTAAGAGACATAACACAAAGCATTTTATTACCACGAAACCGGGACCGCCGGTCGCTCAAAGACCGAGACGATTAGCGCCCGACCGTCTTATCGCTGCGAAGAAAGAATTCGACGCAATGTTAAAATTGGGTATTGCCCGCCCATCACAAAGTAGCTGGGCATCCCCGCTTCACATGGTACAAAAGAAAGACAATGGATGGCGACCCTGTGGAGATTACCGTGCGCTTAATGACCGCACATTGCCGGACCAGTATCCCGTTCGGCACATTGAAGACTTCGCACAAAACCTTAACGGTAAAAAAGTGTTTTCAACTGTAGACTTAGTGCGTGCGTTTAATCAAATTCCGGTGGCGGAGGAAGATATACCGAAAACTGCTATCACTACGCCATTTGGATTATATGAGTTTAATTTCATGACCTTTGGACTTAGGAATGCGGCGCAAAGTTTTCAACGTTTTATGGACGAAGTGTTACGTGGTCTAGACTTTTGTTATTGTTACATAGATGACATTTTAATTGCCTCCAGTGACAGTGATGAACACTTAAAACATTTAGAGACTGTGTTTAAGCGATTAAGTGATTATAGTGTAGTGATAAACCCTTCAAAGTGTGTGTTTGGACAGGACCAAGTTGAATTTTTAGGTTACCTAGTGTCTGCCGAGGGCACACGCCCTTTACCTGGGAAAGTTGAAGCCATACGCTCCTTTCCACTTCCGACAACGGCGAAGCAACTACGACAGTTCTTAGGTATGCTAAACTTCTACAGACGTTTTATACCTAAGGCTGCTTCACATCAAGCGAATTTAAGCGATTTACTTAAAGGCAATCTTAAAGGCAAGGCGCCAATTCAATGGAATCCGGAAACAATGAAGGATTTTGAGGCCTGCAAACAATGCCTAGCCGATGCAACAATGTTAGCGCATCCTAAAGATAACGCTGAATTAGCACTATTTACCGACGCTTCGGACTACACAATAGGTGCGGCACTTCAACAAAAGGTCGACGGCGCGTGGCAACCATTAGTGTTTTTCTCGAAGAAGTTGTCAGCGTCCGAAAAAAAATTCTCAGCGTACGATCGCGAGCTTTACGCAATCTATGCTGCCGTTAAACAATTAAGACATCATTTAGAGGCTCGAACGTTTACAATATACACCGACCATAAACCTATTATCTTCGCATTTTCAAAGAAAGATAAGCAGTGCACCCCGAGACAATTCCGCTACCTGGATTTTATCGGACAATTTACAACCGATATCAGGCACATTAGCGGTGAGCAAAATATACCTGCCGATACAATGTCTCGTATTGAAATTGAACCAATGGAACAAGGCATTAATTGGAAAGCCCTTGCGATATCACAAAAGACGGATGCCACTTTACGATCGCTACTTAGTAGAACCGATTCGACGCTACAGCTGAAACTTGTACAGTTACCTGGGTTCGATGAAAGTATTTATTGCGATATTTCTACGACATCTGTTAGACCGTACATAACTGAACCTTTCCGCAAGACAGCTTTTAATACTGTTCATCAACTTTCGCATCCAGGAGCCAAAGCGACAATTAAATTAGCTACTCAGAAATTCGTCTGGCCGTCTATCAAATCAGACTGCAGAGAATGGACAAGAAGTTGCTTACAATGTCAGCGTACTAAAGTTACACGTCACGTGTCAGCTCCTGTTGGATCGTTCGCACCACCATCAACTAGATTCGAACATGTGCACATAGATATTGTTGTTATGCCTATATCAGAAGGTTATAGATATATTTTGACGTGCATAGATCGGTTTTCTAGATGGCCTGAAGCAATTCCTATAGAGAACCAAGAAGCCGAAACCGTCGCACGTGCATTTTACACTAATTGGGTCGCACGTTTTGGCGTTCCTTTGCGTGTTACTACGGATCAAGGCCGAAACTTTGAATCGCACCTGTTTAGAAGCCTGAACAATCTGACTGGTACGACTCAATTGCGAACCACAGCTTATCACCCGCAAGCTAACGGGATGATAGAACGATTTCACCGACAATTAAAAGCAGCAATCAAGTGTCATCAGAACGTTCAATGGACACAAGTTTTACCTACCGTTATGATGGGTATTCGCGCTGCATTTAAAGACGATCTCCAAGCAACACCCGCTGAAATGGTCTACGGTGAAACTATCCGTTTACCTGGAGAATTTTTATTGCCCCGGACAACCAGCGATTATAATACTCAGGATTTCGTCGGTCAGTTGAAAGATAATTTCATCAAACTACAACCGATCGCAGGTACTCAGCATGGGAATAACCCAACATTTGTATATAAGGACTTAAAAACAACAAGTCATGTGTTTGTCCGCATCGACGCTTCTAAGAGACCCTTGCAATCGCCATATGAAGGACCTTATGCTGTTGTGTCAAGAGGTGATAAAACTTTTGTCATCAACAGACGTGGACATAACATTACTGTTTCCGTAGATCGATTAAAACCTGCTTATGTACTAGCAGATAACATACAACCGTCGCCAGAGTCCGAAGGTGACTTATTACAGTTTACGGTACAGCGGCAAACTCGACCTTTAGAGAATGTTTTACCACCTGTACCCATAGTACAACAGATACCGCCAGTGACTACTAATAGTGGCGTCACCCGAACCAGGTCAGGTAGACAAGTTCGCTTCCCGGATTATTACCGGGCTGGTATTAAATAATAGGTGTTATTAATTAAGTTTTATTATGTTTACTTAAGCTTTTTTTTGTGTTCGTTTTTTTTTTACCGTGTTTAATAAAATTTTGTTTATTTTGATTTTATTACCTTTTACCCAATTTATGACTATGTGTAAATGTACCTAAATGCCTTGACTTGTAAAATATTTTTTTTTTTTTAACAGTAAAAGTTGTATTCTTGTATGATTTGTGTTTCTAATAAAGCAGTTAAGCAATTTGTAACTAACAATTGTCTACTGTAGTTTAGATGTACTGATTTGTATTGTTTAGATTTAGTAGGTAGTAAAATTTTTGACTATTGTTTGTGTTTAGCAATTAATGTATGATGTTTTGCCTTTCTGTATTTTTGTGCCCCTTATGTGTGTATACTAATTAATTTACAGTATTTTGCTTACAGTGTTTTTATATTTCTAATTGTATTGTTAACGTAATTCTTCTTTTATCGTGACTTCTTCACTGGTAAGGGGGTACTGTGGCGACTGACTTACAGTTATATTTGTTCGTAAATATTACAGTAATAAACAAATTCCTAAAAGTCTAACTGTAAGTCAGACACACAAAAGAATTGTAAACTTTTATTTCTTTAGAACGTTGACCGTTGCTTAAATAAGCTTGTCGGCATTGGCCTAATGTGTAATCTTTGTTTAGTACTATAAACCTTTTTAGCGCAATTGTTCCGACGCTGGTTGTAAAGTACAACGGTTTAGCAAGGCCCATCTGGTCAAATAATAGTTCCGATCGTGGGAAGCGTTTCCGCTTGGGAATCCGACCAGGCTTCTTGCCTGGTAGCGTGCCTGACGCTTGGCCAGTCTGTGTTGATACGTACACTAGTCGAGTCGATTTTATATCCTCCTAGGTTATTTTAAAGCGTTGATTATTTTGTACCTTAATATCTGTTACTTAGTTTTAAATAGTTTGTACACGAAGTTAATATAGTTATATTATCGCACAGAACATTCATTCATTTAATCTATCTATCCCAACACCCACATCGTACCCGATATTGCCAAAGTAGTTTATAAAAATGATAGGTACATAATGAAAGGCCTTAAAACTCAAGTGTTTTTGTGGCTTAATTATATACAGTTGAATACACTGCTTTATCTACATACATTTTATAAGCTCTCTATGATGTGTTCAAAAACCGCAAACTAAAATACCAAATGGCAGTAAATGAAAAAAATTCACGCATATCACGTAACCATAGATTTTTTAAAATTCAGGGACAAACTAGTTGATCTCAACTATCATATCGTTTGATTGTCAATATTGTTTGCATTTGACATTTCATTTCGAATAAACCGTCATTTTGACTGACATAGAATTGAGGTCACATCGAATTGCTTTGTTTTTCAGAGATGTTCTAGACAGGTTTCGGACAGTTTATCTTTATGCTAGGTATAATTTGCGGTTTTTGATCGCATTGTAGAGGGTTTATGATACGTGTAGATAGCAGTAGCGTGGCGTCCTTAGAACTCGATTCCCGTCGGCTTGCCTAATATTAGGCAGTTCAACACTTAATTGAAGTGCTCTTAAACAAAATTGAAGCTAAAGCTGCTTCGACTTGCCCAAGGATTACTTCAACGCCACGCCACTGGTAGATAGAGTATTCTAAAGAACCAAAATCATATAATTGCTGTCATAAATAAATGTATTTTCTTTCTTTCTTTCTTCTTCTTTCAAAATCGACTTTGCCGACTTTATTGAACAACGATTTTAAAACGAGCAACTTGCCCAATAAAACATTTGCATTAAATACCAGCCAATAGCATCGAAATAAGGAAAACAGAATTAAACTTAACAGAAATACACGTGTATTATCTAGTGTTTACTTGGCTCGCGTGTCATGCGCTATCGCTGCACTTCTAAATATCGACGGCGAACTCTCACAACCCTATATATCTTTCTACAGTGTATTGAAATGTGGACTTTATTTCCATTGTAAAAGGCTGTATTTGCAAAGGGAAGATTAAGTGAGATGTGAGGTTGGCGAGGTAAGAGTCGGTATCGGAAAGAATTCCAGCAAGCATTCCCACTCCAGTGATATCGCGCCATCTCGCTGTATAGCGAACCGGTTGTAAACTCGTATCGATTTGTCGCTGGCATATTCACAAATGAGATTTTCCACAAATTCCAATATAACACAAAATATATATTTTTATTATCGAACTCGTCATACAAAACTATAAGCTCGTTTGGAACTAAAGCAGATTTGATGGACTCGGAAGCACAAGTCAACAACATTAGCCATTCTCGAATTGTTGGACGAAATCGCTACTTGTAGGGATAAAAGACTACCCGTAACGGCTATATTTATGGATATGTCAAAAGCGTTCGATTATGTTCAACATGACATACTTTTGGACAAATTGTATAAATACGGTATTCGTGGGACATGTGCTGATTGGATTAAATCATATCTGGTGAACAGGAAACAGAAGACAGAAGTTAGCAAGTACTGCCCAAAAACAAAAACTATGTTGACTTTCCAGTCAGATCTTGAGATTGTCACACAAGGCGTACCGCAAGGAAGTATACTTGGGCCTCTGCTATTCCTCGTGTACATAAATGATCTCCCGAATATCACTCAACACAAAGTAACACTCTTTGCCGATGACTGCTCAATTGTTGTTAGTGGTAAAAATCCGGATACCTATGAATCCGAATTAAACAAGGTGTTTCATGATGTAAATGTATGGTTAGCTACTAACAAGCTCAAAGTTAATTTAAATAAAACTCACTATATGCAATTTCATGCTCCCCAGGGCAAACCAAAAGAAATTGAAATCGCATATAATAATGTCCGTATAGTGAGCGTTAAGACATTACGGTTTTTGGGCGTGATGTTGGACTGTCATAACAACTGGACGGCACATGTAGAACATATTATTAGTAAGTTAAACCGGTTTATGTTTGCCCTGCGTAAATTGAAGCATATTGCTACCAAACATACATCGTTATTAGCTTTTCATGGTCATGTAATGTCAACCCTGCGTTATGGTATAATCTTATGGGGAAACTGTAAAGACATAAACCGGGTATTTAGAGTACAAAAAAAGTGTATCAGAATCATCTGTGGCACTAAACAAAGAGATTCATGTAAGCCACTATATAGGCAGCTTGAAATATTAACCGTCCCTTCACTGTACATATATGAAGTCTGTTTATATGTGAAAAGAAACATACATAAGTTCAAGGTTCAGACATCAAACCCAAGGCCTACATCTAGGCTGCATGGTCTTAACTTGTGTTATCCAACTCATCATAAAACAGCGTATTTTAGGAAAGGTATACTGTACATGTCTGTCCGCATATTTAACCACTTGCCGGATAGCATAAAGACCTCAGAATTTCCCGAGTACAAGCGCAAACTGTACAAATGGTGCTTAGAGAAGGCCTACTATAAAATAAGCGACCATTTTGAGGTGAATACGGCTGAAGTTGAAACAATATAAAGAGCCATTATTATTGTACCTAAATATTTATTTGCTTAGGTTAGGGATTATTATTGTTATTCTGTCATAAATGTGATGTTGATGTAATTTGTATTATATTGTAATTAATTCTATGACCATGCAAGTTTATTAATTATTAATTTTGTTTATAATTTAATCATAACATGACCCTTATATGTAATTATTATTGTACGCCGCATCGCGGTTGATTGTGATTTAAGCACCAAACTAACATAACAATAAGATCTTTGTTATTACTCACAATATATCAATAAATGATTTCAATTTCAATTTCAATTTCGGCAACAGGATTTTGATACTAGGTTTAAGGAGTCAGTAAAAAATCTAATATAAACTGATACTGTAATTTTTTTTTTCTACTCCTGTACTGTTATCTGTCTTTTACTTGGTCACGAACACTAATATAAGAACATATATAATATGAGTTCAGAGAAGTCTATACTCTATTCCCCATAACAGCACTAGTGTCGTTATAGCCACTTTACGTTATTGCTAGCAACCACAGACTTCTAAATCTAGGTTAAACTGAGGTCAAGGATTAAGCGCTCAATTTTAACTTTACGGTAAAAATGCACAACTACCAACTTAACAAACAATTAAAATCCTACGGCTTTTAAGAAAAACAAAACTTTCTGAACTAAATTCATTGATGCCAACATAAAAACAAAAGTATTTTTAATATATTCACTGTGTGTCAACTTCATTTAAAAAATAAAAAGTTTACCATAGACACATACTGACAGTCATACGTCATATTTGCCTTCTTTGCAGGTTATGCCTTGTTTGTATTTTATAATTTTAAAACCTGTCGTAGAAAAAGTATTGTATGCAACGTTGTATAATTAAGTCAAAAAACGCTCATTGCGTCTCTATTTGCGATACTCGCCGCATTCGCGGCTCGTATCGCAACTCACGCAATTCGCATTTTTTGAACCTTCTTATACAACTGTTGCATAAAATACTATAAATCTTGTTTTATTCTATTGAGTATTTCGTTTTCCACCTGTACCTTCTTTGTTGAATGTCAAACGATTTTCTCAAAATAAACTATATTTTTCGTGGCACAAGCAACAATTTTTCTAAAGCCCCAGGTATAATTAGTAAAAAAACTTGTATAATAGCTAAGGTTTAAATATTCAATCTCATTCTATACAAACACAATTAACCTCTGTGCCTTCTATTTAGAGCCAGCGCGAAACTGTCACTAAATAAACGATCGAAAATTCCTTCACAATTCGTCCATTTAGCACTAGTGTGTTTCACTAACGAGTGCACTCGCCGAATTTCGAATTGAACTGCGAGCATGCATTCGATGCATTTCGGTGATACATACCCATCAGCTTTATAGACATTTCCAACACGAGCCGCTGTCGTCACATTTCACTTCTAATTTCACATTGTTTACCTGGCCTCTCTTAAAAAACCTTATTTCATTCCTTGCACGCGACGATATACATTTAACTTTACGCAGAACCGATGTAGCACCAATTAAATATCGCTTTATTGGTCTGTGTTAAGTAACTCTTATAAATAGTGTCCTTTCTTATCTCAGTCTATTAAGTACATACAGCTATCGGGCTTGTATTACCGACGATGCAGAAAATTCTAAGAGATAGGCATTGGCATTTTGCCATAACACTTAGGAGTTCTGCATGGTCAGATAAAGTTAACTGTTGTTCGAGCCGTAACAAATGAAGGACTTAGCATAACCTGTAGCGGGACATATCTCCTTCACATCAGCGTGACCCAATAGTTTTAATGAAAGTCAACTCGGTCCCAGTAAATCGATTAGTTCGATCTATTCGATAGCATCAGTATGTATGTACCTAGTTAGCTATGATTGTCCGGATATCGGGTCCCGTTACCGGTAGCCGAGATTAATGATACCGGAGTCATTGTTTGAAATGCAAGAAAAATCATCTATAAAATCTACACCGTTCATCAATGACACAGGTTGAGTCAGAGTTGAGTGGCTATTGTTTGAGTTTTATATTCGATGACGTCTGATAGTTAAAGCGAATATTCAAGATGAAGTGATATCGGGTAGGAAGCTTAATAACGATCTGATGAGACCTTTTTAGAGAAAAAAAAAACAGTTATTATAATCATTACAAACGCTTATGAATACAGCTTTGACGTATTGAAATTATAAACTAATTAATGATGTCAAGACTACTTAAGTCTTGACATCTTCTAGCATAATATGCGTCAGTCAATATACTTATTAGAAATATTTGGATTTTTAATCTTACTAAAGTATTGCCTAAATAAAACTAGAAATGTTCTGACGTTAGAAAACTAATTTTCAGTGGTGACGTAAAGGCTATGTTTTAATATAATGCTGAAACATTGTAACCTAACATAAAGAGGTCACATATCGTCAGTTAATCTCAGCCGCGCGGAAGAGCATCTTTGATCTCTCGTTCTAATCAATCGGCAATCGGCATCGATAACTTGTGCCTGACATTCGAGTCGGTACGGACCCACCTACGCCGCTTGTCTTGCTCTATTAACAGGGGTTGTTTAGCTGTTTTGAAGCTCCCACGTACGGACGATAATAAATTGTGTTCTTGTTAATAGTAATTGTGTTTTGTTTATTGGGCTAATGTCTTGAAGGATTAGGATTTGTTAGTTTGGTAAAACATTTATTAGATTTAACTTTCACGATTTAAATATTTTTGTAACAGAATGGGACATAGAGTCCGCATTGACAAAAGTTAGCGAGTTACTAGCTCAAAGTTAGAAAGAAAGAAAGAAAATACATTTATTTTTGACAGCATAAAAAGATACATAGGTACCTAAAGTTAACACCTCGAAGGTTAGTGCCGTTGTCTGAACAATTATTTTCAGAAGCCAATCTCGTCACGACACTTCTACGTAGCGCCGTCAGAAGTCGATAAGCGAATCGAATACAGAAATAAATGTCAAAATGCTTATGACATTTTGATGTTTCTGTCGGCCCTTGCTTACAACAATCGACAGCAACTAACGTGCATTCGTATTGCAGAAAGAGTTTATGAAAACGCCAATGGAAACGCATATGTAACTTATATTTTATACGTCCACTTGAAATTCTGAAACACCAGACAAATTTTAATACGTTATTAAACCACGTTTCGATGAGTTCACGAATCGTGACCAATAATGCTATAATCGAGATTCGAGCATAAGTCGAATGGTTAACGGGGGGACCATTTACATTGATACAATACCGTCGAAATTATAAAATATTGCCTTTTGTACGCCTTGGGACTATCGGGCAGCGGGCTTACAAATTAACAATAAATATTCATGCGGGGAACGATTACGCACTCAATCGATATGTTATCGATTCAGCCACCGTCTATGGCACGATCGGGATTTTTGCGCATCTTGCATGTAATTAATGTGTTGGAGTTTTTTTATGCCGTTCAATACAATGGTTTATTGTAAGCAATTTGTAGCACGATATTAACTTATTTGACTGGTTTACGATTAGGTATCGCTGTAGAAACGTATGAACGTTTTAAAAGCACTAGGTATGATTGAAAACATATTCATAATTCTAGTAGCAATGACTTTGAATACAATAATTGTATAAGGTAAATTAATCGTTATTGTCTGTGAAATTAAACCGCTGTTTTCAGTAAGTTTACTTAACCGTTGATTTATACACTAATGAGCCACTATTGACTTCACGAATGAACGAACAAAATAACGCTAAATTAAAGGAATATTCCGATAAAATAAACAAGCAATATAAACTCCGGTGCAGAAAAAAGGGAGGTTGAAGCACGTTAAAGTAATAAATCACAAACGATGTTCGTACTTGTAGTACCTATAGACAGAGCATGTTTAAACGAAGTAAATTAATTTTGCCGGATAAAGGTTGGCAGTTGGTAAAAGGGCACATCACTCAAGCGGGCTATCCGCTAAATCTAGACGCAGTGTCCTAGCCTAGATCGATCTGTCTAGAAAAGATAAAGTACCACTCGGAAATAGGTAAAGCAGTAACAGTAGTAAGTAATGTTATTTATTCTGTTCACTTAATTATTACAAGAATAGCTTAAATCAAGTACCCACGTTCATTAAGGTGCAATTTTGAAATAAATGAGACTTTTTGGCTTCCGTGAGCTTTGTCACGTTACCTAATAACTACTTGACGCATGAATAAATTAGCAAATCTAATCATTTAATCAGTGTTTGATTATTCTCAGACAACATTATCACCAGTCAAATGCCAGATTATACATTCAATAATGTCATATCATCGTAAATAACCGGGAAAGTCCGAGTCGGACTCGCGCACCGAGGGATCCGTACAAACTCGCAAGTAGATACGTGAATAGTGCAAGAAAAACTGTATGGCGGTTAGTTTAGTAGGAGCATATAAGTATGTTTTACGATATTTGCAAATTTCTAAAAAACGGTGCAGGTTAGGAGAACCATTATATTTTTCCTGTAATATTTAGGATGATTTTAATAATTGGTAATTATTACAGATTTTTCTGTACAGTAGCTTCGAAGATAATAGGGGGGGGGGGGGGTGGTATTTTTATGAACGTTTTTCGCCCTAAATCAAAAAGTGCATGATCAAGACAAAAATAAAAATAGATTTGAAATCTACAAATTAAGCCCTTTCATTTGATACCCCCATTTGATGTAATAGCACAACTTAAAATTCTCGACCTCCCATTTGGGCCCCCTTTAAAAAAAAGTAAAAAAGTTATAAGATTTTTTTTACTTCTAGTAGGCTCGGGTTAGCGACTTTTAAAACTATTCCATATTTCAAATCGATAGCAGCAGTAGTTCAGGAACTACTATCTCAGGAGACTGTGACAGACGGACAGACAGACAGACAGAGTCGCACCATAAGGGTTCCCTTTTTACCATTTTGGTACGGAACCCTAAAAACAGTCGGAACTAGATTAGCACAATTAAATAGAGACCATTTCTATTTTAATATACGTAATTTTTAGGGTTCCGTACCAAAATGGTAAAAAAGGAACCCTTATGGTGCGACTCTATCTGTCTGTCCGTCTGTCCGTCTGTCTGTCCTTCTGTCACAGCCAGATATCTCAAGATCTAGTGATGCTATCGACTTGATATTTGGAATAGTGTTAAAACCTCTAACTCGAGCCTATTGGACAGAAAAAAAAATCTTATACCTTTTTTAATTTTTTTTAAAGGGGACCGAAATGGGATGTCGATAATCAAAAGTAGAGCTATTATATCGAGTGGGGTATCAAATGAAAGGGCTTGATTTGTACATTAAAACACTATTTTCGTTTAGTTTACATGAAAGAAACGTTTTTTGTCTCTTCATTGGTTTTTTAAATGCGGGTAAATTACACCACATTTTATGTTACATATATACATACAAGAAATCAAAGTAGGTACATAGAAATAGTAGATTGTGTCACAAGGGAGCAAAATGATGTATTTACGGCGAGGGCGTAAATTGAATCCTGAATTGATTCTACAATTGAATTCTAAAGTTTCTAAAGTAGAAAATTAAAGATTCTAAAGTAGAATCCGGAGCGTAGTGAGGGATTCAAGTGTTAAGAGGAAACAGTAAGGCCGAGAGAATTGAAAATTAGGTATTTGTAAAATGTGTCGCTGTCCCGCACTGCCCGCCTCTCCCCCGCAGAGCGCGATAGAGACAACTGCAGCTTGGACCGAAAATACCTTTTAAAATTTCATGAAAACAACGTTTCGTAGTCCCCTGATTTCTTCTTCTATTTAACTAATTTATTCATTAAACATTAAAGAAAGGCTTTGGCCGTGTTCCTATGTTTTCCTTTTTTTTAATAATATAGTCAAATTTGTTTTCTGGATGTGTGAACACAGCGGAAAATCTGGCATTTTTTTTAGGTTTTTGAAGGTTAATATCTCTTTTGTGAATCAATTTATCGTAAAAAGGAAAACATAGGAACATATCGATAGTAGCCATAGATTTTTGGACAAAAAAATATTGCTCTACTAGCATTATTCAGGGAGGAAACAGGGGACTACGTTTGTATGGAAAAACTGCCCTCCTGTTTCCTCTTAACGCCCCTGGTGAAAATATTTTTGCTACCTTGTGACACATACTGGTTTTCACACCAACTATGAGGAAAATTCAAATACAAACGCTACCTACCAAAATAACGAAATATATAGTTAATCCAAGAGAATCCCACATTATTATTAATAATGAAATGTTAAATTTATAGTCTGTTATTATTTTATAAAACGATTATTATTTTTTTCACTTCTCATGCTCTTAAAATGTTAATTTAGTCTCTGTATATCGGGACTAAAGTTCCTTATTAATCTCTAGGGATTAAAGTATTTTTTTTAATTGACTTTGAAAACCCCTAAACAGCCAATCGGGGTGTTTGTGGTTGGAATATTGTCGCCATTTTTAGTGATTGTGTATAGACAATTTTTGGGTGTGAAAATAACCTAAAAAGACTACTGTGCAAAAATATTTAAAAAATAACGATTTAATATATTAAATAATGATTAATTATTACGAATATAAATCAATTTAACTAGATTAGGGGTAACTTAATTTTATTTTGCATGATCCAATTAGTTTTAAAATAGGTAGTTTTCACGTTTGAACCTGTTGGCTAAAAATGCCAGCATTTAAAGCCTGAGTGACTTCACTAAGTAAAAAAAAATAAAGAACCGCGGAAAAAAATTTCATTGCTTTTTGAATATTCATTAATCGTATTGAGCACAATATTTCAAAAATTAATGTGTATTGTGCAACTTTATACCGAAAGTACGGAACAATAAATATTGTAATTTTGTGTAATAGAACGTCGTATTTTCCTCGCATTCAAAGTGAAAAGTAGAGTGTTTAACGCAGGACTAAACAACCATAAATGCACTCGATCTATAGTCACCCTCGCTACGCTCGGGTGGCTAAACAAACACCTCGTGTCATTATGGCTTGTTTTAGTCCCTAGTTGAACAATCTACTATTATGGACGGGACGAAAATACCACTTCCATATTATATTTATGGCCCTCGCCTGCGGCTCGGACCGCAAACACCTGTGATCTGGGCCATTCCTTATTATGCCGCCCTCTATGTGTTATAATGTTTAATAAAGCTGTCTGTGTTATATTCTTAATGGGTTCAAACTAAAAGTACCCTGTTGTCCTTGAACAGAAAAGTACCACTTTGATCCCTCTTATCCGGGAGCAAAATACTTTTTTCTGAAGGAGGTGTGAAAAATTAAATGGCGCTTATTTGTGTCCTGGCCGGGATTCCAACCCGGTACCTCTGGATTTCCGGCCCAGCGACTCAACCACTCGTCCACGGGAGCACCCAGCCAGCGCCCTCAATTTTGCCATCTACTTTGACTTCTGTATCATTCTGGTTTAATAGGACTGTTTTCGTTTTTTTTCTTAAATAAGTAGTTTTTGATTTATGACGAAAAACGTTAAAAAAACACCATTCCCCCTATTATCTTCGAAGTTACTGTACGAAGTTCGAAGTTGATGTTATCCTAAATATTACAGGAAAAATATAACGGTTTTCCTAACTTGGACCGTTTTTGAGAAATTTGCAAAAATTGTAACACATACTTATTTGCTCCTACTAAATTAATCGCCATACAGTTTTTCTTAAACTACTCATGTACCTATCTACTTATGAGTTTGTACGGAACCCTCGGTGCGTGAGTCTGACTCGCACTTGACCGGTTTTATTATTATCAGAGTTTGGGAAAATGGAATTCGTAAATTTACTCTTATAGCAAGGCCGCACCTTCAGAAAATTAAATCGAGAGGCGAGACTATCAGAAACAAGGAAAGTGTTTTTATACTTGATAAGAAAGCCATGAAGCAAAGACGCTTGTTTATGTTCGTTTGTGTACTTTAAGAATAGATTTTTCGGATAAGCACTACTGGATGAATACAGATTTCCTTAAAGGACACGCTCACTCATCGAGAGGGAATGTCGACCTCCTGACCGCAGACAGATCCACTGACTGATGCCATGTCGTCGGCGCTTAGTTAGGGGATCATTGTGTGCCAAAGATTGATGATGGACTAATCGTCGCTTGATAAAGATGCCGCCTCTAATGAGTGTCTAGTTGTTAGAGGATTAAATGCTTGAAATATACGGGGTCTATGGTTGAGGAGACATTGGCGCTAGACATAATTTTGTTGTAGGTGTACAACTTATTGAGAAACTCCGATAAAATCTTAAAAGTAAATTTATAACCGACTTCACAAAAAGCAATAGGCGCTCCAGTTGGTTTTTTTTTACCTCCGTCGAACTCCATCGATTATAACCGGATTTGAAAAACTCTTATATTTAATTTAACGCATTCACTGCCAGCAACGCATATACGCGTTTTCGATACTTTCACGCAGTGCCTTGACCGCACAGACGCGTTCGTAATATTTAGTGACTGTCGCCCTGTGCCTTTAACGCATATGTGAGTTCTGAATTTTGAATTAATCTACGTATGTCTAATATGTTACTTCTTGGATCAGAAGATATCTAATCCCATCAAAAACATTACATGTAAAAAGATGCAAGTCTCGCAATACAGTTCTTTTACAACAAAAAAGTTTTGAGATGTAATGTCAGTCCAAGTCAAACCAAGTCAGTACCGGAGGGTGTCCACAGAACTCGATTCCCACCGACTTGCCAATATATCATAAGGCACTGGGTAACCGTTGGTTGAACTCACATGTGCGTTTGGGGTATACAGCAAAATGGGGTACCTGGCGAATGTCCAGGAAAAGGGAGTGGCAGTGAATGCGTTAAAGAGTATAATTGCACATTGGTACCAATTTCTTCAAATTTCAGTTTTGATGATAGGGTCCCATGAGGCATTGAGAGAACTCCTTAAATAATATTGGTGCAAGTATAGCAATGTCGGTATTTTTATTGTATCTCGTGAATCGCTGGTGTCGTAGATTTAATGTTTTAAGTATTTTTTTAGATAAGTTATACCTGTCAACGTACAACTTATTAAGATCCAGGGAATGCTTGAAGTGTAATAAAGCTTAAGGCTGGCCCCCGTTCTCCACAGCCCACGCATACAACAACGCTCAATTAAATTACTATGTCTTAGCAATATTAGTGGGTCTACGGTCTGTGAGGTGTATTCGACCATAAGGTGAATCTAAGCGGTTCAGCCGTAAGGTTAACACTCGTAAGGTGAACCTCAACCTCGAACCTCAGACACTTATCACTGGACGTCGCGTCTGTATCTGAGCTGAGACACAATTTTCGAACTCGGTCGAGATGATCTCTATACGAAATTCTATATAGGTACCCTTATATAGAATTTCGTACAGCGCAGTGCAGGCATTCCACACAATCTCAATAGAGACATGTATATCTAACTTGAGAATAGGGCGGTAGGTATAGCCCTTTTTCAAGTACATAGGTACTTGAAAAAGGGAAAATGGGGATTAAACGTTATTTTCATCTGAAATTATACCTAAGGCTAAATACAAATCGAACGTCGGGCAAGCTTATAAACCGCTTTAATCTAATCTAAAAAGAGTTATATACTTTTAATAATATTGCTCATATTACTCGTATCTAATACGACACTCATATAAAAAACATTAGAAATCTAAAAACAAAACTTTTGAAAATATTTAATAAAAGTATTTGATGATTTCAGAAATTCGGTATCGATAACAGAATGTGAAACCTGGGGCGATCATGCTGTATGCATCTCTTGAGGTCATTGGCACCAAATGTTCGACCCCTGGTTTTGACGTTTGTTTGTGTTTTGTCCTTGTAAATGTGCCCGTAAATACATTATCGCCGCACGCGGTCGCAAACGAGTTTTGTATCACTGCCACAACACTTCCCATGTGAAGTTTAAATCATCTATGTAAATATTCCAGGCCATAAAATCCTTGTGTCCGGAGACTAGCCGTTTGTAAAAATTGCATTGTTCAAAGACCCAAGATGGAGGGTACTTGAATGTGTAATAAAAACGGTGATCGTAAAACATTCAAGGATCTTAAGAAGGGTTTCAGACTTTTATAAAGGCATAGTGTCTGACCATTGCTGGTAAATAACTTGGAAAGAGTTGAACAAGATGAACTCGGGAAATATTCGTTGAGCGACTGGAAATAATTTTGACGACAAAGATATTTGCTCAAACATGCAATAAAATGTTGACATTACGTGCCTTATAATAGGCCGCAAAGTACCTCGTTTCCGGTGCGGCATGACACTTGGTATTTAATGGAATTTCATACAACATTGCCGGCCTAGGCCTGCAATGTGTTTCTTTTTTAAATTTTCATTCCACATTTATTTGTGACACAGCATCACGGCGTTCAGCCATTAAAAAAACAATAAACCATATTTGCTATATTTTGTAGTTTTATTTATATAAAATCCACATGAGAATAACAAATAACCAATTATAAACAATTTCCAATAATAGTAATAAAACAACTTAAACGGATTAAATCGCGTATATTACTACATTTTAAGTCCCGACGTTTCGTAACCCTTTTCAGCGTTCGTGGTCGCGGGTAGACTGAGGAAATCATAAATTTCCTCTGTCAAAATTACTGTTGTGCAAACCTACCCACTTTAAAAAATACAAATTCAATATTAGTGTTGCCAGACGGGCCTAATGTGTAAAGATGTTCACACACATGCCAGAAGGGCTTAAAAACCTAACCTTAGAAAAAACTAGCGGCGCTTCCAAAAGGCATACTTGATAAGAAAGAAGGCCAAGGAAACTTATCAGCCACGCCTTATGCAAAAAAGAAAATAATTTAAGCAAAAGACTCTAGGTATGCTATTTTTGGTAAAACAAATCAGAAAAAGTTTAGTGTTGCCAGACGGGCCTAATGTGTAAAGACGTTCACACACATGCCAGAAGGGCTTACTATCCTAACCTTAGAAACTAGCGGCGCTTCCAAAAGGCATACTGGATAAGAAAGAAGACGCCAAGAAAACTTATCAGCCTCGCCTTATGCAAAAAAGAACATATTTTAAACAAAAAGACTCTAGGTATGCTATTTTTAGAAGAAACAAACACCGTTCAGTGTTAAGGTTTTACAGTGCTGTGTCTCGCCTAGAGATGTGCCGTTCCCGGGAATATTCCCCACTTGTATGAGGAATATTCCCGCTGTGGGAATATTCCCCATACAAACGGGGAATATTCCCGGGAATGGCACATCTCTAGTCTCGCCCGTCCCTTGATGAGATGTAATACAGGATCCCAGGCAGGTGGTACAGACAAACCATCTTCTCTATTGAAATTAGGATATTTCTTGATTTCAATAGCCTCGCGAAGCATCCTTGGAAAATAGCGCTTCTCCTTAGCGAGGATCGAAGCAGGAGTTTTTTTTTGCCCTTCTGGCATGTGTGTGAACATCTTTACACATTAGGCCCGTCTGGCAACACTAATATTGAAATTGTATTTTTTAAAGTGGGTAGGTTTGCACAACAGTAATTTTGACAGAGGAAATTTATGATTTTCTCAGTCTACCCGCGACCACGAACGCTGAAAAGGGTTACGAAACGTCGGGACTTAAAATGTAGTAATATACGCGATTTAATCCGTTTAAGTTGTTTTATTACTATGAGTGATAATCGCGGAAACCGAAGACAATCCCAAGTAGCATACAAGCTGTATAAAAGCTTATACAGCTCTTATAGGGCCTAAACTGGAGGTATAATGGCTGTATAAGCTTTTATGCAGCTTGTATGCTATAAAATATATTTTCCAATAATTTTAAATTGCAAATTTAACTACACGAATACACATTTAAAATATTTCATAGAAATATAGTTAATTCTGCTGACGACCGCTTTAGCTTAGTTAGTAGTGACCCTGCCTTCGAAGCAGGAGGTCCTGGGTTCGAATCCCGGTAAGGGCATTTATTTGTGTGATGAGCACGAATATTTGTACCTAAGTCATGGATGTTTTCTATGTATTTAAGTATTTGTATCTATTAAATATATCGTCGTCTAATATCCATAACACAAGCCCTATTGAGCTTACTATGGGGCTAGTTCGATTTGTGTAAGATTGTCCCCTAATATTTAAATTTATTTATTTATTTAAAATTTAATAAATTTAAAATTTACTTTGCTTTGTAAGTCTAATGTCTCAAGAAAATAAAGTTTGTAATTTTGGAGTGTTTTTAATTTATTTCATTGCATATTTGAGAAAAGCTGTACACAGGCGAGTGCCATTTAATTTTTCTATGTACTTTGATTTCGTGTATCTTTATATGTAACATAGAAATGTGGTGTAAATTACCCGCATTAAACCAATAAAGAGACAAAATGTTTCTTTCATGTAAAAGTATTAATAGTGGCGCCATCTCTCGCTCGATCGTCGTACCTGTAACAAGGTTCGCGTTGTATCCGGAAGGATGCACATTGGGGTGGGAACCTGTGTAATGCAGTTCTCATAGATGGCGTTTAGGTTAATTCCTATTAAAACAGAATGGATGTCAAAGTAGATGGCAAATTTGAAGGCGTTTTCTGAGTGTACGGTGGACGAATGGTTGAGTCACTGGGCCGGAAATCCAGAGGTACCAGGTTCGATTCCCGGTCTGTACACAGGCGAGTGCCATTTTTCTATGTACTTTGATTTCGTGTATCTTTATATGTACCTAATTACATGATAAAACATAAATTTTGTTCTGTAATATCATGATTTTACGTCATTTGCATGTATTAGAGTGTTGTGCAAATATTTGAAACATTCCGAGTATTGTCCTGTGCGTCGCATTCAAGCCTAAAGACACAAACAAGTACCCTGCAGGGTGCTGTAAAGGGATTAGCAAACATTTAAATTGGTCCCGAGCAAACACAGAACATGTCATAACAAGATCCTCTGGGACAGGCCAACTTTATAACAACACTCGGTTTTGACTGGGATTGTATTAAAAATGCGCGGAAATGTCTGTGGTATACATTTTGTTTCATTTTTAAAAAGGTTTCAGCGAGTTTTACATCGGACACTGTGATAAAAAATGGGAATCCACAATGATTATACATACAATACACCGTGGGTCTGAATAACCCGACCAATTTAAACCACGTATTACTCTTACATCAACATAGGTCGAATTTTGTCATTTTACATTAATAGTCTTGTGGAACAAAATAAATCAGTAAATTCAGCCCCTCCTTATAAACATGCCCTTACTTTAGGAAAAGATATCAAAAAGGAAAAAAAGCTAAAATGGAAACATAGGTAATTTTTTTGGCCTCGTAGTCGCTTATCATCAAATATTGCGAAGGTTAATTGCTGTTTCGTTAAAGGATTTCAAAAATATAGTAAAAGTATCTTAGACACATTTATTAGGACTTGTTACACACTTGGGAGTTTTCATTTAAATAATAATGTTTAAGAAAGAAGCGTTTTTCGACTATACATCACATAACTTTTTTTAGTTTTATATTTGTTAGAATCTATAGTTAAAGTTTGTCGGGTTACTAGGGCCCACGGTGTATATCATTGTTGAAAAGACACATATTAGGTACATTACCCGAGAATTCTTTGGAATATAAAGTGATCAAAGTCACTCATAACTATTCTCTCTATGCAAAGAATAACTTAGAGACCTTGCATTAGTGTCCGTTTAAATGGATGGTTTTACTGCTCTTGAGTTATATTGTGCTTAGAACTACTAACTTATTCCCTTAAAATAAAAAATAAACTACACTATTTTGTTACAAAATGAGATCGTATAGACGCACATTTTGTGAAATAAACACTTTTTATGTTCATTTTCCGAATAAAACAGCGAAGAAAATGTAAACGTATTTCTACAAAAATGTGGAAAACGGCAACTTGGAAAAAATCGATAAACATAAATATACAAGTATTGCAACCCGACCGAGCACTCAGGTCATATAGATTGAAAATTACGGTTTTTCGCTCCCACGGTCGGGTGGTCTAACCTAACCAGCGCCCGCACGGCCTTCGCGATTCCTTAAGTAGGTATGTAGTACATGATTTGTGATTTTTGTAGCAAATAAAAGTTTCCAGTATTTAGAGGCTCTAGAAAAATATTGTGTCATTAAGTTATCATTATATTACAATTTAAAGCAGAAGAACCAAGTTGTGTTTTAGAGTTCCTAAGTACGGTCACGGACCTTAATTGTTAAGCCATTTAGGGTTTAAGGCCGGGTCACACCGGATGCGTGCGCGTCGCGTGCGCGTTGCAGCTCCTTGACTTTGAGCCGCCATTTTGAACGCGTTACGCACAAAGTCAAGGAGCTGCTGCGTGCACGCAACGCACACGCAGCCGGTGTGCGTTGGCCTTTAGTCTAATTTTGTCGTGTAATACACAATCTGTGACACGACTATTGTAAGGCGAACCCTAAATGGCTCTCAACAATTAAAGTCCGTGAGTGTCATGGATGACATTGCTGCCAACGAAAAATATCAGGTGCAGTCTTCGATACGTCGGCAACATTCGTCTCCGTGTCCCTTTTACTCCTCAGGACTCCATAATTCTCTCTTAGCGCATGGCAGCTGAATCCGACAACTAAGAAATTTCTAAAATATCTTTAGCTAACGTTTTACTTAAATTAGGCAGATACCTGCTGCGGTTGCCCATCATTAAGCTAACTTTAGGCAGGTATTAGTCGACGGCGATGATTGCTGCAATGGTAGCTGCTAAGTGCCAATGCATCGACGGCTGCCGCTGCTGCCGACAGCTGGCTATGGCTGCAGTTAAAAGGCATTTTTCAAGCACCGATAAGAATGGACCGGGTGGAATGAAACGAGGGACTTTCCTGAAAATATAGTGTCAAATATTTGATGTAGAATCAACTTGTAATAGTTAATTGCTTGTAATAATAAAAAAACTCTACTACTCGATTGAAGGTGGCGTGTAATTAAGAAAATATCAATCGATACTCCAAGTAAAAATACCTAACTAAATACTTAATCTGCATAAAATGAAAATGGAGTAATTTAGCGGATTGTACGAGTACTTTACTGCCATTCCGTCGCAGAAGGGCATAAGTCAGAGGTCTCTCCTACTGGAGTCCGCCTTTTTATCGAAAAGGCCGCTAACAGAGCAGTCGGTCTCAACAGTGGGTGGCCTCGGTAATCGCTGTTATTACGGCACTCTGCCGCAGAATACTTCTACAGCGCGGTGGCTTTGGATTGGATGCTTTACAAAGAGATAAAAGATTGCAGGAATCTTGAGTATAATAGTTGTTCAGGTTTTGTTGTACCAAGTACAGTACTTGACTAAATGGTAGCATAGAACAAAATAGTACATTACACAACTAGGGTGGTAATACAAAGAAAGGCCGAGATCGCTGAAGTTTGCGGCCTGAGCTGCAAGCGAGGGGCGTAAATATGCGATCGAGGGCTTTCTTTATTACCTTCCGTGTTGTGTACATCATTTTATGTCTACACTTGGACAGAAAGCGGCTTTGTCCGTACGCGCAGCGTGCGGAAAAAGCCACTTTATGGCCAGGTGTGGCATAAAACCATTTATATAACGTTATAAACTTGTACTAGTACTTACATACGATTTTAACTAGGTAGTCTCAGAGAAAATTCCGAAAGTAATGACTAAAATTGTGCCAATAATAACTAAAACTATAAAAATATTGGAAAAAAAATCAGGAATTAACACTGTAACCAAAGAGCGTTATCGTCTTACTCAGGCAATTCATTTATACAATTTCTGAAATATTTTACCAATGACCATATCTATATTTCACTGCTAAGATTTTTTAAATAAAAAATGTTTAGTTGGGTCATCCTTAGCTGTCTTAAGTCATAAATATGTTTACCCTTACGATACTGTTTTTTGTCCATCATGGGCCATGGCTATCTCGTCATAAATAAAGCAACTCGGGGAAACATGTACATAATATCTTTTTGACAGTTTTTTAGGGTTGCTGTATGTATACTATATGAGAAAAAATAGTTTTCCAACTAGGATTGTTATATGGAGAACGACTCAATGTAATAATTCGCTTTAGAATAATAGGTACTAAAAGACGCGATTGCTTTATGTACTTGTACGGTACGCCACGCCCTCTTAGTGAGACGGAATTAACTGAGAAAATGTCGTACATCAGGCCAAGTACATATTAGGGTAGTTCTCTGCGACTAAAAAGTCGCACCAATCGCATCATTACCATCGCCACATTATAGATGAGCTCCGTATAAACTATGGAGTCGTTTTTGGTTATCTTGTAGAAGTCGCGTGCCTCTGCTATTTTTATCATAATGATCCTGATTGCTTTTATAAAACCGCCAATAATAGTGGCGATGGTAATGACAAAAAAATCGCGGTATAAAATCGCAGAGAACTACCCATTAACGCAAAAAAGTAGTTTAGGAAAACGGCGTACGTTACATCGGCCCAAAGTATTCTATCTATCAGTGGCGTGGCGTCCAAACAACTCGATTCCTACCGGCTTGCCTAATATCAAGCTTTTGACCACCTTATTCTAAAACTCTTAAGGAAAATGCACGCCAAATCTGCACCGGCTTGCCCTAGGATATCTTTTACGCTACGCCACTGCAATCTATAGCCATCTTATGCTAGAGCACTCTCTGTATGAGTGAGCTCTGTGTGACCGGAGGGCGCGCGTGTCGGTACCACTTGTATGATTGTCGACCCGCGAGCGGACCAATTGTTGTTTTACTTATTCCAATAAACTATGTCTGCGTACGCAAATTATTTACAACTGCTATGCAAATAAAAATATAATATATTTTGCCGCCCATGCAGGAACTGTACCGTGCCGTAGATACAATTTCTGGAATATGTCATTTGAAGCGGCCGGGTCTAATCTAAACTGACTAACAGACAACGCACAGCCTAAAACGATGACAATAAATAACACTTCAGATGTGGCTCAAGAACAATTACATAACGTATATGAGTACCAGGAAAGGATTTTTGAAAATTTGTTTTGAGTTCGTTCGAAAATCTAACTGAGTTACGAGTAGGTACACAGCTAGTTTTATAGAATGTTAGTTTTTGCTCGCAACTTCGTTCGAGTAGGTTCGGTACTTCGAATAGCCTATTTTTATGATGAGTTTAATGACCCTTGCTCGAGAACTAACTGCCTTCCTTCTACAAGCTTCTGCCTCCCATTTCATGAGCTTAAGGATGATTTCCGTGAAAAAAATCCTATGCTCTTCTTTGAAGATGGTCGTCGGCGCTTTTCTCAGTAAAAAGTAACAGACGGCCAGACCAGTCAGACAGATGGGCAAGGCTGCGGATTTTGATCAACGTGACATAGAAGTAACATAAGAAAATATACGTGACGTTATCATTAAACGTAACATAAGTTATTGTAAGGCTTCGATTATATTGGTAAATATTCTCATTAGATAATGTAGCACTAGCGTGGGGTCCAAAGAACTCGATTCCTACCAGCTTGCCTAATATCAGGCATTTGACCACCATATTCTACAGCTCTTAGGGAAAATGTACCTATGTCAAATATGCACCGGCTTGCCCAAGGATATGTTTTACACCACGCCACTGTAATGTAGCTAATAAAAAAATACATGTTATAAAATATAATTCAGTTTTTAGTGGCTAAAAATATAAAATAAAGTACCTATATCACGGAACATTCTGATCGATAGAATTAGGAAGTATGTATTATTAAAATGTAGTTAAATTTCAACAAGATTCACGTTGCAAAAAATATTTAGAGGAATAATTGTAAGTATTGTAAAATGATTGTAAGTATGTTTATAACTTCGAAAAGGAAAGAGACTCGGCTAATTTCTGTTTGGTAGAACGTTGTCACACTACTTAGGTATGTGACGTTTGTCAGCCATTGTATGCTCTTTATTAAATATATATTATCTAAAGCTTACATGTCATCGATTAGACATTAACTAATAAAGTCCAGTGCAGTATTTACTTGATATAAAGCGAAAACTTTGGAATTTTCGCCAGTGTTCGGAAATCGTTGTAAACATTTTTCACACAGAATTAGTATATACAGGGAAGACACATGATGTCGGCACAGAATCCGTCCGTTTTGTATGGAGCGTTTACAACGCTCGGTACGGTCGGCTACTTTTGATTGCAATTCGGGCTGTTATAGTAATCCAAGTGTAGTAGTTATAGAATTATAGGTATTTGTCCCTCACAAAATCCAGTCCACATGCCTATATATATATTTACCGCCGTACTGTACATCCCAACACACTCGCTAGGTCTTGAGTAAAAGCGTACTCTGGCAGCCAATCTCAATGCAATTTGTTTGTGAGTGGATGCAAGCGTGGACCTCGCTAAGATCTGCTTGAAAGGGTTGTGATTTCTTTATCCAGTCTTATTTGTACTTAGGAGCTTGTATTTACGATGCAATGTGTGTCGCTATCTCACAAGATATCAGGTTGTTTCTACAGGCAATTTTCGGAAAACTATAATTACTATAATAAATATGTAACTGTGTGAGTATCACTTGATTCCAAACGTAATGTAAGGGTTTGGTTCGATCATGTTATATTAAAAATTGATCATTTCTGGATTCGTAGTATCTCAGCATAACTGTCCATTGAAATAAAACAGTAGTTATGCGAACAAGTGCCTACTTGGTTTCAGATTGTCATTGCATTATGTATGTTGAGTTAAAAGTACAACTAATATAGGTAGCTAGAATATAGGTAATAATAGGTACACAAGCAAATCAATACGCTAAAGAATTGACCTAACTAGTTAAGAAGGTGGTTTTATATTACCACTAATATCGTGTAAAGTCTGTCTATAACATACGAGTATCATATTGTACCTACCTATCTTTATGTTACATAGCGAATAAACTCTTCTGGTATGCATGCAAATTCGCCACCTTAAGTACAGCTATTTATATCCTAACCTTTTTAATATTTCACAAGTTTCGTTACACGGCACGGAAGTAAAATCGCGGCTCCAACATTTCAGCGGAATTTATAATTACATTCACCAAATACTAGGGTTCTTTGGTACAAATTTTTAATGAGTTACCGCGGATCTAGGAGACCGTGGGACTTAAAATCCGACCGCTTACTTTCTGAAAGCCATATCTGATTATCGTTTAATAGTTAAATATGTTTTATTATACTAATTTCATGGGCACTTTTCCTATGACACGCTCAAGTTAGATAAGATTTTAAATAAGTAAATAATCAAAATGAATCGAGTCTCCGAATTACAAACAAGAATTAATTAGGGAGTCCTCCATTGAAAAGTTTGCATTTGTCGCCACCTGGCAATCGCGATAAACAAAGATCCTAAACAATGCCGCCCAAATTGTCTCAAGTGGAAATTATTCCATGTTTTATAGAAAATTATACTTACGTTCTTCGAATATTAATGCTTTGGGAGATGTTCGCATTAATTATTCAGTTTCACTTAAGAGGCACTGTGGTAGATATCTCGGTAGGTTAGAATTAGAAATGATTTATTAATTATAGTGCACAAGCTTATTAAGTTAGTTTAATATACTTTGGAGTGGACAGTGAAAATAGGAGAATTACTCACAACTTCATAGTTTTTGTATCAACATAGAAAAAAAAGTACATCTCTATTTCAAATAAAGCGGTAAATCACGTTTGTTCAAACCCTTCCCCTCAACACGAATGCCCCCTTAACAGTCAATTAGTGCAGTTTACATTTATCTCGGTAAAAAATATCATTCAAAACCTCATAGCAATTCAATAAACGCTGAATTCGATCGGACTGCGATACATGATAAACTTTAACGATAACTACTCACGTTTTCCCTAGAACGTAATGTAATATTTGCAGTTTCCATTAATTTGGCCGGACAATTAACTCGATAATTATTTGCGTTAATCGATTATCACCAGTTGAGAACTATTTACTCATCGGTTTATGTACGGCTATTAATTTAATGATTAATCCATTGAATTGGCTTTAAGATAATTTCCCAGATGGCGTTCAGATTGCAATTGGAGGGGCTAATCGTGTTTGACATCGCTGAAAAGATGTTCCATCTCGCTCACACTAGCTGAGGTTTAGATATACTGAAGAGGGATGTTGTGTTCGCTTTACACGCTTTAGTACCATTAAGCTGTGAATTATTTTAGTGTCGACTTGTAGTCGCCCATCTGGCTTACTCTGCTAGTATTCACGGTGTGTTAGAAAGGGACGCGGTTGGCCTTTCAAGTGGTTTGAATGTTGGTTTGGTGGCAAGAACGCCTCAATGCCTAGGCTGTCTAATAGAACTATTAACACATCGTAATTCGCATTGCCTTACGGACATTGAACTGTTATTTGGTGAATATAATAACCGAAGTAGATAAGTTGATATTCCAAGAGCCTTGTAAATAGAAACGCTTCTAAAGATGTTACGTTAAAGAGAATATAAAATTCAAAGAACGTTTTTCTTTGGCTTTGAATAATAAGGATTCGTTTGCTGGATACTTTCATCGCACAATAGTCTTAACAAAACTAAATAAAAAAAAATAAAAGACAAAATGAATTAAATGGTCAGATCCGGTAATAATACATTTTTCCAAACCTCAAGAAACAAACGAACTCAGGATCACTTCACATCAGGCCCCATTCTCATATATTTCGGTACTTATACCAAAGTATAAAGACAAACGAGTAGTCCAACTTCGGCCGTTTAGGAGCGCGCAACACTTATTCACGCGATAGCGCATCTGTGTGAGTGCGATCCCTCCTGGAGCATTCTTACGCTTTCTTAAAAGTTTGCTGGTAGTGCGTTTGTACACGGCGCGCACACATTCAAGCGCGCGATAAACCTTTTGTAGGAAGAAAAATTACTGCTATTATACTGTGCTTGTACGGTGCATTCACAAGATCCAGGATCTTACTGATAATATAGATTATTTTGAGCCACCTTTGTCCCATGACGGCACCGCGGGGTCTCCCTACTTTTTTATGAATACCAATTCAGTGCGCCTTTTGGCCATTTGCTTAAAAAAAACTTGCTATGCCATCATCGAAGTCCGACAGCTCGAAAAAAACATTTTTGACTCGAGCTCTCGGGCTTCACTCCATGGCAGAGATGGGCAAAATTTATTCGAATTACGAATAACGAGTAAGAATACCCAAATTATTCGCGAATGACGAATAAATTTGGTGGATGATTATTCGTATTCGAATAAATTATTCGTGGAATAATTTATTCGCGGATGATTTAGTTACGAATAAATCATCCGCGAATAAAACTATCGTGAATTATTTTTTATTCGAATGATCATTTAAATAAAAAATTATTCGAATAATGCCCATCTTTGCTCCATGGTGGAGCGAAAAATTGGCAAAACTAATTAATTTGTTATATTATAATTATCATCCTACAAATGTTTTTATTAAGACCAGTAGCAAATGCAAATTTAGTATTTAGTTGAAGCTCGGCCGTGGTGTATACTGACTAGGAACATATTTCTTTACACGAATAGCCTAATTAAAATTGTACGGAACCGCGAGTCCCATTCGCACTTGTCCAGTTTGTTTTGCTACTTGAATTACTTACCCCAGTATAGTCGTGTTTGATCTACAAACGGAATAAAGCTAGTGTTTTCTTAATCCTTAGACACCTCGAGGATATGCCAGGGATCATCAAAGCGATGTTGCTGACGGTCATCGCCCTTTGATCCCGCGCAATTAAGGTGCCAAATATTTAATACCCTTTGTTAGACAAGGGATAGACGTGAGATTAACAGAATGCTTTGCTTTATGCTAGACAGATTATAATGAATTATAGATGGGATTTAATTAGTGGTAAAGAAAACATAAATTATGTTTATATTTGAGCGTCGTATTACAGCTAGGTATTGGGTCGAGAAACTAACATTGATCAAAATACGGTCAAAAAATTACATTAGATACATTGACGTAAACAAAGGACAGGGCTAAGCGAGCGCGCAGACGGTTCCAACGCTTTGGCCGTAAAAATACCGCCAAATCAGTGCCAGTCGGCAGTGTGCGATACGCGGCGCGTGCACTGCGCAGCTGGTCTTTATAGCTGCATTTTTGTTACGGGGAAAATAGTTCCAAACTGTTCTGATGGGTCTATCCTTACTTTTGAAGTCATTGATTAGATATAACGTAGATTTACGTTGGAACTTAGGTACAATTAGTTAATAGTACATTACACAACTAGGGTGATAAAACAAAGAAAGGCTGAGATCGCAGATGTTTGCGGCCCGAGCTGCAAGCGAGGGCCGTAAATATGCGATCGTGGGCTTTCTTTATTACCTCCCGTGTTGTGTACATAATTTTATGTTTACACTTGCGTGCGGTAAAAACCACTTTATGGCCAGGTGTGGCATATAAAATTGTTTTTCCACTCCTGTACTTTTATCTGTCTTTTACTTGGTCACGAACACTAATATAAGAACATACATAATATGAGTTCAGAGAAGTCTATACTCTATTCCCCATAACAGCACTACTGTCGTTATAGTCGCAAAACGATACTGCTAGCAGCCACAAAATTCTAAATGTAGGTGAAACTTAGGTCAAGAATTAACCGCTCAATTCTAACTTTACGATAAAAATGCACAACTACCAACTTAACAAGCAATTAAATTTCTACGGTTTTTAAGAAAAACTAAACTTTCCGAACTAAATTCATTGATGCCAACATAAAAAAAGTATTTTTAATATCGTCATTGCGTGTCACTAGCGAGTATACGTCAAATTAAAAAAAAAGTTCACCATAGACACATACTGTCAGTCATATGTCATATTTGCCTTGTTTGCGAGCTATATTTAATTTTGTATTTTAAAACCTAGTCGTAGAAAAAGTATTGTATGCAACGTTGTATAATTAAGTCAAAAAACGCTCATTGCGCCTCTATTTGCGATACTCGCCGCCGCAGCGGCTCGTATGGCAACTCGCGCCATTCGCATTTTTTGAGCCTACTTAAACAAACTGTTGCATAAAATACTATTAATCACACCCTAGCATATAAGCCACCGCTACGTCGCGCCGCTTATCTACTACCAAAACCAGTGCAGCAGTCTGAAGCAAAGCAATTCATCGGGCGCAATTAAAAACCGCGTTTATATACAGACTGTATTTTGCGTTAAAAAAAGATTACGAGCTGCCGCTGTTCGGATATGTGCTATTAACATACGCCGGCGACGATCAGATAAAGGGCGTTTGTGAAAATTTAGTGGATGGGGTGTAATTACAGAGGCTCGATACCATCGCGACGGCACGCCCCCCGCCGCGCTAATGTATCGGTTTCCAATGTAGTTTTTTAAACACTATGTGTCGATCACTGGCTGATTGATATCGCTGTTAGTGTACTATATCTACCAGTAGTAAGTTACCGGATAGACATTAGTAATTACTTACCCAGGGCGGCTCTGATTTTATTTTGCGCTCACTCTACTACCCTAAGGTTGTCTGGAAGAGATCGCTTATTAGCGATAAGACCGCCTGTTGTTTACCATTTATGCTGTTTTAGATTTAAGTTTTTGTAATCTTTTGTTTTGGTGCACAATAAAGAATATTGTTTTGTATTGTATTGTAAACAAATAATATCTCACATCGCAGGTATTTGATGCCTGAGCCGAAGGCAAGGGCGATAAATATGCGATCTGAGAAGCTTTCTTTATTACCGCCCGTGGTAAGTACAAAATTTTTCATCATACTTGCTCGTAAATGGTGCTGTTACACGAAGGTTCTTCGGGCCGTAAATGACCTATTACGGCCTAGAGCGTAATGATTTTTTTATTTTATTTGAATACGCTGATTTGGTTTTACTCTTATATGTTACGTGCAAAAGAAACGCCAACTTACTTTTTTACTTTTATCACTGAAATATTTATTTAAAGAGAACTGTAAAAACATATTTCGGTAACATTAATTTAATGTTTAACTTTAAATAGTGTATTTCAGTATTTTGCGAATATAAAATCAACTAAAATGGCCGTTTTAGGTCTTTACCGATATGGTTTCTGAACGTGACTTGACACTCGCATTATCTATGGATATATGATATATGTCACTTTCTGTAACAGTTCAGGCGCTACGGCCCCCACCTAGTTCGACCCTCTCAAGGTGGTCTGGGCCAAGCGACCTCTTTCGATCCCAGGGAACACCACGGCCCCCACGGTCTATGGAACATATTTTATATTATAACATTACAGAGAAAGAAATTACGATTTTTGCATCTTTACAGAAAAAAATCACACGCAAATTTTACTATGGCAAATAAATTATCGTTTGGGTGTAAGTACTTAAAGAGTTTCGCGCAGGGTCTCTCAACTCTAGAACAAATATTGGCAACTTGTACTTTTGTATGTGTGCGTCGTGCGAAATTTGACTATTTCTAAATGTGAAAACAAAACTTGTACATTATTTTACTTTAGCAACACTAGTCTGTATTAGTGTTACCATATTGGATCTTTTTATCCAATTTATGTAATTATAACTTCTTTAGGGTTTTGAAGTTTTAGTTACATTAACATTTTAGAGAACGATCATATTAGGATGTAGACATTGTGAGAGCTAAACGTCAAACTCCTAAAGGAAAAAACAACCTTCGCCTTTTAAGATTCATGTAATCATTCAAATCTTTTGTTGTTTAGGACATGTTTAATCTGATTTTTCCAATCTAGACCTGGCAACACTGCAAATTGAAGATGGCGTCACGTCAAAACAAAGTCTAATAATATCTTGTGTCTAAAATATTTTCGTGTGATAAACGTTTAAAAATGTAATTGTGTGACAAAATCGGCTATGTTTAATACTTAAGATAATGGTGTCGTCGAAAGTATCTACCCTACACTTTGACTTGGCTGTGGTACAGGACCACGTGACATATTTGAATAGATAGAAAATTCATGACTCAAGAACAAATTCTTGTGTTCTTTACAAAAATATTTGCCCTCAGGCATCTATTCCACCGTGAAAAACGAGGATAACGACTGTGCAAGTGTGACGAGCGATTATACTTGGTTTATGTGTTGTGTTCAAGGTTGTGTTGTGATCGCCATGTTAGCATCCATTTTTCCGAGGAGGCGAGTGGAAAAGCATTACAAAGACAACTAAATATTTTACAAAATGAATAAATATGTTCAAGATACTTTATCGTTGTTTTTTATAAACTGAATTTCCCAGCACACACCAGAGTTCAAAATACTAAACTTCATCATATCAATCATCAACTCCACCTTTCATCAAAAGTATACAAAGTGAAATGAGACGAGTATGGAAATTTATGGAGGGTCAGAAAGTATGTTTATTTTTATTTAATACTGAATATCGATCGATATTTGGTATCAAATAAAAATAAACATAGTTTCTTATATAAAATAAATTTCAATGTGGCATTTAAATACCCCGCCATATTTTGACAAGCTGTGGCATTTAAAAACCCCGCCATCAATTACTACAACTACATGACCACATTTTGTATTATATTCTTAATTAGTCAATGCCTATTTGATGGCAGGCATCTTCTGGGTATACGCGGCCCATCTTGTCTTTATTTTAGACTAAGATCAAACGCGAACCCAGTTATCATAAAATGTACCTACCCATATCGCTATAAATTTATAAAGGGAGCGGTGAAAATGTCTTGACAACACGTATGTAGATAACTTGTTATGTTACTGTCAGTAGTCCCGTAAATTTCGCATCGCAAAATTGAGATACCCTAACGTTTACCTAAACTGTCGGTTCCTGTGGCGTTCAGCACTAAGGATATCAGGAATAAAGGAATGAAACACAGTTTGTATCCGTACCCGGGCCGGTTGATTGACAGCGACCATCTTGCTCTACGTGTAGTCTGACACTGACACTAGGAAGCTTTCCACCAACGGTCCGTATACATTTATTTATATATAATATATATATTACCAATCTGTCAATACACATTACGTAGACACTACATCTCTCCCTTTTTTTCAAGTGTTTATTTTACAGGCAGGTATTTATAATTAGGTTTATTATCCCATTAATAGATTTTGTTTTATTTTGTTATTTACTGTACCTATTGATGAATACGATACCGATTCTTACTAAGATAATTTACGTCGAGCTAATGGGAGTTTTAGTTGTCGGTTCGCTACCCCTAGCCCAGCTAAGAAGACTCCGACAAGAAACTTAGCTGAGCCCGACCATGGTCGGAGTGAATTTAATCCAGGATATTCGGATCCTGGGTCTTGTATACTGTAGACTTGCATGTTGTTACGTCACTTGTAATCTGGCTCTGATCCATGCGTATTGTAAGTTTTATATGTGGTGAATGTTCACTTACTAATATTTTAATTCCATCTGATACTATGTATTTTCTAATTTATATCCATGTATTTCAGACGGAATAAAGTATTTATTGAAATTTATTTAGTTTTCTTAAATGTTAATATTCTTCCTGATTACTCTCAATATGATTCTCGTGCTTTCCTTCCTTCTTTTTCCTCAATTTTACTTTTCCAATTTGTGTGTCTTCATCTGGGACATGTAGTCCATATTCACTAATTTAGGTGATTTTACTTGCATGTAATTTTCCCCAGTGGGACAATCCATTTTGAACCGTCAATTAATACTTTGGAAAAGTTTCCTGCTAAATTAATCACAATAACAACAAAAATATTGAAAATCTTTTGACCCAAAACATTATAGTGCTATAACTATATCATTAGACTATCTCACAAGGTATCAGACAGTGTCAGCATCGCGCTACAACAAGAAAATGCTGCCAGCATCTATGGCACCATGCCACTAGGACCCTTATTACATAGATATAATTTATTATCATTATTCTTTTAACTTAATTTCCGAATACAAGAAAGTACGCATTCTCCCCTAATCTACCCTTGGGGTAAACAGAGATATTGTAAGTGCGACATTTAAATTTACCGCTTGTTCAAAATAATTAATCACTAATAAGTAATATAGCTTAATGTATTCTTAGCTTTATTGTTATTTATTCTTATTTTGTTATTGAATAGAAGTAACACAATATCGCAAGGTGCAATTATTGTTAACGAGTAACATAAATATCTAGGATAATATAACTAGATAGATAGTTCCAAGCTATGTGGCGCCATTTGGGCCGCTTTCTA